>OY986437.1:231642760-233092760 GCA_963920525.1 Dichetophora obliterata | reverse complement strand
AATAGGAATAGGAATAGGAATTGGAATAGGACTAAGAATAGGCCAAAACCTGGCTCGATCTGGAATTTTGATTTTTCATCGCAAAAATCATTACTTCTGAACGAATTGAGGAATCTCGATGATTTTTTTTTTTTTTGCTATAGAAAATGATACAGCTTTTTTGTGTAAAATAATGTCTTCAATTATATCAACAAGATGCTGAGGAATTTGTTTTTTAATGCAGGCTTTATGAAGGGTTCATTATTTAAAAAAAAAACTAATGGAAACTTGTATTTTATCTTATTCACTGTTAAACAATACGAGTTAAAAGTCAATTTCATTTTTTAAAGTCTTAAACTATTACAAAACGTTTAGAAACACTAAAAAACCTTATCTCATATAAAATTAACAACAAAAAAAAATAAAAAACTTTTAGTAAAGCATGAAATTTTAAATAAAAAATAATATTGTAAGATAACCTAATTGTGTTAAAAATATTTATATTGTTATATAATAGTGCTAATAATTCCAGGGAATATTTTTTCAACTATTTTT
Organism: Dichetophora obliterata; assembly: GCA_963920525.1. NCBI lineage: Eukaryota > Metazoa > Arthropoda > Insecta > Diptera > Sciomyzidae > Dichetophora > Dichetophora obliterata. Next base: position 233,092,226 of record OY986437.1, on the reverse strand, counting down.
GAGTTTTGGCACGCCATCTTCACCGACAAACATCTTCAATGTTTTTGTTGGTGCGTTGGAATTTGATTTGAGATCTTTTACAAACTGAACAGAAAGACAATTCATGATATATAATTGAAATTTATTGCATAATTGCCCAATAAAAATGTGCAAGGAAAAAACCATATTAAGCGGGACATGAAGAACTTATAGGTTTCCTGTTATATATCGCTAAAAAAAAGCAAGTATGCAAGTATATGCAGGCAATTTTTTTGGCATTGTGTTCGAATAGAGTCAATCTAACTTTTTTTGAAAAACAAAACCCATGACTCTACAGGACTCATTTCGAAATTCGACCTCAAGTTCAAAAAATACGTAACAATTGTGTTTTGGAAAAACACGGCCTCATTAAAATTATAAATATGAAATTAATTTTTATTTTTAGTGTTTCTTGAAAGCATATAGACCTCTTATAACATATTTAAAAAAAAAATATTTCAACTAAAACTTTATTCAATAAAACAAAAAGTAAACTAAACTCGGAAAACTATCAACTTTGACCAGCTCTTTCAATAGATATTTTTAGATTTTAAATAATAGAATATAGTTTTTTTCAATATAACAAAAAGTAAGCTAAACTCGAAAACTATCAACTTTGACCAGCTAAACAAAGCGAACCATTTGTTTAATTGAGTAAACAGTTAACAAACCCCATTAGATTTGCCATTTTTAAACACACTTAAATGGATTTTTGCAACCACTTTTGAATAGCGAAGCCACTGTGTGACGTATAGAAGGTACGCATTTGCTCTTTATCCTTTGTTTATTTTACCAGTCAGTAGATAGTCACTGATCTATGATATGATTTTCAATATCTATATGCATACCTATATATCTTTCTGTATTCCTAACTAGGCATAAATTTTACTTTTATTGTGTGAATTAAGTTTGGTTGAATAATTTTTTAATACTAACCGATCCAACAAGTCTTCCTCTTCTGAAGCAGAGATATAGACCGACTTCCTTGGAGTACAACGTTAATTTGTAAATGCCGTTGATGTAATCGCCGATGCTGTTCATTGTAAAAAATTCTGCAAAAAAGATAAAAAAAACATTCGCCATTAAAACCAAATAGTTATTTCACATATAATTCTTAATTTATTTCTTTCATTTACTTTTCTCAAAACATGTTAAAGTCAAGTGCTGCACTAAAGCAAACTATACTTAATAAAAACAACAGACAATAGATGCGATAACCCACTTTCTGGGTGCAAAAGTTATCTATACTTGATGGCATAATTTTTTTGTTTTGCAAAATAACATGAAATACATTAGAACAATAATGGTTAAAAAAAAAAAATTACACAAAACATTACGAGTATTGCTGGTTATAAAATTTAATGTGAGCTATAGATTTTTTATAATTAGATACTCGTGTGCCTTATTTAAGTTTATCATATTTTCTTTTAAAAGAAATCAGTTTTTAAAAACCAAATAAATCTAGTTTGGAATTTTATCGCTAACGAGAATTTTAGCCACATAACAAAAGCTATTACCACGTTTGAGTTGACAGACTGAAGTGGTCACTGGTTCAATTTTAAACCAGTAAAAATTTTTACTAACTGACAAAATTTGTACACTCAGCAGTATCAAAAAATTAATCACAGTTCCACAAATTTACTTTGTCAATGAATGTGAAAAAGTCATAGAAAATACCCCGATTATGTCTCAATAAGTCAATCAACTTAAGTTTTAAATGTTTGGTATGCAGTATTTAAACAAAATTCTTAATTGGTACTTTCAAGGCTTTTGTCGTGTTTTACGTCGCAATTTTTTGGATTTTTCATTAATAAATTTTTTATCTGCACTTCACTTGCTGAAGTTCTAACACGACACGCTCAAGACACTTCAAGTAAATATTTTATCACAAATCTAATCTATGGTAAAAGCATGAAAAAAAAAACTAAAATACCTAAAAGTTAACTTAACTTTTAACCCTGAATTTTCAGACATAGCTTAAGTCGAAATGAAAATTTTTTTTGTTATCGATAAGTTGCTGATGATTTGCTGTGTAAAAATGTAAATTCAAGGTTAACCAAACACATTTTCTAAATTCCTAATAAGACATCTTTTGCTGAATTGCGTATTGCGTGTGTCTAAGCTAATAAGTCTGGAGGTGCGTATTTGTATAATTATTACTCCATAAAAATTTTCTCTGATGTTGTTTATTGTTTTTTATTTGTACATATAAGTTTTCTTTTATTTCAATGTGGCGAAGTCATCGTCATTTAGTTGTTCGTAATGTGTCGCACTTATTGCGCAGGTTCAATTATTTATTGCATACCATCGAATTCAAAGAATTAAATATATTTACTTTGATAAAGTCAAATAATTAACGTGAGAATCACTTGGCGATATTTGTTTAAAAAGAAAAGCACATAAAAGTTGAGGCAAGACTTATAGATAAAAGTTAGCGGCATTAGTTTCGTAAACATTAAAGTTGTAAAAGCTAATTCTGTGAATGTGTAGAGATGTTAAGGGTCGTCTTTTTTGGGAATGTATGCCAAGACAATGTGAAGAATGGCTTTAAGCAAAAAACCATTTTCTATTTGGCTATTACGTCTTAAACTTTATTCCTAAAAATCATCATAACTGCGGTATTGTAAAAGTGTCGGTGGATTTTTACTTCATGTACAACTTTCCAATTTGAAATTCATAAATTGTCATAACAATTCAAGAATCTTCATGATTTCTATAGGCTTGAACCGCTTTTTAAAATCCGCCCAGGCTATCATGTAAAATCAAACACTAAAAACGACATAGACTATAAATATCTAAGTTGTCATGACAATTTTTATAAGTTAATAAGTTTCGAGTGTGAGAAATACAGGATAAAAAATGTCATATTTCGTCATGTTAAGACATTCACAAAAAATTATCCATTTAAACTTTATTTTCCATGTTAAGGTCCATCATGTTAAGGTCCATATATTATCAATTTAGGCTATATTTTAATCAATTTAGATAATTTCCGAGTCTTAGTGCGTAATTCGCAGAAAAAAATTATCTCAGTTTGTAAAGGAATCTTTTTGGAAAAATCTATTTATACTGTGCCTTTTTAAATTGTCATGAAAATTCCAGAGTCTTCCTAAATTTCTTAGCTCGTTATAATATTAACTGAAGAAGTCAATTTACACACTTTCTTTATAAATTGTCATAACAATAAGCCAATCATCATTACTTCTAAGAGCATGAATCGCAGAAAAGCAAACGTTGCGGACCTTCATGCTGACCAATCCTCTAAAGAATTCACTGAGGACTATACTTCTTAAATTGTCATGAAAATTTTACAATATTCCTAAACTCTAAGGGCCATTTTGTTCACAGAGAGATAAATTTATCCCCGAGTTAATTCCATGATTTTTCCAGTTTTTCATTTGTTCACAGTGAGTTAAGCATTTAACTCTTCAAGCTGGAGATAAAAATGGTGGCGAGATAGCTTAACCCCAGAAATATTTAACTCGTGAAAATTGGTGAGTTAAGATTTTTAATTCGCTCTCCTCACTCTCATTTTAATATTTTTTATTTACTTGGTGTCAAAATATTGAAAATACAGATTTTTAAACATAGGGAAACAGTATTGGGGGTAACTGATTTCGAATCTGGTGTCAGAATTTTAAAATTTGGATTAATTTTTTATTTTTACGAATTCGGGGCTGGCGCGAACTAAAGGGTAAAAATGGGTCGCTGAATCCGAATCCGTTGTCAGAATTTCAAAATTCGAAAATTTTTCTACACATAGGGCTGCCACCTAAAAATGTTTTATTTTAAGAATTTTAAACATGAGGGAACAGTATTGGGAGGTTACTGATTTCAAATCTGAACTCAAAATTTTTAAATTCAAGATGGTGGATAGGGTTGCCACCTTAATATTCTACATTTTTACGAATTCGGGGCTGCCAAAAAAAAAATGGTACACCAAAAATGGGTCGCTGAATCCGAATCCGTGGCCAGAATTTCAAAATTATAAAGTTTTGAAATAATAGGGTTGCCACCTAATAATAAGTCATTTTAAGAATTTTAAACATTATTTAACAGTATTAGGGAGTCACTAATTTCGAATCTGAAGTCAGAATTTTAAAATTCAAAATGGTGGATAGGGTTGCCACCTTAGTTTTTTGTATTTTTATGAATTCGGGGCTGGCAAAAAAAATGGTACACCAAAAATGGGTTGCTGAATATGAATCCATGGTCAGAATTTCAAAATTATAAAGTTTTGAAATAATAGGGTTGCTTTTACTTTTGAAAATGCATATTATTCGGTGGCAGCCCCATTATTATAAAATTTTATAATTTTTAAATTCTGACCTCGGATTCGGACTCAGCGACCCATTTTTGGCATACCATTTTTTTGCCAGCCCCGAATTCATAAAAATACAAAAAATAAGGTGGCAACCCTATCCACCATTTTAAATTTTAAAATTCTGACTTCAGATTCGAAATCAGTGACTCCTTAACACCGTTAAATAATGTTTAAAATTCTTAAAAATACTTATTATTAGGTGGCAACCCTATTATTTCAAAACTTTATAATTTTGAAATTCTGACCATGGATTCATATTCAGCGACCCATTTTTGGTGTACCATTTTTTTTTTGCCAGCCCCGAATTCATAAAAATACAAAAAATTAAGGTGGCAACCCTATCCACCATTTTGAATTTTAAAATTCTGACTTCAGATTCGAAATCAGTGTTTATCAGTGTATTATTTCAAAACTTTATAATTTTGAAATTCTGGCCACGGATTCGGATTCAGCGACCCATTTTTGGTGTACCATTTTTTTTTGGCAGCCCCGAATTCGTAAAAATGTAGAATATTAAGGTGGCAACCCTATCCACCATCTTGAATTTAAAAATTTTGAGTTCAGATTTGAAATCAGTAACCTCCCAATACTGTTCCCTCATGTTTAAAATTCTTAAAATAAAACATTTTTAGGTGGCACCCCTACGTGTAGAAAAATTTTCGAGTTTTGAAATTCTGACAACAGATTCGGAATCAGCGACCCAATTTTACATAGTGTTTCTCCCAGAGTTGAATTCGCATAAATAAACAAGAAATTAGGAGGCAACTTTATCCGCCATCTTGAATTTTAAAATTCTGACACCAGATTCAGAAAAAGTAGCCCCCAATACTGTTTCTTCATGATTAAAATTCTTAAAAAAATGTTTAGTTGGCAGCCCTGTGTAGAAAAATGTTAGAATTTTGAAATTCTGACATCAGATGCAAAATCAGCGATCCATTTTTACCTAGTGTTCACTCTAACCCTCAAATTCGCAAAAATAAACCAAAAATCCCCACACATTTTTTAATTAATGAGCAACACTCTAACATTCCAATGGAAATCGATATAAACTGAGAGCGAATTTATGCTCTAAGCATAAAGCTGGGATAAAATGTGAACAAAACCACTTTTTTATCTCCCGATTTATACGCTTGGTATAAAATTAACCTAGAGATAGTTATCCCCGAATTAAATCATATTAATGCCCTTTGTGAACAAAATGGCCCTAAGAGCACAAATTACTTCATGTCCAACCCAGACCAAGTCGTATTAAGCCCCATTCACTAAAAAAGTCAATATTCTAATCATTGTTTTTAGTTAATTACAGTTAACTCAGAGTTTGTCTTCTAATTCCCATTCTGATACTGTCGTCTACCGTTATATAGATAAAACCACGCTATACAAACACTTCAAAAATAGACCCTAAAATATTCCATCACTTCAACAACATGATAAAAAAAAAAAGTTTCTTTGACTTAAAATTCCAAAGCGGCAAAGCACATTTTTCGTCATTTAAAGTGTTTTAGTTTTATTTCTTTCATTTTATTTGAATCAATGTATAATTTTACGATAATTGTAGCACACGCTATGTGTATCCACACACACACACTTACCTAACTGGCTTTGTGGAAATGTCTATAAATTTATTATATTTTACTATAGAATATTAACAAGATCAATAAAATAAAATAAAAAAATAAAAACATGTCAAACAATTATCGATAATAATTAATCAATTGCATTACTACACACATCGTTTAATCGGCCACACACACGACATGCGAACTTTTATTGTCAAAACAATATTTTTGAATGCGACACAGATACCTTCGCATGCAGTAACAACGCACTATTTTTAAGAACTTTCAGTATTTCAACGCACAGACAGCTATATAATTGATCGATTTTCTATGAGAATAAAATTAATGCTCTTTAAACTTAAAAAAAATTGACTGGACTTAGTTGTGAAATACTCGTGTATCTTCAAGCAAAATACTATGGAATTTTATCAGTTTTTCAGCTACTGTTGACTTTTCGATTTATGGCTGGATGTTTTACACAAGCCTTGTCTAAATTCAATTATTATTTATCATTGCAAAATGCGTTCTTTTATTTTGGTTGTGAGAACTTGGTTATGAGTAATTTATGATGGATTACCATTTGGTCGAGGTAATTAATACTAATTCTGAAGATGTCGAATCGATTTTAAAGAAGTGTGAGTAAAATATTTGATTTCAACAGAAGTAAGGAGTTTTTCTTGCAATTTTTTGCATTATAGCGGATTTTATATACATAAGTTGTTAACCCTCTCAAGACCACAAGGGAAATTTTATTGATAATTTATATTGATTACAAAATATTTCGATTTTAATTAACATCTACGATTGACAAGCAATTCTATACAGATCTTTCTTCACTCCTGTAGTTCAATATTCCTTTTTCAGTTTGCATCTTGTGTTTTACGATGTTGCAGTGTTTGCTAAGAACGAACTATATTGTGAATTTCTTTCATTTAAATTTACAAGTTCTGATGTGGTGCAAGTAAAATGTGTAATAAATGACCAAAAGTATACCTTTATATGCATATATAGATACCATACTAGTGTCATGAATGATGTATTTTTGAATAATTTGGATGAAATATTAGCTAATGATAATGCAGAAAATTTATTTGTATTAGGCGACATTAATCTTAATCTTCTGCAAGACTCTAACATGGTTGATAAATATCTCATTTTACTATCATCTTACGGCTTAGAATCATGTATTAACCAACCAACCCGTATAAACAACACTTCCCAAACATGTATAGATCATATGTTTGTACGCTCTAGAGGGCTGTCTATTAGTAGTTCTGTGCATAATCTTGAAATCTCTGATCATTGTTTAACATGTTTGTGTTTTGAAAATGTTTTTATTTATACAGAGTCTGAAACATCGACTGAATTATACAATAAAATTAATTATATTGCAGTGAATGAACGTTTTAGATTCGAGTTTTGGGATGAAGTGCATAACGAACTTGATCCATCCAAAGCGCATTTTTGTAGGAAAGTTATCTAACTATGTGAACATGTGCTCTACAACTTTAAAGAAAACTAGTTCCAAATCCAAAAAATTAAAACCTTGGATGACGTCAGAGTTAATTAGTAAAATTCATAAAAAAAAATAAACTTTATAAGAAAACGATAAAACATCCTTCCAACGAGGTCCTCAAGACACTATACAAAAAAATGTGCAAAGAAATTTTAAAAGATACGGCTGCTTGTAAAGATAATTACTATATCAATGAATTTAATCAAATAAAAGGTGATGTTAAGAAGTAGTGGAAACTTGTGAACAATCTGCTAAGCAAAACAGTTAAAAAAGATAATATTCCCACTATAATTGAAAATAATGAGGCTCTTACGAATCAATCAGCTATAGCCAATACTTTTAATAACTTTTTTGTGAATGTTGTTAACAATGTCATTCCTATAAGTTCGCCTAGTACATCAATGTGTTCTTGCTTAAGTTCAGAACGCTCACAGAGTTCAAGCATTTTTTTTTTTATCCTGTTCTTCCGTCAGAGATGTACAAAACTATTATGTCCTTAAAAAATACAAATGCTAACACAGAACAAGGTTACTCTAACATTTTTATAAAAAAGATTGTGCATAATATTTTCAATATAATGTGCCACTTGGTGAATGTGAGTATTGAAGTTGGAACCTTTCCAGACAATCTTAAGAAAGCTGAAGTTATTCCCTTATTTAAAAAGGGTGACAAAAAAGAACTTAATAACTATAGACCAATATCTATTCTACCAGTTTTCTCTAAAATTTATGAAAAAACTATAAAGACAAGGATAATAGCTTTTTTAAATAAAACTAATTTTTCCAGTGAATGCTAATTTGGTTTTCGAGCAGGGTTGTCAACAGAAGATGCCTTATTACCATTCTGCACAAACATGTATCAAAGCATAGACAATAGGGGTATTCACGATTCAGTGCACTTGCCTGTGCAGTTGAGGACTTGAGGACTTGTGCACTTTACAAAAACAAAATGTACGTACGTCAAAAATCTGCACAAGTGCTTTTCTACTATTACCTTCAACTTGAGGACTTGAGGACTTGAGCAGTTGTACACTTGTGTGCATTGAAAAATGTTGACAGCTTTGAAATGGTGATGGTGGTGTGTTCACGAAAACTTAACTGCACAACTACACAAGTCTTCAACTGCATAGGCAAGTGCACTGAATCGTGAATACCCCTATTAAAAAACTATCTGCTGCTATCTTTGTGGACATTACCAAAGCGTTTGACACAGTAGACCACAAGATTCTGTTAGACAAATTGTTTAAGTGCAGATTAAGGGGCTCTGTACATAAATGGTTTACTTTTTACTTGATTAAAAGAAAACAGAGGGTAAAAATCAATAAAGATTATATTTCTTTTGTTGTAGTTAATTCAGGTGATCCACAAGGGTCAGTTTTGGGTCCCGTCCTGTTCTTGATATATATTGAATCTAAAGTTAATCTAATCTCAAAAGTTTATAAGTAAAACGGTCGCATTTGCAGATGACATGGCATGTACATTTGCAGCCGACTCAATGCTAGATTTAACAGCTAACATCAATCACGATTTAAGTATCCTAAGCCATTGGTTTTCCAATGCTTTTTTCAAAAATTGTGTTCACTTATTACACAGAAACTCGACATATTATAACTTAAGAATCAATAACTGCAATATTGCCTTGGTATCTCCATACAATCTGCATCACTTTCTGCATTTCTACACCTCAGCTGCTCCTAGATTATAAAATAGCTTGCCGGGTAGCTTACGTTGTATTCGTAATAAACATGTGTTTCTTACTACTGTGAAATCGTGGTTTTTTCAACTTAATTACAATTAAATTTATTCGCTTCTTAATATTATTACCTAATGTTCTTTATATTATTTATTAAAATATTAACGTTTTCATATTTTTATGTTTTCATATTTTTATACATTTATTTTTATTATTTCTTAATTGTGTGTTATGACCCCATGTACTTAATATTAGTATTAATAGTCTAAGCAATTTCCATTCGCCTCTAGTTCTTCGGAGCTATAGAATGTCGATATCATTAACCAATGTTTTTTCCAACTAAATGTAATTTAAATGTTAATGTAATGTAATGTAAAGTGATGGTAAATAAAATCAATCAAAAAAATCAATCAATCAAGTTCAGTACAACTTTTTGAACTTCAAATTCACTTTTTCTCTCACATCTATTTGAACTTTTTATTTGATGTTTGCACTTGTATTAAATTCAATTTAAAGTTCAAAATTTGAAATTGCTTTGTAAAAAGATGAGTTTTAAATGTTAAGGAGTGAATTTTAAATTTGGAACCTGTGTAAGGTATTTGTCGATATATTGTGCAGAGGGATATATTTTCAATTTTTTTTACCCGCCAATATATCTGTATCGATTAGCAATAACAGCTTAAGTCTATTTTCAATGTTTCGAGAAATCTTGCTTCAAACTTTTCAACCGCCATATAGGTTATATGAAAGCGTCTTTAGTTTTTAGTGTTATAGTCTTGGCTTAGGTCACGCGAGAAGCTCCAGATTTTGTGTGTTCATAGTGCTATATGGAAACTGAGGAAACTGGGGGAGAACCTTTACAGGGTAACATGTCTGACTGTCTCAACCTGGCGAGGCCAGCATAATCCTTGTGAAATCGCCTCGAGTCGACTCAAACCTCCAAGTGGTGTTTCCTGGGCAACGTCAAAACTGACAATCGTTAGTTTGGCGGCTAATCTGAGCGGCGGGCCTATGCTTAAAATAGGTTGTGCGTCGGGTTTGAAGCCCACCCGTAAAAACCCATTTCAATGAAAACACAAAAGAATAGAAGAAAACTGATTCCCAACTCTGATGACGACTACCGCAAACGAAAAACTGATAACGATATACGGATATGCACCTGGAATGTCCGAACCCTTAATTGAGAAGGTGCCCCTATCCAACTGACTGATGTCTTGGAAAGATATAAAGCTGATATCACTGCTATCCAAGAAATAAAATGGAAGGGACAGGGTTGCATTCGGCATGCACCCTGTGATATCTACTAATGCGGCCATGCGGAGAAGCACGAGTTTGGATGCGGATTTGTAGTTGGCAAGAGACTACGGCCCCACGTCCTGCAATTCACACCTGTGAACGAACGGCTTGCCATAATCCGCATCAAGGTTAAATTTTTTAATATAAGACTAATATGTGCGCACGCTCAGACAGAAGACAAGGACAATGAGATCAAGGAAATTTTCTACGAGCGCTGCCCCCGTCACGATGTAAAAATCGTGCTTGGTGACTTCAACGCTAAGATAGGCAAGGAAAATATATTTGGTCCAACAGTCGGAAAGTTTAGCCTCCACGACAACACCTCCGATAACGCAATGAGGCTGATTGACTTCAACGCAGCACGAAATATAGTCGTAAGCATCTCCAGATTCAAGCATCTCAATATTCATAAAACCACCTGGATGTCCCCTGACCAAAAAACCAAAAATCAAATTGATCACGTTTTGATCGACGGAAGGCACTCTTCCAGTGTATTGGATGTTCGCACGATCCGTGGTGCAAACATTGACTCGGATCACTATCTTGTTGCAGCCAAGATCCGTACACGTCTGTGGGCAGCTAAGAATACATGCAACCCTACACAGAGAAAGCTAGACGTCGACAAGCTGCCATCGAAAGAGACAGCCGATGCTTTCGCCACTCGACTCTCACTCCTGCTTCAAAGCACTCCTCCAATCGATGATATATACGCGCAGTGGACACACATTTCCAACTCCATGCGTGCGGCTGCTGAAGAGGTGATTGGCTACCACCGCCCTCGCCGAAACCAGTGGTACGACCAGGAGTGTCGCGACACCACTGCAGAGAAAGACGCCGCCTACAAAGCCACCCTGCAGTCGGTTGTAACGCGCGCTGCTAAGGAGCGATACAAAAAAAAGAGGAGGGAAGAGAGACGTATTTTCAGGCGGAAAAAAAGAGAGGCAGAAAAGTGCATGAGAAGATTGAGATGTATGAAGACAGGAATGAGGCCCGAAAATTTTTCGAAAAAATAAGACGCCTTGCCTATGGTTTTACGACAGGGGCCTCTTCCTGCAAGGATGAAAACGGGAATCTAGTGACACATGTCCAGAGTACACTGACGTTATGGAGGGAACACTTCTCTTAGCTTCTAAATGGCGACGCTGACAACAATCCCGCCAATAGAGATGATATTTCGGAAACCCCAATTGCGGATGACAGCGTCGAGGTTCCGCTGCCCGACTATGATGAAGTTCTGACAGCTATAGCTCGGCATAAAAATAAAAAAGCCGCGGGAGCTGATGGCTTACCTGCTGAGCTGTTTAAGAACGGAGGCGAAGCTCTACTTAAATGCATTCACGAGTTTCTATGCAGAATATGGTCGGAAAAATGCATTACGAACGATTGAAATCTCAGTGTGCTCTGCCCAATCCACAAGAAAGGCGATCCCACTATATGTGCCAATTACCCCGGGATAAGCCTTCTTAATATCTCATATAAGGTCCTGTCGAGCGTTTTATGTAAAAGATTGAAGCCCATTGTAAACGAACTGATCGGACCTTATGAGTGTGGCTTCAGACCTGGAAAGTCCACCATCGAACAGATTTTCACGCTACGACAAATCTTGGAGAAGACTCAAGAAAAACAAGTCAACACCCACCATATTTTTGTCGACTACAAAGCCGCTTTCGACAGCCCAATAAGCATGGTATAATTATTTGACAAGGTAGCCGTGACAGTTTTTTGGCGAATGATAGTTTTCAAAAACAGCTAAAGAATGTTGTAGTTTGCTGCTGTTGACTAGCTATGTGCTTATTTTTAACTAATCTTTTATTCATTAAATTTATTCGCGAAGTTGATTGAAATGTTTTTAGTTTGTTGCGGTTGACTAGCCATGTTTAAGTCGTCGCTTATTTTTGCACTTTTCTTTGATAAATTGCATAAACAGCTAATTTTGACAACTACCCATCGCCGCTCGTGAGAAAAAAGCCAGTCTACGCTACTACCTTGCCAGTAATTGTACCATGCCAATCAGGAAACACCTGTACTCCACCATGTCTGAATTTGGTATTCCTGCAAAACTAATACGACTTTGCAGGATGACAGTGAGAAACACCAGCAGCGCAGTTAAAATTGGGAAGGATTTTTCCCCACCATTTGTTACCAAACGAGGTTTCAGACAAGGTGATTCCTTATCGTGCGACTTTTTCAACCTAATGATGGAAAATATCATCCGAACTGCTGATCTGAGACGTAGTGGCACAATATTCTACAAGAGTGTTATGCTGCTTGAGTATGCTGATGACATCGATATCATTGGCCATAATACGCGCGAAGTCAGTGCAGCATTTTCCAGATTAGAAAGAAAGTCAAGTCGAATGGGTCTGGCAGTGAAGGCAGATAAGACGAAATGCTTGGTGTCAACAAACAAACAGTCCCAGCGTCTTGGAACCCACGTTACTGTTGACAATACCTCCTTCGAGGTTGTGAAGAACTTCGTTTATCTGGGATCCAGCATTAATTCAACCAACGACATCAGCATTGAGATCAAACGAAGAATAACTCTTGCCAACAGGTGTTACTTTGGGCTCAGTAGGCAATTGAGAAGCAGAGCCCTCTCTCGACGAACGAAAATCACGCTCTATAAATCGCTCATCATGCCCGTCCTACTTTACGTATCACAAACCTGGACGCTGAGCAGTTTAGATGAAAAGACTTTAGGAGCATTCGACAGAAAGATTCTTCGTAAGCTCTACGGACCAATCTGCGTCAATGGCGAGTACCGAATACGGTTGAATGATGAACTGTATGAGCTGTACGCTGACATCGACATAGTCAAGCGCATTAAAATAGAGCGGCTTTGCTGGCTTGGTCATGTTCAGCGCATAAAAGACGATGGTCCAGTGAAGAAAACATTCGCTTCTGTACCCAGCGGGGGTCAACGCAGAAGAGACGACCACATCTTCGTTGGAAAAATTAAATAGAGGACAACCTGACGAAGCTTGGAATTTCCAAGCGGCGGTCAACGCAGAAGAGGACCACCACATTTTCGTTGGAAAGACCAAGTAGAGGACAGCCTGACAAAGCTTGGAATTTCCAACTGGTGCCAGCAAGCGAAAGACAGAAATGGCTGGCGCAAATTCTTAGATGAGGCCAAGACCGACATATGGTTGTAGCGCCAACTAAGTAAGTAAGTATAGTGCTATATGCGTGGAACATAACTTCATCAGAAACTCAGTTCTGACTTAAGTCGACTTAAGCGATTGTTGCTTATCGACATAGATATAATGTAATGAGTAACGTCTTTAGAAAACTTCTACCGGTAACTGAAACTTAAAAATTTTGTTCAGACAGAATTTAGTCCGTAAATGACACACAAGTTGTCTCGAGGACTTTCATTTGAATAAAGTATACATTTGAATAACTTAACAAAAACTTTTAAATGATTTCTGAAAATCAGCGCCACTACACGGACGCTTAAGTCACACTGAAATCAACTACTGCCCACAAAGTTATTAGAAATTCAATACGCAGTATTGAGTAAAAATGGAGAAATAAAAAATAGCATCTACGTTAGATTTAATGAATAATAATCGACTTGAACAAATATGACATAAGCAATCATAAAAATGACAGCATCAAACCACAAAAAAGAACAATAAAAACCACATGAGCGAAAACTAAGAACAATAACATTTTTTATGAATGCCCATTATTGGAAAAAGTAACAATATTAAATATATTTTAAGCGTAACATCAAAATTTGCATTTCCAATGAAATCTCAAATTAAAATAATAAAAAACCGCAAAAAAACCTTAAAGTTGGCGCCAGCAATTTTAGTAAAATCAATTTGTTCAAAAAAAGTGGCAACACTGTTTAATAAGTTTTTATTTTGTGGTCTTTTGTTTTGCTTTTTTTTTTTTCTTTTATTATGTTTGGTATTTTATTCAATTAAGCAATTTACTCATTTCGGAGGAAGAGCAAAAACAAAATTGAAAAGAAAAAACAATTTCTTAAGTGGCAACTTTAAATCATCAATAAAAGCAACATATTGAATTACCATAATTAAGTTTGTGAAGAAAAAATAAACTTGTGGCAAGTCTGCCTCACGCTCCATTTAAGAAAACATACACAAATGTCAATTTATCAGTTACATTAAAAAAAATTTATAATTTGACATTTAAAAAAATATTAATTTAATTCGTGCTTTGGTGGTCATCGCTATGAAGGAGGAGGCTTGATTTATGAGCTCGACTCGACTGGACGCAGCCATAGTTTCGAAAGTGTTTTGAAAGTGAAAACAATGGTGCCCGAGATTGCATTAAATATAATATTTATATTAACTGTGAAATTATGTTAATTAGTTGTGGGCGTTTTTACTTGTTGAAATAGGAGTTTCTTTTTTTAAGGTGTTTAAAAAATTAATGGCGCCTCCCATGAATTCAACTTTGAACATTTAATAAGAGCTTGCATTTGGATTCATTTTTTTTTCGAACTAAGCTAAGTAGTATTTTTGACCCATTAATCAATAACTTAATTTGATAAACCAATGTGTGGCTAAAGTATATGAATAAATGGTTTAAGTAAATTTTTGAACTTACGTGCCAATGAAATATCGGCTGCTGTCACTCTGCCTCCGGCATTTATATGTAGTGCTTTGTCGTTGTGGGACTTGAGCATGATAACGTAATCGTTTGTTTGGGTGGTGCATTCTGTTGTTGTTGTTGCAAAGGCAAACATTACCTACAATTTTTGAGAGAAAAAAAACAAATTAATGAAATATGCATTGCTATTTAATGTTTCAATTCATATGATGGATTCTTAATATAAGCAATAAAATAGTCTTTTAACTTAAGTGATAAGGACTTATTTAGACTCAAAGGTAATAGAGGAAGGTTTTTATTTTTTTTTTTGTTAAAAACATTTCTTTTATTTAAAGAATATCTAATAGTAATATTCTTTTAATAAAAGATTAAATTAAAATTAAATTTAAAAATTAAATTTAAACTTAAATTTAATTAAAATTATGAATAAAAGATTTCAGGTATTTAAATAAGTAAATTTAAAGGCTGAAATAAAAAATAAAATTCTTAACCCTCTCAGTGGATTTCACCAATATATTAGACACGTCAGAAAATAGTTTTTATTTTGCAACCCTCTTTTTAAATCTATTTATTTGGTTCTATAAAAGATATGAACCAACATGATTAAAATAAATTAAGAGAGATATTTGACATTAAAGTCAGGTTGATTTTCAATTTTTTGCCAAAGAAAAGCAAAAAATTGCTTAAAATGGCCTATTTTATAAGAAAAACAGCAACCGGACAAAAATCTAATTTATTTTTTTATCTTTTTGTTGCTTTAATGATAATAATATAAAGGGGTTTTAAAAAAAAGTTCTAAAGGATTGAAAAACCTTCAAGGGATTAAAAAAAAAAGAAAGATTTTGTGCCGAACTGGATTTTTTTGCTCATTCGTTCCAAGGATATCGAATTTTCAAAAAAACAGCTCTTTTTGTGGTTCTTTGCCGGCAATTTTTTATCATTTAACATAAATTTTAGTTTTTCAATTTAATTTTCGAAAAAAATTCTAAAATTTTTTTAAAGTGTATTAATACATAATTTTCGATTTTTAAAATTGAAAAATATTTTGATTTTCTTCAAAATTTTTTACAGCAAACTACTACTAATTCCACAACTTTTAAGACCGGTCTGGTCACATTCAATCGATATTGTGGCTATGCCACTTAATAGCTTTTCTACTATAAATTGCGATGATAATTTTTATTTATCCATAATTTAGAACAATTTATTTTAGCTGATGCAACCGACACAGGATTTGTTCATTCAATTATATATGCAATTACAGCATTTGGCAACAAACCATTGGCTTAGATGCCATTAAAAACATCGCTGACTCGAACACTGTTACGAATTTTCACCGAATCTGTAACTAGTGTGATCTCTGCAAATAGCTCGTCACCAAAAAATTAGTTTTCTTTAAAACATTAAAATTTCTTTGTGAAATTAATCAAATAAATGTAAATGAGATGTGATCAATGTTCATGATTTCTGCGCGCCTTAAGAATTTCAATCAAAAATCACTTGTGAATAGTTCTACCTCCTTTTTAACTTTTTAACCCTCGGATTCCAGTAGCCAGACCTTTTGACTTTTTAAATGTATACAACTTTTTCTTAAAACATTGGAGAGCGGAATGGTTAAAAGATTTTGTCAGGCAAGACGAGAAGAACACACTGAATTTACGAAAAATCCAAAAAAATTGTTTAGTTTTGATAAATATTGCTTTTTATGTCGTTTCGTGAATGCAACAGTAATAGGTCTGGCCAGACCTCATATAAAATGTATGGAATCTGTATGGCCCGATGTGCGTAAGCCAAATTTGAGTTTTTAGTCTGTGTTCAGTCATGCATGGTACGGGATTTAAAGTTATTTGTACAACATCGGATGAGCGGTTCTCGAGATATTGCAAAAATAGTAGATCCCCCTTCGCCCATACGATTTCTCATAAAAAATCACTGTAGCTTTGCAATTATAAGTCGTACAGCTTTGAAATTCGGAATTCGACCATAATTTACAAGTTCCGTTTAGCTGGTTTTATTTGTGGGCGTTGTACAAGGGGGAATGGCACCTCCCATACAACCCAAATTTGCGATATTGAATGACTTTAGAATTATTGGTTACACAGCCTCAGAATTCGGTATTCGACCACAATTTACAAGTGCCATTTGACTGATAATATTTTATGGGTGTTGTACAAGAGGGCATGGCACCTTCCATACAGCCCAAATTTACGATATTGAAAAGCCTTAGAATAGGTCTCACAGCCTCGGAGTTCGGTATTCGACCGCAATTTACACGTTCCGTTTCACTGATAACATATAATAGGCGTTGGACAAAGGGGCATGGCACGTCGCATGAAAGCTTAATTTGTGATATCTAATAGCTTTGGAGTTATACGCACAGCCTCGGAATTCTGTATTTGAACTTAATTTACACATGCAGTTTTACACATGCAGCAATGCGCCGGGTTTCAGCTAGTAATATATATATTAGGCCGGGTCGATTTGTGGGGAGGCAAAAAATCGACCATTGCTCAGTGAAAATCGTATTCTAAGGAACAAAATAAGAAACTTTGCCCGAGGAACTATACCTATAAGACGAATTCTAATGTCCCAACTTCTGACTTTTGTCCCGTCAAAAACATCTGGATTTTTCGCCATAACTTCCAAAACATACATCCTACAAGGACGATTTATGCTCCAAAATGTTTCTAATATATTTAAAGACTGCATTTTTAAAAAAAAAAAATTTTTCAAGAATCTTAGTTTTCTGCGTCATTTTTGGAGATTTTTTAGTTTTTTTATTTTATTTTTTAGTCATAACTCCCTTAATATACATCATAAAAAGGCGATTTATGCACCAAAATGTTCGTTAAGCTACTGCCCATAAGACTGCATCCTTAGGAGAATTTTAAAAATTGCATTTCATGTTCATTTCTTATGTCCTATTTTATGAACTTTTTCTTTTTTATTTTTTTGCCATGAATTCCACCTAAAATCCAAACTACATAACAGACAAGGACGATTTATGCATAAAAATAATCATCATGGCATTGTCCTTAAGGCGGATTACTTCTTTCTCGAAATGCATTTTGCTCTATTTCTTGTAGTTTAGGAGTTGTAGAACACATTTAGAGTACAAGTATGCAAAAAAGATCTGGATTTTTCGCCATAACTCCCAAACCATACATCCTACAAGAACAATTTATGCTCCAACATGTTTCTAATACATTTATACACAAGACTGCATTTTTATAAAAAAACATTTTTTCACGAATCTTAGTTTTCTACGTCATTTTTGGTGATTTTCTAACTTTTTTTTGTTTTTTTTTTAAGCCATAACTCCCTAACCATATATCATAAAAGGACGATTTATGCACCAAAATGTATTAAAATAAATAAAATAAATAAAACATAAATAAAATAAGTGCCAAAAATTGTGATTTTTTCACAAAATTCAAAAGTTGGGGCATTAGAATTCGTTTAAGAGGTATAGTTCTTCGGGCAAAGTTTCTTATTTTGATCCCTAGAATACGATCTTCACTGAGCAATGGGCGATCTTAAATCGATCCGCCCTAATATATATATATATATATATATATATATATTAGGGCGGGTCAAATTCTGGCTCAGCGAAATTCGTAAAATACATGTAATTTCAAGACTTTTTCTCCACTACAGCATATACAAATTCTGAAAAAAAGCTGTGCGGACTTTCGTAAATAGATTCATACACATACATTCATACATTCATATTTTATAATTGAGAACAAAATCTATTTACGAAAGTCCGCACAGCTTTTTTTCAGAATTTGTATATGCTGTAGTGGAGAAAAAGTCTTGAAATTACATGTATTTTACGAATTTCGCTGAGCCAGACCTCCAAAAAATTCGTCCATACAAATTGACCCGCCCTAATATATATATATATATATATATATCTGTATTTATATTTATAATGTACTATAAAACTATATAGATATATATATATTTATAATATATATATATTTCTGTATATATATATATGGCTGTATATATATATATATAATATATATATAATACGAAAACACCTGACCATACATTTTATATTAGGTCTTGCCAGACCTAATCAAAAATTAGCTTACCACCTCTGAAATGTATATATATATATATATGTATATATATATCTATATATATATATATATGTATACTTCTTTATGTATATATATATATATATATATATATATATATATATATATATATATATATATATGTATACAGTCATAAACATAGACACGAAACACCTGACCATACATTATATATTAGGTCTGGCCAGACCTAATCAAAAATCAGCTTATCACCTCTGAAATGTCCCTGAATCCAAGGGTTAAATGTGTTTTCTTACACGTTCTCAATAATTTTGTAAATATATAAAAAGACTCCGCAAATAACTCTAGTATTTAAAAAAAAAAATTACTATCGCGCCTCTTCAGAGCTCGCTGTAAAAATATTTTTAACTCTCTATGAAAAACAGATGAAAAAGTAGATTTTTAAATATGGACAATTTAAATTTTTCAGAAATATTCGAGTTCGAGTTTGGAGTTGTGCAATATATAAAGGAGATCTCCTTTAAAACTCCATTTGTAGCAATAAAGAAAAGTTTTTAATTCATTCAAGAAAGCAATGAACGATTCCTTCTTTATGAATACATTTTGAGTTATAAAGGAGATTTTTATACTGTTTTCATTTATAAGTAATTTTTCGATATTACTCACTAAGTAACTTAAACAGAGAACCCCGTTATTGATCACTTTGAAAGAAAATGCGAGTACTCCTCTGTTGATTACTTTGGGGGTAAATACTCCTTTACTGCTCATTTGGGAGGGCAGGGAGAGTACTCCTTCATTTCTCGCAAAAGGGTAACGTTGGAGCACTCCATGGCTGCTCGTTTATGATGTAAAAGGGAGTGCTCGCCTCCAATGACACGCAATGCAAAAATGGAGTTCAAAATACAAAGGATTCGGAGCAATGGAGAGCACTCCATTACTTGCAAAGGAGCGCTCTACGAAAAATCTTTGGATGATACTTTTTTCCACTGGGATGCACACTAATTCCTTTTATCGTATCAAAGCTTCACATTAGGGAAATTTAAATGCAATACCTTTAAATAACATGTAATTAGCACACATGTTTTTACAAAATAGATTTTTCCACCAAAAGAAGTGGAAATTTTGTATAGATGCATTTTAAGAAGTAAGCAATTGATATTGTTTCCAAAAACTTCTTAAACGCTTTAGTTGGTTTTTGCAACAATAAAATTTAGAATTAGCCGTTTCTTGAGTAAACTTCAAAATAATTTTCTGTTCTTTAACCAACATTTCTGCTATCCTTTGTAAAGTTTTTAAGCCCTAATGAAGTGGAATTCATAGTCTTACCAAGCAAAGAACAATCCATGAATTTCTCATTCTATAAATTCCCATTTTTTCACGCAATTATGGTTAGTCTTTATTTGAATATCCATTCCAACCAAATTTTATTCATTCCACACTAATTCAAAACTTACGCTAATCCTTAAGTATCAATTAAAATAGCTTCAAAAGGCTACATCGTGCAGCAGTAACGTTTTGCGTTAGTGTCCTCCAACTAGTCATTCCAATCAATTAAAAGTGTCATAAAATTTAACTTTAATCGGCAAAATAGTCATAATATTCGAAATTGAAATGGGCTGCTGTGTGTTTTGCGGCCTTGAAAAATGTTATGATGGTAAGAAGGAAGGTGCTTAGATGTAGAATAGTAGCTGCATAAATTTCGATTTTTTTGTTTTGTTTTTATCCCCAGTTGAGAATCCTTCGCTCAAGCTAGTGCTTCGGCTTGGACGTCTGCTGATGACATTTGCTGGGTCTACTAGGGCTTTTATGGCGCTGCAGAGAACTTTTTTCAGCATGAATGCATTTCAATAAATTGCCATTTATTTCGATTTTATACGCTTGCATTGTTTTGCAACGCAGCGTCCGGATTGCAGTTGTCGTAGAAAGCATATGGAGCGGCGCGCTTGACAAAGTACTGGAGTAGCACAAAGTGCTATATCGCGTGTTCTATGAGCTGTGAAAAAATATATCACCTCGATGCAGAAACTCCACCATTTTAATATTTTTTTTTTTTTTTGTAACAATTCGAGCATACCACAAAACACATCACCAAAATTCGCAGTCATCACTTCTCTAAAGCTTAAAGTTGTTGAAATGTAATGTTTGGAAAAATAATGTGCAATTTTTGCAAAACATCAGTTTTATCATTTTTTTTTCTGCATTTCAATACAACGCAGCAGCACATAAAATTTTTTTTTAATTTTTTAATCCATAAAATAAAATTGAATGACATTTAAATCCGACACGCTACAAATGTCAGCATATTATGTTGACTGCATTGCTTTTTTAACGTGATACGCCATTTATTTTTTTTTTTTTTTTTTTATTTATTTTTTTTTTCTTCAAGCTTATGGACTAAGCATAGCAGGATCATATAACCAGCTCGGTGCTTGGTTGTCTGGCTAATGCGGGAGTTGTTGTTGGCTATATAAAAAATATGCTGCAGGTTCTCAAGTGTTATTTCCGTTCTGATGGCATTTTTTGTTGCTGCCGTTTTTATTTTGCATTAACTTTCGTTTTCGTTGTTGTTTAAGAAATTTTTTATTAGTGCTATTTTTTTTTTTTTTTTTGTTAATTTTGCAGGTGGTAGAACTGTCAAAATTTGTATATCATTGGCAATTGTTGCGGTTTTATTTAATTCTTGTTACGTTTTCATTTAAATTATGTTTCTTTCATTTGCAGTCATAACAATAAAAATGCATGTTAAATCAAGCTAAAATTATAAAGTTTTTAAGGAATAGTAATGCTTGGTTTTCACCATGTCATTTTTATGACGACACAAAAGTTTACTACCTGGTATATAACCTTAACAAAACTCTGGAACACTCTAGAGCATAGCTCCATTTAATAATTTATGCGTTTTTAATTTTTCAAGATTGCTAAAGTTGTTATTTTCAATTTGATTGACAACAACTGACCACTGAAAATGACATAGTGAAAACCAAGCATTAGAAACTTTTAAATTTTTTATTGGTATTGGTTAAAAGTTTAACGAAAATAGCATGATAGTCAAATACATGGAAAAAATCCTCCTTTCCTAAATAAGAAAAACTTTTCAAAACTTTCTAGAACATAATAAATGCTATCTTAAAGGTTAAATTCGAGACACTGAATTATTAAAAACAAATATACAAAATTCAGTTACAAAAATAATTGAAAAAATTTTTACTCAGGCAATCACAATGACTGCTTCTATGCCATATCGCTGTATCAGAACAAAAATATATCAGAAACAAATAAGAGAGGAAAATTCAAATATTGATCAATGCATATATGTAACGTATACAAAGCCCTAAAAATCTAAGAAATTGTATAAATACAGGGTCTTGCAAGATTGAGTTTCTTTTTGAAATTTCCAATCGAAAAAAAAAACAGCCAAAACTGCAAAGAGTTGTGTAATCTGCATAAAGTTATAGATATGCATTAAGGTGGATCGTTTTGTTCAGGGGTAAAAAACACTTTTTTTGACACTCAAATTCTGGGAGCTGGAATCAAGCAGATCTTAAATCCAAAAGGATATCGAAATCGGTGGAACCGTCATCCAGCGGTTTTAATTTAAAACAATCACTTTTTCGCCAAAAATCACCGGTTTTTTCGCCGTAAGTTTTTATCAATCTTAAATAACTACCTGAAAATTGGATGCAAATTTGCAACCCCAAAGTTGTAAATAGGAAGATTTTAAATTTGAGAAATTTTTTAGTGCAACAGTGTTCAGAATTCGGTAAAAATTTTTTGTATTTTTCACAAAAATCGCTATAAATTTGCTATTTTTCAGTCAATTTTGGGAAATTTAAGTATTATTAAAAAAGACTTGCTGTAATTGATATATATATAAAAAAGAAAAAATCAAAACGGAATTGTTTTTTTAATTTTTATTGTTTTAGATATCATGATATTAATTTTGATTTCGAGTATTTTTGAAAGGGTATTTTTCGCAAAAATCGCTATAAATCCACTACTTTTCAATAAATTTTAGAAAATTAAGTATTGTAAATAAGCACTTGATGTAATCCATTGATATATAAAAAAATTTGAAATAGTGGAATTTAACTTTCTTAATTAATTTTCATTGAAAAGTCATTGAACTGAAATCTTTTCGTGATTCAATTAAATTTTAGCGTTCTCATGAGCCCAATGGACACATCATGTGACCGAGGCGTTGCTTCTCTGTAACAGTTCCACACGAATGGCTTACAAGTTGCACCAGCCTTTCGGTATTTTGCGAATGGCCGGAAATTCTGAAATACATGACAAAGTCGTTAAAATAATGTCGTTTAAATTTTTTCATAAATACTTTTCACTAAAAATTAAAAAAAAAATCCACTAATTTGTTTTTTTTTTATGAATCAGTAGATTACAGCAAGTCTTTTTTAACAATACTTAATTTTCCCAAATTTACTGGAAAATGGCAAATTTATAGCGATTTTTGTGAAAAATACCCAAAATGTTTACCGAATTCTGAGCACTGTTGCACTAAAAAATTTCTCAAATCTAACCATTTCCCTATTTACAACTTTAGGGTTATAGGTAGTTATTTTAGATTGATATAAACATACGGCGAAAAAATCGGTGTTTTTTTGGCGAAAAAGTGATTTTTTAAATCAAAACCGCTGCATAACTGTTCCACCGATTTCGATATCCTTTCAGATTATCGACCTACTTGAATCCAGCTCCCAGAATATGAGTTTCGAAAAAAGTGTATTTTTTTTTTTTTTTTTTTTTTTTTTGATTCACCTTAATATACATATAGATTTTTGAGGTCGCTGATCACGAATCTGAAGTCAAAATTTCGAAATCAAAATGGCTTAAACTTTTCTTAAAACTATATAAAGCATTTCAAATTTGGTGCCTCAAAAGTTTTCGGTGTCGCTGATCACGAATCTGAAGTTAAAAATTTAAAACTCAAATGGCGAACTTTTCTCAAAACTTTTTTTATAACTTTTCTCATGGTCTTTATGATGAATCTGAGGTCCACAACACAAAACAAATTACGGAAGCATTAGTTTTTTTACGTGAATTTAATTGTGATCTTTTTAGATCAAATAAGTTTGAAGAAGTCAACAACAACAACTCTGCATGGAGTCAATCCAACAGCCTGTTTCGGAAATCGCTACATTTCCTCTTCAGTAGTCTAGAGTGACTCAGCTGTCACCAACCCATTGTTAAAGTCTTATATGATTTGATACCCGTTCTAACAAATTCGTAAGAATTTTAACGTTCTCATCGGCCACTAAATCATATTACATTAAAGCAGTAGCTATTTTTAGATCAAGCCTTTAACTCTACTAGGGTTGCCGTCTGTTCTTGTTGCTTCTTGTTTTTTCGATATTCATTGGAGTTCGAAGAGTCTGCCGAAGTGCACTATAGAATTGAAACGAATTTTGCTTTGCTAGAAGCTAGTGTCTAACTGAAAGGTGGCCATTTGCACAACCAAATGTTAGTTTTTTGCTTGGGTATTTTTAATATTTTTATTATCAGCTATTATTCCAATAATAGTAAAATATCTTGAGGTAAACGTTTTATTTTCTTTTTTAGTATATCTCCCGACAAATGATTTTCGGGTCTGAATCTAAAAGCCACCCATGAAAAACTCCCTGATTTGTGGCAAGCCGTGATATCCTCCAGGCATTGTTACTTTCTAAAATTTTTGTTAAATTTTTATTTGTAAATTTATAGGATTTCTTTAGACATCTGACCCAATGCAAGCATGCTATATTTTACCACAAAAGGGACGTGAATAGGGACTTTGTGGATACTAGTTGGCATGTGGAATCATCCATATTCACACAGTATTCAAATGCTACAGCATTTATATGTCAGCTTCTTGAAATCGTTATCAAAATTATGTACGTTAAACATCGATATAATTTCTTCATTTATGACTTTAATTTAAAGTAAATTAGCGTAATTAATTTACTTTTTAAGTTTTGATAATGGTCCAAAAAATTAGACTTAATTAAAATTTCAAATATATAATGAAATAAAGATATTACAGGGCTTTTTCTCTACCCCGCTTCAAAGCGTTTCTATGCACAAGAGGGTTAGTTATGTACATTTTAAGCCGCCGTAAGAGTGGTGAAAAAAAGTCACGCCATTAGTGTGGTGGGGTATAACATACTCCAAAAGTAAAAGTCGTATAAATAATACAAAAATTTATCGAAAAAGTTCAGATCGCTTCTTATTTCTTGATTGAATTACTATTAAAAAATAATATTTTTAGTGCGTTGCAATTTAAACAAAAAAATTGTTTTATTGAAACCTACAAATACTACTTACAAGATATTGAAGGAAATAAGGTGTCTGGGGTATGTCATACCCCACCACACTAACGGCGGGTTAATGTATTAATGGAAACTTACAAGCAATTATAAACTCATTTAGTATATTAAATAACAACACGAATAAATAAATATAAAAATAAGTGATTATTGCAAAAAAAAAATTTTGGTCCACTTTAGTTTTTCTCAAAATTTTACAATTGGGGCACATTGTGGCAAAAAAAATTTTTTTATTTAGTATCATAAGATATTTCACAAATGAACAAATACCTTTCTATAGGGGATCAACGAGAATAACACTTTCGTTTTTTTCATTTTCACTGAGTCAAATTTTTAAAAATATGTAAACTTTCAATGATTTCTTAAAATATAAGGCAGAACTATTATTTAAAGTTTTAATTGATCCAATACATGAAAATATAAAATATCTTAAACTGCATATACGTTAAACATCTATACTAGCAAACAAATACTAGCACAAATGTATGAATTTTTTTTTTATTAAATTTTTTCTGTAAAATATCAATAAAAAAAATTCAAAAAAATTTACACTCCCATTTTTTATTTATCTATTTTTAATTAAGATATTTGAAGTAAAAATTTTTTTCAAACATCTTTTAACCTTTGTGCAACGGAAGAGTTTTACAATGTTAAAAAACGTATGGGTACAATGGTACCATTTTTATACTTATAACGATAAGTATGGCTTTTTCTATGAATATATGAGCATTTCCACAGAAAAGTCTACCGTGACCAAAAAATTAAAACTTATTAAAAATTTATTATTTGATAATATTATCTACAAGAAACCTTTTAATTTTATTAATTTAAGTAATTTCTACAAAAATTCATTAACCATGATGATCAAATCGTCTGCCCTGTTTCACAAATGTAGTTTTTCTTTTTGGTAAATGTTTAGTAAATGTTTCGTAAACTTTTTTGTTTTAGTAAAAATGGAAGGCATATGCTAAAGATAATGAAAAAATTGTTAAGGCAAGGAAAGGACAATATATTAAATTTAGTTTAATTACTAAATTACATAATAACTTAACTACCTACTTACTTAATTACCCACTAGAACTACAATGGAAATTCAAATAACGTAACGATAGATCAAAAAGCCTAATAAAAAAAACCAGCGAAATTTTTTTAAATTTGATAACTTGGAAAATAAAATTATGTTATTTTAAGCCCTTCCCCCTTAAGGAAAGTTGTATGCAAAAAGTCTTGATCAATTCAAAAATTTTTTTTAATTTTGTAATCCAAGTCATGAATCACTTCCGTTTTCACGTAACGCTAGCACATATTTTTGCTTATATCTTAAAATCCGAGGGGTCGTTTGTTAAAATTAAGTTTTGTCCGTCCTTTTTTTGTTTGGAACCAATATGCGATGATGCGTTCATAATTTCAGCATGCATCAAACCAACAAGCATAACAACAACATATGTAGCTACAGAAACATTTTATGCATGTTTTTTTTTCATACAAACAGTAAGAACTTTTTTCTTCTTATATTTTGCTATTTTGTTTCTTTATTAAAAAAATTACAAAATTTAAAGTAAAATATTCATTTCATTCGCAAAACAACTGATATTTTGGTTTATACTTCGTTTTTGTACGATGAATATTGAAGTCCGTAGGTACGGCCCAAAGTGTTAATAAAAACGCTTCATGTAATTGAAAAAAATTTGTGAAAAACAATCCCATACAAAACGCGCTGTAAGACGTAAATCTACGTCCAAATCTTATGATAGTAAACACAAAAAATGTGATTACTTGAGCAAAATTCGTAAAGCTTTGATTAAATAAAAGTTTTGAAAATGTTAATTTTTTCAGAAATTGAAAATGATATTAACAGCAAATGCTCTAGATAAATTTAATGAAATATATTTAAAACCAGCGGAGACATTTGTATCGAAAGTGAAAACTTTGATTAACATGTGGTTTTTATCTCATTCATAGATAAGGATTTTGTTTAAAAAAGCTGTTGTTAGGGCATGCAATCCCGGGATCCCAGACATTTTTTTAGTTTTCTTAGGGATTTTCGGGATCCCGGGATTGCATCTACAAAAAAAAATTATTCTAAAATATTCCTACAAAAAATTCAGTGATACTACCTAAGAAGAAATTTATGTGTTTTTAAAAAATTTTAAAATAAAAACATTTCTAAAACTGTCTGTACAAAATAACACAATAGGCCTTACCAACAGTCATTTTAATGTCGACTCTTACAGCACTATTCTGGCAAAGTAACAATTGTTAACCAATATTTTTAATATTTCTTTGTGTTTGTTTCACATTTTGTGATTTCAAAAAAAACTTAAAGCTCAAAAATAATATACTTTGATAAAAATTGTCACCTGCTTTTTAGATAGTAGCTGCGTTCCATTCGCTTTGAAATAATCCAGATTATTTTTTTTTTTACATACAAAGCAAAAACAAAAATAATAATCCTATAACAACTAGGATTATTTTTGCTATCCATATAAAATTGTGATAAAGCCTTTAAAAAATTTGAAACACAGGTGCCGCACCTGTATATTTTTATGAGCTGTCATTTCATTTTTTGAATTATTTGTTTGTTTGATACAATGACTATTAGGTAGCCATGACAGCTACCTATTTTCTCACAAGCTGCGTCCATCGAATGTTAGACAAAAGAAAACAAAACAAACCGCGTGTGTCACACACATTGGACGCATTCAGCGGAGCCAACAATAGCACTTTAACTATTTATATAATTGCATAGTATTAATAATTAAATTAAATAATTTACAATTTTTCTGACGTTTAGAGTAAAACATATTCAGAGAAAAACATCGTTCAGTAAGGTATCGCTACCATAACAGTTTTGAACGACACACATTCTCATTACACCTAATAGTTATTGTATCATGATTGCTTGTTTGAATTTAATTTTGACTGCAACGGTAGTGATCTCTACGAGTCGTTTTTCTTGCCGTTCCTTTGAGAAAACTTGTTATCGCGATTATATTAAGGCGAAAGGAACGCAGCTAGTGATAATTTCTTAAAAAAAAATTTTGTTTTTGGCCTCCAAATTTTGTTTTGAAAACAAAAATTACAACAAACATATATAAATATTAAAAATACTGAGTAACAATTGTTACTTTGCCAGAATAGGGCTGTAAATTTAGTGTAAACTTTTTGACAAAAAATTCTATAGAAATAATGTCAGAAAAGCTCACACGCGTTTAAGAGTTGGTATTAAATCGACTATTGGTAAGGCCCAATGTGTTAAACACATGATACTTCCTAAGAAATACTGAAAAGTGATTTTAATAATACAAGAATAAAAATCTTTTTTAACCAGCTGTAAAAAATATGACGTGATACTGCCTTAGAAATACCGAAATTAAATTAAAAATTAAATTATGCTTAAACAAGCGGTACAAAATTTCACAAAATTCTTACTTAGATATACTAAAATTTGTATACTATTCAATTTTTTTTTTTTTCAATTTTAAGAACATGTACAAACAATTCAATGATGCCACCTAAAAAAAAAACCTGAATGTGATTTTAAAAAAATTTATAATAAGAACCTTTTTTAAGCTAGCTGTACAAAATTACACAGTATTTCAAACACATGATACTTCCTTAGAAGTACTGAAATGCAATTTTAATAATACTAAAATAAATTTTCTTTTATTTAGCTGTAAAAATATGTCGTGAAAAAATATATATATACAAATCTTCCTTTAACTAGCTGCACAAAATATTAAAAAAATATTAACTAAGGAAAACTATAATGTGACCTTAGAAATTAAAAAAAATTCCATCCACAAGCTGTACAAAATATCATAAAATTACTACTTAGAAGTACTAAAGTTAATAAACTACTTTATTTTTTTCAATAATTTTATTAATTTAACTCATTAATTTAGTATCTCATTGAACTTATTTTTTTTTAAAGAGTTGATCCTTGTTTTTCAGAAATAAACAATAAATGCTATCCAAACATTTAATCGAAACTGTATTTTTTAATATTTTAAAATCGTCTGCGATGTTTGGTGTTGTAGAACCAGCCATAACTACTTTGAAACTTCATATTACATATTCCAAAAAATTCGTTTTCTAAGGTTTGTCAAGCTCGGGACTAGTCCCGGGATCCCGGGTTTGTGTTTTTCAAATTCCGGGATTGCCGCAGCGTAACGAAAGTGGCTGCCCTAGTCGTTGTACTGAAAATTTTGAACAATTTTAAAGATATGGGAATAGTTTTGGTGTCAAAATAACAGAAATTGGCGAAAAATTCCGTTTCAATAAAGTATTCAAAAAAATATTTCAATAACAAAACTAACGTTCATTGAAAAGGTGTGAAAAGGGTGTGGTCAAAACTGAGTACGTTACAATCTTATCTTCAATACACACAATATGTGTACCAAATTTGAGCGAAATCCATCTAGCCATTTAGATTTGTATTCTGGTCAAACAAGCAAACAAGCAAACAATGTGAATTCGACTTCCTAATAGGCACTCTATCATCTAAAATTGTTAAGAGAATTAAAATTAAACAGAAAAAGAATCTTATTTCAAGGTAAGGTATTATTGATTTTGTATTTTTATATTATTGAAATGAACAATACATTGTAATATGCAGCAAATTTAACTCAATTCAATCAATATACCTATTAAAATAGATTAAAAATTATTATAGTAACACCATGTTTAATAGGTCTTGTTTCTATTTTTAGTACCTACTCATATAACTTTTAATAGGTGCTCTTGAGGAATCAGCAAGGATTTTTATTATTCACTTTTATTATTCAACATTTTTATGCAAATTGAAAACAATTCTTATAAATTTTTTAAAACGTCTGTTGAAAGCATATTTTATTAAAAAATAAAAACTATTTTGTTAACCTTACAATGATTGTCATACATAAAATAATAATTACTGCTAGAACAATAACTATATGAGTACTTCCCCCAATATTACTTAACTCAAAACGAAACACTTAAAATCAGGCATCCCGTTTAAAAAAAAAAATCTTCGATAATAAACAATTTTAAGTGTGTTATTTGAATTATGCATAGTTAAGACGGAAAAGATTATAACTTTGAATGGTTTATAGCGCTTCCGCCATGTTCTACAAATAACGATACAAAATCGCATAGCAGCTACATCAAAATTTATTGATATTGGTTAAGATATTATTAAATAAATAGTAGTTATTGGTGTAAATTTCGACAACAGCTTGTCAAAATCCAAATCAAAAAAAGAAGCAGATAAATCAACAACGACTGTAATAAAAAAAAAACAAAAAGCGCAAAATAGACGAACTCTTGTTTAATCTCTCAGATTGAATTTGAAGCATGATGACAGCGGGCGAATTTAAATAACAAAATTTTGTTGAACAAAACTAAATACAACAAAACAAACAGGCACACGCCTTAACAAGCGCTGGCAATAGCCAGAGACAGATAGATGGACAGACGTGCAGAGACATGGATAAAAAATAGTTGAACGGACATAGCTACAGAAAAAAAAGTAGACAAATATTTTATATTTATGTAAAAATGATTTCTATTTAGGCGTTACATCAAATGTCAAGTGACTTCTGAGTGATGATGGTTCGTACGACCTTAAATGGAAGTTTAATGACGTTTCGACCGATCTACAGACCAAATATTGCCAAGTATCTGTCTGTACATAACGTTAAACTATATGAATTTGCTGTAAGCAAGTGTATTTTCCTTACATTTGTTGTAATACTAAATTTAATTCAAAAAAACCCAAAAAATATTTCAAAAATATCTATTAAAATATTCAACATTTTAATTGTATTCGGTGTAAAAAAGTTCAAAGCAAATTCAACAAGTCATGTACTCCACAACCACTACCTGTCATATATCAATATGGCATCTCAGCGTTACTGTTATTTGTTTATTTTTTATATTTTTTTTTTATAATGTTTTTCTAATATTAGACGCTTGAATTTAAATTGCTGCTGTTATAAGTTGTGCATATTTTTAAAATTTCTATTTGCTAACTTCAATTGAACTTGAGACTTTGTTGAAGCGGGTACGTAAAAATTGCGTCTATATGAGGAATTTGGTATGGACTTAATACAAAGTTATAAAAATAATTTATGCTTTTTTTAAACTCGCGAAAATATTACATGCTAATAATGTAGTATTATTAGACTGAAATTGAAATTATTTTTTAAATAATACAAGTACTATATTTTAAGCCTGAAATATTTTCTCATGTTAGAGAATAAAATAAAAAAAAATAGTATGCTTAAAATATAGAATGTTGCCTTAAATTTTGTACTGGGCTTTCCAGAGTGGACATCACACAGTAAAAATATGAGCATAAATTTTATACTTTTTTGTAAACCAAAAATGTTTTAAAAGTTATATAAAATCTTATAAATTTTTCCAGACCATTTTTTTCCAACCACTATATTTTTAAATTTCCGATTTCGGTGAATTTTTTTCTTTCGAAACAGAATATATTTTGATTTACACATAAGATCCATTTTAAAATTATTTTTGTTTTGTTATTTTTATAATATTGAGTGGTATAAAATTTATAAATTATTTGGAATAAAAAAGTTTATACCACACAAATGTTATAAAAAAGATAAAATTTACCCTCAAATTTTTTACTGTGAAGTTAATTAAAACTAGGGACCGAAAATAATTGTTATTCTATACTGTGCAGCAGAAAAAGTTGGGCTTTTATTCCATAAAAATATTTGTTATGAATAACTTTTATTTTTAAGAAAAAAATTTTTTTTGGTTACCGTGTAACTTTTATTTTTGAGGAATAAATTTTTTAAGTTGACTAATAACAGTTATTTTCTGATATGAAATTTTTTCGGTTATTAATGTCAAAAATCAAGAAAAGTTGGCGTCATCGTCGTGATTTTGGAATTTCAAAAAGTTTTTTAACACAATGGTGGACCCTAAAAAAGTGTGTTTTTATATTCGCGTTACTTTTTAGAATCTTTCCTAGAAAAACCGGTTACCACATCGATGACCGACGACCGATTCCCTTACCGTATACCAATTACTGAAGCGATTACTTAGCAGAACACCGGTTACTAAGCGAATACATACCCGAAGACAGATTACTGAAGCGATTGCCAAGCGATAAATTAGCTAAATACTGGTTGCTAAGCGATTATATAACTGAATACCGTCTACTGAAGCGATTACCAAGCAAATACTTAGCTAAATAGCAATTACTAAGCGTTTACATAACTGAAGACTGATTACTGAAGCAATAACCAAACGATTACTTAGCTGAATACCGACTACTTAAGCGATTACGAGAACAAAGAAATAGCTTCAACAGGCGCAACAGCGTCGGCACGATTAGCCAACACACTTCTGACACACAGACAACCACACCCCGGTTATTTAACGCTGCATACATAGGATACTATCATAGGAACGAATTGTTTAATAAAGACATAACTTGCATTACATTCACAACTTGCGTCTTTTATTTAATATCATTTCCACCAAAATGTCTACCGCGACTAAAAAACTAAATGACACTGAAAATTCTGTGAAACCTCCACAATATAGAAAAGAATTTTAAATTAATATTGTGAGTAGTGAGAGCTAATCTTAATAGAGTTTTAAAAAAATGGCAACAAACATGATGAATGGCAAAAAAAGATAAAAAATGAAAAATATTAAAACATTAAAATTAATTTCTCTTGCTCTACAAGCTAAAATGAAAAATATTAGCTACACCAGCAACCAGTTTAGCTTAGTAATTGCTATTTAGCTAAGTAATCACTTGGTAATTGCTACAAAAATCAGCCTTCAGTTATGTCATTGCTTAGTAATCGCTTGGTGATCGCTTCAGTAATCTGTTTTCGGTTATGTAATAGCTTAGTAACCGGTGTTCTGCTAAGTAATCGCTTGGTAATCGCTTCAGTAATCGGTATACGGTTAGGTAATCGCTTTGTAGCCGGTATTCAGCAAAGTAATCGCTTGGGAATCGATCGTCGGTAGTCGATGTGGTAACCGGTTTCTCTGGGAAAGATACTAAAAAGGAACGCGAATATAAAAACACACTTTTTAGAGTCCACCATGGTGTCAAAAACCTTTTTGAAATTCTAACATCACGACGATGACGTTAGATGATACCCAAAACAAACAGCCAACTTTTTCTTGATTTTTGACATCAATAACTGAAAAAATTTCACATCAGAAAATAACTGTTATTAGATAACCTAAAAAATGTATTCCTCAAAAATAAAATTTATGTGGCAAGCAAAAGAAAAGGTTTTTAGAAATAACAGTTATTTATAACTATAATGTATTTTAAGTCATTTAATCATTAATTTTAACCAATTTCAAAAAAGTTTGATTACAGTTATGTCCCTGATAAAAACCTTATTTAAGCATGGACATGGACAAGAAAGACTTATCAATATCGGATCAGATGGCAAGCAGGTTTTCCCGAGGCTGTCCTTAATTGAGGAGTCATTATCATAATCTGATCAGGTTATTATAGGGCTTCGGTGACCTAGAGCCCTATTCTCTAACTGTGAGTTTCAAAATGTACACTTCTCCCGACTGAACATACCGACTATAAATCAGT
The DNA here is from genome assembly GCA_963920525.1 of Dichetophora obliterata. Lineage (NCBI taxonomy): Eukaryota > Metazoa > Arthropoda > Insecta > Diptera > Sciomyzidae > Dichetophora > Dichetophora obliterata. Next base: position 233,058,269 of record OY986437.1, on the reverse strand, counting down.
GAATACTTTTGACAGCCCGTGTAACTTTAAGACTCACAGTTACGGATTAGGGTAAATATCAAAAAGTGTGTCACGTTTGAAACCAGTAGCTAATCAAAATAAAAATTTCCCCATCATTTTCTGACTGTAGCCGCTCGAGAAAAATTCCGCTCGAGACTACTTTGAGTATCTATCTATAGCTTTTTCAATATCAAGTATGTCAAAATTATTGTTATAGGTCAACTACTGCTTGTACTGGGGCATTCCATAGAAAAGTCTACCGTGACCAAAAAATTAAAACTTATAAAAAACTATTATTATTTATTATACGCCTCACGCCCCACGTTTTTAGGAGAAATAAAAGCCCCACTCTAGGAAAAATTACTTATGCTTTTTAGCTCGTTTTAGAAACGTTTTATAATTAAAGTTTTAAATAATTATTTACTTTACTTATTATTTTTTCTTTAACTTGCATTGCTATATATGTATACGAAAAACAGCTGAATTAACAGGATTTCACACTAAAGCATACTCATAATACCTAAATTATTAGAATATGAGTACTTTCCGGTAGTTCGATTAAAAATTTGACTCAACTATTTAATATAAATCCATTGCTGCTTGAATAAGAAATATGATTCAAATTACCTTTTTATCTTTTTTTTTTAAAAAACCATTATTCCTTTAAATGCAAATTTTCTCTTATATTAAAAAAATGCTTATATATGGTATTATAAATTGTTACTTACCATCAGTAAAAAAATTATCCTGGCATTGAGCGTAAACTGTGGTAACCTGAAAGTAAAGAGAGATAAATAATTAGAACATCTAATCAAATTATTTTAATAAACTTTATAAAAACAAAGTGGCTGAAGAGCAGACCATTCCCAAAAAAATCGCTTGAGAAAATATTTATCTCTAACTCTTAAAAATACTTAAAGGTATAATATACGTGTTAAAAGAGAAAAACAGTTGCCCTTATTCTTGTTGTCACCTCGCCAATGTGACAGCTCTCATGCTCGTGTCACGTCACTAGAAATCTGATATTCTTGTTGTCATGTGACGTGAGTTTGTGAACTACGTCGCGTTTAGTGACGTGACACGAGTATGAGAGCTCTCACATTGGCGAGGTGACAACAAGAATTAGGGCAAGTAGCTTGTTTTTAAACATTTTTTTGAGGTACAAGGAGTTGTTACATTTTTGAAATTTATACGGGTTATTGTACATAAAAACTACTTTAATAAATTTTTTTTAGCATTTTTCTGGCTTTTTAAAAATGAGAGGTCGCTAAAAATGAAATTGAAAAAAAACATCCAGAACTGTTAAATATGTTCCTTTTGTCAGTGCAGTTTTTCTGTTATGTCAAAGAGTCCTTAAATTTTAATAACTTCAAAATATACATTGTAATATACTGTAAGGTTATGTATAAAAATAATATTCTAGTAATGTTTTATTTTTAAAGATTAATTTTTTTTTTATGTTTTTAGATCATCAAATTTCGAGCTCTGATCATAAGGATAATTCACGATCTTATTGCATCGTTGTACATACAAAATTAGCTACTTTTACAAAAACCAAAAAACATTGATATGCATTTGCATATTTGCAACATTCATTCATTTTCTATAACAAAAGGCTGTTGCATATCCATATCCAATAGTATTGCATGAAGCTACTGTGAATAAATGTGTTCATTTTGCATTGAACACCACCACCGATACTTTTTTAACCCCGCTGATTATAAAGCTGTTTTCATTGTTTACATTGTAAGTGGCAAAATGTTTAATTTATAATAAAAGAGAGAAGTGGTAAATAACTGGAGAAGATAAAAACTTATAGGGGAAAATACCATATACTATATAACAAAAAATGGATGGAGAAAGAAATTCAAAACAACAGAAAAAGCAGCTAAAATAGCTTCAGGCTTAAAATAAGCATTTGCAACATCATAATATTAAAGGTGTGTTCACAAAAATCTACCCTTGTAAAAACGCATTTGTAGCAATGCAACAAGATCGTGAATTACCCTATTGTTTTATAAGTTTTTTTATTATATCTATATCATATGAATGTTCTGTAGTTAAATCGTATTTCCTGGCCTCCAGTTGTAAGATTTTCTTTAATTTAACCTTTTTTTTTCAATATGAGAATATTCAGTTGTAGCTTGTTCCAAATCAATTGGCATTAAAGTAATATATTTTAAGTGCTTATAAAGAGTTTACAGATTCATATTTATTTCTCAATCGATAAAATTTTCAATACGTTGAAAGAGTTCCAAATGTTATTTTGGGTAGTGCCAACTGAATTGAAACAAGCAATTCTGTAGTTTTACAAGTTTCGCTGTATTAAATTATGGCTCGGATTATTTTGTAAATTTTGGTTTCAAATTCAATTAACATAATAAATGCTAAATTTGATATTGAATTTGGAAATTTTCCTTTACGCGGCTTGCGAGTGCTTTAATTTGGTAGAAACCGTCACGTAACAGTTAGATATATGTGTGTGTATGCGTGCGAGTATTGACCCAGTGGGCATTTTAGCTAGCGATACGCAAAAGAAAGCATGCTAGTAGTGCTGTTATTGGCGTCAATATACCTTCCATGCTCGCTGTATTGATGAGTGCTTCTGTAAGGCCTACTTTTTGAAGGTTTGGAGGCTTTTTATGTTATTTTACATAAAAAAAAAATTTTTTAAAAAATTTAGAAAAAATTGTAAATGATCAGATCAAGTAAAAAAATTAAAACTTAAAGAAAAAACAAAAAACATTCTTTTTGTCCGAGAAAAAACATTCTTTTTGTTCAGGTCTCCGAAATCTAACACATTACATATCACATTATAAGAAAACTTTTATATAGAAAAGTTCTAAGTCTTCTATTACTTTTGTATGAAGAAATTTTACAAAAAAATTCCAAAAAATTTTTTAAATTAACAGAAAAATTTGTAAAAAAATGTAGATTTTAAAAAAAATACAAAAAAAAATTTTTTGGTCCGAGCTGGGTTTAGAACCCGCGCTCCCGAAAGCTTACTTTCATTTGTAATCATGCAAAATAAGCTAAAGTTCAATAAGAACTGCGGTAGGCGAGCGAATAAGATGCCGGACTGCCACATGAGAGGACGTTGGTTCAAATCTGGAAATTGTCAAAAGTTTTTTTATTTCAAGTTGATATTTATATTGCTTTTTTTTTAATTCTCAAAAAGGGCTTTTAGCAGGCTTCTTTAGAGTCGCAAGAGAGGAAAGCCTAGAAAGTTTTCTCGTTTCATATAAAAAAGTTAATGGGCTTGGAAATAAGTACGGAAGGGTTAAGAAATCCACATGATGGCCTGCTAGAAGCGCTTCAAAGCCCTGCTTTTGCCCACTGGGGAGATTCGAGCAGAATTACGAACGAGTAGCCGAATGCGCAGCTCTTTTAGTCCCTTTTTCTATTCTCCTCTTTTCCGTGTGAAGTTTGTAAGTATTTGAAAAAGCAACCAGCAAAATTTTATGTTTCATAACTTCGTTCGTTGCAAGCGAATGTTTTTCAATAATGAATGTCAAAAATGGAGCCACTTGGCTCTCTTCTTCACTGTCAGAACTGCATATTCCTCTTGTTCTCACACAATGTTACTGAAAAAATTTGTTCAGACAGCGTCGAGTGACTCTCAAACTGTCAACAAAACTTTAGAAATTTTGTAATGTTCTTCAAAAACAAAACGTTGCGTTATCGGATACACCGTTTGTTTGAATAGAAACAACAACAATAGCAATGGAAAGACTGCACTACTGACCCAAAAAATGTTGAGGGAGAAGGGGGAAAAAATCTCAACATGTTTAAGAAAAGTAGTATAAAAAAAACCTAGAAAATGAAACTGCATTTAATGTAAAGCTTTTATGATAAACACTTTTGTCATTGAAATTTGTCAGAATGGTAGACTGTTTGGTGATTATAGCTAACATTTTTTTTACTACCGTTTTTTAAGCTTGTTGTAGTTTTTTGTGTTAATTTATCCATATTGTTGTATGCATCAAGGAGGCATTCATTCCACTTTTATGTGTCGAAGTAGTGCTTCTGCGGAAAGTGACACTTTAAGAGTCTACGATAAAGAAAGAACTCGTTAAAATCTCAAGTACCTCTGGCGATCGATGGAATGCTCTCCTATTGTTTTGACGCCCAGTGTGGGTTGAATTTTTTTTTTCTGGGTTAATTGCTGGGAGGCTTGGCACTAACGCGTAACATAGTTTGCTATGGTAAGAAAACAGAAATTTAATAAAACCTAGCGGCTTATTTAACAAAGCTTTTATTTCCACAGAGGTTGCCAGTGGCAGATACAACTTTTGTTGAAATTTTAAGCTTTAAACTTTCTGAAAGTTTTTTTGCTTCAGGAAAGTACAAATCGTTGGGCTCTGTGCCAAAACCTTGCCGTTGATTTTGTCTTTATTTTTGTTGTGCCACCATTTGGTAGTTGCCAATTTTACTTTTTTTTTTTTATTTTGCTAAACAACAACAATAGAAACTATTAAAATTGGAGCACACATTTGCAGTGCATCCTTCAACTCAGTGTTGCTGTGTTGCTAAATATGGTTTTTTAGGTACAAATTTTAATACCAAAGCAGAAGTTGAACGTTCAACATAGGTGAAGGATATATTTTTTTTTTTCATTGTAGCCATAGTCGCAATATATACAATTTTCACTATAATAACTTTCATGTTGTTGTTGTGGCCTGTGGATTCCTGCTCGTTTATTTAAGTTTCTGCATTTACCTTACTTTTCATCGGTCTGCCCGTGAGTGTTTAGAGAGCTAGGACATGAATTGTAATTCGATAGCTACGCATTATATGCAAAGTCTTTCTTATTGGTACTATTGTTGTTGTTGTTGTTGTTTTTGTAATTGCCTACTTGGTATGCAGGCAGAATTTTCTCACATGGTACAAGCCCAAGTACAAGACAAAGTCAGCAGACAACAGACAATCAAACAATCTAATATTGGGACGAAGAAATAGACATTAAGTGACAGACGCTTAACATTCCCTTACCAAGTGATTTTTTTCCCTATCTACCCATCATTCAGTCCTTGAAAAATAGCTTTTATTTTTTATGCCAAGCTTCAGAAAGCCGCTTTTGTTCATCTTCTATTATATTTTTCTTTTTATTTTTCTTGAACTTCTGTTAACATTACAAAATTTTTTTAGCATTTTTTTTTTTTTTTTGGAAGCCACTCATTTATTTTGTTGTCGTTTATTTTATATATTTTTTTTATTTTATTATATTTAAGGCATCCCTAAATGCGATTTGAATATTGAACAGCCAAATAATTTTGTTGTTAGGGCTGAATTTTCAAATTCGAGTATCTTATTTTTTTTTATTCCTGTCCTATTCAATGTTTGCCATGAATAATAGCTTTGTGTGTGTTCCTGGCGACCCATGATGACACGAATTCAATAAGCTGCTTGACGAAAACGTGTTCATCAGCGTTTTATTGCCATCATTGAACTGTACTAAATATGAAGTTAAACATTTTCAATATTAGTGAAATTTCAAGTAAGTAGCTATAGCTAGGTATATCTATATATACGAAATGGAAAATGTGCTTAAAATTAATGAATATGTGCGTTTATTTTACTATTAATTTTTTAAATTTTTAACCAACCTTAAAACAAAAAATTCGCAAAAGTTTCATAACAAAGCTCAAAGTCTTTCTCCATTTATAGTCTAATTATTTCTTAGATTAAATTCTTCTTTGAACAATGGCCTTTGCTAGAGTTTGAATCCATTTAGCACTATGAATCCAAAATAGTGCTAAGAATTGGCTCATCACGTCCTGGTTTTTTGGTATATTTTAGGTTATATACCCAAAAGTAAAATTTTAGGCTACTTTTGAGTTTATGTTTAGGACTCACAATGTTCTTTTAAACACTTTTCTTACAACTGCATTATTTGTTACTAATTTTCCCCTACGAAATGAGCCGTTGAATAGTCTTTTGACAATAGCATTCTATATATTTTCCAGATTCGAATATTTTTTAGATACATTTTCGGAATCGAATCTCCCAAGTCCCCACAATCCGCATTTAAATCTGAGGAAAATCTCTCATTTAACACTAGATTAGGTTATATTAAGTTAAGTTAGGTTAGGTTAGGTTAGGTTAGGTTAGGTTAGGTTAATATGGCTGCCTAATTGCGACAAACGTGGGCCGTTTGATAATTTCGTGAAAAATTAAACAATAAATTATTTTTACGACAAAAAAATGTTTTATTTCTCAATATAGTCTCCTTTTAGCTCAATACACTTCGTCCAACATTCCTCCAATTTTTTGATGCCATCCGAAAAATACGTTTTTGGAAGGTCCTCAAAATAGGCCTCTGTTTCTGTCATGAGTTCCTCTCTGGTGGTAAAACTCTTTCCGCCTAGCCGTTTCTTCAGGTTTGGAAACAGAACATAGTCGGAGGAGAACAAATCTGGAAAATATGCTTGATGAGGAAGCAATTCGTACTTGAATTCATGGAATTTTGCCATAGGAGCAGGGCATGTGTGAACGCGCGCATTGTCTTGATGGAAGAGCACTTTTTTCCTCGCCAAATGGGGACGTTTCTCTTTCAAAACGTCGTTGAAATGGTCCAATTCGGCTTCATAGTATTCGCCATTGATCGTTTTTTTCGGTGGAAGGTAATCGATGCAGATTATAACACGTTTATACCAAAATACTGTCGCCATAACCTTTCCGGCCGATAGCACCGTCTTCGTCTTCTTCGGAGCACGTTCGCTCGGTGAAGTTCACTGTTTCGGCTGTTCGTTTGTCTTTGGTGAGTAGTGATGGATCCATGTTTCGTCCACGGTTACTTATCGATGGAAAAATCCTTCTTATCTTTATTCAACATCGCCAAATACGCCTTTGAATCAGTTACACGATCGCGTTTATGGTCGAGAGTAGGGCTTTCAGCCCCGGGATCCCAAATCCCGGGATTCCAAACCAATTTCTAGTACCGGAATCCTGGGATTACAAACCCTAAATCCCGGGATTTTATTTACAATAAAATATAAAAATGCAACTGCAATGTAAAAGATGGTTTTTTTATATTTTCAAAATCATCCTGTTCTTTTTTTATCTCTCTATTTACTTTGAAAGTCTATTATTTAGTTTGTTTTTGTTGTGATCTTCAAAGACTCTGTTTACTTGAAGGTTTTTCAGCCCTTTTGATATATTTTCTAAGCCCTCTTAATATTTTTTTCATAAAAAAAATAAAAAGATATAAATATAAATTTCATTTTGTCCGATTGATTTTTTTCTTATAAAATAGGCCAAAAAAAAATTTTTGCTTTTTTTTACACAAAACCGAAAATCCAAATGACTTTAATGTCAAATATCTCTCTAAATTTATTTTTATCATGTTGGTTTATCTTTTTTTCATAGAACCAAACGATTTGATTTTAAAATATAATCAAATGTAAGATATAATCAAATATTAGTTTATGACTTGTCCAATATGTAGGGCAAATCCAATGAAAGGGTTAACTTTATTTTTATGCTCTTTTGCTGAAATATTATGGGGTAAAATTTTAATACTATGATATTAGAACAGGAACTCAAACCCGATGACATATCGTCTTTCGGTGAAAGAGTCTATTTAATAAAGTCTATTTACTTTGAAAGTCTATTATTTAGTTTGTTTTGGTTGCGATCTTCAAAGACTCTGTTTACTAGGCTGTTTAATTTTCATGGAATTTTGAAAGTAACTAGCAATTATTGTTTACTATACTATGTTGTACAGTGTTGTACAATAATACTCGGAAAGACTTGCTTTAAGTAAGTGTTTTCCAATCATATTAACAAAATGTTAGCCAAGGTAATAATTTTTCAACTGTTCCAAGTTGCGATTGTTGGCCTGTGTAGTCTAGTGGAGAGTGCTCAAGACTATCGTCCCAGACGTCCTCGGTTCGAGTCCGGGCTCGGTCGTGATTCTTTTCACTTTCTTTGCTCTTTACTACATTTAAGAATTATGGAAACTAAGCATAGAAATCCACGACTTAATTGTAGAAAATATTGAATTTAAAGGACAAGAACCACAACTGAGAGCTTAAAATGCAACAACGCAAGTTTTCTTGAAGGCAAGTCGAGTTTTGATAGTGAAAAATGAGGACGGTACAGCTTCTCGTACCGGCGAATTTTCTTTTTTTATTCTTATTTGTCAATTTAAGATGGCTGCGCATTATTTGGTAAATATATTTATACATAAAAGTTGCGTATTGAAAAACTAATTTCCAATTATAAATAAACACTTGGAAAAAGCTTATTCAAATACTTATTTCCAATTGTAAAGAAACACTTGGGAAAAAGCTTATTCAAATACTAATTTTCAATTGTAAAGAAACACTTTCATTAAGCTTATAGTAAGGAATATTTTTCCAATGGATTGTTTTCGTTTATTCTACAATTACTTGTAAGCATTTTCCAATAGTAATCGAAAGTTTTTTCAAGCTTGATGCTTACGGTTATAAGCTTGTTTAAAGCTTATTCCAAGCTTTTTTGGCTGATTGGGTGTGGTCTTGAAATGTTGTTTGTATTTGCGTCTGTAAATTTTTCAACTGTTTAATAAATTTTTTAAAAATTTTTTGTGATAATGGAAGAATAGGTACATTTTAAGATAATTATTCAATAAATTGATTTATAATGAATTTATTTTTAGTTTAAATGGCCAAAGGAGGACACTTTAGAGCTATACGGCTTACAAAAATTTCAAAAGCTGTTTTTTATTTTCAAATGACATGTTAGATAGTGTGAGACAAAAGAAAATAGCTGCCATATGAAATTCGGTATGTAATTTTTTTGGACATATTATCTGTATGAAACACATAGATTTATTTAAATAAGAAGTTTTTCTTTTTAAAGTTTGATTTATAAATAAATTTTTGTTTGTTTTGCTCAACTCAGTGGCGTAAATATGGTAAGTCCGCTGGTCTGGAACCCCTCCCCCCCCCAGATCCATGGAAACATTTCCAAATATCTCACGTTATTGTGAATTGATTCTTTTAAGTTTAGCCCGAATCCAAATGTGTATATATCGCTAAATATTCTTGTTTTTCTCAAGAAAATTATCAAGACTTGATTTAGTTCAGTGTTTAATTTTTTTAAATCGGTCAACAATTACTAGAGATGAAGTGACATGTGTAGCTACAAGAAATTCGGTGTTGCTTAGATTCAATTCAATAAGCCCATAATTTTTGTAAATACCTACCGTTTTTCGACAAAGTAAGGATGTGAAACATGACATTTGGCATCACAAAACAGTCATGTAATCAAGTATTCAAAAGTAAACTTTTTAAAGTTTATTTTATTTCTTACGAACCCTCCTCCACAACCAAAAGCTATGTACGTTTCTGGTTTGACTTATTTACGTTCATATTTTTATGTTTATAATAAAGTGAAATATTTTTGATATTTTTAAATATATTTGGTTTTCATCTTAAATAAATGTTTAACTTTCCTATAATAAAAAAATCTTAACTTTTTTATAAAAGAAACTTGTTAGATATTTATTTTATATATTTTAAAATTTAGCAAATATCGTTAATAGATCGTTAATCGTTATTAAAATATACCATCATACCATAATCGTTATCTGCTAATAAATTTTTTTACGATCTGATTTAATCAGGAGTGGTATATTATTTTAGTCATAAATTATACTAGTGTTTCCCTAAAAACACAAAATGGAATTTCAGAATTCGACTTTTTCTTCCAGTTATTGTTGAATTTTGTTCCCTTAAGTACATTACTTCTATGTACATTCGAACTGTTTTGTAATCCTTGTCTGCATTAATAATTATGATTTTGACTTTGTATTTTTCTTATAAACTTTAGAATATTTTTAAATAGTTTATGTATACATACGGATTAAGCTTGGATTTCTATTTTAAACAAAAAAAAATAATATGCAATTGTTTTTGCTAAAACGCAGAAATTAAGAGAAAGAGTTATTAACGGTCGCTGCATGTTAAAATTTAAAATTTCGTCATTTCGGAAACCCGAAAAATCGCGGGATCATGAATTTCAAATCCCAAGATCCCGGGATTCACCAAAACCTTTCGGAATTGAAAGCCCTAATCGAGAGTGAGCAAGCGCGGTACACATCTTGCGGATAATATTTTCATTTTAAATGATTTCGCAAAATGTTCCACACCCGTTCGTTTGAGATGCCTACGGCCTCAATAATCTCGCGCATTTTAACTCAGCCAACACGATATCGTGAATTTTAGTGACCACTTCTGGTTTGTTGACCTCATTCGGGCGTCCAGGACGTTCGGCGTCACTTGTGCTTGTATGACCGCATCGGAATTCAGTAAACCACTTGTGAATCATTCTAATGGGTGGTACAGAGTCCCCATAGTATTTATCAAGCCTTTCCTTGGTTTGTCTTATAGTTTTTTTTTGTGCTAAAAAGCACACGGAAGTTTGATGAGCACACGGAATTCACTTTTTCCATTTTCGCCAAAATTCGCAAGATCGTCTGCTGTCAATGGCTGCCAAACACAAACTAAGCATCGCAGCGAGCTGAAATTTTGACAGTACTCTACTAACAGATGGTAGTTGACAGGATTAATGTTGCATTTAAAGTTACTACGCGGGGAATTCTATTAACAACAACAATTGTGTAACAATACGTGTACCAAATTTGAGCGAAATCCATCCAGCCGTTACACGCGGTTGATCCTTCCTCCTCTTTATCTATACAGCTTCTGCATAAGTCCCCAGCAAAATTTTTCATACAAATGTAAAATGTATCCTTACAGACACTGCTTCTAGAAGACATTCTATAAATCCAATTATGCTTCTTCTTAGCCTTATCAAGAAGTGCTTTCAAAAGGCATTCTCATAAACTACTTCTGGAAGACATTCAAATAGCATTTAAATTCAATTAAAGCGAAAAAATGCCGTTAAAATCGAGAAAAGGGATACTTTACGTGGGATTTTTTAAATCCTTAACAAAACCCAAACACTTCTCATTTCAACACTAAAATCGGGAAAAGGGATATTTTTCGTGGAATGGAATGTCTTCGTAAAGTTCTTCTCGAAAGCATCCACTTGAATTCTGTCATTGATGGACTCAAAGAAATCTTCCATTAAAAAAATTCTGGCAGCACTTCTAGAGAAGACTAAGGAAAGCGTTCCTCTCAATGACATGCATATCTTAAAAGAATGCCTTCTGGATATGAAAGTGAAAGTGATAGAATTCAAGACTTTCTCTTCCACTTTACCTTCTTATGAAAGCACCTTTTTTGCTGGGTCGTTGTGGGGGATGTTCAACCTCTCACCGTACCTGCCAATCCCCTGTAAGGACCCCTACCATGGTACTGATGTGGTCTCTACTAAGGGAAATGAGTTCTTTTGAACGCTTAGGGGTAAGTTTGGGCCAGATTTGCCGCGTTGTGTTATACTTGTTTTTTGTTAACCATTTACTGTTGGTCTTATTGCAGGATAGCTCATGTGTAAGGAGTTTACATGTAGTGAGAGGAACACCAAGGAGCGAGTTCATCTGCTTTGCAGTTACCTAAAATATCCCTTTGACCGGAAATCTAGCATAGAAGTATTCTGAGCTACTTTGCCATCTCATTTAGAGATCTGCGGCAGTATTTCGTGGTACTTCAACAGTTTTTAGGGCTTTTAAAGCGGCTTGACTATCAGATAGTATACAGATATCCATGGAAGACATTTTATTTACTTGAATCCAAGTTAACGCTTCATGTATAGCAGCGGTTTTAGCTTCGAATACACTGCAATGATCAGGGAGGCTGAAGGCTATATTAATGCTTAATGCTTCAGAAGAGACTGCTCCACCTGCTTGGCCATCTAGTTTTGATCCATTGGTAAAAATCTTAATGGAATTGTTAGGTGAAAGGTTTCCTAGATCCTACTGATCTCGAGAGGGAATGGATGCACCTTTGTGGTATGTTGGGACAAAATTCAACCCACTCAGATTTGATGTTCATATTAAAATACAATAAATATAAGTATAATAAATATAACAAAAATGAATGATAACAAAATTAGAAAAGTCTTTTTTACTTTTTTTTCTTGTAACTCAAGGCTATTTTTTATAATGAAATTTCCGTACCTCAAAGAGTTAAACAATGCAGAAACTTTATCAAATCTTCTATTATTACATAATATTTCATCATCTATTATTGTTGTTTTTTTTATTTGACTTTAAAATGAATAATGATGTAATCCATGGTACTCTAACATCATGCGAATCACTCATCATGGCGAATTCTTAAAAAATTCGACAACATCCAACTGTGCCTTAAAGTTCTGGGTTTCCTTTATTAATTTTTTATTTATTGATGTATTTTATTTGTTTTTTTTTTTACCTCTTTCATTAAAATATACAAAAGAATATGATTTCGTTTTCAGTTTGAGTTTTGCGCTGAATTCTTCGCGATTTCATTTTTAATAATATGAGTCTCTTATTCTTAGTTCATTTTATTTTGCTTTTTATTATTGTCTTGCAAACGTCGCTATTGAATTTTTCACTTTTATTTTTTTTTATTTTCCATTCTTTTGCATCGATTTTATTTAGTGCGGTTTTTTCCTGCTTTAGTTTTGTTTCTATTTCTGCTTTCATGGTATGCTTTTCCTTAATAATAAAGTCGTTTAGGTTATAAAGTGTCTTGGTATAGCAATGCTACAAAGCTACCCCTTAATGCTGAGTTTATTTTTTTTTTTTTTTTCTTAAGGTGGTAAAATCAATGACCTTTGAGGGGATTATTTTGTCTACGTTTTTTTTTCTGGTTGTTTCTCGGTTTGAAATGTCATTTTAAACTACACGTTATTGTGCAAATAGAATTTTTGTTCGAAGCAAAACTGAGATGATTCTTGAAAAAAAATCAAATTATTTGTTTATTTTTAGGGACATAGAAGAGATTTTGTGTGTCATATAGTGACTTTTATAAATTGACTTTTGACAAAAAATAGCAATAAAGGTATAATTGCAATCATTTAAGCATATGTACATATTTGGAGAGCATCAGAGACAGTATTCACCACAATCGAGAATTTCGAGGACGTTCAATTAAGAAAAATTTAAAACTATTTAAAAAAGAATAACTTTAAAAGATATATTGGTATATTAATATATGGACTTCATCCACTGTAGAGTACCTCAATGAAAACCATGTTGCTATTACTTGGTATATTAGGTCTGTTTCCGTACTCGATTCAAGTAACTTGAAGTTGCTTGAAAGCGTTATTTTACAAATTTTTGAAGCTCGAGAGTGAAGAATAACATGCAAATTGTAACTCTCTATTCTATTACAATTACTTGAAGTTAGTACGGAAACAGACTTATTATAATTATTAAATTTATAAGTGAAAACTCTTTAAGTTCTCAACTTAAAGAGAGAAATGCACTTAAGCATACACTCATTAGGGTTGCCATGTCTACAAAAAGAAAAATAAATCTACTGACCGCACACATGCATGCAATGTTTGATTTTCCATGCCATGAAGAAGTGAAGAAGTCATTCGTAAACACAAAGCATGTGAATGTGGATAAAGCAGCATACCAACATGTGAAGGTACAAAAATACACACCTCATCGTATATCTGTACGATGGGATATAAACGTATCTTCTATTTGTATTAGATGGTGCTGATTCTGAAGGGCTAAAGGCAATGTTGTTGGAAAAGCTGCAAAAGCGTTGAGTACCTACCATGTGGAGAAAATATCTATATAACTTTTAGCTGTTACCTACAACGTTAAAGCGAAGAAATGGTAAAAAGCAAGCAAAGGAATGTCAAACAGAGATAAATCGCATAAAATGAACTTTAAGTTGACATTGTTTGAAAACGACAACATTCATGCGGCAATCTATGAGTGTTTGTAAGTGTTTGTGTATACAAATACATGCAAACACACTGAGCTCTACACAAGGTGTGTGTTAGTGTGTGTGTGTGTTGCTTTGCATTTAAAAAAGGGTTTCGCATTATGTTGAATACACTTGAGCTGGCAATCGGAAGTTAATCAGCAGTAGAGAATAGAAAAAAAATTCTAGAAAGTAAAACAAATGCCAGAATAGATAAAAAAATACTACAAAATACTATAGAAATATTACATAGTAAACAACAACATAGCTAAAGAGGGACAAAACTAAGAGGAGGGGGAGAGGTAGTGGTTGTAAAAAAAAAAAAAAAGGAAAAAAACATCTGAGCAAGCGACATAAAGGGATAACGAGCTTTGGTCTCAATCTGAGTCTAGTTATTGTATTACTGCGGCTAGAGTGGATATCACCCTTTTTTTTGTAGGTTCACTTTTGCCTTAAGTCGAGGCAAGTAATTGTTTCAAAATACTTTAAAAATTACAATTTTAGCAGCTTTAAGCATTTGGTGAAATTCAACTAATGACAATTTTATTTTATTATTTCGGTAAGACAAAATTTAAGATGATTGTAATGAGAATTGGTAGTTTTTTTAAATTTTTCGGGATATTTATATGGGAAAATCACATTTGATGTTTTTGTTTTCTAACTAATTAGTCATAAGAAAATTATAATTTTAGTTCTAAGCTATGTTATTGCACGTTGTAAACCCAATTTTTTTTCGAATACTTAAAAAATTTTATGACTATCTTAAACAACAACAAAAACACATTCATTTGAAATTTCCGTTATGTAACTTTAAATATTACTTACAATCAGTGGCGTAGATATGGGGATGGTCCGCGGGTCTGGACCCCCAGAGCCATGGAAACATTACCAAATATATCACGTTATTGTGAATTGATTCTTATATTTAGTCAAGCACGAATTCAAATGTATATGCATTGCGAAAAATTCTTCTTATTCCCAAGAAAATAACGAAAATTTGATTTAGTTCAGTGTTTAATTTTTCAAAATCGGTCAACAATTACTTGAGATATAGTGGCATGTGGAGCTTCCAGAAATTTGGTGTTGTTTAGATTCAATTCAACAAGCCCATCATTTTTTTGAATTAAATTGCGAGCTTTAGATCAAGTAAGTTTTAAGAAGGCAACAACAACAACAACTACTCTGTAAAGAGTCAATCACTTAGCTGACTATTTTTTTACCTACCTACCGTTTTTCGACGTTTCAGCAGAGTAAGTATGTGAATCCTAACATTCGGCTTCACAAAACAGTCATTTAACCCTTTCAGACCTGACGCTAAGCTACTAAAAAATTTTTTTAATGATTTTTTCGAGTAAATGGTCCTTATATGATATAAAAATGTATTCAATGCCTATATTTTGATATTTGCATATCCTTCAAGGATTTTCAAGAAACGAAAGTTTGTACTGAATATATTTTTTTTGCATCATAAGTTGTCAAATCATTTGAGATTTTAAAATACATTATTTTTTAGTTTAAATGTGTCAACTTCACTAAAATTGCGCTATTAGTATTTTAATATATGAAAAAACAACTAACTTCTAGTCATTTAAAAAAAATTAAATGTGAAGCAAGAATTTCGTGAAAATTTAAGAAACGACAAAATTAACAGTTAAACAATATAAAAGGCAAACATAAACAATAACCTGCGCAACCGATAGATGTAAAATTGATTACCATTCGTAAAATAGCCGTAAAGATATTTAGACTTAAAGTTACCCGCACAATTGATGCATCACGGTCTGAAAGGGTTGATAAGGTATTCAAAAGTATACCTTTTTAAGGTAATTATATTTTCACGGACCCCCCTCAACCAAAAGCTATTCACGCCACTGCTCACAATGGTGTTCAAAGTTATTATCTTCTTTTTAGAAGGCATATTTTTGAAACAAGTAATGGGGTTGTGTTGGGCTGAAATGGAGCGTTTTGTAGATGGTCGAGAAAATAGTTTTAAGACTAGTATCCGACCGCATATTCGGTTTCGGCCAAAATTCCGAATTTTTTAACTTTTGTCACCATTTTTATACTTTTGTTGCCATTCATCATGTTTGTTGCCATTTTTCATTATTCAAATTGAGATCAGCTCTCAATACTCTCAGAATATAAATTTAAAAATTTTTTCTCTGTTATGAAGGTTTAAAAAAATGTTCAGTAGCATTTTATTTTTCAGTCGCGGTAGACCTTTTTGTGGAAATGCCCATATGATAAATGGGCAAAACATACAATTCAATATTTTTCTGATATAAAATCAAAATATTTTCTAAATGCAAAAGACTCAAAAACATAAAAAACCAAATTAGATACAAAATGCAATAACTATCATATTAAAAACAAAGTGGTGAAAAGCTTTTTGAGCAATTAAATTTATTTTTTTTGCACAATGAAAACATTTTTACCCGACGTCTTTAAATAATCACACAATTCTATCTATTGCTATTCGGTTTTAAGTGCTTTTTTGTTTAAATAAAGCATTTCTTTTTTGTGAGTTGGAGTTTTTTGCTTCGAAATTGTTGGCATTACTCCTGTGATTTCTGGACGATTTCAAGATCTTTAAATTTACCATATAACCAGCAAAAAAAGTGCTTTCAAAAGAAGCTAAAGTCTTGAATTCCATCACTTCCACTTTCATACCCAGAAGGCATTCTTTTAACATATGCATGCCATTGGGAGGAATGCTTTCCTTAGTTTTCTCTAGAGGTGCTTCCAGAATTTTTTCAATGGAAGATTTCTTTGAGCCCTTAAATAAAAGGATTCTAGTATCCCACGAAAAATATCCCTTTTTCCCGATTTTCTCGCGATTTTAGTGTTGGAAATGGGAAGTGTTTGGGCTTTGTTGGGGGTTTAAAAAAAATTCACGTAAAATATCCCTTTTCCCGATTTTCACGGCCTTTTGGTGTTTGAAGTAGGAAGTGGTTGCGTCTTGTTGGAGGTTTGAACAATCCCACAGAAAATAAAAAATAACTGAAAAAATAATTGAAATTAAATGCTATTTGAATGTCTTTGAGAAGTGGTTTATGAGAATGCTTCTTGAAAGCGCTTCTTCATAAGGCTTACAAGAAGCACAACTGGGTCTAAAGAATATCTTCTGGAAGCAGTGTCCCTAAGAATGCATGTCACATTTTTAACAAAAATTTTCCTGGGTATATGCTCGAAACATTTATGGATGCATAAAATTTGTGTTTTAAATGTCCAATTAAAAGCAAAATAGTTATACATATATTTTTACTTAATCAGAAAAATTAATATATATTTCGTCTATATAAAAGTGTCTTTATAATTATTATTATATATTATTTATTATTTTTACTATATTAGTGCAGAACTAGGTTTTTTTATAGTACAAAGCTCAAATACATAATTTGAATTCAACTCATTATAAATCATTCAAACTTAAATCTAAGGGAATTTAAATTTATTATTAAATATAATTAAAAGTGTTATCAAAAAATTTGACTTTCCAATCAAATTTTAACTTAAAAACTATGTGATAACATTAATAAAATAGTAGACAGCTGTGCGCCTTCCGAATTGTTAAAGAAAAGCGCAGTTGATCGTTTTTATATATATGAATTATGCTGACATACAACGAATATTACCTTTCTCGAAACAGATGAAGACTTATAACACCGTACGACAGCACTTTGCACACACGAAGAAAACCATATACATGTGAAACTAGAGACAAAGAATAGATAAACTGCGTTCTCACTTTTTCTCTAGAAGGTCAGGATTTTTTTTAAAAGAACCTTCAAGTTACAAAAAGTAGTTGCTTAAAACAATTTATTCAAATACTCAAATACTAAATGAAAGAAGACAATCTCTTTTATCAAAACGAAAAAAAAAATATATTTTGAAAGCTTCTTTGGTTTGGTATTAAGAGTATGGAATTTTTTACTTCAAAAAAATTGAAAATTATTTCCATAAATTTCAGATAAAATATCAGTCAGTTAAACTTATCTACATATTTGGTACGGATGTATTGGCAGTTCGTATTTCTGATAAAAGAGAATGTTCTCTTTCATTTGATACCCATATTTCAATATTTTGAAGGTACTAAGTATTTAAATAAATTTGCTCAAACAAATACTTTTTGTAACTTGAAGGTCCTTAAAAAAAATATCCTGACCTGCTCGAGAAAAAGTGAGAATGCAGTTTTACTATCCTTTGCATCTAGTTTCACGTGTATATGGTTTACTTCGCGTGTGCAAAATTGTTCCTAAAATTGTTGCACGGTGTAATAGGTCACTTACAAAAATTGAGTTCACAAATAATCGTCTCAAAGAGTTTGTGACTCGATCCAAACGTAACAAAGTTAAGATTACTATTTTTTTCGCTTTAAACTCTATGACACAATATACAAAACAAGAAAATTCTACGACAAGAATTTAAAAGAGAGCATATCATCAAAATTAAAAAATTTCTTCTCAAATCAGAAGAAAAAAGCAAGTTGTATTGCATTTCAGCTTGCACTGATCTATTAATGATATGCCTAAAATCTATTAATACTTTCAAGTTGGCAAGCCTAGTTGCACTGGAGAGCTCCCTACGGCTTCCTTTGCAACTCTTTTATAGTTGCGCTCTCATTTGCGCTCGCTCACTGCGTTTCTGTTAGGCTTGCCATCACTTCAAATTATCTTATTTTTACCAAAGTGATTTCTAATCAGATTTATGATGAACATTTTGAGCTATTTTGTCTATTTACTATTTTATTTAGTTTATTTGCTTATTTGTTGTTATTCTTTCTTATGTTGTTGTCTTGAAAGTATTGTTGTTTATTTTGTATCTGTTATTTGTGCTCAAAGCAGAAGATATATGATCAAAGTTCAAGTGGTACAAAGCGCAAAATGAAAACATGGATTTTTTTTATTATTATTAAAATAATTTATAACTTTATAATTTGTCGACAATCACACCAGTGCCGCCATATATCAGTGCCAGCCAAAATGAAATCGGTTTTATATATATATATACATATATATAATTAATTTATGGTTGTACAATGTACATGTGACTTTGCAAAAAAATGGAAACATTGTGCTTGATTAATATTGAGTTGTTTGTGTTTTTAACTTTTGTTTAGAAAATATTGATTGTTTGTAAAGAATTTTAATTAAGTTTTTAAATTAAAACAAGTTAAGATATCTTATCGACAACATGCCGTTGGTGTGATGAAAGTAGGTAGGTGGGCTAAAAGTTTTTTGTTGCAAGTGTGAAAAGGATTCGTAAACTTTCGTTTTAAGTTCAGCATAAACACTTGAGAATATTGAACATTGACGCACTACGCTGTAGAAATCGAAATGTTTTTTTTTTTCTTTAAAGATGACTGAAAAAAATTTTGTGCCAAAAAACTAGACATTTTTACAAACAATCAATTGGTAACTTTTAAAGCTGTGCCAGATTTTTTTTTTAATATTTTGGCGAAATTTTTGCTTGTCATTATATTTAGAGGTCAACAGTTTGCAAATACAAACAATACAGAAAAATAACAAACCGACTGAAGAGGTTTGAATTGACGTTAATTTGGCGTGTAGATATGAAGATTTATTTAAAGATTAAATAAATTCCTGAGAATTTTTTACATTTGATTAGATTAGTTAAGGCGAGTGCGAAACTTTTGATTTGATTTCTTTAAAAAAAAAACAAAAATCAATGGAAAAAAGGTAAATCACAAAATATATTAAGAAATAATATGATAAATCAATGTGTATGTGACCAATATTGTGTATAAATAAGTCATTGACAAATATTATTTATGGCTGCAGCGTCACATTTGTTTTGGTCAAACCACAATTACAAAAATTTCAAAATTCTATTATATTTTGAACTGGCTCTTGATTCAATTTCCGCTATAAATCTGCAAATTGCACTCAACATGATGTTTGACGCTGACACGTGCTCAAAACCAGGCAACTTTTCGAGGTTTTAGGTTTTGTAACAATTGCCGGGTAACTAAGAAAAAACTACTATTTACTCAATGTTGCAACCCTTCTTAGCACATTTTCAGATCGACCAACAAATACTAATACAAAAAGTGGTGGTATTAAAAAATACGGAAGCAAAAAAATAAAAGAAAATACCTATCAACGCTGCTCGTTAATCAATCATGTAATCGGATAATAATTGAAATTGAAATTGGGTTCGGTTTGGTTCGAACGCTTAAGAACATTCTATTGATATTGTCGTCAAAGTGTAACGAAGAAGATGCGAATGGTGTGAAATGAGACACGCTGAAGCGAAAAATGCATGCAGAAAATAACGTGTTGGTTACCCTTCTTTTATCGTGCATTTAACGATTTCTTTTTTTTTTTCTTCATTGCTGCTCTTCTATTTGTTTTATGAACTGTCAAAAGCAACAATTTTAAGGGTTGCAAAATAAGTAGGGGTTCTTTAATTTTGATTGCCGGTGCACCGTGTACTTCTTTTTTATTTTTAATTTTTTTTACATAGTTTTTTTTTAGTTTTACTCATTTCCTCTTTTGTTCCTTCTGTGCAGTTTGAAGCTTGTTGTGGGGAGAAAAAAATTCATCGAAATTAAGTTACATTCGTGGCAAGTTGTAATTTTAGACAACTGCATGCATGCATTCATGTTGCTAAAAGGGGGGGGTGTGCTAAAAAGGGGTGTGGCAGGCAATCGCAGACAGACGCAAACAGGCGACAGGCAAGATTTGTGGAATGTGTAAATATTTTGATACAGTTAGAATGGGTAGAATTTTTTTAATAATGCCTAGTTGGCTGGTAAATTGTAGAGTTTATAATAAATTTTCACATTAAAGTTTAAATGAGTTCACTTTGATTTGAATTACGGAAATTTTAGCCTGAAATATGGAAATTAAATGTTTTACATTTAAACGGTTTTGAAAGTTTGTTGGCAATCATAGAAAAAAACATGAATCCGTGGCGATCAACAGAAATTTTTATTGAGTAAATAACAGTTTTTATAAACTACAAACGAGCACATTTAAAACAGGTAGAATTTTATTTATAAATAAATCGAACGTTGGCTGGTAAATTGAAGCGTCGCCACGAATAACGTTGTAAGCGACAAAATTAAAAGTTTTCCGAAATTGAAAAAGCCGTTTTTAATGGCACATTTAGTAAAATTCGATTTCAATTTCCTCTTGATTTGTGTAAAAGTTGTAAAGAAATTTGCCTGTTTATAAAAAAAAAGTATCAAAAAAAGATTCGCACCAGAGCATTTTTAACAGTAGTAAGCAGTGTTGCCACTTTTTAATACCCAAATTCCTCAAAAATTCCTCAAATTTTAATGAAATTCCTCAAAAAAAAATTTTCAAACTATATTGTATTTATCAAGTAAACAATAACACATATACTTTTTCCTACATATTTTCTATCTTATTGGATATCTATATTAACCCTTTGAGATCACAAGCAAACAGCTGTAAATTTTAAAATTTTTTGTATGTCATTGCCAATGGCATATTTCTAAACAAACGTGTATTTGCAATTTTTTTTTTTATTTTAAGTATTGAAAAAATCCGGAAAATTTCTTTTTTACTTTGTTGGAGTTGCCCAATAAAGGTTTTGACATAATTTGGATGAGCAAATATATTCGCTCGTAGTTGAAAATCGTTTGTGGTATGTCTTTCTGAGCAATCGGGATAAATATATACCTATAGAAAAAAATATATTTTGAATTCCTACTTTTTTCTTTCCCTTAAAGTTAAAACAAGTTCAAAAAAATGGCACACGTTAAAAGCCACATCGATTACTCACCCTTTTAGCCCAACTTTATGAAAATATCTCAAAAATTGTGCTCACACTACTTAAAAATGTAAAAGGGTTATTTTTCATCCACTCGTTGTCAAAGGGTTAAAACGCTTTAGGCATTCCTTACAAAAATATTAATAATATTTAGTTTTAACGTATGTTTTTGTTAAAAAAAATTTTAGTTATAAGCATAAATTATATATATGGAACTCTATTTTGCCAATTCAATTCAAACATGTTTTTATTTTATTCAAATAGGTCATCACTATTTTTATTAATTCCTTCTTTAGTAAAAATAAATGATAAAACTGTTTTTGTATCGAGTCAGTTTCTCAAACTAGTGTTATTATTTACTAAATACTCGCTAAACTGATGCATTTTTAAAAAAAAAAAATAGTAATGATATTACTTTTTCTTAATTTGAAAACATAAATACTGAATTTTTAAATTTTTTTAATTTTTTGTCCTTAATACGACTCTGGATATAAAAAATAATCGAGGTAAAAATAATCTCCGCTCATTATCGAGATCTTAAACAGCCAAATTTGATTGAATTTATACATATGCTCGTTTTATATTTTCGTTATGCTGGCTTTTACTCGAAGGAGTGCTCTTAAATATCTTTAACCCAATAAGGACGATGATGTAATATGGCATCACTAAGTCGGATTTCGCAAAACTAACGGTATCACATAAAAATTAGTCAAAATAAAAATATGGTCAAAAGAAGCCAATGTGTAAAAAAAGTTTCTTGTTGATTTACAGAGTTAATCGATAATTGCTACAATAGAAATAATAGTCAATGCATACCTTTGCTTCCGATGCGGACTGCAATCATGTAATTTTTTTTTTTTAAATTTATTTTATGCTTAAACTGATTTTAGCTAAAACCGTACGCCAATTACTAAGTTCGTTTGCACTTATTTCAATTTTTTTTTTTTAAGGTGACGGGGAAACGCAATCGGAAAGTTCAGTGTTCAGTTTATTTTATAGGTATGTTTCTACCATCCAGAAAATGGTGCTGCTAAAGATTTTTTGTATATATATTAAAAACAAATTCCAAAAATTTTCAAATTCCTCAAAAATTCCTCATAAGAAAATTCCTCAAATATTACGCACAGCCAATTTAAATTCCTCACGTTTTGAGGAATTACTCACAAAGTGGCAACACTGGTAGTAAGCAAAAAAAAAATTTAATTCATGTGTCGCTTAAAACGTTATTGGCGGCGACACACAGTGCGCTTTTTTTAATTTTAGGCTGACATTTGGGTTTTTTTTTTGTTTTGTTAAATTTTATAAAAAAAGATTTTTATTCGTCAGATTATAAAACATGTACTGTGAATGTGGTTTTAAAAACTTAATGTATTGTATGGTTTTTTTTTTTATAAAATTCCACTTACAACTTTTTAACAAAAATAAGCTCAATAAAACCCAAAAAATAAAGTCAAGTTTAAACAAAAATAACTTCGAGCACAAAGTATATTTCAAGGTTTTGTTTTTTTTTAACTTTTTTATGTCTTAATCGCCATTGAATTTAATGTAAAATACAATAAAAAATGTAAATAAATAAAAATAGAAAAATCGTTGAAATATATGGCTGTAAATTTTTCAAGGAATGAAAATTTAAGTAAAATTTAGTGGGAAAATATCTAGCTAATGTCAAAGACTATAGCTGTCATAAAATATTGTACTTCTACCTTCCGTTTCTGTAAAAACCTGCTGCATCTAGCTGCTTTTAAGAAAAACCACTTAATTTAAAAAAAGTCTTCAAAAACAAATTTTGCCCTAAAATGCACTGATTTCCAAGGAAAATTGAAGTTGCTCTTAAATTTAAAGAATTTATAATTTAAAACCAGTTGTGACCTTATTTTGTATATCAACCATTTTTTTAATTTTTTTTTTTTAAATTACGTATATTTGGTAATATTGTTTTATAGGAGAAATATCTAAAAGTTATCCGATTTGAAATATTTTTGGCATGACGTTTAAGTGAAGTTAAATAAACTAAATGTACTCTTTACACGCAGAGAAAAAACATACAGTATCGGACAAAACATTTGCAACTCGTTACGAAAATAAGGATTTCGATAAAAATATAAAATATTTTACAGTGTACTATTATTTTTTTGCATGTAATTTTTGTTTGTAATTAAACCATCAAGCGTATATATATATTTCATGTTCCTCTCTTAAATTGCAAGATCTTCTCTTAAAATTCTAATCTCATAAAATTCTGAGTGAGACAAAACATTTGCAACTCATATGCAACAACAAAAATCCGTTACTCCAACAGATAATTATGCAGAACATTCCAAGTTCTAACTAAGTTGGTGAAGTTTTCAGGTTAGTTGTAAAACAATTTTGAAAGAAAGGTTGTGCAGCCACATAATAAAAAAAAAAGAACTATTTCGAAAAAATGAGTCCAAACAAATTCGGAAAAGCACTCCGTACGAATATAATTAATGACTTTAATAGCGGACTTTCCCAAAAAGACATTTCAGAAAAGTATAAAGTGCATAAGTCGTCAATTTCGCGAATTATATCTCGGTATCGTAAAACTAAAAAAATTTATGTGGAGCACCATGGAGGTCGCCCACGTAAAACGACACGAAGAGTTGACAACTTGCTAGTGAGACATGTGAAGAAAAAACCTTTTGCATCTGCTCCACAACTTGTCGAAGAGTACCAGTTGCCAATTTCTTCAAGAACTGTGTGTCGTCGCTTGGTTGATGCTGGCTTACCTTCTTGTCGCCCAGCCAGAAAACCTTTGATTTCAAAGCGGAACCAAAGCAAACGTGTTCAATTTGCAAAAAGACACCTTAATTGGTCAGTTGAACAATGGAAATCGGTCCTCTTTTCGGATGAATCGAAATTCAATTTGATTGGCAGTGATGGTATGACCAGGGTTAGGCGACCCAGAGGAAAACGACTTCAAGTATCGTACTGCGTCAAAACTGTCAAGCATGGTGGTGGGCATGTTATGGTCTGGGGATGTTTTTCGGATGCAGGAGTAGGTCCTATTTACCGCATTGACGGCATTATGGATCAGCATGTATACAAAAGTATATTAGAGACCATGATGATGCCATTTGCTGAATGGGAAATGCCATTGCGCTGGACGTTCCAGCAAGACAATGATCCCAAACACACGTCTAAGCTTATAAAAACTTGGTTTAGCGACAATAAGATTAATGTTTTGGAGTGGCCCGCGCAATCCCCAGACCTTAACCCCATTGAGAACCTTTGGGATATAGTAAAACGCAGAATAAACCATGAAAATGTGAAAAATTCGATAGATTTTTTTCAACGGATTCAAACGGCCTGGAATGAAATTCCGATCGATATTATTCACAACTTAATAAGCTCAATGCCACGTCGCTGCAGGGAAGTTATAGCAAATAATGGATTCGCTACTAAATATTAATTGAAATTAATATTTTTGCTCAAATGTTAATTAGTTGCAAATTTTTTGTCTAGTCCATCTATAGATTTGATGTGAAGTAAAGTTTTTATTTTTTAAAGAAGAACATTTCATGTTAATTACCTCAGTTTAACAAAGTATTAAAACATGTTTGTTACTTTTCAAATCAGATAAACATTATTTTTCAAAAATATTTGGATTTTTTATGATTTTTTAAGAAATGTTTCACAGTTGCAAATGTTTTGTCCGATACTGTAGTTGCAACAAACATGTTTTAAGAGGATCATAGTATGATTCGGATTATGATTGTTGCTAACATGTTCTTAAACATATAATATTTTCTTTAATCATGATAAAATGATTACAGCAACCATATTTAGAAAAGAAACTTTTTTGTAGGTATCAAAATATTATTGAAACAATCATTATTCTCTTGTTGGGTCAAAAATAGAATGATTGCAACAACTATATTATGAATTTATTTTTAGGATCCAGAATAGTATTGAATATTATTTATTTTCATGCACTCCAATTTCCACAGCTATTAATTAAGATATCTCCAAAGGTTTGCCATTGACTAGGCTGAACAGAACTATTAATTCAATTGAAAAATCTTTTTGATAAAATTTTCTGTCCGAGCTGGGGTTTGAACCGCAGCTTTTTCGCTTACGAGCCAAGTACACTTACCAGTAAGCCACAGCCGCTACTACCGCTCGCCTGACTAATGCCATTCATAAACATGGTACATTAAATGCATTGTCACAAAAATAGCAATATTTGTGATAAGCAAAATATGGTCAGAATTGCGAAATATGTTTACGGTAAAAAGAAATATGTTTACTACAATTTAAGTCGAAAATGTCACTTTTCTGCGTGCTGTTTTTTGGATCAGGCGATTTAAAACAAAACACATTAATTGAAAAGTTGACAAACGAAACAGCACATAGCCAGGAATTGATAAAACTTATTGTGTCTGAATGAAGTGAAAGTTTTTCCTGCAAACTGTTCAAACACAATAAATTCTTTCGATTTTTGGTTATGTTCTGCTTCGTTTGCCAACAAGCAAAGAATAGTTCAGACAAACATTCAAAATTCAAATATGTTTGTCTCTATAATAATATTCACATTTATCATGATTGACAGAACTACAACATTTTTGCTGCAACTAATAGTTGAGGCAATCATAGTATGTTGACGATTTCAACTATGTTATGATATCAACTATAATGTTATTTTTGGTACCACCATTAGTAAATAATGACTTTATTAAGGCAAACATTTGTGTTTGCAAAAGTAATACAATAATTTTAGTAAAAAAAATTATTATTGCAGTAATCATGTCTCAACCATGTCTTTTCTCTGCGTGTAAAAACATAAATAAGCCTTTTTATGCAGTTTTTTTTATTAAAAAATATATGGTTTATATGGGAGGTAGGCAATGCAGTTGACCTAGAATTATGATTTTGTGTGCCGTTACTTAATTTAGACTAAAACTCATTTGTACAAAATCCCATGGCCCTAGCTTTTATAGTTTTTTTGCATTATGCAAATGTCATCCTAAAATCGAAAAAAGCGCACTGTGCGACGCATAAAAAAAGAAGTAGTCCTCCTATGATAATGTAATTATGTATGCTTGATTAATTTAAGCTAATTAAAATAAAATTTCGAAAATGGTTGGAATCGGTAAGACCCTAGGAATACCTCCTTTGGACCTATATTCAAATTTTACTTGATTTTGTATGGGAGGTGCATACAAAGGTTGACCGATCTTGAGAAAAATTCGTCAAAATGATAAGGAAATAGAGTAACAGATGCATACTTAAAATGGTTGAAATCGGTTAGACCCTGGGGGTACCTCCCTATGACCTATATTAATTTTGTACTTGATTTTGTATGTATCTTTTTAATGTTAAGCATTTTTTTTTTTAAATATATTTGTAGGACTAAGACACAAAATGATTTTCAGTTCCTAATTGTACAATATATGTATTTTAATAATCTGAAAAAAATCACTTGTTATAACATATTCTGTTTGTTTCCATCAAAATATGCAAATTTTTCATTATTTCCCATTCAAATATATCAAATTTCGAAACCACTTAAAAATATTTTGTTTTTAATTTTTATTAAAACAAAGTACTTTTTTTATTAACACATAGACTTATTAAATTATGAGCTTTAATTGGCTTAGTTTTATTAAAACTGGATTTTTGGCAATTATTTGCATAAATCACCTCAAAGAGCTATGTCCAAAATTAGAATTTCTTAAAAAAATACTCAAATTCAAATCGTTGCAGCTCAACCAAAACGCATTTTATTGCTCCAATATTTTGGATTATCAATAGTCAAAGTATTATACAGTATTATACAGAGATGTCACCGCTGGTTTCACCGCTATCGAAAAGGAATCGGCCAAAGTGGGTTTGACGATAAACGAGGGCAAAATAAAGTATATGCTGTCTACAAGCAAGGGATCGCGGCGTCTAGACTCCGACGTTTCATCCAGCAGCTATAACTTCGAAGCAGAGTCAAGGGGTTTATATATCTTGGCACCGCAATAAACAACAACAATGATGTCAGCCTGGAGATAAAGCGAAGAACAGCAATTGCTAATAGGTGATACTAGGGGCTCAGTAAGCAACTAAGTTCCTCTCTCGATCGACAAAACTAGCACTCTAAAAGACGCTCGTTCTACCTGTGCTTCTTTATGGCGCAGTAGCATGGGTAGTTTCGCAAACAGACGAAGCTGCTCCGGAAAGGTTTGAGAGAAAAGTTCAAGAAATCTTGGGTCCCGTTAGAATCGGCAATGACTATCGCATCCCAATGAGCCACGAGCTGTATGATCTGTACAAAGACATTGACGTAGTTCAGCGTATAGCTGTGCAGTGACTACGCTGGCTGGGTCATGTCCATCGTATGGACTATGAAGCTCCAGCAAAAAAGGGTGCTCAAGGCAAGAGTCGTTGATCGACGACGAAAAGTAAGACCATGCCTCCGATGGATGGACCAGACCAAAGAAGCCCTAACCGCACTTGACGTATTCGATTGAAAAGTGCGCACGTAAATCAGAGGCGCCTGGCGAGAGCTGATGAGGTCGGCTGAAACCCGAAAACGGGTAGTTATGGCCACCTAAGTAAGTAAGTAAGAATAAAAACCATGTCTACCTCTTAAAAAACGCGACTTTATCAAATCGTTAAAATTTCTGAAAATACAACAAAAATTTATGTAATTACTTTAAATTCATGCCTTAACATTTGGGCACAAAAATTCACCACAACTTGAAATTTGTAAAAATCGAATAGAAACCATGCCTAACTCCAATACAAAGTGACTTTAACAAAATGGTAAAATCTCTTTAAATGCCACAAAACTAATGTAACGACTTGAAATTTTGTAGATAAGCTTTAGTCACAAATATTAACCATGTATTTGAAGTTTTTTCAAAATAGAATAAAAACTGCGCCTACCTCCCATAAAAAGTAACTATAAGTATGTAAAAGGTTAACCTTTTCAATAGCTAGGCTAAACTAAGAACAAAATAAATTTTTTGAGATAATATTTCTATGATTTAGGTCCTAAAAAGATGAAAAAAAACATACCTTTGATTTTTACATGCGCTAATTACGTTTTGTAAGCTTGTGCAAAGAAAAAGGTGTTTTGCTCCTGTTCTGCACAAAATCTCTTTTTTTAATTCCTTGAAGTTTTTTCAACGCTTCAGATTTTTTTTTTAAAGCGCTTTTAATATTGCTATCATTAAAGTCATAAAAAGATAAAAAAACATAAATTTTATTATTGTTCAGCTGATTTTTTCTGATAAAATAGGTCAAAAAATTGTTTGCTTTTCTTCGGCACAAAATCGAAAATCCAACTGACTTTACTGTCAAATATCTCTCTAAATGTATTCTTATCATGTTGGCTCAACTTTTTTTCATGGGACCAAATGATTTAATTTAAAAAAAAGCGTTGCGAAACAAAAAAAAATACTTTCTGACGTGTCCAATATATTGGACAAATCCACTAAAAGGGTTAAGTCCCTTAAAATTTCGCAAAAATTCATTTAATAAATTAAAACCAATTCATTTATGCTAAGAATATTACAAATTCACTTTGAGTTTAATATATGTCAAAATCGTATAAGAACTCGGCCAATCTCCCATACAAAGTGATGTCAATAAAGTAGCATAACTTTTATAAATTCCACAAAAATGTGTGTATTAACACAATGCGCGTGTTCTGCACGTGTTCTTAAACGTGTTACGAATTTGAGTTTTTGCAATATTGGTTGATCCTATCCTCTACACGAAGTGACGTCATCAAACTTTCAAAACATGTATTACTTAAAATATACTTTGGGGGCATTTTTACTTCGAAACAATCGAAGATAATTCCTTACTAGTTTTATTTTGTAATGATTTTTATAAACCAAGATGCAACTCCTTTACGTGTAAAGTGCAGAGACCAAAACTAACAGTTATTTTCGAAATTTCTATTAAAAAAGTCAAATGGAAAGAGTAAGTTTATTCGATATTTAAATATAGCAATGTTATGCTTGTTAGCTAAGGAATAAAAATATTTAGGGCCACTTTCTCAATGTCCGGTTAGTCTAGCTCTTAACCAGGACTTAGCTAACCATACGATAGCTAAAAAAATAATTTTGATTTCACCAGGTGCTGGTTAAGCAACTGTCGGTTAGATGACTAATTGTGAATTTTTGAATTGTGAATACGTAAAAACATCATATCAGCTGTCTCGTGTTTACAAATTTTTTGATTTTGTGCTGCCACCTAATTATATGTCTTTTCAATAGTTTTAAACGTCATTTATCAGTGTTAAGGGATCGCTTATTTCGAATCTAAAGTCAGAATTTTAAAATTCAAGATGGTGGATAGGGTTGCCACCTTAATTTTTTTTTAGTTTTATAAATTCGGGGCCGGCAAAAAAAAATGGTACACCAAATATGAGTCGCTGAATCCAAATCCGTTGTCAGAATTTCAAAATTATAAAATTTTTAAATAATAGGGTTGCCACCTAATTATATGTCTTTTCGATAGTTTTAAACGTCATTTATCAGTGTTAAGGAGTCGCTTCTTTCGAATCTAAAGTCAGAATTTTAAAATTCAAGATGGTGTATAGGGTTGCCACCTTAATTTGTTTTAGTTTTATAAATTCGGGGCCTGCAAAAAAAAATGGTACACCAAGTATGAGTCGCTGAATCCGAATCCGTTGTCAGAATTTCAAAATTATAAAATTTTTAAATAATAGGGTTGCCACCTAATTATATGTCTTTTCAATAGTTTTAAACGTCATTTATCAATGTTAAGGGGTCGCTTATTTCGAATCTAAAGTCAGAATTTTAAAATTCAAGATGGTGGATAGGGTTGCCACCTTAATTTTTTTTATTTTTATTAATTAGGTGGCAAACCTATTATTTAAAAATTTTATAATATTGAAATTCTGACAACGGATTCGGATTCAGCGACTCATATTTGCGGTACCATTTTTTTTGCCGGCCCCGAATTTATAAAACTAAAAAAAATTAAGGTGGCAACCCTATCCACCATATTGAATTTTAAAATTCTGGCTTTAGATTCGAAATCAGCGACCCCTTAACACTGATAAATTATGTTTAAAACTTTTAAAAATACATATTATTAGGTGGCAATACTGTGGTAAAATTTAGGTGGCAACCCTAACATCCGTCTTAAATTTTAAAACTGTGACAATATATTCGAAATCAAATCCGTTGTCAGAATTTCAAAATTACAAGAATTCGCTGAAATAAAAAAAATCTAGGTGGCAACTCTATCCGCCATCTTAAATTTTAAAGTTTGACAGCATCTCCGAAATCATTTACCCTAAAATGGCGCTAACCGAAACCACAACTTGCCGTTAACTTAATCAGCACTTAACTGACAGTTTAACCTTAACCGAACATTGAGAAAGGGCTTTTTTTCTAAGTGCTGGTTAAAGTTCTGATTAGTGCTTAACCGGACATTGAGAAAGCGGCCCTTAATGATTTTAATTTATCTGATTTTCTTAAAAAGTCAATAAATAATCGTTATTTTTGGCTAATTTTATTTCGATCAAAAATATACGTTAAAATTTTACTTTTATTTTTCGATAAAAAATAGCCGTTACAATTTGACTATTATTTTTTCGATTAAAAGTAGAATTCATGTTTTCAATTCCTATATTATCTGCTTGCAATCGCTGTTCCAGTCGTTTGATAAATCAAAACAGAATGTGCAATGATAAGCAACTAAGCGTTATAGTTAATAAGAAATAAATCTGTCAAATTTTTTATATCGTTTTTTGATCGGAAAAATTAAAGTAAAAATTCAACTTTTATTTTTGATAAAGTAAAGTAAAGTAAGGACCTGGTAAAGTAAAAGTCAAATTTTAACATTTATTTTTGGTAGAAAAAATAAAAGTCAAATTAAAACTGTTATTTTTGATCGAAAATTAAAAGTGAAATTTTAAATTTTATTTTTGATCAAAAAATTAAAATCAAAATTTTACTTATATTTTTGATCGATCATTATGTCAAATGTCAAATTTTAACTGTTATTTTTGATCGAATATTAAATCAAATTAAATCATTAAAAAAATAACAATTATTTGTTGACTGTTTTGAAAAAATAATCATAACCGATACGGTCCCTGGTAAAGTGTAATTGTTTGTTCCCAAAAAAATACCTTAGCAATTTTGCAAAATAAGCCTTAAATCTATACGATATATATTTGTTGAAATGTTGTTAAAGCGTTCAGTCGCGGCGCGTTCGTCGGGAAATTCCAAACCTGTCAAAATTATAACTATTATTACTGTTGTTGTTGTAGTTGTTGTTTATCTAATATATGCAGGTAGTACTACTAGTGCTGCAACAACAACAACAAAAACAACTACAATTATGACTTGAAATTTATGAAGTTTGTGCAACTGCATCGCATTACGTTGCTAGAGACTAGAGGCTAGAGCTTCTTGTTGACTTAGTAGGTGTGGCACATAAATAATAAATACTGGGTATTTGATTTTTATTTTGTTGATTTTATTACAGCTGCCGAAGTGAGGACGGTAGGTTTTGACGCAGTTTTTGTTGTTGTGACTACTTAGTTGCTGCTGCTGTTGCTGCCGTTGTTAGAAAGCAATAGATGCTGTTTTTGTGGACGCTGTACTTGTAGGTCAGGTGCAAGCATTTAATACGCATGCGCGTCTGCTTATTGTGTTCAAGGTGCGCGCGCAATTTCAAAACTTCAAATGCAAATATTTACGCATTGATGTATGTTTTTGTGATTTTTTTTTTTCTAAGATTTTTATAGCTAAATTGTTTGTGAGAGTTGCTGTTGTTGTAATTAATTTTTGTTGCCAGCTTATAGCGCTGACAACCTATATTCTTTGCTGTTAGTTTTTAGTAAAAACTGCTTTAACCATTTGTAAGGCAGGGAAGATATTTTTCCACTAACTTAAGTAGTATAATTTAAGTAATTGCTATAACCAGGGACCGAAAATAACTGTTATTTTCGAAATTTCTATTCAAAAAGTCAAATGGAAAGAACTAGTCTATGGGATATTTAAATGTGATGCTTGTTAGCTAAAGAATAATAATCTTTAATAATTTTAATTTTTCTGATTTTTTTAAAAAAGTCAATAAATAATCGTTATTTTTTGACAAATTTTATTTCAATCAAAAATGAAAGTTTAAATTTGACAATTATTTTTTTAATCAAATATAAAAGTTGAAATTTGATTTTTATTTTTTTGGTCAAAAATAAAAGTTAAAATTTTACTTTTATTTTTTCGATCAAAAACATATGTTAAAATTTGACTTTTATTTTTTTTTACTTATATTTTTTCGATCAAAAGTAAAAGTTATATTTTAATTCCAATATCATCTGCTTGCAGTCGCTGTTCAATTCGTTTGCGAAAAAATGAAAAGAGACTATGCAATGTTAAGCAACTAAGCGATGCAATGCAACGATATGAAAATTGATAGCAATGATTTTTTCTGTGTAAAATGTTACCAATATAGGTGTAAATGAACAAAAAAATCTGCTCTATTAATTGTTTTAGAAATTTAAACTATTATTATAGTTAGTAAGAAATAGCATTGTTAAATTTTAAATCTTTATTTTTGATAGAAAAAGTAAAAGTCAAATTTTAACTTTTATTTTTGATCGAAATAAAATCGGTCAAAAATAACGGTTATTTGTTGACTTTTTTGAAAAAAATCCTAATCGTTACGATACCTGGCTATAACTAGTATAATCTTAGAGTGTATTTGACAGGAAAAGTTGGTGGCACAAATGTCCCCTCTGCCGTAAAAAGGGTTAAAAGTGGGAATATGCCGCGTTTTTAGATGTTTTTAGTTGTTTTAAAACAATTTACGAAAACGTCGAAGTTTTATTAATTGTCCATAAATTTGTTTTTAAATCTTTTTAAAGACAATATTTTTGTATATCTCTTTTGGCTATGTATTGTGTTTTTAAATTTTTGTCTTTGAGAAAAATTTTTTTATATATTTTGCCATGCTTTATAGATTTTTTTCTGACTTTTGTTAGAAGACATAAACTTTTCGAAATTACAACTCAAAAATTCCTTAAAGCCTTTAACGTAAAACCATTTGATGACTCATCGCTGTTGTGTTCAGCGATATCTGTATCAGCAGAAAGCTGCCTACTCTTTGCATTACCACAATATCCTTTAACGTCATCCGCTGCCTGGTGGCTGGCAGAGCGCTGAAATAGTTTTTAATTCGGCGCTTAAATCTTGTTAAATTCGAAATTTAATGAAAGCAAAACAATTTTTTTGTTGTATTGTATTGTGTTTTTTATTTTTATTTTTTTTTCACTCAACAGCAGCCGAATAAGCCCGAAAGGGTGTCTCGTGCTTCTTCTTTGCGCTTTGCTAGACGCCTCACATTTTTGTTTTTCTTCCTTTTTTTTTTTTGTATCTTATGCTACAAGAAATTCTGGAGCGGCACAGCGCACTTTGGTGGATTTTAAGAAATCATCTTGTATCTTGTATTTGTTATACAGTGTTTGTTGTTATAATCAGTAATAATGTTATTGTTGTTGGTTTTTGCTTTGATAAATGCCTAACGGCGTTACGTGTTAGCTTGTTACCAAGATGCAAGATGCAGAAGGGCGCAACTGATGTTAATTCATGATTTCAGAAAAAAAAGGGTTTCAATTTTATTTTTCTCTGCTGTTGCTGCTTCTTCGAGCTGTTGTTCTGCGTAATGCTTATTTTTTCAATTATCAAACATGTCATTCATTCATTCTTCAGATACTTTCCAAAAAAAAAAATTAAAAAGAGAAAACAACATGTGTCGAACTTTAATATTGAGCCGACTTTGTAACCAACGCTGTAACGTTATAAGATATCGGTATGGTATCGTATCGTATGGTATGGTTTTATTGTTGTTGCTGTTGTTACAGAGTGCTTAAGGATGTGTTTTCATTGAGTGCCAAAACATGTTTCCGCCCGTCGCTTATTTTAAGATAAGTACAAATATGAGATCAGTTGAAACTTATTTGTAGTAATTTTGTGTTTATTATTTGTTTTTGTTGTTTTTTTTTTTTTTTTGTATTTTACTAATTTATTTTTTTTTTGCATACTGCTGATATTTATTTAGCTCATTTATAAAAAACGTGATAATTTTTTATGAAACGTGTTAATCAAATCACTCACCCAAATATGTAAATTCAATCAAAATAAAGAAGATGGTCTATAGGCCGGTTTTCAGCCAAAATAAGAAAATGGCTTAAAATATATTGAATTTATGTATTAAGCTAATTTAAACAATATTGCGACAATACTAGACCAAACGGATTCACTTAAGCACATTTTCACTACGCCTTGCAACCCGCAACATTGCAAAAATATGCATAAAAGAGCAAAAAAGAACACAAATGGGCTATAGCAAGGAACGTAAACATTAGGGTGTCCTTATTTTAAAAGTTGTTGAGCACACGGTTTTTTTTTCTTTGCGTCTAAAAATAATTCCCAAATATTTTTTTTTGCAACAACAATAACCAATGTCGCTAGGAGCTTGAAGCTTACACAGAGGCAATGCAATTTTTTTTCAAAGTAGATCATTTTTTAATTTCTAGCTTAACGTGTCGTTGCACGTGTTAAAAAAGTCCAATTTTTTGAAACTTTTTTCAAGGATTTTTTAATATATAGGAACAAAATAAAATGGTGCTCAAGAAAAACAAATTGTTTTTTCCATACAAATAACGATCAGTCAGTGAACATGTTTTAACAAAGGGACTGAAAGATTCGTAATCTACGCACTTAAAACAAATAAGAAGATAATGATCAAATTTTATTTAGACATCAAACAAATCACAAGCAAAAGTTCAGTGAGAGTTTTGCGATCGTTTCAGTTTGGATATTTTTTCGGAAATAATTTTCGATTTTGAACTTGGAGTGTCCTTTCATTAGAACAACATGAAGTTTATTAAAGTTCTCGCAACACAAACGCGTGAAAAGAAAACGATTAAGCCATGCTCGATGCCCAGATGCTCCAGGCATATAATAAACTAAATTTTAAAACCTCCAGATATGTTTTTGTTATAATTCTAGTCATCCTAAATTAAGATTTTAAAACTAAAAATTTACGTTATAAGTGAAAATATTAGCTGGCGAACAGCGATCGAACAGCGGTCGAACATGGGGCACATGGCCGTACAAGGGACAAACAGGGCCTTAAACTCATTCAAAAAGCCTAGCGGTCGAAAATTGGTTCGAACAACGGCCGTACAAGGCCTAAACTAAGTTGTAAGGTCGCTGTGCGTCCGTTGTATGCCACCAATTTTTTCGAAGCTGTTATTGAACAGCAAACGTATGCTCAACAACAAAAGCCAGCCTCACTCGGCAATGCTGATGTTGATAGTATCGCCACTTGTGTGTACAGCAAAGGAATTCTTTTGTGTATGAAGTTACCTTAAAAACAGCTCATTTTCATTGCAGAATAATCACTGTTCGGACAATGTATGGCCACTGTACGCCTGTCGAGATTTTTTCAAAACAGCCTCAAGTCAGCCAAAACAGTCAAAAAGTCCTGCAAACGACGACACCCTTCTACGGCCGAGAAAAATATTTAAAATTAGGCCTTGTTCGGCCGCTTTTTGGCCAAGCTAAAAAGTTTTTATTTTTACTTGAGATAGCTTATAAGCTAACCCAATTGAGCCCATTGAGTAACTAGTGAACAGATAGTTTAGCAGCATTTATTCTTATTGTCAATTATTTATTTTTATTTTTTAAGGAATGGGGTAAAATGGTCTTGCTGCCAAAAACTTATTTTTTCCTTTTTAAATTCTACGCACTAAAATGTTGGTCTTTACTAATAATGAACTTTAAGAAAGCATTTCATATAATGGAATGGTGTTTGTGGCTAGGGGGGGAGGGGGTTTAAGAATCTCACATAAAATATCCCTTTTCCTGATTTTCACTGGAAGTAGGAAGTGGTTCGGTGTTGTTTGGGGGTTTCAAAAATCCCACGGAAAATATCTAAAATATGTACAATAGGGGACACAACTGGATACATAATTTAAAATTTTTCGTAATTCAATAATAACTTTTGTTGTACTAGCAATATCCAACCGCTGTTTTTTTCTTTGTGATTCTTGTATACCCTGTACTAAATATAACTGAAAATATTTCATTTGTTCTCTGTGGAATTATGAAAAAATAATATAAATATGTTTCAATAGCATTTATCCACTTTTGTCCACTGTGCGTTTTTTGTGTTTTGCTATGTCTAGTCCCGTTATATTTCAATTGTTTTTTGTTTTTGTTTTTGCCGTGAGTGTTAACAGCGTCATTTGCCATTTTTCTTTCAATAAGAACGGTCAGTGAAGATTTTTTATAGTTTCGTTTAGAGTTTTAATAAAAACCTACAATTTATCTCAAACAATCAAAAAATATGAGAAAAATTTCGAAAAATCTAGAGAACGAAATTGTCCGACTTAGTGAAAATGGTGATTCATGTCGAAATATTGCAAAGAAACTAAATGTGTGCCACCGAACCGTCAGCCTAGTCAGAAAAAGGCGAAATTTGATTGTGGCTACTAGTAAGGGAGGTAGACCAAGATTGCTCTCTGACGGAGATGCTCGATTAGTGGAACGAAATCTCGCAACTAAAAGCTTTCGAACACCAAAAGAGGCTGCAAAGGTTCTAAATAAATCAGTATCTGATCGTACAGTAAGGAGATCCTTGCAGAGGATTGGACTAGTTTCCACAGTAAAAAAAAAGAAACCTGCGCTCTCGGAGAAGAATGTGAAGGCTCGTATAGAGTTTTGCAAATCGCATAAAAACTGGACCATAGATGACTGGAAACGAGTGATCTGGTCTGATGAAACAAAAGTCAATAGGTTTCAGTCAGATGGAATTCAATATTGTTGGAAAAGACCGAACGAGACCATTCAAAAGAAACCATGTAAAGCAAACCGTCAAACATGGTGGTGGTAACATTATGGTGGGGGGCTGTTTCACCTGGTGGGCATCTGGCCCTTTAGTTAAAATAGATGGAATAATGAATAAAGAATACTATTTGAGTATTTTGCAAAACAATTTGCCCGATTTTATAGATAAATGTGCATATCCAGAAACCGAGGTAATATTTCAGCAAGATGGGGATCCGAAACACACTGCTAAAATCGTCAAAAAATGGATTTCTGAACAAAAATTCCAGATGATGAAGTGGCCAGCACAAAGCCCCGATTTAAATCCCATCGAAAATTTGTGGTCTATTGTAAAAAGAAGACTCTCGCAGTATGAACGAGCCCCAACGTCTTTGGGGGAGCTTTGGCTGAGAATTTCTGAAGAATGGGCTAATATTCCACCTCAAACTTTACAAAATCTGGTAGAAAGCATGCCAAAACGAATAAAAGATGTTTTGAAGAACAAAGGTCTTTGGACCAAGTATTAAAAAAAACGTTTACTGAAAGTTTACCAAAATGGACAAAACTGGATACATTGGGTTGGAAGTTACATTTGATTTATTTAAATACTTCTTAATGAAATTGGATACGTTTTGTTGTTTTTTATTGAAGAAATAGGTTTAAGTTATATGCTGTAAAAAACCGTTTTTAGTTTGTATAATAAATAAAAAAGATACAAAAGAAATTGTGAAACAAATTGATTTATGTATCCACTTGTGTCCACTACTGTAGGTATTATTTATAATTTTTTTTACTTTTCCTTTACTTTTTTTCATTTGAATTTAAATGCTATTTAAATACCTTCCAGTAGTAGTTTATGAGAATTTCTCTTGAAAGCTCTTCTCGATAAGGCAAGGTAGAAGCTCAATTGAATTTATAAAATGTATACCTACTATAAGCAGTGTCCCTTAGAATGCATGTTACATTTGTATCAAAAATTTTGCTGGGTTGTTTTACTTTTTAATAGTATGGAGGAAAACGGGCTTGCTGCATTGACTTTTTCGTGCAGTAAGGTTTGTTTAATTATTGTAGCAGTTATCGAAAAATATTTTCTGTATAACCTTTTTCTTAAAAAAATATCAAATAATGGCTTTGCTATAACCCTCGGGCAGCTTAATTAAAACTTTGTATGGGAGGTAGGCTAAAATAAACTAAGACTACAAATTATGTCACAAAACTATCTCTGAGTCATTATAATCATTTCAAATATCACAAAAATTATGCAAACTAATGTAAGGCCTGCATAAATTTCCCATTTATGTAGGTCAACTCAAAAAAAAAAACTTGAGTACTCTACTTAATTTTCCTAACATAAAAGACCATTTAGCCCCACTTAGCTAAGAGCTTATTTAAAAAACGCATGTAATTTTTTCTTACCCACACCTACATACAATGCCCATAAACATAAAAATCATGTGTTTACATGACACAAAATGCATTATTATTAAATCCTCATAAATTGATAACTGATGGATTTTCTGTAATTAAC
Source organism: Dichetophora obliterata (assembly GCA_963920525.1). NCBI lineage: Eukaryota > Metazoa > Arthropoda > Insecta > Diptera > Sciomyzidae > Dichetophora > Dichetophora obliterata. The sequence continues at coordinate 233,019,330 of OY986437.1, read as the reverse complement.
TGAATAATATCTATAAAATACAAAAACTGAAGTGTTTTGCCGCCAGACCTGGTGGAGTAGCCTATACTTAGTTGCATTTATATTAGCAAATCCTACAAACCTACATTTATCTCAAACACACACACACACACACACACCAAAAGACACATAGATACAATGTACACACACACACAATATACAAGAATACAAGCATAAAAACGCTGTCTCTTATCAAGCATTGCTTGGATTGTTGCAACATTTATGAGCGTCAGCGATTTTATGTTTGCAATATATGATATATATGTTTGTGTGTCTATTATAAATATCTTTGATTAAACCGTTTAATCGTTTAATAAGTCAAAAAACTCTTAACCACAAAATAAATAAGACAGCATTTTAACTACTCGTCATAAGCTTTTAAGCCAAATTTTTTAACAACAGCTTATCACTCTTCAATTTTGTTATTTTTTCTCTCTTTCTTTTCTAGACTAAGTGAATGACATGACGGTCTAAAGGTATTTAGGTCATCGTTTTTATGATAAAAATTTGCAACCAATCAATTGATCGCTTAGCGAATCCAGATTGTTTATTTCTTGCGATAATCAAATAAGTTTTGGAATTTGCTTAAACGATGAAGAAATTGCCTAAAATAAATGTTTCAACGGCCGTTAAAAATTTTCAACAAGACAACATTTTTTTTAAGATAGTTCATTGTCTAATCAAAGCAAATAAATTTGATAATCTTAAGAAAATATTTTCTTAAAACTTAAAAATTTTCCATTAACTGACAACTCAATATTATTAAGTCCTTCATTTTAATGGTAAGTATTTGTTTTAAAATGAAAATTTTTCAACAAAAACAAACCTTTCTTTTAAGGGCAGTAAACATTTTTTAGCCAAACGAAAGTTTTGCTGACTGCTAAATATAATCAAAAAAAAAATATTGTTTTGCACTGAAACTCTTTTAAAATTAAACATATTAAATACAAGTATTATGAAATATGTTAATTTAATACAAATATATTTTTAATCAAAAAATTGACAGTTAAATATTTAAATACCTTCACGCGTACTGCGTATAGCTATAAATTTAATACAAATTCTACAAGTAAGGTAATTTTTTTAAAAATTAAGATGCACAATCGGATAAAATCACGCCTACCTTCCATACAAAGTGACTTTTTAAGAATGTTAAAATGTTTTTAAATTTCACAAACATTTATTTAATGACTAGAATTTCACACATATGCTTGGATTTTAAAAATACACTCTAGTATTAAATTTTACATGATCAAATGAAAACTCCGCCTATCTCCAATGCAAAGTGACGTCATCAAAATAGCAAAACCTTTATAAGTTCCGCAAAAATAAATTTATTGACGTGATTTTTTACACAAAATCTTTGATACTTAAATAAAAAATTAAATTTATTCAAATCGAATAAAATCCACGCCTATCTATATTACACGTGACATTATGAAAACGCTCACATTTCTTAAACTTCTACAAAAATAATTATAATGACTTACAATTTTGCACATAAGCTTTTATTTTTAATATGCACTCTCGAGTATAAAATTTGACACAATTAACCTAGAACTCCGTCTACCTCCCATACAAAATGACGTTATAACAACAGTAATACCTTCATAAATTCCACAAAAACAAATTCATTGGCATTGCAACTATAATTTTTATAAACTTAAAATGTACTCTGAACTTACAATTTTAAGTTTGAAAAAATTAAAAGATAACCACGCCTATTCTCCATATAAAATGACGTCATTAAAATAGTAAAACCTTCATAGACTCCACAAAAATTAGTTCAATGACATGATATTTCACACCAATAACTTAATACTTAAATGGAGTGTGAAATTGAGTGTAAAATTCAACCAAATCGAGTTACACCCACGGCGATCTCCCATACAAATTTAATTTATGGAAACGCCAATATCTCTAAACCTAAAAAAAAATAATAATAATGGTACTTTAAATTCTACACATATGCTTTTATTTTTAAAATGCACTCTCGAGTATTAAATTTGGCACAATCAACCAAGAACTCCATCTACCTTCCATACAAAATGACGTCATCACAATAGTAAAACTTTCATAAATTCCACAAAAACAAATTCGTTGACATTGACACAACAATATTTTATATACTTAAAGTGTATTCTGAGCTTACAATTTAAAGTTCGAAAAAGTTGAAAGAAAACCACGTCGATTCCCGATATGAAATGATGTCATTAAGTAGTAAAACTTTCATATTTGAAACTCCAGAAGAAAAGCCTTTTTTTAAGTTTTTTTTATCCACTGTGTTCGAATTTAAAAGGATGCTTAAAAATATATGAACGCTTTCAGGTGTTTAAACAAGTTCATGCACAATATCTTCTGTATAAAAAAGAAAGTATGTATAGGTATTTATTGTATCAAATATAAGAGAATTAATAAACGACTAATTTTCTAAGCTCTTAAAGGCTGACAAAAAAAGCAGCTATTAATAAAATCATCTATTGACAGAGTTCTTCAAAATAGTTTTTCAAGAAATATAAAGTTAATTATAGCCAAATTCCTATTAGATTCCGGCTTAATTGATTTCATATATCAACTTACTGTAATAATATCTAGATTTCTTCTGTACAATAAATTGGGCAAGACTAGCAAAAAACGGTTTCATTCGAATTTTGTGACATGAACAGATACATGAATAGAATTGTAAAAATTAAATAACACTACCCAAGTAAAAATTGTGAACTTTGAATATTTGAGTCGCCTTTTAGATGTTATTCTGTTCTTGAGACGCCAAAATCTTCCTCTTAGAGGGCATAGAGAAGAGATTTCAATAGATAATAGTAGAAATTACTTAGAGTTAGTTAATTGTCCAAATATGACCCAGACCTAAAAGAACTTATGCTGATAATTGAACATGCTATCGCCTGAAAAAAACAGAAATGAGTAGATTCTTATTTGTCCAAAGACATTTAGAATGGGTTTATCAGCCTTTTAGGAAAAGAGGTGAAAAATAACATTGTGGATGACCTTAAAAAAGTTAAGTATTTCGGAATTATTTATAGTACTCCAGACATATCACATCCCAGCAAAATTTTTGATACAAATGTGACTTACATTCTACAGGACACTGATTCCTGAAGACATTCAAAAGATCCAATTGTGCTTCTTTTTAGCCTTATTGAGAAACGCTTTCAAGAGGCATTCTCATAAACTTCTATTGAAAGGCATTCAAATAGCATTAAATAAGGTCAAAATAAATTATATGTAATAATATATAAATATTGTAAATATTTTCCGTGAGATTTTTCCAACCCCCAACAAAACCCAACCACTTCCTACTTCCAACACCAAAATGCTGTGAAAATCGGGAAAAGGGATATTTTACGTGGTAGTTTTAACCCCCCCCCCCCCTCACCACAAAAACTATTCCATTCTATGAAATGCCTTCTTAACATTCTCCTGGAAAACACCTACTAGAATCCTTTCATTGAAGAGCTCAAAGAAATCTTCCATTGAAAAATATCTGGAAGCACATCTAGAGAAGACTAAGAAAAGCATTCCTTGTAATGACATGCATAGTTAAAAAAATGCCTTCTGGGTATGCAAATGGAAGGGATGGTATTCAAGACTTTCCCTTCCACTTTACCTTCTTTTGGAAGCACTGTTTTGCTATGATGTTGTTCAGATGAGTTTCGTGATCAGATACATATGTTCATACTGAAGGCAATAAGTTGAAGTGAAGGAATCATTTCTAGATTTCTTCCCTATAGCTAAAAAGACGGCAGTCGAACTTACTGACAATATCCTTGCACAGCTGAAGAGTGATAACTTAGTCATATGTTGCCGTGCTCAATGATATGATAACGTCGCAACCATGGCAGGAGTTTATGGTGGTGTACAATCAAAAATCAAAGTACCAGTCCTAAAGTGTTGTTTATTCCTTGTACTAATCATTTACTAAATCTATGTGGAGTGCACTCTTTTGCTAGCGTTACTTCGAGTGTAACATGTTTTGGAACAGTGCTTACACTAAACAGAACTTAAACGTTCTTTTCATCATCCATACATCGATAGGAAATTTTTATGAAAAATATAAGCGTATTGGTCAAAAGACTATTAGAGACAAGTTGGAGTGCTCTTCATTACGCTTTTAAACTACAGAAGAATAATTTTGAGAAACTTGTACCAACACTCGAAGAGATGTGTGATTCTAGCAGCAGCAGGTAAAAAAACATCGATACAAGCGAAGCAGCATCCACACTTTTACCAGTTTTGCGCGAATTCAGTTTTTTATGCTCCTTTTCTTTTTGGTGTGAAGTCTTAGAAGAAGTTAACCAGACACAGAAGTATATACAAGCATCTGGGTTATTTCTGGAAAAATTTTGTGGTAAGAAGCAAAGCCTCAAAAATGTTTCTTCAAAGCCAACGTATCCGAATAGTGGAAAGAGCTATTTCCTACACAACTAAAAATTCAAGGACTTGAATATTTCGATTGAAAAAAGAGGAAAGAGAAAATTCCGAAAAAGTATGACAGGGGAAATGGCCCGAGGACTTCGATTGCAAGAAGAGCTATGGGGAGCTATATTAGAATGTGTTGATAGATTTTTAGAAGAACTAGACCATCGTTATGGGGCAATGGATGACATTCTCATAACATTTGGAGTAGTTCAGCCTTAAAATATGCTAACGTCAATAAAAGAAGAAATTTTTGGCATAGTTCCAAAGAGGGAATGGAAGAAACCGTACCCTATACGTAGCGCTACAAAACCGCAAACTCTATATCCTTCTATTCCGTGTTTGACTCTTCGATTCAAACACTAAAATCCGCACGCAGAGAAAAAAGATCGAAACATAACAATAAAACGTTAATTTCTTTGTTGTGGTTTTTCCTTGTGATCGTAAACAAAAACTAAAATAGTAAAAAATGTACCCAGCTTCACTGCTGCTTAAAAAAACAACAATTGTGCTGTTACTTTGCTGTTCTGCAGTACTTTAATTTTGAAGTCGTCGTAGCAGCAATAACAATCGATGAAGCGGGGCACATTGTTCTCAGTAGTATATGTCTTTTTTTTTTTTTTCTTTTTTTTTTTTTTTTTTAAAGATAATCTCATGCAATAACAATAGAGTTCAGCTACTACAGCTTTTTCGCACTTTCTCCGCATTAGATCATCTTAAGAACCAGCCCAAATATCACTAAAACATCTCAATAAGGCCATTCACAGTTCGAATACGCTGGTCTGCCATTTGTTCGATCTGCTATTTGTTCGCCAATTTACGAAAACGTATTTTGCTTCGTTGTTGTTTTGCATACAATAAATTGTTTTGCACGCGTAAATAAAAGCAGCCCTTGGACGTGCTCTTTGTACCTCGTATTTTTATGCTCTGTCTACAGCCGCATAATCACATACATCACAGGGTTGCACAATCTTTTTATACGACAGTCACATGGCGAGGTGCTCACAGTTTGAACAATAACAAATGCTATAAATATGATTTGTTAAAAGTACGCTCAAACCGTGAATAGCCTTAATGATACTGATAAGAGTGGTCCAAAACAATCCAAAGTGAGAAAAATTTACCCACCATAATATGGGTTGGGCTCAGGGACAACACAAGACATAACAACTAACCATGCGTTTACATAGATCTAATCATACATTAGTTTTCAATCTACTTTTGAGTTGACCTTTCGATATGTTAACATCAAAAAAGCTACAGTTGTTAACAAAGGTACTCATGCGATGTAAAGGAGCAGTAGCCATATAATTTGTTCTACTAAAAGGTAAGTAAATTAAATTGTTAGCATTTCTACTGCTTCTACGGTTAGTGTTAAAATTTATAAGAGTTAGGAGTTCTGGTGAATCGAATACACCAGTTATGAGTTGGTGTAAATAGACGATATCTGCAGACTTCCTTCTCTCATTCAAAGATTGCATTTTTAATAGTTTTAAACGATCCTCATAAGGAGGAAAGTTTAAAGTGTCAGTTGCACTTAAGCCCCTTAGAGCAAACCGAACAAAACGTTTTTGGATTCTCTCTATACGTTCAACATGTACATTGTAACTTGGGGACCAAACTTGACTTGCATACTCTAAGTGAGGTCGCACAATTGCATAATACAGTGTTGTAGTTGTGATCATACTATTAAATTCTTTTGCCCAACGTTTCATAAACCTGAGCATAGAAGATGCTTTTTTACAAATATAATCAATATGAACGTTAAACGATAGCTTAGAATCCATGCATATACCCAGATCTTTGACAGCATCTACACGACTTAATGCAGTATCTTTTATCTTGTACTCAAAAATTAAATTATTCCTTTTTCGCGAGAAGGTCATAGTTTGGCATTTATCTGGATTTAGAAACATATTGTTTTTAGAACACCAAATTTCAAAGGATTTCAAATCAGACTGGAGCAGATCTGAATTGTCTTTAGCATCTATTGTTCTGTATATTTTCATGTCATCTGCATAGATAAGTAGATGAGAGTGTTTGATGATGTGGGTTACATCATTAATGGCTAAAATAAACAGAAGTGGACCAAGGTGGCTACCTTGAGGAACACCTGATTCAGCAATAAATTCAGCTGACAATACGCCTCGAAATCGTATTTGATAAGATCGCTCTGTCAGATACGATTGAATCCAGCTTACAAAAAATTGTGGAAAACCCATTAACTTAAGTTTAAATAGAATTAAGTTATGTGGCAGTTTATCAAATGCTTTACTAAAATCAGTGTAAATACAGTCGACCTGGTTACCTGAATAAAATGAATTTAAGCAAAACGTTGTAAAATCGAGGAGATTAGACACAGTGGATCTGCCAGTAACAAATCCATGCTGACGAGTTGTCATGACCTTCCCACAGTGAATTTTCACACGATCATACACGAGGCGCTCAAAAAGTTTTGGAATCGACGAGAGTTTCGCGATAGGCCTGTAGTTGTTTATATCGTTCTTACAACCTTTTTTATAGATAGGACCTATAAAAGATTTTTTCCAAAAAAGTGGAAAAATACTTTCGCTAATTGATTTATTGAATAACATGGACAGTGGTTGACTTAGAACGGAACTACATCGTGTTAACACTGCGGCAGGAATTCCGTCAGGTCCAGCATTAAAATCCTCATCGATCAATCCAATATACTTTAAAATATCCTCTGAAGTAAAGGATATAGAATCCAACGAAACCCTGGGTGTAGAGTTCATATATTCAAAGTACTCTTCATCAGGATTAAAAGAGTCTGAACAAAATGACTCTTTAAAGAGATTGGCAAATAGACCACAAATTACGACAGGATCGTCAGTAAATCCGTCAGAGGTTTTAAATGATGAAGGGAATCCATCAGATTTTTTTTTGGTGTTTATGAAACCCCAGAATTTCTTCGGATCAGACAATATTCTCAGCTTAGTACTGTCTAAATAATTTTGATATAAGGTAGCTGAGCAATTTTCAAAGTCCAGAAACAAACGCTTGTAGATTTCTAGGTCATTCAAGTCCAAGCTACAGACATATTTTTTCCATGCCCTATTCCTGCTGTTGCGAAGAATCTTTAACTCCTTTGTGTACCAGGGGTAAGAACAATTTTTCGTAAATTTGAGGCTATATGGCACGGACAGAGAAAACATAGCAAAGATTTCCATATAAAAAAAATTAATTGAATCATCAAGAGTGTTATTATTAACATATTCTAAAATAACATGAAGTTTACTTTGAAGTAAATGATTCAACTTCAAAAAGTCAGCTTTTTTAAAATTGAATTCATAAACTTTATCTATTGAGTTAGACTTAACTATATTTTCCCTGTCTGATTTGTACCATATTCTCAATGGTGGATGGTATTCATCAACAGCAGTCAAAACATGAGGGGCCCTCTCAACAATCACATTGTTACTATCTGTAGTTAAGACCAGGTCAAGAAGTCTTTCACGACTATTATAAATACAACTCACTTGTTGTAAGTCAGAACATATATTATCAACAAATATATGCTCTTGGCGAGTCTTCGAATTAGATGCACAAAAATATGTATCATCGTCAGAAGATTCCCATTTCAAGTCAGGCAGATTAAAATCACCTAACAATAAAATGTCGTCATTAACGTCAATTATGCTTATGACATATTCTATGCAATCCGCAAGGCTTGCATAAACTTCTACACTGCTCTTAGGAGGAACGTATGCATTAATAAGATATACATTAGAATTGCAATGTACAACCTTGACGCATATAAGTTCGATGTTAGCAGAGCAGGGAATAACAATAATTAAAGAATTCTTTAAGAAGTCTTAAGACTTCTTAAAGAATTCTTTAATGAATCATGCACGATTTTTCTTCATCGTTGACGAAACACGCTGATTCGGATATACATTTCATTGACGAAAATCTGATATAAAATGTCCAAATTCGTGCATTGTTTACAAACTTTCTGTTTTCGAAGCTAGATTTGCTAAAGAATTATTGACAAATGTATCCCATGCAGTAAGTTTCTTAAAGGCCCAGTTATAATAGACGTAACGTAATGTAGTGAAATGTCACTGCAGCAGTGTGTTCTGTCACTTACTGTTTCAATCAATACTTTTCTTATACAAGTGATTATAATAGAAGTAACGTAATGTAACGGAACGTAAAGATCCGTTGGATTTCGATTTCTACGTTACTTTACATTACGTCTGTTCAAAGAACAACTAAACATTGAGGTTAGATTCGATTATTGCGCTATTTTATATTGTTGAACTACGCTTTTTGTTGAGTTTTCGTTATTAATGTGATATTTTTATGTATCCACAGCTATAGATAACAAAGATTTAATTGTATTTGTACAGGAACGTGCAATTATTTACGACAAACAATTGTCTGGCTACTGCCTATTATAATTGCTACAACGTTTTCTTACATTACGCCCCGTCACGATGACAGTTGACAACATTACGTTACTTTACATTACGTCTATTATAATTGGGCCTTAAAGCAATCTGCAGGGTTACTGTTTTGGTGTTTGTTTACGACCGCGAGCAAAAACCACAATAAAGCAAATAGATGTGTCCTCGTTTAACACAACGCTACCATTCTGTTTCGATCTCTCTCTGTTCGGCCTCTCTCTTCGACTTTTTGGCCACCAGTTCGGAACTCTGATGAGTTCAGCTGGTAGTAGCTGGTAATGCTAGTTGCGAAGCCCGACCAAAGACTCAAAAGTTGGTACCACTCAGTAGCCAGTAGTCAGTAGATGGATGGGCAGTCAGTAGCCCCTTGGCATGTGCCAGGTTAGCTTTTATTAAGAGCTATCTAGCTCGGTGCAGGTTTGCATTCTCAAACCGGGTGCCGTACCCCAGAGTACGGAAGAGGTTTTAGATAGGCCTCCACCTTTACCAAGGATTGTGACATGTCATCACAGCATTAAACTATTTTTGTACCTTTGAATTCTCAAAGGAGCGTTGGCCGACGCAATATTTCGGCCCCACGCGATGGAGCACCGTAGAATTAAGCCTACACGGCAGGGGTCTACGTTAAACACAAAGATGATTTCTCTCTTCGACTAGGGATGTTGTTAGTGATTGAATCGAAGAGCGATATACGAATAATACGGAATAAAGATTGCGCTCTTTAAAAAATACAGATAAAAAACTAACCGTTCTTTAAGGTTTGTTTCCATTCCCTGGTTAAAAATCTGACAAAAATCAACAATGAATTTTCTGCAGAGAACATTGACATAATCGTAGAGATTTTACGTCTGCGGTGCAAGTCGAAAGCTGCCAGTATTTCATCCCAAGAAGCGGTCCAGTGGACTGACTACCTTGAAGCTTCTACGATTCATTGTAAAATGTGGATATTTTGAATCTGTTCCGAGTCTAGCGCTGTGTCTAAAATTTTTTTTAACTATTTGTGTTTCAGTGGCTGTGTGTGAAAGAAGCTTTTCAAATTCTTATTAGGTAAAATTTTATTTAAGATCCGCAATGAGCCAAACGCGGCTAACCAATTTTTCCATTTTGTCTATAGAAAAGTATTGAAAAGTATATTTTGAATATGCGATCGAATATTTTAGCAAAATAAAGTCACATTAACACGTTTAGTATTGTTGTGTTATCTTGGGAATGCTCAATAAAAAAACACCGCGGTTGCCAATCTATGTTATGCCGCCTCTGACCCAGGGCATTACCAATCTTAAGAGAGAGAGAGAGAGAGAGTGTACGTTTTGTGAATTTATTTTTTTCACATTTTTCAGTACACTACGAATTATTCTAAAACCGTTAAGTTAAATGCATTAACACACATTAACATCAGACTATGATTTAAGATATTAAAATACACCTTCCCTCTGAATTTCATGAGTGAGCTTACAAATTTTTTCACAAAAAACTCAACAGCTAAATATGCAGAGAACCGTCGAATAGCCCTTCTAGGAAAAATATTACTTCATTTTTATTTATTTGTTTTTTTTTATAGTTTGAAAAATAAAAATATAACTTGTTTTAATATTTCATCACTTGAATTTTACTTACTTCTTTTAAGAGTAAAATAATTTCGAGATTAAAAAAAAAGATAAGTGGGGCATTCCACGGGAAATGAAAAAATGAGTTATTTTCTTAAAGTGATATGATTATAACCAATTTATTCAATTTATTCAATGAAATGTATCACAGTTAAATTTACATAATATGTAAAAATTATTTAGAAAAAACAAGATAAAGTCTTTTTCACTATGACAAGTTGTTGTTTAGTGTAAACGAGTCGTACGATTTTATCCCACCAATCATACGATGTCCCACCAGTCACAATTTCTACTTTCTATATTTTCTTGTGGAACCTAAACTTGGTGCTAATTTTTAGTTTCTGTGGAAGTCTATTTAATCATATCATAGCGTGTTTAAAGACATCTGGCTATGTATAGTATTATTTTTTTTTTTTAAAAAAAGATCAAAGAACCAAGGCATGCGCCTTACACACAAAAGGTTTGGTCTTTGACCTAGAAGGAAAGTGATAGATTATTGAGAGGAATTGATTGGAAACCATACGTAAATTATTGACTAGGAGAAATAAACGTGAAAGACAATTTGAATCGCTTCTAACCGAGGCTAGTGTTATGCCTTAACCCGGCAAGCATTTCCAGCCCTTAGTTGGTCGTGTCCTTTTAATTCCACATTTTCCACAATTTAGTTGTGGATTTTTTTTTAGTTTTCCATAATGTAGGAGAGAACAAAGAAAGTGAAAGGAACCATGCCCGAGCCCGGATTCGAACCAGGGACCTCTGGGTTGATTATCTAACGCACTCTCCACTAGACTACAAAGACCGACAGCTATTTGAGCTAAAATCTCGATTGATAATGCAGAAGGCGAAGGTGAGGTATTTTTTACTGTCCCACTAGTCACACTCCTTTGACCAATGAAATATCACTAAAATATTTATATGAGTTATTTTTTTCCGTAAAAGTTTTTATAAGTCGGTTCATAATCTATTGTAAAATATCTATTCGATCATTATATTACATCAAAATACAAAGTTACACGTCTAAAAATTAGGGGTTCTGGAGTAAACTGTCCCACCAGTCACTATGTAAAGCCCCTAGTACCATTCAATCTAAATCAAAATTTATTTTTCTTACATTTTCAATTTTTCAAAATCTTAAAATAAAAACGTGAGTTCTTAAAATAAGCCTTTTTCAATCTTGTATTAAGAACGCATGGGGCTTTATTCTAAAATATATATTATATTCTTAAAAATGTACCAAAAGAATCTTAAAAAAAAACATTAATATCAGTATGAAATAAGAGTTTCTTCTTTGTTTAAGATTTTTCAAACTTAACAGATTTTCATCGTCATGTGGTCATGTTTTATGACGGCTGGTCTTAGTTATAGACTATTCTTTCCTAAGTGTAGTAAAAAGCTATGTATAAAAAGATATTTGGATGAATGTGAAAAAATAATGATTATACAATGATAAAAATTTCCCATAGTAACAATAACTTTGAGAATTTTACTCAGAAAATAGTTTTATTGTTTTATTGCTTTTAGTTTAATTTTAGCCAATATTTATTACTAACTATAGAACGATTGTGATATACCAAATAGCTAACAATCTCCTCGAACTACGATACTTGAGTCATTATCACTTTCATTGAAAAACTATGTGAGAGGCAGTTACATACAAAGCGTCCCAGTAAAAAAGGCACGTTTCGGCTGACGTTTACAGTGCTCTAAATACTACGGCACTACATACCGTTGTTTTGAGCAATGCACAAAAATATTGCAGGTTTTTATTTAGTGAGAAGTTACTGCGGCGTCAGTGCAGAAGGTATGTTAGAATTTCAAAAAGCCTTTCGATGGATCGATAAAATCAAGACTATCAAATACAAAAATGATCAGATTGATAAAAATCTTTTGCTCCTGAGCTATTTTTCCAAAAAAAAGACCCTACAATCGATAAGTCAAATAAAGTAACAAAACTAGCAAAAATTTTAATATAACAAAAAAAAACAACAAAACCATAAAAAACATAATGAAAACAACCAGGCATTTAAATAGAGGCAATAAATTTAATAGCACAAAAAAAGCCTGACTTGCAGTCTAGTACTGAAAACAGCTTTTCTAGCGACCTCTACTTCCAAGTATTTTAATTATTTTAGTGTGCTTAACAACTGTGCACAATGCTAAATGCCAAAAACTCTTGTTGAAAATTATAATAACTACTTCAGTAGTGCAATTGTTGGTTTTTTCGTCTCATTATTTTTGTTATTACGTTTGTTGTTTTTGTTTTTTTCTTGATTTCCGCCCCCCCCCCCCCCTAGTTCTCCACCATTTCATAATACTTGAAGAAAGTGGCACATTTCGAGCAGTCGCACTTGATCAATACAAAATACTTACACATACATGCCTACACATTACACATTTACTCTACCACATACTCGAATATTGTTATTTTTTATATATCTTGATAGCCATTAGGTACATGTGTCTGGGCGACCAGACATTATTTCAAGATAAACATCATTTATATTGAGTTTGGTTTGCTTTGCATTTTTTTTTCTTCTTCTGTTTTTCGATTTTATAATTTAAAATTTTTTTTTTCCATTTTTAATTTAATTTTAGTTGTTATTGTTTTCAATAGCGTTTTTACTTGGCAACAAAGGCTACATTCTTTTGGGCATATTTTGATAAAACAATAATAACGTACATATTACCATAAAAAAACAAAACTCCAAAATAAGCAGATGGTAACAAAACAAATCGAAGAGTAATAATAATAAAAAAAATAGCAAATATTCAATCGTAATCGCAGTTGGTGGTCTACTGCGCGCTATTGACCACTTCTAGGTAACCCCCTACCATAAACCAACAACATTTTATGCAGTTCAAATCATAAAAATATTTGCCGATAAGATGAAACAATTAATAGCCATGAATATTACAGCAAATATTTACTATATATGTATGTAGCTGAATATATTTGCACAATTTTTTTGAAATTTTATTAAAATTTTTGTTTTTATCAAAGTTATAAAAGATGAGAATTACTTTTTATAGCTGGTTACTCAATTTTTTTGCACCAACAAAATGACCGATTAGTCTAGTAGTATAAAAAAAGAGTTAAAAATTTTGGTATAGAGATAACGAAAAACGAGGGTGACTTTAAGATTTTTAAAAATAGCAGTAGTTTGCCTGTTGGTCACGTCTCACACTGGGGCCGCACCCCTTATAAGCAGGTGCTCAAAATTCTGAAATGACTTTCTTTCCATCAAACCCACTTGATCTATACATTAATATTATACTATACTATACTATACTATACTATACTATACTATACTATACTATACTATACTATACTATACTATACTATACTATACTATACTATACTATACTATACTATACTATACTATACTATACTATACTATACTATACTATACTATACTATACTATACTATACTATACTATACTATACTATACTATACTATACTATACTATACTATACTATACTATACTATACTATACTATACTATACTATACTATACTATACTATACTATACTATACTATACTATACTATACTATACTATACTATACTATACTATACTATACTATACTATACTATACTATACTATACTATACTATACTATACTATACTATACTATACTATACTATACTATACTATACTATACTATACTATACTATACTATACTATACTATACTATACTATACTATACTATACTATACTATACTATACTATACTATACTATACTATACTATACTATACTATACTATACTATACTATACTATACTATACTATACTATACTATACTATACTATACTATACTATACTATACTATACTATACTATACTATACTATACTATACTATACTATACTATACTATACTATACTATACTATACTATACTATACTATACTATACTATACTATACTATACTATACTATACTATACTATACTATACTATACTATACTATACTATACTATACTATACTATACTATACTATACTATACTATACTATACTATACTATACTATACTATACTATACTATACTATACTATACTATACTATACTATACTATACTATACTATACTATACTATACTATACTATACTATACTATACTATACTATACTATACTATACTATACTATACTATACTATACTATACTATACTATACTATACTATACTATACTATACTATACTATACTATACTATACTATACTATACTATACTATACTATACTATACTATACTATACTATACTATACTATACTATACTATACTATACTATACTATACTATACTATACTATACTATACTATACTATACTATACTATACTATACTATACTATCCCTATCGGAACAAACTGGTTTTTTTTCAAAACAAGTAAGTGAATGATTAATTTAAAAGCATTTAGTTGACAAACTACTTTGAATAATATTAAGGCGGAACCCACTTTGATTTTTTGTGTTTTGAACAAACATTTGAATATTTTATCAAATAATAATTTCCTAATAAAATACTTTTTTATTTGATTTTTCTAATTAAACTTAAGAACCGGCGCTGTCTGGGAATTAATCCATCTTGTTTGTTCTTTCAATATCTCAATTGTTTAATTTGTTTGTGTTTTTCGGCTTTTGGGTTAAAAAAGATAACCGATAAAATTCATCTCTCCTTTGCCAATAATCGATTTCGAAAGTTAAACGCCTTTCCGGGATTATTTGCCTTAGATGAATATGGCCGGCCTTTCATCTAATGATTATCCTGCGTGACCAAGAGAATCAGAAGAGCATCACAGGGATTGATGCGATCAAGACTCACATTTTGGCAGCTCGTCAAATCGCATCCATCCTAAAGACCTCTTTTGGTTCGAAGGGTTCGGATAAGATTATGGTCAACCCAGACGGCGATGTGGCAAACACTAATTTTCGTTGTCGTGCTTGCCGTCTTAAGGTTTAACGCATTTTTTATAGTGGTGGTGCTGCTCTCTTGCCGTAGCCATGGAATCGGATCAGCTATCTACATTGGAATCTATCTACAGCAGCTTGCATCTACTTGAAACTTTATCTGAATTGAAGGCCCGCCCGTTTACACAAAATCCACTTAAATTTATTTTTAGCTTTGCTGCCTTACCCAGTAGATCCCTATTTGTTTGTGTTTTCCCTAAGTTGAAATTAAATCATATTCAATGGATCAGTTTCTAATAACTAAGATATTTATGTATCTTGTATGGCATAATTGTATGGTAATCCACCCCAAAAGGTTAACATTAAACATATAAAAATGTTTGAAACCAAATTGTTCGTATTTAGTTTATTAAAAACATATTAAGAATTGATGTATTTAGTTTAAACTTTTTACTAAAAAATTAATTAAAATTTGAGAACCACTAAAAACAGTTCTGTTTCGTTTGTTAAATTTATTAGTCGCTCTTTAATAGCGTTAAAATAGTAAATAGTGGAGAAATAGTATTCGGTTAAATCGTAACGATATTTTTGGAGATATATTTTATGCTTTGAAATTAGTTTTCAATATGTGCAAAATTTACAAGTTTTTAATGGATTTATTTTAATATAATTATCACCTAATTTAAAATCAACTAGTTACCAAGTAGTTGAAAATATATGCAAACGAAGTCAATTGACTTAATAAGCGGACATCGCCATACAAAATATGTGAGTTTGTTCTATGGAAAAAAGTCAGAATTTCAACCAGTTGTGGTTGCCAATAAATTACTTTTTCAATTACTTTTAAATTAGTTGATTTTCCTATAGGGATACTATACTAAACTATACTACACTATGATAATGTTAGATATTTATGTACATAAGAGCGTACCACCTTACAGGTAAAAAAAAACAATTCGCCGCACACCAGCTTATTTGAAGAATTTTTGAAAAAGAATTCCGAAAATATATTTTTTTTACCGAACGTAGGGGTCACCCATTTAAGTTTTTCATCACATCATCGGCATTAACAATCCGATCTTAAAGTATGATACATTGATTTTAATGTCTCAAAAAGACAGAGGTTATTGACCTCAGATACCCCATTCTGGTACTTGCCCACTAGATCTCAGTTTGTACCACCCAAACGTACCACCCTAACGTACCACCCCAATGCCAAGAAATTAAAGCAAATTCATTAAACTTTTACCAAAGACATTTTTCGATTATGCTACTGAAACAATTTAAAAAAAAAGAATGTATTTTGCCGAACGTAGAGGTCACTTTCTTAAGTTTTTCCCTCACATCGAAAGAAAGGTATGAAAGTAAACGTATTTTTTTAATAAAAAAATTTCCAAAGGAATTAAAAAAGATCTCATCATACTTTAAGATCGGATTGTTAATGCTGAAGATATGATAAAAAACGTAAATGTGCGAGCGCTACGTTCGGTCAAATAAACAATTTTTCGGAATTACCTTTCAAAGATGCTTCGGATAAGCTAGTATGCGGCAAACTTTATTTTCGTAGTACGTTCTAATGTACATATTTATGTGCAAACATTTTTTTGTCGAGTAGTTTTTATATTATGACATAAATACCCTATATATCCTATACTTGCAGCTTACTACTTTTTAAATCACACAGGTATACTGTAATTATATTGATATATTATAAAACAAAGCATAAATTAAAATTTTTTTTATATACATATCTTTATTTTAATAACTCCAAAGTAGTGCTGAAAACAATGTGATTTTTGCAATTGTCATAAATACCTACTAATTTTTATTCATTATTCATCATACAAGAAAGAACAATTAAAGTTATAAATGAAACAGAATCAAATTTAACAAGAAGTATATGTTTTAGTGTTTACTTCAGGGCAAGTTCACATGAAGCTCGAACAAAAAACTCAATTTCTACTCTAGAATTACTCTAGGGAATCACTTGGATTTTATTTTATATTAAAGTAGAAAAAATTTATTGAATATAAAACCTATATTTAGATAACATTGGCCGGTTTTTTTGTTAAAGTATCTACTTTAAAGAACAAAAAATGTGAAAAAACGGTACTTAAAATTCACATGTCCGCCATTTTTGTTATTTTCAACTATTTATTGATATTGTAGGTTCAAACTCAAATAAATATAATATAATTTATAAAATTGTTTGTTTTTTATATCAGATGACATGTTGAAAACTTTTTTCAATGTAACGTTTGACGGCGTATTGGCACTTCACATTACACTTTTATGCAACAAAAAAATATTCTCCTACACTTTAAGACACAATATATAACTGTCAAAAAACTCAAGGCGTACATTTACTTCCTTCAATGAAAAAAAAAATTAAGAACATCACTATATTTTCGGAGCTCTAGATGAAAACCTGCCCTTAAAATCAAAGTAAAATTTTCGAAATAATTTTAAAAAAAGGCGATAAGTGATTTTGGTTTTGAACTTGAATTATCAATAAGGATGGACCATATTTAATTGAAATATTACTGTAAGATTCAAAATCCCTTTGCGCCTTTTAAAAAAAATTGCTTTTAAAATTACATTGCAAAAAATAGAGCTTAGCTTAATTTTTTGAAAACTATAAATTTTTCAAAACACAATGGCACAAAAAATATATATATGTATATGGAAAAAATAACGAAACTTAATTGTAACAAATACAAAAAACAAAATCACAACATCTTTTATCGTTTTCTTGCAGTAAAAACTTGAATTACTTACCCGATTTTCTCAGTTGTGAAAAAATAAAATAAAATTAAAATGTGTCATATTTTGACAAGCATAACATAAAGCAAAAAAAAACGCTAGCAAACTGAAAAGTTACTTTCAGGTACATAATTTAATGGAAAGTATAATTGCGTTTTTGTTTTTCTAAAAAAAGCATTTTCTACAAATTGATTTCATTTTCTACAATTGAGCACACTTGACCACAGTGTACGACGCTAACTTAGCAAAGACTCAACCCAATACTTTTTATCCTCAAAAAGCTGAATTCGTAGTTTTCGCAAAGAACGAATTAAACTTTTGGGAGAAAATTAAATTCGTTCATTGTGCAAAGATAAGTTGCGTTTGGTACTAAAGTAGATTCATGGTATGAAAAGTAGATTCTAATGAAAAAACCGTTTATCAAAAATATGAACTTGAAATATATTGTATACCATTCTAAAGGTCTTTAACGACTCTTTCCAACGATAGATTTTTCATTCGTGCACTTTAAGATTTTTGGCCTTAAGAAGTATTGTTTGGTTAGAAGTTACTAAGATGAATCTATTCGCTGAAAAGATGCTTTAATTTCATATCCAAAAGTATGCGAAACACATCAAGTTTGTATTTTTGATGTAATGATTTCTCCATCTAATCTAGTACCAAACATGAAACTAATCTAGTACCAAACTTTTCAAAAATTTGTTGAGTCCAAAAACCTTAGAGTGCACGGATAAAACATAAGTCATTGAAAAAAGTGCTTCAATTACCTGTTCAATGGTATTAAATACACATCAAGTTTTTATTTTTGATATTAGGATTTCTCCATTGGAAGTAAGTACTATGGCTTGAATTCATAACAGGAGTTAATTTCGTGGCAAAATTGAAATTGTATCAAAAGTAAAATTTTAGAACGAGAATAAAAATAACGTATTTAATTTCATCCCAAAAGCTAAATTCGTACTTTGAAAAAAGTGCAAAATTTAACTTTTTGAGGACAAAAAGTATTGGTTTGAGTCTTCGCTAAGTTAGCGGTGGACTAACGAATTTATATTCACGCACTTCTCCTGGGTTAAATAATATAAACAGTTTAAGAAGCGATTTTATTTAAAATTACTTTTTTTTTGTATTTTTTAACATAATCTGCATTTTTCCAGATTTGTGGCGAGAACATCTATGATCTTTTGCATTCTAATTTAATTATTTAACAATTAAATTTTTTGATATGATAATTTCTATATTTTTTGTCATCATCACTCTATCAACAATATGTAATCATGTTTATCTGCGAATTTATACTATTGCAATACACAGGGTGTCCAGTGTAATAACGAATATTTACGAATATTTACGGAGGTGAAAGGTGAAGTCGAGTTAAGCAAAAAATCGTATGGGAGGTTGGGTCTATTTCCACACTCTTAAGAATTATGGGGTTAATTGGTATTTCATGACTTTGATTCATACTATTGTTTCTAGCAGAAAAACTAACTCATGGGAAAACTAAATTTAAAAACTCATTTTTAAATTGACAATGAATTGACCTTTTCAACGGTGTATCCAGAAAGCCACTCGATTTATCCATTACCGAGCTGTGCTCTTGCGAGGATTAAATAAATCCTTTGAAACTAAAAAATTTCAAGTTTAAGAGCAATTTTTTTTGAGTTTTGCGTAATAAATTAAATTTTTTTAAATAAATCACATAAAATTTGTGATTTATTTCATTTTGTTTTCAAAGACATCAAATTCATAAACATATCCTTAAAAATAAGAAAGGTCATTGTAATTTAAATTTTACACTAATGAGATTTAATTGCATTTTGTAAAAAAAAAAACAATATCAGAATTGTTCGAAGTGAAATTTTTTAATTATAGTTAACATTGTTATTTTTTAATATATGTCTATGATTTTGATGTCATTTAAAAGAAAATTAAACAAATCACAGTCTTGATGCTTGAAAATGTTTTGATTTGTTACGCAAAATTCAGATAAACTGCGCTCAAACCTGAAATTTAGTAGTTTCAACGGATAGATTTCAACTTCACACAAGAGCACAGTTCAAGAATTGGCAATTCGGGTTAGTTCGTTGATACAGCGTTAGAAACGTCAATTCATTGTCTTTCAAATAATTTTTTTTAAAAAGTTTTCCTTGTGTTAGTATTTCTGCTAAAAGCAATAATATGCATCAAAGCAATGAAATACTAATTAACCCTGTAACTACTAAGGGTGCGAAAATAGACCTTCCCCTCCTCCCATACGATTTCCTACTCTCTCGCTGAACACCCTGTATATAAGTTAAGTAAGGACATATTTTGAGCTTATTTGCCACTCTTCAATAATTTCTTAGAATAAATTTTTTGTATGCAATTAAAAATTGTTTCAATTGTTTAATCAATAACAATAACATTAACACGGAAATTTTCTTTAGCAAATAGAAGGCGCAAATAATGCCGAAATACTGCGTTAATCCCCTTCTCGCAAATGCAACGATCACAAACATACAACCTCATACATATAGATATTTGAATATTTCACCAGCGATAACAATTTTGTACGATAACGAAAACTCCCGCTCTCTATTGGTTTATCAGGCCAACAAAATATTGGTAAGAATATTTTGCACTGAACTCAGAAATCTTGTAATCTTTCTTGATTGCCGGTTATTCTCAGAACTTGAAAAAAGGCATAATAAAAAGCTTTTCATAATTGGGCTTGTTTTATTTTTGGGGGCGCGTCTGGGCCAAATTAAGATATGGATATGCAAAATAATTATGCTTCAGCATAATTATATAGCATCTAGTTTACAGAACCTTTTGGCAGCTTAGCAGCTCACTTGTTTGAAGGTTTTTTCGTTGCTTTGCTGGTATGATGGCAAGCTCAGGGTAGCCAGCTTTGCATAAAAAAAAAACTAGAGAATTTTAAAAAGGGGTTGTTTCACATTTAACAATTGATTTATTTCAGCACATGAGCTCAGGTACTTTTTTATATATATTTTGTTATTTTTTTTTTATTTTTTTTTTTTTGCATATATTAAGGTATGTTTGTGTGTGTATTAGCACTATTTGAGTAGTAGTTAAAGTTATTGTTAATGTGTTGTTGTTGTTGGGTTTTTGCTAAAGGGGTAGCTGGCTCTTTCAGTAGACGATAGTCTACAAATTTCTCGTATTTGATGGCAAAGCAGCAGTTTTTCGCTTTTATTTTTAACTTGTTCCTGGACCTTTTTTTTTTTGTTTTTTTGCATTAAAAAAGTTAGCATGAAAATTATTATTATTATTATTATTATTTTTACATTTATAAACTTGTTAATTTTTTAGATTTTCCTTTTTGGTTTTGTTGTTTTTCTTGCCGTTGCTGTGCTGTGTCTTGGGCTCTGTGTCTCTTTTATTTAAAATGTTGCTTCTTTTGCAAGGACACGCACGCGGTTCCTTTAGCAGTCGGTCCTTTGTGCTTGTTGTAGTTGTTCTTGTGTTTTATTGTTTTATGGATTTCGCTTCATTTGCGGGCAATAAATTTCAACAAAGTTGGGCTTAAGGCCTTATTGTTTTCTTTTTTCCTGTATTTTCTACTCTTTGTTGCCCGAGTGCGAGGTGACAAGTAGTTGTTGCTTTTGTCGTTGTTGTGGTGGTTGTTGTTCTTGTTGTTTTTTGCTGTACTTTTAATGTTAGTTTTCACACCTTGCATAGTTATTACTTTGTATGTTGCTAGGAAATGCATTGCGCTTTTGTTATCATGCATTTATTTGAGAAAATAGCGTGAGTTGGAATATTTTAGAAAATTTTGAGAAAAAATAAGTGTAAAAATGTTAGCGCAGTTAGAAACTTATAGAAAGCTCTTAAAAATTGTATAACCACTTTTTTGAGAACTTTAATGAAAACAGCTCAAAGGGTAAAAAATAATTCACACATTTGACATAAATGTATGTCATTATTAAAGAAAAGTTCCTTTAACTAAAAACAAAAAATAATTCTTAAACTGCACTTTGATATTAGCGCTCAAATGCACTCTAATAAAAATTTCTAGTAAACTCTAAATTTATATCAAAGTAGCTGAAACCAGGCGCGTTGCTGTCAGAAAACAATTAACTGTGGAAATATCGTTAAAAATATGCACAGACTTATCATGTTTAATTGAACGCACATGTTTGCATTTACGAAGAAAACTAAATTTTCTTAGAGCACAAATATTTTTGCTAGCATTCGCCAGTGGTCGAAGTTCGACCTTCTCGCATAAATTCTCTTTTGATTCGATACAAAATTAATGTCAAAAACATAAGTTTTTCTAAAAAATTTGGCATAACTCTTACATTCCTAATGAATTAGCCACCAGTTCTCTCGCTGAGAAGAGAGCGCAATGTGAGCGACAAACTGAAAATAGCAATTAAGTCTTTTTTGTTTTGTCTTCATCTGAAAACATAGCCATAACATAGTCTAAAGGCCCAACCAAGTTATACTTAAGAAAACAAAAGTCTCAGAGAAAAGTTGACGAACTGTATGGTTAAGTAGAAAAGTCGCCCAAGTTGGCAGATTTCATGCTTTAGAAAATGTCAAACGTTTACAAAATCTTGACAAAAATATATTAAAAAAGTTCAAAAGTTCTTTGAAAAATTTGTTGAAGTAGTGCCTCCCGGCTTTTTCATATATGTTTTTATGTTTCTTAGCAATTTTTATGAGTTTATCAACAAAATTGGGATCTGCATTAATTTTGAATAAACAAATTAACGTATTTTTTCAATTGACAGATAAAAAAAATTTTGTATAGATATGTTAAAAAGGGTTGCCATCAGCTAACATAAAAAGCATGTTTATTGTGCTGCTAGGCTTAATAGCTGTGGCAAACGCAAAATTTCTTAGCAAAAATATACACATTTTCCATGATTTGCTTAAATATACACATACGAAACAAAAAACAATATTTTTCATTAAAAAATTTGGCATTCAAATAATAAAATTTTAATTAAACCATGGTAGAAGAATACTTCCTTCTACCATGAATTAAACACATTTTGAGAACTGTTAGCAACCCTATTCTGCTTAGCAAACTACGATGTCAAGCGCTCTCTCTCAAGTTTCAAAAAGTAAACGAAAGTTGGAAAACTGAACGAAAAGAATGATTAGACAAAACTTGGGCGTCTTCATATATTGCTGTGTAAGTGCGTGCTTTCGCTCTCAAACTTTTGTTTGCTTAAGCATAACTTGGTTGGGCCTTGAGAGAAAAAGCTTGACATCGTAGTTTGCTAAGCAGCATAGCAGAATGGAACAGTATTGAGAATGAGTTTAGTTAAAATTTTATTACTTGTATGCCAAATTTTTCAATGAATATAATGTTTTTTTTTTGTGTATATTTAAGCAAATTATGGAAAATGTGTATCTTTTTGATGTGAAATTTGGCGTTTACTACAGCTTATAAGCCAAGTAGCACAATAAACATGTTTTTTGAGTTAGCTGATGGCAACCCTTTTTAACATATACATACACATTTTCTTTTTTTTCTGTCAATTGAAAAAAAATACGTCAATATATTGATTCAAAATGAATGCAGATCCCACTTTTGTTGAAAAACTTAAAAAACGTGCCAAAAAACCTAAAAACATTTCAAGGGCTTATTGCAAGAACATGATAAGCCATATAAAAAATATTTTGAAATAATCGACTCTAAAATTTTTTAAAAATGTATTTTTGTATAAAAAAGTGGAATTGAACACGGAAGTTTTTACAAAGAGGTTAGGAAATTAATAAGAAATAGCCAAAATCTCTTTAATGGTTGTTTACAATGCATTGAGTAATGTATTCAGCCTAAAAAATTGATTTTTTAGATCAGCCCTTTTGATGAAAAAATTGATTTTTTAGAATAAGCCCTTCATATATGAAAAAGCTGACAGGCACTACTTCAACAAATTTTTCAAAGAACTTTTGAACTTTTTTGATATCATTTTGTCAAGATTTTGTAAACGTTTACGTTTTGTTAAGCATGAAATCTACCAACTTGAGCCACTTTTCTACTTACTCATACTTTTCGTCAACTTTTCTCTGAGACTTTTGTTTGCTTAAGCATAACTTGGTTGGGCCTTAAAGAAAAACACACCTAACAAAACAATGCCGAACGTTTTTTCTCTTATTTTGTACTGATTTCCACGTGTATATGAATCCACAATGCTAGAAATACATCATTTCACCTGTTTAAAACAAGTTAATTTCTATAACAAAATTATCAAAATCGATTAAGAAACTCTGAAGAAAATAGTGCTGCATTGTAGACTAGCAGACCGCTGTCACTTCGCCTTTTTTTTATTATTCTCCAAAAGACAATAAATATCAAGCAAAATAAAAAACATTTCTTATATTATTTATTTTTTTTTTGAAGCGCAGCACTGCATTTATAAGTATCACAGCTGTAAAAGAATGCATTCCATTTGATTTTGTTCACAAAAAAGTGAGTAATGAGATTAAGAATACATTCAATTAATGCAAAACTGATTTATAAATAAAATGTTTAATTCCATTTAAAAAAAAAATAAATAACTATTCATTTCAATTATTCATTTTCGTTATTCAGAATAACGAATCCATTTTTGTATTCATTTGAATGCCATTGACAAAGAATGCGATTTACAAAGAATTTAAGAATTTTCAATTATTCTTATTTAATTCGATATTCATTTTTTATTCTTTATTCATTTTTTATTCATTATTCGCTTGTTATTCATTATTCATTTTTTATACATTATTCATTTGTTTTTCATTATTCATTTGTTTTTCATTATTCATATTTTATTCATTAATAATTTTTTATTTGTTATTAATTTTTTATTAATTTGTTATTCATAATTTATTTTTTTCATTATTCATTTTTTATTCATAATTCATTCATTATTCATTTTTATTCATTATTCAATTCTTATTGATTATTCATTTTTTAATCATTATTCATTTGTTATTAATTTTTTATTCAATATTCATATTTTATTCGTTAATTTTTTATTCATTATTCACTTGTTGTTCAGTATTCAATTTTTAATCATTATTCATTGATTATTCATAATTCATTTTTCATTTTTCATTCATTATTCATTTTTTATTCATTATTAATTTTGTAATCATTATTCATTTGTTATTCATTATTCAGTGTTTATTCATTATTCATTTTTTAATCATTATTCATTTCTTATTAATTATTCATTTTTTGTTCATTATTCACTTGTTATTCATTATTCATTTTCTGTTCATTATTCATTATTCATTTTTTATTCATTATTCATTTTTTATTCATTATTCATTTTTTATTCATTATTGATGTTATATTCCATATTCATTTGTTATTCATTATTTAGGTTATACTCATAATTAATTTTTTATTCATTATTCACTTGTTATTCATTATTAATGTTTTATTCATTATTCATTTGTTATTAATTATTCATTTTTTATTATTACTTTTTTATTCATTATTCATTTTCTATTCATTATTTACTTGTTATTCACTATTCATTTTTTATTCATTATATATATTTTATTCAAGAATAATTTTTTATTTGTAATTAATTTTTTATTCATATTTTTTCATTATTAATTTTTTTCATTATTCATTTTTAATCATTATTCACTTGTTTTTCATTATAAATTTTTTATACATTATTCATATGTTATGCATTATTAATTTTTTCATTATTCATTTTTATTCATTATTCATTTGTTATTCATTGTTCACGTGTTATTCATTATTCATTTTCTATTCATTATTCATTTGTTATTCATTATTCATTTTTTTATTATTAATTTTTTATTCATTATTCACTTTCTATTCATTATTTACTTGTTATTCATTATTCATTTTTTATTCATTATATATATTTTATTCATGAAAAACTTTTTATTCGTAATTAATTTTTTATGTAAATGTTTTCATTATTAATATTTTTTCATTATTAATTTTTAATCATTATTCACTCGTTTTTCATTATTAATTTTTTTATTCATTATTAATTTTTTATTCATTATTCATTTTTTATTCATTATTCATTTTTTATTCATTTGTTATTCATAATTCATTTTTCTCATTATTTTGTTTTCTTACATTATTCATTTTTTATTCATTATTCATTTTTTATCCATTATTTACTTGTTATTCATTATTCATTTTTTATTCGTTATTCATTATTCATTGTTTTCATTATTTATTTTTTATTCATTATTAATTTTTTATTCATTATTTACTTGCTATTCATTATTAATTTTTTATTCATTATATATATTTTATTCGTTAATAATTTTTATTCGTAATTAATTTTTTATTCATTTGTTATTCATTATAAATTTTTTATACAATATTCACTTGTTATTCATTATTCATTTTTTATTCATTATTCGTTTGTTATTCATTGTTCATTTTTTCATTATTAATTTTTAATTCATTATTAATTTTTTTATTAATTATTCACTTTTTATTCATTATTTACTAGTTTTTCATTTTTCATTGTTCATTTGTTATTCATTATTAATGTTTAATTCATTATTCACTTGTTATTCATTATTCATTTTTTAGGTATTATTCATTTGTTATTTATTATAAATTTTTTATTCATTATTCATTTTTTATTCGTTATTAATTTTTTATGCATTATTCATATGTTATTCATTATTCATTTTTTATTCATTATTAATTTTTTATTCGTTATTCATTTTTTATTCATAATTAATTTGTTATTCATTATGCATTTTTTATTCATTTTAGTCCTAAGCCATAAATAAATCATACCTAACAAATGCTTTAGCACAGATATGAAAAATTAAAGTTTTTTTCATAAAAATTCTCTTAGTACTTTTGGAGCTAGCCTGTTACAAAAACTGTTCACTTCAATTTTATAAAATAAGGAAAGGAAAAGGAAATGACTTAAAACAAAGATTTTAAGTATATAACTTTGGAGTGATTTGAAATTTTTTTTATAGAAATAATTTTTTAACCTATAGAATTATGTAAAAATTATAAAAACAACATTTTGAAAAAATTAATTTTCATCAAAAATATCATGATTTTCGATGATAGAAACTGTGCCAAAATGAAGCAATTTTTGCAAATAAATGATATGTCATATGAAATAGTGTGAAAAAATAAAATTTTGTTTAAAAAAAAAATCTGCAACAAAAACAACTTTGGGCCCACAAAAGTATTTTTCGAACAAAAATTTAACATTTTAGAGGTTTTTTGAAAACAATGTTTTTTATAATCGAATTGCTGAAAAATTTCGTTGGTAGAGCTTCCGATTTCGGGACTGAAAATAATTTCAGATTTGATAATTAAGACTCCCGGGATCCCGGTATTAGACCTGGGATTTGAAAAACAGAGTAAATAACATTTTTTTCAACAAAAAGTTAATTCGAATGCAAGGTACGAAGGTAAGGATATTTTTTTAATAAAAAATTGTCCAAAGGCATAAAATACAGTTTTCTTAAATTTTTATTATAAAAAGTGAATTAATTTTATTTATGTGCATATATAAAGGAAGATTATATATATATGTTTATATAACAAACAAAAGATCAAATAAAATTCATTAAATGCATATTTTCTTGTATACTACTAACATAAAAAAAGTACATTTTTCGAGATCACTAAAATCCTTAGAAGTTAAGCTGCTTGATTTTAAAAATATGTTCTTAAAAATACCAAGACATCTAAGGTGTCATCCCGCAGGCTTGACCGAATTTTGGTCGCAAAATTTCCAGCCGAAGAGAAACATCTCTCGGACTCAACACTAGTAAGCGGAATTGTTATAAAATAATCATATGCTTTTTGAAGCATAGAAAAACAGAGTTGGAAACAGTTTTTACTCTTATGACAAATTAAAGTGTTGCATTTTTTCCATTTGAAGGCAAATCCGGCATCCCAAAAGAACTGGGATTTTATGCCTTTTAATCCCGGGACTCGAATCCCGGATTGGAAGCCTTAGTAAACAGCATTGCAGTAAGTTAATCTGCGTTAGTTGAAAAGGAGTAAAAGGGGCGTGGTAAAAACTAAGTATGTTACAAAGTAGCCTAGGCTACGCATAAAATGTGTACCAACTTTGAGAAAAATCCGTGTAGCCGTTAAGACTTCTACTTCGGTCAAACAAAAAACAAAACAAAACAAACAGAAAATGAGTTTTATTAATAAAGATAAATCGCATACTTTTTATTACCTAGCTTATTGTAATATTGATGTTTTAAAAACCTTTCTTGACAAAATCAGTTATGATGCTTTAATAAAAAGTCGCCGCATTAGAATTTCTTTTATTTTGGTCATAAAAACTAATAAATTTTTCCATTTCTAGCCGAAACAAGCATGTTTTTTTAGTTTGAATAAAATCAATTTTGATGTTCCTATTTTTTTCTTCTTTTAAGAGCAAACTATTGCTTATAAAAGCAACGCCGCACCAATCGACCACCCACATGGTAAGGTGTGGCATTTTTTATTATATTAACATTTATATTTTTTAATACCAACATTTAAAAGCAATAAACAGCTTAATAATTTTAAGCTTTGTCTAAGATTGGTAGTAGCTGGCAGACAGCAGCGGTTTTTTTATGCGAAACTTGATATATAAATGTGTAAATCTTTCTACAAGTAGGAGTAGCTCAAAAAGTCATTTCTTTAAATGCTATTTAAGTTTAACAGATTAAATACAAGAGCTACTGACGTTATATGAAACTATACTTTTTTTTTTAATATTTTAATATATGTCACATAAGTGCTTTAAGCCTTTTTAAGCGCTTTTGGGATTTAAATAGCAAAATGTGCCAATTTGTAGACCCATTTTATAATGAATAAAAAATGGATAACAAATTAATAATGAATAAAAAATGAATAATGAATAAAAAATAAGTAATGAAAAAAAATTAATAATGAATAAAAATTTTAAATAACAAATGAATACGGAAATAAAAATTAATAATGTATGAGAAAAGAATAAATGAAAATTCTGAAATTCCTTAGGAATTGCACTACTTGTGAATAGCATTCAATTGAATAAAAAAAATAGTTCGTTATTCTGAATAACAAAAATTAATAATTGAAATGAATAATTAATCAATTTTTTCAATTAAAATTGAATTGAAAATTTTATTTATGGGCCAAGTTTAAATTCTTTGAATAGACACGTATATCGTTATTCACTGATTCACCTGCTTCAATCAAATTAAATGCATTCCGTTACAGCTCTGTGGTCCTTGGTAGCATGAATTGGAAGCAAAGTGCAAAAAATAATCTTTTTTACGAAAGTCAGAATGCGGCATTTCGAAACATGCCCAAAAACAAAAGATTTCACCCTGTATTTTGGATATGTGATAGCTAATGTCAAAATGATGATTTTAATACTTAATCTCAAAATTGCTATCTATCGTCCAACTTATGTAACTTTGAAAGTAGTGGAGATTACAATAAATTTTTGTTTTTGTGTTGAATTGAGAAAAGCGTAAGGATTCGAATCAAAAATACTGTTATATTTTTTTTAAATGTTCTAAAATAGACTTAACAGTAATTTTTTTTTTCCTTCATAGTAGTTGTTAAGGTATTTTTATGCAAAGCGTTCTAAAGGCATTTAACCTTCCTTCACACAGGCAAATTTATGTTACACTAACACACATGTCGGTCTCTCAGATCGGTTTTATACAAAATACGTTTCAAGATAGGTTTTTTTCAAGATACTCGAAAGATGTAAATTTAATTCGTTAAATAAGACTACATTAAAGTAAATTTAGTAAAAAATTAGGAAATAAAGGATTATTAAAATAAAAATACCAGTTTATATATGAGGTTCATATACTAAAAAAGAAATGTTTTGTTGGTCCGACAGACCTACTCGTGTATGAAGTAAGGTTAAGGAATACATTCTACAAAGCACTTTAACAAAAGTTTCTAACGTTAGCTATAAACTAATTGCATTATTCTGTATCACAAAGGAACACAACAACGATGAGAATGACACGAGAGGCAATACTTTCTTCCATACAAAATTGTATTGCTTCTCGTGTCTTTCTCGTCGTTGCACTATGGGCCAGCTGACTCGAAAAACTGGCCATAGCTCTATATATTACCGTTTGTGTATGAAACTTTGTGAAAAGGGGTTGTTGGAGTCGCTGATGTTGAATTTTATGTCAAAAATATAAAATACAAAATGGCGGATCCAATATGGTGGCCAAAAATTTAAAATATTACCCGATTTGTACACAATTTGGGGAGAGGAGGTTTTTGAGGTCGCTGAGGTCGAATTTGATGTCAAAAATTAAAAATACAAAATGGCGGGTCCAATATAAACTTAAAAATATTACCCGATTTGTACAAGGTTTGGGATCGCTAATATCGAATTTGATGTCAAAAATAAAAAATTAGTGATAAATTAAGAAGTATTTTAAATCGTTATTCAATTTAATTATATTAATTTGATGGTAAAAAGTGTAATTTTTTTTAATTTGCACATAATTAACTTTCAAATGGTATGTAAAATTTCACGATGGACTGTGGAATTCTTCGGAATCTTGAATGGGTAGCAGGCAGATCCAAATATATTTAAAAAACCCAACTTTCGTCCCTATATACATCTATATTTTATATTGAGCTTGAATTTTTAATTTATTGCCTTTTTCAGTATTGCCTCTATTGACTTTTTTAAAGTAAATGAAAAGAATAATAAATAAAATTAACATAGGTATCTTTATAATAAGAAAGTTTTAATTAATTGGAATATGCTTGTAGCACTGAAACAGTATTGAGTGTTACCACATGCAATTCAAAAAATAATATATCAATACACTGAAAAATTTGTGCACGTGCACTTCAATATGTCTACATCATAATGGCACCAATTTTTGTTTCATTTGGAACACTTGACTTTTGGTCAGTTTTCCGATTCAGCTGGCCCACTGTGCGTTGGTGTGCTTCTTCGTGATACAGAATAA
Source organism: Dichetophora obliterata (assembly GCA_963920525.1). Taxonomy (NCBI): domain Eukaryota; kingdom Metazoa; phylum Arthropoda; class Insecta; order Diptera; family Sciomyzidae; genus Dichetophora; species Dichetophora obliterata. Next base: position 232,988,263 of record OY986437.1, on the reverse strand, counting down.
TGCAGTAAATTTAATAAACAGCACATTAAATATTCTCTTTCATATTCAATCTTTGCACGAAATTCTAAACTCTTTCATATTCAAACATAATGTAACAATGCTTCAAGGAGCTTACTGACTTGACAGTTTTCCATTGAAAATGAGGTACAATTTTCTCGGAAACGGCTTGACTAATTTTAAAATATTTTTTCCATACATACTATTTAAGTAAACAGAGGAATTTCAAAAATATATATAACTTATTTATTTATAAAGCATAGTACTCTGTTCAGTTTGATGTGAAATTCCACTCAAATCTCTATACAAAATATGACAGCTGCGAAACAAGCGTGAATATTTTCACAAAATTTTCCTCAGAGCAGTACTCTGTTCCGCAGCGTAAAATTATCGCAACATGTTTCTGAGCAACATTTTTTCACGATAATTTAATTGTACTGCCTATTTATTTTGAAGTGAAAAGAGAGAAATCATATGAAATTTTCAAATATGTTTTCTGAATCTCTCTGAAAAACGTTGCCATAGGAATTCATCGCAACAAACTTTAAGTCAGAAATTTCATGCAACAAAGAGTACTAAAGATTAAAAGCATAATTTTGCCATCAGCTATCACATACTCAAAATCTAGAACGAAAGCTTTTACTTTGGGACAAATTTTGGGCTGTGGCACTCTGACTTCCATACACAAATGCCAATTTTTCACTTTGACCCAAATTTCGCTAGCAATGACGTTAGACCGGAGCACTTGAATTAACCTTAAATAGTAAATTGAGTGCATTTTAAATTTAGTATCAATTTTAAATTATTACTATACTTCTTTTTACTATATACATATAGACTAGGGTGTCCCAAAAATATATTTTTTTTTATTTTGACAGATGTCCACGGCTATAAATTTTAAATTTAGTAGCAATTTTAAATTATTACTATACCTCTTTTTACTATATACATATAGACTAGGGTGTCTCAAAAAAAAATATTTTTTTGACACTTGTCCTTAGAAACACCCTCTGTGAAGCGCATCTCAATTGGTAAAGGTTTAGAGGTCGCGAATTCATTTTCTAACTTTCCTATACGATTTGAATGGGAAAAAATCAGTTTTGCTGGTAAATTGAATTTAGAGCCATTATCTTTTAAGCAAAATGGTTAAAAAAAAATGTGTTCCCTCAAATTTTGTTTGTTAGGACATATCCAAATTTCTTTTTTATCGGTTTATTATTCGGTGGTTGCCCAAAGCGATTAAAAAATAAAAATATAAATACAAAAAACTACTTGTTGGACTTTTAATCCAAAACCATATAACAACCCTAATAATTATATTAACTATCATTATCTAAAATTTAAGACCAATAACAATAATGAAAATAGAGTACTTAAGAGATATTGATTTTTAATGAAATAGTTCTAAGTAAAAGTATTCATTTATATGGGTAGCTTCAAGAAGTGAGCCACAGACCACCAAATAATAATCAGATGAAAATGAAATTTCGATGTCATAACAGACAAAATTTGAGGGAACACTTTTTTAGCCATATTGCGTAAAAGATCAAAGATCAAAAAGCTGAATTTACCAGCAAAACTGATGAAAATCGTATGGGAAAACTAGAAAATGTATTCGCGACCTCTTAACCTTAACCAATTGAGATGCGCTTCACAAAGGGTGTTTCTAAGGTCAAATGGAAATAGAAAAGCCGCGGACATCAAACACGATTTTTTTTTTTTTGGGACATCCTAATATAGACATTTCCACAAAAAGTCAACAGTGAGCAAAAAATTAAAACTTATTAACTTAACTTATTATATAAAAAAAAAGTATTATTTTTTACTTAATAAAGGTATTTTTATGAGTATATTTTTGTCTAAAATTTCTGCTGTTTGTTTTTTCTTTAACCTAAAAATATTTTTAAGGTATTACTCTTACTAAATAGGGTCTAGTTAAGACATTTCTGCAAAAACAAATGTAAAATTTTTTTTGGAAGTGGTAGTTTTTAAATGTGCTCATATATGGACATATTGTACTTTTTACAATAAGTTCTTTGTTTATCAACACTTTTTTACTTTCCAGACATAGGAGCCTTCTTTCGCGACATATTTGCTTTTTGCATTAAAAAATTTTTCTGGAAGTAATAGTTTTTAAATGTGCAGATATGTGGATATATTGTACTTTTTTACAATAAATTTATTATTTATCAATACTTTTTTACTAACCATACAAAGGAGCCCTCTTACGCAACATATTGGAGAAATTAAAAGAAAGCTTATGAGGGAGAGTATTATCTCTACCCATTGCGCCAATATTTGAAAGAAATAACGACAAATCAGAAAATATTTCAATGCAACAACTTTTGTCCACATGTGTGACCATTTTAACCGAAGAGGTTAAAATATATTACATTTCAATTCGGGCGAAATTTTCAGATATTTTTAAAAAAAATTACTGTCTGCAATTTCTTCTTAATTGTTTTTTTCATTTTCAGTTTTTTTTTTATAGACCTAATTTTTGCGTAAAATTTTTTCTTGTATATTTTTTTAATTTATTACATTTTGTTTCGCCGTTTTTCATGTATTTTTTTAATTGTATTGTCTAAAATTTCTTCTTACATCGAGTTCTTGTATCTCTTGCAGTTTAGGAGTTTTTATGGTTTATTGAATTTATTGTGTATTAAAGCGCCCTCTTTTGTTGCACCTATAGAATCCCTACACAGCTATGAAATATTGGGTCAACTTAAAAATAATATTGTGCAAGTATGACCTCAATCGGTTTAGTCCTTCAGAAGTTATGCAATCACAAGCAGGCGCACCAACATTTTATACCTTATAGAATATACTATGAACTAAAAAAGAAAAAGTCCAGAACATTTTTTCCCACAGTATCTCTAACTCTAAGTTGTTGGCCTAGATCTTGACCTAGAATTAAGAATCTAAAATCTCTTAAAAACCATAAAAAAAGCTTTAGAATAGGGCTTTTGGCTTTTCAAAAGTTTTATTTAATGAAGCCTTTCCCCAGTATTAATTCCATTAGGCGCAGGACGCCATTTTAACAAACTTTCTTTGGCATTGTTTTCTCAATTATTGACCTAAGTTCAATTTTGCCTTAAAAACGAAGCAAAATAAGGCATTAATTTCGCATTTAATTCCCAACAACGAATGACTTTTACAAAACAACTATTTTTTTTAATGTTATGAAAAAACATAATAAATTCTGTGGTCAAAAGCACTAAGCGCTTAAGTCAAAAATTGCTGTTTCGAGTAATCTCGTGTTAAAGTTTTCAATCGCCATATGAATTGTATGAAAGAGTCTTTTGTTTTTGTGTCATAACTTTGGCTAGGGTCATGCTAGAAGCTCCAGATTTTGTGTGCTTATAAAGCTATATGCTTGAAACACATCTGCATCAATAACTCAGTTTTGTCTTAAGTCGACTTAAGCGCTTAGTGCTTTTGACCACAGAATTTCTATTTCTAATTCAAAATATACACTTCTCACAATGCACTACTTTTAAGTGTATTTCTTTCAGTTTTTAGACACTTTATGAACTACTTTGCAACTAATAAAAATACATTAAAAATCTTTCAATTTTACCATTAGTTACACAGAAATTGTACAGAAAATTTCGTTTATTTTAATTTGTAGCTTCGCTTAACATATCTCTATCAAAATGCTTTCCACAACTTTTCTTTTTCTTCCAAATATTTTTTCTATATGATAAAAATAATTATATTTAAATGTGAATATCTTTAAATAGTAAATTTCTTAAGCAACTATAATAAAATATAATAAAAATTTTGACCCAAATCAATTTTTTACTGCTAAAGTTTCTAAGTTTCTTATTTTTTTTTTTTATAAGATTGTCCTTTTTACATATCTTTGTGATAAAATAATTTGCACTTATTTATATTTTACTTACATCGTATCTTTCTGGCCTCATTGTATCCCCCGCTTTAAGGGTTTTATTTATAATCCAACATGCGTTTGTGCGTTCTGCCAAAAATACAACATTTACTTAATAAAAATTAAAAAAAAAATATACGATCTCTACAAATATTTTTTTCTAAAAGCACTATGATTATAGCTAGTTTTTTTGGAAGTTGCTTTGATTTTTCGTTTCTTTTTTCTTGAGTTTCGAACAAAAAACAAAACTAAGCAAACAAATTATTGCACAATTTTTTTAAATTCTTGTTATATTGTTATTATATTGTTGTTATAGTGCAGTTGCAACAACACTTTTCGGCGCCACTGTATGCAAATGCAAGACGCAGCTTAAATTGAAATTAGTTGACTTTTTTGCTCTCGTAAGCTGCTTAAATGTGGAAGCTTTTTTGTACAGCTAGCTTTGATTGGTGTTTTTTGTTTTCTTTACTTAATATTTTTATTTTTGAAAAATATTTATAAAAACTTAATTTTCAATACGAACAACAAATACTGCAGACACTTGCTGCAGCTTTAAATAAGAGCGTTACTATTTTGTTGTTACAAGTTGGTGGATGTGCATAAAAAATGTTTTTGAAGCTGCTTAGCTTTTAAGCTTATTTAATTTTCTTAATTTATTTAGTGGTTATTTAATTTTCGAAGCACGTTTTTACTTTGTTATTGTTTATTAACTTTTTTTTTTGTATAGAAAAAAATGCATATTTTAAAACTTTTATAATTTTTTATGAGTTTTCCAGCAAAATTTCACTACACGGCTGAACTTTTACAAACTTTATAACAGCAATTTTTTTTAGTCTTTTTTTTTAAGAGTTAAAGAACTTCATAAATTTGTTACTTAAGCTTTAATTGAAATTTTTAGCAGCTTATAAAGTTCACACTTTGTTAGGATTTTTAAAACAAAATCGTTATAATTTCTTCAAAACTACTTAAAAATATTTTGTTAATTTATTTTGAATATTCAGTTAACGTAGTTTAAATTTTTATTTCATGTATTAGAATGCGGTTTTATTTTAAGGTTTTGTTTTTATATTTTGCTTTGTTATAGTTGTATGTTTTTTTTTAATTATTTTACTTTAATATTCTTCTAAGCGAGCTAAGCGATTTTTTTACGATCTAAACTCAACGAAAGGTGCTACAAAACTGATTCCTAAACTGAAGCGTAGACCGAACCGAGCATGGATGTCAGCAGCGTGCGAATGAATGAACGTCGGACGTTACGGACCTGACGTACGACGACCGAGAGTCACCAGCGTACAAACAACGAACGAACGAACCAACCAACTAACTAGCGTACGTACGTACGAAGAATGTATCGCGTATCTGCAAGTTGTGCGGCCGTATCTACAGTACCTACAGCTACAACAACAACAACAATAAACTAACCTAGCCAACCAAACAGCACCGAGAATCTTTTTTCCGATTCTTCCTGTTCTCTTCTATTTTTTTTTTTTTTTGTTGAGTTTACAAATTTTTTTATTTTCGTTTCAATACAACTTGACGCTTTGGCTGTTGCTGCTTAAATGAAGAAGCAACCGTGTGAGCGCAGTGCTTGCAACGTGGTTTTGGGAAAATCGGACACAACAACAGCAAAAACCTTAGCAGCAGCAACATCGGCCAACAACAACAGCTGCGCAAGCATCAACAGTTTCAAGCATTTCTTTAGCAGATTTTTCAGAAAATCAACCACTTTTCATGCGACCGACCCAATTCGACCCTCCTGCCAAACGCACTTTAACGACCATCTGATAGTCAGCCGTTTATTTAGCAGCATGTTGCAGGCACAAAGTTCAAATGTTGCGTATAGCTGCAAAACACTTTGGCAGCGAACGCATTTGAGTCTGCTTAAAGCTTTTTTATATTAGTAATCCAAAAGCTTTCAACTCTGAACTTTCGAACCGTGGTCGCATGTGATGAAAAATTGCTTTTATAAGGAGTGTTTAGTTTTTTTCCATAATATATAATAGTACTAGATTATATACCCAGCGTTACTCGAGAAGTTATATATAAAAACAAAAAAACACTCTGAATCATAACAAATGCTCCCAAATTTTAACGCAATTATTCGCAAATTTTGTGCATTTCTTTAAACAAAAAACAATTTGACCATTTCAGCCCTTAAAAGGACATTAACAGAGCTTCTTATGAGCTATTCTTTTTTAGGCGTTTTATAAAATATTGTACACAATGGATCAAAACCTGGACCTACTTGTTTTATACCGACTGCAAAGGACTAAATTGCATGTTCTCAAGATGATTTCATGGAATTTATAATGCTCTGGGGTGTACCATTATCTACAGAGGGGCTTTAAACTAAAGTCCTTCGGCGCCAAAGCCACGCACTTACACTTTGTGCCTCGACCGCCACATTTTGATAATTAACCATTTATACCCATATTTTTGACCTTTTTTGTCATCGCCAAATATACTAGATCCTCAGATTCATCAAACACCTTAAAAGTGAAATGGTCCCAATAAACATTAAGACTCTTTTAAGACTATTTTTAGGCTCTTATTTAAGAGGCTTTATCGTCATTATGCACTCCAAAAATACTCTATTTTGAGTCTTTTTTCTAGTTTGAGGGCACCCCGATATGACTCCTTTTAGTGATTCTTTTGTGACGCAAAAAGGACTCATTTATGATTCTAATTAAATACTCTTTTAAGATTATATTAAAGACTATATTATAAACCTTAAAAACCCTCATTATACCCTCACATTAAATACTCTTTTATGACTCATATAACTGACTCTTTTGGGACTCATATTAAAGATTCTTTTAAGACTACTCTTAAAGACCTTTTTTAAGTCTACTATACTATAGTACTTGCTGCTCATCAAGCTGGTCGAAGCCAGAAAGGAATTGCCCTGAATTATGGTGCCAGCATAGCAAGCGCCTTATTTAAACAGAAATTACATACATTCACAGGAATCACAGAAACTTTGCGAATTACATTTAAAAAGCAAATAGAAAACTTTTTCGTAACTCATTGGACTCAGATTCGGTTTTTTGGTTTACTAGTCCATGATGTTTAATGACTATAATGACTCATAATGTCATTTTAAATAATTATTATATTTGTTTCTATCAATCATAAAACTATCATAAAACTCGCATAAAAAGATCTGTTTTATGAGTCTTTTTTAAGATTTGTCATAAAATACTCATAAAAAAGATTCCTTTGTGACTCCATTTAACGAACACTCATAAAACATGCATAAAAAGGACTCATAAAAAGAGGAACACTCATAAAATACGCATAAAAACGATTCTTTTATGAGTCCTTTTTATGAACACTCATAAAACATGCATGAAAAGGATTCCTTTATGAGTCATTTCTATGAACACTCATAAAACATGCATAAAAGTAATTCTTTTATAAGTCCATCCTATGAATACTCATCAAACATGCTTAAAAATGATTATTTTATGAATATTTATTGTGAGCAATCATGAAACACGCATAAACAGGATTCCCTTATGAGTCCTTTTCATGAACACTCAAAAAACTCGCATTAGAAGGATTTTTTATGAACACTCATAAAACATGCATAAAAAGTACTCATAAAATAAGGAACACTCATAAAACACGCAGAAAAACGATTCTTTTATGAGTCCTTTTTATGAAAACTCATAAAACATGCATAAAATGGATTCTTTTATGAGTCCATCCTATGAATACTCATAAAAAATGCATTTTATGAGTCTTTGAGTCTGATGAGCACTCTTGAAACATAAATAAAAAAAAATTCCCTTATGAGTCCTTTTCATGAACACTCATAAAACACGCATTAGGAGGATTTTTTTATGAGTCCTTTTTATGAACACTCATCAAACATGCATAAAAAGTACTCATAAAATAAGGAACACTCATAAAACACGCAGAAAAACGATTCTTTTATGAGTCCTTTTTATGAGCACTCATAAAACATGCATAAAAAGGATTCTTTTATGAGTCACTTTTATGAACACTCATAAAACATGCATAAAATTAATTCTTTTATGAGTCCATCCTATGAATACTCATAAAACATGCATAAAAAGGATTATTTTATGAGTATTTATTGTGAGCAATCATGAAACACGCATAAAAAGGATTCCCTTATGAGTCCTTTTCATGAACACTCATAAAACACGCATTAGAAGGATTTTTTAAGAGTCTTTTTTATGAACACTCATAAAACATGCATAAAAAGTACTCATAAATTAAGGAACACTCATAAAACACGCAGAAAAACGATTCTTTTATGAGTCCTTTTTATGAACACTCATAAAACATGCATAAAATTGATTCTGTTATGAGTCCATCCTATGAATACTCATAAAACATGCATTTTATGAGTCTTTGAGTCTGATGAGCACTCTTGAAACACGCATAAAAAAATTTCCTTTTGAGTCCTTTTCATGAACACTCATAAAACACGCATTAGAAGGATTTTTTATGAGTCCTTTTTATGAACACTCATCAAACATGCATAAAAAGTACTAATAAAATAAGGAACGCTCATAAAACACGCAGAAAAACGATTCTTTTATGAGTCCTTTTTATGAGCACTCATAAAACATGCATAAAAAGTACTCATAAAATAAGGACCACTCATAAAACACGCAGAAAAACGATTCTTTTATGAGTCCTTTTTATGAGCACTCATAAAACATGCATAAAAAGGATTCTTTTATGAGTCATTTTTATGAACACTCATAAAACATGCATAAAATTAATTCTTTTATGAGTCTATCCTATGAATACTCATAAAACATGCATAAAAAGGATTATTTTATGAGTATTTATTGTGAGCAATCATGAAACACGCATAAAAAGGATTCTCTTATGAGTCTTTTTCATGAACACTCATTAAACACTCATTAGAAGGATTTTTTATGAGTCCTCTTTATGAACACTCAAAAAACATGCATAAAAAGTACTCATAAAATAAGGAACACTCATAAAACATGCATAAAAATTATTCTTTTACGAGTCCTTGAAATGAACACTCAAAAAACAAGCATAAAAAGGAATCTTTTATGAGTCTTTTTTATGAGCACTCATAAAACACGCATAAAAACGATTCTTTCAAGAGCCTTTTTTATGAACACTCATAAAACATGCATAAAAAGTATTATGTTAGGAGTCCTCTTTATGAAAACTCATAAAACACGCATAAAAACAATTCTTTTATGAGTCCTTTTTATGAACACTTATAAAACACGCATTGAAAAGATTCTTTTATGAGTCTTTTTTATGAGCACTCATAAAACACGCATAAAAAGGATTCTTCTATGACTCATTTTTATGAACACTCATAAAACACTCACATAAGAGTCTTATTTTATGTGGGCTCATAAAATGTTTGCTGGGGTTGAATTTCGACCACTTGCGAACTCTAGTAAAAATAGCTGGTTGTTAAATAAAATATTTAAAATATTTAAATATTTAAAATTAACATTTAAAAAAGGAGCTTTTTGTTGTGTTTTAGTGCAGCTTTTTCTCTCATTCAAAATCTTTTAAAAAAATTAATAAATACTTATGGAAAAAATTTTTAAATTATAACATTAATCTTTTGCCTAGTACAAAAACATGCGATACAAATTAATATATAGCTTTAAATAAATATTGACTAAGTTTGCAACTATCTGGCACCCAGAAAATAAAAACATATTATTTAAAAAACATATTTAAAAAACAAAAATTTTGGAATTCCTGAATCTTAACACTTTTTCTATTTGTAGTAGGAGAACTGTAACACATCAGAAATTTATATAGGCTACCGATAAAAAAATTATTTTCTAATTCTTTAAATAATTGAATAAATGCCAAAGAAATGATAACATTTTTCAATCATTTTTGTATTCATGACTTCAAGTTTTGAAATCAGAAATCGTATTGATGTCATGAGTTTGAAATTAATTGTAGAAAATTTCTGTTGAAGTCTTTGGATTCATTTACTATTACAGGAGTCATGCTCCTTGAAGTCATTGATTGCATTCAATTGTTATCAATTTGAAGTCAATGAAATAATTTGAAGTCAGTTAAAATCATGTTTTATATAATTGAAATTTTAAAATATATTGAAGTCCATTGAAGTCCATTGAAGTCTTTTGATTACATTCAAAAAGTTTTTGAAGTCGTTTTGTATGCATATAAAATTTTTGCTAAATTAAACAAAATAGGCCTTGAAAGGAAAGGACCAAAAGAACCAAAATTTTTGTTTTTGTTTTGTCTAAGCCAGAGACTAGGAAAAGTTAGAAATTCTATATTTTTTCAATAAACCGATAAAGGAATATGAAACGAGTTATATTTTTACTGAAATCAAAAATACAAAATTTGTTTGCATTAAATTTGTTTTTTCGATTTTTTGCAGTTTTACTTATTTTGTTTTGTTTCCGAATTGTAGTTGAATTAAGTTAAAGAATTAAATATCGTTGTTTCCATTATTTCCCTCATGATCTTGATCTCATAAATTTTGAAAGATTGCAATCATTTGACTTCAAGGACTTCAAGGAAAACTTAAGGTAATTGCAATCTTTTCAATAGAATTGAGGAATGCAATCAATTTAGTTTTGCAGTCATGACTGCGATTACAATATTAATGAAACCAGTAATGACTTTAATTTTTGTATTTATTCAATAACTAAAAAAAAAATAGAACTTCTTGTGTTGAAGTCGTTGCAATTGAAACTAATTTAAAGATTGCAATCATAACTTGAAGTCATTGGCTATGAAGTCACTCATTGCAATACAAAATTATTGCACTCTTTGCAACTCTGATTACTGTTCTCTGAGAAATATTTACAAATTCTGAACAAAAAACTTTTTTGAATATCATTTTTTATTCAAATTATTTAAACCTGATCTCTTAATATTAAGCATTTTATGTAAAATGTTTTAGTTTGAGTGTGGTAAAAGCTTTTAATTTCTAAATTCTTTTTATCTGTTTTAATATTCATACAGTTTTATTTTGTTTTGAAATAATGAAAATTTCATCTAAATTAAATTTAGCCAATGCTTTAAAAAAATCCCATGCATGTAATAATGAAAAAAAATTTAAAAGAAGTAGGTACATAAATTATTTAACAATATGATATATAAATAAAATTTTTGAAATAATGAAGAAGTAAATCAAACTTTAAAAAGTTCAAAAAAAAGTTATTAATTTTTTTAACGAAAATTTTGTAAATGTTTTTAATATATTTTCAATGAAACATTTAACCCTCTTACTACTATCGTAAATTGCATTACATTTTTCAGAAATAAAACCAAGCTTTTAAGAAACTAACACGAAAATACTAATAAGAATCATAATCAAAAACGAAAGTTTTCTTAATTTGTTGTTTTATTAACCAACACTCGTTGTGCAACTAGCTTTATTTTCTAAAAATTTAAACATTTACGACTTCATCGTTCTTTGCTCCCTGTGACAATTATGCGACAATGATTCATTCATACATTCCTTCATTCATACCGCATCTCATTTTACCGTAAGATAACAAGAATTAAAACCTGCTATTAGCCAAAAAATTATTTAAACATCTTCTTATCAACTATTTTTAAATATTTGCTCTGTGAATCACACAAGGTTTCCCATAATTTTAAAAATATAGCACATACTAGGTACATGATTTTTTTCAAATCTCCTACTTCTGATTTTTTATTTTTTTTTTTTTTTGCAAGCCGCAAACGTATCAACATGACAGTCACGTGGTGGCACTTCGTTATATATATAGTAGTTTTGCCAAAATTGATAAAATGTTTCTAAATGTTTTTATTATGTCAATTGGAGACATTTTAATTGACTTTCTAGCAACATGTGTTTTATTTTGGGTTTTTTTTTTTTGTTTGGTACTTGTAAGTTGTCATGTGAGATGAAAATAAGGTGAACTCCTCAGAAATATTAAAAAAAGTCTTAGTTTGAGTGATCATGTGAGAAAAAAATCATGTGAATTCATCAGAAACCTAAGAAAATGATTCTGTGTATAGGTGAGGTTGTTGAATTTAAAGGTATGTACCCTTAAAAGCTAAGTTTATCACGTTCCATTGACAAATTCAAAAAAGTATATTGCGTTTGTATGTTTGTCGTTTTTTTGCAAAGAGGTAAATAATAATTGAAACTATCGATACTAACTCATTATCTAAGTGAGTTTTAGGAAGTGTTCCATGTTCTCATTTCAGATAAGTTTCATTGACAAATTTAGAAAATTGGTTTTAAACTATAATAAACTTTGGTTTTTGCAATAACGTTCAATGATTTCATATCATCTATACATTGATAGCAACATATGTTGATTGCCAATGTATGAATTGAATGAATGAAATGAATGAATAAACTGATTGAATTATTTTTAATAAATGAATGGAATAAATTATGAATGAAATGAATGAATGATTGAATTATTTTAAATAAATGAATGGAATAAATTATGAATGAAATGAACGAATGATTGAATTATTTTTAATAAAATAATGGAATAAATTATGAATGAAATGAATGAAATGAATGAAATGAATGAAATGAATGAAATGAATGAAATGAATGAAATGAATGAAATGAATGAAATGAATGAAATGAATGAAATGAATGAAATGAATGAAATGAATGAAATGAATGAAATGAATGAAATGAATGAAATGAATGAAATGAATGAAATGAATGAAATGAATGAAATGAATGAAATGAATGAAATGAATGAAATGAATGAAATGAATGAAATGAATGAAATGAATGAAATGAATGAAATGAATGAAATGAATGAAATGAATGAAATGAATGAAATGAATGAAATGAATGAAATGAATGAAATGAATGAAATGAATGAAATGAATGAAATGAATGAAATGAATGAAATGAATGAAATGAATGAAATGAATGAAATGAATGAAATGAATGAAATGAATGAAATGAATGAAATGAATGAAATGAATGAAATGAATGAAATGAATGAAATGAATGAAATGAATGAAATGAATGAAATGAATGAAATGAATGAAATGAATGAAATGAATGAAATGAATGAAATGAATGAAATGAATGAAATGAATGAAATGAATGAAATGAATGAAATGAATGAAATGAATGAAATGAATGAAATGAATGAAATGAATGAAATGAATGAAATGAATGAAATGAATGAAATGAATGAAATGAATGAAATGAATGAAATGAATGAAATGAATGAAATGAATGAAATGAATGAAATGAATGAAATGAATAAAATGAAAGAAATGAATGAAATGAATGAAATGAATGAAATGAATGAAATGAATGAAATGAATGAAATGAATGAAATGAATGAAATGAATGAAATGAATGAAATGAATGAAATGAATGAAATGAATGAAATGAATGAAATGAATGAAATGAATGAAATGAATGAAATGAATGAAATGAATGAAATGAATGAAATGAATGAAATGAATGAAATGAATGAAATGAATGAAATGAATGAAATGAATGAAATGAATGAAATGAATGAAATGAATGAAATGAATGAAATGAATGAAATGAATGAAATGAATGAAATGAATGAAATGAATGAAATGAATGAAATGAATGAAATGAATGAAATGAATGAAATGAATGAAATGAATGAAATGAATGAAATGAATGAAATGAATGAAATGAATGAAATGAATGAAATGAATGAAATGAATGAAATGAATGAAATGAATGAAATGAATGAAATGAATGAAATGAATGAAATGAATGAAATGAATGAAATGAATGAAATGAATGAAATGAATGAAATGAATGAAATGAATGAAATGAATGAAATGAATGAAATGAATGAAATGAATGAAATGAATGAAATGAATGAAATGAATGAAATGAATGAAATGAATGAAATTTATGAAATGAATGAAATAAATATAATGAATGCAATTAAATTAATTTAATAAATGACGTGAATGAATAAATAAATTAATTGATTTAATAATTTGTATGAATGAATTGCATAAATGAATTAAATTTAATACAGCTTTTTAAAATAATTTTACAGATTCTATAAGACATTCGTTTAGTTGTACAATTTTGTCTCATTGTATCAATTTTGTCTCATACGCTATACTAATTCTAATTGCCCATTCCTAAATTCTTTTGGAATTCTTCTAAATTCAATTGGCTATTTTAAACAGTATTTGAATATAATTTTACTATTCTGAACTCATCTTGCAATTTTCTGAACTCAATCTAGTAATATTAAAAAAAAAAAGTTTTAGCTGATAACAATTATTAAAAATTTCATTGTCGGCCTTTGTAGTCTAGTGAAGAGTGCGCTAGACTATCTACTCAGAGGTCCTCGGTTTGAATCCTCGGTTCGGGCATTGTTCTTTTTGCTTTCTTTGTTCTTTACTACATTTTAGAATTATTGAGACAAAAAATCCGCAACTAAATATTGGAAAATGGTGCATTAAAGGTCATTAACAACTGTTTTTTGGAAATGCTTGGCGAGGTTGCCAAGCACTTGCCTCGGTTATAAGTAATTCAGATTGTCTTTTACTTTTGTTCCGCCAAATCGATAACTCACGTAAGGTTCCAATCAATTCTTCTACCAACAATCTATCCCTTTCCTTTCAGGTCAAAGATCAAACTCTTATCTGATATTTGACCTCTGTAAAGAGTTGTAATTATTTGCAATTATTTTGTATTGCAATCAGTGACTTCATAGCCAATGACTTTAGCTTATCATTTATCTTTAAATCATTTTTAATTTCAATGACTTCAACACAAGAAGTCCTTAAATCATTTTTGAGTTATTGAATGCATAAAAAAATTTGAAATCACTGCTGATTTTATTGAAATTAATATCGAAGTCAGTACTGTAAAACTAAATTGATTTCATTCCTAAATTCTTTTGAATCAATTGCAAATACCATAAATCTTTGTTGAAGTCTTTGAAGTCAATTTGAAGTTCTTAAAGTCAAATGATTGAAATTTTTCAAAATGAATTTTATTATGACCTATCATTTTGTATTGCAATCAGTGAATTCATAGCTAATGACTTCAGCTTATCATTTATCTTTAAATCATTTTTAATTGTAATGACTTCAACAGAAGAAGTCTTGAAATAATTTTTGAGTTATTGAAGGCATAAAAAAAGTTGAAGTAACTGCTGATTTCATTGAAATTAATATCGAAGTCAATACTGTAAAACTAACTTGATTACTTTACCTAATTATTTAGAAACAATTGCAAGCACCATAAATCTTTGTTGAAGTCTTTGAAGTCAATTTGAAATTATTGAAGTGAAATGATTGAAATTTGCCAAAATGAATTATTAAATCATGACCTAGGGAAATCATTCAAGCCTCGATATATAATTGCTTAACTTGACTTTGCTTTTTTAATTTTCTAATGAACTTTGTATTCGTTTCACTTTTTAAATAATTTTTAATTTTAATTTGAGTTAAAATATTTCATATGCCCTTATTTTTTTATTAAAAAATTTAGAATTTCTAGGTTAGCATTCCCACAAAAATAAAATTCTTATGTTCTACCTTTACCTTTAAAGCCTTATTTTGCTTGATTAAATGTATTTTATGTAAATGATAAATGTATTCTGCATTCAAAATGACTTCCAAAATTTTTGAATGCAATCAAAAGGCTTTAAATTATTTCTTATTTTCATTGATTTAAATCATGATTTTAACTGACTGCTAACGATTTCATTAACTTCAAACTGATTGCAATTGAATGCAATCAATTACTTCAAAGAGCACAACTTAAGCCATAGTGAATGAATAAAAATAACTTCAACAGAAATATTTACTAACTGATTTCAAAGTCATGACTTCAAATGGATTGCTTATTTCACAACTTGATGTAATGAAATCAAAAAATGGTTGAATGACTTAAATCATTTCTTTGGCAATAAGTGCTATTAAATCCTAGGTAACAATACAAATATGTTGATTAGTTAAATTTACTTATGTTTTTATTGATTTTTTAATTAGTTTAAAGTAAAAAATGTCCATTACTTTTTAAAACAAACCAAAAAAGGTTTTAAAATTTTAATGAAGTTAAACTTCTTAAGCTTCTTGTTTTTTTTTTTTTTAATTTGTATGATCAATTATCTTTCTAGAGAATATAAAATTTCTGAAATTTTTTTCGTAATTAACAAAATTTTTGGAGCCTTTTGTTACAAGCATTTTGTTATCATTTTAGGAAGAAACGATTACTTTTAAAAGAACCTTTTTATTCACGAATAACTTCAGAAATTTATAATAAATGTTCTTTTTTACATTCTAATGAACGACGGCACTATACATATTTGTGTTCATAAGCAATAATCGCTTAAGTCGACTTAAGACAGAACTAAGTTATTAATGTAGATGTATTTCACGCATACAGCTTTATAAACACACAAAATCTGTAGCTTTTAGCATGACCCTAGCCAAAGTTATGACACAAAACCAAAAAGCCCTTCCATATAACTTATTAGATAGAAAGATTAAATTATTAATTAGATAATAAGATTATTATATTAAATAGATTTAAAACTTTGAAGCAAGATTTCTCGAAACTTTGAAATCAGACTTAAGCTGTTATCGCTTATCGACACAGACATTATAACTAAATATATGCAAATAATGCATATTACCGATATGCAATAATAAGACAATTTTTGATTGAAAAATTTTCATTTGTGAGTGCCGAAAAAGTGGTTTTCTATGGTTCGTTTATTAACTCGTTTTCGAACAAAAAAGATTCGCTTTTGAGAGGTATGTTAGTCCGACGAAAGAGTCTAAATGGGTTCATTTATGAGTCCCGAAAATGAACTTTTCTACCCGAAAAATTTCATAAATTTATTCAAAAAAGATAGTTTTGATTCACTGCGTTTGTGATTTGAAATGCGATGAAACGAAAATGTTATATTTTACAAACAAACCACTGCTTATTTAGTATGTACACAAACCAACTTCAAAGAACTTTTAATAATACAGAAGCTGTTGAACTGTAAGACAATTTTTTTATTTTAGAGTCTACTTTTATTAGAATTTGTAAAAGCCAATCGAAAACATAGACGACAAACGCACTTACAGTGTCTGCTCTTTGTGCGATGCTTTTCAAAAATATAAGAACATAATTTTAAAAATATGTATAAAAATTAAATTTATTTAAAAACGACAGACAAAAGTTTGATTTGCAAGTCTGTTTTTCTCAGTCTTAGGTAACGATATTTTATGAAAAAGTCGTACCAAAAATATCAGAAATTTTTCAAAATTAAATTGGAAAAAATTCCGATGGTAAGAAGTATTTCAATAACAAAATTTACTTAAGTTTAATATGAGCGAAAAAGGCGTAATCAAAACCAAGTATGCCTAATTTTATATATGCACACAATAGATCTGTTTCCGTACTTGAAGTTGCTTGAAAGCGTTACTTTACAAATTTTTTATACTCGAGAGTGAAGAATAACATGCAAAATGTTATTACAATTACTTTGTAACATTTTATTACAATTACTTAAAGCTACTACGGAAACAGACCTAAAATGTGTACAAAAATTGAGAGAAATCCGACCAACTTAGATTTGTATGAAGGTCAAACAAACAGAAAATGAGTTTTATTCACATAACAAAGATAGTCGATGTTATGAAAACGAAATTATTTTTAGCCATAACTTTCACACAAATAATTTTTGAGACTTTTCCATTTTGTACAATATATAAAAACAACATTTTGAAAAAATTAAATTTGGCTAAAAAGGTGCCCTTGATGTTTGATAACAAAAACTGTTTAACAACTTTTGAGCAAAATTGGAAGAATTTTTTCAAATGAATATTATGCTATATGAAAGGCAGTCAGATATGCAAATTTTACTTGTTTTTGTTTTTGGCACAAAATAAACTTTTGAGTCATGTTTTTAATAAAAATTCAATATTTTTAACCCTTTTGGAAAAAAGATTAAAAATTTATATACTGACTAAACCGTACAGTCCAAACTATTTTTTTCAAGTCCTTTGATTGGATCTTTGAGCAAAAAAAATTAAAGTAAAATATATTTAAAAATAACGGACGTATTTGCTTCGAATGTCGAAAATATTGATTTTCAAATCGATTTTCTTTTTATTCTTAGGTAACGATGTTTTATGAAAAAGTCGAAGTACTAAAAATTTCTACAGTTTTCCGAAGGATTGTTTCACTTCTACCGTGCGTATCGGCCACAAGCATACTTCTATTTATAAAAGAGATTTTCTTCTTTCATTTGATACCCATATTGTCATGTTTTAAAGGTTTTAAGTATTTAATTTTAAGTATTTATTGCAAAAAAATTACAGCAAAAGCCATATTTTTTGGCACATAGATTTCGTGATTAAAATGATGTTCAGAAAATGTTTGACACCTATGAATAAAAAAACTTTTTCTATTCAAATTAAACACAAAAACCTTGCAAAAAATGAAAAAGTCCTGCTGTTAGTAGTACAAAAATGAATCATTTCCTCAACAAACTCCATTCCTTTTGAATTTAATCAATTAAATAGTTTTTCTTGAATGCTGTCAACCAAATTAATAAAACTGGTACCAGCTGTAAACAAGAAAATTCGCAACAGTTTCTTCGTAAAATACTTCAGTCTGCAAAAACTTAAATTTTTTAGTTCTGTTCTGTTAACAACAGAAGACATAACAGCTTCAGTGTTCAAACTCAGTCTGAATTACGTATAGAATTATATGAGTTGTACACAACATGATTGAGTGAGTTCGTTTAATTATTTTATACTTAACAGTTCGAACTTGTCGATTGCACTTTAATAGCTCAAACATTTTAACAGCATGTGAGCGGCTCTAACAGTGTTGCCAAATTGAGTGAAAAAATATATTTTTTACTCAACAAAAGAAGCAAATGGTAAATCCGATATTTCTTAAAGTATTCGTCAAAGTCTTATCACGAACAATAATATATCGCAAATCTCCATTTTCACGAACTCAATTTTTAGATCCAAATGTTGCTTTCAATGTAAAAAATAATAATAATTCTTCAATTATTTTAATTGTTAGAAAATTAAACTTGCCAGCACAGGAAGTTTAACTTGATTTAAAAAAAAATATTTTTACAATTGAAAAAATAAAATATTTTAAAAATTTACCAATTGATGAAATGTGGTCAAAAATTTTAGATTTAAAAAATTTTAATTATGAGTATATATTTAGCAACTTAAAGCAATTATTTTAACTATGCAGCATTCTAACGCTGAGTTCAAAAACTTTTTTCTATAGTGACTGATGAAAAAACTAAGAATATACATAGAATGGGTAACTCTTTAATAACTTTAATATGTACTAATTACCACTTAATATAAAAAATTATTTATAAACTGTTTTTAATCAAAATATTATAATTTATTTATTAAACGAACTGTGAAATAATTAATTTATGTTGTATTATATACGAGTATTTATTTTTTTTTATTAAATTCTTCTCAAAATGCGAATTTATATAAAACTAAACCATAAAAACTTTATGCAAAAGTGTTATGTTAGTGATGGGTAAACTCGATGTTGTTTGGTATAGAATACTTTAGTATAGAGTATACCTCAATACTCGATGTTTTTTACTCGATACTTTTCTAAGCACCAACGCCATTTCGCAAGCAATTCGATAAAATTCAAATCTAACATACTTTGTGGCAATTTAAATTCAAATAAGGGGTGCAATATTTAAGTTTAAGGATACTTGACAAAAATTGTCTAATAGTGACCTCAATTTCCTATAAAATATAGAGAAAAACAAAAAGTATCAAGTCTTTTTCGGTATTGAGTATCGATAATGAGTATTTTTGAGTATCAAATATAAAATCCTCGATACCGAAAATTACCCATCACTAGTTATATTGTTTTATTTGTTTCTTCAGAGAAGTCACTGTGGGAATTTTTGTGGGATTTTTTTATCTCGTTGCGGGAAAAATGAAATTTTGTTTAAAGTACCTGGTAACACTAGGCTCTAAGGTTTTTTACTTCTGTTAAAATGTTTAGGCAACAGCGACGAAGTGAATAATGTTACCTGTACTATGTCGATGATTCTGATGACACAATTCTGTGTCGACGAATTGACTTAATTACACTTAAGTCTGACTTCAATGTTCAGAGAAATCTTGCTTTGTTTTGAATCGTTTATATACATAAAGACGACTTACGAAAAAAGTTGTTCGGGTCGGTTTCTGAAAATAATCCTTGGCTTAAGTTACGGATGATTCCTCAAATATTTCGACTCTAGCGATAGCCAAAACGTGGGTGCTTAGCAAAATTTTGCTTTAATTTAATCAACTGGAATAGCAAATTTTGATTAGTTTTTGCTGAAATTTAGCATAATTTTGAAGTGGCTGAGATTCAAGCGCAAGTTTTGCTTAACCACAATACAAATTTAGCAAACAGTTTTCTCCGTGTATTTTTCATTTGCTGGTGAAATCTTTCTCCATGCTCATCGCTTTCATCACGATTTTGTAATCGATTTTTTTCTATTTTTGCTCAGGTAGATTTAACACTTGTGTTTAGTGACAGATTCTTTAGAGTTATATAT
This sequence comes from Dichetophora obliterata, assembly GCA_963920525.1. NCBI lineage: Eukaryota > Metazoa > Arthropoda > Insecta > Diptera > Sciomyzidae > Dichetophora > Dichetophora obliterata. The sequence continues at coordinate 232,967,824 of OY986437.1, read as the reverse complement.
TATTTTCTTCGTAAAAGAACATACTTTCAAATAAAAAAATGAAATCATATAATTTCTTTTATTTTAGTAACTTTAAAGGCAAACTTATTTTCCATTTTATGAACATTTTTACACAAAAAAATAAAAAATTAATATGTTTTAATTAATAGAGCCTAAGATGTTTATTCAATTTGAATATAATATAGTAATAAATTTGAGATATTATACTTGCCTTTAATTAAGTATACTATCTACTTATTTAAATCCATTCATAAAAAGTATTTTATTATCAATAACATGGGATCACCTTTTCGAAATTCACTTAAAATAATAAACTATCGATAACTTAAAAAAGGTATTACAGAATTATTTTTTAACCTAAATTTTGGAATCAGCGTTTGGTTTCAAATAAGGATTGTCTAATGATTAACCCAGATCAGAATGGCTGTCGCATAGTGAGACTCTTTGTTAAGGCGTGTAAGAAGTCATATCGATAATGAGAGAATGACTGGATACGATAACAGAATGGTGTCAGACCTTTAAAACACTGTATTGAGGCAAAGCTGTGCAATTTGCAGTAAATCTATTTTATAACAGACCTACAACAACTTTATAACCTTGATCTTTACAACAACAAAACTAAGTTAAATTACATTGGATATGATGACAAAACAATTTTTTAAGGCCGAAAGACCCATGACAAAAATTCGATGTGCTCCACCCAATCTCCACAATGTGAAGAAGAAAGTATCATGGTATGGGCATCATTTTTCGGACCTACAAATGCATGGGAAAATGTTTAGGTTTATTTCATGTTTTTTTTTTTCAAAACTATGAATTTGAAGAGAAATTTTAACATAAGAAAAACCAAACTATTCAAGTAAAATGTGAAATAAACTAAAATTTATGTGATTTTAAAATATTGTGCTATTTTTGTGACCATGGCTTGTAAAACTTAGTCGGTGATGACATTGTAATGCAGAAATGCAAGCGGGATGTGACAAAATCCGATTTTTGTTGTCAAGATCGATAGTTTCTTTTTGTTGTTTAAACAATAGTTAACCTTTATTCGTCCCTGTAGCTATTCCTTTGTTTTTAACAGGAAGCTTTGCAGTGAAGTGTAAATCACACTGGTTGGCAAAATTTAAAAAAATTGCGCTCCTTTAGAATTTTTCAAAACTTTTTAAATACAAATTACTCGATGAAATCAAGATTGTGCTCCGTTGTCTTGCATCAAGCGTAGCTGATCAAGTTGATCTGAAGATTTAAAATCCATTAATCTTCAGATACTCCAACTTTCACTCTCAGGATATTAAGGTTTTTTTTTCAAGTTTCTGCTACCAACACATTCTGAACTTTGCTAATTTATCACATTACATCATAAACCCAGAGCTGGGCTATAAAAACTCTTTCTGTCCATCCATCAGTAATTATCTTAATAAACTGTCCAGATAAGCGGATTAAAACAAATGTAAGCCAACAAGTTGGTTTATTGAAATTTATGATCTGATAAAATGCTCGTAATTCACCGCAGCGATGCGCTGAGTCCGGAATATCCTTAGGTTATTTATTTATTTTCGTTTTTTGTTTTTGCCAACATTTCACTGACCAGCTAAGGCCACTAATTCGTAATGCGATCATTTAATTGTCATTTAATTTGTGCAGTTGCCCATATCAAATGATATCGAGTGGCCGCAATGACAAAGTGCAGTCGCAGGCGTTGTAACTGCTTTGGCGCCTCTTGATCGTGATTCCACGAGCAAGATGCTGATGGTTTTTTTCGGCTCGTGCTTCTGGGACGCCGCTTTGGCTTATTGCATATTCATTATCTGTAAGATGCGTTCAATTAGTGATGATACATAAAGTTATCTTCTTACTCAGCTAATTAATTATTTCGTTGAACTTTGTTGTAATGAGCTTGAATGAAGGGTATTTTTCATAAAATTAACTATTCTTCCTTTTTTAAATAAATGTCATGATTGAGTTCTTTTTCCAAAGTTATGTCAAATTCAAATGACTTGATATATGAGCGACAGGTGAAAAGTCTCTAGAAAATAAAGCAGATGGCACACACTTTTTTTGTCTAGTGAAGAATCCAAATTTTAATTGATACTATAGTATAACAAAGGAATTATTTTGTGGTTATAGAAAAAATAAATATATTCCCAGACCCATAGCCAAGAGGAGTTTTAAGGGGTTCTAGTTTCCCAGATGAAAAACAAAGTAGGCCTGCCAATGGAAGGAATGTGGAAGTTATAATTTTAATGCTAATTTTAGAAGACTTCTTTTTTGAAAAATTCCTCTTTACTTCTAAGAGAGGTATGTATCATGTTTGCTAATGCAAAATTCCTTTCAATTGTAAGGGACAACAACTTCAATATTTCTCTGATTTTTGCTATTCGCTAAATCCACTTTATGTTGCAAAATTCGGCTGAATTAAAGTCGACGAAAAAAATAACGGTAAATTTTATTTCTATAGGTTGCGAACGTAAAATTTTCTATCGATGCTCTCATTTAGAAAGTTAAGTTTGAAGTGTACAGTTGTGTATAATAGTGAGTGAATTACTTATATACATAAATATTATCCTATCATACTACATAGCTGCAAAAAAAGCCCTGCTATAAGTCTACCGGTAACATGCGTAGAAGTTCAGCAGACATGCTCGCCTTCATATCTGCTTATTTATTTTTTCTGCATGTCTTAAGACGGCATATCTGCCAAATGAACTGCCGTAGCAGCAATGCAGCATGCACCTCATGGTATAAATGCAGAATTAATACTGTGAGATGAGTGCATCGGCCAGGCATCGATCATGACGATTTTTAAACCAAGTGTCCAACCGTTGTCGTGCTGAAAGTTCACTTTTTCATTTCTTGTGGCATATTGGAGGGGCGCGCAGTGGTTCCATCAAGCTTTTCTCGTAGTAAAATTTATAACTCCTGAACGAATAAAGAAATCTCGATGATTTTTTTGCTGATGATTTGTGAATAGAAAAATGATACAGCTTCTTTTGTGCAAGATTTAATTTGAATAGACCAACAGGAAGCTGAGGACTAAAAAACAATACAAACGAAGTTTTTAAGTATGATTTTGCTTTGAGAAAAAACTGATAAAAAATTTATGATTATGATGTATTCGAAGTCAATTTCGTTTCTTGAAGCCATAAACTGTTGCTAAACACGTTGCACAGTAGGACGACCAGTAGAATTGTTTAATACAAAACCCAATAAAATGTATATCATAAGTTATTTTAATGCTTTCACTAAGAAGAACCCAAATTTTATTTTTTGGTGGACAATTTTTATTTGTTTTATTAAACGGTTAATACTGTTGCAAATTCTTCTGTACAGATTGCTTTCGTTGCATCAATAGGTTTTTTGAAGAGAAGCTTTTTATCTCAAAAACGACACTTTTTTCCGTACACCTTTTTCTTAGAATTGTTGTTGTTTCTTACTTGCGTCTATTACAACAAGAGGATATAAAATTAAAAACATTTCTTTGTAAGCGTGAGAATCGAACTCGCACCATCTCGATCGAGACTTCTACACACTAACCACTACTCCAAAACCTCTTGGTCTTATTACGTGATTCATTCAATATTAAGTATTAACTGAATCTATGTTGCAGTAGATGACAGGAATTTATTAAAAGGATTGCGCATTAGCTATTCTACTTATTCTATTGTGAATGCATGAAGCTATGGTGCAGCAGATCACAATAATCGATTAGGGGGTTTCGGATGATCCTATATGTATGATGGACATATAGGACGGCAGAATAACGGGAAAGTCTGTTCGAGCTTTTGGACTATCCTATATGTCTGATGGTCTTTAGCATTTTTTGTTAAAAAAGATAGCATCATGCAATGGTAAAAGAATTTCTTGCTGTTTTATAATTTATGAAGTTTCCTTCTATAAAGTTTAATGAACTTCTTTCAAAAACAGTATGCGGACCACCTGCCATTTTTATATATTAAACTTTGCACTCTGTTCACTATATATTTTAAATTTCCCGATTTCGTTGAATTTTTTTTCTTTCGAACCAGAATATATTTTGATTAACACATGATATCCATATAAAACTTTTAAATTATATTTGTTTTATTATTTTTATAATATTGAGTGGTATAAAATTTATAAATTTTTTGGAATAAAAAAAGTTTATACCACTCATATGTTATAAACAAGATAAAATTTACCCTCAAATTTTTTACTGTGTGTAGATTTTAATTGCGAATTCAGACATGAATGTTCAAAGGCACTTAAGGCAAGGCCGCTGGTCTAGCGCTCGAAAATTAAAGATATTTTTAGGAATTTTTTAAAAAGTTCAAATATTTAACAACGATATTTAATCTTTTAATGTATACTGTAACACTCATTCATCATGCAAAAATTATTTTTTTAATTTAAAAAATGTTTGATCTTGTTCAAAATGGCGGTCAATGAGACGCTCTCAAGGAAAAGGGGCATGGGCAGTGTTGTAGATTTTGACTTTTCTATTTATCTTAAAAATAAAAACCAATAATATTATTAATCACTATGAGTGCAGCTATGTCTGGCACTAGAAAAAAAATATTGAAAATTGAGAGAATGGCGCGCTTTTGAAAATTAAGTTCATAAAACAGCTCTTTTTCTACCGATTATTTAGTGCAAAATATACGATTTTTTTTAAATAAAGATTTTTTATTGATTCTAGTACCAGTGATAGTCACTGATGTTATGAATAGCATATTTAAATTTCAGATGATTCGGCTGAATAGTTTTTGTTTTTTCTACAACACCATACCGAAAAAGTAGTTTAGTAGTATAAATGAGTATAAAGAGAATTAATGTAGACGAAACACTGTGGCTCGACACCTACTAAAACGAATTGAAAATAATTTCAGAAAGGCTTTACATTTGAAATAAAAAAAATTAATTTCATTAAAATTTTAGGCCTTAAAATATGCCGTTTTGATATATATAATTTGCGAATGATAAGCGATCCAAAAATTTGCACAACACGCTTAGAATAACTATTGATTTATGTAATATTTGCTAGAAATATCGATGACATTACATCTATATAATATACGTTTCATATTTAAGATATTAAAATCCAATCATTTCATTAATATTTACAAAAATAATGTAAAAGTAATGTAAAATAATAATGTAAAGTGATACAATTTACTGGTGGAAATATTATTTTTTAGTTAACATTATAACATTTAAAATTTTTTTATTAAAAAAACCATTAAATCATAGCAGAATTACCAGGTAGTGTTGACAGTTTTTATGGAAAACGGAAGCTGCAAAAAAAAATTACTCAAAAAAAGAGCGCTTTTGATTGGACATTGTCAAAGAGGAAAAACATAACCAATGCCATAGCAGAATCTATGAAGATTTTGACAAAAGTCTTGCTCTGTAAAACGCTTTTCGCAAACAAACGACTTTTCTGTCAGCGACGAGCTTCCTTTTGAGGCACTGAATATAATTTTACATCACGAACTGAAAAGGTTTTCGCACAAATCACTTTCATGATTTTAAATTTTTATTTGTTTACTTAAACGCACAAAAATTTTTATTTGATTTTTATGATTTTAGTTTTCGCCATTTGCTTTCTTTTCTGCTTTCTTTCACTAACAGCTGTTTTTGACAGGCTATGTTTTCCTTTTGAAGAGAAAATAAGCAGTTGTTAAGACTACCTTTGTAATTCTGCCATGCCATTAAATTATCATACTTATGAAACTACGAAAAAGCTTCGCTTTTCTCATGTGTCCAGCGACGCATCTGTTTTTATTTTCTTTTCCTTGTTTTTGGAACTCACTTCTAAGGTTTCTGAAAACTCTTCTAAAGTTGGCATAAATCTTGGTTCAATAACGACTCGAAATTTAGCATCTTCAAATTTTACTGGTTCCATCTCTCTTCTCCGCTGGTATCAAAGTTGCTTCTTTTGAAACGCTGAAACCAGTACTCACATGTTTTTTATTAATAGATCATGTTCCTGATATGCCTTAAAGCAGTTCCTTGCAAAATATAATACTCATTGCCAAGTAGTGCACAGACACGACAATACGCCTTCGAGCCGTATAAAAGCATGTCAAACCGTACCTTCTTAGGTATTCTTCAATAATCAGTTCAATCGATGTATGTCTGTAAATTTGTTTAATATTCGTGAAATAGAAGTAAAGATACTTAGGATTTACAATAAAAAAAAACTGTCTATCTTAATAACACAAATGGTATCTTGTCAAATCCCGCTTACAGTTCTGCATTACAATGTCATCAAAGACAAATTTTTAGAAGCGGTATGGCAGTTTCTTCAAGGATTGCCACTGTGTTTTAAGAGAAGTGGTAGCCGAATGTAAATATTTATTCATTTGAAGAACTTTCTGTCCGAGCTGGCTATTTAACCCGGACTACCACACACTCTACTTAGTAGGTTACGGCCAACTTAAATACCCCAAGAAAAATTAAAAAGTATAGTTCATATTGTACAAAAAAATTCACATTGTAGGGTATTCATTAGAAATGGACAAAAACAATTAAGGTGGTGTTTTTAGACCTTTTTATGGCAAAAAAATCTTTCATACATTCTATCAATGTACAATATATTCAATTTTTAACTCACTTTCACAGTTTTTTTTTTCTTCATTTTTTTGCAAGAGCCTTTATTTTGAAATGATCCTTTTCTTACGTCGTAAAATACCCTATATCCTGACTTGACACGTTAGAAACCTTACTTGCAGTTTTCATTTGATGTGCATACAGACAAACAGATGAAAATTTTAAGAATAACATTTTTGCGTTCCACAAAGCGTAAAAAGAATTTCTAAAAAAATATTCAATGCGCAAATTTTTTTGTATATTTTTTTACTGTATGAATAGATAGCAATATGTTTTAATTAAAGCTAGCTGTTGCTATAATTTTTCTAATCAACAAAATCTACAGGATATTTGCATTTAGATATGTAGTATTCATTGTTGGTGTTGCGTGGCGGCGCACAGTGGCTAAGCCCCATACAAAAAGTGTCAATAAATAGAAGGATTCGTCGTAGACCAATAAAATGTAACACATAATTTGAAATTTGAGAAACTATTTGAGATCAAATTTAAAAATATTTTAAAATCCGCCCACAATCAGCAGTCTTCCTCCCATATAAGACAAATATTTAAAACGCACAAATTTTTTTTTTTTTTTTGAGCCTATATAATAACTACTCCCTCAAAACTCTTATATATATAAAAAATATATATTTTATGCTACGCCTAGCTTTCATAAGAAATTTTTCAGCGCACGTGATTTCCGAAATTTGTATTTTCATTCAAACGGCTGAATTTAGTGGTTTATTTTATTCAAAGATAAATATTTTTAATATTTGTTTCGGTTTTTTTTTTTTTTTGTAAATAAAAAAAGAGCTGACCATTTCGTTATTATTAAAACAAATTGAGTGAACCTCATGTATTTTGCAGCAAATTTCTTCTGTTTTAATGCTATGTTCACACTGAAAGCTAAATGCGCATTGCCGAAATCCACATTTACGTACGGGGCTTTACTCGTTGTAAGAGTAGCAGGGTCAAATATATACAGTAAATGCTCTAAATGTGCATTTAGCTCTCAGTGTGAACATAGCATAAGAGTGATACTAGCAAAATGTTACCATTTTAAAAGCATACCTTTTGGCAGTGTAACAAAACGTGCGCCTTTCTTGTAGCATACATGGCTTGTATATTGTAAAGCAATGCCTAAGTGTATGCAAAATAAAATGGTTAATGTACTTAATCTTACGGCTAAAAGCATACTAAAAACGCATTTAGTTTTTGCCATATGTTGTGCAAAAAGCTCAAATGTGCTTACTTTTGTTATTTGAAAAATTTAAGTTAAATACTAATAAAAACTATTCCATATAGGAAATAGAAGTGCTGCGATGTGCTGATGTAGTTATATTCTGCTAAAAATTAAATACTCCTCTGTTTTCTTCATATCGACTTACATAAAGAATTTATTATAAAAGTGAAAACTAAAAATAATTTTCGAGTATGCAGAAATGTTTTCCAATAATGCTTTTAGTAGATAAAAAATTACTAGAGTGCAATATTTTTGCTCGTTTGTCTGTAATGACTCTTGAAAATTACAAATTTTTTTAAGATATTTGGTTGATTATTTAAATGCTAAAAACTGTATCTACCTTCATAAAAAAAATACATAGTAAAATTCCTTATTACCTACATGAAAAACTGCAGTTCAGTTTGTCTAGAAGATGCAAGATACTTATAGTTCCAAGACATGGCTCTCTAAGTTCTTCCAATATTTTTTTCGTTAATGCCATAAGACTGTGGAATGCGCTACCACGTAACTTAGGAGAAATCGAACGGGCGGAAAATTTTAGGCAATCTATTTTAACTCACTTCTCAACATCTTAACTTCTTCAACTTAATTTATTTTTCTATCCTTTCTCTTATTTCTTTACATATTCTTATTCATAATTCATATTATTATTTTTATATTTTTTGACACAATATTTTTTATTTTGTTTTTATTATTTATAATCTTTTAATCATTATCTAATGTAATTCATTCTCTTGTTTTTAGTCACTATTATTAATTTGTTGTTACATCTAAACAATTTGTTTATTATCTTAACTTATTTATAGGTATTTTTACTTGTTGTACTGTAAAAGAACTTAGTTCTTATTTGTACTAATGTCTTATGAATAAATACAAATGCAAATACAAATATTATTCAAGCGTTACATAATTTTTTTTTACTATTATTTTTATTGACATTTTTACTATTATTATATTATGTACATTAATCGCCTTTTAAGGCATCCGCACAAAAAACCCAAAATTTTGTATCCAAAATATATTGGAATCATGCTAATGAGACTATTCTTCGAAAAAAATTCATCAAAAGAGCTCATGAATTTGGGTAATTATTTCCACTTTTCAACCACTGTGCAGCGTGCTCTATTATTTATTATGCAAAATTAATCATTACTAATGAATTATTAAAATCATTTTTGTATTTGACCAAAAACACTGAAACGTTTAAAGTTAAACATAAAGTATTCTTAGTTCTTAGCGCGAATTTCAACACAACGCTTTGTCAAGATGCAGAACTCTAGCGTATTAGCCACCTTGCTAGCTTTGGTTACCACACAATTCGATGATGGCTTTAATGGTGGATTTGAAGAGCTTGTTGAGGAGCTTCAACACGGTACTGGAGCAAGAACCTGCATCATCTATGACTTTAGTAAAGGAAGTCAAGCAATGCAGCAGCTGCTGTGGACAAATGAAGTGCCTCGCATAGTTGTTGGCGCTACGGTAACGCATGAGTTCCGACACCAATTCAACTCCGAAGTCCTGTCTATTGTTTATATTAGCTCGCATTTTGAGGAAGACACTATGGGCACACTTAAAACAACACTCAATCGTTGGCACAAAACGGATCTGCTGTTTGTTGCAACGGAAGTTGCGATATGTAGCAGCTGGCGTTGGCTATTTGATTGGTGTTGGTCCAACGGGTTTTTCAATGTGTTACTTGTTAATCCACAACAGCAGCCAAAACATATGATGCAGCTCTGCATATATGAGCCATTCTCTTATTTGCATATTGAGCTGATAGCCACTTTGAAGGATTATTTTAAACGACGCAACAATTTCCTCAACATGCGTGGCTATCCCATACGTGCGGCTATTGGCAACAATCCTCCACGCGCTATTATTTACAAGAATCCCCGTACTAATGAGCTGGTTTATAGCGGCTACTACTATAACCTTTTGCAAGCATTCACTAAGCACTACAACGCCACGCTACACATTGTCCTTATGCCCAACTATACCGCTTATTCCATTCTAGACTGCTTTGAGCATGTGAAGAAGCGCTGGGTGGACATTTGTGCTGATGGTGGTATTTTTGGTGCCAGCTTTTTGACGACTTATCCAATATCATTGACTAATTGCTATTTAATGGTTCCATTTGCAAGACCGTTAGAGAACTTTCGCTATTTTTTGTTACCCTTTCATTTGTGGGTTTGGATTGCAGTGCTGATGACAACATGTTTTATAGCTATGGTGATATCCTGCTTCTATTGGCGCACCAATGGACATTGGAATATAAGCGCTTCTCTGATCTTGGCCTTGCGTGTTATACTCTTTATATCCTTTGACCTGTCTGTGATGCAGCGTAAGGGAGGTGTTTTGGTTCAGCTAATTTTGACCATCGCCGGTTTTATGCTTACGAATTTGTATCTAGCTCTTTTGTCCAGCTTCTTATCCACCAACGTGTATGATCATCAAATTGATACATTTACCGATTTAATCGCTAGCAATGTGACCATTTTGGCCAATGAATATGATGTCAGTGTGTTTAAGGCGACTAATGTGCCAGCAAAAGTTTGGGAACACCTTCAGTTAGTTGACCAAAACACTCACCATCTTCATCGAAACAATTTGGATCCGCACTTTGCATATTCATGCGCATGGGACAAGTGTGAATTTTATATGTATCAGCAAAGTTTTCTCTCTGCTCCAAGGCAAAAAATTATGTCAAAGAGTATATTTTCTATCTATGGTGGTGTTCCAATTGTCTTCGATTGGCCATTTGAAGAATTATTGAATCAGTTTGTTCTTTCAATAACTTGTGCAGGTATAAATTTGGTCTTTTATCAGAGATCGAAAGATGTTGGTATTGCTAATGGAGTGCTGCATTTTTTCGTGGACGAAAGTAATAATGTTAAACCATTGTCTATGGACTACTTTCAAATGCCATTGATATTGTTTGCAGTTGGCTATTCCGCAGCAGTGCTTGCCTTCGTCATAGAGAATTTATTTTTTTACCTGGCATTTTCACGGAGACGGACATCGAGACTGCCCTGAAGGAAAAATCCTGACATCATTATGAGTTTGAAAAAGTAGGAAGGACATAGTTGCTATGAATATTTAAACTAACCTAGCTTTTAGAAGCTTAAAGCTCACATAATTTATTTCAAGTGCAAATGTTTCTTTTTTAAATAAATACAAGATAAATACTTAAAATAAAATCTCTTCATTTCTTTTATATGTAATATCAAAATTCACATGCCAAAACAAAAGTAACCCTATCAGCCAAACAAGCTTGGAAAAAGCTTATAGTAAGCTTACAAGCGTAAGCACCGTGCTTGGAAAAAGCTTGTGAAAATTGTTGTGAAATGCTTTCAAGTAGTTGTAGAATAAGCAAAAAGGAACCCTTTGAAAAATATTCCTTGCTGTAATATTATTGTAAACGTTTACTATTCAATTGGATATGCGTGTTGTCAATAAGCTTTCAACAATACCCAGTGGTAAATGGACACATGACGTAACCAATTATTTCTTAAATAAAATGTAGCTGCGGGGCCTCCGAAGTCTGATTACAATTCTCAATTACATTTGTTTCGACATATCCGCTAAAACACTGATGACATCTACCTTACACAGTAAGCGACAATGTGAGTAGGTGAGGTAGCAACAAAAAAAATACGCTCAAAATTAAAGAGAACACAACTAAATTGAATGAAAATCCTCTCTTCACCAAAAACACAACGAAAACGAAATAGAAAACATAGAAAACAAAAGCAAATGACGCCACAAATTATTTCCACAGCAATTTTTATACCCGCACGTTTAAAAAACCTAATAGGGGTATATTAAATTTGTCACTCCGTTTGTAATGCCGATAAGGAGGCGTGGCCGGTACAGAAAAGTGTATATATTCTTGATCAGCATCACCTCCTGAGTCGATTTATCTATGTCCGTCTGTCCGTCTGTTCGTCTGTGGCCACGATAACAGCCGTTATTTTTTAGCTATCGTAACGGAATTCAATATATAAGCTTTTTATTAAAAAATTTAATTCAAGTTCGAAAATAAGCCAAATCGGATGAAAACCACGCCTATCTTCCATACAAAGTGACTTAACCAAAACGGTAAAATCTCTTTAAAATCCACAAAAATTAATATAATGGCTTCAAATTTTGCACAGTGTCTTTAATATTTATTATGAAATTTGAGTATGAAATTTGAAAAATCGGATGAAAACCACGCCTACCTCCCATATAAAGTGACTTAACCAAAACGGTAAAATCTCTTTAAAATCCACAAAAATTAATATAATGACTTCAAATTGTGCACAGAGTTTAAGATATTTATTATAAGCTTTGAGTAGGAAATTTGTAAAAATGGGATGAAAAACACGCCTACCTCCTATACAAAGTAACATACCCTAAATGGTAAAGTCTTTTTAAATTCCACAAAAACTAATTTAATGACTTCAAATTTTGCACAGTGTCTTTAATATTAAATATGAATTTTGAGTATGTATTTTTAAAAATCGGATGAAAACCACACCTACCTCCCATACAAAGTGACTTAATCAAAACTGTAAAAACTCTTTTAAATCCAAAAAAAATAATATAACGACTTCAACTTTAGCACAGCGTCTTTAATATTTATTATGAACTTTAAGTATGAAATTTGTAAAAATGGGGTAAAAACCACACCTACCTCCCTTACAAAGTCACTTACCCAAAACGGTAAAATCTCTGTTAATTCCACAAAAACAAATCTAATGACTTACAATTTTGCACATAAGCTTATGTATAATTTAGCAAATATGCACTTTTAGTATAAAATTTGTAAAAGTCGAATTAAAATCACGTCTACCTCCCATACAAAGTGAATACCAAAATGGTAAAATATCATCCAATTCCACAAAAACTAATCTAATGACTTCAAATTTTTCACAAAACCTTTAACAATTAATATAAACTTTAGGTATGAAATTTGGAAAATTCGTCGTCCGTGTGGGTATTTTAACTTCGGTCCAGTCGAAGATAATTCCTTACTAGTTGCAATTTAATGACCGAATTTATTACACTTTTATCTAGCACTTCAAAGTTAATGTTTAATAATACTTTATTTTTTATATAAATCTTTGTTCTATTTTAAACATATAGATGAATAGTTTTCACAAACTCACTTCAAAACTTCCTGTTAGAAAACACGATGTTGCTACACAGACGAATAAAGTCGAACTGTTGTTTTGACAATGAAAAGAAAATTATGTGAGCAAAAAAAAATTCATTTCTGCTTACAGTTCAGCATTACAATGTCATCACCGACAAATTTTTACAAGCGGGTACATACTTTGCAATTGGAAAAAGTGTTTTTTAAATATTATTTAAAAAAAAACTAATTAAATAATTGGAAATAAGTATTCTTGCAAGTTTTTTACAACAGTTTTTCAGAAATTGGAAAAAAAATGGTAAAAACATATTATTAAAACATTTATTAAATACACCTAATCCTGTTTTTGCACGGTCTTTTTTTACACGATTTTGAAATAACACGGTCGACAGAAATAAACTTATCCTGTTTTTACACGTTATTTTCACGTTTTGATTTTTTTTTACACGATATTTTCTGGAACGTATGTACCGTGCAAAAACAGGACTAGGTGTAATTGTAACCTTTTAACACAGCTTTTTTAGTAATTTAAATAATCTTATGTGCTCTTAGTTAACATAAGTGCTCAAATTCATCTTTCTCTGTAAAATTAACACATATGAAAGACTATCATATTCAAATCAATATGAAATTCATATATACAGTGTTGCGCAAAACAATAGCAACAAAATCGGTAGGCTGCTACAAAATCGTGTATCTTTTTAAATATTAGGAACACACAAAACTGATTACAGGAACCAAAGCATATATTCATACATCATATTAAAAACACATCATATTCAAATTTTGTTTTGTTTTCTTTATTAAATTTAAAATTAATATGACTACATTCAGTTTGTCTGAGAGCAAAACAAAAGCAGCATAATTAATATTTGGTGTAAGATCCATTATTCTTGATAACCGCTGCACATCTGAGCGGCATCGACTCTATTAAAGTAGATATGTTAGTATTAGGTATATATTCCCAATTAAGTTTCAGGGCTTCATACAGTGCAGTCTTATTGGAAAACCTTTGACCAGAAACTTTTACCTTCAAAGTCCCAAAAAGATTTTCAATGGGATTCAAGTCATTGTGATTGTGCCGGCCAATCAAGGACTTGAATTCCATTGCCTCTAATGTAATCTTTGATGAGCTTTGAAGTGTGCTTCTGGTCGTTGTCGGGCTGAAACGTTCACTGAAGCGACAGATTCCACTCTGAATGTGGTCGCATCTTGCTTTCTAAAATGTCATTATATACAAATCGATCCATCTTTCCATCGATTTTTTGAATGGTTCAACTTCACAGGAAAAACAAGTCCAGACCATAATGTCACAGCCTCCGTATTTGAAATTTATTTTGCAGTTTCGGGCTTCAAGTCGTGTACCTGGGTGGCGCCGTACCGTGCACATCCCATCTGAATTAATCAAGGTTAGCTTTGATTCATCGCTAAAAAACTGTTCTCGATTTTTGAACGGTCCAATTTAGGTGCTTTTTTGGAAGACCGAGTCTAAAAAACAATAAATTGCAGCTAGTTGTCACAATTTCAGACAGAATTGTTTAAATTGTAACACCTCACCTTGTTTTTTATGCTTAGCTGTAAGCAAAGGTTTCTCTGCCGGTCTGTAACTTCTTTAATCGTTCTCAACGGCTCGTTTTCAAACAGTGCTGTGGTGGATATCTGAATCAAGTGTCCGAACAACCTCTTTGGATTGGAACACACCACACATGTTCCTGTCATCACGCAGCGATGTCTTCCGCTGTCGCCCTCTTTAATGTACTGTTGTTACGTCTTTTGTGAAGGTATATTCCTTTATTAATCTGCAAACTATTGACCGATTAATATCAAACTGTTTCACGTTAGATACCTGCGAATTTTTATTTTTATATTCGGAAATAATTTTTAATATAAGAGCTTCACAGTAATAACGGTCAATGTCACAACTAGCACAAAAAAACTAAACTTAAATGTTTATGACTTACAAACAACACGTGCTTTACAATAACGGAACTTTTACCAATAATTCTTGGAACTTCTGTTCTCTTTTTACATTTTTCAAGTTTTATTGCTTTTATTTTGCTCTCAGACAAATTGAATGTAGTCACATTAATTTTAAATTTAATAAAAAAAACGAAACCAACTTTGAATTTGATTTGATTTTTATATGATGTATGAATATATGCTTTGATTCCTATAATCATTTTTGTGTGTCCCCAATATTAAAAAAGATACACGATTTTGTTGCAGCGCACTTATTTTGTTGCTATTATTTTGCGCAACACTGTACATAGTATATGATCGGTAAATACATTTCCACTCAAAAAAAAAGTAATTATAAATAAAACTATTTGGACCATTCAATATAAATTTTTTAAAGCACATTGGTGTAACTAACAAAATAATAAGTATTTATTTAAGCAACATAAAATTCTAATAAATTTAAAATAATCATTCCCATGTGTCACTATTAATTATCACTGAACACATGCCACTGACATAAAAATTGTTAGTGATGGGACTTCGTCTTTTATTGCTATTGTAATTTTCAATGCTGGGGAAATTTCGTTATATTGTTAAAGTTGTGAAACTATTACCTGTGAAAGCATTTTCCTATCATGATTTGAAAACGCTTGTTAATTAAACAACAAGTAAACTTTCTACAAGTGCTATTATAAAAAGCTTACTTCTTTCCCGTTTCGATACAATTTAACAATACAGCTTATAAATACATTACGTAGACAAGTGTTTTCAAAGCATGTTGGGAAAAGACTTCAATTATTCTATTGTATGTATGCTTACTCGAAACACTATTACAGAATGGCTGATTGGGAAATCTCCCAGTGGGCAATTACAGGAGTCCGAAGAGCTTCTAGCATGCCTGCGTTAGATTTTTATAGGCTTTCCACACTCCGTTCGCAAACACCGTTTTATTGCTTGTATGAAATGGGAAAATTTGTCAGTACTCCCGCACTCGCTATGCTAAAAGGCCTTTCTAAAAGCGCTTTTTTGAAAAAGCATTCTTAAAGTACTTTATTCAAAAGCCCTGATTATTGCACTTCGTTCACTATTCCTGAAATAGGTGCTCTCTCCGCAGGCCTTCGAGCAGGCCTTTGTTAAAATTTAATAGACCTTTTACACTCCTTGCAAACACCGTTTTATTGTTTGTATGGAATGTGAAGATTTGTCAGTACTTCCGCACTCACTTTGCTAAAAAGCTCTACTAAAAACGCTTTTTTAAAAATAAATTCTTATAGTACTTCCTCATAAGCCTTAATTATACCACTTTGTTTTTTATGTTTGCTATTGCACTTTAATGCCATTAAATAAAAAATCATTAGTCATTAAATAATATATTTTCATTAAAAAAAGTTAAGACAATTTTAAGACTGGTGCACTACCGAAGTAGCTACAATAAATTCTTTATTATATTTCAAACTTTTAATTTATTCTTAACATAAGCCCTTTGCGATGCCAAGGTCACGAAATGACCTGATATATATTTTAATGCAAATTCACTGCTTAGTTAATTTTTTAAGATAATTTAGTTATACTTAAGAATATTTTTGTTTGTTCATGACAATAAGTTGTCGACATTGTGCTCGTCGTACGATGTTGTGGATATACTGGTTTTCGCAAAACGTATGTTTTGTGACAAACTGATGATGGACAGACGGCACACATAGCTCGTTAGCTGGATTTTTTTACAGGATTTGCAGAAGTAGAGGGTTGCTAGACTCCTGGTTTATCGGACAACATCTAGAGACGATTGAGTTCTTGTCATTCTTTCTCTATGTCGAATTAATTCCTGAACAAAATCACATCCAAGTTTTTTAAGATATAGTCTGCGTTTGAATGTCTTTAAGGTATTCCAATTTGGCATTGTGTCTATCCACAGAACGTAGTCTTAAGAGCAGAAATGCCAGTAATATTTGAAAGCGCTTAAATAGGGCTTATTAATAGTTTTTATGTAAAAATATTTATTAGGGGTAAGTTCATTTATTTAATATATTGGGGGTTGGAATTAATTTTAAAGGTTTTTTTCGGTTTTTGAGCATTTATTTAGAAACAACGGTACAATTTATATTATTCAAAGTATTGTCCATCGTTAGCTACAACATTTTCCCATCTTTCTGGCAGCATATGGATTCCGCGCCGGAAGAACGATTCGTCTTTTGAAGCAATCCACGAATCGACCCATTTTTTGGTATCCTCGTAAGAAGTGAAGCGCTGCTCAGCCAAGCCATGCGTCATCGATCTGAATAGGTGGTAGTCGGAAGGGGCTATGTCTGGGATATAAGGCGGGTGGGGTAGCACATCCCAATTCAGCGCCTCCAACGTTTCCTTGACGGTTCTTGCAACATGTGGCCGTGCGTTGTCATGTTGAAAAACCACTTTGTCGTGTCTTTTGGCATATTCCGGCCGTTTAACCTTTAATGCTCGGCTCAATTGCATCAATTGTTGTTGGTAGCGTTCCCCAGTGATGGTTTCGTTAGGTTTTAGCAGCTCATAGTACACGACACCCTTCTGATCCCACCAAATACACAGCATAAGCTTGGCGCCATGAATATTCGGCTTGGCCCTCGATGTTGATGCATGGCCGGGTGGTCCCCACGATTTTTTTCGCTTAGTATTATCGTAATGGATCCACTTTTCATCACCAGTGACAATACGATGCAAAAAACTCTTCCTTTTATGCCGTTGAAGCAGTTGTTCGCACATGCAAAATCGCCGTTCAACGTCTCTCGGCTTCAACTGGTACGGCACCCAATTTCCTTGCTTTTGAATCATTCCCATGGCCTTCAAGCGTTTGCCGACCGTTGATAAATCGACTCCCAATGATTCTGACAATTCTTGAAGGGTTTGACACGGGTCTTCATCGAGCAAAGCCTCCAATTCCTCATCTTCAAACTTTTTCGGCTGGCCCGGACGCTCTTTGTCTTCCGTATCAAAATCACCACTTTTAAACCGACGGAACCAGTACTCACAAGTAGAAATCGATGGAGCATAGTCCCCGTAAGCCTCAGTAAGCGTGCGTTGTGCTTCAACCGCTTTTTTCTTCAAATGGAAGCACAAAAGTAAACCTTCCCGCAAATTGCGTTTTGTTGGAACGAAAGTCGACATGTTCAGAGAGAAAAAAATATATGTTGTTTACACTTCAGTGGAATGACACATACTAAAAAATGAAGCTTAGACAATGTGCTTTAAAATGAATATAGTCACAGGTGTGCCCGATGCGATCTATTGATAGTTACGCCATCTCTTAGAAAACCTTTAAAACTAATTCCAACCCCCAATATTAAATTCTACGTGTGCTTTGGATAATCTCTCTCCTTTGGATAATACAGAAGTAATATTTTGGAAATTATAATAATGGGATAATAATTTAGATACGAAAATAAGTTTATATAAATAGTTACATAAAATTTTGCCTCTCAATAATTTTTTTTAAATTAATTATTCATACAAAATATTAAATCTAAAAATAAATTTCTTAAAGATAATTTTTAGTATCCAATAATTAGTGGCTATTAACTTATAGGGGGAATACTTTGAGGAGTTTCATTAAGAGAAAATTGTATAGAGGTAAATAGATAAACATAAAACCGATTATATATTATTATAAATATAGGTGTTTATGAGATTTAAGAGTATATCGGTTATAAAATAATAGATAACATTATTTTTATTTTCTTATGGGAAATATTATCGGAAATGTTATCTATCCGCTATGAATTGATGTAAAGATATATTACTAGAATCACACAATATTTTGATTCTGGCATATAGTGTGTCTTTAAATATTGGTTTTAGGGAAAGTTATTAGCGAAGAAACCCATGGAAATATCAAAAGTTATTAGTTAATGTATACTGAATTGTACCTCTTTAACGACGCTTTATTAATTATTTTTTCTGGAATAGCTAGTTCAACTCCATTATTTAATAAAAGCCAAGTTCCTTTTAAGCATTGGCATTTTTTTAAAAGTTTTCAGTATGCAAGTAATCAATGAACCTTTTAATCATATGAAAATAAAAAAACCTTCCTAGATTTTAGAATAGATTTTAGTTTGTTTGCTCTATATTAACATTTAAACCATAAGATCAATAAACAAAAACACAGCGCTTTCAACTCACATACACATCACAGAGAGAAAACTTCTTGCATTTTTTTTTAACAGTTAAGCCTTCATCGATGCAGTGATGTTGTGAGGTGTGTTGACGCCAAAAGAATCAGTTAATACATATACATGCCTTTTCTTCAAGAGGCCTGCCCGAATTGCCCACTGGGCTTGTGCGTTTACACCAGAGTTGCCAAATCATATTATGGTTTTCCCCGCAGTGGTTCTCCAAATTCATCAGTCCAGATTTTTCATCAAACTCCCCTCAAAAAAAAATTTTAATGAATTTTTTTTTTAATTGAATATAACAATAAATAACATAAGGATTTTATAAATTTTACGAAAACAATTGAAGGGCTTATTGCAAGAACGTGATAAGCCACACAAAAAATATTTTTAAATAATAGACTTTAAAATTTTAAAAAATGTATTTTTGTATGAAGAAATGGAATTGAACACGGAAACGTTTACGAATATGTTACAGAATTAATAAAAAATAGCCAAAATCTCTTCAGTGGTTGTTGACAAAGCCTTGAGCAATGTATTAAGCATAAAAAATTGATTTTTGCGATCATGTGGCTTATCATGTTATTACAATAAGCCCTTCAATTCATTTTGATAAGAAAATAACACACTATTTTAATTAAACTACTTTTAGAATTTAACTTCATTAATTTTTAAATATAAATTTAATAACTGTTTGTTTCTTTTTCATTCTGACCTTATGTTTATTCGAGATATATATTATACTATTTTTTTTGTACGCAAAAGAATAACTATTTCTTATGTACTAATATATGAATAAAGCCAAATTACAAATAAAACTTAAAACTATAAAACTTAAAAAAAATAGCTTTAAAATGGAAAATGTATTTTCGAGTAGCGTTTTCAAACTTTGAAGCTACAAAATTTCGATGGCCCGATTCCAAAGTATGTTAAGGGTGGTTTTAGGCTCACAATTTTTTGCAAAATGTAATTTTTTACATTTGATTATTGTTGCACAACTATTCACAAATAAGTTCTCTAGCACTTAAAACCCAGTGCACCAGTTAATGCACCTTTAACTAACCAGAGTAACTTTAAACGCGTTTTTCTCGAAACATACTTTTTTAAAACAGGCCGCACTACTGCAAACAAACTAATCAACTGATTTAATTTTTTTTTTTAATCTATTTTTATTGCAATTAATTTTTCAACTTTTTTCCACGCTTCAAAATAATGAATGTTTTTATTCTTTATTTTAAATGTTTTTATTCCGTTTTGTTAAAAAATGTGCATTCAAGGGTATGTTTTTGAATTTATCTTTTTATTTCAGACAATTTGGAGCCGAGCTATGGTGCGTCCCGATTTTCACTTATTTTTTAGCACATTAACTTCAGCGCAATCTTTATATTTACACAAAATATGTTAAAAAATTTGTTTGCTTATACTGATGATGTTAAATTAACATGCAAATGAAATTTTTCATATGTATAATATACTTTTTTAGAAAACTTCTAAAATATGCCATAATTTTAACCGCTTTTTAAGGATTTTTTTGCTAATGTTAATTAAATTTTTCTTATGTTTTAAGAAAAACATTGCATCAGAAAATTTAATATAAAATCAAATCCCCCGCAAATATTAGATAAAAATTAAATTTCCCACCAAAATCATTAAAAATTAAATGAATTATTAAATTCCCCGCATATTTAAGTCCATTCCCCGATTCCCCGATTGACATGAAATTCCTCGCAAATCGAGGAATTCCCCATCAGTTGGCATGCCTGGCTTACACACAAGCAACGCTAAAACCAACTCAAGCATCAGCATCGTGGAGTAAGGTTACAGCCAGAGTGAGCGCCGATTCAGACAGGCAGGTAGACAGGCAGACAGGCGCAGGCTTACTTCTATCTCGCTTGTTCACACAGTTGGCTTTCTTATCTGAATTGGCATTCACTCTGGCAGTAATCTAAGGCTTGGTTTTTTTGATGGCTAGTGTAATGAATTTTTTGTTGTTTAAGGGGTATAAACAGTGTAAATCTTTCCAAAAAAATTTTTTTTATTCATAAATTATTAGCTTACATCCCAGAGAATATGTTTTTCTAGTTTCAGGTGAAAATTGAAAGTTAAATATTCGAAAAGATCGCCAAATGCTATTATGCTAGATATATTTGATTCATAATGAATTTTGTTGTATAGAAAACGTGTCTCTTTAGCCCTACGTAGCCGTGTTTGAAGTACATTATTTTTAGCAACGTTGTGATTTAAAACTCAATGAAACGAAAAATGGCATTAAAACAAGCATTTACAAGCATTGGTATTCACACAAACCAATTTCAAAGACATTTTAATCGTTGCAGCAGCTATGGAACTATCGGAAAAATTTAGAGTCTACTTTTATGGAAATTTTTAATGGCCAATCGAAAACACAGACGGCGCACAGGGGAGCTAGGGGCTAGTTGTAACAAAGTTTGGAAAATAGATTTATTTTGAAGTATTTTTCAGATTAGAACTGGAATTTATTATAGCCCATCTATTTAAGAATATCATATAAGAAAAATTTAAACAAAAATTTTCAAATGAAAAAATTCCTACTGGACTATTAAATATAGAAATGTAGTATAGGAATTCTATTCAAATTTACTTGTAACCGATCGATGAAAATTGAGTCTGACATAGAAAAATACTATGGAGTCAACGTGTTTTTAGCAATTATTGATTCCATTTTATATGGTCTAAGAAAGCAATTTAAAACACTTGAAATTTGTTTTCATTCCTCGGTCAATGTAATAAACTGAGCTGCGAAGAATTGTAGTCAGCAGCACAAACATATCAGAAAACGTTCTGGAAAGAAATATCGCGTGAGAAAATTATATTTCTCAAAAGAATACACTCAGTCAACTTTTAGAAGAATTGTAAGCCAAAGAATCTATTTCAGGAAATATATCAACTTTTTAGGAACGCAGTTTTATTTCTTTACAAAACAGAAGTAAATTGGGAAATATTCATAAAAAATATTGATATTAAAACGTGCCACAAGTGATTTTAAAGTTGAAAATCTGATTTATATGGAAAAAGTCATCTTTTTTTAAAAATTTGAAGAGGATTTGTACGCTTCACATTCTTCAATTGATTTTTCTTCAAAATGAGTTATTAAACTTGAAAATTTGGCAAAAACTACCAGAGTTGTAATATATTAATCTTCGAAAAGATATCGAGAAAATCTAAATTAGACGATGTTTCAATAAAATACAGTGGTAATATTTTTTTAACTTGATTTTTTTAAAAATCCTTAGAGTAGCATTGAAAAATCCTAGGAACTTGACTTCTTTCAAAAATCCTTAAAGTGGCCTTTCTGGCATATCGAACACACAAAAAATCATAACATAATCGGAAAAAAACTAAAAATATTTTTTTGAGATTAATTAAAGTAATTTTAAATGAGAACTCTTTATAAAATAAATAAAAAAAAACCCATTCATTGATTTAGAACTGCAGTATTGCGGCAGATCTGATCCATATTCCCACTCCATATGTTGATACAATTGCAATGTGCAGGCGTGACAGGTCGAGTTGCAGATTGTTTTGAGGAAGGTAAAGGGTTGCGTTGGTCTTGTGAGAAATGTAGATTGGCTGACATCAACTTCTACAAGCTTTTGAAGCAGACGAAGCAAGGCTTCTCTGAAATAAGTAAGGAACTTTCTTCGCTTTTTGCAAAATTTTTTAAATACCAGTTCTTTTCGACGATTTTAAATATATTTAAGAGTCAATTCCTTCACCCAAGCGGGGGAAAAAACACATGTCATTGCGTAGTAAGCAAAAAACGGATTCAACTCCAACTCTACAAAATTTTTCTGAACATGACATTGCTGATGACATGGACATTTGTGGTATAACAGCCCCTCCACCTATTTTAACTTCTACTTCGAATAATGCAAACAACCTCCACTTTCATTGCCAGTCATGTCTTTCTCAGGTTGCTCCTCTTACTTCTCAGGTTCCACCTAAGCTAATCATTGCAATTCCTCCAACTAAATCAACCTGTGTTTCTCGCTTAGCTGCGGATACAACAGAGGCTGATATAGATTTTTTCATTAAATGAAAGTTGAAGTGTTCCTTGCATCTTTCGGTTCATAAAGTCAAATATTCAAATGTAAGATCGCTTACTTCTTTTAGATTAGCAGTTCCTGAAAATTTATTTAATTCTATAGTTGATGTAAACTTTTGGCCGACAAACACAATTGTACGCGAATTTGAATTTAAAAGCAATCCAAGACCGGTAAATGTTGTGCATTTGCTACGTCCCCGAAATATCCCTGAATCTCATCCAAAAAACGATTAATAAACCGCAAGTTAATAAACCGCAAAATAAGAGCTTGTGTACCAAAATGTCAGGGGTCCTAACTCCAAACTTTCCGATATTTTCATTAACAGTTTTGATTTCGAATATAACATTATAATTTTTACAGAGACTTGGCTTCGCTTTAATATCTTAAATTCTGAAATAATGTGCAATAAATATGAAATTTTTCGTAAAGATCGTCATGATAATATCGGTAGTGGTGATTTGATAGCTGTTCAAAACTCGCTTGCATCTAAAGAATTGACAATTCTTGACACCAGTGACATTGAGTTCATTTGTGTTGCAGTTAAATTTAATAATCGTATTATTTATGTACCCTGCTCTTACACTCCTCCTAAATGTGACTTAACAATTTATTTAAAACATATACAAGCCATCGAAAAGGTTCTTGTAGGTAATTTGTTAAAAAATAAGTACGTTCTTATTGTGCTGGGTGATATTAATCTACCTTTTGTGACTTGGAGATCGACTGACCATTCTTCATTTCTTACACCTGTTTCCAATAGTGATTGAATAAATGATTTTTTTTTTTTTTTTTATTTACTTGATTGCTAAACCTTAACAGGTTTTATAGCAAATTTAAAATTATAAAATAAGATATTTAATACAATTTAAAAATATAAAGTATGATTTTGAATGAAATAATGTATTATTAACAAACTAAAAAGTTTTAGTAAATTGCTTAAAGTATATAATTTTATTAAAGTATAAAAAATAATAGAAAAAAAGTTAAGTCAAAATCGATAAAATCAGACAGCATAGCAGGGTTGCGTTTTCAAGACAAACAAGGTCAAGTTAGCAACAATTTTTGTATACGGCGGAGTCGTGTGACAAACAAGGTCTCATACCCAATAAAACACCACTCCAATAGGTATATATATAATATATATCGTTCTGTCTCCCTGAAGCCAGTGAAATCCTGGCTTGACAGGGTGGTTACTCGACAAACTCGGTCAACTTCACCAAACCAATTTTCATAAAATAAAGAAAAGCAGTTGCGAACGCAGGCACCAAGACAAACTAGGTCTTATCGGCCACTCATATTAATATATTACAAATCGATCTAACGTAGTGTTTCTAGAGGTAAAAAGACACCAAGACACCACGGTACCGTCAACAAATGTAGTCACAACCATCATGAAGATATGAGGCAATTGAAGATCCCAGGTTTAGGTCCATTCAGATTATTTAGATGTATTATACACCAAAATTTTCCATTTTACGCTTAGGTCCATTTATCCATTTAGATTGTTATATTAATGTGTTTACAAATCACCAGATGCATCCGATATATGTTTGAAAGAACTTTACATAATCAACGTCGGTACTGCAGGTAATCTATAATTTTATGTTTGATTGAGTCCATGGATTCACTTAAGGATATAACATCAAATACAAAATAAAAATCACCGCAAGCGCTTCTAAGAGGTTCATTTTGCAAATAATTAGTTCTACAAAAGTTCATGTGGAGTAACTCAAAAGATCTTCTAGGACGAAGAGGAATATTAAAATATATTTTACTCAATAAATATGGACTGTTTACATAGCCATGTAAAAGTTTTATAATCCAACAAGCATTTATCATAATTCTCCGATTTTTTAAAGAAGGAAGATTTAAGAGTTGTAACCAATATTCATAAGGTGGTAAGTGAAAATCAGTACTACAATAAAGATAGCTTAAGCAAAACAAAAGAAATAAATCATAGTGTTAATCATAATTTCTTAGATAAACTATCTGATCTGTGTCTTCAACAAGTCAATGATATTTTAAATATAAACCACAGAACTCTAGACCTTGTATTTGTAGATAAATGTACTACTGTTAATCTACATTGTTCGAATCCCGTATCTCATCCAGAAGATGTACATTATCCAACTTTTGAAATAACAGTTTCACTCTCCCACGAAAAAGAAGATAAAGTAACTGCTGTTGAGCGAAATAAAAAAGTTTATAATTTTTAAAAAATGGGCTAGGTAAAACTTAATTCCTGAAGACTGATTGGTCTCCAATTTTAACTAGCGGAACATTATATTCAT
Organism: Dichetophora obliterata; assembly: GCA_963920525.1. Taxonomy (NCBI): domain Eukaryota; kingdom Metazoa; phylum Arthropoda; class Insecta; order Diptera; family Sciomyzidae; genus Dichetophora; species Dichetophora obliterata. The sequence goes on along the minus strand of OY986437.1, from coordinate 232,942,400 downwards.
ATTATGAAGTCAAATTTTCGGTACAGTTTTTCAATGATACTCTGGAAAGGTGTTTCTTATTGTCCGTCCCAAAAAAAAGGAGTTGCTCCAATTCTTTAAATCCACCCTGGCTAACAAATAATCTAAAGGCACCAAAAAATTTAAGAAATCATTGATTTAAAAAATATAAAATATATGGTTCTAGTTAAGACTTTGCTTCCTATTCTTCTTGTCGTTATAGATATCAACTATTAAATAAACAATGCTATTTTGCTTATATAATTAACATAAAATCTCAATTTAAAGATAATCCAAAACTTTTCTATAGTTTTGTTAACTCAAAACGTAAAGCCTTCAGCTCTCCACCCCTGAAGAAATTCAATCAGGAAGAATCATTTTGTGACAATGTGATTTTTAACATGTTTGCAAACTTCTTGAAATCAACTTACTCCGATATACCATTTAATACTAGCACGGTGTATTCTTTTCTCCCGCCAGTTAACTCTTTTGAAACTCCTGTAATAGACCCAAATATTGTTATGTGTTATCTTCTACAAGTAAAATCTTCTTTTACGACCAGCCCTGATGAAATTCCAAGCTGTATTTTAAAGCAATGTGCTACAAACCTGTGTACTCCTCTAGCAAAAATTTTTAATATTTCCTTGCATAGTGGTTATTTTCCTACTCTATGGAAGGCTTCTTATACCCCTTCATAAATCTGGCTCCAAGATAGATGTTTCTAACTATCGAGGTATTGCAAAATTAAGTGCAATCCCTAAGATATTTGAGAAAATCATAACTGATCAATTAACCCACTCCGTGTCTTCCACCATTTCTGTCTCTCAACATGGTTTTCTGAAGGGTAGGTTCACTACAACAAACCTCTTAGAGTTTACTACGCGTGTTATAAATGGTTTTACTTTGGGATTGCAGACTGATGTTATTTATACGGATTTTAGCAAGGCCTTCGACAGTGTTAATCATAATCTTCTTTTGGAAAAACTCCACCTTATTGGGTTTCCTGTCACATTGTTAAATTGAATAAATTCGTATTTATCTAGACGTACTCAAAAGGTTTTATATAAGAATTCTCTTTCAAAAAGTATTTCGGTCACTTCTGGCGTTCCTCAGGGCAGTCATCTTGGACCGGTTTTGTTTTTACTATTCATTAATGATCTTCCTTCGGTAATAAAACACTGTAACGTCTTAATGTACGCTGACGAAGTGAAACTTTTTCTTTGTTACAAATCACCCGAAAAACGACATCTTTTACAATCTGATCTAAATAGACTTGTGGACTGGTGTAGCTTAAATATATTAAATCTCAACTTAAAAAAAATGTAAGCAAATGACATTTGCTGTAAGCAAATTAACCTCGGCAAGCATTTCCAGAAACCATGAATGTGAAAAATTTCGATTTTGGGTTTATTGCTGGTTCTGGTGCAATTTGATATAAGGAACATTTTTTTTTTAAATCTTCCAAAGTTACGCATACCCGTGCTATACACATGCGCGATTTACCTTCTAGATCCTGCCCGGATCAGCCGGGACAGACAGAATGCACCAGATATACTCTGGCACACCAATCCAGGTGATAGTGTGAGTTCAGTCTAATTTCAAATCAGGAAGCCACGTGAGCACGTAAATAACAATTCGATTTAAAATTAAAATATTGAATAATTAAAAAGCAAGTTTTGAAAAACGGTTCATATCTGATGGTGCTTACTTTATAAACATAATATTCAGACAAAAAGGAGAAACAGAATAATCTCAATTAACGATATTACGTTGTTATAAAAACTGCGTTAGGTATAATAGGATGAAGTTAAATTGATTTAATTATTTAAATGCAATATAATTTTCCGTTTTAATACGTCTACCGAATCAGAAAAATTAATTATGTTGAAGTTATTATTGAAATCACTGCACATACATAGTAAAGGTTCATGAAGAGCGTAATTAGAACTGCACTGACTCAATTTGAAAAACAGAAAATGTCTAGTTCCTCTCCTTGGGATGTTAAAATTTAGAGCTGAGATGAGATATTCCGAACTAATCTCGCCACGAAGTAATTTATACAGAAACATGACATTAAGCATCACTCTTCTGCTTCTTAGGGAAGGTAGTAAAATAATCCTATGGCGTAATTCATTCGATGGAAGCATAATTTTGGGATTCCAACGACTATGACGTAAAGTAAAAAGTAAAAACTGTTTTTGAACGGATTCTATGGCGTCGATGTAGACATTATATTGTGGGTTCCATACAACTGATGCATATTCAAGAATTGGCCTTATGAGAGGGGTATATAATAATTTAGTAGTAAAGGTATCACTGAATTCTTTAGCCCACCTTTTAATGAAACCAAATACTCCTCTTGCCTAATTTATCACCATATTAACGTGGAGATTGAAGCGAAGTTTTGAATCCATAATAACACCAAGATCGAAAAAACTGGAAACTATTTCTAAGTTAGTGTTATTTATAGTGTAATTTATGTTATTAGCAGATATTTCAAATTGCACCAGAACCAGCAATAAACCCAAAATCGAAATTTTTCACATTCATGGTTTCTGGAAATGCTTGCCGAGGTTAAGGCATAACACTAGCCTCGGTTAAACGCAATTCAAATTGTCTTTCACGTTTGTTTTCGCCTAATCAATAATTCACGTATAGTTCCAATCAATTCCTCTAAATAAATCTATCTCTTTCCTTTCAGGTCAAAGAAAAAACCTTTGTTTGTATGAGGCGCATGCCTTGGTTATTTGATCTTTAAAAAAAAAAGTTTCTACCGTCAATTTTTTCTCTTTTAAATTTATATGCCACTATACCAGTTACTACATGTACTGCAGAGTGAGATCCTTTTCAACATTAAAAAGACTAAAAACTTGCTTGCGGAATTCAACAGGATTCGGGAGCGTTCATTTTTGCTAAGTTTACAGACAATAGCTCGAATTTTGACTAGTTTACTAGTAAATTTAAAATATCTAGAAAATAAGTAATTGTTTTAAATAATTTCTAATTAATAAAGGTTAAAGTTCTCACACCTTACTTAACACACACTATTGCTTGAAATATTGAATACTTTACGTCAACTAATCAAACTGTGACGTTAATGAAATGCAGCTATTTACATATTAATTGTCAAACAAATACTTATTTTTATAATTATAATGGCCAAGTTAATGAAAATATTAAATGTTGTGTTATTTTTGTGGCAAAAAAAAAATAAAGAAAAAACTATAAATTTTAAAGCGTTTTTTTTACAACTAACTTGTGCTTGGACTAAAATTTGTTTTTATTTGCCAATAAAATTTATATAAAATAACTACTTGAACAAATACTTTATAAACAGAAAGATTTACAGCCTGGCCACAGACAAATATTCAATAATTAACAATAATTATTCATATAAATTAAGCAGTTAAATGTTATGTATAATTTGTCTAAACTAAATTAAATAGTTTTAAATAATTTTTAGCAATACATTTAAAATTGAAACACTAGTGTACAGAGCAAAATAAACAAAAAAAAACAACAAAAACCAAATCTACTTTTGTCCCGAAAAATGCTTAATTTTCGGCCTGAGAAATATTTTAATTAAATCTCAGAAGCAAGCACGAAATTAAACAAACATTTTGCAGCGAGGATTTATCAGATGCAACAACAAGAGCAGGGCACAAAAGTTCAACCATTAAAAGTCCAAAAAGAAATAACTTGGTGGGCGTTCAGAAATGCCATTAAAAAATCCACAAAAATTTACAAAAATCAGCGACGAACATTTAAGCTTCCAAGGAAATCCACTTGGAGCTCAAAACAGCTCAAGGCTTAGAGTAATGCTGAGGCTGCCTGGCTGCCTGTCTGCCTGGCTGGTTGGGATCGCATTTAACGCACCTTCACCTTCGCCTTCACGTTTGCCGCCTGCTGCTGTGGGCCCTCTTTTGGTGTTGGCCTGATCGATCGATTGTTTCTTTACCGCTTTTTCAATAAAACTTTAACGTATCGAAGATTATTTTTGGGTAAACATTGAAATGACTTCTTAAAACGCCCCCAAAGTCAGCTTGGTTGCGAACTGTGCAGACTGACTACCATTCATTTTTTTTTTATAATTATTTATTTCTTTTGCATTTTATTGCTGTTTATTGGAATGAACACGCAATTTTGTGGAAAAGGATATAGCTTTGAAAAATCATAAAAAACAAACCAACAAACAAGAAGAGTTATCTTTTATTTGTTTTCGCGAATTGATGATATCTTGAACTGGACTTTTGGGTCAAATTAATTTAACGGAAATCGCTGCGAGAAAAGTTATGGTGTGAATGTGTTACATGAGTTTGTTGGTGTTGCAAAGCTTGTACAGCCGCGCAAAAAAAAAAAGACAATTCCCGATTGGATCCAGATATTTTATTTCAATTAGGATCACGCAAAAAATGTTTATATGATCTGATAAATGCAGGTTTTTTTAAAGCCTTCAATTCCTTACTCAAAGCGCATCATGTGAACATTTTTAACCCTTTGCAGCCTTATCAAGCACAACGCCATCATGAATAATTATTTCATGGCTCAGCCTATTACATTTTTATCGTTTTTTTTCTGTTTTGTAGACTTCAATGATGACCCGCATCTAGGAAGTACCCTGCTTCATTAACAACTGTCAATTTTCAAACTCATTGCATATCCTGCTGAGGGATGAGTAGTTCCTTACATGAACAACATTGAAACAACACTCAATCCTTTACATTATCTAAAATCTACCCAGTCCGAACGGCGCGTGCGCCACCAGCCGTAGCGTAACATGTTTGCGCGACATAAGCAAATAATTTGACATTTTTATTATTCCTGTTCTTGTTTTGTTTCATTTACATTGTAGTTAAAGTTACATAACTTTTAATTTATGCCATTTGAATAAAGTTGTCCGAGTTTTCATCGATTTTTAATTAATTTATGTGACTCATTGCGCCCTTTGACAATACCTCTGCCAGCATTGACGCAATCTAATTTTATTGCACCATATGACGATTCCTTATAGAGTTACAACAACAAATACGTAAGAATCAAAAAGAAAACATTAAAAAAATACGAAAATCTACTGTGCAGTTCTGTTAAAATTACAACAGCAATATTGCAATAGAATTGATCTCAACATCTTTGATTCCAGCAAGTTGGGCTTTTCAATACCCCAATAAACGCTAAACAAAGAACGATTCGAAAATGAGCTCGTTAACGAATCCGACATCTTTGACTCAGAAACTCGGACTCGTAAGCAAGCTCGCTAACGAATCGTTCTTCGTTTGGTGTTTATTGGGGTATTTTAACGTAAACGAGATCTCGAATCCATAAATGTTTCTAAGTGACTTTTCCTTAGAAAAACTTAAAAAATTTTTCAGTGAAAATGATTAACGTTAAAACTAAAACTAAATAAAATGATATATGAAAACTAAATTTCCATAAATTTCTTCATACAAAATTAAATAAAAATACTTACAATTTTTCATACAAAAATTATGAACTTTTTTGTGTTTTAATTGATGTATTTTAAGCAGCTTACAATGAAAAAAGTGGTCTTATTAAAAAAATATTTTCATATAAACTAGCTCGAAACGCTCACGAGATCACGAATCCATACAAAACTATGCGAAAAGACTTGGAATTTTTTCATATAAATTTCTTCATAAAAAATTATATAAAAAGACTTAGAATTCTTTCAAATAAAAAATATGAAAATTTTTTGATTTGAATTGACGTATTTTTAGCAGCTAACCAATGAAAAACTAATTTTTATTAAAAATATTATATATTTTCATATAAAAAAGTTGGATTTGATATCGAGCTCAAAACGAACACGAGATCACGAATCCACACAAAATTTTGCGAAAGACTTGGAATTCTTTCATATAAATTTCTTGATAAAAAATAGACATTATCATTTTATTTGAATAAAAATTTTGTTTTCATTTTTATGTGCAAAAAATTCGTAAAACACAAAAAATTTTAATTTTTTTATGAAAAAAATTCTACGTGCTTTCATATAATTTTGTATGGATACGAGATCTCCCCAGCAAACCAAACGATATCGTTTCGATATCGAGATGATATCGTAAAGTTAAAAATTTCTATCGATAACGATGCACGAGACGATATCGTTATGATATCGAAAAAGTCCTGTTTTCGATACAAATGTACATATTGTAAGCGATATCGAAAACATATTAATTACTATATTGAAACAATATCGAAATTTCAATGTCGTTTCGATATCGAGGTGTTATCGTAAAGGTGATAACTTCATTCGTTAACGCTTCACGAGACGATATCGTTATGATAAAAATGGACATACGACTATCATTAACAATATCGGAGGCATCCTTAGTATCGAAACGATTTTGCAAATAATAACCATCCGGAGATTTGAACCTCGGTCGCGTGCATGTCCATTCGACCAGCTTATCCATTCGACCATAGCAATTGTTAACTAATCGTCGCTTAATTTGCTTCATTAAGAATAAAAGCTAGCCTTAGGTCGTGGGTTCGTTTTTTTGTTATTGTTATGCTGTTTAAAATATTGGTTTTATTATACTACATTTTATTACGAAAGTTCGAAATGTTATTTTTTTTAAAAAAATGTTTTATTTTGCAGATCAAAAAATGTTTTTGCTTAAAATATGAAATAATAACAACGATCTTAAAATAAATGATTTATTTTTGAAAATATTTTTAAAAATTTTTTTTTACATCCATACAAATATAACTCTGGGATAATATGCCTAATTATGGGGTGCGATGTCGTTTGCTAAATATTTACAGTTTGGCTCAAAGACGTGTAAAATGTCAAAGATTATGTTTGTCAAAGACATAATAGACGGTAGAATAAATTCTCCGGAACTATTAGCCCTCATTTCATTTCGGATTCCGGTTCTTTTTCTAAGATAAAATCAACTGTTCTATACTCCTCAGCAAAGAACTAATTATGGGCTTAATGAACCAATCACCAGGTGTCTTTCACAAAAAACAGCTGGATTAAATTCTTTCAAATTATTTTTAAAAAATTAATATCTAAATTGCTTGTTTCTTCTTACTTTAGGTTTAAGTGTTAAGTTATGAGATAAGTTTGTAATCTGTAAGGGTTTAAGCCCGGTAGATGATGTATATTAAATAAATAACACTTAGAATTTTTTGATATAAAAATTTTTAATTTTTTTTTTTTTAGTTACTTATCATAATTATATAAGCGTACGTAAATGGGCAAGTCCTAGTGAAGTTTATTTTATCTAAATTTCGGTAACGAAATTGTATCGAGTAATTTTTTAATCTAGATATTGTTGCGATATCGCAGTGCCATCATATTTATACTATAATGATGATATCGAGTACGTATTTATTGTAGATATCGTTACTATATTGCAATGCTATCGTTATTATAATATCGTAATGATATCTAGTCTTTTTTAATATAGATAACGTTACGATATCGAAATGCTATCGTAATTACACTATCATGATGATATCTAGAAATTGTTATATAGATATTGTTATGATATCGTAATGCTATTGTTAACTGTACAATCGGCACGATATCGCGTACTTGTGTGTTAAAATATCATAACGATATCGTCAAATGCTATTGTCAATGAAAAATTTATTTTAAATTTAAAATAATAATAATTTAAGAAATTTTTTTTTATAAGTCTTTTTACATAATTTTCTATCAATAAATTTATATGAAAAAATTCTAAGTCTTTTCACATAATTTTGAATGGATCCGAGATCTCGTGTTCATTTCGAGCTCGTTTACGAGTCCGAGATCTCGTATTCGGTTATTGATTTCTTCGTAACATTTTTTTTTTTAAACATTTTATAAAATAAATCATTTATTTTTAATTCGCTGTTATTATAACATGTTTTAGGCAAAAAAAAACATTTTTATGATCTATAAAAAAATATTTGTAAACATATTTTTAAAAAATAAATCGAACTTTCGTAAAAAAAATTTTGTATAAAAAAAAACCTATATTTTAAAACAGCACAACAAAAAATTTTTTTGTCCCGGTTGGGGACAAAATAATAAATATCATAATTTTCATAAGATGCTGTTTAAAACCTTAAAAAATTGGTTTTTTTTTTTGCAAAAAAGTTGTTTGCAAATATCTTCTATTTTATGCAGTTCGAGAAGGATTCAATATTTTTAAATAACGAATCGTTCTGGAATCGTTCTGGAATCGCATTCTTAGACTCGTAAGCGAATCGCATTCCCGAACTCTTTAACAAATTGTATTCTCGGCCTCGTTAACGAATCGCATTCATGGACTCGTTAACGAATCGCGATCTCGGACTCGTTAACGAGTGGTGATTTTCTCCCGCTTGCATATTCGAAAACGATAATCGTAAACAATTAAAATGTCCAAAAATGCGAATTCGTTTCGAATTGTTTCGTTTGGCTTATTGGGTACCTTTCGTTAGCTACCAAATCATGTATATGTTTACATGAAAGATAGCAATACCTTCATGCAAATTGTTTTGAAAATCGAAATTTTTAAACATCGAAAAACTACTTCAGAAACATCTTCAAAATATGCTGTTAAAATTTTAAAGCGAAATTCGAAGCCGTTTGAAAGTTGAAAGCTTTAAAAGTTTGAAAGTTAACTCAAATAAATTTCAACCAATCAATTCGAAATTTTGCACTTAAACCTATAGTTTACAATATTTTAAAAAATATGCTAAAGCGTAACTTTTGAAAAAAAAATTTATTAAAAAAATGTTTAGTTGTCTTTTAAAAGATCTACGATTTTCTTTGTTTTTAAAGCCATTTTTCGTTTAATTTTTTTTTCGAAAATCGGGCTCTATCATATTTAAAAATATGTAACGCAGATATAAAAAAATGTTTTTTGCTTTGCTCCATATGAATAACGTCGACGATTTGATGCACGCCAATTCTGAGATCTGCCTTTTCATATTGCACCATAACTATCTTAATGCATTATTTTGTATCACGAAGCAGCACACCAACAACATGCAAGACACGAGTAGCAATAGAATTTCGTATAGATAAAAGTATTGCTTCTCGTGTCTTACTTGTCGTTGGTGTGCATTTTCCTTATACAGAATAAAGCAGTTAATATATAAAAGGCAAGCACGCTGATCCGTGCCCAATATCTCTCAAACTGTTCAGCCTGAAAGTATGCACATCTTAATACATAAAAGGCAAGCATGCTGCTGCGCACACAGTATTTCTCAAATTGTAGTTGACAGTAAAGCAATTTTACAAGACACACTGTTCTCAAAAATGTTCAGCCCGAAAGTATGCACAGAAAATATATTTGACACTTATCAGTGACAATATTGGGTTTTTACATTACTACGTTTTTGATCTAACTACCTCTTTTTTTCTTCCTTTTATAAAAGAGTTATAATGAAATTCTTTCAATTCGATTTGAGTCGATTGTATAAAAAAATAAAAATGTATCAGCCACAAAACGACACGTTTACAAGGTCAGTTTGTAAAGTTGTGTATGAATTTGATTATTACCAAACTCGACTTTTTTGCTTTTTTACACTTTAACTAATTTTTAGACACTGCTTCAATGCGTAAAGTGTTATTTGAAGAAGTACATTTGTATTTTGCAAAAATCTAGTGAATAAAAAATCAAGCTTTAAAAATAGAAAAATGTCGTAGGACAGGCTTTAATATTTAATATATTTAATATAGCATAAAGAACTTATTCTTATATGCTAACATATTCGCATAATAAATGAAATGAAAATGAAATGAATATTAGTATATGTAAATAAGCAACCCAATAAGCCAAACGAATTCGAAACGCATCCGCATTCTCGGTCATTTTAATCGTTAAGAATCACCATTATCGAGTCGTTTTCGAACTCGCTAACAAGAGAAAATCACCACTCGTTAACAAGTCCGAGAAAACGATTCATTAACGAGTCCGAGAAAAGGATTCGTTAACGAGTCCAAGAAAACTATTCGATAACGAGTCCGAGAATGCGATTCGTTAACGAGTCCAAGAATACGATTCGTTAACAAGTCCGAGAATACGATTCGAGAACAATTCGTTAAATAAAAATTTCGAAGCCTTCTCGAATTGCCTTAAACATAAGATATTTGCCAACAATTTTTTTGCAAAAAAACCCAATTTTTTAAGAGCTTATACAGCTTCTTATGATAATTATGATTTTTATACTGCCGAAAACTGCAAACATTATTATTACTAACATTAATTGAAATTGAAAAATTACCACCATCTGGAGATTTGAACCTCGGCCGCGTGAGTTGTTAAGTAATCTTCGCTAAATTTGCTTCATTAAGAATGAGAGCTAGCCTATGGTCGTTTGTTCAAACCGCAATCGGGACAAAAAATAATTTTATTTTTGTTGTGCTGTTTTTAAATACAAGTTTATTCATACAAACTTTTTTTAGCGAAAGTGCGAAATGTTATTATTTATAAATTTTTTATTAACTTTTTTTAACTTATTTTTGCTAAAAACATGTAATAATAACAGCGAACTAAAAATACATGATTTATTTTTAAAAAAGTTTTTAAAAAAAAAATTTACAAGGAAATGAAAAACGAATACGAGATCTTGGACTCGTAAGCGAGCTCAAAACGAATACGAGATCTCGGATCCGTACAAAATTATGTGAAAAGACTTAGAATGTTTTCATATAAATTTCTTCATAAAAAATTATATGAAAAGACTTAGAGTTTTTTCATATAAAAATTGTGAAATTTTTTTTTTATTTTAATTGACATATTTTTAGCAGCTAACAATGAAAAACTCATTTTTATTAAAATTAAATATTTTCATATAAAAAAGTCGGGTTTGTTAACGAGCTCGAAACGAATACGATATCTCTTTTGTATGGATGCATACAAAATTATATGAAAACAATTTTGAAAATTTTTTTTGTATTACTATTAACGCATTTTCTGGCAATCATAACAAAGACGACTTTTTTATATGAAAATTTTTCTTTTTATAAAAAACAACTTTTTTCATTTTAGCTGTTAAAAATACGCAAATTAAAATAAAAAAAGGTTCATCATTTTTATGTGAAAAGTCTTTTTGAAAAATTTTCTATGAGAATTTTCTAAGTCTTTTCACATAATATTGTATGGATCCGAGATCTCGTGCTCGTTTCGAGCTGGTTTACGAGTTCAACTTTTTTATATGAAAATCAATAATTTTTTTAATTAAAAGTATTTTTTTCATTGTTAGCTGCTAAAAATACGTCAATTAAAATAAAAAATTTCATTATTTTTATATTGCCCATATTACATGATGCTCGTTTGCTCGGCGTGCACATGGCCGTGCAATATGGTTGTTGTTGTATTCTCCAAAATTGTTGACAGTTTCGCATTGGAAGCAACAACAAAATTATCTGCTCGCCGAGCAAACGAGCATCGTGTAATATGGGCATATGAAAAAATTCGAAGCCTTTTTTATATAATTTTCTATGAAGAAATTTATATGAAAAATTCCAAGTCTTTTCACATAATTTTGTATGTGTCCGAGATCTCGTGTGCGTTTCGATCTCGTTTACGAGTTGGACTTTTTTGTATGAAAATATTTTATTTTATGAGAACAGCATTTTTCATTGAAAGCGGCGTAAAATTACGTCATTTAAAACACACAAAAAATGTTCATGATTTTTATATGAAAAAATTCAAAGTGTTTTTATTTAATTTTTTATGAAGAAATTTATGGAAATTTTTTTTCATATATCATTTTATTTAGTCTTTATTTTAATTTTAATCATTTTCACTGTAAAATTTTTAAAGTTTTTCTTAAGAAAAGTAACTTTAAAAAATTTATGGATCCAAGTTCTCATGTTCGTTTCGAACTCGTTTAGGAGTCCGAGATTGCGAGTCCGAGATTGCTAGTCCGAAATCTCGAATTCGTTAACGAGCTCGTTTACGAATCGTTTTTCGTTTGCTGTTTATTAGGAAGTCACAATTGTATGGATTTTGTTAAATGAAGCCCGGTTCGGTTCGAAAATCCGGTTTTCGGAGAGTAATTGAATTATGTATCAATAAGATGAATTATGTATCAGTAAGATGAATTATGTATCAATATTTCTAATGCATTTTACAAAAAACAAACAAATGTACCTACTTCTATGTTAAACTAGCTGAAGAATTTGATTCCGGACTAAGATTTGACGTACAATGCATTTCGGTCCCAACAAACGCATTTAAAATCAACATTTTAAAATTTTTTCATATATTTTTTTTTATTCATTTTTGTCCTTTGCATTGATTTAGGATATCTTTTTAAAATTAATTAATTGGTTATTAAACTAGTAATGACTGAATTTCCTTATTTATTATCATTCTTCGCTTGTGAAAATATTTTATATATTAATAATTCATTATTTTTCTATTATAATTTTTAATTAATATGTAATTTAAAAATAAATTTATGGCATTGATTTAGATTTTATTTTTTTTTCTCATATCAGATGATTTTTTGGATTTCTAGCTGAAAGCGGCTCGGGCAAATTAAATAAAAAAACACTTAAGTCAAATTTTTTGAATTTTTTTTTTTCGTTTTGAATATACCGGGTAAACAACATAAGCGCCAAAAACAAAATTTTACCGGAGAATCATTTTTCTTGCTTTATCTACATGAAAAAAGAGCAAAAACTTGGTTTTTGTGATTTACATAACTTTAGAACGGAGTATCTAAGAGACATGACATTTTGGGATTTGACAGCTTAGTTATAGAACTATTTAAAAGTGAGTTCTCAAAAAAGTGGTGCTTACGTTAATTTTGCGGTTAGTACTCGATATATACGAACAAAATAAAATGCTGCTCAAGAAAAGCATATTAAATTTTTTTTTCTCCATACAAATAAGGACCAGTCTATTGAGCACATTTAAAAAAGTACGTCAACCTTAGATTTTTGTCCTTTATCACATGTTCAAAAATAGTTCACGTCAGCGATTGACACCTGGAATCGTATCCTTGTAGTTCCATTTTAACTAAAAACAGAGTTTTTGAAAGAATTTGCTTGATAAGGATCAACTTTACGGAAAAAATGTTATATAACACAAAATGTTTTAAGTAAGTCAAAGAATATGTGTGCATTTGTTAACTATTTTTCGATTTTTCCAAATAATGGCCAAATGCGAAAAACCGAAATTGATAGAACAATTTTAGACTCCATTCACTAACACTCCATCAATCTTAAGAAAAACAAGTAACAAAAAAAGGGGATAAATTCATGCAGTCATTTCTCATGTCAACAATTCAAGTAAAGCTTTCGCTACATTTTCACTACATTGTCAGTTTTATGTTTTATCATTACGAAAAATGTACTTCTCCAAAATGCAACTGTTTACTTTTTTTTAAACAAAAAATTCTGAAACAACAACAAACACGCGCAAAAAAAATTAAAAAAAACCACAGTCCCAAAAAAACCCAACCAACCCACGTTGAATTTGGGGTTGAATCTTAAAGCAAGAATATGTCAAGGGTGTGCGACCAAGCAGACAAAAACACGTTTTCTTTATCTTGACTTGCTGCATTGCCTGCAATTTGTCAGAGAATTGCCGAAAATTATCCATCCACACCCACAACCACAAACCCCAACCAAAGACGGGATAACACAGCAGTTGAGAAGTTCTATGCGAGGAACATTGTATGCAACGATTGCGTGGTGGACAGGACGAACGGCTGCAGCTTGGGGGAGGAGAAGGTGGATACGCTTTCATTTATCGGCAGCTGTTGTGGTTGAGATAAACAGAAAATGCGTTTCATGTTTTTGAAGTAAATATTTGCAGAAGCCAGAAAAAGTTGCAAAAGTTTTGTGGATATTTATTTTATCAGCTACAAGAGTTCGTTCACTCTTTGAGGTATTTTTTATTTTTTTTTTGTCCGTTTTTGGATGCGCACTAAAAAATATCCTTGAAGCAACAGCGGTTGAAAAGGTTTCGATGTTGGCGACGCCAAGTTTTAAGTTTTTTAGAGCAGAAATTTGTACACAGTTGTTTCTTTGTCGTCATAAAGACGCCAAAATTCGTGATATTGGTGGATTTGTTCAGGATATCCTGGACTACGTTGATGACAGTTTTGCGACAATAACTTTTTTCGGAGTATACAAAAAGCTACTAAAGAGAAGGTAGTGTTTATTTGAAGAATGTCATGGGTGTCCTGAATATCAGATGAGGCTATCTACTACAAGTAGGTTATCAAAATATTCTCAGACGTACGGTGAAGCGTCTAGTAGGCAAAAAGCAAAAAGCGTTATGCTCTCAAATTTTACAAAATGTACACTATCGATCAACAGGTAATTGTGTAACATTAACATTAGACGACACATGGAAAAATTGTCTGTGTTGCGGTAGCCACTATAAATTTGTAATGTGTTATAGTATTTTAATACACATAAGAAAATGTTTAAATCTATGCAGATGCTCGCGTATTTTTAAAAAAATTTAAAAATATCAAAATTAGTATCTGAAAAATAATCTTATCTACACAGTTTTTCCAATCTTATTCTGCTTCCAATAAACTTGAATGAAAATACAAACATTTTCATTTTTATTCAGCAAAATTTTTAAAATCAATTTCTTAACAAATTGAAAACGGCAAAAATTGTTCACACAACCACTTTAACAAAAACAATATCGATACAAAAAAAAAATACAAAATAAAAATCAGGTGAAATCACAAAATCATATGCAGCAGAATAAGGAAAAGCAAAATTAAAACTAAAAAGCATATAAGCAAAAGTAAAAAAAAAGCAAAGCAAAGCAATACCTAAAGTCAAAGCAAAAGTAAAAGCAGAAGCAAAAGCTGAAACAAAAGCAGAAGCAAAAGCAAAAACAAAAACAAAAACAAAAAGGCAACATTAAAAGCAAATAAACAAATCTAAAGCAAACGAGCAAAAGCAAAATAAAAACAGGAATAGCCAAAACAAGCGCACACTTCCAAAAGCAAACAAGAGAAATCTAAAGCAAAAGAGCAATAGCAAATAAGAAAAATCAAAAACAAAAACAAAAAGTTAAAAGCAATAGTTAATGGAAATGAGCAAAATTAAAATAAAAACAGCGAAAGCTAAAGAACAAAATAAAACTCGCAATCAAAAACAAAAGCAAATGAACAAAAGCAAAATAAAAATAGCTGTAGCCAAAGCAAACGCACACTACCAAAAGCAAAAGCAAACACTAGAAATGAAAAGCAAAAACAAAAAGGCAAAAGCAAATTAGCAAAAGCAAAATAAAAATAGCAAAAGCCAAAACAAGAGCAAACTACCAAAAGGAAACAAAAGAAATCAAAACCAAATAAGCAATAGCAAATGCAAATTCAAATAACCAAAAGCACAAAATAAAAACAGCAGAACCAAAAGCAAATGCACACTACCAAAAGCAAAGACAAACACCAGAAATCAAAAGCAAATGCAAATCAGCAAAAAGAAAAAGACAAAAGCAAATTAACAAAATCAAAATAAGAACAGCAAAAGCCAAAGCAAGCGCACACTACCAAAAGTAAACAAGAGAAATCAAAATAAATGAGCAATAGCAAAAGCAAATTCAAATAACCAAAAGCCAAAAGCAAAAGCTGATGGAAATGAGTAAAAGTAAAGCAAAAACAGCAAAAGCTTAAGAACAAAATGAAACGCGTAATCAAAATTAAAACTTATTATCTAAAAAATAATCTTGTGACACATTTTTTACAATTACAGCCCTATTCTGGCAAATTAACAAATTGTTAACCAGTATTTTGAATATTTCTATGTGTTTGCTGTAATTTTTTTATTTCAAAACAAAATTTGAAGCTCAAAAATAAAAAATGTTGATAAAAATTGTCAACTGCTTTTCAGATATTGACAATTTTGAAAACAACAAACACATAGAAATATTCAAAATACTGGTTAACAATTTGTTAATTTACCAGAATAGGGCTGTTAGTCTCTGCTTCCGAGAAACTTGAATAAAATACAAATATTTTCTTTTTTATTTAGCAAAATTTTTAAAATCAATTTCTTAACAACTTGAAAACGACAAAAATTGCTCACATAACCACTTTGACAAAAACAATGTGAATACAAAAATAAAAAAAAAACACAAAAGAAAAAGCAGGCGAAATCGCAAAAGCAAATGCAGCAGAATAAAGAAAATCAAAATTAAAACTAAAAAGCAAATAAGCAAAAGTAAAAAAATCAAAGCAAAGCAATACCTAAAGTCACAGCTAAAGTAAAAGCAGAAGTAAAAGCAAAACCAAAAAGACAACATTAAAAGCAAATGAACAAAAGCTAAAGCAAACGAACAAAAGCAAAATAAAAACAGGAATAGCCAAAACAAGCGCACACTGGAAATGAGCAAAAGTAAAATGAAAACAACAAAACAAAACGTGCAATTAAAATAAAAAGCAAATGAGCAAAAGTAAAATAAAAACAGCAAAAGCCAAGGCAAACGCACACTACCAAAAACAAAAGCAAACACTAGAAATCAAAAGCTAATGCAAATAAGCAACAACAAAAAGGCAAAAGAAAAAGAAAGTGAGCAGAAGCAAAATCAAAACTAGTTTCCGACCGAATATTCGGTTTCGGTTTCGGTTACGGCCAGTTTTGGCCCTTTTTGTTATTTTCGAGTATTCGGCCTCAATAGGGCCAAACTTTTGGTAAAAATTTCTTTCATCAGTCATTTAATTCAAATATATAATTTTGGTTCAATAAAAATATTTACAACGCATAGACCAAACAAAATTATGAATTTGTCTATAATTTGATTTATCGTGTTAACGTCAAACATTTTGATGAATTTTGGGCATTCGGTACTATCATTTTCGATTTTATCATCTCTATTGCAATTTATATTAAAGTTTCATAGGTACTGAAGCCAAAAATTGATAATTAATTTTCTTATGTGCATAAAAGTACTTTTGTATCCTTTTAATAAAAAAAAAAAATATTTGTAGAAACTTAAATTTTCATATTAATAACCAGTTTTGGTTTCGGCCAAATATTATAAAATGGCCGAATATTCGGTTTTGGCAATAAATCCGGTTTCAGTCTTACACTTATCAAAACAGCAAAAGCCTAAGCAAGCGCAAACTACCAAAAGCAAACAAGAGAAATCAAAAGCAAACGCACACTACCAAAAGCTGAAGCAAATACTAAAAATCAAATGCAAATGAAAATAAGCAAAAACAAGAAGGCAAAAAGAGAAATCAAAAGCAAATGAGCAATAGCAAAAGCAAATTCAAATAAGCAAAAGCAAAAACAAAAAGCCAAAAGCAAAAGCTAATAGAAATGAGCAAAAGTAAAGTAAAAACAGCAAAAGCACAAAAAAAAATGCGCAATCAAAAGCAAAAGCAAAGGAGTTAAGGCAAATATGAGCAAAATAAAAACAGCAGTAGCAAAAGCAAACACTAAAAATCAAAAGCAAATGCAAATAAGCAAAAAATAGACAAACGCAAAAGAAAATGACCAAAAGCTTAAGCAAAAGCAAAATAAAAAACAGAGCAATAGCAAAAAAAAATGAGCAAATTTTTGATACTATTTTCTACTGCTTTCTACTGCTTTTTTTATTTTCTACTACTGTAGTAAAACTGCAATTCATGATACTATTTTCGAGTACTGCTAATATTTTCTATTACGCATATAATTATGATATTAATAATATTAAATGAGCGACGTTGTTGTCATTGTCTCTACTTAATATAGTGATACTTAATTACTACACAAGTATAAAGCAATCATTTTTAAAAATTAGACTTTTTCATTCTATTTTATTAATATTTTTTCGTACAAATCGTACGTAACGCCAGTTTGCTAATGCCCACATGTAATTATGGTATTGTATGATGGTGTAATATGATAGCATGTTATGATATGGATATGATCGGATAGGATGATGAGATAATGGGTATGAAAAAATGTCAATTATGGTATAGTAGAAAGGTATTTTTTTGTATAGATGGTGTGGTATGATATGAATATTTGTACTTATCTTTCCACTATTATTTCTAATATTATTTACTCAATCTTACTATTTCTACTATTACTATTTTCTGCTACTGTTTTTACTGCTATTTTTTACTCTTATTTTCTTCAATTATGTCTACTAACTACGTATGGAACGACGATATCGTATTTTGGTGTTATATGTTGATTATAAGGTTAAATGGTATGGGATGATGAGAGAGTATGATATGGTATGTATATTTATTTTACTATTTCCTACTATTTTTTTATACTACTGTTTCTGCTACTACTTGTAATATCTTTTTTCTACCATTATTTTCTTCCACTATTTATTCTGTTTTTGCTACTACTATTTCTGCCACTATATATTTCTATTATTACTACTACTATTTTCTACTTCTATTTATACTTTTTATTCTTTAATTTCTGGTATGATATGGTGTAATGTTATGTAAACATAGGGTGGATAAATTATATTATCTATTTTCATACAACTATTTCTTATTACCTTTTTCTACTATTTTCATTTATTTTGTTATACGATTTCTCAACTACTTTTTCGTCTTTAATTTTCCTTGATTTTTAATTGTACATTTCTCCTACTACTATTTCTACTACTATTTGTTAGTACTATTCCAACTACTATTTTCTACTTCTATTTTTACGAATATTTGTACTTCTATTTCCGACTTTCTTTTCTACTACGTTTGGAATGAAGGTATTGTAGGATGGTGTAGTATGTAAGTATGTATATGATGATATGTTTGGTATGATGACAAAAAAAGTTTATGAAAAATCACCCATGAACTGAAACAAAAATAACTCAAGAAATTAACATAAAATTGCGTTTGTATTACGATTTTCAACTTCTTTTTCCGATCCAATTTTCCTTGACTTTTTATGCTACTTTTCTCCACTACTATTTTTGACTACTATTTTTACTACTATTTTTACTGCTATTTTTTCTGCTGGTTTTACTTCTATTTCCTACTTTCATTTCTAATATGGTTGTAATGAAGGTGTTTTGTGATGGTGTGGTATGATTGGCTTGGTATGATGGTAAAAAAATTTATGAAAAATCACCCAAATGCAACAAATTACCCATGAACTGAAACAGAAATGACCCAAGAAATAAATATTTGAATTACTTTGTTGCTACGATTTTCCACTTCTTTTTCCACTACATTTTTTCTTGATTTTTGTTTACTTTTTTTCTCCACTACTATTTCTTACTACTATTTCTACTACCATTTTCTTCTTCTATGTTTATTTCTATTTCCAACTTTATTTTCTACTACTTTTGGAATGATGCTATTGAATGATAGTGGTATGATGGTAAATGAAGATGGGTTTCGTATGATGGTTAAGAAACAAGTATAAAAAATCACCAAAATGAAGCAAATGACTCATGAAATGAATCGGAAGTGACCCAAGAAATTAATAATAAATTATCCAAAAACCAAAATTTCGCCAAACAAAAACAAAAATATGCCAAAAGCATTTCGGTTAGAAAACTTTTTAATAGAAAACGAAATTTTATACAAACAACAAAGAAAACAATCCCAAAGTTTTAAGTTATTATAAAAAAAAATTGCTCATTACTAAAAAAAAATGGAGCCATAGCAAAGTTTTAGCCAAAATCTTGCTGTAAGTCTTTGATTTAATTGTAGTCTTTGATTTTTTATACAGTAAAATTAAAGTAAATGGATATATCTGGAGAAAAAACATTTTTTTTTCTTAGTAATTATGAGATGCTATTGCAGACTGAATAATATTTTGAATAATTTTACATTTATATAATTTCTTGCGTGATTTATGTGGCGATATTTCCTTCTACCCGAATTTTTGCCAAAAAAATAGGCAAAATTTGAACCACTTTTTCTTTGGACGAAATTTTTTATAACGCCATTGGTTGTAGTACGCTGGAACGCCTTAAAGTTGAGTAATTTTTTATAACAAGTTCAGATTTTGGGCATTTTATGAGTTGCTTTAGACAAATAACTGCCAAAAATCAAAATTTTTTAATAAAATTAAGCCAAAATTTCAAATAATTATAAAAAATAAAAGCTAATTATCTTTGCGTGTTTGAGCTATTTTGGTTGATCTGTTTTTGAATGATAAAAATTAAAAAATTTTTTACATTGTTTTTCCCAACGTTTCGTAAGTAGTGTCCTACATCTTCAGGGGATGTCTATTAATTAAAATCTAAATTTTTTTTGTTAAAACAGAAACACAATATTTCAATATCTGATATTTTTAAATTAAAAAAAATGCAAATCCTATAAAAATAAGATCCATTTATCAAAAATAGTTTGGATATATTGAATCACTAGGAACTGTAAATAACTTTTTCTACCTCGTCCTACAAATTTCTTTAAAATATATTTTAAAAAATGCCTAAATCATTAATATTAAATATTTAGTGAACCATTTTGCCTCACCATTTCAAATTTTAGCTAAGTAATACCACCAGGTACAAACCGTATATTTTTCAAACTCTATAAACATTTCATAAATGGTCATTTACACTTTTTTCTTATATATTTAAAAATGTTTCTTTTTAGTATTCTGGAAGCTATAGGCACTATTTTAAGCATTAAATAATTTAAATGTACTTAATAATTTTAACTTTACCATAACAAGTGTCTCTCGCAGAAAAACTAGGTACCGGAAAAGCTAATTTTAATCCAAATTTGTGATATTCCGTTAACTCTTGTGTCTGATGTCATGTACAAAGTAAATTTTTAATGGACATATGTAGGGTATTCACAAGATGTGCTATAGTGTCATATTGCCATATTGTCCTTAAATTTTACAAATAAAAAGTACAAGATAAATAAATGCAAATAAGAAACATCTGTTTGATTGCGACACTTCAATAAACATACCTTTCAGAGTTGTAATATATAAGTACTTCTTTTTATGGAAGGTCACAATAAAATGTTTAAGCTAGTGTAAAATCTTAGAAGAATATGACATTATGACATGATAGCACACCTTGTGAATATCCTAAATGTTTGTGAACCATATACAACAAAAAATACATAAGATTAACTCGATATACTATCGTCTCATACAAAAATTTCATATAGAAATTTTTAAACTTAGTTTCCTAGCAAAAAATATACGACTTACAATAAATCTAATGTCTCTATACGAAATAATCTTTATACGATCTCTACTAACGGTTTTTGGTGTACCAAAATATTTGGCCATTAAATATCTTTACATTTTTAATAGTATTCTTTTGCATGTAGTTTTCATTTTATTTCCTTCTCATTGTTAAAGCCGCTCCATTTCCCTCCCACTGCAGCTGTATATCTTTCCTTAATGGCTTCCTCCATCGTCGCATTTTATTTTTCCTTTTCGCACATTTCATTCTTATTATTTATTCTAAGGACATAACTTTTGGCATTCCCGAGAACATTAAGGTATGCAATGCGAGGCGGCGACTGCATCCAAAAAAGTCATCTTCAAAGACGCCAGCAAGTCGCCTCCTACTAGTTTTAGGTGAACAAGTTTAACAACCTCAGCGTTTGGTGTGCCGAGGACACGTTGCGTAGTTCCCAAATCCTTTTCTGTTGCACTTGCTCTTTATTGCTATTGGATTTTTTTTTGTGCTGTCAGCTGATTTTGCATTTTTTAAAATTTTTATTTTTAACCTGAGTTTTTCACCTGCGCTGTAACTGTTGTCGTAGGCACCTACAACTGCATTATTATCGTGCTGAAATTCTCGTAATTTCGAAAAATAGTACATATTTCTACAATAGCATTTTAGCCAAATGGCGCCCGCTTTAATACCAACGCGTACAATAATAAAATCCTCCGCAGGATAATGTTTTTTATACGCCAGAAAGGAAGATATAAATAACGAATGCAGCTTGTTTTTGTGGAGCTTAAACAAAACTATTTTCTGTCGACGTGAAGACAAATGTATTTTTAGCATTTATAAATGTTGTCACAAATGCGAGAGTTGGACGGAGATGGATTTTTGCGCTTTTTAGCTAATGGCATTGAACTCTGCAGCAGCAGCAGTGTTCTGCCAACAATGTTTAGCATTTTTTTAATCTTAATTTTTTTAAATGTATTTTAAATTCAGAATCATAGCAGTTAATAACAGTGGCGGATTAAGTAATTGCACGTTTTTAGGGAGGGGCTTCATTATCAAAATTCAATCCTTAAATTTTTTTCTTTTGCATGTATAAATATAAATTGATATATTGGGTGCAAAAAGAGCATGAGAGCCTTTCACCAACCACTCATACCAACCAACTTATTAGAAACGTAAAAACAGTTCAAGTCTCTATAGATTATAGTCATTACATTCACAATGAATGTTTTAAACTTAGTCCTTTTTTTAAAAAAACGTGCAATAAAAAACATAATTAATAACTTACTTACTTACTTACTTACTTAGTTGGCGCTACAACTGTATGTCAGTCTTGGCCTCATCTAAGAATTTGCGCCAGCCATTTCTGTCTTTCGCTTGCTGGCGCCAGTTGGAAATTCCAAGCTTCGTCAGGTTGTCCTCTACTTGGTCTTTCCAACGAAGATGCGGTCGTCCTCTTCTGCGTTGACCAACGCTGGGTACCGAATCGAATGTTTTCTTCACTGGAGCATCGTCTTTCATGCGCTGAACATGACCAAGCCAGAGAAGCCGGTCGATTTTAATGCGCTTGACTATGTCGATGTCAGCGTACAGCTCGTACAGTTCATCATTCCACCGTATTCGGTACTCGCCATTGACGCAGATTGGTCCGAAGATCTTACGAAGAATCTTTCTCTCGAATGCTCCTAAAGTCTTTTCATCTAAACTGCTCAGCGTCCAGGTTTGTGATGCGTAAAGTAGGACGGGCATGATGAGCGATTTATAGAGCGTGATTTTCGTTCGTCGAGAAAGGGCTCTGCTTCTCAATTGCCTACTGAGCCCAAAGTAACACCTGTTGGCAAGAGTTATTCTTCGCTTGATCTTAATGCTGATGTCGTTGGTTGAATTAATGCTGGATCCCAGATAAACGAAGTTCTTCACAACCTCGAAGGAGGTATTGTCAACGGTAACGTGGGTTCCAAGACGCTGGGACTGTTTGTTTGTTGACACTAAGTTTTTCGTCTTATCTGCATTCACTGCCAGACCCATTCGACTTGACTCTCTTTCTAATCTGGAAAATGCTGCACTGACTTCGCGCGTATTATGGCCAATGATATCGATGTCATCAGCATACGCAAGCAGCATAACACTCTTGTAGAATATTGTGCCACTACGTCTCAGATCAGCAGCTTGGTTGATCTTTTCCATCAATAGGTTGAAAAAGTCGCACGATAAGGAATCACTTTGTCTGAAACCTCGTATGGTAACAAATGGTGCGGAGAGGTCCTTCCCGATTTTAACTGCTGGTGTTGCTCAGTGTCATCCTGCAAAGTCGTATTAGTTTTGCAGGAATACCAAATTCTTCCTTATTGGGCTGTCGAAGGCGGCTTTGTAGTCGACAAAAAGATGGTGGGTGTCGACTTGTTTTTTTTTTTAGTCTTCTCCAAGATTTGTCGTAGCGTGAAAATCTGGTCGATGGTGGACTTTCCAGGTCTGCAGCCACACTGATAAGGTCCAATCAGTTCGTTTACAATGGGCTTCAATCTTTCACATAAAACGCTCGACAGGACCTTATATGCGATATTCAGAAGGCTTATCCCACGGTAATTGGCACAGATAGTGTGATCGCCTTTCATGTGGATTGGGCAGATCACACTGAGATTCCAATCGTTCGGAATGCATTCTTCCAACCATATTCTGCTTAGAAGCTCGTGAATGCATTTAAGTAGAGCTTCGCCTCCGTTATTAAACAGCTCAGCAGGTAAGCCATGAGCTCCCGCGGCTTTATTATTTTTTAGCCGAGCTATAGCTGTCAGAACTTTTAATAGTCGGGCAGCGGAACTTCGACGCTGTCATCCGTAATTGGGGTTTCCGGGATATCATCTCTATTGGCGGGATTGTTGTCAGCGTCGCCATTTAGAAGCTTAGAGAAGTGTTCCCTCCATAACGTCAGTGTACTCTGGACATCTTTCACTAGATTTCCGTTTTCATCCCTGCAGAAAGAGGCCCCGGTTTTAAAACCATCGGCAAGGCGTCTTATTTTTTCGAAAAATTTTCGGGCCTCATTCCTGTCACCATACATCTCAATCTTTTCCTGCTCGCGCTTTTCTGCCTCTCTTTTTTTCCGCCTGAAAATACGTCTCTCTTCCCTCCTCTTTTCTTTGTATCGCTCCTTAGCAGCGCGCGTTACAACCGACTGCAGGGTGGCTTTGTAGGCGGCGTCTTTCTCTGCAGTGGCGTCGCGACACTCCTGGTCGTACCACTGGTTTCGGCGAGGGCGGTGGTAGCCAATCACCTTATCAGCAGCCGCACGCATGAAGTTGGAAATGTGTGTCCACTGCGCGCATATATCATCGATTGGAGGAGTGCTTTGAAGCAGTAGTGAGAGTCGAGTGGCAAAAGCATCGGCTGTCTGTTTCGATTGCAGCTTGTCGACGTCCAGCTTTCTCTGTGTAGGGTTGCGTGTATTCTTAGCTGCTCACAGACGTGTACGGATCTTGGCTGCAACAAGATAGTGATCCGAGTCAATAATTGCACCACGGATCGTGCGAACATCCAATACACTGGAAGAGTGCCTTCCGTCGATCGAAACGTGATCAATTTGATTTTTGGTTTTTTGATCAGGGGACATCCAGGTGGTTTTATTAATATTGAGATGCTTGAATTTAGTGCTACTTACGATCATGTTTCGTGCTGCGGCGAAGTCAATCAGCCTCATTCCGTTATCGGAGGTGTTGTCGTGGAGGCTAAACTTTCCGACTGTTAGACCAAATATATTTTCCTTGCCCATCTTAGCGTTGAAGTCACCAAGCACGATTTTTACATCGTGCTGGGGGCAGCGCTCGTAAGCATTTTCAAGGCGCTCGTAGAAAATTTCCTTGATCTCATCGTCCTTTTCTTCTGTCGGAGCGTGCGCACATATTAGGCTTATATTAAAAAATTTAACCTTGTTGCGAATAATGGCAAGTCGTTTGTTCACAGGTGTGAATCGCAGGACGTGGGCCCGTAGTCTCTTGCCAACTACAAATCCGAACCCAACCTCGTGCTTCTCCGCATGGCCGCTGTAGTAGATATCACAGGGTGCATGCCGAATACAACCCTGTCCCTTCCATCGCATTTCTTGGATAGCAGTGATATCAGCTTTGTATCTTTGCAAGACAGCAGTCAGTTGGATAGAGTCACCTTTCCAATTAAGGGTTCGGACATTCCAGGTGCATATCCGTAAATCATTATCATGTTTTCGTTTGTGGTAGTCGTCATCAGATTTAAGGATCAGTTTCTTCTATTCTTATTTTTTTCATTGAAATGGGTTTTTACGGGTGGGCTTCAAACCCGATGGACAACCTATTTTAAGCCTAGAGCCCGCCACCTAGATTAACCGCCAAACTAACGGTTGTCAGTTTTGACGTTGCCCAGGAAACACCACGTGGAGGTTTGAGTTGACTTAAGGAGATTTCACAAGGATTATGCTGGCCTCGCCAGGTTGAGACAGTTAAACATGTTAACCTGTAAAGGTGCGCTTTCGGTTTCCCACGAAAAACATAATTACTTACTTAAAAAAACAAAAAATAAATGCTTCAATCATGGGCGTACCGAGGGGGACAGGAAGACGGGCGTAGTCCCCTAAACTTAAAAACAATTCTGTTTTTAGTGTTAAGGTTAGAAATTCAAAACAGTTTTGCTTATAATTAAAATAGTATTGAAGTTTTTAATATTTATAAAAGCTTAATTTATTTTTATTACAAACTTGAGTCTGACACATTTATTATCTGACACAATTATTTAGTAAAAAACATTTATGAAAAGCTTTAATTGGAATTGATTGGTAAGTCTGACATATATGTATATCTCAATCTGAGCTGCCCAATTCGTTAGTCGTTTTTTCACCAGCACTTACGTTCGTTGTTATAACTAACGAAATCAAATCAATAGTTCAAGTTGAAATGTCTAATTGGATTTATTTGTGCATTTTTTAGTTTATAATTGTTTTTATAAATGAATATATGAGAAAGTTTTTTGGTGGTAAGTTTATATTACGTTACTGCAAATTATAAGTTCTGTGTTTATTTCCAAATCAATGTGCTTTACAGTCAAGAAAAAAAAAATGAAGTGGCAATGGAAGCAGAATGAAAAAGGAAGATGAGTTGCTTGCACCTGCTTCTGAGCTTTTAATTGCAAAAAAATCTATCTACGTCTGCTTCTTCCAGCACACACAATAGTGACAGTTTATGTGAACACGACTTGGGCAAGTGGGATGGCCGGTGTGCCTTTATGAGTACATCTCAGAAATTACAAATGCTTAAATACCCTTGGGTTCCTCTTCAAATCTACGATTTTAAGCAGAACATGATTGAGCCTAAACAGAAATTTTGTCACAATTTTCTGCCAACCCTTGTCCGTGGTTAATATACTCAAAACAATTAAAAGGTGCACTTTGCTTGTACTCTTCCCTCTTTCCACCTTAAAACGTTCAAGCCATTTTAGGATCACTCGTTATAAAGCCTTTCACAAAATATAAAAATAGGCATGAGTATTTTAGAACCCAAGTCAGTGGCACATAGGGTCAGCAGAAGTAGCTCAAGCATTCATTGCCGAACTGCTTGTTGTCTGGTCAGAAGAAATTACTGGAACAAAATCGAAAGGTTTTGTCTTTGATTATTTCGGTTATATTTTTTTGTGAATCTCACGACTTGCCTGTTCGTGGAAAAGACCAACCCTCCCTCCAATCATCCAGTTTAGTAAATACTGCTTCACGCAAAAGTTAAAATCAGCTTACAAATCATCCAGCTACATTAACTTTCGAATATTTGGAAGGTGTCGCTTTTCATACCATATCTCGACTCATTAAAATCATTCTTAAAACGACATTTTAATTCATATAAAGCGTGCACAGAAATTTGATGCAAGATAAAAATAGAAGCTGAATGATGATATTTTAAATCACTTTGCTGAAGATTTGCCGATGAAGAGCCTGAACAGAATCAAAAATCGTTGCGATCGACGATTCGTTGTTGTTGGAAAATATATGCCAAATACGCAGCTCGTTTCTGCAACGATAAATCGCAGACTTAGAATCTATGCTATTTCAATCGTCGGTCGCAACGATTTTTGATTCTGTTCAGGCTCGAATACTTTGATTTCCGGTTTTTTTAAGTCGCGCTTACTCCAATGTCGCTTCGAATTTAATTTTATATTTTTCTCAATAAAGCCAATATTTAACAAAATTAATTCTATTTATCAGCTACATGAAACAATAATTTTCCGCCTCCTCCTCCTGAGTAAAATCATGGCTGCGCCCATGGCTTCTATTGATTCTTTTGGTATTATTTCAAATTTAGAATCAATTTTAATACTATACAATTTCATAACTAAAAATAGTAGTTACATTGCAAGTAAAAACGATTAGTGACAGCGCAAAGCTTATTTTGATTAAGAATATTATTTAACGATGCAAATATAAAAAATAAACCCAACTAAATATTTTAGGTACAATATTTTGTACATTACCTAAAAAGTAAGCCAAAAACCTTTTTAGGGGCATATAACCTCACATATCTCACAATCCTTCAATTACTTTGGGAATGACCCAAATTATTTTTGTAAATCTGTGTGATTTATTCTGACTTCGGACTTAGCTCCAGACAAAGTGAAACGTGGAGATCACGTGAAAAATAAATATTTCAATGCATGATCAACCATTACCTAATTTGAGTGAAAGTTGAAAAGCAACAACAACAAAATACAAAACTAATTAAATAAAAATTCTTCTCCTCACGCAATCTTTGATGTTCTGTAAAATGCAACAAAAGCCATACTGACGAAACCTACGTCACACAACACACAGTGCGGTAAAAAAAGTAAGAAGAAAAAAACAAAATATAAAAATAAAAACACGACCGACATGCAAATTATAATTGATTCACATGGAAAACTGGAACGGTTTGAGGGGCTGACGACAGTGCTTAATCAGCTGCGACGAATCAAAATCAAGCCTTTCGTGGTGGAATGTGTTGGTAATTAGGAGGAAATAATTTGTGACTGCTGCTGATGATGGTGATCATGATCATGAAATGTTGCAACGCAATTGCAA
Source organism: Dichetophora obliterata (assembly GCA_963920525.1). Lineage (NCBI taxonomy): Eukaryota > Metazoa > Arthropoda > Insecta > Diptera > Sciomyzidae > Dichetophora > Dichetophora obliterata. The sequence goes on along the minus strand of OY986437.1, from coordinate 232,914,299 downwards.
ATTACAGTGATGCCCTTTCACAGTGTTGTTATTAGTGTTGTTGGTGTAAATTTACAGTTACCTTCCTAAAGGAGGGGCGTGTTGCGCGATAAACAAATCGTTGTCTGATGGCAACACTGCGTTGCTGCTTCATTTCAAATTACGAACTGGGTTGGCCTGGTTGGTTGTGTGGACGGGCCTATTATTAACGCCAGTGAGCGCCAAGCAGCTTGATGACAGCTGCTAGTTGTTGTTTTATATGGAGTTTATTTTTGCACAAGATGACGGAATTATTTTTGGGGGAATCTGTATGTGCATTGGGTAGGCTGGGCGACAACAATTTGTTTATACGTATAATTGGTGGTTGGTATATAGTATATTTAAAACTGTCAGAATACGCGAATATGCTCGGGATATTGTTTGAAAAACTGTGTACCCAATCCACAAGAAAGGCGAGCTCACTATTAGAGCCAATTACCGTGGGATAAGCCTTCCTAATATCGCATATAAGGTCCTGTCGAGCATTTTATGTAAAATATTGTAGCCCATTGTAAGCCAACTGATTGGATCTTGTTGGCTACAGACCTGGAAAGTCTACCATCGACCAGATATTCACGCTACGATAAATCTTGGAGAAGATCCAAGAAAAACAAATCGACACCTATCATCTTTTTGTCAACTACCTTCGACAGCCCGATAAGTAATCATCTATACTTAATATGACCAACATTTTCAGAGCGAAAAGAAGTCAACAGAGCGCGATGTGATTAATTTGTTGTTATATCTGCAGCATAACAGTGATCGAAATCGAAAGTTGGGTCAACAAGAAGCTGTCAGAAAGGTAAGCTTTTTTGGAAACGCGCGACCATTATGTCGCCTATAAAACAACTTGTAAAGTTCAACAACGACGCTTCGCAACAAATCACTGGGAAACCCTAAAAGCGATTCCTTTTCCGTTCTTGTCGGCTAAAGACTTCTCTTAGCAATACGCTTGAGAAACTTTCCAGCGAATCGCTTAAAACGACTTTTGGCGATTCGTTAGCGACTCTTCCAAACGAATCGCTTAGGAGCTCTTTAGACAATTCGTTTGCGAATCTTCCCGAAGAATCGCTTAAGACCCCTCTCGGCGATTCGTTAGCATATCTTCCAAGAGAATCACTTACGAACACTTAAGGTGATACGCTCGCGAATCTTCCCGGCGAATTGCTTTTATGGCCTCAGCTGCTTACAGTCGGCGATACCCGGATTACTCCCAAATGAGCTCGCCGGCGATTGTGTCATCTTCCAAGCGATTCGCTGGTGATTCTGAAGCGATTGAAAATGTTTGCAGGGTATGAATTTTTGTTGCTAATAAACCATGCAAAACAGATAATTTTATCCTTGCACGAAACTTTTCCCATTGCAAAAAAATTCACCGACAACTTAAATTTGAAATGGCTTGTAAACAAAGAATAAATTGACAGATTAGAATAAAATTTTTTGTGTGTTCAAAATAAAGATGTCACATTAAAATGGCGTATAAATTTTGATTCTTCTACTGGTTAAAAGGTGTCGCTTTCAATACTTTTATACCAACCTGTAGTTGGCTGATTTTTAATTTAAAATTTTGAGCGATTTTTTTCTTTGGGCGATATCAAGGTATATATAATGAGGTAGTGTTAGCAGATACAATTGTCTCTTGTGATGGGTAACTTAGCTGTCAAATTTCGTTGTTTACGAAAAAAACACAAATCAAACAACAAAACTTGTCAATTGAAATTGTGTTGTGAATTTTTGTGATTTAAATTGATTTAATTGATAAAATTAAACCCAAAAAATTTATCGAAAGCCTCTTCAAAAAGAGATTGGAACATTTTTTTGTGTGCCTCGTGAAGAAATACGCTATCGCTGAAACGTTGCTTGTTCCACAATATTTTCACAATCAGTTGTCTATCATCTGTCTTCAATGTGTTCAAGCCAGGGATGAAAGTGGAATTTTTCAGATTGTGCCGAATTGCTGAGAAAAATAGTAGCTTTTTAAAAAATTTTGCTTACACTAAACAAGGAGCGTCAGCTGAAACCAAAAATAAAAAATTTTCCTGTTTTTGTAAGAGTATTATTTCAGAAAAGACCACTTTTATTGAAATTGATCAAAAAATAATAAAATAGTGGCGTTTGAAAAATTGTTTGTCATTTTTGCTGAAAGTTTTCGTTTTTTATTGATAAATAATCAAATATGCAATGTATTGGTAAGAATTTGGAAGATTAGGGTCCATGGACAATTTAATAACGCATTTAAAAAAAACAACATAATGACTCACTAAAAATTGACTAATTGCTACTATGATCCACAAACTGATCCAGGGCATAATTTCGCCAAGGGTTGTCGTCTCGCCAGCCAGAAAAAATATATGTGAATGTCCCATTATGTCCCAAGTGGCGGCCGTAGCCTAGTGGGTAGAGTGCGTGGCCCCTAAGCTAAAGAACCGCGGTAGCCCGGGTTCAATTCCAACTCAGACAGAAAAGTTTTTTCAATTGAATTAATTTTTCTGTTCGGTCGTCACCTCTCTGTAGACAATGGCAAACCTCAGAGAGTAAAAATTGTTTTTCTTTAGTGTATGCTTTTTGTATTAAATTAGTTTGTAATACATTTTTAAATCGAGTTATTTAAAAAACAAGGCAAAAGGCACTGTAAAATTTTATTCATGTATTGCAAATTAGTGATGCTAAATCAGCCCAATCGGGAATAGTTTTTCACGGGAAATCGAAAAAGGGAGTTTTCATTTTTAAGATAAAGCTTATGAACATTTTGAAGATTTTAAATGCAAATTTGTTGACAAACCGTTGATGGACAAAATTGCATTAAAAATTTTCAAAATTTTCTTTAGCTTTTATCTTGAAAATTAAAACTCTCTTTTTCGAATTCGCGTGAAAAGTTATTCCCGATAGGGCTGAATATATAAAAAAAATAAAGATTTTTAAAATGTGTATCTTTAGATGCTATAATTTTGTAAATTACGGCTTTTCTATAGACATATATATTAGACCGGGTCAAAATTTGGATTCCGCCGTTCGGGGTCTCTAAAGATAGAGGAAATCATAAAAACCATTTCTGCATACTTTTTTTCACATCGGAGAAAATTTGTCGGAGCGTTTTTGATTCTTCTGAAGGTCCTTTTTGTTAAAAAAACATGTTTTTGCTGGTATCTTTTTTTATTTTTAAAAAAACATATATCCAAATCTTAAAAATATAAATTCCTTACTTATACCAACATTTAGGCATAAAGAAATTTTTTAAATTATGTTTTATTATAACTCTTATTGACCTCCAAACATACAATTTTTTGCTATTTTTAAAAACACATTTTGTTAAAACCTCTGTAAAAAACACATTTTTCATTGGATCTACCTAAAATTGAACTTATTGGAAAGGAATTAAATTACCTTTTTTTTATTTATCGGTTAAAACATATCTATGTGTGAAAAATGACTAAACGTCAGTAATCGAATTTAGAAATCTGCTAAAAAGATAAATTTCTTTTAAGCATAAAAAATTTTTAAAAATTAGTTATTATTCTATCTCTTATTAGCTGAAACCCGTCATGTTACGCCCCCTTGTTCAACGCTCATAAACTGATAACTTTTATTGACCTATAAAAATAGATTTTTTTTATTGTTTAAGAAACACATTTTGTTAAAACTGCTGGGAAAAAGTCTTTTTTATTATTATAATAAATTTTTAAGTGATTCCAAGTTTAAGAACTTTTCAAGAGACTTTAAAATGGCTTTCTTTTTTATTTTTCTTTTAATTACTTTCCAAGAAGATCAATTTTGCGTAAATCCAATGGAAAATGTGTCTTTTACAGAGGTTTTAACAAAATGTGTTTTTAAAACTAGCAAATAATTCTATGTTTGGAGGTCAATAAGAGTTATACTAAAACATAAGTTCAATAATTTTTTTCGCCTAAATGTTGGTATAAGTAAGGAATTTATATTTTTTGCAGATTTGGGTATGTGTTCTTTGAAAAATAAAAAGTTACAAGCAAAACACATGTTTTTTAACAAAAAATACCTTCAGTAGAATCAAAAACGCTCCGATAAATTTTCTCCGATTTGAAAAAAAAGTATGCAGAAATCGTTTTTATGAGTTCCTCTAACTTTAAGACCCCGAACAAATAATTTTTTTCCCCCATACAGAAGCGATCCGGCTTAATATATATGCTTTAAATTTTTTAATGAAATCAGATTGAAGAGTTTACTTTTTATCACACTTAAAATTATTTTCAGATATTGGTCTTGAAACTTTAAATTTGTTAAAAAAAAAACGAAAAAAACTTTTTTTACTAAATTCGACCATAACAACTGTACTACTGACACTGTTGGCACATTTTATACCTTAAAATTTTTGCTATTACTATACTCTTCAATATACAACAATTCATTGAAAGAAAAGAAAAGTTTTTACAAGCGTTTATGTAAATAATTGCTCTCAACAGTGGATTTTTTTTAATTTTTGCCAATTTATATGAAAAATTTTGGCTAATCGCAAATAAATATTACGATATTTGGATTCGACGAAAAAATTCACTATAAAAAATGTTATCGCTGTGTGTTATAGTGAAAATTTCCAAATTTTTTGGAGTAGTGTAATTATGTTCAAGTAACTATACTAGCAATGATAAGAATAACGAAATGTCAAAATAAGCAACAAGGTGCATCAAAAATCGAAAATTACATTAATTACATTTACATGCAACTTGGTTTTTTTAACTCCGATAAATTTAAATAGTCCGAAATGAAAACGTACGTGCCTAAACTATCGCCTGATCTCGAAAGTACGAAAAATAGCACAATTGTTGCTATAGTTCCATCCCTGGTTCAAGTTCTTATTCATTTTCTTTAACGCTCTTCTTATGTTTGACAGCTACGGTACTCACCTCTCTGGGACAACACTACCATGTTGAATATACCTTGGGCGATATTTCCTACCGCCTTGTTAAATAGAGTGTCTGTGTCAAGTTACAAAACGTTACAAATGCTCGATTAAAACATGTTCTGAGTATTTGGCTTATATATATGGGATGTAGGCGTGGCAGTTAGTTATAAAATTTTCAACAAAGCCTTTAAGAGATTTTTACCAAATTTTATTTAAGTTGATCAAAAGCTATGGGAGCAGCTAGAAAACATATGAAAATACAGATAAACAGACATTCAGCTTTGTATATTACTTATATGTATATTATGATGCCGGCAATCGGTAATGATTTTGGGCACTCGTTTCAGTATTGCAAGAGTGGATTTATTGAAATTTCGTTTACTGCTTCTTATTGAAAATCAAAGGCATTGATTAAAGGACGCATGCGTACAACTCATAAATCCTTTTATCCTCATAATCGACCTTTAAATAAGAGTCACGGCAAAAATTCATAACTTCAAACTTGATTAAGTGAGGTTGATGGAGTGCAGCACACAACAAAACAACAAAAACTTTGACACGAAGAGTTAAGCCTACCGCATCAAAGGCAGCATGTTTATGTCTTGCGCATGAAGTTCACTTGACACGAACCGCAGCTATCCCGCGCGCAAGTGAATCCTGCGCACGTTGCTCCAATTGCAAATGCTTCCCGCACCAGCAGCACCATCCAAACATTGAAGAAACGCACAATACCGCTGCGCATGCGCAGGTGAAACAAGTTGATTTAACATCAACTCAATTGAGCTGAGCTGCCACAATACAGCACCAACTCACTTTAACTATTACACGACCTACTCGTGTCTGTTCTGTTCTGTTCGGTTCGGTTTTATCTCCCTGCTTACGTACTTTCATGCCCAGCAAAACGGCTAGATGTGCATCTGTGGCACGTCAAACGGACGTGCAACGCGCGCATCACGATGCAAAACTGGCGTAGCGCACTGTCAGTGAGTTAAAATAACAACAACAACAGCAGCATCAGGGCAAAATAAATAAAATTCTAAATTGCGATCATCGTAATTGTGGCTGATGCAGACTGCTGCTGCTCGGTAGCCTCCTCAACTTTGAGTGGGGCGCTCATTATGCTATGCCATGGGAAGCAGAAGCTGTTGCTGCTGCAGCAGTTTGGATGATTTTCGCATGCGCACATCTCATGTGCCCGCGGCTTGCCACCACAACCACAACCAGTGCTCGTCTGACGTGCAAGAATATTCCACCGAGTACCTACTCTGCTCCAGTTGTTGTTGTTGTTGTTGTTGTTGTTGTTGTTGTTGTTGTTATACCTCCCAACGTCTGTCCGTCCCTCCATCACTCCTTTTGTTTGTCCGTCCTGTTTTCCTTGGAACGCGCGGCTGGTGTCAAACGTTTTGTAATCTGTCACGTCGCATCGTTTTTATTATTTGCTTCTCTGCTTTCTTGGCAAGCGTGCAATTTAGTTTTTTTTTGCACCATCTTCTTCTCTCACAATTTGTCTGCTCCATAGGAAGCTGTTTGTGGCCAATTTGTTGCAGTAAAGTCGAGCGAGAGCATCCTTTTATTTTAATCTAAATTGATATTAGTTTGACCTTCAGCCGGGGGCATCAAAATGAACGTGTTACTTAAACTAGATGCGAGCGATCTATGGTTCTTTTTTCAAAAATGATTCATACAGACATTTTTACTTATAGAAAGATTTAAGGTTGTGAGTCATGATTATTTTCTCAATCCAAGTTCTTACCAAAAATAACTGATATTGCTTGTGTATATGAGTAGAAAATCTTATAAATATTCTGTGGAATGCATAAAAAGTGAGCATTAGCTCCGCCGACTCGATTTTCAAGCAAAACCAAGAGAGTGTAAGAATTTTTTGCTTAAAGTATGGAGTCGAAAATGCTAAATTTTTATGCATTCCAGCCATTATTTTAAGCGTTCATTAACGACAGCCTTTTTTTAATTGAAATTTATGAGCGAGTAAGGACTTAACACATTGACTCTTCCTAGAGGTTGTTTTAAAGATTTTAGAAATTTATATCAACCAATAAATAAAACAATCAAAGGACCTTTTAAGTACTCAAAATATTACTATAAAATCTTTTAACATTTTTGTTTTATTTCAAAAAAACCGTGTGCCAGAACTTTTGAAAGAAAGTACTAAGCATAACTGTCCATCGGAGTTGTAAAAAATTGCATGAAAAAACTAGCACTGAATGGAAAAGAAATGATTTAAGTCATTCAATAATTTTCTGATTTCATGAATTCAAGTTGAGAAATCAGCAATCATTTTGAAGTCATGACTTTAAAATCAATTGGTAAAATTTTCTGTTGAAGTCTTTTAATTCATTCAATATGATTGAAGTCGTGCTTCTTGAAGTCATTGATTGCATACAATTGTAATCAATTTGATGACAATGAAGTCATTAGAAGTCAGTTGAAATCATATTTTAAATCACTGAAATTGTGAAATAACTTGAAGTCTTTTGATTACATTACAAAATTTTAGAAGTCATTTTGTATGCAGAATACATTTTTGCTTAATCAGGGAAAATTAAGCCTTGATAGTAAAGGTCAGTAGCGTAGATATGGGGGTCCGCGGGTCCTGACCCCACCCAGAGCAATGGACTCATTACCAACTATCTCACGTTGTTTTGAATTGATTCTAATATTAAGTTAAGGGGAGGTTCTGCTTTAGTTTAGGTAGTTTTCTGCTTTATGTTCATCCTTAGGATCTTGAAAATATGAAGTCAAAGCGATATTTCCCTATATAATTTATTTTACGAGTCATACTTGACCGATTTCGTTGTTTGATGGCTCAAATTAAAGCTTATTGTATTTGGGGGCCTTCCGGAAGTGTTTTTTTCCAAAAAAAAAAATATTATTATTATTTTTTAATGTTAAAGCTTAGTATGCTGTAGGAACCAAAAAAAATTTCCATAAGAAATACATTGAGATTTTTTCACATTGAGAGAGATGCAGCGAAATTTTTTTCGGCAGCTAGTACGCTGCACAGTGGGATTTTTTGTGCAATAAGTAATTTTTTCCACACATAATATTTAAAAATGTAATGATGCAGTTTTGTAGAGAATTGATTCAGTATGAAGAATCCATAAATTCTATCCCAAAAAAACGTTTATTTGTCTTTGAAATAATGAAGTAAAGCCACATGTAAATTTTGGTCCAAAATATTGAAAACTGTTTACGCACTTCTATAGTGTTTGTACGTAAGATAATTTTATTGCTCCGATTTAAATAGTGATTTTTTTCAAATATAGCCTTTTCTGCGTATTTAAAAAAAATTATAAAGTTCGCTCATATTGTTTGAAAGAGATGATAGAATAAAATTTGTTCTATAATGTGCCGTGATTGCAAACTTCCTTGGAAGAAAAAAAAGGTTGCTCGGTCGTGCTAGGTGCTCCCGCTATAATAAAATGAAAGGTAGGACTCCATACTATCAATTAAAAAAAAAAAGTTTGAATAATTAATACAATAATCTTTTATGAAATCATAAAATTTGTCTCCAAATCCATGAAATTTTTATTTTTAAAAAATAACAAAAAGATATGGCATACTTTTAGGCACGTGCGTTATTATGACTAACTGCATTACTGCATTAATCTGTATCACGAAGCAGCACACCAACGACAAGCAAGACACGCGAAGCAATACTTTTTTCTATACGAAATTCTTTTGCTTCTCGTGTCTTGCTTGTCGTTGGTGTGCATTTTCGTTATACTGAATAAAGCAGTAAACGTCATATTATGTTACAACAATAACTTATTTGGAATAGATTAAAAACAAAACCATATGATTTAACAACAATAAAAATACAACGTCAAAATAGCAAATAGCGAAGTGAAAGAAATATCATTAAAATGAGTTTATTTTCTGCGCTACTTAGGGCCATTTTGTTCACAGAGAGATAAATTTATCCCCGAGTTAATTCCATGATTTTTCCAGTTTTTCATTTGTTCACAGTGAGTTAAGCATTTAACTCTTCAAGCTGGAGATAAAAATGGTGGCGAGATAGCTTAACCCCAGAAATATTTAACTCGTGAAAATTGGTGAGTTAAGATTTTTAATTCGCTCTCATCACTCTCATTTTAATATTTTTTATTTACTAGGTGTCAAAATATTGAAAATACAGATTTTTAAACATAGGGAAACAGTATTGGGGGTTACTGATTTCGAATCTAGTGTCAGAATTTTAAAATTTGGATTAATTTTTTATTTTTACGAATTCGGGGCTGGCGCGAACTAAAGAGTAAAAATGGGTCGCTGAATCCGAATCCGTTGTCAGAATTTCAAAATTCGAAAATTTTTCTACACATAGGGCTGCCACCTAAAAATGTTTTATTTTAAGAATTTTAAACATGAGGGAACAGTATTGGGAGGTTACTGATTTCAAATCTGAACTCAAAATTTTTATATTCAAGATGGTGGATAGGGTTGCCACCTTAATATTCTACATTTTTACGAATTCGGGGCTGCCAAAAAAAAAATGGTACACCAAAAATGGGTCGCTGAATATGAATCCATGGTCAGAATTTCAAAATTATAAAGTTTTGAAATAATAGGGTTGCTTTTACTTTTGAAAATACATATTATTAGGTGGCAGCCCCATTATTATAAAATTTTATCATTTTTAAATTCTGACCACGGATTCGAACTCAGCGACCCATTTTTGGCATACCATTTTTTTGCCAGCCCCGAATTCATAAAAATACAAAAAATTAAGGTGGCAACCCTATCCACCATTTAAAATTTTAAAATTCAGACTTCAGATTCGAAATCAGTGACTCCTTAACACCGTTAAATAATGTTTAAAATTCTTAAAAATACTTATTATTAGGTGGCAACCCTATTATTTCAAAACTTTATAATTTTGAAATTCTGACCATGGATTCATATTCAGCGACCCATTTTTGGTGTACCATTTTTTTTTTGCCAGCCCCGAATTCATAAAAATGCAAAAAACTTAGGTGGCAACCCTATCCACCATTTTGAATTTTAAAATTCTGACTTCAGATTCGAAATCAGTGACTCCCTAATACTGTTAAATAATGTTTAAAATTCTTAAAATGACTTATTATTAGGTGGCAACCCTATTATTTTAAAACTTTATAATTTTTAAATTCTGACCATGGATTCATATTCAGCGACCCATTTTTGGTGTACCATTTTTTTTTTGCCAGCCCCGAATTCATAAAAATACAAAAATTGAAGGTGGCAACCCTATCCACCATCTTGAATTTTAAATTTTTGACTTCAGATTCGAACTTAGCGACCCCAATACTCTTTCCTCATGTTTAAAATTCTTAAAATAAAACATTTTTAGGTGGCACCCCTACGTGTAGAAAAATTTTCGAGTTTTGAAATTCTGACAACAGATTCGGAAGAAGTAACCCCCAATACTGTTTCTTCATGTTTAAAATTCTTAAAAAAATGTTTAGTTGGCAGCCCTGTGTAGAAAAATGTTAGAAATGTTAAAATGTTAGAAATTCTGACATCAGATGCAAAATCAGCGATCCATTTTTACCTAGTGTTCACTCTAACCCTCAAATTCGCAAAAATAAACCAAAAATCCCCACACATTTTTTAATTAATGAGCAACACTCTAACATTCCAATGGAAATCGATACAAACTGAGAGCGAATTTATGCTCTAAGCATAAAGCTGGGATAAAATGTGAACAAAACCACTTTTTTATCTCCCGATTTATACGCTTGGTATAAAATTAACCTAGAGATAGTTATCCCCGAATTAAATCATATTTATGCCCTTTGTGAACAAAATGGCCCTTAGTGAACTGAGTTACGAACTCATTAATTGCAATGCAAGTTTGGAATAAATAACCGGTTTTATTAAATCAAAAAATGCAATGCTTCAGGATGAAGAAATCGATATAGTGAAAAGAGCAATTCAAAAGAGGTTTCTTGGTCATTTCAAAAAACGGTGGCAAGAATCGCATAAACTAAAATCCCATTTTTTAAAAAAAAATGAAGATTGGCTAAAAAGTACGTCTAAAAAGTACGTTATAAAATTTTATATGTGTAAATGTTTTTTCCTATTGTGTTTTTAGCTGTATTTGAGGTATCACTTAATAGCGAGCCTAGTTGTTCAACTAAACTAGGAAGGCCAGCGAAAGATTTCGAAGATTGTCAAGTTCGCACAAAGAGGTTCAAGGCAGCTGAATTAGCTTCAAAATATTCACAAGAACATTTGAATATGGCAAGTAAAGTGATGGGTGGAAATATACCAACTCGATGTTATATTCGTTCGCCGGCTGTACTAGCAATGATGATGGATGCAGAGCTTACAAAGAGTCAGTATGAAGCCATCAAAAGTTTTCCAAAAATTAAGGATACGATATTTTACGAGAAGAAAAAAGGCATTGCTATCCAGATGAAATTGAAATAACTGAAAAAGCTGCGTCTGTTTCCTTGCAAAGTTTAATGGATCATACGTTAAGCCGATTATTTCAAACTTTTCCGAATGAAGAATTAAATGGTATGACGGATTAATTAAGATATTTCTGCTTTGAAAAATACCGAAGTTGTAGCATGCGGGAAGCAATTTTCGATCAAGCATAATTTCGTGTTTACAGTGTTAGATGGAAAGACAGCTCAAACGGTTACAGATACATCTTCAGCAGCTGTTTGTTATATTTGCAAAGCGAAACCTACTGAAATGAATAATCTTAATTTAGTTTCAAGCAAAGCTATTGATGGTGAAGCAATCAAAATGGGCGTTTCCTCCTTACATGCTCGCATTAAATTTATGGAGTGCATACTTCATATTGCCTACAACAAACCATTTGAAAGATGGTCGGCGCTCAAGGACGAACACAAAACTCTAAAACTGGAAAATAAACTTCGAATTCAGAAGGCCTTAAAGGAACAGATGGGTATACGAGTGGATGCAGTTCAACAAGGAACTGGGTCTACTAACGATGGAAATACGTCCAGGCGTTTCTTTTCTAATCCCGCACTTGTTGCCGATGTGACTGGTGTAGAGGAGCAACTTGTAGCAAAAAAGTTAATTCCTTGAAGTCCAAGGATTTTGCTCAAGATACAGCAAAACTTTTTGTTGAAAAATAAAGTTGGTAAATATATGCCAGTAACAGTACACAAAATACTGATACACGGAAAAGATATCATGGCTGCGGCAATACTTCCTATTGGCATGCTTTCTGAAGAAGCCGAAGAAGCCAGAAATAAAGATTATAGAACTTATAGATTAAGGTTCTCCAGAAAGTGTGATAGAGTTGCAACAAATACAGATGTTTTTCATCGACTTCTAGTATTGTCAGATCCTTTTATAAGTAGCATTAGATGTCAGCCCCGTAAACAGGTTCTTGCACTTCATGATATAGTTACAGAAATAATAGATGATGAATAAAAGTCTATATTTAAATGCATGTATTGAAATTTATTTTTAAAATAAATAGTTTTGGTAAAGAAACAAGAACTTGTGGGAAAAAATATAATATGCGTTATATGGGCGGTGAGTGGTGGGCGTTAATTGAAGTAATAAAGGCTCTGTGCCAAAATTCAAAATTTTTGGGCCAAAAATAAATTTTGGGTTGTACGGGCGGTGGGTAGTGGGAGTGGCCAATTTAGATGAAACTTTATTTTATTCTTAATTGAGGTAATAAAAGGCTATGTGCCAAATTTCAAAAACTTTGTGCCAAAAATAAACTTTGGGTCGTATGAAACTTTATTTTATTCTTAATTGAGGTAATAAAAGGTTATATGCTAAATTTCAAAAACTTTTGGCCAAAAATAAACTTTGGGTTGTATGGGCGGTGGGTAGTGGGCGTGGCCAATTTAGATGAAAATTTTTTAAATTCTTAATTGAGGTAATAAAAGGATATGTGCTAAATTTCAAAAACTTTGGGTCAAGAAAAAACTTTGAGTTGCATGGGCGGTGGGTAGTGGGCGTGGCCAATTTTGATAAAACTTAATTTTTTTTTTAATTGAGCTAACCAAAGGCTCAGAGCAAAATTTCAACATTCTATGAGCACTCCTTATATTTTTTGCCAAACATTGTATGAACAAATCCCACTGTGCGCTGTAGAAGCAAAAATTATTGCTATGTTGCCAAATTTCCAGTAAGTATGTTTAAGTGTTGAATTTGTTATTTAACAAATTTATTGTTGCACTTATATAGTTTATAAATGTGTAGTCTTGCTTTTTATAGAATATAAAATTGCAGCAATAAAAATATGGATCTGTCAACCAGAACAACAGTTGCTTTTTGCCCACACAAAATTGTTGACTCTACACCAAAATTTATCGTGTAGAGTTATATGCCCAAACAATTTCGTTCCTACAGCATACTAAGCTTAAAGCAAAAAAAAAGGAGGAAAAACAGGGTTTTTTCAAGGGGCCGCCATTTTTTTTAAAAATAGTTTTATTAAAATCGAAAAACCTACAAGTTTCATCTAGATTAATAATATTTTTTAATAATTTTTTTTGTTTCAGATCACTTGGCAGGGCTGTAGAGTGTACAATTCACATCGGCTATCGCCGCGCACGGCTTTGATCAGCGAGACCTTCAGCCGCCATTTTGAATTATTTTTCACCAAAAAAATTTTACAATGTTCTTGAAATATACACTAATAAATGCCACAAAATATTTTTTCTATCTTACTAGAAACCTACTTGAACCTTCCCTTAAGCACGAATCCAAATGTATATGTATGTATGTTTTTTCAAAAAAGTTATCAAAATTTGATTTAGATCAGTGTTTAATTTTTCTAAATCGGTCAACAATTACTAGAGATATAGTAAACATGTATAGTTTCCAGAAATTCGGTGATGCTTAGATTCAATTCAACAAGCCCATAAATTTTTACCTACCTACCGTTTTTCGACGTTTCAATAAAGTAATGCTGTGAAACATGACATTCGACTTCACAAAACAGTCTTGTAATTAGGTATTCAAAAGTATAATTTTTATGGTTTTTATATTTTTACGGACATCTGTCTACGCCACTGGTGAAGGTAGATTTTTAGAGACTAGGAAAACATTTTAATTCTTCCCTGCAGTTAATGGCACTAGTACAAAACTAGTGATTTCACTAGCCCCTTGGTAGCCAGTACTAATTCCACTTCAATCTACCCTCTTTGTATTCAACTGGCGAATTTTACACAAGCATGTCATAGGAAGGGGTCAATTGCTACCTTTTACACACCCGTTCCCTAGTTATTTCACTAGTCATGAAGAGCTAGCTTTTTCGCTAGATCATATTGACAAAAAAAAAACAAGGCAGAGTGACTGATATTCTTTTTTCAATATATCTATACCTTTTCATAACGATATTTTATTTATGTTGCTCAACGAAACTGAAAAGCTATATACGTCATGTTTTCTCGAATAAGTCACTTCGAAGTATGAGCTCGTCAGAATAAATTTTATGAGTCAGTCAAGACGTTAAAAAAATAAACAAGAAACAGTCGAGATGGAAGTTGATTGAACTGACCCTTTTATGCATTACCTTGGGTCAAAAAAGTAGCTAGTGCGTATAGAACTATTGAAGTAGCTAGCGTGAATGGGTCAATTGATACTTTCGATACTGGCGGGTTGTATTCGAAACGACTTATATTTTTACTCAAAAAGAGAAAGGAACAAAAAAAGAGATTAAATTAAAGGAGTGTACTTTAATAATTCAGAGTGGCATCAGAGTTAATGATTTCCCTGGGTCATGCTTTAATTGCTTTTAAAATATTATTTGACTTAATTCAAGGACTTCAAAGACTTCAAAAAATACTTAGGGTGAGTGCAATCTTTTCAAAAGAATTAAGTAATGCAATTCAGTTTTGCAATTATTACCGCGATTTTAATTGCAATGAAATCAGCAAAGACTTCTATTTTTGAATACATTCAATAACTCACAAGTGATTTCAGGACTTCTTGTGTTAATGTGATTGCAATCAAAAATGATTTAAATATTGCAATCATAACCTGAAGTCATTGGCTATGAAGTCACTGATTGCAATACAAAAATATTGCAATCTTTTACAACTCTGCTGGCCATAAGCTTTATTTTATAAAATCACCACCAATTTAAAATAATCAGAGGCCGAACAGCGGTCGAACAAGGTCCGTACGCTCGTTCTGAAGTCTAACATGGCCCAAAACAATCAAAAAAGGCTCTTGCTGTAAACTCAAAACTGGCAACGTCGAGGTATATCTCTGATAAAGTGTTCTGGACTGGTATTTTGGAGAGCACAGTTCGAAACTCAGCTTGCTCTAAGCTTTAATGATTCATTTATCCATTCATTTGATCATAACACCTACCATAAAAAACATCTTAACAAATATATTTAAAATTTTTCAATTAAATCACACTCAAAAAATTTTTTTGTAAAATTTCTACGAATGATATTAGTAAACAAAATATTCGTAAATTCTACAAATATTCGTACAATACACAAAGTATTTTTATTGTGATATCTTTACGAATTCATTCGTAAAATTTTTCTAATACCTGATGTAGTATCTACGAATACATTTGTTTTATATACTAATGATATTCGTAAACAAAAATAAATCTATTTGTATTAGTGCATTGTGCGAATGATTGTGTATATATAAATAAAAATATTCATAAATTTCTCGTACGAATAACTTCGTAATTTTTTTCATTACATTCGTAGTATTTACTAATGCTTTCGTACTATTTACGAATGAAAAATAATACTAGTAGTGAATACAATTCATTCGTAGGCTGACCGTAGAAATTATTAGTAGAATGTACGAATTATTAGTAGAGTCTAAAGAATTGAAAACCGAAATCGTTCAGCCTTGTTTGTCGAACATCTATTGAACGTAAGGAACTGTATGATTGTAAAGTGACTGTAGCCTACTGGTAGAGTGCGTGGCCCGTAAACAAAAGAGCCGAGGTTCAAACCCCAGCTCAGACAGAATTTTTGTTTTTTTTAGAATACGAATAAAATATTCGTAATATGTACTAATATACGTCGATTCTACGAATCCTATTCGTGGCTGAAAACTATGAATAAAATTCGTAGAATGGACGCAGTTATTAGTAATATTTACACACAAATATTTTTGAGTGTAGCATCAACAAATAATACATTCAGTACACAAGTATTAAAAAAAAAACACGGAAAGATCAAAGTCTGCATCATAAGTCGAACTACCAAACTGCACATTCATAGCTGTGGTCACAAGGAATAATGACTAAACTTAAAATATCGTAAAAAAGCGATATGGAATTTCCTTTATTGCCAATTTTTGGAAGTATGCAGATACCCATTTTTTGCACAGAATTGATCATCACGTATGTCTGCACGTATTTTGTTTGTAATGGTTCATATATTTCAAACAAATGGGTCGTAGTTCGTGCAATTAAAATATCTTTTTTTACGATACTTTGAGTTTAGTCGTTATTCCTTGTGCCCACAGATATATGAATGCTTAGACTGTATAGCTTTTGAAGCAAATTTTGGTTAGCGAATTTAATTATTATTTAAGATTTTTGACTTCAGTTGAAACATTCGTAATTGCTTCCAAACAGCCATTCTGCGGTCGAAAAAAATGTTTAAAACTAGGCCTTGTTCGGCCGCTGTTTATGCTTGGTAAAAAATGCTATTATACTTTGTCCTTAAATTCATTTTACTGTAGTACCGTATGGTAAAATTATTTTATTTTTGACAAGAGATTAAAACTAGTTGAAACTTTTACCAATAAATCAATTTGCATTAGATCTACTATCATGTTGCTACTAATTAATTGAATTCCAATTCCAGTAATTACGGTCCCGCACATTCTTAACACAATTGCTTCAATCGCAGCCATTCCTTGTTGATCCGATGAGCTTTCGAGTGTCAATTATAGTTATAGATAGATACAAGCAGCAACAGACAATGCGATACAATTTGATTAGCTTAGCAATTCAATGTCCAACACCGACAGTTGAAGTTGGTCTACGCTACGCATTCATTCCATTCACTGCAAAACTAATCCTGACGAAATCTATTCAGCACATAGAATTGTATCCAACGCAGTGCTGTGAAAGGACGACCATCGTACAAATAAAATACAATCAAATCTGCTGTCGAGCAGGAGCACATCTGTTGTTATTGTCGCTCGGAATATCCTAGTTAATTGCTGGTATTCCATTATCCATTCGTTGTCGCTTGCATGTTTCATTATATTCAATGAATGGTATCACAGAGGAGGGTGTCCATAATGGATACGAAGCTTTGCACGCGGAGTATCCTGAATTTGTTGTTCAGTTAAGGCATTGCTTACCGTTGTGCTGGCGGTTGAATGTGATGGCGATTGTGTGTCATGACTGCCAAATCTCACTTGACTCTTTGGTGTAAATGAAATCCTTTTCATTGCTGGACAAGCTCTAGCAGGAATCTTTGTTGGAAGGGTCGTGTTTTTTTATTTATTTTTTCTATTCCTACCTCTCATTTTAGTTAATTTAGAATGAAGCTAAATTGGAGCTGGTTCATTTGTTAGCGGTTTGTAAAAAGTCATGGATTTGTTGTTGTTGTGGCTAAAGTGTTTATATGTTCGCTCTGTTGAAGGAGGTGTGCTGAAAAAGGGTTGATGAAATATTTAATTGTACACAGATTAGCTTGTGACGGGCAATGTCACTTTACTTGAAAGAGGGTTGTCGCATACTCGTATAGGCGCCGGCACCTTACTCGTGTGTGGCCTACTGGGTAGAGTTTCGTATGTAAAAAAACCTTCAGTAGCCCTGGTTAAATTTTCTGACATTTCACAACACACACAAGACAGTTCATCGATAGAAGCTAGGTTAAAGTTCTTTGCAGGGCAGTGAAAGATGAGGTCGAGTTAAGCAAAAAATCGTATGCGAGGGGGGTCTATTTTCACACCCTTAGGAGTTACGGGGTTAATTGTTATTTCATGACTTTGATTTATACTATTTTTTTTCTAAGGCAACGAATTGACCTTTCTAACGGTGTATCAACAAACCCACCCAACTTATCCATTACCGAGCTGTGCTCGTGTAAAGATGAAATAAATCCGTAGAAACTACAAAATTTCAAGTTTGAGCGCAATTTTCTCAGAACTTCGCAAAATAAGGCCCTTTTTCGAGAAATTCAAGTTTCAAGGTCAAGTATATGTTAGTGCACTTTTTTTTATAAAAACTGTTGTTATTAGTTTTAGCGGCTTCATGTCTTCAGGTGCGACATTAAGAATTAACTAGGGAAATAATTTTATAGAACAATTTAGCCCTCAAAACCTAACCATTAGGGCCCAAATCGACCCTAAAACCGGAACGAAAACCGTTGTTGCTTATAGAAGCTTTGTTTAAACAAAAAATTAAGCTGTTTACAGCAATAATAATCCCCTAAAATAATAGCGCTACATAAAAATACGAATGAACCCAAAATAACCAGTTGAATGAGATATTTAACCTTCGTGGACATGTTGATTTCAGCTTCAAAAAGTCTGAGTGGTTCTCTCCTAGTAAAGATAATATTGGCCGCATTCTAGCCGAAAAAGTGCTCAAGTAGCGAAGTAGCATAAAATATTTTCACTATATAAATTGTGACATCTCATGGAACATGTTCTGTGAGAGCATACCATTCAGCCCGAAAGTTGTGGAACAGTTCTTGAGCACTTTTTCGGCTAGAATGCGGCCATTGTCTGATTTGCCAGCGTTAACGGTAAGGCCTTATTCTTGACACTACTCCTCCACCATTCGAAGTACTCCCTTCATGATGTCAGAAATGGTGTCAATGAACTTACCGAGGACCACCGACGCAATGTCATCTGCATATTCTATCGTGTGCGATTTATCCAGTCGAACCAGTAGTGAGTCCACAGCTATGTTTCACAGGGTCGGCGATAACAACCCGCCTTGGGGACATCCTCTACTTATTCTATCTCTAGTCTTGACTTAATCATTCTGCATATTGACAGCCCTGTGCTTGAGCATATTGTCTACCCAATTTGCTATCATTGGGCTTACATTGTGCTCTATACGCATGTTGGCATCTACGTAGAGGATTTTGCATCAGCGAAGTGCTCTCAAGATAGTCAGCTATCACTCTTTCCATCGTTTTGGGCATGGGGCAGCCCAGACATCAACGATCGAGGTGAGTCCCTACTGAACTTTATTCTACGATATAAACTTAGCGTAGCTAACATCGGCAAGGAGCCCACGTATGTAGGCCCCACCTCGTCGAACGTGTTAGACCTAACAATATCCTCCGACAACAACACTCTGGTCACAAATTGGAGGGTGCTAGCACAGCCCTCCTTCTCGGACCACAATTATATTAGCTTTAATATAAGCTTTAACTACACTCCAGCTCAAAAGATCTTTAGAAGCCCCAGAAACACTAACTGGAACCGCTTCAGAAGCATCATTGAGACCAAATTACCAGCTACTAAACAAATTAATACGGAAGAGGGCATTGAAAGGTCACTGAAGATTCTCTCGGCCCATCTTCTCAAGGCCTATCATGCCTCTTGTAAGCCCATGCGAACAAATCGTAAGATCAGACCACCATGGTGGAGTCCGAATCTTACAGAGCAAAGACGCGACCTAAAAGATTTCTTTAAACTAGCTAAAATAGCTGACAAAGAGGAAATTTGGGGGGAATACAAATGTAGGCTCAAACTTTTTAAAACAAACGTACGCAGAGCAAAAAGACACTCGTGGAAGTACGCAAAGACAATGGCCAGTGGACGGAGAGCAGTCAGGAATCCCTCGAGGTGCTTTTAAAGGCACATTTTCCGGGCTGTACCGAAGCTCCTAGCACTGCTACAATACGAGGGCACAGGACAACCCCGCTACAGGTTCCACACGACTTAATAACGTCGGACGGAATCGTATGGGCTATAAACTCGTTCTCGGGATACAAATCTCCGGGACCAGACGGTATAATTCCTGCCATGTTGCAAACGGCAGAATCGCGAGTCGTCCCATGGCTGAAGAATATATTCAACGGATGCATCAGGCTAAACTATGTACCTGTGGCTTGGAGGACAGCGAGGGTTGTATTCTTACCGAAGGCAGGTAAGAGCAGCCATCCATATCCGAGAGACTACAGGCCAATAAGTCTGACCTCCTTTGTACTCAAAACGCTCGAGAAACTGATTGACTTTCACCTAAGAAACAATTCAATCCAGTTATCAACCAACCAGCACGCATACACGAAAGGGAAATCGGTTGAAACGGCACTACATTCCCTAGTAGTAACCATAGATAAAGCCCTCCACCACAAGGAATACGCACTCGGGGAGTTTCTAGATATCTCAGGTGCATTCAACAATGTATCAACCACCACAATCCTTAGTGGATTACGTGCAATAGAGGCACCACCGGCAATAAACCTTTGGTTAGACAAGTTGCTAAGCTGCAGAAAGGTGCGGGCTGAGTGGGGCACTAAATCCATGGTAAGGGAAGCTCGCAGTGGGACACCCCAGGGAGGGGTCCTCTCGCCACTACTATGGAATCTTGTAGTAAATGAATCACTCGAAAAGTTCGCAGGTAGAGCCCCGAGGATAACTGCCTATGCAGACGACATAAGCATTATTATATTAGGGAAATGTCTATCAACAGTAAGCTCCATAATGGAGAGCACACTCAAAGATGTACTTAGATGGTCAAATTCAGTCGGTCTTAGTATTAACGCAGAGAAAACGGATCTGGTTCTGTTCACGAAAAGGTACAAGATACCACCGAAATTGAACGATATACGTCTCATACCGAAAACTCACACAAAATATCTAGGAGTCGTCCTGGACAGCAAGCTGTCATGGAAAACCAACGTGGAAGAAAGGGTGAAGAAATCCACCAATGCACTATACACATCCAAAAAGATGCTAGGCAGTACTTGGGGTCTCTCACCCTTTCTGATGCACTGGATCTATGTAACGGTAGTGCGTCCTATTCTACTCTATGGGATTATTGTGTGGTGGCCGGCTGTGAACAAATCAACATTCCTCAGGCACTTGGAGAAAACTCAGCGGCAGGCAGCGCTATGCATCACGGGGGCACTGAAGTCAACTCCAACTAAAGCGCTTGAAACCATTCTAAGTATGGACCCCCTGGACATACACGCAAAACTAATAGCCGGAAAAACGGCAAAACGCCTTACGGAAGCAGGCAACATGCACATTCAAAATTTTGGACATTGTACAATTGGAAAGGATCTACCTAGTAACACGGACTACATGGTGCCTTGCACGATAGTCAATTCCAAAGTACGAACTCTTCTGGGACCAAAGGACTGGTGCAAAGGTATAGAACAAGCACAGCAGGTGGTCAACATATTTACCGAAGGCTCCAAAATGCCTACGGGAGTAGGTGCGGCGGTGTATTGCGCAGAGCCTAATATAAGGCAGCCATATAAACTGCCGAACCACTGCAGTATCTTCCAGGCGGAAGTATTTGCCATAAGGAAGGCTGCTGAGATAGCCCTCAGCATGGACACACAACACTCTAACATCAACATTTTCGTTGACAGTCAAGCGGCGATCAAATCCATGCGCTCCGCTGGCATCAAGTCCAAAAGTGTCTTGGCTGGCAGAGATGCACTAGATGCACTATGCGCTTCGAAAAGAGTGCGCATCTACTGGGTCCCTAGCCACCAGGGCATTGAGGGAAACGAGATGGCAGATGGTTTAGCAAAGGAAGGTGCCGGGCTGGAATCAGAACTCGCAGAACATGTACTTACTCCGCTATAAGAGTTGTACAGGAACCTCGAAAGAAGAGCCACAATAGCAGTGAATCGTAGATGGAGAGATACGACATCGTGCAAAATCTCGAAAATCATGTGCAATGCACAATGCGAAAAACGAACTCTGTTCATCTTGGCACGCCCGCGCAAAGATTGCAGGACACTAGTGGGCATGCTCACTGGTCACTGCATGACGGCAGCCCACGCGAGGAAGCTTGGCATCACCACGGATGACAACTGCAGGAAGTGCAAGGAACCGGGCACAGTGGAGACCCTGGAGCACCTACTATGCACATGCCCCGCCCTACTTAGATCGAGACTAAAATACCTAGGCTCATCGACATACCCGTCGCTTAAAAATGCAGCCAGGGTGTCTCTAGAATCCCTCCTAAGGTTTGCGAACTCAACGCAAATCTTTAAAGACTTTTAAAACAAACACAAAGGTTCCTTTTGGACCTGAATTGGTCTATGTGAGCCTTCATGAAGGCATCCAGTTTAACCTAACCTTCCATCGTTTTCAAAAGGAAAGATTATTGGCTGATCGATCTGAACGACTTTGCCTCCGCATAATCCTTTTTTCCGGATTTCGGAAGAAAGACAACTTTCGCCTCTCTCCAGATTCTCCGAACGTACCCAGTCGCTAGGCAAGTAACGAAAATACCCCACAGCCCAGGTGCAATGAAAGTTCCCCCCATTGCATCATAGCCGGAAATATACCTTCCATCCCTGATGTTTTGTACGGAGCAAATGAGTGTATAGCACTCCTCACCCCGTCCATAGTGATCATCTTTTCGTCTTCCAGTCTGTGAACCCTGTGCATTCCTTTCATCTAGGGTGTCCACGGGTCATCAGACTTAGAACTTGCAGGAAAATGCACCTCCATCAGAACTTCCATCGACTCTTCTAGTTCTCTGCCATGGTTCCATCCATTTTTTGGGTCAGCCCCAATTTGGAGAATGGATCTTTTGAAACCATTTTCTGAAGCCTACATGCTTCTGATATAGTTTCCATCCCAGAACAGAAGTCTCTCCACGACTGCCTTTTACGTTGTCGTATGAGGTTATTCAGTTCCCTTTTCCGTGCCTTGTAGTTTGCCCATGTTTCTGGGGTTCCCCCTCTCATGTGTAGATTGAAGGTCTTCCTAACCTTTTTCTTTAGAGATTCGAGCTCCGTGCACCACCATGGCGTCGGATCACCCTCGTCTACTGAAAGTATAGAACATGCCACCTCGTAAGCTTCGACCATGGCCAAGCTAAGATGTTTGACATGGCTTTCTACTTCCGCCGTATTCCCTGATACTTTTATCGCTTTTTAGGTCAATGTTTCCCTCAACTTCGCCTAATATTTCACAGGATCTGTATTCTTGGGAATCCTGACCTTCCTGCTATTCCGCTGGCTTAGGATTCCGTACTTGAATTCAAACTGTATGAATCTGTGGTCCAGCATGGTGAGCCTATCCACGGCCCTCCAATTTTCTATTCTGTTCCGAATCTTTCTGCAAATGAGAGTAACATCAATGACTTCCGCTCGCCTCGCATCAACAAAAGTCGGTTGTGTTCCTCTATTTGCTACCAACAGATTGTACCTCTCCACAAATTCAAGCAATTGCTCTCCTCTGTCATTGTAGTTGGTTCCAAGTAGAATTTTGCGGCCACAGGTTACTTAGGACACATTTTTTACACGACGACGTTGCAGCGATACTGATTTGAAAAATATTTTGTGGGAAAAGTTTGTAAAAATTCCTACTTAGTTTTAATTTCGTTTTGGAAATAACATGTCAGTCACACAAGCACGTTATTTTTACTATATTGGCACAATTCCTATATTGTAACCATCATTGTAACCTTCAATGTGACTTTCCTTTTTAATACTACTTTACCACTAGGTCACAGAATGTTGTAACGATTTATCAAGTTTTACCTTTAAAAAATCCAGCACTCAACTATGGAATAATAACTTAAGATGTAACCATTTTGTAACAATTAGCTAATTGCGACCCAAGTGTAGGCTCTTTCTATTTAAAATGGTGGACTCAAATTATTATTATATTTTCCTAACAATAAACATGAAACTGCTTTTATATTGTATTGTTAAGCTTTTTAACTATGTTTTATTGATTGCTTACATTAAAAACTATTACTGAAATTTGTGTACAATGCTTCACAAAACTTTTTAAAACATTTTTTATTAACATATGAAATTATTATAAAATTTTCTGAATTTATCTTGCGCTTGAATTTTTAAGAAGTTTTGGCTGTTATTTTAACGAAAATTTTCTTTCCCATCTACATTTAGCTCTAAAAAATATCCAAAACACTTAATTTTATGTTGTACTCCTATATTTTATATAAACTATAATTATAAAATAATTTATTATATTTATGGCTTTAAACAAAATTGGCAACTCTGTAATGCATTTATACTAAAATGTAATAAGTAACTTCAAAGTAATTTTCACTAACACAATGTCGGCGTTGTGTTGCACCACTTTCGAAACATAGTGATCTCTGTAACGTAACAAATACCAAACATCATGTCAATGTTGACACAAAAATAAACGCTACGACGTCGCTGCGACCCAAATATGGACCATAAGTTCTAGTTGGGGTGCTTCCCCACGCAGTATTGTGCGCGTTAGCATCACATCCTATCATCACTCCAATGTTCCTTACCTCACAGTACTTTACCAGATTCTCCACCTCTTTTGAAGGTGGTTGGTCTGGAGAGTTGTAAGGAAGATACGCTGAAGCTACCTGAAGCTATACAGGCACCTGCACTATCCCCGATTCTCACAATGGTAAGATCCGGGGAACATAGGTGTGGCATATGTACCCTAGTATACCATGTCTCACCAAGATACAAGACCACTGCCTGCCATCTGTTACTGGTTGGTGCAGCGCGGCCTTTCGCTCTGAGAGACCTTTAATTCTATTGTGAAAAATCCAAGGTTTTGGAGCATTTCTATGTCAATTCCATCCTCCTCCATACAACGCATCAGAATTGCTGATGCTGCCCCTACTATGGTGTAGATTGAGCTGACACACCACAAGGTTTCCCTGGTACGGGAAATTTTTCTATGGATAGGTTTTCGAGATATATATTTTTTAAATTTTTACTGATGAAGAAAATTTATGGAAAACTAACGAAGTTAGAGACATCAGGATGAAGGTACCGAAAATTGAATTTTTTCTGTTTTTTAATTTTATTTAAAATAATTTCATTTTATTTTTTGTAAAGTTAATTTTTAGGTCAAATTATATTAAAGTAATGGTATATAAATTTTTTAAAAGTGATTTCGGCTCCTTTTTTTTATCATATAGAACAGATGGCAACCTTGGTAGAGTTGATGGCTGTAATCTATAAATAGCTTACTGCTTTGAATTTCATATGATCAGTGGTGGATTAACCCTTGGTAGCGAGCGGGCACATTTTTTTGGGCGGCAAAATTAGGCAAAAACAATAGAACACTGTTTTTTTTTTTACTAAGATTATAAAAACGTAATTTAAAAAAGCTAATGAACCAACAAAAAAATTTACTCCAAGATATGAATGGGCTAACAAAAATTAAAGTGGAGACTTTTTACAATTTTAGATAAAAGAAGCACAAAATTGACTAAACGAGTTTCCAGATCTAAACAAATTTACGAAAATTATGAAGTTTTGGAATGTTTAAGGAAAATAAATGTACCCAGGAATGCACTTACCCTGCTTTGATAACCTTATTACAAGTCGCTAAAAGCTTACGACTTCTTACCATACGTCTTTCAGACGTATCATTGTTGTCGTTGCTTCATGTTATGTTAATAGCAATTAAACTAATTTTTGTTTGTACTTACATTACTTTATTACATATTCTCTTGTTACTCAAACACATTTTATTATAATTCTTTTCATTTAAAAATGAGAATAAGAACTTACAGTGAAAGCATTTCACGAGAGAGAGACCAACAAATTTAGAAAGCATACGTCTCGCAGACTTAAGTTATCAAAGCAGGGTTAAAAAATGAAAAACTGTTACCCTTTTTATGAAGAAGACTCCTGTCTTTCAGAATGCGTTCATTTTCAAGAATATAAAAAAAGAAAATTTACATACACTTCCGCGTAACAAAGAAAAATGCACTGAACCTGAATTACCATTCATTAACGAATTGTCACATTGCATATGTGAAACAGCAATCACAATCATATAAGTATAAAAATTTAGATGGCAAATATAATTCGAATTAACTAAGTTGAAAATATTTTCCCAAATTTAGATATTGCATTTCGATTGTTTTTATGATTTTTTGCAACAAACGGCTCATCCGAAAGATGAGTGGCGCTTTGGAGTGCTGTGCATTGAAGGACGTTTAGTCAACTCAATTGATTTCGATGACATAATTCGGGACTTTGCTTCTGCAAAATCCCGACGTAAATTTAATAAAACTAAATGTATTTTAAATCAAAAGTAAGTTAAAGAATTACAAACATTTTCAGCATAAGGGGTCGTCCATAAACTACGTTACCAATTTAGGGGGGGAGGGGTTTTAAAATGCACTACGATAAGTAACGGTAGGGGGGGGAGGTGTTTAGATATTGTAACGTAACCAAAAATTAAAAAAATCGACGAAAAACTTCTAATTAATAACACAATAATTTTAAAATTTTTAACCTTACATGTTTATGTTTGATCGTCTAAATTGATGGTTAACTTTTGTTTCAACGATTTCTTCCACCACCTTTTCCCTCGACACAGGAACCTTTTGGTATTCCTTCACCATCTCAGCACACGTCTGAAAAATTGGGGTCTTTGCTTTTGCGACAGGCTTTGACGTTAAGGCCTGAATGTTCTTGATCAAAGGAGATACCGTATGACATGTACTGTCCTTCTCAGAAAGAAGAAATCGGTTCAAGGTCGTGTCCTACCTGCGGCTTGTATTTCGTTTTTAAAACTTCTATGAATTGTCATAAGTTTGTATTATATCGTTTACAATAAATCGGAATAAAAAATACTATTTAAATAAATCAATTTTCAGAAAGCATTTACACAAAAACACAGAACTTGGTGCAACTCGGGTGCAGCCTTTAAGGGTACTCTGTCAAAGACCAGGTGAATTTCTTTGCGTTAGAAATGAGGATTCACCTGAATGGGTCGACATAGAATCCGATGAAAAATTCTATTTTGAAGAATCCTGAACAAAGCTACCAGCTTCTTCTATCCCAGTGATTGAGAGCATCGGATCTTGGATCGCAGATGGAATAGCTTTTACAGATGATATTAATTATTAATTTTTTTCCAATTGTTCCTTAAATGTATCTAGTCATACTAGTCACTAATACTAGTGAAAATTGTCAGAGCTAGTCAAAATATATAATCATTCGAATGAATTAATTTCAAATGTCACGTTACTTTAAGGGAGGGGGGGGGGGGCGTTTTAAAAAGCACTACGAAAAGTAACGCAGGGGAGGGGGGTAAAAAAACCGGAAAATCAGTAACGTAGTTTATGGACGACCCCTAAGCTGATAAACTATGTTCAACATTTGCACTAACTATTTTCAGATCCTGCAACAAAACAAATTCTAAATATATAAACTGATGTCTTTGGAAGCAAAAATGCACAATCTTAAGGTATAAAATACAAGTAACTAAATACACTGTAGGGACGTCAAAAATAAACACGAAAATGCCGAGACACGTGAATTTTTTTTTTTTTTTTTTTTTTGTAGAATTTAATGGCATACTCCGTTTTTCTCAATCAGCTCAAAATCTCGAGATATTTGTGATTGAAATTTAGTCACTTTTAGACCCACTTTTATCTCTTTTTTCCTTATTTTAAGAGACGAAAAATTTTGACCACCTCCGATTTTGCTTAAGCTTTCAGAATTTAATCTACTTATGAAATAAAAACACAAATTTGTGTAAAAAAATTTTAAGATTTTTTTCAAAGTCTTACATTCAACATTCAAATTTGGTCAAAATGGAAGAAAAAGTGAAATTGCTTAACTTTTGAAAAATCACAGATTCAACAAGGCTTACTTGATTTTCATTTTAGAGGAATTTTTGAAAAGACAATAAAATGTTATTGTTAAAAAACTCTATACAAATTTTTTGAATGAA
The DNA here is from genome assembly GCA_963920525.1 of Dichetophora obliterata. NCBI lineage: Eukaryota > Metazoa > Arthropoda > Insecta > Diptera > Sciomyzidae > Dichetophora > Dichetophora obliterata. Next base: position 232,886,596 of record OY986437.1, on the reverse strand, counting down.
GGCCAAATGAAGGTCAAATATCAAAAATCTGAATATCTCAAGACTTTGATCTGATTTGGAAAAACTGAGTATGCCATGAAATTCTACGACCGAAAATTAAGTTTATGTGTCTCTGTGTTTTTTGTATCTTTTCAAAAGTTTGAAATTTACCTAGTATTATTAAAGCTTTATATTTTTCAAACCAACTCATATTTGATTTAAATTTTTTATATCTGAAAACATTCTGATTTTATTTTAGCCGGTAAAATTTGTAAAAATATTGTCACAATACATACCCTATTTTGTTGGTGGCGTTGTGCCATTATTATTGTTATTAGTTTTTGTTTTTAGGGGCGGCATTTCAGTCTAGCCCACAGCGGCAAATTTGGTTAATCCGGCCCTGCATATCATTAAGTAGCCGATTTTAACATAAAATTCTTCAAGCATGTGAAACATATGAAATCATATACGACTTCAACACTGAGGATCACAGCTTCATCGCTCGAGGAAATCTACTGAAGAGGAAATGTAGCGATTTCCGAAACAGACTGTCTAGTCAGCTAAGTGATTGACTCTATACAGAGTTTTTGTTGTTGTTGTTGCCTTCTCAAAACCTTATTTGATCTAAAGGTCACAATTAAATTCATGTAATAATTTATTTTTCTTTAACTTAATATTTATTATAACCAAATCGGTCAATTAAAACTGAAGATATGGTAAAATGTATGGAGCTATATCCAAAAAATCGGGTCAAATATTCAAAAATATATATCCTGAAAACCTATCCATAGAAAAAAATTTTCATTGCGATTTTCGTGTTCAGCGGGCCGAAATCTATAAGAAAAAATAGTGACAAACCGATCGCAGAATTTTTTTTTCCATTTTTGCGCATACTGTAATGAAAATAGACACCAAGTAAAGGGGGAGGTTTGTTTTACTAACAAAAGAAGCCTGCCAAACCTCCGAACAATGAGAATGGATGGCACTGAAATTCCCTTCAAAGGAGAAGTAAAGTATCTGGGACTTACACTAGATTCAAAGCTTCTCTGGAGAAGACATGCAGAGGTAACTGTAAACAAAGCAACGCGCGCACTCATGGTATGTAGGAGCCTGGCGGGGAAAAGCTGGGGTTGTAACCCAACAATTCTCCGCTGGATGTATACTATGATGGTGAGACCCATCCTCACATATGGTGCAATAGCATGGGCTGAGAGAACCAAGCTAACCACAATGAGGAATATGCTAACAAAGGTGCAGAGACTGGCCTGTGTATACATCACAGGGGCCATGAGGACATGCCCTACAGCAGCACAAGAAGTAATTCTGGACCTAACACCCTTACACCTTGTCATAGAGGGAGTAGCCAAGCGAACTCTATTGTGCATAGCAAAAGAGGGGACAGGTTTAGGTAAAACTATCAGCAGTAGAGAGAAGGAGGATATTGCAAAGCACACTCCCTACATCGATCTACCAAGAGACGATATAGTAAAAAGGTATAACTTCGAAAAACATTTCGGAATTAAGCTTAGTACCAAGAAAGAGTGGGACAGCGAGATGATATCGCAAGTCAAGAAACCACACAGTATAGCATGGTATACAGATGGGTCCAAGACATTGGAAGGTATAGGCGCAGGGGTGTACGGGCCAAGAACCAAGCACTTTGAACCTATGGGGACATTACCCAGTATCTTCCAAGCGGAAATCCTAGCAATACAGCTGTGTGCACAATTCAATCTGGACCGTAAATACAAAGGTCAGGATATAGTTGTTATGTCAGACAGCCAAGCAGCAATCAAAGCATTAGTTTCCTATGAGATATCATCGAGAATAACATGGGAATGCCTAACAAAACTCAACGAACTAGGCAAGAATAACACTGTTACTATACTTTGGGTCCCAGGACACAAAGGAATACAGGGTAACGAAGAAGCCGATGGTCTAGCACGACAGGGTGCAGCCACAAAATTTATAGGACCAGAACCATTCTGCGGATTGGGCACACATTCTATAAAAGAAGAACTAAGAAGGGAGGAGAGGCATAAACGTTCAAACCTTTGGAAAAGCCTCCCAAAGCTAAGACAGTCCAAATTGCTCCTCAGAGATTTTAACACTCGGAGAGCAAAATTGTGCATAAGCTTAGGCAAACCGAATCTTAGGATTCTAACGGGGTTCCTTACAGGACACTGTAAACTCAAATACCACCTGATGAAATTGGGCATAGAGACCGATAGTAACTGCCGTTTCTGTGAAGAAGCAGAGGAGACTCCAATACACCTACTTACAAACTGCGACGCCGTGGCTCGCAGACGTAAACTAGCACTGGGGAATTATGAGCTGAGTCTAGAGCAGGTTTCATCCCTTGAACCTAAGAATATTCTCAAATTCATTAGAGAAATAGGGCTGGATGAAATTCTGTAATCCGCAAACCCAGCGGAGCTTTAAGAAGGAGGTACGATAGATCTCATTTAGGTCGCAGTACGCATCTCCACCACACAACATTAACATTAACATTAAAGGGGTCAATTTTAACTTCTTGGTAGATTTAAAAAAATCTAAGCATTAAATTTGGACCAACACCAATGGAGATTCCCCTCCCCAGACAACCAAGTATTAAATGGGGTGTCAATTGTTGGATTTATTTGGGCAATTTAACGCGCCGTCTACCACCATCATCTAACGAGGCAAAATACATGCCAGAAACACACTCACAACTCACAACATCATCCGCCCTACATCCATGTCTCTTTCTCTCTCTCTCTCACTTTCTAAAATGTGAACCATTAGTTTCCGCAAGAATGCATTTGCGATATGCCATACGAACATTGGAACAGTGCCTGAAAGCCTGTTGACGCGCCTTTTGTCTTAGCAGCCAGCATTGAACTCTGCTGTCTTCAGCATGCATGCGAGTGAGCATCCTCTTGCCTTCATCCATCCATCTAACCATTCATGTCTGCCACTGCGTATGTGTAATGCGTCTCTGATAAAAGTCAAACTCAAATATTGGCACTTGTCGGTTAGCCTTTCGCTTTATTGCAGCGTGCCCGCCCACCTTTTGGAGCGTGTTTAATTTGGTCACGATAAGAAATCTTTTGATTGCTTAGGGGCAGAAAAACATGAATGCGCTGTTGCCGTTGTTGTTGTTGTTTGTTGTTGCTGCTGCTGATTTATATTGCCATTGGGGTTGCATCCCAGGCTTAGCGCAGATTTTCATGATTTCAACGCATTTAATCCGATTGCCATCGATTTACAATATATTTCACAGTTGTTGTTTTTAGATTTGTAATAAAAGTAGTTGTTTCTGTTCTTGTTACTGTTGTGCCATTGCCATTTTTAAATGGTTCCATCATTTTGTTGTTGGCATTTGAATGAATGCTGCTTCTTCCTCTTGCTGCCATCGCAATTTAACCGAGTTTTAATTAAGATCTTGATATTTGATAAGATTTTGAATGATATTGATAATAATTCGGGGTGGAGCCAATGGCGCTTAAGTGCATTGCTTTTAATTTACAATGTAAATGTTACACACAGAAATGATAATTTATTTGTAATGGCTGGAAATATATAATAAAAATACGCAGTAATCGTTTAACTATGTAAAAATGTGTGTCTTCAAATTTTACTCTTCACATTTATAATTCCATGGAATTGTTTGCAACATAAAGTCAATACTTAATAATTTACTGAATAAAGACTAATTAGCAATTTCGCAATTTGTATAAGTTGAAAAACAATTCCAAAGAATTGTTAACAACATAAAAGCCATTCTGAAACATTTAATGAGTAAAGACAAAAATCAATTTTAAATAAACAGATACTGAGTTTACATTTCTGATTTATTGAAATATAACAAAAAGTTCTGAGGTACTCTTTGCAGCTCGAAAACCTTAATCAAAAAGACAAATACAAAAGAATTGGTAATTAACAAAATATACATATTAGGCTGACTCAAAACAAAACAATTAATTCTAGTTGTTATTTTGTTATTGAACATTAATTTATTTAATGGTAATTCCCACCATTTTTCAATACTTATGATATCCGTTTCGTATGTTTGAGGCAGCCTTGAGGTAGGGCGTATCGAAAATTTAGATCGTATTCTAAGAGGTCTCAAAAGTTGCATCTGGTTGTCAAGATCACCAAAAAAAAATTTGAAAAAAAAGAAAAACTTTCTCCACTGTTTTGAGAAAAACAGAATTACGATCCCATTGATTGAGATGCTTTGATTTTTGTAAGAAAAACTACATACCGCTCGCGATTGAAAGTTCTCTATATGACCTATTTTCCATTATTATGTTAATTTTCTATGAATTAAATACAAATTCTAAATGTTTGATAGTTTAAATCATTCTTGATATTAAATACAAATTCTAGTTATTTGATAGTTTAAAATCGTTTATTAAGCTTTTTATGTCAGGTTAGAACAGTTAATTGCTCTAACGATTTTTTCCAAAGAAACAACAACAACAACATTTTCAATATGAAAAGGAAAACATCACTAGCTGATTTTATTGCAATTTCAGCCCTGCTACAGGCTTCATCAGAAACCTTTGTGATGCCACCACCTGGGATCGAACCCTGGCGTGGAACACTGTTCCAGCGCATTAGCGCACTGCACCACAGAGGCGATGAGATTTCAGTGTCAATTTCGCAGTTTTTTCCCTTTCATACTTTTTTCGTTGCTGTTCTTTTTACTTACTTTAGTTATTTATGCTTATATTATTATGAAGTCCAATAATTTGTCGGAATTTGTCACAAACAAAGCATAGTTACTGAAGCTCATTTTTTGCAAGACCGTCACAACTCAAAATTTGGGTTTTTTGAGTGAATTCCAGACCGATTTGCTGTTAATTGACGGTTTTACAGATACTTGTGTCGTTTTGGCTTTTAGCCATTTCCTCACTTTTTTGTAGCAATAACGTTTCATTTCTATTTATACCAGAATTTATTTTAAATTTCTCCATAATTCTTAGAAACAACGACTTATTATATCATAAACCGTTTCTTAAATTTAATGTCCATGCAAGTAACCTAATATTTTTTTGCAGTAATAAAGTACTGGTGAAGGTTGTGCGTCGGGTTTGAAGCCCACCCGTAAAAACCAATTTCAATGAAAACAAATGAAAATAGAAGAAAAATGATCCTCAAATCTGATGACGACTACCGCAAACGAAAAACTGATAATGATTTACGGATATGCACCTGGAATGTCCGAACCCTTAATTGGGAAGGTGCCTCTATCCAACTGACTGATGTCTTGATGATGCCATTTCCAGCTGAAGAGGTGATTGGCTACCAACGCCCTCGCCGAAACCAGTGGTACGACCAGGAGTGTCGCGACGCCATTGCAGAGAAAGACGCCGCCTACAAAGCCACCCTGCAGTCGGTTGTAACGCGCGCTGCTAAGGAGCGCTACAAAGAAAAGAGGAGGGAAGAGAGACATATTTTCAGGCGGAAAAAAAGAGAGGCAGAAAAGCACGAGCAGGAGAAGATTGAGATGTATGGTGACAGGAATGAGGCCCGAAAATTTTTCGAAAAAATAAGACGCCTTGCCGATGGTTTTAAAACCGGGGCCTTTTCCTGCAAGGATAAAAACGGGAATCTAGTGACAGATGTCCAGAGTACACTGACGTTATGGAGGGAACACTTCTCTAAGCTTCTAAATGGCGACGCTGACAACAATCCCGCCAATAGAGATGATATTCCGGAAACCCCAATTGCTGATGACAGCGTCGAGGTTACGCTGCCCGACTATGATGATGTTCTGACAGCTATAGCTCGGCTTAAAAATAACAAAGCCGCGGGAGCTGATGGCTTGCCTGCTGAGCTGTTTAAGAACGGAGGCGAAGCTCTACTTAAATGCATTCACGAGCTTCTATGCAGAATATGGTTGGAAGAATGCATTCCGAACGATTGGAATCTCAGTGTGCTCTGTCCAATCCACAAGAAAGGCGATCCCACTATCTGTGCCAATTACCGTGGGATACGCCTTCTTAATATCGCATATAAGGTCCTGTCGAGCGTTTTACGTGAAAGATTGAAGCCCATTGTAAACAAACTGATCGGACCTTATCAGTGTGGCTTCAGACCTGGAAAGTCCACCATCGACCAGATTTTCACGCTACGACAAATCTTGGAGAAGACTCAAGAAAAACAAAATTCGCCTTCGACAGCCCAATAAGGAAGCACCTGTACTCCACCATGTCTGAATTTGGTATTCCTGCAAAACTAATACGACTTTGCAGGATGACACTGAGCAACACCAGCAGCGCAGTTAAAATCGGGAAGGACCTCTCCCCACCATTGATTACCAAACGAGGTTTCAGACAAGGTGATTCCTTATCGTGCGACTTTTTCAACCTAATGATGGAAAAGATCATCCGAGCTGCTGATCTGAGACGTAGTGGCACAATATTCTGCAAGAGTGTTATGCTGCTTGCGTATGCTGATGACATAGATATCATTGGCCATAATACGCGCGAAGTCAGTGCAGCATTTTTCAGATTAGAAAGAGAGTCAAGTCGAATGGGTCTGTCAGTGAATGCAGATAAGACGAAATACTTAGTGTCAACAAACAAACAGTCCCAGCGTCTTGGAACCCACCTATACGTTGTCAATACCTCCTTCGAGGTTGTGAAGGACTTCGTTAATCTGGGATCCAGCATAAACTCAACTAACGACATCAGCATTGAGATCAAACGAAGAATAACTCCTTTCAATAGGTGTTACTTTGGGCTCAGTAGGCAATTGAGAAGCAGAACCCTCTCTCGATGAACTAACATCACGCTCTATAAATCGCTCATCATGCCCGTCCTACTTTATGCATCACAAAACTAGACGCTGAGCAGCTTAGATGAAAGGACTTTAGGAGCATTCGTGAGAAAGATTCTTCGTAAGATCTACGAACCAATCTGCGTCAATGGCGTGTACCGACTACGGTGGAATGATGTGAGTGCACATTTCTCTTTTCAGGCACAACTGTATGAGCTGTACGCTGACATCGACATAGTCAAGCGCATTGAAATCGAGTGGCTTCGCTGGCTTGGTCATGTTCAGCGCATGAAAGACGATGCTCCAGTGAAGAAAACATTCGATTCGGTACCCAGCGGCGGTCAACGCAGAAGAGGACGACCGCATCTTCGTTGGAAAGACCAAGTAGAGGACAACCTGACGAAGCTTGGAATTTCCAACTGGCACCAGCAAGCGAAAGACAGAAATGGCTGGCGCGAATTCTTAGATGAGGCCAAGACCGACATACGGTTGTAGCGCCAACTAAGTAAGTAAAGTAATAAAGTACTAACTCAAAACGTGACATGTCTCTAGGTCAAAAGTATGTTATTATATTGTAGCAAAATCGTCACAACACAAAATGAAACAAATTGGGTTTTTCTCTGGATTGCGACATTGAATATATTTTTTTCATCTGCCACTTAATTTAAACAATCCCAATACGTGTCGTGAGATGTAAAAGTTACTATTTCCATTAGATAATAATTTTATAGGAGAAAAATTATTTAGATTTTATTATTTTAGCAATTATTTTTTTTATGTAAAGGTGTTTTTAACTGAGCACTCCATCCATATATTATAGCGTGTCGAATAAAAAATATTTTTTATTTGGTGTCAACAAGGCAATAGGCTTACCATCCAGCTGCCAGATATTCGGCCATTCGGCCTTGCATCTCGCCGGATATAAGGTATCCGGCCAAAACACTATCCGTTGCATCTCTACTTCCTATCATGTTATATAACAAATTCGTTCATATCTCCTTTAGGATTATTATTTTTTAACACTTTTTAACAATATTTGTTAGGTCAATTGAGACCTATCGAGTGACAAGCTCAGAAACTCAAAATTTTAGTCTAACACAGAAAAGTTAATTTTTTTTTTTTACAAAATCGAAATAGGAAAAAAAATCGTGATCTTATCCTGGTGTTTTGCATAGATACTCTTAGATATGGTGTTGATCAGAAATATTTGAGAAATACAAATAATGAAAATTATATTCGGTACCACTTCTGGTGTCCGATTTACAGGGTAGGCAAAAAATTAATATTTTTTTATAAGTAAATATTTTAATTTTTTTTTCAGATATTAAACTTTAAAAAATTTAATTTGAAACGGTACACCATTGCAAAGTGGACCAAAATGGTTTTATTATTTAAAGAAAACGGCCGGTCAATAATTGCCACTCAATGTGCATACCGGCAGTTTTATGAAGTTCGCAACGTTGCAACAGCTCCCACTATTCATGATGTAGTGGCCAAATTTGAGCAATATGGGAACGCTTCAGATGTGAGATGCGCGGGCAGACCTCGTTCTGGACGATCGGCCGAAAATATTGATCTCGTTAGGCACAGCGTTGCAGATAACCTTGAAACTTTAACACGGCAACTTTTAACACACGGTGCCACGGTTCGCCAAAATTTGAAAAAAGATCTACACCTCTACCCCTACAAAATACAGTTGATCCAACAACTCCATCCTAGTGACCTGGGATTACGTCTAGAGTACTCCAGTGTAGTAAATATGTTTTTGGGTCGCCATGTAATAATATTTTGGCGACAGGATCGCCACATAATTTTATTCGCGACATAGCATCGCCATGTAAGGGTTCGCGATTATTTAAAAAAAGGACTCGCGGATTTACTATTAATATTTTAAGAAAAGCTTGTTTTATAATGAAATACATTAATGTAAATTAAATATTTAAATAATATGTATAGGTATACTACACCCTTACCCTTAAGAAAAAAAAATTTTATTGTGAAATTTATGAAAAATTAAAATTTTTTTGTGTTTTAACTTATACAATATTTTAATATAAATAATTTTTACAAATATTTCTTTAACATATTGTTATGGTATTTTTTAAGTGTTCCATTTAAATTTACTATTGAATTTACTCCTTTTTTGTTTAAAATTATGAATGGACCAATATAAGGAGATTGATTTTTTTCTTCTATTCATCCTTTTTATCAAAACTTTATCTCCAATATTTAAATTTAACGGATTTATATTTATATCTTTTTTTATTCTATTCATTTTTGCAATATTTATTAATTCATTTGCTTTTTGTAAAGAATAATTTAATCTATGTTTCAGTTCTTGTGCGTAATTGTCTGTATTATATACTATTGATTCGAAACGATTATCATTTGGAAGATTTGCAAGTTTTCCAAAAATTAGCTCAAACGGTGTATAATTTGTATCAACATGAGGTGTTGTGTTATATGAAAAAGTGAAGTATGGGATCCATTGGTCCCATTCTTCATTTTTACAAAAGTTTAACAAATATTCATTTAATACTCGATGGTTTCTTTCAATCGAGCCTAGAGTCGTCTCATGGTGATATGGAGTGCTAAAAATTTGTTTAATATCTAATAAATTGCATATTTCTGACATTAATTTATTGAGGAATTCTGTACCTTTATCCGATTTTAAAATTTTAAAGTGACCGTATATTAAAATTACGTTTTCAACAAGTGTTTTAGCAACAGTTTTCGCGTCTTTTGTCTCCATTGGACTTGCTATTACATACTTTGTTAAGTCGCACTGCATCGTTAGTATGTATCTGTAATTGTTGGATAAGCGTAGGGGACCTACTGTGTCGATAGAAACTACTTCAAAGCTGGTACTTGGTGTTTCTGTCATTGTTAAATTTTCTTTTGTATGTTTAGTTTGTTTATTAATTTTGCAATTGTTACAATTGAGAATGAACTTTTTTATCATTTTGCTCATATTTTTCCATATGTATTTTTGTTTTAGTTTCATTATTGTTTTTCTTATACCGAGATGACCTCCGTGTGTCGAATTGTGGTATTCTTCGATTATTTTGTTTTGTATTATTTTGTCGACTATTTTTTGTGGTTCATTATAAATTAAAATTTTTAAGTTTTCGTTTGTTCTTTTTATGTTATTAAAAATATCTTTGAACTTATCCATTTCAATGGTTTTAAATATATCATCATTTCTCTTTAGCGCTAATTCTTCTATTCCTACATTATTCATTTTTGATGAAAGCTTCTCCAAAGTCAGCGGTGTGAACAGTGGATTATCACTACATCGTATAATTATTTAATCATCGTTAATTTAAAATTTGGTACCCTTAAAATCTTTTTCTTTATTGAACCTTAATTTTCTTTTTTCTTTTAATGTCTGTTATTGATGTACAATCCTACACGAAAAGTTCATGACGCTTTTTGTGGGAATTACAATGCGTTTTGTTAAAATCAGTATTTTGCTTATGTTCATTTTGAATCATACCTCTTGTAGTAGCCAGTACGTTTTTGTTAGTCCGTTTAATATAATAATTTTTTTTTTGTCTTGTTAAAAATCAGTATTTTTTGCAGTGTTAATGTAATGTGCAACAACATTAGTGAAATATTGCAAAAAGTTAAAATATATAAAGAAATATTTTTATTTGCTAATGTAAAAAAAAAACGAATTTTCTGCGCGAGTTACAAAAAAAGGATTAATAGAAAAGAAATATATTCATATAAAATTTAATTTTGCTTTCAATAAAATATAAAATATGATAATTCAATACAAAAAATTTTGCGAAAAATTTATAATTTGATAAAAAGTATATGTAGTTTTTTTTTGAAAAAATGAATTATAATTTCAATATTTAGTAAATTCAATACAAAAATAGTATACAATTTTTTGAAAATTAAAAAAGTTTTGTTTACGAAGGGGCCCAAATTCAATCCTTGTGTTTGACGAAGGATGATCATCAGGTAACATTTTAATATAAAATAGCCGGATCCAGCACTGCCGCCTGTTGGGACGTACTTCGGTATGCTTTGATTTGCCGTTGGCAAATGAAAATGATGCGCAGTTTGCAGGATCGCCATGTAGTAAATATGTTTTTGGGTCGCCATGTAATAATATTTTGGCGACAGGATCGCCACATAATTTTATTCGCGACATAGCATCGCCATGTAAGGGTTCGCGATTATTTAAAAAAAGGACTCGCGGATTTACTATTAATATTTTAAGAAAAGCTTGTTTTATAATGAAATACATTAATGTTAATTAAATATTTAAATAATATGTGTTTGTAGGTATACTACACCAGAGCTGTCCTAAATCTCGCCGAAATTGACCCAATTTTCTTGGAAAAATTAATGACGACCAACGAGGCTCACTTTCATCTGAGCATTGTTGTGAATAAGCAAAACTGCAGATTTTGGGGCACACATAATCCCAAAAATGTGCACCCACATTCATTACACCCACTTCGTGTGACTCTTTGGCGTGGCGTAACCTCGCGCAAGATCTATGGACCATATTTCTTTGAAAATGCTACAGGTGTAAGCATTAAGTTCAACGGAGATCGCTACAGAGCAATGCTTGAGGACTTCCTCTTTCCACTCAAGCGAGCTACCAACAACTATGGGAGCATTTGGTTTCAGCAAGATGGTGCTACAGCCCACACCGCTCAGGCAACAATGAACTTGTTGCGGGAAGAATTTCCGAATCGTGTAAATTCAAAAAAACGGCGACTTGAGATGGCCGCCTCGAAGGCTCCAGACTTTTTTTGCTTCTATTTCTTTAATACAACTTGCCATCGTTGCAGATATTGTACAATAACACCAGGTAGGCTCACGATTGACTGCTCTCCTTCTCATAGTCATTAGTGTAAAAATCAGGCGTATCGCTTTGACGGTTTCACGGTATTTCGTTTAGTTTTTACAGTTTCGGTGGCACTCTCAGTCATAATCCTACCTTGGTTTCATTGTATCATGCAAACTAATGTATTCCGTTTTGTTTTGACAGTATTGGCGGTTGCACTCTCAGTCATGAGTCTACCTGTTTTTATTGTACCATGCAAACTAATGTATTCCGTTTCGTTTAGACAGTATCGGCGGTTGTACTCTGTCATGAACCTACCTGGTCTTATTGCACCAAGCAAACTAATGTATTCCGCCTCGGCGGTCGCGATCTAAGTCATTTTTGTTTGTATCTTTTGTGTTATTTCTCAAAACACCTGATTTGACACTTACAACTTTTCCATTTCGCAGTAGATTTTCTTCAACAATATCTTATTTTTTTCAGAAAAGTACAGGCTTTAAGCAAAAAATATTAAAACTAATTTAATAAATACACTGATTTCTTAACAAAATTTTCAATTAGTTTGGCTTTTTTTTTGTAAATTTTTCTGACAAACACGAAAAATCTTGAAAAATTTCATTTATTTCGCCGAAACTAACAGTTAAATCAAAAAAATATGCAGATATTGTTTGTAGGTAAAGCTACTGCTGCTTTTACAATTTAACTGCCTTAAAATAAGACAGTACTGGATGCTGGTTTGCAGCAAATAAAGGCGATTGTAATTTCAGCGAAAGCTATCTTAAAGCTGTTGTAGCTTACTTTAAGACAGTTTTTCACCTAATAATAAGATTTACTTTTTACAGTGTACGTGTTTTATGCCGACTCCGAACGGATTATGTTCTCAAGAAGCTTTACATGGCAATTTTTACTCTCTGAGGCTTGCCATTGTCTGCAGAAAGGTGACGACCAAACAGAAAAATTAATTCAATTGAAAAAACTTTCTGTCTGAGCTGGAATTGAACCCGGGCTACCGCGGTTTTTTAGCTTAGGGGCCACGCACTCTACCCACTAGGCTACGGCCGTCACTTCACATATTACTTGTTTGATTATTGTAGTTTGTTCTGGAGATATATATACTATTAAGTGGAAACAACTTTTTTTTTGTAAAAAAAACTACAGTGGGCAATATGTCGAAAACGGAGTGACACAAAACAAATGACATTTTCCGAAGCACTGACCCATTTTACTTTAGAAATGAATAGTGGTATTTAAGGCTGCTAGTCCCGGGATCCCAGGATCTCGGAGTTTTTCCAGTCCTGGCAGTTCCGGGATTGCCTTCAAATTGCAAAAATGCAACACTTTAATTTGACATTATATCAATTTAATGATTTATACTATAGATATATGTGAAAAATATATATATTCTCGCCCTTTATATATATAAAGAAATAAAGCAAAAATAAACTTTTCATAAAAAATTTTAGTTAACTGTGTTTTTTGTACTTCCTTTGGACAATTTTTTATTAAAAAATATCCTTACTTTCATACACGAATTCTTTTTTTTTTTTCGTTAAAAAAAATACTTTTTATCTGTTTTTCAAATCCGAGTCCCGAGACTAGTCCCGGCATCTAGGAGTTCTTAATTACTATTCCCGAAATTGGTTTCGAGTCCCGAAACTATAAGCTCTAGTGGTATTCATTGTACATTCTGGCTGTAAGCCATTGTCATTAGGTCAGATTATTTAAAACAAGATTATTTCTGGAGAAATTAAAAATATTTTAAATTTTTTTTTTTTTAAAAAAAAGAAATTATTAGGGTTGGTTTTGGAAGTTAAAAGAAATTTTTTGAAAAACGAGGGTGAATCAGAAAATAACTGTTCTTTTGTGCGAAAAAAATTAAAAACAAAATTTTTTTAAATACATTATTTCATATTAGATTAGTATAATTATGACAAAGTAGGGGCGACAATTTTTGCTGCGGTCAACGTATGTCAAACAAATGAAAATCAAAACAAGAACGTGCTATGGTTGCTATAGCAGCTTACGCAATATGGAAATATCAAAAATGTTTTGTGTCGCACAAATTTCATGTGAGTTTAAAAAAAAAACTGTTAAAAGCTCATTTTATGTTTTCTTTTGTTTGACGTTCGTTGACTGCAGCTGGTGAGAAAATAGGCAGTCGTCAAGCCTACCTGATAAATAATTTTACCATGATTATGAGTTTCCTCTCAAGAATACGTAATCAGTATATGAAAAAAAGATTGATCATCAAATATGTGCGTATGGCATAATTTTGTGACTAACTTTCCTACACAAAAAAAAAATCGCCAAAAAAATACTTGATAGATTTGCTTGAAATTTTAACCAGATGTTACCAAAACTATAATTAGTTGATATAAAAAGAAAGCTTTGCTTCAAAAATAATTTTGGAAAAACATTTTGTCAAAGGTAGAAGGTGGGGCCTTAAAGCGTATTTCATAAAAAACGACACATTGAATAAAAAAGTGCTTTCCTAACGAGCTTTTTCCATAATTTCATGAATTACTTAGAAAATGACAGACAACAGTTTAACTTCTAGAGATTTTTTCCGCTTTTTGCCTGGTTGTAAGATCGCTGTCTCGATAGGCCAATAGTTTGTCTTTTTCTTTCGAATCTAGTTCTGCACTGTGACCCTTTTTTTATTTAAATACATGGTATAATTACTACCAAGGTAGTACCGTAAACTGGCTTTTTTCTCACGAGCGGCAATCGGAAGTTGTCAAAATTTGCTGTTCATACAATGAATCAAAGAGAAGTGAAGAAATAAACGGCATCTTAAACATAGCTAGCAAACTAAAAACATTCCAATAAAGTTCGCGAATAAATTTAATGTATCAAAGAAAATTTAAAAAATAAGCAACTACTTAAATATAGCTAGTAGAGTAAACTGCAACTCCTGTAGGAGTTTTTGACAACTCCTGATCTCCAAAAAAATAATTGTACCATGATTTAAATAATCGAACATTGAGAAACACAACAAAATTCAGTTTCTTAGCTCGTACAGCTATTTGCAAACTATATTTAAAACCTCTGAGTCTGTTCTGGTGATCGCTTTCAAGGTAAATTTTTTTGGATTAAACAATAGAAATAAATCATAGCTGCAAAATTTTTGCATCCAACTTTTTCTTTTAAATTTTTCTAATGCCTTTTTAAAAAAACACTACATGTTGTGGCAATTAAAATAGCTGCATAAAAGAAAAAATCAAAGTGTAAAAGACAAAAAATATTGAGTCTATTTGATTGATCAGTAGTGTTTATTCTAAGATACATACCATCTGATCAAAAAGTGCACGAAATACTCTAACGAATAGTAAACAATTCAATTAATCGTGGATATTAAATTTATTTCCTTTAAAGTAATCTCCATTGTAAGCAATAATTATAAAATTTCCTCCATCGTCTGTTCATGTCTGAACCTTTAAGACTGGCGCAAGTTTGCTCCGAGCGAAAAAAGTACAAGCTGGAGATGTTTTCAGCGTTTTAATTAAGCTTAAATATTATTATTCTTATTATAAATACAAAAAAAAATTAAAACTTTCATTCAACTTTTGACTGTAAGCACAACTTTTAAATGCCTAAAATGCGTGCAGTCAAACGAAAGACTTAAGAAACGAACTCGAAGCATCAAAAATTAGCTCATTGAGAGTTGTGCTCAGTTTCAAGACATCTTGCAACTTATTATAGTATTTATCTAGCTAAAAATTTCGCATAATAAACCCACGAACACAAGCATCATAAATGTCAATCACACAAAGTGACAAAACTATTCCACAATCCAGGCTTACCACACCTGAATGGCAGCCATAAATAAATCTTCTCTACTTTATATTTAATGAACCATTTTTTTTTAATTTTTCTGAAAAAAGGTCAACTGCACTCCAACAGTGTTACATTGTTTGGCCCTCAAGCAAGTGTCTTCATTTGCATTGCTTTCTTGAGAAACTTTCCCATATAAATTGCTTTTTTTATTTGCCATGATGAGTTACAGACCAACAAATCAATAAAAACTTGTAAATATTTGCAATAAATTTGAGGATTTGTAAGCCTGGCGACAACAGTGTCGCCAATAGAGTGAGAAGTGCGACGTTCTGAAGGGATGCCTGTGGTGCAGCAGGGCGGTGTTTTTGACACTTTTCATTTGAAGTGATCGGTTACAGAGAATACAGGTTACGAGAAGAAAATAAAATATGCCAGATAAGCATCAGTTTGACTTCAATTTGACCTTCACTACATTAAATACCTATAGTATATCTAAGAATTTGAGGTTCAATACAACTTGGAGCAAAAGTATGTTACTTTAAGTTACATTTAATTCATAACGTTATGCAACACTAGTTAATAGCTCTGCAAGGCGCGCAATTTTAAAGATGCAGCAGACCTTAGCAGAACAGCAAAGTGCATAAAACTATTTTCAATTTTATTTGTATTTAATTTTGCCATGAAACTTGAACTTATTTTCACAAAACTGGCAGCTATGCTAAACTGCTACTTCTACTGCTAAGTTTGCTACTCTTTAAATGTTTTGCTTTTTTTTTGTTGTTGTTATTGTTTTGTTTTGTTTTTGTGTGAAGTGCTCTAAACACGTCTTTTAACATTTTAATTAAAAAACCAAACAAGATGTTTTTGCATGCAGACGTCGCAGGCTTCTCACATTTTGCTGGAGCACTGCAGCATTTGGCATTGCTTTGCATGTGAATAGTACGCATGCGCAGCTGATTGTGCGCCTACAATTGTGCGCCATGACTAGACTTAAGGTTGGACTCTGTGCTTGATTGCAGTTGACTTTTTTTCATTGTTTTTTTTTAAGAGTTTTTTTTCCACTTCGAGTGTAAACAGCGCTAATCGAAAACTTTGGTGTCCAAAAGGTGGCCAGAGCACGACTAATGTGCGGAGCAAATAAAAGCTTTGGTGTCTCCTTAACAGGTGTTCAGAGTGAGGTGAGAAACAAAAATTATTTATCACTGTTTCAAATGCAAAGATGGCTTTTTTTATTTATTTTAAAATATTACAATAATACATTGTTGTACTATTAAAAGAGAAGCTTCTGTGGCTTTCGACTCAAAGCTGCCTCTTATTAACTGTTTTCCAGTGCAACTTTTTTTAACTTTCATTTAAGAGACTGAACATCAAGCACAAAAGCTTAATGGAGAGAAATTATTTTCTTATATGAAAAAATCATTTTGCTTCACTCAAGAACATATCAAATCAATTCAAATTTACTTAAATCAAGCATTAAAAGTAGTTGTCAGAAACTTATTCTTAACACACTTTTTATTTTTTTTTTTTTTTTTTGAAGTGAAAACTTCTTTAGGCGCGTTGAACGATTTTGGTAGAGGGTAAATCATTGGTTTGCATCATCGTATTTTTCCAAGGAATTCGTCATTCGGCCGCAAGCTCACAAAGAAATCACTTGGCAACTCCTTTTAATCTTTAAGTTGTGATAAAGGCATATGTTGAACATTCAAATAATTACATGCATGCTCTTATTTTATTACATATCGTCAAACAAAGTTTGACAATTTTCACACTTGTTGTATTTGTCAGTGGCTTTTTATTTTCACAACTGCGGCATTTTATATTCAGAGTTGTCAACTATGGCTGTGTGTCAATCAGTCGTGGTAGGACAGAAAATATCAAGTTGAATAAAATTTGTGTGTGTTGAAATAAATTTGTCTTTTTTGCTGTGTCAAATGGATTGCATTTTATCAATTTGCGACATATTTAATTCGATATTATGTTGTACTTGCAACATATTTCGTAAACTTGTAATATTGTAAACTTAAAAAACTGTTAAAAAATTAAAAAAAAATAACGAAACAGGAGGCAAACAGAAAATATAGCATGCAAAGTGCTGTATATTTTACGCCGCCAATTCGGTTCATCCCCTCTAACGCTGCGCAACCGCTGGGATCTTGTAATTCTCTTTGCGTTGTTGTTGTAAATTTGCTAAGTAGTTATTGTTGTACAGTAAGCTTTAACTTTTTAAGGATGTTTATTTGTAGCTACAGTCAGCATATGACATCGAACTAATTTAGAAAACAGTTTATACATATGAATTAAAGAGTATATATAATATTGGTAAATCTATTTGTTTTCAGTAAAAGTGTTACCGTATCGGAAAAAAATACATACATATATATACATCTATATATATAAATTTTATATATATATATTAGGGCGGGTCAAATTCTGGCTCAGCGAAATTTGTAAAATACATGTAATTTCAAGCCTTTTTCTCCACTACAGCATATACAAATTCTGAAAAAAAGCTTTGCGGACTTTCGTAAATAAAATTTGCGAACATGTTCACCATATCTATATTACGTTGTGTTCACTGAACATGTATATTGTGTTAGTGTTATGATATAAATTGATATAAATAAGCTTTAATTTTTTATATTAATCAATAATGAAATAATTTAAATAAAATACTTTAATTATGTATATGTATTTTTGATATGGTAACACTTTTGCTTAAAAGAAATAGTTTCAGTAATATATAAAAAATTTAATAAATTGTTATAAGCTCTTAACAAAAATAATTCTAGTTTCATATGCCAACTGCAGCTACACGATTAGAATTCACAACACCTACAAAAAATTTCCGGCTAACTGCACCAACAACAATTACCAAGGAAATCTACAAACAAGGACGCACAGAGAAGAACAAGATCAGAGCGGAACTTTTAAAACTTTTTGATTTCATCCTACATGTAGGACGGGCTGCAGTATGAGTTTTCGCACATCCTACATGTCCGTCCGACCTGTCAAATCCATCCTACATGTAGCATAGTCCGAAACCCCCTATAGCATGAAAATTCTTATATAGCAGTAAGGCGATCCGTGGCAGGACAACGTCTTCCATTTATATTTTATGCATAGGTTTTCGCTTCGGTCGGCAGTCCTCTCACTGCTATACTTTTTTTTTTATTTTAGTCGATCTGTTGAGAATTATCAAATGTAATTTGTGAATTTCATTTCAAGTTTTCTGAATATCAAATAGAATTTCTGAATTTCAATTGATTCCTTCTGTATTTCAAATGGATTCCTTTAAGGTACTATTACAGTGTGTAGCTATAAAAAAATTTACAAAAAACCCCTTTTTTGGCGAAACTTTCATACAAAAACTATATAAAATTTTGTTGTCTTTTTATAAATCTAGAGCTTAACAGAGTCTATAAGGATCACAATAAATCAAGATTCATCGAAATCGATTCAGTAGAGCTCCAGATATCTTAGAAGCCGATTCGAAAAACTTTGTTTCGAGAAAAAAGCGATAAAAGATTTAGAGGTTCTTGAATATGACGCGACATACAAATATAATATGTATATGTTATAACTTTTTTCTATTTGATATTTTTTTCTAAAATTTTTTGTAAGTATTCTTAAGACCTTAAAAACCATATTCTAACGAAAATAAATTGATTTTTAATTTTTTACACACAGTAATAGCACCTTAAAAATCGAATGATCTTTCCTGAATTTTCAAATATCATGGTTAATTTAATTATAATTCAAATCTTCGAAATGACCATTGAAAATGATGACGTTTTCTTTCTGATAAAAAAAAAATTCGAAAAAAATCTGCATAGAAATAAATGCGAAGGGAACTAAAAGTGCCTCAATAGGTAACTCTGACTCATAAGGTTGCCAACCAGGTCAGCTCCCTAAAAAAGCTAACTGACAGCCAACCGAATGTTTTAATCTTTATAGCCATTTTTATATTGTTATTACTGTCTGCTAACAGTAATTTTAACTAACCTATTTCTTTGGTCGTCATTTAAAGCCTGACAAGCATTACTGTTGGCGCCACTTTTTGACAAGTTAACAGATTTTAACCATTTAACAACAAGCATAGCTGACATTTTATGCACATATTATTTATTATGATTTGTTTTTTATTTTTATTATTTTTTTTTTTGTTAATGTTGTTGTTCACCTACACACATAGCAAACAACGACTTAATTGAAATTTACATCAATTGACTAAAGTGTCAAAATAAGTATCTGTTGTGCTAAATAAAGTAGACAAAATAGCAACAACAAGCAAAATGTGTAAAAAAGTTGTAAATGTACAAACACAAAAAACAGCTTGTCTCTAGAATATGTGCCAGTTGAAATTAGCACTAACGTGATCGCCCTGTTTTTGCATAAAGTAGACTAATATCTGTCCTAATAACCGACTCGTCTTGTATTCAAATGATTTTAGGCATTCTCGTTCTACAAAATAAAAAAAAATATTCGAACCTAGCACAAGGTTACTTCGAAAAATCTGCTTAAGTGCTAACATCTGTGGAAAAGTATTAACTATTTGCAAAATAATTTAACATTCAAGCGACATTTGTTGTTAGTTTCCTATTTATTTTTAATTTATTTCCAATATATTATTATTCCAATATTTGTTATTTTTGTATTTTTCTCTCTTTTTCAGTGCCTATTTGTTGTTTTGATTTTCAATTATATCTTATTGTTGTCAATTTGACATTTCATATTTGTCTAGCTCTTCGCTGACTTGACTATTTTTAGCACATGTCATTGAAAAGTGACGAGTTGATTTTACGTCTGTCACTATGACAGGTTGCTGTGTGGGGTCTGGCTATGTGCTTTGAAACAGAACTCGCCGAATATTTAACAATTCATGAAATCTTAGAATAATTTTCAGTCGCTAACTGCAACAAGCGCCTTGCTAAAGTTGAACTTGTTCAGCTTAGAAACTGAACATTGCTGTCGAATGCTAAATGTCTAATGACAGAACTCGGCTAATGAGCTGTGTCAATGTTACTTACACGCGAAATTGTAAACTTATCACAACTAATTAATACATGTTGTGTCTACCAGTTGGAGATGACTACATACATAAATTATCCAGTTCATGATTTGAGGTATTTTAAACTTAATTTTATAATAGGAATTTGTGAGGACCTATATTCGAAAGGGCTAGAACAATTTTCAAATTTAAGAAGCCATTTTTTACTATTTCAAATGTTTCAATTGAGGTTATGTTCATAACCCGAGACTCTATTGCATGTAATAATTAAAACGATAAATTTAAAAATTTGTGGTAATAAGATTAAATATTAGCTAAATTAATATTTACAACGAAAATTTTGCATTCCTTACTTAGGTTGCAGAAAAAAATAAAAGCAGATCAAAAATTGAGTGGTACTTTAATTGAAAATAATTTATATGTGCACAGTCCCTTACCTTATTACTTGAAATGGTGTCCATCCTCTCTAATTTACAGGGTACGTGCACTACTTTCCTTATTCACAATAGAATCCACTTTATTTGCAAATTTATCAATAGGGTATTCACGATGTGGTGTTTTGTGTATGTTTGATATTTGTAGTAAATTTTGTAAAATAACGAAAACAAAATGCACAGTATTCAAAATACAACCCTGTTGCAAAAATACAACGATGGAACCCTATTAGGGCTGTTCACAATCCGGTGCAAATGTTCTTGCATCATAGCATTTGCAAAATGGTAGCATTTGCAAAATACACTAACAAAATATACAGGAATACATTTACAACGCTACTGGAAAAATGCAACACTAAAACTCATATTTACTATAGGTACATATGCAATACTAAATTGCAAACTGACAGCTGAAAATCAAAAAAAAGTAAAGGCGAAAAAAGCTGATATATAAAATAAGCAAATAAAAAACGAATTAATTGTGCCTTAAAGCTTTATTTTCGACACAAACTTGATTAAATCAAAATTTTCAAAGTAGAAAGTAATTTTGCTTTTATCAATCAGCGTAGAATTTAATTTTTTACAACAAGTGTAGCAAAGTCAACTGAAAAAGACAATTGACAGGAAATTTTTCAATCTCAAATACACAAAATTGTGAATTCGTGAATTGTGAATTGCATTCTTTGTAAATTTTGTTGTGTATTTGATCAGCTGATCGCAAAAGCGTTTCTACTCAGCATGAAGGAAGCTATCGGCTACACTGTGAGTTAATTTCATAACAATTAATGTAGTTTAGTGTTTCGTTTCAATTTGTTTATGATTTCTTTTAACTAAATGATGGTATCAATTAATATTGCCAAACAAAAGTATATGCAATAATAAGCGGATTATAAAAATATAATACTTTATAGAAGATTCGTTTACAATAAGTGTTAAGTATTGTAAATTTTTTAAAAATTTATCACAAATACACCACACCGTAAATACCCCAAATATTTTGAAAACCAAGTTCATGTAGTTTTATAAAATTGATTTTTCAATTAAAGTTGGTATGTAAATTCTGCCTGAAAGCTTTATATACTCCATTTTCTTAAGTTATTGCTTCAAAAATCCTTTTTTTTCAAAAGCTGTTTTAAAATGTAAAATAAATAAGCTTTGATGATTTTCTATCATTTAAATACAAATTCTAAATGTTTGATAGTTTAAATCATACTTGATTTTAAATACAAATTCTACTTGTTTTATAGTTTAAAATCAATATTTGAGGCGTCGAACTGGAGAAAGATTAAAAGTAAATTTCCTTCAGAAAACAAAGAAGCATCCAGCTGGACAGATGATATGGGGATGTTTTTCTTATTAGGGAGTTGGAGAAATATGCGTTATTTAATGAACTGTGAACTCAGAAATTTATAAAAATATTTGGTCCAGCCATTTACTGCCATAGCACCGCATTGTGGGAAAGTCATTTATCTATGACTGATAAGGTCATTTTTGAGGACGACAATTCCCCATGTCATCGCTCAGAAATAGTAATTGATAATTATCACCATTAGACGAATGACTAGAGCCAAACACAAGGATAAAGAACAGGAGAGAACGTTTTAGGCAAGTTGAAAAATAGACAGATCAAGTAGAAGAGATAGACATCTTGTAGAAAGCTATTGAATAGAAATCGACATCAAAAATATATAATTATAACAATATAAATAAACAAAAGCAATCTAAGTTTAAATTCAAAACCCAATACTGTTTGATGAAAAACCTTCGATAATATTTTGCAGATTTTCGAAACTGCTGATGAGGATGCCATCTGCGTTCTCTTCCATCCTAATGTAGACAGAACCTCGAAATGTATAAGCATTATAAATGTTCTTTTGCCGTTTATAAACAATTGCAGCTTGTAGTAGCTTCCGGCTCTCAGGATCAAGGCTTTCGTGAATGAAGATATTGTTATCACATTCAAAGCCATCATTTCTTAAATTAACTGCAGATTTATGTTGCCTTCGATATGACCCAAATGCCTTCAAAACGCGATTTCGATCATAGCGAGAGAAGTATTTTATTACAACCAGCGGGTTAGGGTTGTTAGATTTCGATTTAATGCGAAATATATCTTTTATTTGTGGAGGTTGAAACTGTATGAAGTGGCAAATCTGATTAAACGTGCTTTTTAGATTTTCCTCATTTGAAAATGGAAGGCCAAACAGAATAACATCTGAAGAATAATCATTAGTGTTGTTGTTATTGAGGTTACAGCTGCTGTTGTTGTTGTTGTTACAACAAAAAAAAATATGATTCAGATTTTGTGTAGGCAGCACAGGGGCCTTAATGTAGTGCATTTGAATGCACGCAGTTTAAATATGGCAAAACTTGACTACATAAGATATATCTTTGAAGACTCTTCAGTAGACATAGTATGCATTTCTGAAACGTGGCTATGTGATGACATAAATCAAGCAATCTGCGATATAAAAAATTTTAAGCTGTTTCGAAATGATCGATTTGACAAAAAGGGTGGAGGAGTTGCAGTTTACTGTAAAAATAATTTAAAATCTGAATTTGTAAGTAAGTCGACTGGTTCAGGTATTGAGTTCTTAAATATCTGTATATCTGATCAAAATACTAAAATGCTTCTGTCATGTGTCTATAACCCAAATAAATGTCACCCTGTTGATCCATTGTTTTCTGTATTGTCCAACTGCTTTCTAGATTATGATTTAATGTTATTGTGTGGAGACTTCAATATCAATATTATCTCGAACGACCTTCCAAAACATACGTTATATGACAAAATATCGTCGTTAGGATTATCAATAGTGAATGAAAGTCTACCCACCCGATTTGCTGACAATACTAACCCAAGTCTTTTGGACTACTTTATTATTTCTGACTGTTCTGCTGTGTTGTTATTTGACCAATTGTACTTCATTTCTAATCACGACTTAATTTTTTGTTCGTTAAATATAAACTTTTCTCGTAATATTATGTCTAAAACAATCTCATATCGTGATTTTAAATCTATTGATTACACGTCTCTGTTAAATGATACATCAATCACCCCCTTTAATAATTGCTGGCTTCATCCCAATATTAATGATAAACTTAGATCACTTATGGATCCAATAAAATATTTATTTGATAAACATGTCCCCCTGCGTTCGATAAATATCAAGAATACATCTTGTCCTTGGTTTTCCCAAAATGTTTTAAATGCCTTAAAAAAAGGAACAAGCTTCGAACAATATGGAGAAAAAATCCCACCTCATCCAACTGGAATATCTATAGAACAGCTAGAAATGAGTCCGTTCTTCTTACTAGACAAGCCAAATCACGTTATTACTCGGCAAAACTAAAACTATCGCTCCCAACCAAAACACTTTGGGAAAACATTAAAAAACTTGGAGTATGCAATAAAGATACCACTGAAGACAATATAAATCCTGAAACTCTCAATAACTTTTTTGTTGGTGCTATTATTATATGACCTCGCAACAATCTTTTAAGTTTACACCATTAAATGAATTTGATGTTGGCAAGTGTGTAATGCAAGTTAAATCAAATGCTACAGGTGAGGATGGTGTTCCCATAAAGTTCAAAAAACTCATACTCCCTCACATAATTAGCTCTCTTATACATATAATTAATTCATGTTTTATGTCGTCATCATTTCCAAACTTGTGGAAAACTGCAATTGTTCTACCTGTTGCAAAAAAACATAACCCTTCTGGTCCAAATGACTTTAGGCCAATAAGCATTTTACCGCCACTGTCAAAAGTATGAGAGAAGGTCATGGCTCAGGAAATCAATAAACACTTACTTGAAAAAAAACTATTATCCCCTATGCAATCTGGTTTTCGAGCTGGGCATGGGTATTCTTCTGCAGTTGTAAAAGTTCTTGATGACATACGACCAGAATATGACGTCGGGTCTATGACTTTGCTCTGCCTTCTTGACTTCTCTAAGGCTTTTGATAAAGTTAATCATCAATACTTGTGTCATAAGCTTAAGACTATGTTTGGGTTTTGTGATAGTGTCGTCAATCTGATGTCTAATTATTTGCTAAATAGGACTCAAAAAGTCAATGTTGGTCAATTATCTTCTCAGTATAAACTAGTCTTAAGTGGTGTTCCACAAGGATCCATACTAGGTCCTCTTTTGTTTTCATTGTTTATAAATGATATTTTCTGTGTGTGCAAACATGCATCTGTTCATGCTTATGCAGATGATGTACAGCTGTATTTGTCAAGGTCAAACTTCGCTTCTTGAAGATCTTTGCTGTAGATTGAATGAAGATCTTAGCAGTATTAATAATTGGGCCAGTAGCAATGGTCTTCAACTAAATGCATTAAAGTCGTATGTTCTTCCTATTTGTAAGAATAAAAATTGTTTAAATGATGTCCCGGATTTGTTTATTGGAACAAATAAGCTTACTGTTGTTTCAAAAATTTTAAATCTCGGTTTCCATATTAATTCGTCTCTATCATGTGTTGATCATGTAAACAGTGTAGTCAAAAAAGTTTATTATGTCCTTCGTTATTTGAGAATGTCAGCTTATGTAACTCCTGTTGATATAAAACGAAAGTTGGTGATCCAACTGATCTTACCAGTTATAATGTATGCTGAAATAGTAACAGTAATAGTAATAGAAACAGTAAACTTGACTCATCCTCCCAATTAAAACTTCAAATTGTTTTTAATTATGCCACACGCTATGTATACGGCTTGCGAAAATTTGACCATTTATCTAGTTACAGAAATGCAATACTCGGATGTGATTTAACTGCATACTTGAATGCAAGAAACTGTATATATTTGCATAAACTTATTCACGAGAAAACACCGCTTTATCTTTATTCAAAACTTCAGTTCTGTCTGTCTAGAAGAAGTCATATTTTAATTGTACCTAGGCATAACTCGCTGAACTCATCTCATATGTTTTTCGTTAACGCCATTAGAATATGGAATGCACTGCCTCGAAGGATAAGAGAAATTACTATGAGAGGAATTTTTGGGCGATCTATTTTATCTTTTTTTTCTACTCAAACAACTTTAATTTTTAATTTATTCTCTCTTTTCAGCTCCCTACTATATCTTTAAATCTATAATTCTTTATATTTTTGCTTTTTCATTTACTACTCAATCACCACTTTATTAATAGAAAACTTTTTACTCTTTTTAAATAAATTTTTGGCTTACATTTTAAGTTACCTTAAATTAATTAAGTTAAACAAAATTAAATTCAATCCAAATATTCTCAATTAAGCCTAGTTGTTATTCAAATTTATATCATTTTGTACTATAAGAGAACATAGTTCTAAGTGTACTAATGTATAGCTTTAATAATAAAAATAATAATAATAATAAAAAAAATAATAATATATAATAAAAATTTATAAATTGTTAATATATTGAGCAAGAAATATTTCACAATATCTTTTTCTTACTCCTCAAAAAAATTCTTTAATGGCGGAACTTCGAATTCCTACGTTGGACTGGCCAGGGAATTCCCCAGTCTAAAAACCAATTGAGAACTTTTGGTACATCATCAAAAATATTATTTGGTGTCATAGAAAAAGTGTGGAACGAGGAAATTACAGTGGAATACCTACAGAACCTGGTTAAGTTCATGCTTAACTTAAGTTATTAAGCAATGGGGTGGGACAACCATATATTAAAATTATTTGTATATAAATATTTATCTTAAGCAATCATTTCCCGGAGTTGCCTTCGCTTACGGGCCGCGCGCTCAACTAGTACGCCACGGCCTCTAATACTAATACTTATACTAATGCTAATACTAATACTAATACTAATACTAGTACTAATACTAATACTAGTACTAATACTAATACTAATACTAATACTAATACTAATACTAATACTAATACTAATACTAATACTAATACTAATACTAATACTAATACTAATACTAATACCAATACCAATACTGATACTAATACTTATACTAATACTAATACTCATACTAATACTAATACTAATACTAATACTAATACTAATACTAATACTAATACTAATACTAATACTAATACTAATACTAATACTAATACTAATACTAATACTAATACTAATACTAATACTAATACCAATACTAATACTAATACTAATACTTATACTAATACTAATACTAATATTAATACTAATACTTATACTAATACTAATACTAATACTAATACTAATACTAATACTAATACTAATACTAATACTAATACTAATACTAATACTAATACTAATACTAATACTAATACTTATACTAATACTAATACTAATACTAATACTAATACTAATACTAAAACTAATACTAATACTAATACTAATACTAATACTAATACTAATACCAATACTAATACTAATACTAATACTAATAATAATACTAATGCTAATACTAATACTTATACTAATACTAATACTAATACTAATACTAATACTAATACTAATACTAATACTAATACTAATACTAATACTAATACTAATACTAATACTAATACTTATACTTATACTAATACTAATACTAATACTAATACTAATACTTATACTAATACTAATACTAATACTAACACTAATACTTATACTAATACTAATACTAATACTAATACCAATACTAATACCAATACTAATACTAATACTAATACTAATACTAATACTAATACTAATACTAATACTAATACTAATACTAATACTAATACTAATACTAATACTAATACTAATACTAATACTAATACTAATACTAATACTAATACTAATACTAATACCAATACTAATACTAATACTAATACCAATACTAATACTAATACTAATACTAATACTTATACTAATACTAAGACTAATACTAATACTAATACTAATACTAATACTAATACTAATACTAATACTAATACTTATACTAATACTAATACTAATACTAATACTAATACTAATACTAATACTAATACTAATACTAATACTAATACTAATACTAATACTAATACCAATACTAATACTAATACTAATACTAATACTAATACTAATACTAATACTAATACTAATACTAATACTAATACTTATACTAATACTAATACTAATACTTATACTAATACTAATACTAATACTAATACTAATACTAATACTAATACTAATACTAATACTAATACTAATACTAATACTAATACTAATACTAATAATAATACTAATACCAATACTAATACTAATACTAATACTAATATCAATACTAATACTTATACTAATACTAATACTAATACTAATACTAATACTAATACTAATACTAATACTAATACTAATACTAATACTAATACTAATACTAATACTAATACTAATACTAATACTAATACTTATACTAATAATAATACTAATACCAATACTAATACTAATACTAATACTAATACTTATACTAATACTAATACTAATACTAATACTAATACTAATACTAATACTAATACTAATACTAATACTAATACTAATACTAATACTAATACTAATACTAATACTAATACTAATACTAATACTAATACTAATACTAATACTAATACTTATACTAATACTAATACTAATACTAATACTAATACTAATACTTATACTAATACTAATACTAATACTAATACTAATACTAATACTAATACTAATACTTATACTAATACTAATACTAATACTAATACTAATACTAATACTAATACTAATACTAATACTAATACTAATACTAATACTAATACTAATACTAATACTAATACTAATACTAATACTAATACTAATACTAATACTAATACTAATACTAATACTAATACTAATACTAATACTAATACTAATACTAATACTAATACTAATACTAATACTAATACTAATACTAATACTAATACTAATACTAATACTAATACTAATACCAATACTAATACTAATACTAATACTAATACTCATAATAATACTAATACTAATACTAATACCAATACTAATACTAATACTAATACTTATACTAATACTAATACTAATACTAATACTAATACTAATACTCATACTAATACTAATACTAATACCAATACTAATACTAATACTAATACTAATACTAATACTAATACTAATACTAATACTAATACTAATACTAATACTAATACTAATACTAATACTAATACTAATACTAATACTAATACTAATACTAATACTAATACTAATACTAATACTAATACTAATACTAATACTAATACTAATACTAATACTAATACTCATACTAATTCTAATACTAATACTAATACTAATACTAATACTAATACCAATACTAATACTAATACTAATACTAATACTAATACTTATACTAATACTAATACTAATACTAATACTAATACTAATACTAATACTAATACTAATACTCATACTAATACTAATACTAATACTAATACTAATACTAATACTAATACTAATACTTATACTAATACTAATACTAATACTAATACTAATACTAATACTAATACTAATACTAATACAAATACTAATACTAATACTAATACTAATACTAATACTAATACTAATACTATTACTAATACTAATACTAATACTAATACTAATACTAATACTAATACTAATACTAATACTAATACTAATACTAATACTAATACTAATACTAATACTAATACTAATACTTATACTAATACTAATACTAATACTAATACTAATACTAATACTAATACTAATACTAATACTCATACTAATACTAATACTAATACTAATACTAATACTAATACTAATACTAATACTAATACTAATACTAATACTAATACTAATACTAATACTAATACTAATACTTATACTTATACTTATACTAATACTAATACTAATACTAATACTAATACTAATACTAATACTAATACTAATACTAATACTAATACTAATACTAATACTAATACTAATACTGATACCAATACTAATACTAATACTAATACTAATACTTACACTAATACTAATACAAATAATAATACTAATACTAATACTAATACTAAAACTCAAACTAAGACTAAAACTAAGACTAATACTTATACTTATACTTATACTTATACTTATACTTATACTTATACTTATACTTATACTAATAGTATTATAAAAAATAATACTAATACCAATACTAATACTAATAATAATACTAATATTAATACTAACACTAAAACTAATACTAATAGTTATACTAATACTAATACAAATACTTTTACACTCAGCAAAAAAATGAAGGGAGCAAACAATTTTTTTAATGATTTTAGAAAGGCTGTAAGTTCTTAAAAAATGATCGTATTGGAATTTTTTAAAAAGCATATTCGTAGTAAAGCTTGATGTTTCTAGTTTTACATTTTTCTAGGTAAAAAATGTAAGCCTCTATAGTTTGCTTATTTATTAAGCTTCAATTTAGGTTTTTTTTTTATTCTCCTACGTTATTTTTTTGCTAAGTTATCTAAATTTGAATGGAAAAGGATAATATTGCTTTTGATCATCGATATCTCTGCAACCAATGATCGCACAGATAATTAAAGTACGGTTCTGAAAACCCGGAATAAATTTCCTACAAAAGCGACTTATTCATTTTTGAAAAAAAAATTCTATCCTTGATAACAAATGTACACAAAAATTAATTTTTCAGGTTTTTAAAAAAAACCTACCTTAACTTTACAATTATTGTAAAAAGTACTAATGTTTCTAGGTGTTTTTTTTTTTTTGTTTTTTTAGCTTTCTCCATACCCTAAAAGCCCTGACTAGTTCTGATCCGATCAGTTAAACAATTTTTCCGTTTCTCATTGTCAAACTTTAAAAAATTTTTTTTGTTATTGTTTCAATGCATCAAATAATCAGAAACCTCGTAACAATTTGAACCCCTGAAATTTGGAAAATTTTTGTTCCATGCTTTTTTTATGATTGTGCGATAATCGTAGCTGATAAAATTGTAAGGCCAAAAGGCCGTCAAACTAGTAACTTCAAGCTTCAAAATTATTTTTGAAGTGAAACTTCTTTAGCACCGTTGTGATATCAAACTCGATAAAACGAGAAACGACATCAGAATAGACAAATATATACATCTATAGAATTTAGCTTGTACACAAACCAAATTCATAGGCATTTTGAAACGTTACAGTAGCCGTTGAACTATCAGATGCACACAAGTGCAACTAAGAAAACTCTTGTGTATACTTACAGGTAAGTTTTTACAGCATTGAGCATACATAAACATATAAGGGCTATTCCCAGTTACGGGCAAATAGCTTTGCAAATGTATGCCCTACCAAATATTTGCCATCAACTGTGAGCACACTTTTCAGAACACTGTTGCAAACAAA
This sequence comes from Dichetophora obliterata, assembly GCA_963920525.1. Classification (NCBI taxonomy): domain Eukaryota; kingdom Metazoa; phylum Arthropoda; class Insecta; order Diptera; family Sciomyzidae; genus Dichetophora; species Dichetophora obliterata. The sequence goes on along the minus strand of OY986437.1, from coordinate 232,855,504 downwards.
ACTCACAGCTGTTTTGGAGAAAAAAAAAACAACACGAACAGTATTTGTGGTGTTTTTCATTAGGGCTATTCCCAGTTAGCTTTGCAAATGTATGCCCTACCAAATATTTGCCATCAACTGTGAGCATACTTTTTAGAACACTGTTGCAAACAAAACTCACAGCTGTTTTGGAGGAAAAAAAACAACACGAACAGTATTTGTGGTGTTTTTCATTATTATTTATCAAAGTAAGTTCCATATCAGAGTCTGTTAATTTTGTTTTATTAGCGGCGTTTGGTTAAAATGTGACAGCTGATTGATTGGCAAATAAGTTTTGCCCATGCTCGACTGTATGCAATGCGATTTTAGTGTGGCAAATTTGACACAGTCGGGCAAATGCAAATCTGTACATTTTGTTGTTGTGTTGAAAATATTTGCCATCATATTTTGCAAATGCCACGATGCCACGCTATTTGCCCGTAATCGGGAATAGCCCTATAGTGTTATTGCTTTGAGTTGTGGCACTCTCGCAGTAGATGGCGCCAAGTACACCACGTGCAGATTTCTACGCTGCTTTGTGCATTTCTGAAGGAAAACTTCTTTAGCACTGTGGTAATTTGAACATCGATGAAACGAAAAAGCGAAAGTACAGTATGTTCCAAGCGTTGTACATATGTGTAAAAAAAAATGTGTAAAAAATCAACTTCGATGCTAATTCGGCTGCGAGGTGGATAACGAAAGCATTATACACGATTAATATGATCCGATATTAAAAACCAATTTTAATACAAAAATCAGTTTTATTAATATACCAAGATAGTCAAAGGTATGAAAAAACAGATTTTAAATCCACACTTTTTTTATTGGAAAGAGATGATAGGATCTTTTGTTAACATAAATTATTTTTGGACTTGAATATTTTGTAAAAATATAAAAAACTATTTGAAAAGAATAAGTTTTGCCAAAAAAAAAGTTATAGTGCCAAAAACTGACAAAAAAAGTTCAACAATGTTTGCGCAAAACTAGAAGTATTTTTGAAAATAATTGTTATTTCATATGAAAGGTAGTCAGCAATGCAATTTTTACTTGTACTTGTGAAAAAGTCGTATTACTAAACATTTCTAGTTTTCTAAAGGCTTAACTTCTACCTTGCGTTGCGTCAACACACATAATTTCAAACAAAAAATTCTGTTACATTAATTTTTCAAAAAGGTACAACCCAAAATCACCTTAATTTTTTTGCTGAGTATATTAATACTGTTAAATTTATGAAGACAGTATTGTTCAAGAGAAAAACTAATTTAGTGTATTTCAGACTAGTCTAGTCTATCAGATAAAAACATGTGCTTTTAAATATTGACCCAGTAGTTTTCCAAGCTGGTGGATGTGTCTAGCTCATTTCATTCTTCACACTTTTGATTATCAGTGGCGGATTTAAGGGAAAAGCTGATGCATATAACGAAGGGCGTTCCTTTGTTAAGAGTTTAGAAATTAAAGTTAGAAAAAATAAAGGAAACTTTTGAAAAAATAAAAATCCTACTGGCTTACTAAATAATTCTTATTAATGGAAATGTATAATTGTTTCTTGTTTTTTTATGGTCAACGCCAAACTTTATGCCTTCTTTCGAAAAATATCAATTAAAAACTTTCTGTCAATTGCTGCCAAGGAATCGCTGTAATAATGACAGCCACGTTTATAAAATCTCGTGAACATAATGCAAATAAAAATTAAAAATTTTTATAAATATGGCGCCCTACATATGGGCCCTAAGCTTTGCATGCTCTACCCCTACTCAAAAAGTCTCTCACGCGTTAAACACTTGTCCTAGTAACAAAGCCTCATCATCTGTTCAACGCTTTTTACACCCTAAGCTTCCCATGGCAAACGCTATAATTTGCCCAACAAAACCTGACGACCGATCACTTATTCAAATATATTTATTTACACAATTGATTTGCGAACCCGTCCTAATCAGCAGAGGAATGTGGGTCTCAAATTGCGATGTAGTGGCATATCAACTGCACACAATGAATATTCAAAACGAACAGCAACAAAAAGGGAAAAATTACCATAACTACCGATAAATGTGCAAACGAAATCGCACAAAAACACCGTCAAAAATACGACTTCAGCTTTGCACCAGAGGAAAACATTTTCAGTCATTTCTTGAGAAAGCAAATAAGAGACTTCTTAAACGAATACAAATGAAGAAGGAGCACCACACATTAAGACCCTTTCATGGGCGATCAAAGGCTATCTATGGACTGAGCATACACTTAATGAAAAACTGGCAGTTAATCTTGAATTTCCTTGTGGAAATTGGCCTAAGAATAGAGTCAGAAAATGCTTAGGAAATTCTTATTGTTATAAGGGACTGATACAGTGGCGTAAAAAGCGGGCCCGCAGAGAGGGCGGGCGCAACTAAGCCAGGGGCGCCGTCAAGTTCCTTGATGAAAATGATAAATAAAGTGGAGTACGACGCACTGTATAAAATAAGCGGCCAAAAATCTAATATATTTCCAAGTTGCCTTTTTTAAAAATAAAATTTTTCTTGTTATTCAAATTAAATTTTTTTTTATATCAAAATAAAGCTTAAAATTTCTTATGTCTGGCAACCTTGCTGTTTTTGTTTACATTTTTAAAATATGGTTTTAAGTTTATCATAAAAGTAAACACTAAAAGCGGGACACAAATTTTGAAATATTCAATTTTTAAAAAGATTAAAAAATAATTTTGAGAAGTATTGACTTCACAAAATCTTCATTAGACCTGCGTTACACCAAATCAAAAAAAAATTCTTGCTAATACGGAAGATATACATTTTTTAAGGTGACCTATTTAGTTAAAATGTAAGATATATTTGATGTATGGCAGCTGATTATTTTTCAAAATTATACTTATTTAAAAACACAAAATAACTCAATTTTTAAAATGTATTTGCTGTAATCAAAAAAGCTTACAAATATGAACAAAAACGTAGTTAATTTGAGTGGGTAGTATTTTCCAAGGTTGAGTTACTAAAATATAATTAATCATCTAAGAAATTTATGTAGCAAATTTCGTTGTTTTGAGACAAGACCTAATAAATTTTCAGGCAAAAATGAGTTTCGTTTATATGGGAAGTGGGTGTGGCAGAGGTCGAATTTGTGTAACTTTTTCAAGATTTCTTCACTCTTTCTTGTTTTGGCCAAATATTTTGAGCAAAAGTCGTCTTTGTTTGGCAAAATTCGATTATGGTCGGAGTCGATTTACCCGTTTGCTTTCATATTTTCAGCAAGTCAGCTACTGATGTTATTTGAGTTGGTCATATTTTGTGACGTTAGCAAATTCTTTAGTTAACAGCTAACGTCCAATACAAAACAGTTAAACTAAACATCTGAAACTTATCATTCCAACCATAAAAAATTATTTATCCCGTTTATTCAATCATTAAGTTTGTTTACTATTTTAAATCATTAATATGGGATGCTTTTTTACCTGCTTTGTGATAAAATCTTATAAATTTTATTATAGTTGATATAATAAAAAGTATTTCTTACGTTATTGCTTTTTTTAATAAATTATATTAAAATAAAATATATAAAATAAGATATTTTTAAAATATAACTGTTGTAATAAATGATGATCATCATATGACCATTGAATTAAAAAAGTCTCTTTTTGTTTTCTTTTTTTTTTCAAGAGTTCTCTTGTTATCTCCTACGCTTCTAGTAACCTAGTAATAACACAGTTTTACTCTAAAAGTAAAAAGCAGGGCGCTTTTAGAAACCTGCGGGCGGACGCACAAAATAAAGTTACGCTACTGGACTGATATCAAACGTGACGCACTTTTTGATATTTAACCTGATCAGGTCACCTGATTGTGGTCATATTTGATTATATTTTGAAAAGACATGCTAAGCCCATATATTTACAACTTTTTCTAAGCAATATCTTTTAAACTTTTCATGAGTAGAAAAGGTGGGGGGGAGGGTATAATAATGCCACAAAAAGCATTATTATTATTAAGCATTTGCAGCAAAAGAACTAATTTCAATCATAAAAATTTACGGTATTGATTTTAATAAGGACCTGGTTGTGGCTCCTGTTGCAATTTCAAGGAGCCACACAAAGAGAAATAATTTTCTTGTATCAGATAATTATTTTGCTTGACTCGTGCATGACTCATGCAAATTCATTGTAATTTACTTGATTCAAGCATTTTAACCTATAACGAGAAATTATAAAAACTCTTACTATTATTTATATTCGCTATTATTCACGATTTCGTAGCTGGAACAAAACTTAAATTTAAATAATTTATAATTTAGAGTCATTTTTTTTGCAAGCTAAAATATACATATATATATATATAAAATAAAGTTATATATATATATATGTATATATATATATATATATATATATATATATTAGGGCGGGTCGATTTATTTTTCGACAATTTCCCTATGATTTCCGTATTCTATGGGTTATTCCATGAAAATTTGCCAAAGGAACCATACCTCTATCGTTAAAATCGAGTCCCTTACTTTTTGTTGGTAGATTTTTTCCCAAATTGACGTTCGAATGAAATATTACCTACACGTTCACATCCATAACTCAAAAACTATCGATCGGGTTACGGGCATTTTTGTCCAAATTTGGGAGCATTTTTCCATTTTTTTCATGATTTTGTCCAAGATTTTGTCTTTTACAACACTCAAATTGAATATTTTTTTTTGATAATAGGTTGATCAAAAAGTTGGTTTTATGTGTTATTTTGTTTTAGCATGAATTAATCAACCGAATTCGATAAATTTGGGCTTAAACTCTTCGTGTTGAATTGTTAATTGAATTAAATAATGGATTGAGCCCAAAAAATGGCCATGAAAGTAATATTCTTGGACAAAATCATGAAAAAAATGGAAAAACGGTCCAAAATTTGGACAAAAAAACCCGTAACCTTTGAACCGTTGGACCAATGTTGGAGATTTTTTTGTAAATTGATCGAAATGAGCTCACCTTTTCAACGCGCTTACTGGCTATTAAACCCAATCAATAGTTTTTGAGTTATGGATGTGAACGTGTAGGTAATATTTCATACGGACGTCAATTTGGGAAAAAATCTACCAACAAAAAGTAGGGGACTCGATTTTAACGATAGAGGTATGGTTCCTTCGGCAAATTTTCATGGAATAACCCATAGAATACGGAAATCATACGGAAATTGGTGAATTTTTTCACTCCCTACAAATCGACCCGCCCTATATATTATATATTATATATATATATATATGCTATCTTTTAGAAAGCATTATATTACGATAACCTTCATGACTGCTTTATAAAAGGTAATAATATAAAAATTATCTGGCTCCAAAAAAATTTGGAAAATAAAATAAAATCAAAGAATTGTATGAAAGATCTGAAAATTGAAATTAAATTAAAATGATTTACTTGCATCAAGCAATTGTTTCTTCTCCAGTAAAATTATTTTTTTAATAAGCAAATTTATTCTAGATTTAAGAAAACTATCTACTGTAGTCAAGCAAAATCTTCTCACTCTAAGAAAATAATTTAGTATAATCTTTAAAAACAAATGACAGAACTATATATATTTTATATATTTTATAGTGTTATATTTTCAAAATTCAAGAAAAAACAACGCTTAATAAGAATTTTATGCAGAAGTGAGAATTCAAAGTCTTCTTGAATAGCATAAAATGTTTTATATTTTTTCTCTCAGTGCAAATTTGAGCTGCTAAAGCGTAGCCATTTTGGATTTATTTATTAATTTATTGAAACAAAAAGAACATTTTATATTAAATGACGGTCATTATGATTGTTTTTGTCAAATAATGAAATGATTTAATAAATGCTCTTACTTTTTTATATAAATGCTCGTCTATATGAGGCACTCCCTTATCTGATTTCCACTCAGGAACCTCTCCAATTTAAATGTTCACAACTACGAGTTAAGAGTAACAAGTTAAAAGTTAATAGTTATTAGTTAAAGTTTTTAGAATGTAGAATTGAGATTTAAGATCTGAGAGTAAAAAGTAAATAATTTAATGTAATGAATTTGAATTAACTACGAAGTTATAAGTTAAGGTGACATGAAGAGTTGATATTTAAAAATAGACTTGAACAAAAAAAAATACAGTATAGCGTGTATACCCCTACGGAGAAAAGAACCGGTTCAGAACCTATCACGTGATAGGTTGCCAAGTGATAGGGACCTGTCCCAATTCTGCCACCAACATTAACACGGTGTTACTTTACTTGCCACCAACGGTTACTTTAACACGGTGTTGTCATTGACAGGGGTCAATTGCCACTTGCTGCACCACCTTGGATATGTCCGGTAACCGGTCTAGAAGAACAGATTGGTGACCTAACTTAGAGATCACACCCACAATCATAATACTTAATAGATCTGTCTTCGCTTGTATCATATAAAATTGGTCCCATGCTGAGGTAAATGAAATCTGTTCCGTGACAGGCACAAAGAACCTGTTCAGTTACGAGTTTTATCGAACCTGTCCTGTCAACAAGCGCGTCGGAAGCTAATTTCATCTTGCCCCCCCCCCCCCCCCAGATGAACAAATAGAGGTGCAAAAAAAATCACCAAAATTTCTTAAAAGAAACATGAATATGAACAAACGATTCTTTTATTTAAGTTCCAAAATAAAAAAATATAAAACTAAATAAAAAATATTAAAATTTCATTATTTTTAAAAGTTTTTCCAATCACAGCTGCCACTTGCTTATTTTTTGTCCGAAAAAATTTACCCAATAGGAAAAAATGTACCAATTTTTTTTATATAATAATTTGATAACATTTATTATAATAATTCACTGGAGTATATCTGTTTACATACCAAACATAACACAAATTTTAAGTTATGTTTTACGCTATTATCGAAATAATAAATACATCAAAATAGTTCTTTTGCTGCCCAAATATAATTAGATTCATTGCTTTCGACACACTACTTTTTAGAGGGCTTTATGTTGTTAAGTGTTTTATATAACAATTGAACCCGTCATTTCGAAAAGGGCATGAGTCCATACATTTAAGCTTTTCAGGATTAACAAAAAACGTATTTGATCGGAAAAAGTCTATGGTGGTTAAGAAACTGAATATAGAAGTTAATAAATAAAAACATATATAATTTTTGTGCCATTTATTTATTTTTAAAAAAAGCATGTATCATACAGATTTTGGTGGTTGAAATTTTTGGACTTATGCCCTTTTCGAAATGACTTCTTAGAAATAATCACAAATCCAAAGATTTTCGGAAGAAGTTACATTTAATCATCATTATTTTCTTCATATTGTTTATTAGCTGAAGTTGTTGGCCATGCAAAAATCTCTGCATAGAAATTTTGGTACTTTTCTGGAATGTATTTTTCTAGTTTTTTCAAATCTGGTATTTTCTTTTCATTGATTGGCACTTTGCCAGCATACGCAGGAGTATAATTTGATGGTAAAGGCGGGCTGGTGCCCATTCTCTGTAAGAGCTGGAATTCATAACTGGTTAAACAATCTATAGATTCACGTGTTGTAACAAGGCCTGGTGTAGACTTGGAAAATGTGAAATGTGACACTTGGGAAATAGCAAAAGTTTTTTTTTTGTCCTTGGGTACTCTTTTGCCATAGGAATCCACAGAAAGCACCAGTTTCTTGTAATGGTTCGGCCACCATTTTTTTATGTCAATAATTTCTTCAGTTTTAGGCCTTCTAATTTCAAAGTTTTCATTAGCCTCAACTATAAGATTTTCATACTCGGCTGGTGTGTATATCCTGTCATTTTTTCGAATATGTCTCTTTGCTATCCCAAACATTCTATCGTTTGGCAGGAATGAATGCCCTCGTTTGGGTATGTAATATTGTATCTCAGTTATATTGCTATTTTGTTCCCCTACCAAAGATAAAATAAGACGGACCATGGCATGATTCCGATTTTGGCCGGCACAACCATCTGAAAATAGGTGCAGTTCTTCGGCATCATGACCAATATTTTTTTTACTATAATCCAGGACAAAGGTACCCACTTCGTTGGGACCTTTGTTAGCGACTCCTTCACAATAGGAATAAAAAACTGACTTACCAGTTTTAAGATCATAAATGCAAAACTCATATAGCCACAGTTGACGTAGATAAAAAACATCTTGCACTGGAATGTGTGGAAGTGGCAATTTTTGCATATAATCAAATGCAATCCCATAAACCTTTGGATCATTCTTGCATTTACTTTCCACTTCCTGTAATTTTTTGTAAAATTTATTTGCATGACTTTTGTGCATCTCGAAATCTGCTTTATACACTCTTTTTTATACACCCGTCATTAAGATGAGGGTTTTTTAGTTTAAGCTTTAACTCTTCACACAGTGCACAGACATCAATTTGCTTTCTACCAAATGATAAGCTAAAGTTTTCTTGAAAATATTATAAGTAAAACTTATATTTTACTGGATAATCTGGATATTTTTGTTGGTATATTGTGTGCATAATTTTCAAGTTGAGTTTTTCATCTAAATAATAGGATGATGTATCTTTGTTATAGTAGTGTACACATTTAACAGGAAATGACTCAATATGCTCCCTTATTTTAGTTAATATCACCAGCTACTGCATTGGTCCGTGAGCCCTCTGACTTACCTCTGTGATCAATGGGTTGCTTATTTGTTTTTAATAAATCACATAAACGTCTAACTTGTTTCTCGGAAATTCCATGTATGTAGCAGAATGCTTTTTTGCACACTTTGTTTTTTACATCTTTAATCTTAATGTGATATATGTAGGTAAATTCTCTTTTCTTAGGTCCTTCAGATCTGGGCCGTTTTCTCTGTATTTCTCTTTTTCAATCAATGACTGCAAGTATGTGTCTTGGGCATTTTTACTATCAAAATTGTTAACAAAATGGATGATACTTTGCCTAACATCTTCAGATATATCTTGCATACATTTTAAATTACATCTGTAAATAAATCCAACAATATGCTCGTAACATATACGGTAAAACATCATGAGGAATCAAATATGTTGAGAACGAATTTGGAACAAACAACTAACCTGCAGTCAGCTCCTGTTTGTCTTGGTGCCACATCTTTCCCTTTATGGTTCATATGAGATTCCCCAAAAATTTTGGATTTTTTTATTTTATTATGTTTATAGTTTTCAATGTTCTTTACACCACGCACTCTTTTTCTAGATTTGTAAGCATTTTCGGCAAGCTCGCGATTTTCCATTTTCGTGAAAGTCCACAGATGTCACGTAAAACGTTTTCGAACGAAATTATATATATGTCGGAGTACTGACTGTGTTTGGAATATTAAACGGTAAGCATTGATTATAATGGCCGCATTCTAGCCGAAAAAGTGCTCAAGTAGCGAAGTAGCATAAAATATTTTACTATATAAATTGTGACATCTCAAGGAACATGTTCTGTGAGAGCATATCATTCAGCCCGAAAGTTGTGGAACAGTTCTTTCCGCTGAATGCAGGCAATGTCATGCTTGGGCAGAATTGACTAGCGCGGTTGAGGAAAATAATTCAGAATAAAAATACACAGTAGGCTGCATCAGAGAAATGTAAACGTAGAATACGGTAAAACGCAAGGTGAAGAAAAAAAAGAGAATAAATATGTAACTACAATCTCGTCTCTTTGCTCACACCAAACTTACACTACCAACACAAGTAAAAACACACAACCGAACACACACAAAGCACCGCTGCTCTAGGGCAATTCTCTTTATGCTCTTCTCATTATGCCAATAATAGAATTCTATACAAATATATACATTTGCATTATCAGCATTTTGTTTCCCTTGAAAAGGGCATAAGTCCCGGACTCGTGCCCTTTTCATACAGACTTTAGATATCGAGGGCCATATGTTGCACTTGAAGATCTACCATATTCACAGAGAATACGTAAAACCCTGAAATGAATTAAATGGCGTCAAAAGGTGATATTTGAAAAAAGTGTGACTCGTGCCCTTTTCGAAATGACAGGTTCAATTTATTTCTTAGCTTAGTTTTAAGTAGGCTTAAATAAAAAATAGTGGTTCAGCAGCTGCTGAGCTGTGTGGAAGGCACATCAGACTATTTACAAAATTGATAAAATCATTTAAATAAATTTCCCCTAATCCATTCTTCACGGCCCAGACTTTTTCTTAAAATACCCAAATTTTTTCCCCAACGTCATTACAATTTTAAAAACTAATATATGACACCTGAACAAGTTTCCTCTGAGTCACAATAACGTCAGGGTAGCATTCTATGAGATGATATTTTAATATGAATTATTGAATTATGGCAATAAAGAAATTTTGTTTTCTGACATAACTTGTGAAGGTGTTATTATATTCAAAACATTTAGAACCTCTTTACCTAAATCAAACTTGTCTTTAATTTGTTTTAGAATATCTTTGGTAATAAGAGAAAAATTTTCTAATTTTTCTGCTTTAGTGGAAATTCTCACAAATAATCCTCAAGTCTCAAAAAATGTCTCAAAAAATGTGATTTTTAATATATATGACAAGAAAAGCATGTAAGCTTTCAACAATGAAAGTTCCACTAAACATAAGTCTGAACATTTCCAGTGCTATCAAATTTCGCTTTTTGTAACGAGTTGTTAAATTGTAAATCTTTTACAAAATGTACCAACTCAGAAAATAATGTACCAAGGTACCAAGTTAAAATAAATGTACCAAAGTGGCAACCGTGTTTCCAATTTCGATATTAGAGATAATTTTTTAAAGGATCTTTTATATGGTAATATGAAAATATAAGAAATACACTCTAAAAAGTTTTTGTTGAAATTTACTACAATACTTGTAGGCAACAGTTTTGCTGCTGTTTCTGTATTAAATTAACACACCTACTAAAATTCAACATATGTTTAACTAATTTGTAGTAAAATTCAACACTGAATTTACTATTGATGTTATAGTAAATTTAAATGTGTGCACTTCATAAAAGTTCTAAGTAAAGAACATGCTACTGCATTTTGGAAATAAGGGCTAAGCTCATTAAATTTATGTTCTTTATGCACTAATACATACCATTTTTTTACATATTATTACTAATACATATTGCTTGACTTGACTTTTTAACTGAATGAAAACATTTGTGCTTAACATTATTAATTTTAATAAAACAACAGCACCAAAAACAAACGTCCTTACGCGATTATAAGCAAACTGGAATGAGAAATAAATGTATGTATGCATGACTGTTACCGTTGTTGAAAGTTAAACAATCGCTGCATTTTAAAACAGTTAATGTACTAGTATAAATTTTTACTATTGATATTATAGCAAAATCCAACTTCTGATGTTTAATATTACTAAAATTTATGCTAAACTTAAAAAATTTTTAGATTGCTTTAAAAATTGATTTATATTGATATTTTTAGTGTAGGAAAATAAAACAACATGTGTTCAATTTTACTTTAATTTACGTTTTAGTTGAAAAAATTAAAGATTACCTTAAAAGTTGTGAGAAAATTACAATTCTAATGAATTTTCAACAAATTATTACTACAATTATAGTCGTAAACTTACACTTATTTTTTAGAGTGTAGTTGTTGCTTTTATAAAGCAAGACTAGGTATATCTTTGCATGGTTAAAATGCAATAAGGTACAAAAAATTATATAATTTAAATTATTCCAAATGTTTCACCACCTCCATCGAATTAAATTCTTCGGTTTTATCTATGTGAATATGTATAAGTGCAGCATGAGTAAGTCGTTTCTGTGTCATAGTTAATCGGAGATACGTTTTTAGTCGTCTTAGTGTACTAAAAGAACGCTCAGATGAAGCTGCTTATGCAGGCACACTCAAAACCAATGCAACAAGTTTTTCCACTTCATTTAATAGTTTTTCAGTGTATGCGAATTTTTTTTAAATTGGAATTGCACTAGAAACTTTATATTTTGTTCTATCTTTTTGGAAACACAGAGAAAGAAAATCTTTATCCGAAAGAATGCTTATGAAGAAGAGAAAAAATAAGAGCAATATATATAATACAAACATATTATCGTTGTACAAAATTTGATATTTTGAATAACTTTTGAAGTTTTCTTTTTAAATTCTATATCTAGCTAAATAAGTGGGGCAACTGCCCCCCTTCCCCCCGCTTGCTACGCCAATGCCTGTCAAAGATAATATTGAAGCTGTCACTGGACCAGTCACTTAAGAGCAATTAACTCTATTTTCTCCATAGGAACAGTACAGAAGTGGAACTTCTTAAAATTAAGAATAAGAGACATTTTGGCGAAAAAGTCAGAGAGAAACGAATAGAGAAATCTTAAAATTAATACAATACAAAATATGCACAAAAAATGTTTATTTAATATCTACACTGTATTGGTTGGTGCTTCAATTGGTAATACTGATTTTAACGGTTTGTGATTACTAAAATATGAGATATATGTTCGTGATATGTTATTTTCAATGTGAAAAAATTGCATGTAATAAAGAAGGATCCCTTTACAAAAACCACAAGAAACAGAAAAAAATGTCTACTTCATATCAAACAATCTTTAACCTCTAAGGGGGTCAAGTTTATGAACTTTTAGCTCTTATCTTTAAGTCCCTGTTCTCAGTTTTACTTTTCTGTATCCTTTGCATGACAAAATCTTCACATAAATAGTTTCACTTAACATTTTTAGTTATTAAGTTATCAACTTATACTTTGGACGTGCTTTGGGCGTAGGTGTGCTTACCACACCGTAAATATCATCAACCAACTCCGATTTGGCTCCAATTTCCTGAGCAGTTTCGTCAAAGGCTTCCGAGAAAAACTTTCTATTTTCATTGCCCCAGACAGTGACTATAATGCGACTCATTGCCAGCTCCTCCAGAGTATCTATCGTTATTCTTGCTACTGGATTTGCTAGGATCACTGTGAAACTAGCACGGTACGCGACCGTCAACAAAATGCAGTACATCCAATACCATCCAGTAAGCACGCGTAGAGGCCAGTTCCGTGGCATGCGTGGCAGAGCCACATACATCAACATGCTATACGTGAGCAAGACACAGTTGGCAAAGTTATCGAACAAATCCTCCTGCTTTGGCTTCACCAACATATGATTCAGGGCGGCCCGAAATTTGACATCACGAAATAGGCGTCGATCAAGAACAGTTGATGACGCCTTGCGTCGAAAGAGCACAAAAAACTTACAAGCAGTGAGAGGATGACGATGAAGTGCTAAACCGTGAATCCAGGACATTACGTAAAACAGAGTACCAACGAAGAAGAGCGAAAGCATGACACCGAGCCACATTCCGCTGCTAATAGTGTTCAGAGGAGGGAATAGAAGGAGTTGTTATTTTGCCGATTAAAGACCCAAATCTACCTGAAGGGTTGCATCAGGGTCTTCCACTAGCTATCCTGAGATGATTCGGGTGTCAGAAAGGTCAAACACTCTAAACTGTGTGGTGTACTTAGATCCATGACTGAAGAATACAGCTTATTCAAGTGAAGGTCTCCAATTGTCATGCGAGTCAATCGATTCGTCTGTAATGAGATGTTTCTGTCAGCCTAGATTGCAAAAGGTTACCTGTGAAACTCACCATTTGCCCAATGAGGTCCAATTACTTTTGCCGCCTCAAATGTTCTTTTGAACTTACCTACAAAAGGGAAAGTACTGGTCCAAGAACCCTGGGTCTGATATGTCCCTTGTATCAGAGGTCTGACAGGAAACAATACACAGGTAATCTGAGATATAAGATGTGATAAACCAAGAGCGTGCGTATTGATAATAAAAGGTTCGAATTATATTTGTCTTTCAGATTTTCTTACAAAAGATCTGTTTGAAATACAGATCCCGGTACACTTAAACGGGACCGTACGCGAGATCGTTGTGGCAGCAGGTTACTTCCCAGGAAATTATGGCATTGCACCACCGGTCATGGTCGATAAACTGGTGAGCTACTGCACAAGGAAGAAACTGCCACTTATACACGGACGTGATGCAAATGCGCACAACGAGGCGTGGAGAAGCACCAACACCAACAAAAGGGGTCATTACCTTCTAGAATTTATACTTATTAATAATTTAGTAGGTTTTTATGTGGGAACCACACCAACATTTGTAAACCGTGGTGCGTAAAGAAGCCCTGGACATAACACTACGAAATACTCTTGCTAGGGATCTAATTAGGAACTGGAGAGTCTCAAACGAACCCTCTATGTCTGATCATAAAGAGTGCTCCATTAAGACGTGTGGAACTTTGATTTGGAATAAAACGCAAACGGTTCAGAATTTTTCCAAATATTTTATTTCGTTCGAAAGGTCACACAACAGGAAAAATTATTTCGCTCTTTCGGGCATATTTTCGATGACATTTTGCAGTATGGCCTCCGGAATGGCCTGAATCACCAATCTTCAAGTTTGGAATCGTCTTTGAATCATTCACATAGACTTTATCCTTCGTGTAACCCCACAGAAAAAAGTCTAACGGCATCAAATCGCATTATCTGGGCGGCCAATTCACATCACCGCGACGTACCGCTCAGATTTTACATTTTCGGTGTTTCCGTCCTCATCTTCGAAAGAAAACTGCCCGATGATGCCTCCGGCCCATAAACAACACCAAACAGTGGCTCTTGGTGGTTGTATTGGCTTCATCACGATCACTTGTGGATTTTCCGAGCCTCAGATACGGCAGTTTTGCTTGTTAACATAGCCGCCGAAGTGGAAATGTTCCTCATCCGAAAAGAGGATTTTTTGGAAAAAATTATCATCTTCAGCAATTATTTACAGGGCCCAATCAGCGAATGTACGGCGTTGTGCATGGTCACGATACAACAGTTGCTGCGTCAAATGCACTTTATATGGGTGTAAGTTCAAATGAAAGCGCAAAATTCGATGCGTGGAGGTCGCCAAAACTGCCAATTGTGGCAATATAGCGAATAGACATTTCGGGGAACTCGACGACACTTTCACTTACGGCAGCATGATGCGTGATGCCTGCACTCTGGTTGGCTTTGAAACCTCAAGTACGAACCCAGTTTGATAAAATTTATTCATAATGTTGCGCACAGTTGTTTCACTAATATGGTGATTGCGACCCCATTTTTGGTGAATCAATCGTAGCATTTGTACCATCGACTTAGAATTTAAGATCCAAAATTCGTTGATTTCAATGCGTTGTTCTATCGTGTAGCGCTCCATAACTAAATCATATACTCTCACAATGACAATGACAATGACACAAAATGTGGCGGACAAGGGTCGATAATGCAGATTTTAATCGATATCAAAGTGCCACACCTACTATTGGAACACCCTTTAGAATTATCAACTTTGATATTGAGGGGACTACTTCATCACAAACAGCCTTAAGAAACCCAAAGAAAGCAAATTGGGATGAATGTCTTGAAAATCTGAGAGTAAATGCATAAAAACTCATTCTGGGATGGGGAATAATATCAGAAATTAACTAGAACTAGAAATAATGACAGAACGATTTAGTAAAACTATTATAGAAGCATATGAAGACAGGTGTCCAATAAGTAAAGTTTTTTCCACCAAAGATGTTACTTGGTGGAACAAAAAATTATCTTAACTGAGAACAAATGTACGTAGATTATTCAACTGGGCAAAGAGAACCAGAAAATGGTCAGAATACAGAGGTGGAATCGGCTAAGGTGATAGTTGATTGTCTCTTTTTGATAGTCGTTTTTTATTATCAACTTTTCGTTGCTCTGTGTAAAGCGATCACTTAATATTTTCAATACTTGGCAGCACTTACCATTCTCTCAAAAATTAAATGTCATTTCGGGCAGCTGTTAATTGTTACTGTTTTCCTTAAGCAAACATTTTTAAAAAAAGTAAACAAAAATAATTAGCAATTTAATTAACAATTTAATTCGACTTATTTCTTAAATTTATTCTAAGTCGAATTTTCTTATTATTTTTATTTTATCCATATTTCATAGTTATTTAACACACTTTTTCACTTTAAAATAGGGGTATTCACAATTCAGTTCACTTGCCTGTGCAGTTGAGGACTTGTGCTCTTCTACTATTGCCTTAAACTTGAGGACTTGAGCAGTTGTGTACTTGTGTGCATTGAAAAATTTTGACAGCTTTGAAATAGTGATGGTATTTCCTAACTTCACAACTGCACAAGTCCTCAACTGCACTGGCAAGTGCACTGAATCGTGGATACCGCTGCTGTTAATTTAAACGAGTTTGCATTCAACTGTCAGAAATATATGAAAACGACACCTAAATAACTGTCGCTTAAAATTGATAGTTAAAAGCGATAGTCAATTTGATAATCACCTTACGTGTAGCAAAATTGATGATTTTTTTTCGCCAACTATCACTTTAGCCGGTACCAGGAGTGTCTTTACTCAATATAACAAAGAGATAAGGGCAGCAAAGAAGGCGAGCTTAAGGAAGTTCTGTGAAAGAATGGAACAAACCACTGAGGAGTCAAGACTATATAAGGTTATGGCCGGTGATATCAGTATATCCTCTGCTAGTCAATATTACTGATAATGAAAAAGAGAAGACGTAACTTCTTTTTAGTACTCATTTTCCTAGTTCCATTGCTTCTACAGAGAAAGGACATGGACTAATAGAAACACTAGGCAGAATCAACAAAAACAGCTAGGATGCAGCAAAGGATATATGAACAGAGCT
Source organism: Dichetophora obliterata (assembly GCA_963920525.1). Lineage (NCBI taxonomy): Eukaryota > Metazoa > Arthropoda > Insecta > Diptera > Sciomyzidae > Dichetophora > Dichetophora obliterata. The sequence continues at coordinate 232,838,876 of OY986437.1, read as the reverse complement.
GAGATTAAGGTGAGCGCTGAATACCTCTAAGCCACTGAAATAACCAGGCGTTGATAGAATTTTTCCGGCACTGCTCCAAAGAGGTATAGACATTCTTCTAATTCCTTCTATGAAAATAGCTAGAGGGAGTATTGCATTTGGGTATATATACCAACTGCATGGAAGCGGGCAAAAGTGGTCTTCATTCCGAAGGCAGTGAGGAGAGACCTTCTTCTCCCAAAATTCTTCAGGCCAATCTGTTTAACATTATTGTTACTAAAAACTTGTAAGAAAAAGTAATTGATAACCATATAAGAACCAGTGTCCTGATAACATCTCCTTTACATCCCTGTCAGCATGCATATAGAACAGGTAGATCAACAGAGACTACACTACATCAACTGACAAATGTACTTCAGGAAACCTTAGATATAACAGAAACAGCAATTTGTGCTTTTCTTGATATAGAAGGTGCTTTTCATGACAATACTTCTCATGAAGCCATAAGTAAAACTCTTACCCATAGAGGGGTCACCAACACCCTTAAGAAATGGATGAGAAATATGGTCAGTACCAGTACAAGACAATAGAAACTAGTACCAGCATTATAACAGCAACAACAACACGAAGTTGTTCACAAGGGGGAGTATTATCTCCTCTAATGTGGAGCATTGAAGTAGATGGGCTACTGGAAGAATTGGCCAAAACTGGGTTAATGTGCCTAGCCTATGCTGATGACATAGTAGTTATCTGCTGGGTAAAATTTGAAGGGACCCTGTGTGATAGAATTTAAATGGGCCTAAAGGAAACAAAAAATGGGGCTGAACATAAATCTGGAAAAAACCCCATCATACTATTTACTAGGAAATATAAACTTAAACACCCTAAACCTATAAGGTAAGGCGGAACAGAGATATAATTCCAAAGGGAAGTTAAATTCTTGAGATTATTTCTAGACCAAAAACTACTTAGAAAAACACATTTGAGCAAAATATTAAAGAAGGGTGTTAGAACATTTGTGATTTGCAGATCCAATGCGGAAAAAAGTTGGGGATGCATCCCACAAATACTGCGATGGATATATATGATTGCATATGGGACATACAGTCATCGCTGCGCTAAACAAATAACATAGATTACCTTCGTGTGCATAACGTGTGGAGCCATGCGAACATATCAAACAGCACCTATGGAGATTCTACTCTAGGGCTGCCATATGTCCCGATTTTCCCAGGCATGTCCCGGTTTTGAGATCGCTGTCCCTGTGTCCCGGTGCACAGTAAAAAATGTCCCGGCTAAAAATATTGAAGAAAAAATGAAAATTGTATCAATGCGGGCAAATAAATGAAAATTGAACTATTTTTTTACAAAATTCTGACTTCCAAGAGCGAAATAAACTTGTTGAAAATAGTACAATTTTTATTCGCTATTCCAGGGCACAAGGGAAATGGAGTTAGTAATTTCACTGGTCTTCCCGCAATTTAGTAAGGAAAGATACTATCCCAACCAAACCACCTTGGAAAGCATAATTCAATGCAATTTTAATTATTCTATGACGTGCACAGAATTTTATAAAAATATTACAACGCAAAAGTATGTTCTTGATGAATCAAAAATTCTTCAAAATATGATCGGGCCAAACCTTTGTTTTGAACAAGTCCAAACAACATTTTTTTTACCTCATTGACTGAATTGATGTTTCTTTTATAAGATTTATAAATTATGTATGTATTACATACTATGTGTACCTGTGAGTTATTTTGATTTATGTTTCTTTAATAAACGGCAATTTATAATATTAAAAATGCGTGTTTGTGTTTCTGTGGAATATAAAAAAAAATTGCAAAGTTGTTCCGGTCAAGCGCTGTAAACTTATGGCAGCCCTATTCTGCTCGAACTAACACCTTTTCACATTTACATTCAATCCCAGGCGAAGAGAGCTATTCTAAGAATGACTAGTGAAGATATCGGGCAAAGGGATTGCGTAACTCGAAAGAAATTTGATATTCTATCGAGAAAATATCCTGAAATAACAATACCGAGGAAAAGCCATTCTTCCAAAATTCAGTTTCACTTAAAGATTCCATACTGAACTAAGTAGTAAAAAGAAATGGGAAGTTCCATCCGAAACTTATAAGATAAACCAGTACATGATTACATGGTACACTGAGTGCTCTCTTACCGAAAAAGGGAGTCTATGGGCCAGGGATTGAATTCTTCGAGAACATCAGTCCATTCCAAGCGGAAATATACGCGATTGATAGGTGCGTATACTTTAACCTGGAACGTAAATAACGGAACCAAAGCAAAGATATCCTATCCGATAGTCAAGCGGCTATCAAGGCACTGAAATCTCATCAGGTAACCTCAAAACTGGTGATGGAGTGTCTTGATAAAACTAATACACTTGGCGTACATAACCGGGTCTGGATACTGTAGGTTTCAGGACACAACGGTATAGAAGGAAACGAAATTACCGACGAACTGGCGAATAAAGGTGCATCAACTCCTTTGATTGGTCCGGAACCATTCTTTGAAATAGGTAAAGCGATCCTCTCCCTTTCTATAAGAAAAGATGAAGAAAAACAAAGAGGAACATATCGGGAAAATCTGCCAGGGTTAGTGACTCTATGCTTCTCTTATATACAAACGATCTAAATAGATTTAAGGAATGCATGAAGCTAACAAAGAATGATCTAAGAATCATCACAATATTGCTAACAGGTCGCTGTAGGTTAAACTTTCACCTGACACAACTGGCAAATCTAAGTGATAGCACATTTAGGTTTTGCATGAAAAACGAAGAACCTGCAATGCACATTCTGGGACAGTGTCCCGCACTTGTTCAAGTTCGACAGAAACATCTGGGTTACCACATAATATCACGATAATTCATTGAAACCCAGAGATATAGAACCAATACTAGTTTTAATCTCAGAGATTGGACGAAAGGAGGTTCTTTAGTTACATGAAGGAGCGCAATTGACCTTAAGGTCCCAGTACAAATCCTAACAATAATAATCTTATATATTAATAGGCAAACATCAAATATTGTCGTACACTTTTTCGATATTAATTTTAGAATAAGGGCAATGAAACGTATATCATTCGAAAGGTACTGCACCCTATATGTGCAGAATCAGTTTAGATTTTAAATTTATGACCTTTGACCTGAAATACTAGCGTTGAAAGTTTGTATTATTTTTAGTAAGTAATCTCAGGGCTAGGAAAGGGTAGAATGGTGAATGAGGTATCAAATGAAAGATCTGGCTGCACAGTATGATTACATTTTATGTTAGTGACCTTCGACCTGAAATATGAGCGTAAAAAGAGCATTTATTAAATAAAAGCTAAACTGTAACAGATGGAAGAATATAGTAGGGGTATTCACGGGTTGATGCGAAACGCAGTTGCAACGATGCGAAAATGCATGATTGCGAACTTTCGCATCATTCCAACAACAAACACATTGGAAGCAATTTTGCAACTCTTCTTGAATTACGCACGGCTCAAACCAATTGCGAGAACGCAAAAGCAGTGATGCTAAACAGATGATTCATGTTTTGGTTGTTTTCGAACGTAGTTGCCACCTGGGTATAACTTTAAAAATGTTAAGTTTGTACGTAGATTTTAACAAGTTTTTATGATTTTGAAATAATATGGCAATTTATTTACAGTTCATTCAACATTTAATTTTATTGCATAATTTAGTTGCAATATTGATGTTCATGCGTTAGTGCGCAAATTATTTTGCATTTTCACACTCTTGCAATTAGCAACAACCCGTGAATACCCTTAATGTAAGAGGGAATTTTAGACATTGATAAGGTGTGCAACTTCTTCCAACATTTTGCACCGTCTCTTATGGATACCCTACAATAAGCATTTTTTTTATATACAACAAGAGTGAATATATATTGTGATGGTGAAATTTTTTACAAATTGTAAAGTCTGCAAAATTTCCGTTATTTTGACACACAAATTATAGCGATATCTCGAAAACTATCTCGATATCTCGAAAACTCAGTATAACGTATTTTTGTATTAAAAGTCGTTGGTTGAGAAATATAACGGTATAGGAAAGCTTTCTTGGTAATATTTTCCACGATAGTATGTTAAAAAAATCCCTTTAAAATGACATTAAAATTATTTAGAAATCTCGAAAAATTTATATCTTCTCAGTACAAGGTATTTCCTTGAAGCAAGGCCATCGTCTCAGAATGAGAAAAAACTATTGAAATTTCAAGTTTTGACTTTGCAAGCAAATATCTCAGACAGTTTTTAATCGCTTTTCAACAAATTTTCTTTGTCTGAAAGATCAATTAAATAACTTTGGAGAAATAAGAAAAGATTAACCGTTATCCTATCAATTCAATATTTTATATTGTTTTTTAAAAAAACCTCTAAATTATTTAGATTTTGCTCAAAAAATAAGGCAAACTCTTTTTTGTTGCAATTTTTTTTTATTACATTTTCTTTTTTCACACTCTTTCATATGACATATCATTTATTTGTAAAAATTGCCTCATTTTGAAACATTAATCAGTAAACAGTTTCTATCACCGAAATTCATGAGCTATGTTTTTTTTTGATGAAAATTTAATTTTTCAAAATGTTGTTTTTACATTTTTTGCAAAGTGCTATAGCTCAATAAATAATTTCTGTGAAAAAATTTTCAAATATTTCAGACCACTCCAAAGTTTAATAAACAAATCTATGTTTTAAGCCATATCGTTATTATATAGAAATAGACGTACGAAAAACAGTTCTTACGTGTTTCTGAACAGATTTTGATAATTCTTTTAAATAAATTAGAGCAGGTAGAAGGAGTTCACGAACATTTTTGTGACCTTTGACCTGAAATATGAGCGTTGAAAAAATATTTCTGAAGTAAAACTTCAACTATAAGAAATGGAAGACCATGGCGTAAGGGGAAATTTTAGACATTAATACAATGTACAAAGACATTTTTCGCTATCCCTTACGGATACGCTACAATAAGCATTTATTTTTAAGTAACATGTGTAAATATATATTGTTATGGTGAAATTTCTTACAAATAGTAAATTTTGAAAAGCTCCCTTTATTTTGACATCAAAACTATGACGATATCTCGAAAATTGTAACTTTTCTCAGCAAAACGTTTTTTGTATTGAAACTTAAGGTTTTCTTAGTTCATCACATTTTCTTAAGGCAAGGTCAATGCCTCAGAATGAGAAAAAGCTATTGAAATTTCAGAAAGTTGGTCGAATTTCGGCCACAGGCGATACTAGTATCTATTGTGTCAAATGTATAAGATGGCCCAATTAATTTTTCTCCTACAACATTTCTTCTAAACACACCTACACTCTATATGCCATCCTTATGGGGGTCTCTATACAAAAAACACAAAAATTCAAATAATGTCATTGCTCGTGTACACAAAAACGTGACGATCGAGACTCAACTAAATACAAATTCCTCATCAAGACTCGAAACATGTTTTGTTACGAGAATCGAAAAATTTTACTCTCAATATCAAATCGCCGCCTAAGAAGTTTCACTACAAAAAATCCAACTAAGTTGATTGAAAATGACAGGCAGCAGAGGGAAACAAAAGCTTTTTGCCACTTGGTTTTATATTTATAGCTTCACAAATATTATATTAAATATTTCATACAATCATACCAGGCGCGGATCCAAGGGGGGTCACGGGGGTCATGGCCCCCCAAAACAGCCCGCATTTGAAAAAATAGAGCTGAAACAATATTTTGCAAACCGAAAAAAAACAAACGAACAAAACCTAGTTTGTGCAAACTTAAAAACCTGAAACTAACCAAACGACCAAAATTAACTTACTTTTTTGCACTCTGAAAAAATTGGAATCAAAAAATGACTAAATCAACAAAATTGACTAATTTTCTTAAACAAGACTGACTTTTTTATTATTTTTTCTATATTTGGATTGTAGCTATACTTCATATACTATCATCTGTTTGCAAGCTGTTTACAAGTTCCAACTAAAAGCATCATTTAAAAAACAAAATCCAATCTTCTATTTTGTTTTGCAAATCTGTTAATGATCGCATCGATGTCCAATTCAATGTCTCGATGGATGTGTAGCAATCCAAGCCCGGTGAGTCTGTCTTCTGCCATAGTTGATCTCAACCAAGCTTTGAGGCGACGGAGAGTTGAAAAACTCCTTTCTGCAGTGACTCCAGTAACAGGAAGCGTCTCCAAAATTCAAAGCAGTGTATTAATAACCGGATAAACAACTTCATCACACGCATCAAGGGCAAGAGGAACCGAATCTGGAAGTTCACCGCCGTCTGCAACAATTCGGTTGCATTTAGCTACCCACAACTCGAATTCTGCAATAACGTTCGAAGGGGGAGTGTTCAGAAGCTTCTGGTACGTTTCTGCTACAAGATGAACTTCTTCAATGTCCTCCGCTGTATAGGAAGTCCGAGGCAGAAACACTCTCATCCCAAAAAGCTTCATCACGTCTAGAGAGAGCCTTTCTTTGAGGTCCGTCACAATGTTGTCCAACAGAGGAACGTAAAGTCCTCTCCTGAAATATTCCTCCGGGGTTTGATTTTGTTGGTGATTATCTCGATGTTTTTGACAAGAAAAAACGCGCGGTAATTTTAACTCCACATCCAACTGCGTTGCGAGATTTTCAGTTTCAGAAAATAGTTGTTGAAAAACAAAATCAATATCGCTTCTTTTCTTTTCAAGCCCAGTCAAAGTATATTGTTTCAAACCGGTTGCTTTCTTCAGATCTAATGATGGTGTTTGCAGTATTCGGCTCAAATGTAAAGTTATTAAAGATACTAAGAAAGCACACATGCATGCGTGCAAGCACAAAACTGATTTTGATTTATCTGCTTTGTTGTTGCTTTTTTTTGTCGATACACATACGTTTGCTCTCAGAGTGCTCCGTGCCCATAGCAGCAAATGAGCGGAAACAGAGAGTCAGCAGCATTTTTCGAAAAATTAGAATTTTAATTATGAAAAATTATGAATGATTTCACATCAAGTGTCTTTTATGACACATTTTTTTGATCAGCTTAAACTAATTTGCCCCAAATTTTTACACTCATTTGCGAATCGGTTTTTAATCTTCTTTTAGTCATTTTCCAGTTAAAAAACAACTAGAAAATAACTTGAAAATTTTTTCGAAAACGAGAGTCTCTGTGCACAACCGTTCGGAAGAAAGTGTATTTGGCAACTGATTCATATACGATCTACCCTAAATATATAATATATAGAACTTCAGTTTACATACCTACAAATACACATAAAAGTATAACATCATTTGGAGATTTCGAAAGGACTTGAAGCAGATTTCAGGTAAGCGAATCGCGCAGCTACAAATCTTTATTATATTTCAACGTAATTTATAGCACGTTTAAAAAAATATAAAAATATAAAAAAAATGTCCCAAAATTTTTTTGAACAGTACCATCATCCTCTTAATTCATTTCCGAATCGGTTTTTAATCTTCTTTTAATCATTATCCAGATTAAAAAACGACTTGGAAATAACTTGAAAACTTTTGTCGAAAACAAGAAAAACTGAATCAGCTTTGACACATTTTCACCACATTTTCGAATTCTTTTAGTCATTTTTAAAACTAAAAACCACTTGAAAATGACTTCAAAGTAACGTCGAATAGGACGCAAAACTGATTGAAAAATACTAGCCAAAAAAGACTCTTCAGTTGGAGTTGCGTGCAGGAATACTTTTCTCCCAAGAAGAAGAGTCTTTTTTTATCAAAACTTTGCGCATTTTGGACCGTTTTATTAGCGGAGGAGAGTCATTAGCGATTCCAATCTGTAAAAAAAATGCATTAAAATCTGAGTGGAACTTGTGCAACTTATGAGGGTGCATGTAGGCATGTTTGCGTGTATCTCGGTTTTTCACATCCATCCAGTAATGTGTTACGCAAATATGTTTTTGTTTTTAATTTTAAATATAAATAAATCAACGAAATAGCCTGAAAAAGTTAACTTCTTGATGAATGTCTTGATGGTTATTGTTTCTGAAACTTTACTTATAAATGGCACTTTGGCATCTCATGGAAACACTGCAGTATGTTCATTCAGTTTATGACTTAACTTTCTGAAGAAGAAACAATGCAATGGTGCATGTAATGAGACACTGAGGTCATCTTTACTCTTTCTGTTTCCAATTTTTGTGTATTCATATTTTTTATAATTTATGAGTTATTGAAAATGTTAGCTAATGCCATGTACCCACACATTAAAAGTTACACCCACATTTTTCACAACTTCGGCTGAGAGTGGAGTGGAGTTCAGTAAAGTTTGTTTCGCTTTGTCGTAAGTATTTCTCAACCAGCCTGGAACTGGTGAATTTGTCAAAATAAATTAACACTTGGGAGTAGTTGTTAATGGTTATTGCTTTTTAACTAGTAGAAGTTTAGTGCATAGGCGTAGCTGAGTAATTAGCCATTAAAAACGATTACTCCTGGCATGATAGATTCCTATCTCTCAAAAATATAGATTCAGTTTACACCATTTAGTAAAGGGTGAAGTAGGTCCGAAATACCTAAAATAATCCATATAATCCCATTACTATCCAAGCATATTTTACAGAATGTTCAAAATATTTTAGAACTCTTTAGACAAACTACTTTACGCTATAGTTTAAAAAAAATTTAAATCTTTTCGAATATTCTGCCAAGCACGTACCGTCTGTTCGATTGTCTGCCGACAGACCACCACTTACCACGCTTAAATATGCGTAAAGAATTACAAACGATGCAACAAGATTAGCCCAACTGGGAGCATCATCAAAGCTCACACTCCACCACTAGCACAGGACAGCAAAGGCGCAATATTCGCACATCGTACACCAATTTGTGGCCAGCGGATAAATTCGCGCTATACCACCATAAATTGTCAATTTGTTATGAACATTAATCCAATCCAATCCAATCCAATCCAATCCCATCCAGTGCAAGCCAACTCAAAGAAAGAAAGAAAAAAATGCCAAAAAGGAATACCAAGAAATAAAAGAAGTGCTATGCAAACGCGGTTAGTAGCGTTCCCAAGCATAATCATGGGCTTAACACTTAATTGAATGACCAGTTTGAAAAAACCTAAAAACTTTTTTCAAACTTTGAGGCTATTTCGTCACATAAACGCCAAACTAACGTAAGCGGCCTTCGTAACAGTTCATCTTGGAGATATGATGGTTTTAGGATGTTGAGCGCTTGCTTATAGAAAAAGCTATTGTTTGAGCTGTTTTTTGTATGGTGACTACTAGTGAAATTTTACGTAGCACATTTTTTCATACAAATTAATCTCCTAAGACTCAGTTTAATAGGTCATTTTAGCACCAATATCATCAGATACCAGGTACCGTTACAGTTTCGGATAGGGAAAAGTAAGCAATTTTCTAAAGTTAATAAGTTGGGCCCTGTTTTAAATTTTTTTAAAAATGTTGTACATCCTTGAAGATAATATAAGGAAGATATTTAGGATAGCGAATTTTAATATAGCTTGTATGAAAAAATAGATTTTTAGCCATAACTTTTGATTAGGGTAGTTTTTTCACATAAATTATTTTTGTGACTTGACTTTTTTGTAAAAAATATAAAAACAACATTTTGGAAAAATTAAATTTCGCGAAAAAAGTCAAAGATTGTTTGATGACAAAAACAGTAAAATAATTTGAAAATAATAAAAAATAAAAAAGAATTTTTGCAAATAAATGCTATGTCATATAAAAGGTAGCCAGATGTGCAATTTTTAATTAATTTCGTTTTTACAACAACGACAATTTTTGAGTCATTTTTGAGTAAATAGTCAATATTTTGGACCTTTTTTAACATAATCATAAAACATATATACACCGATTTAGCGGTACAGTTCAACCTATTTTTGTGAAGTGATTTTATTGAACTTTTGAACAAAAAAAATGGAATGAAATATATTAATGGACAGCGGAGATATTTGCATCGAAAGACCAAACTTTGATTTTCATGTCGTTTTTTTCTCATTCTTAGGTAACAATGTTTTATGAAAAAGTCGTTGTACTAAAAATTTCTATAACTTTGAATATATATGAGTGTTTTTGATGTCAAAATAACAGAAATTTTATAAAATTAAATACACAAAAATACTATACCTACACTAAAAAGTATTATAATAACAAAATTACCGTTGGTTGAAAAATTTCGGAGTGGGCGTGGCAAAAACTAAGTATGTATCATTTTAAGGTGAGATGCACTTAATATGTATACCTAGTTTGAGCGAAATCCGTTGAGCCGTTTAGATTTGTTACAGCTAATCTCAGGATTGGCAAGGCCGATTTTAAAAAACCTTGTTTTATTTTCTTAACCAACACTATAAAAATACCCAACCGTCGTTATTGTGTTCTAAATGGGCACAAATTCCTTCTGCAACGACAGCACAGTTTTATATCAGGAATTTTCTATCAAAAGTTGGTAAATTGGCTAAGAGAGCTTTTACATTTTGTTAATATATAAAATTTTTACAAATGATAAATTTTTCTGATTTTTAATGTTAGTCACTTTTGACTTGAAAATGTAGATGTTAACGTAAAAATTTATTGACACTCAAAAAACAATTTATAGCTCTAACTTTTCTTAAAGCATCAAACAGAAAGTAAACACTTAGCTGTTACCAACCCTGAGATATGATCAATTCTGCAGAAGCATTTTCATGGGTAAAAAACACCCAACCGCGGTTAATGGGTTAAGAATCTTGTTTGTTTTTTTGTTTCAGACGTCCCATTCCATAGATTTACTAGTTCGCCATATGAACACCGGATTTTTGAGCACTTCACTTTGGCGCCATCTTTAAGTCATACAAATTATGAAAATTATTTTTTTTATTTTTTTTATTTTTTTTTCCATCTTCAAGGATGTATAAATTTAAAAAAAATTTAAGTGAATATCTAATAAAGGGCTCAAGTTATTAAATTTAGAAAATTTCTTACTTTTTTTCTATCCGAAACTGTAATGATACCTTAACCCATTAATGCTCACTGCCAGAACCCGTTGAGTTTAGCTTTTGAAATTTTCAGCAAAAGCTTGTATTAATATAAGACGGAAAACTCTAAAGTTTAAAAAAAAACTTAAGGATTTGGGTGTGGCGAAGCGCATGATTATAAACGCATAAGGGGTTTGTAAGCAGAGAAATAAAAAAAGTGAATGATTATAAACGCATAAGGGGTTTGTAAGCAGAGAAATAAAAAAAATTTAAAACATTAGAAAAAATTATAAATTGCAAAATTTTTATTTCCACTTTAACCTAATGCAGTTTTTTAGTTATATTGGCTTTTTTCTTGAGGTTTATAAAACATAATAACTCACTTGAGTGGAATTGTTCACTTTTTTTTAAATACTGCACAAACTGGCGCGAAAAAGTACACAAAAAGGCTTTTAATGTCAATTTTGTAAATTTTTTTGAAAAAAGCATACTTTTGGCCTTCTCTTACTGTTGGAAGCCAAAGCTTTACAGTGGCTGAGGATTTTTGAGGAATTTTTAACAAATGCTTTTATCGCGTATGATATATCATAAGTTGTCTTTAATGGGTTAAACACATTTTAGGTTTTGACCTATTTCGGGCGTTCAAGTTAAATTTTGTGTTCTGGTGTATTCAGAGACTTTTAGTAGAATTTTATGAAAAATATTTTATCTCTGTTTTATTGCTTTGTTTTGTCCTTGTTTACAAAGGAGTCAAAAAAGTCTCATACATTGAAGTGTTAGAGGGTTAAAATGTTGCACAATAATGTTTATCGTAGTATTTTACATAAATCTGCTGAGCACATCCTACACCTAAAATGTAAGGGACACATGGTTTCTTATACCGATTCACTATAAGAATGTTCAAAAGTGAGCAACTTAACCCCTTCTCCTAAAATAAAACTCAGACGTTAACTTTCAAAACGCCGCACATTGGGGTATTTCAAAATTATTTTATTGGGAAAACAGTTGCTTACCATGTGTTTTCGATTTTTTACATCCTTAACCCTAAGCGAAAATTGGGTCAAATTGACCCAACCACCCCAATTTTTTTTATGTAAACATTGAAATTGTTTTGTTGCAAAAATATTATTCAATGATGTTTGTTTACTGATTTTTTATCCTTAACCCTATGCGATCAATGGGTCATATATGACTCACCTAGTTTTTTTTCAAGTAAATCTTAAACTGATTTTTTTGTAATTGCAGAAGTGATGTCAGTATTCTGATTTTTTACTTTTTTTAACCCTCTATTGGTCTTGCGTCATAAATGACCCAAGTGTTATATGAAGATCTACGTGGCCAAAATAATTTTACCACGCTAATCAAACCCAAAGATATTCCAATGCTTAGTTTGGCAATAAAACCTGTATTTAAATACTTACTCGACTTTATTTACCAATAAAAAAGGAAATCTTAAGTCAAAACCAAATATTGTAACAAATATATTTAAACCTTTTATGCAAATTTTTATTATTGTTACAAACAGCCATTCAATTATTGATGTTTTTTATTTTAATGAGGAACTGCAGCATTCCGATTCGGAAAACGATTCCTATAAGGATTTTAATTTGCCAATAAGGTCACATGCATTCTACTTTTGCATTATAACAAACAGCTTTTTTCTCGTTAAGACTCTTAACACTGGCTGTTACTAAAATATAGAGGAAATGATATAGATGCTTTGAAATTCGGAAGAATTACTTTTTTTTTAATTGCTGTTTTTACAAACTCTGATCTTAATTTTACCCGCGTGATATCAAAAAGAAGGTATTATAGCAAATTTACCTGCTTCTTGATAATCCATAGCTAAATATTCAACGGTGCAAACGGTGAAAAAATCGCAACTTTTCGCAATCAAAAATTACTACTTCCGAAACGAATTTCATAATTTTTCCATTTACATTAAGATCAATGCCGGGAAACTTAAGTTTTTATACTTTAATTCGTGAAAAATAAACAGTTTTTTTTATTAACTTTTTAAAGACACGGTTATTTCGTGTTAGTTAAAATTATTTTTTTTTATTTACTTATTTAATTAAATGTAAGCGCTTGCAAGTATAAACTTATAATTAACACAAAAATATGAGATCTAAAACATAATCTTGAATAAAATTTAAAGTTAAAATTACATATGGGAAAAAGTTAAAACATAAACAATTTTGTAAAATTGAACCAAAGGTAATTACTGAGATTTATAACAAACTAGCTGAACCCGGTGTGCTTCGCTACCTCCCTCTATATAAAATAAAATTAAAAGTATTTATATATTTACAAAAATTTATGTATTTAATTTTAATTTAATTATTGCAATGCTTCTCCCCTTTTTTTGTTGTAAACCAATTAGAATTCAGCACTGAACCGCATGTAATTTGCTTCATGCTCCCCCTTTTTATTTTTAGATCAATCAAAAAGCAGCAATTACACAATCAGCTGTTTCGCAGTCAGTTGTGGGAGAATGAGAATGGGGTTACTCCACTCTCTATTTTAATTAACCCATATTACAAAATCAGCTGTTTTGCAGAAAATTGTGGGAGAAAGAGAATGGGGCTACCCCACTATTTTAATTATTATGTATTTTAAATTTGAGGTAAAGGCGTTAATAAACGTAGTAAAAAAGTAGGTGCAGAAGTGTGCATGGTTGAAAAATATTATCATGTTATTAGTATTCCTGAGTCAAAGCTGCACGCTGTGAAAATTTAAGATCGGTTAACAGGTCCAGCCTCCAATATATCGCAAACAAAGAGGCGTGCTCCGCCCACTTTTCTTTTGGTATGCATTTCTATTCATGCCAATACCATATATAGCAAATACTGCCGCCGTTGGTCAAAAAATGTCCAAGATATGACGATTTTAAATTTCGGGTTATATGGGCGAGGCCACGCCCCTTTGTCCACTCACAACTTTATATAGTCAAGAATTTATTATTTCGTAAGAATATCCTATTGTGAAAATTTAATGACGATCGGTCCAGTAGTTAAGACTATATTACGATTTTTAATTTTCCTAAAAAGGGGCGTGGTACCACCCACTTTTCTCCTGGTACGTATTCCCAAGTATGCCAATACCATATGTACCAAATATCACCGACGTAGGTTAAAAAATGTCCAAAATATGGCCATTTAAATTTTTGGGTAATATGGGCGGTGCCACGCCCCGTTGTCCAATAAAAACTTCGTATAGCCTATTATTCCTTCCAGAGTCATAGTAACATGCTGTGAAAGTTTCAGGAAGATCGGTCAAAGGGTTTGGCCTCCTATAAAGCACAAACAAACAAACAGACAGACCGACATTCATTTTTATATATATAGATTGAAAGCAGATTAATTATAATTAAAGTAAAATGGGGCGAAAAAGGGGGATTTGGTAATAAAAAAATCTATGGCTACCGTACCTGTAGATAAAAAGTATATAAAACTTTACGTAAATACATATAACAAAAAAAGTATTTTGTATAGCAAACATTGTTAGTGGTATAAGTAAGTATCGGAATTAAAAAAGGGGCGATGAAGTGGGCGTGGTTCATAGTAATATGGCGACGTTAACAGTATTAAGAGCAATATACTACCAAATAAAAAATAATCCGTTGGAAGGAACAAATTTGTACATAGAACAAAAAGTTTAAAACTTAAATTTGGCGTGAAAAGGGGCGTGAAAGGGGGCGTGGCGTAAGAAATTTTTATTTCTACCTCGCCTGGAGTATAATGTGTATACAATTTGAAGTAAATGTGTTAAAAACTATATGGGAGCAATTACATAATTTTAAAAGAGTGGGCGTAAAAGTGGGAGTGGTCGAAAAAAGTACCCTATTAATCATGCCAGAGTCCCAGTTAAATGCTGTCAAAATTTCAGGAAGATCGGTCCAGAGGTTTGGTCTCCTATAAGGTACAAACAAACAAACAAATAAACAAACACACATTCCATTTTATATATATAGATATAAATAATAAGACAAACAATAAACTAAAAATACGGAGAAAAATTAAAAGAATAAAATTGAAAGGAGATTAAAGGAGAGAAAAAAAGAAACGAAAAAATATAGCTTAAGTTAAAGTGAAGACAAATAATCTGATAGCTTAGATTTAAACAAGCATTGCAAATGCGCTGTAAAGAGAATGGAAGCGAGTTCCAAAGACGTATAGAATTAACAAAAAACTACTGATGCCAAGCAGGCGTGTCTAGGTTGAACTAAGTTGTTACCGCGCTGAGATCTTAAAATTTTTAATTTTTCATATAAATATAGAGGTTCCTTAGTAAAAATGATTTTATGCAAGAAGACTAACGCCTTCACGTTAAGGACATGGTCAAAAGTTAAACCGAATATTTGTTTTGCATACTGTGATATGCGGTCAGTTCGTTTAAGTCCGAAGACATAACGAGCGATGTTGTTATAAGCAACGTTCAGTTTGCGCTTACTTGCAGAGTCACAGTATGCGAAAATTTCAGATCCATATAGTACGGTGGGAACGAGATACGTTTTTGCTATGTTAAAGGGGGTGAAATATTGTGTAGCCCACAGGCTGCGGAGCATACCGAAGATTTTTCCTACTGTGATATTGACATGATTTGTCCAAGGTACTGTTGAAAGTAATGCCCAAATTTTTTGCCGACTTCACGACCTCAATACATGATCCGTTTAGTATGACTTCAGGTAGAATTGAAGTGAAATGATGTTTCCTAGCTATAACTAAACATTTTGACTTGTTTGGATTGAGGCATAAACCATTATCAGAAGCCCAATCATGAATTTTACGTAAATTTTCATTCAAACTTGCGACACAATAGTGAACATCAGACTTGCGACAGCAAGTATACAATTGCACATCATCAGCATACGTTTGTATGCCACAACTGTGCAGAATAGAGGGTAAGTCATTGATATAAACTGAAAATAAAAGCGGACCCATTATAGAACCGTGAGGTACTCCACGGTTCACACTTAAAGAACTTGAGGTCGCGCAGCCGATATTCACTGCTTGTATTCTATTAGCAAGGTATGAACTCATTAGTCGAGTGGCAGTTTCGGAAAAATTAAACAATGTAGGACAATTTTGAACATAACATTTGGTGATCGACCGTGTCGAAAGCTTTCAAGTGATCTAGAAGAATCAAAAAAGTAACTTCATTTCGATCCAGATTATTTCGTATTTCGTCGGACACGTCTAGTAGAGCAGTTACGCAACTGTGTTTTGATCGGAAACCTGATTGTGTAAAAAAAATTAAAGAAATAAAAAAATCAGTGAATAGTTTACACATATATTTGCTAAATCATAATTAATAGCATGTTTTTTAAACAATAATCTATAAAAAATTAATGCAGCAAGTGTTTATATAGCTAAGTTCTTAAAAAAAAATTTTTTTTACAAGAAGTATAAAGTTTCAACTGTTTTAACGGTACACAGGCTTGTGCAAAAGGCGTGGTTAGTGATAATATTATTCTATTATTTCTAATAATATATTCTATATATTATTCTTTGGACATTGGATTTTTGTATTGCAAAGTTTTTTTTTTAATTGGGTATTTCAATATTTTTTCCTTTAGCTTTTTAATTGTTCTAAATTTAGCTATTTACTAGCATTAAAACTAAAACAACTACATAATACATTCCTCAGATATTGTATCTGTTGTGTAACATAGACCTACATTTTGTCAAGAAAGAACCGGGAGTTGATAATTTAAAAAACTTAAGGGGATCGCTCCTCCTCGCATAGTCTGATGACATCTGATTTCGATAGTCCCATTTTCTTAAGATGGTATCTAGTGAACAGTGAGTGACCTGTGAAATAGCTTGTTAGAATTCTGAGGGCTGCTTTACTTAGCTTGAGTAAATCTTTCGATTTAGCTTTACTGAGAGTTAAAAATTTCTAAGCTTACCTCTGGCCAATAGTATCGTTTCAGTGGCGCTAAAATGTGTTTTTCCAGGTCCTAACTTTTACAAGACAGTAGCCTTTAGTCAGACTATAGAATGGTTCGTGGCCAATAAGAGTGTGTCGGCTTGCAACTTTTTACACAAATCACGAGTAGTTTTAAATTTAGTTTTAATTTTAAATTCGGTGCTATCCGTTTTCCTTTAAAAGCAAAAGTAGATTTTCATATGATTTCTACTCAACTCTATATAACATTCGATTGGAAAATATATAAGTTTCTTTCAAAATATATTAAACTAGCCGGAACTATACTAATATATTTTTTCAAACTGTTACAACATTTGAAAATATGGATTTTTCGGTGTAAAAATAAGAAATCTTTAATAAATCGGTAAGATTAGCAATCGTTCGAACCCTAACCTAAAATGTTAGCCTTAAAAATTGATGCCTTAAGACGACACTATATTAAAGAGATACAAAATTTGTTGCGAAGACTTTGAAAAATGTCACTGAAAATTTCGGGTTGAAAAAAAAAAATTTCATAAAAATGCTAAAAAAAAGTAAACCACCAAAAAAACCATTCAAGGTCTTTAAAATACATTTTACTTTTTTCCCTTACGACTTGTAGTTTCACAGATACAGCTATTTGAATACATGCACAAATTCTATTTTTTATGTTTTTTAATATTTTTCACACTGCATAACTTTTAAAAAAAAAATTTTATTGCAAGAAACAAAAACACAGTTTAAGTTTTTTATAGGCACTACTAACCTACAAAGTTTCAAGAAAACCGGAAACGCAAAAGTCAGATTTTGCTCAAAACTAGTCGAATTGATATGGAATCATCGATATGTGCTCCCTTAGATTTCCTACGGAAAAATTTCCTGACACGACACATACCTCAATGACATATACCTACGTTTGGAATATGGTTGGCGTGTATACCATTGCAAGAGATTTTTGGAAATTGGGACCGTAGATCCTCGCTCCCGTCACTCCATTTTAATAATTTACAATTTTACTCATCAGTAAACCCAAAATGTGAGCCAGGATGAGCTGTGAACCTATCACTCCTCCACAGTTGCCTTTTGGGTATAACGACCCTGTAGCGCTTCAAGAAGTTTAACTTTATCATCATCGTGTCTTGGATTTTTAGAAAGGGGTCATCTTCGAAGATTTTAAGTATCTTCATGTGAACCGTAAAATTCTCTGATGTGTAATCAAGTATTTCTTCTATTCTAAGAGCTCTAAGCCATGCGTCTTTTTTCATAACAATCGTTAAAGGGGGAAGCCCGATAACGAAACCAGAGCTTCATTCTGACACGTTCTCATTGCCCCAGTGATACTAATGCACGCCATTCTTTGCAGCTTTGTCAGCTGCTGTCTGCCTGTATTTGAATTTAAGTGGGTTGAATGTCAGAAGTCACTCCTAAGTACTTAACCTTATTAGAAAAGTCCATGACTTTTCCATCTAGGGTAGGCCTTATCAGATTTAAGTTTTTGTTTCCCAAAAAATGGTACCAGAATTGTTTTGTCAAGATTTATGCTTAACCCTTTTTCCTTGCACCACACTGACCTCGGGAATAATTTGTTATTTACCTACGCTTTTTACAAAAAATACAAAAATTTTTTAAAGTTGGCCCAAAAGCGATATTTTTCAAATTTTTGTTCATCAATTTTGTAGTTATAATTAATTATAATTTTGAAATATTTGCCAAAATCCAAAAAAGTTAAAAATTGCATACTTTATGACTAAGATAAGTTCTTTTGAAATAAAATAAATTCAATAACGTATCTCTTAAAATGTTGGCGCTATAAAACGGTATTTAAGGATATTTTTGCTTAAAAACGGAAAATTTGATAAAATATTTTGGAAAATAAAAAAGTGCCACTTCATGTTTGCAAAATTTTTTTCTATTCAATAGCTATTATATCTACTTTAAGCCCTGGAAGTGCCAAGATAATTTTTTCTTCTAACGAAGAAAGGTACGAAAGGTGTTAAATTTGTGGTCGATGATTCCTAACACGTCACATTGTATTATTAAACTAAAAAAAAATATTCACAACATATAAAATAAACAAAAAATATTTTACTGATGGTTTCTTTTTTTTTTTTTTTTGTAAAAACGCGAAATTTCATTTTGTTCATTTTTAGACTAAATGTGCTTAGTTAAAATGGAAGCTTATTTACATAATTTAAAGTGATTTAATTTATTTTTTTGGAATTTAAAGAGTTTTTACTGCTCATTTTTGAGCTTGATATTTTGTTTTTATATACCCACCTAGCATTTAGAAGATTATTTAAAAAAATATCACCTTACTGAGTCTTTTGCGATCACTTTTGATGATTGAAAACTGATAAATCGCTTCCGCGATTAAAAAAAGACTAGCAAATGAGCCGCGCTTACGCTTAAAAAGTGATTTATTTGAAAAACAATAGCAAAATGTAGAGAAATCGTAAATTGATCATGCAGGAGATTGAAATGTGACTGTTTTCTCTGTTGGCTTAGCTTTTGTGTTTCAGTAGGCTTGCTTCGAACCGTAACATATTTTTTTAAAAAATTTTGAACCACCTCTCAATATATAAATTTAGTTATAAATTATAAAAAATCTCAAAAAAAATTTATTGCAAAAACAGACGGTGATGGACTCGCACAATTTTTAAGAGCAGCCGATCGAAAAGTATTTTCTGACGAATTGGCTTCTGCTTACAGCTGGAAGGGTACCAGCACTAAGCCAAGCGCCGAAAAGTGCTACGTCATAACAGCAATTAAAAGTTCCCAGCAAACATTATGACTCTTAAAAGACTATTTTAAGACTCATATATATGAGCCTTTATAGTCATAATGCGCTCAAAAAAGACTCCTTTATTAGTACTTTTTCGTATGTTATGGGCTCCAAAATATGATTCATAACAATGACTGTGTTATGTTTCTTTTTGGAGCCATAAAAAAGACGCTTTTAAGACTCATATTTATAACTCTATTAAGACTCATATAAAGGACTCTTTGAACACTCATAATTAAAACTCTTTTAGAACTCATATAAATTATTTTTTTACTCTTTTAGGACTCATACGTAATACTCTTTTAAGACTCATATGAAGGACTGAAGATTATTTTAGAACTCTTATAAATCATTATTTTACGAGTCCTATTAAAGACTCTTTTAAGACTCATATTTAATACTTTTTTAAGACGTATGTAATGAAATCCGTAAGGAATCATAAATTGAACTCTTTTAGAACTCATATTATTTACTATTTTAAAAGTCATTAGGTCCATATTAAAGACTTTTAAAGTCTCAGAAAATAGATATTTTTATACACAAATTGAAGACTTTGATTTGATGTTATTAAAAGATTAGCCAACATTTTCTGGGGCTTAAAGCAAAGGTATGACCCTTTTATGAATGCTCATAAAACGGATCATAAAAGAATCATATTTGTGACATTTTATCTAAGACATTTTATCCGAAACACAATAAAATTGATTTTTTTTATGTATTCAATTTATTTTAATTAAATTTTTTATTCATTCAGTCGTCAAAAAATTACATGAAAACATATTCAAATAGCATATATTTATATTGGACGTTAAATTTATTTTAATAAGAGTTTTTAATTCATTCAGAAAAAAAATATAAAAACTTAACCAAATTATATTTATTTGTTTGTCCTTATATTGAAAGAAAGCAGTTATAAGTAAAGTATAAGTAATAAAAAAAGGATATTTCAATGTTTGTTCTTATAATTCTAAACTCTATCTTTTGCAGATTGCAACTAGCGTGCACAAGTTAATGAAAATTCTCTTTCGGTATGATTAAACTTTCGGAAAAATGCACCTAAAAACAAAAATGAAAAAAGAAAATAATTATGATGAATATTAAGCAGTAATATTGCATTAGGGGCTATTTTAAAGACCAAAAGCGCAGCAAGCTGATCGCAGCAAGAAAGGAATTCCACGAACTGTGGCGCCAGCATAGCAAGCGCCTTATTATTCAGAATTTACATTCACAGGAATCACAGGAACTTCGCGAATTACATTTTTTTTATTTACAATTACAATTGAATTACAGATTCAATTTTCGTTTACTAGTCTATTATGACTAAGACATTTTAAATACTTATTATATTTATTTCTAAATAAATATAATAAATCATAAAACTCGCATACAAATGACTGCTTTATGAGTCCTTTTTATGATTTGTCATAAAACACTCATAAAGAAGATACTTTTTTGACTCCATTTTATGAACACTCTTAAAACATCTTTATGAGCACTCATAAAACACTCATAAAAAGTATTCTTTTATGATTCCATTTTATTAACACTCATAAATCACTCACATAAATGACGCATTTTAGAGTCATATTTTTTGAAGGCTCATAAAATGTTTGCTGGGTTGGTACACATTTATATTATTGAAAAACAAAATTAATATTTTTCATCTTAGATATATATGTCTTACAAAGATAAAGACATGAACGGTGTGCTACAAAACCATTTTGTCCATGCTAAGTACAGGGTGGCAAAAAGAAAGCATACAAATTGAATTTTTAATTGTTATTCAATTCTTGTTAGTTTTGATTTTTTTGTTGTTGTCTTAAATTTAACTTGTTTAATTTTTATAATTTCAAAATATCATTTTCATATGTAAAAATGAATTTTTTAAAAAATAATTTTATTATTTTATTTACGTCCTTTAAATTTTTATTCAGTAAAATATGCAAACGATTTAAAATAAAACTGAAAAATGCCTCGAAAAAGACTTGCAAATGTTTAGAAATACGTCTGAAAAATGGCTCTAAAAAGACTCGCTAATGTTTAGATGTACGATTAAAAAATTACTCTGAAAAGACTCAAAAATGTTTTGAAATACGACTGAAAAATTACTCTAAAAAGACTCTCATGTTTAGAAATACGAATGAAAAACGACTCGAAAAAGACCCGAAAATGTTAAGAAATACGATTGGGAAATCACTCGAAACTGTTTAAAAAAGCTGGTAATAAAAGACTCTCAAGAAAGACTCAAGAAGTGTCGCGGGTAGGGTATCATTTTCTCCCGACAAAGGAATCTTTTATGATCAGAAAATAAGCGCATTTATGACTATTTCTAATCGCGCAGAGGACTCAAAATAGACTCGAATATGATCAATTATTTCATGAAATGCTGGGTGGGTAGAAGCTTATTTACTAGATGTCATTACGATAGCTTAAGAATAACAACTCTAATTGTTACGACAGATAGATATACCGACAGACGGACATGGATAAATCAACTCGGGAGTTGGTGCGACCAAGAATATATATAATTTATACATACTTTAATATATATACGTTTAAGATATAGCACAAAATGTATTTAAGTTGTATGGCAACTGCCACGCCCACTTTTGAAATCGAACCTAAATTTATAACACTTTTTGGAAGTCACATACTAGGCGTCTAGGCGTCTATGCTTAATTTTGTTATCGTAGCTTATCTCTTTTCTAAGATATAGTACAAAATGTTTTTTAGTTGTATGGCAGCTGCCACACCCACTTGTTCAAAGTTTCTGAAATACTTTTTTTTTACTTTCCTGTACCTTAACCCATTTTCTGCAGCGCTGCAAAAATGTAAGAATTTTTTGTTATAAAGTATATTTTTAGAGTAATAGTGCCCCTTGATTCCAAATCAGTCATCAAAAAAATTTTAAGACCAATTTTTTTTTTTTTTTTTCATTATGTCAAAAAGTCAAATGTTCTATTAATCGAACATTGGCGCTTATCCCATTTCTATTTTCGTGTTAACACAATATAAAATGGGTGAGACGCTGTCGCACCGCCTTGAAATTACGGGTGATGATGGTGAGTACTATTTTCAAATAGCCAATGATACAAAGTAATATATGATATCAACGATGTTGCTGATATCGTTTACCTTCATGGTAAAAAAAATTATTGAAAATGGACAAATTAAATGTTCGATTAATCGAACACCGGTTGGAAATGGGTTCAAAAAAACGTACCAAAAATAATACACAAAATAATATTTTCCGTCTAACTTGTACCAATCGCATCACTGTGCACTACTTGGAAGTTATACGGAGTGAACTATACATTCTATCCGATATTTTCGGTTCATGGCAGCTCAGAAGTAATATAACTAGATCATCCGCGTATCCTTTGGTGTCAAAACCCTGGATTTTAAGACTTGCGAGCAGTGGCGTAAAACGCGGGCCCGCAGAGCCCGCATTGCGGGCGGGCGCAACTAAGCCAGGGGCGCCCTCAAGTCCCTTGATGAAAATTTAAATGAAGTAGAGAACGACACACAGAGTAAAATATGCGGTCGAAAATATGGTATATCGATGCTTTAATTTTTTCCAATTTTTTATAGCTTTCAATAGAAAATATTCTTGGTGAAAAAATCAAAATGAATTTTTTTAATCGTTGCAACCGTTCCGTTATGACAAGCCGTCAAAGTTACATTTTTTAAAAATTAAATTTTTCTTGTTATTCACATTTTTTTTTTTGTATATCAAAATAAAGTTGTAATTTTTTATATCTGGCAAATTAATGTGTTTATTTACATTTTTAACATATGGTTTGAATCTTATCATAAAAGTAAACACTAAAAGCGGGATACAAATTTTAAAAAATGTTTAAAAAATAATTTTGAGAAAGATTGACTATATTTTTTCACGAAAAAATTATAAGAACTACGTTACACCAAGTTTTACACCAAAACTTACTAAAACAGAAGATATACAAACACAAAACAACTCAATTTTTAAAATTTTCTTGCTGTATCAAAAAAGCTTACAAATTGAAACAAAAACGTAGTTAACTTGTGTTGGTAGTATTTTTCAAGACTGAGTTACTAAAATATGATAAATGGAAGTGGCATTCACCTATAAAATTTTCCATTTATCTATAATCACAAAAGATATTGATGTAGCAAATTTCGCTGTTTTGAAAGAAGACTTAATGAAGTTTCAGGCAATAATGGGTTTCGTTTATATGGGAGGTGGGTGTGGCAGAGGGCGGATTTGTATAACTTTTTCAACATTACTTAATTTTGCCAAGAAAGATATTCGTGCCAGTTCTCATAGCTATACGATCACTCCTTCTCTTTTTAGCCAAGATAGGGGACGTTAGACTGTGCGACGTTTGTTTCCAAAAAAATTAAGATATAGCAAAATATTTATTTCCTTCATAAATTATTATTGTTTAAAATTAACTACAATAAATGAAAAATAATTTAATAATTTGTGCTTCAATAAAATATAAGTCATGTACAGACGATTTCTCAGGGTGCAATAATTGACGTGAAAAAAGCCGATTTTTTGGAGCAAAAGTCACCTTTGTTTGGCAAAACTTGATTATGGTCGAAGTCGATTTAACCGTTAGCTTTCATATTTTCAGCAAGTCAGCTGCTGATGTTATTTAAATCATTCAGTTGGTCATATTTTGTGACGTTAGTTAAATTCTTTAGTTAACAGGTAACGTCAAATACAAAACATTTAAGGTACTATTACAGTGTGTAAAAAATTTAAAATCCATTTTAGTTTTTCGATAGAATATGGTTCTGTAAGGTCTTAAGAATACGTATACATATTATATTCGCATGTCGCGTAATATTTAAGAACCTTTGAATCTTTAATCGCGTTTTTCTCGAAACAAGGTTTTTCGAATTGGCTTCTAAGATATCTGAAATTCTACTAGATCGATTTCAATGAATCTTGATTCATTGTAATTTTTATAGACTCTGCTAAGCACTTGACCTATAAAAAGCCAAAAAACTTTTATTGTTTTTGTATGGCTAAAAGTTTCGGCAAAAAAGAGAGAACGCATGCCATTTTTTTATTTTTTATATTTTTTATTTGCGGAGGTTGAGTGCTCAACTACAACCCTTAACTCAAGAATGCACTTTGATTTTCTACTTTCAGACGCTTGTAAATGCTGGAGACGAGAAACCAATGTTGTTATGTGCAACAATTCTTTAAACACGCTAACTTCAACGCCCTGTAGGAAATTAACAACGACTATAAAGACAAAATTTTTTTTGATGAATAATTCTTCATCATGTAAAAAATTTGAATCATTAAAGTTAATAATACTAGGTAAAAAAAGGTGTTTTTATAGCTACACACTGTAATAGTACCTTAAACTTAACACCTTAAAATTATCATTTCACCAATAAGAAAATTATTGATCTCATTTTTCAAACTTTAAAGTAGTTTGACATTTTTAAATAATTGATATATGTTTTCTTTTTACCTAAATTCTAATCAAATCTTATAATATTTACTATAAATTGTATTATATTTGATATTATAAAAAATGTTTTTTACGTTATTGCTTTTTTTTAACAAAATGAATTTTTTAATAGAATTTTATAATAATATATAAATTTATTTATAAAATAAGATATTTATAATATATAACTGTTGTAATAAATGATGACTAGAGAGGATAAAAATATGCATTTGCATATTGCATCGAAATTTAGGATTTAAGGACATAAAGTCTTCGGAAAATTTTGTTTAAAAACAAACGAGTTTTAAGTGAGTATGCGAGCAAACTTTCGCCCGAAGAATTATCAAACCTAAGATATTGCCCGGCAACATCTTGCGATGTTAAACGTAGATTCTCTGCATATTCATCGTGTTTAACTGAAAAACGAAGAAATTTTTCAATGGAGAATTTAAAGCAACACATGGTAGTTTATTACCATTCCTAAATTTGAAAAATGTTTAACTGCATTTTATATTGTTTTTTTTTTCAAGTTAATTCAATAGTAACAAAAAGACTGAAAACGAAGTTGCTCAGTACAAGTTAATATTATTTTTAAGTTTTTACGTTTATTTAAAAAAAGGGTTTTTTTTACTATATATAGGTAGGTATACGTAAGAAATTCAACATATTAAAACGCTTAAAGCAAATGCTATTCAAAACATTTATAAGATTGGAAATATATATTCCGTTCCAAAATATGTACAATTTTATCGAGCATATTTTTAAATTCAACGAGCATATTTTCGATTTCGATTTTCGAATGCTGACTGTTGAATTAAAAAGTCTCTTCTTGTTCTCTTTTCTTTTTGTTAAGAGTTTTCTTGTTTTCTCCTACGCTTCTAGTAACCTAACATAGTTTTGCTCTAAAAGTAAATAGCAGGGCGCTTTTAGAAAACCGCGGGCGGGGGCATAAAATATAGTTACGCTACTGCTTGCGAGTAGTTCGTTCACAACTAGGGTCCACAAAAGAGGTGAAAGTACCACTCCTTGAGGCCATTTTTTTTGGTAGTGTTGGTGTTACGAAGATTAAGATCAAGATTATGTTTATGTTTTCGTTTAAGATTAAGTTTTTGAAATTATTATTTATGATTAAGATTAATTATAAGGTTTAGAGATAGAGATTAAGTTTAAGATTTTGAGATAGAGACTGAATTTAAGATGAAGATTTTGAGATGGAGATTGAAATTAAAATTAAGATGAAAATAATGATGATTAAGAGTAAGAGAAAGAGAAAGAGAAAGAGAAAGAGAAAGAGAAAGAGAAAGAGAAAGATAAAGATAAAGATAAAGATAAAGATAAAGATAAAGATAAAGATAAAGATAAAGATAAAGATAAAGATAAAGATAAAGATAAAGATAAAGATAAAGATAAAGATAAAGATAAAGATAAAGATAAAGATAAAGATAAAGATAAAGATAAAGATAAAGATAAAGATAAAGATAAAGATAAAGATAAAGATAAAGATAAAGATAAAGATAAAGATAAAGATAAAGATAAAGATAAAGATAAAGATAAAGATAAAGATAAAGATAAAGATAAAGATAAAGATAAAGATAAAGATAAAGATAAAGATAAAGATAAAGATAAAGATAAAGATAAAGATAAAGATAAAGATAAAGATAAAGATAAAGATAAAGATAAAGATAAAGATAAAGATAAAGATAAAGATAAAGATAAAGATAAAGATAAAGATAAAGATAAAGATAAAGATAAAGATAAAGATAAAGATAAAGATAAAGATAAAGATAAAGATAAAGATAAAGATAAAGATAAAGATAAAGATAAAGATAAAGATAAAGATAAAGATAAAGATAAAGATAAAGATAAAGATAAAGATAAAGATAAAGATAAAGATAAAGATAAAGATAAAGATAAAGATAAAGATAAAGATAAAGATAAAGATAAAGATAAAGATAAAGATAAAGATAAAGATAACGATAAAGATAAAGATAAAGATAACGATAAAGATAAAGATAAAGATAAAGATAAAGATAAAGATAAAGATAAAGATAAAGATAAAGATAAAGATAAAGATAAAGATAAAGATAAAGATAAAGATAAAGATAAAGATAAAGATAAAGATAAAGATAAAGATAAAGATAAAGATAAAGATAAAGATAAAGATAAAGATAAAGATAAAGATAAAGATAAAGATAAAGATAAAGATAAAGATAAAGATAAAGATAAAGATAAAGATAAAGATAAAGATAAAGATAAAGATAAAGATAAAGATAAAGATAAAGATAAAGATAAAGATAAAGATAAAGATAAAGATAAAGATAAAGATAAAGATAAAGATAAAGATAAAGATAAAGATAAAGATAAAGATAAAGATAAAGATAAAGATAAAGATAAAGATAAAGATAAAGATAAAGATAAAGATAAAGATAAAGATAAAGATAAAGATAAAGATAAAGATAAAGATAAAGATAAAGATAAAGATAAAGATAAAGATAAAGATAAAGATAAAGATAAAGATAAAGATAAAGATAAAGATAAAGATAAAGATAAAGATAAAGATAAAGATAAAGATAAAGATAAAGATATAGATAAAGATAAAGATAAAGATAAAGATAAAGATAAAGATAAAGATAAAGATAAAGATAAAGATAAAGATAAAGATAAAGATAAAGATAAAGATATAGATAAAGATAAAGATAAAGATAAAGATAAAGATAAAGATAAAGATAAAGATAAAGATAAAGATAAAGATAAAGATAAAGATAAAGATAAAGATAAAGTTAAAGATAAAGATAAAGATAAAGATAAAGATAAAGATAAAGATAAAGATAAAGATAAAGATAAAGATAAAGATAAAGATAAAGATAAAGATAAAGATAAAGATAAAGATAAAGATAAAGATAAAGATAAAGATAAAGATACAGATAAAGATAAAGATAAAGATAAAGATAAAGATAAAGATAAAGATAAAGATTAAGATTATGATTGAGATTGAGATTGAGATTGACATTGACATTGACATTGAGATTGAGATTAAGATTAAGATTAAGATTAAGATTAAGATTAAGATTAAGATTAAGATTAAGAATAAGAATAAGAATAAGAATAAGATTTAGATTAAGATTGAGATTGAGATTAAGATTAAGTTTAAGATTTTGAGATGAAGATTGAAATTAAAATGAAGATTATAATTAAGAATAATAAAATAATGACGTTAACGCTACAACAAGAATGAAAGGGTTAAGACCAATGCATTTAAAAATGCTTCATCTTCAAGATGATTGCACCGCTTGAAATGCCCTCAAAAATTGGGTCTTCTGGCCAAGAGCGGCGCATAAGACAACCAACAGGCAGTGATTAGTGCCGGCACAGCAGGCGCGCAGTTTATGAAACGATTTCGGCGATCTGCAATCGTTCCTTCTATCGTTCACTTTCTTTCATCACTATTTATCTCGCTTCTTCTTCCAAAGATTCATTATAGAAGGAATCCATTCGAACGCGTAAACGGTGCCAAATAATTTAGGAATCGATGATTTTCTTTTTCTTGCCTCTGTTAACTTCGTTAACGTTCGTCTTCCGCTTCGCAAATGCTTCGTTAGGGGGTTTTGTTTTTTTGCACTGCTTTGCCAGCATCATATTAAGTTGGCTTTGGCTCCCTGAATGTGGCTGGCAGAAGGTGTTCATTACCGACTCAACGCTTGCTGTTGCTGGCGATAGCCGTTAAGAGATCACAGCAGCAGCGGCAACACTCGTTTATCCCATCAGTTATTTTGCGCAATCGCAATAGCTGCGAGATAATTACATTTCCTCGGCTATCACACGCACACATATATACACACACTGAAATATTCACCCCGGCCGATCTTCGATCGTGTGCAATAATTATGCATGGTCTATAAATTTTGGCCTGATTCTTGTGCGCCTCGTGCCCAAATGAAGGTCGAAGAGAAGAAAAAAACATCCACTCAAATGGACATTGATTTAAATAACTGCTATTAAGCATAATCGTTCTCCATGAGACTTGGCATGGATCGGCAGATTTGATTTATTTCCGCTATGTACCAAATGAACCCTCACAATTCTTCGAACAAAATCTATGTAGTCGATTTTTAGAGTCTGGGATATGGTTTAGAGCATTCTTTTTTTTTTGTTTTTGTCAACTGACTGATGCAAGGGATTTTCTTCTAAAGTTCATGAATTTTAAAATTGGATTCACTAACTTTCTTCATTTTTCGAGAATTAAACGCCGTAAAGTACTTTTGTGCAGATCAACCGAGTACTTGAATATTATGTAAGGGTATATTTTTTAGTTTTTTTTTCAAAGAAATCCAGCAAAGGTGCCAATCTGACATTTTGAATGCGCTTTTTCTGTACAGTCTTTCAATTTACTTTTCTTATCAATAAATCTTAAAAATCGCGAAAAAGATTTCAGGCCTTTAGCGATAGACTTTAGTACTCAAATTCTGCAGACTCGAATGCAAACTAATCTTGTAATCAAAAAACGGTGTCCTCCAAATACTATTTTGAATCCATTTTCTATTATTTTGTGATAGAAATCCTACATAAAAGTTGATTTGACAACTTCAAACCACTTTTTGTGTCTCGAGTTTTTTCTCAATTTTCAAAGAATTTTAGATTGTGTCTAAAAAAAAACTTATGTACCGTTTTAAAAATGTTCATACAAAATCTTTTTATATTTATGTGTGGAGAAATTCTTTTTTTTTCCATTTGGCACTTATTTGGAATCGTCATAAAACTATCGACTTTTAACATTTTCTCTTTCAAACTCATACTCCATTTCAAAGACAACACACGCTCATACTCTGAGCGACCTCACTCGATCGAAATTCACTTGTTGATAAATTACAAAACAACCAGTTGTACGATTATCCTGCCTCAAGGTGTAACTAATTAAAATTCATTTGCGACATGTGAGGATCGAGTATCTCGAACTTAAGATCTTGTTTTATGTGCCTTGTAGTAGTCAATGACTTTGACGACTGATCGTGTGAAGATACATAAATTTGCAGATCGCCACAGCGGAATGTGAGAACAAAAGAAATAATTCTTGGAATTGGTGGGTATTTTAAATTTGATGTTGGTGCATGCTTGCATATCCTTCGGATGATGGCGGCACAAGCCAAGTAGCAGTTGTTGTGTTGTATCGTAAGAGCAGCGCTCGTTTGTCAAACAAATGTCACTTCGCTGGAAGCTACTCCATCTACTCCACTGAGAGTCAGTAGTGGTTCCTTGGTGCATGGGTACCTTGTTAAGCCAGTTACTCATATGACGTGGTATCGATTGTAATGTCGTTTAGCGGTTGATCAGTTGATTATTTCGTCATGGTGGTCAAATGGTTTTTTGTTTCCTCCTGCTTTTTTGTCATCTTGTCCTTTGCATAAATAACCTTTTTGCTCCAAATTGAGAGCGATCGCAACCATTTTGGTCACACTTTATTTATGAACCTTCGATCTTGGCGGTCTTGAGCTGTGCCTTTTGTACAGAGTAGCTTAATATAGCGAGTTTTATAACAACACATGTCAAAATTTCGAAAATAAAAGGACAAAAAACATCAGACAACGACAAATTGTTGGTAATTACATGATAAAAATATGTTCCTTATTATGACCATAAAGTATAGCGCATTAATTGTTAGCCCCAAGCTTTGAATATACTTGAACTATGTGCTGTACAAGCGCGTAAAATTAACATTTAGCTTCCTTATACTTCACAAGGAGTTTCCACATACATAGCTATGGCTCTTTAGCAGCCCTATTCTGGCAAAGTAACAATTGTTACCCAGTATTTTTAAAATTTATATGTATTTGTTGTAATATTTGTTTTCAAAACAAAATTTGAAACCTAGAAAACAAAACTTTTTACAGCTCTATTCTGGCAAAGTGACAATTGATGCGTAGCACAGTGGCCTCAAATGGACTTTTGAGTCTCAAAAATCTGTAACATTTTGTCTCTTGGTATAATTAAACCAAACTTGGAATATATTATCTATGTTATTCAATAAGTCGTTTGAACTATTTTTTTCGAAATCCATGTTGCTTTTTAGTACTAAAATTTTATTTAAAGTTAAGAAATATACGATTATGGCTTGACTTGCGCGTTTCAAAATTATCTAACTTTGTCTCTTGCAATAATAAAACCAAATTTTAAACATATTTTCTATGATATTTGTAACGGTGCCCCGTACAATGGTTGCACCCCACTCCACTGCACACCACTGTCTCGCTACACCACTGTGCATACAGCAAATGCATCAAGTTATATGACAACCACACAAACACATCATGGTCAAAGCAGACAGCCGCCACTATATCAAAGCATACAACAACCACACAAATGCACCCGAAGCAGACAAGAGCCACACGGTAGCAACAAACAAAACAGGCGAATTTAACATCCACATGATGAGTGGCGCTATAATTCACAAGAGGTTTTCAACCGAAAGTATTTAAGAGTGAGCTGTTTGGCTGGCTTCGGGACGGCTCGGAAGCGTGGTGCTTTGTACCGTCCAACACTTGTTATGATTTAACGAGTAGTTGTTTTCCGACGAGCTATCGAAAGTGTGCTTGTTACTAATACATTTAGTTTTTAAGCATTATAAGTATTGTAGGTATTTTAAGGTTATTTGTGCGGATTACAACATCGGCCTTAGTCGGTCGTTTGTTCATCATAGTGCTAAAGCGGAGTGCTACATCGGCTTCGGTCAGTCGTTCATTCGTCTAAAGTGCTCGGTTGAATTACTACATCGGCTATAGTTCGGTCGATTATCCGAAGTGATCGTTCGGATTACTACATCGGCTTTAGTCGGTCGTTCGTTCATCGCAGTGCTAAAGCGGATTACTACATCGGCTTCGGTCGGTCGTTTATTCGTCTGAAGTGCTCGGTTGAATTACTACATCGGCTATAGTTCGGTCGATTATCCGAAGGTGTTCGTTGGATTACTACATCGGCTTTAGTCGGTCGTTTATTCATCGTAGTACTAAAATGGATTACTACATCGGCTTCGGCCGGTCGATTGTTCGTCTGGAGTGCTCGGTTGAATTACTACATCGGCTATGGTCGGTCGTTCATCTATTCGAGCATAGATCTTGATATTTATATAATAGGGTAATTCACGCAACTGTAGATCGTAAAATGCGTTATTAGAATTTAGAGTAATAAAATTATAAACCGCCTTAAAGGGTAGAAGCATTTACCTTCTTTTTATAATAACGTAGTTTGTTTATTTGCCGAAAGCATAGCAGTCGGGTCCTGTCTAAGCCCAGCCGTCACCGCCTCTTACTTACCGCCGCATCTCGCCAAGAATTATACTTCTTCGCATCTCACCGAACCCGAACCGACAACAGTACGGGCCGAAGCAGCACTCGTCCACACGACACAAGCGACAACAACTCTACAAACCAGCGTATTATTATTATTATTGAATTATTGTGTATTGTAATAAAAAGACATAATAAACAGATTTGTACATATTGAAATTGAAATATACAAATTCTTATTTTAAACTACTTGATTATAAATAAAGCAAACTATTTTAATCGAGCCATCGAAACACCTAGTCTTTTTTATTTATTTGGCGAAAGTTCGAGGGTCTTTCGTTTGATCCTGGAGCGGCTGAGGATACCTCAGCTTTTGAAGAAAACCCCCCTTACATGTTCAATAAATCATTTAGACTACTGTTTTTAAATCTATTTTAGTTTTTATTACCAAAATTTTGTTTTAGATTTAAAAAGATACGATTTTGGCTTTAAAAAATCAGTAACTTTGGTGTTTTTTGAAATATTTAAGCCCAATTTGTATATTCTTTGATATTCAATAAATCACTTGAACTCCTTTTTTTTAAATCCATTCTAGTTTTTAGTACTAATTTTTTTTTAAGTTCAAAAAATACTTTTTTGCATTTCAAAATTGTGTAACTTTTTTGTCTCTTGCAATAATGAAGCCAAATTTGAAGTATTTAGTTAATCATTCGACAAAGTTATTTTTAATCCACATTAACTCAAAGTTAAATTTATTTTTAAATTGATTTTTTTAAATAAATAGAATGAATTAAAAATACATAGATATACACGCAATTACAGTAAAAGCAAAACTAATATTCCTGTAGGAGCAGTAAAGCTTCTTCAAAAAGCTCTTTTTATTCTACTGTCTGTTGTTTTCTTACCCTTGATATGAGTGGATCTGACGTCAATAACAAGCGATGAAAGACATCTTTGTTTTTTGCCTTTCTTGAAAATTTTCTAGAATGTGACATCCTTATTTTTTTGTAATCTTTATTACGTGTTAACTTGGGCATCTTCAGATAGCTGACCTATTGGTAAAATCCTAAAATGCTGAATTATGGCTTCACCATGTATAAGTAATTTGTGTACCGAAGATGGCATGTAATACCACTTATATTTCTCAACATATATACTAGCAGTATGCAATATTCACCAAATTTCTTAGGATTGATAGTCAAGCCAGATGACAGTGTTTGCAGAATAATATAAAATCTCTTTATAAACTCTAGGTCCACTACAGTTACATTGGCAGTACTTTGAAAATTTTAAAAAATCTCCGTGTAGTGTTGCCGTCATTACTGTCACCAGTACCTTGCCGAGGTTTATCTATCCATAAACCTAATTCAGCTCGAAAACGGCCTTGAACATGTCTTTTGTTCTCTTCCTTGCTTTTTTTATTATCGAGACTATTCACAGACCACTTAGAAAAAGAAAGATTGTAAGATATATGAAGTATCAACTCCATGCAACGGACCCAAGCATGAAGAGTAGATAAACCGTACTTAACCCATTTTTCGCCGCACCAAGATCCTGTTCACCGATTTGCATAAAAATTTATTTCGAACCCATTTTGATGCTAATTAAGAAAATTCCAAGATTTGGAGCCAGTGGTGTTCTAAGTTTCCCAGCAAATGAGTGGTGATTATAATCACCATCGGCGGAAAATGTATACACGTATGAGAATGACATGGGTAAATAAAAAGTATTTTATTCACTTTGGTTCATTTTGGTCTTGTCTCCTCTACTTCCGGTTGCATAAAATTTATTTCAGACAGCAGGCACATTAGGTAGAAGGAGGTGAATACATTCTTAAAATATACAAAATTCCGTTCTGGATGCTGCACATTTTCAAGTAAACTAGATACCACGTGAGCTCCAAGGCTAATTTCTCTGCTATAAGTCAGAGCCTACAGCTTGAAGCCGAAACAAATGGGCTTATGTCTGATATAAATTTTGCTCGAATGTCATCCAAAGAATGTTACCATTATTTTGTCAATTGACAAATTCTCATTTAAAATTTCAGTCTTTTGTTTCGTTTCAAAAAAAGCAGTCGCGTTTTCTTTGAAAAAATAAGCAAAAAATATAAAATATTAAAAAATTTCTTTTTTTAACAAATTTTCAAATTTTGTTTTTCTTTAAAAACTCTACAAAAACTTATATTAAAACTTAAAGAATATGATGAAAGACGAACAATACAATGTCCTTTTAGAAAGGAATAAATGCTTAGAGAAGGAAAACATGGATTTAAAAAACCAATTATTGAAAATAATTGAGCAAAACACAAATTTGTCCAATGATGTTGCAATTTTAACCGCGAGAGTGGGTGAGTTAATAGTAAATCAGTAGTAAATCCAAAAAGCGTAAAGTTGTCAAAACATGTAGCCAAATGGAAGCATCAGAAAAACAGGCAGATTCTATCAGTTTAAGATCTGCAAACAGTTTTCAAATGGAAGCTCATAACCTCACTTCGGCTGAGGCTGATTTTAGTTACAACAATCAAAGGGCTGGCTGCAGTGTTCCTGCATACGGCGTAGTTATCGGTGAAAGCAGCAACGGAGATTCTGACATAAATTTCGACAAAACCATTTGGCAAAATGTACTTTCCAAAAAACAGTTCCAGAAAAGTAAGAAGCAAAATTCGACAAAATCTTTAGAAATTGCTACGACACCAATGCAATTGAATAAAATGACCGCCGATTCTTGCTCTTCCTTAATAAAGTCACTTTTTGTGAAGTTTCATGGTAATGGTTATATTTTCCAGCAAATAAAATGTGGAAATAATCCTAGAATTCTAACGGACAATGAAAAAATCAAAACTGATATAATAAATTTCCTTGACACACATGGCTATGAATTCAACACATACAACAACAAATCACAAAAGAAAAAATCTTTTATTTTGCGTGGTTTTTGCTGCAACTCAGACGCTGAAAATATTAATGCAATTGAAATTGCTTTGTCTTCTGCTGGCGTTTCTGATTTCATTGTTACACGATTTTTAACTGGCTTTCAACGGTACAATCACAATCAAACGCACAATATTTTATATCGAATCGTTGTTGATAGCTCAAGTACAGATGAAACGTTAACTAATATTAGAACGATTGGTTATTTTGGAGTCCAAGTTGAAAAAATGCGTGCCAGTAAGGTTGTTCAATGCCACAACTGCCAAAGATTCAATCACACAGCAAGCCAATGCCATTTTAAGTACAGATGTGTTCAATGTATTGATGATCACTATGCACAGCAGTGTCCGCGTAAGTCAAACGTCAACTTTCCATTGGGATGTATCAATTGCCATGAAGCAAATTATGACTATGCTGCTCATACTTCTAACGATTTGAGAAATTGTGCTTTTTTTAAAAATAAAATTGCTCCAATCATCGAAAAAACTACAAACACAAATTCAAGACAGAATATTGTAAGCAGCGATTTTACTAGTTTTAAGCCTAAAGTCAGTTCAGTAAGTTCTAACTACAATAAAAGTTATGCTTCTGTGGTTCGTAATTCTAGTCCTTCTACAAATGTTGATTCTGCGCAATTGTTCGCAATGTTTTCTCAAATTGCTGAACCACTTTCGAAAATATTTCAAATTTTTAAAAATATTCAAAAATGATTTTAAAGATAATATCCCTCAAAGTCAATTCTTTGGTTAGATACGAAAGGAGATAGATTTCTACTCAAAAATTTCCTGTCAACTTTTTCGACTGATGTGTATTTAATACAAGAAACCAAATTTAATGAAAATTATTCTTTTCAATACGATGGTTACAATTTTTTCAAGTCGGATAATAGAATCGGTTCCGGTGGTGTTGCGATACTTATCAGAAACCAGCTTAAAATCAGAAATTACAAAAAATTTAACAATGGTGGTATAGAAATGACTTTAGTTGATGTTTTGATCGCAAACGATTGGATTACTATTGCATCTGTATATGTTCATTAGGGCGGGCCAAATTTTTTGTCGATTAAAGCCACCCCCTGGGATGATTTTATAGACAATTCTAAGCAACTTTGGTGAAGAAACCATAGGTCTATCTCGATTTTCGAGTCTCCCACTTTTCAAAAAATGATTTTTCCCCTATAACATCATTGATTCAAAATTCGATTTTTTATTCATCGTTATATTATCTTTTTTATGTGTATATGGGGGGTTTTTGGGGTCGATAAATTCATTTCTTATCTTTATTTTTACCTATGACCACCGCCAGAAGGCGTTTCATGCATATTTTAACTATTTTTCGTCTATTTTCTGAGAAAAATTTAAATTTTTTCGGTAATATTGATCTTTATTTTATTTTTTGTCAACAGAAATTCAACCTAAAAACTAAGAACATGTGCAAAAAAACAAAAAAATTAATTTAGTGGAAGAAAAGCGAAATAAGTTATTTTTGAAAGTCTTTCTTGCTTTCCAGTCTGGGGTATTTTGCACGGCTTTCTGATGTAACTGCCATAACACTGTGTCGATTTTTTTGTAAAACACGTTTAGAAACGCTAGCCAGCAGCTGAACATGTCTTTCCGTTGCTTGTATGTGTACCGGAATTCTTGGATCAGGCAATGGTGGATCATCGTATTCTATATATTGTTCCAAATGATCATACGGAATGGTATGCGTAAACGGTGGTTCGAATAAGACATCATCTTTATTTAAATCAATCATATTCGTATAATCTGTACAATTGAAGTTTATCAAAGGTTTTTGATAAACTCTAAGATGTGCCGGGTCGTACAGATTTCTTCGGTAGTGTAAAATTTTCTTAATTGCGATGTTTCGTGTCTCTTTTTTATCATTAAATAACATCGCTAACAGAATATTTTCGGAATGTGCGTAATATGAATTGTCTTTAATGACATTATTCACAACTTGGCGTACATTTGTATCCAAATATTGTGTCCAACGAATGAATTTGTGAAATAATACACTACCGAAGACCACCGCATTATAGTACTTGATGTTGAAGTGCATCGGCACATACACTTTCATTATGTATGTTGCCAGAATTTTCAAATTCCTTGATGGATTTTCAGTTGACACATACAACCGCAACAATCTATTCGCCTTGGTGAGCCAACGTGAATGTGCTATTGGTCCTGGTTTAATGTGAGACAAATCCGCAGGAACAACACCATTCGAAATTGCATTGGCCATTTTGTATAGGTACTTTGAATCGGTGGATAATTCAAATGGATCTAAATCAGGTGGCATGTTCTCTAGCACGATTATCTCGAATTCATCTATAAGCTGAAAAAAAAAGAAATTAGATGAATTAAATGCAATTTTACCATTTAATAATGGAAAAAATCGATGTGAAAAATGATACATACCGGAAGATTTTCACACGTTTCAATTTGTTTGCCCAACGTTCCGGTTGTTGTTCGTGGTCCAGTGGTCGATGATTTGTCCAAAGTGTTAAACAAATGACGAAATGGCAGCTCGTTGAAGTGCAGAAGGCATGCAAACCAATGCAGCGGTCTATTTAAATGCAATTCAAATCGACGCAAAATCCCATTTCTTACGCCAGTATTTGTTGGCTCACCATCACAGCATATGCCGATTAATGCATCGAGAGCAATTTCTTTTTCGACGAAGAATCCATTCAATGTCATCAATTTGTGTTCAGCATCTTCATTTTCGACTTTTGTGTAGCATATCAATCGAGAATTTGGTTCCTTCAAAACAACTAGATGTGGTTCTTTCACCATCCTTGGATGCAACTTCTCATCGATTTTTTCCATTGTTAAAGCATCATTTTTTCGGCCGTCGAATGAAAATGCTATCAAATTGGATGCATCATACTGCTTACGAAGCAATTCTTCTCTGCATTTGGCTTTTTCTCGACGCACCATGTGCATCTTTTACGTCAATGTCTTGCATAAGGGATGTTGCGAGTGCTGCTGCTATTCTATCTGACACACCAAATCGATCACACATCGCAGCGAAGTTCGAAGCATCGTATCTGGGAGTATACGGTCCTCGTATCAGTGGCGGAACATCTTGTGGATTTGAACTTGGCTCATCTGCATCAGTACTTGGTTCATATGCTAAATGGGTCTCTTCAACGCTTGTTGGTATTATTGTTGACGTTGGTGCTGGCTCTTCAACTTCTGGCACGAATTCCGGTATCGTCAATCTTCTGACATTATTTTGATCTCGCATAAACTCTTTCAAATGATCTGGAATCAATCCACATGAGCATAATGCTGCCTTCAAGTCACATTGACATTTGCCGATGTAAAATAACTCTTTTGTAGATTGCACGAACGTTCTGAATGTGGCGATTTTTGGATGTTTAGTTTCGATTTGATACTTGTCAATCAATGTACCCAATTTTCTACCAACACTTTTTTTTGTTATAATTTCAACATTAAGTTGACTCCAAATTTCAATCAATTTGTCTGTTACGTGCGGTACGAATGTTTTATACGAAAACATTTTGTTTTCGAGTTTAGCACGTTCGGCCAAGAAAAAAAACATCTTAAAATATCCTGTTTCGTTGGCAGATTGAGTCCACTCAAATCACAAGATGCACCAAAAACAGCAACATCGTGCGAAGGCAAATGCTTCAAATGAGTTTCGTTACTTGTTGATGTTGTTGCGGTTTGCGATGTAGACGGCAATGCATTTAGATCCATTGCATACATAAGACTTAAAAAATAACTGAAATTAGTATATTTTAAAACATTTGGTTCGAATATATTTTTCCCACCTGCAAATTGGTAAAAACGCAATGGTAAAAATGATGAGAATTTTATTTGTATTAGTTACGTTTCTTGTTAGAACGTATTAGTTTTTACACACTATGTGGGTGTTACTGGTGTTGCCTGGTTTCTCCTGGGTGCGTTGGTAGTCGGTGGGGATGATGTTGCTGCTGGTGGCGGAGCCTTGTGTCGTTAATTGCTGCGGCTGTCTGGTGATGTGCCGTCTGGTGGTGCTGTTGGTATGCCGGGTAATGCACTTTGGAGTATGCGAAAAAACTGACGCATTTAAACAATTATAAATACGAACACAATTTCTGTACTTAATTTACTTTAATTTTATTTATTTAAAACCGACTAAATTCCATACGCAAAAAAACGAACCAACGCGGTTAAAGGAATGCGAGAGAAAAGCCAAAACGGGAGAAAAATCACTAAACATATGACAGCAAGTGTCAAAAGGCCGCACTGAACATCAACAACACAAACCCATCGCCGACCGTCAATACACATCAATGCAGTTTGCGGTGGGCGACGAGTTTGTTCAGTGGGGATATAAACAATTGACTTACTTAAAATTAAGAACAATAAATGTCAGAGACAAAAAGTCCGCAAAGCAGCAGAAATAATTTTGGTTAAAATAGGCATGAAACGCCCTCTGGCGGTGGTCATAGGTAAAAATAAAGATCAGAAATTAATTTCTCGACCCCAAAAACCCCCATATACACATAAAAAAGATAATATAACGATGAATAAAAAATCGAATTTTGAATCAATGATGTTATAGGGGAAAAATCATTTTTTGAAAAGTGGGAGACTCGAAAATCGAGATAGACCTATGGTTCCTTCACCAAAGTTGCTTAGAATTGTCCATAGAATCATCCCAGGGGGTGGCTTTAATCGAATTTTTCGGCTCCATACAAATTGGCCCGGCCTAATGTTCATCCTTCGCAAGTTGAACTAAATACATTTTTACAAATTTTCCAACATAACAATCACTTTATTTTTGGCGGTGATTTTAACGCAAGACATTCTTCCTATGGTGACATATCTAACAATTTACTTGGACAGCACTTAAAAAATATTCAAGACATAACGAATGTTCTCATATCATCACCAATCACTCCTACTTGTTTTCACTCTCCTTCCGGATCCTACATTGACAAATTTATTTTCAATAGCGAATTTCCATTGGCTTTTTCCAATATTAGAAATCTTCCATCTTTTTCTGATCATAATGCTATAGAAATTTCAATATCTGGCGATTTCGCGTTAAATCTCACTTCTAATAATTTTTTTATTAAAAAATATAATTATACTAATCCAAACCGTTTCAATAAATTCATCGAAACCCAAATCAATCAAATTAATATACCAACTAATACCAATTTAACCCCAATGGAACTAGAACGCATTTCTGACAGATTTGGAAATATTCTGAATGAAGCTATTGATAAGTTTGTACCTACCAGAATCATAAGAGCTAATGGTATTATTTTATCGTATTCTACTATTAAGATATTAAAACATCATCATTCATTGCAACGAAAATTAAATAGGAGCTTTAAAAGGGGTACCAATTTGTACTCAATTGCAAATATCAAACGAGACATTTCTTTAACACGTTCAATGCCTTATAACGCTATTTCGTTTGATATAAACAACTATTATAGGAATGTTTTGGTCAATACAAAT
This sequence comes from Dichetophora obliterata, assembly GCA_963920525.1. Lineage (NCBI taxonomy): Eukaryota > Metazoa > Arthropoda > Insecta > Diptera > Sciomyzidae > Dichetophora > Dichetophora obliterata. The sequence goes on along the minus strand of OY986437.1, from coordinate 232,798,098 downwards.
ACCACCAGAGATGCTTTTTCTACTGTAAAATTTTTTACTGGCTACAAGAAAAGATCAAAACTACCTAATATTATTTTTCAAAACGATGACAAAAATACAGAATACATTGGAACAGAAAACATAGCAAATGCCTTTCTAAATCATTTTTCAATTACTCATAATTTATCTACAAATTTAAATACTGTTATGTCGCACTCAGTCCAGCGTTTTAATGATTATCTTTCAAATTCTCAGTCTATTATTCAATTTAATGAAATTATATCACCAGCCATCAAAGATGAACATGAGCTTTTGATCGTTAATGAGTCTCTCCATGGTGAACAAAAAAACATTTTAACATCGGTGGATGAAGTTACTCGAATTATTTCTAAAAAACCAAATAAAAAGTCTACTGGTATAGATGGTACACCATACTATCTTATCAAACATTTTTCACCAAATATAATTTTATTTTTGACCATTCTTTTTAATCATCTAATGCCTTCTTCTTATTTTCCTTCTTGTTGGAAAATAGCTCTCATTACTCCAATACCAAAGCCAAATAAAGATAAAACAGTTTTAACTAACTGGAGACCTATTTCTAATTTAAACAGCATTTCTAAAATATTTGAGCTAGATATATTTCAAAACCAGTTTGGTTTCTCTCCTGGTATTTCAACTGAACATGCACTTGGAAAACTTCAAAAGGGGAAGTTACATCTTTTGTTTCTTTAGATCTTAAGGCAGCATTTGATACAGTTTGGCATGATGGTTTAGTCTTTAAGCTTGGTAAGCTCAGTTTTCCTATTTTTTTGATCAAAACCATGAAAAGTTTTCTAACACATCGCTCTTTCGCGGTGAGACTTGGCAATCATTACTCCAATTTCGCTGATATGTCTTCAGGAACTCCTGAGGGTTCAGTTTGTTCACCTATTTTGTTTAATTTATATCTTTACGATTTGCCTACTGATGAGCACGTTCAAACTATTCAGTATGCTGATGACACTTCAATTTTCTTTACTCATAAAGACTCTGCTACAGCACAAAATAAAATCAATGCTCACATAGCGAAATTAGTTTTGTTCTTCGATAAATGGAAATTAATATTAAATGAAAAGAAAACGGAAATGATTCATTTCGTAGGTTCGACTAGAGACACTAGTAGTAAACTGAGAAAAAATTGTAAAGACATGCAAATATCAATAAACGGCCACTTTATATTACCTAAAATTAATATAAGAGTTCTTGGATTATATATGCACAGAAACAATAAATTCATTAACCATGTGAAACACATGTGTTATTAAAGCCAGGAAATCTAAATTCGCTCTAAATCGACTGCTCCGATCTCAGTTAATTTAACCGCACATTAAGGCATATCTACAATGCATATATCAGGCCTGTACTGTCTTATGCTTCTAGTGTTTGGTGTAAAGTTCCAAATTTATCTTCACACTGACAGAACTGGATAGAAAAACTGGTTCATTCAAATATGAAAACAATTGTATACTCTATGAAACTGCGAAATGTCCAAGAATTAACAATTTTGTTGTAAATAATAACATAAAATTTTTTGAAAAATGCTCAAATAATATTAATAATGCCAAGTTTAATTCATTACTCGCTTATGACTATTTTGGAAAATATTCTTGTCTTTCTGAAATATACCGTTCCTTTCGAAATGGTACACTTTTTACGGACCACAAACTACTTTTATTTCACAAAGCTTATTCTAACGACAATAATATAGTTTATAATACTAGACAACATTAATTGTGTAAATAATAAATTATTCTCCTTTCGTTATTCTTTAGTTTAATTTTAACTATCAGTTCAGGATTTTGTTATTTTTCCTCACTACATCTGTTTTATTATAGCCAATATGTTTTACAATATCTTTTAGTTTAAGTTTTTTGAAAAAAGCGCCCTCTGTGCTTACAAAACAATATGTAAATCAGTGTAACATTTTATCATTTTGTTCAATAAATGGTTAAGAATTAAAAAAAAAAAAAAATCATTTAAAATTTCAAACTGAATGAACTTTTTATTCAATCCATATCCAATAAAGGTCTTATTTTGGCAAAGCGGTCATTTTTTTCTAAGTCATTATTATTGATGCAATTTGAACACCTAGATCTGGCTGCTGACTCCAAGAGTTTTCATATTGTGGAACAGTGTGATAGCCAGTAAATATCAAAAATCCAATGATTTGCTGCAACAATTCAACTCTGTATATATTGTCCATAAACAGTACTGGAGACTTATAAAAACTAAATACATAGATAACATATTCAATGCTTGATACATTATTGGAGTATTGGGGTCGTTTTTTGTGGTCAGATTTCGGTGAAGGAAATAAAGGAAATGAAGATTTGGATCTATAATTTATATTATTTGATTTTTGAAGCAATTCCAATCTCTTTACTTTATTTAGGGAACCAATATCTTAATTTTGTACCACATATTCCAGCTTCAATTAATTAGTTACTTCACCTTTCGTATTATTTTCATGATCTTCAAGGATAATTCCATCCATATCTTTTCGTCGCTGACATCGTCAACTCGGGGCGGAATATATAAAACATCGCAAACATTATGGGAAAATCTGTGTCTTCTCTGATTCATCTTCATAGTCTTCCATCACATCGAGTATTTCCCTCACTGGTAATGCACGCTTTACTCCAAAGTCAAAACTACAAAAGTTTGATGCTTGTTTTTTAAAAATATTCATTTATGAAACTTACGTTCGGGACATTTTTGCATACATGTTGATCAAATTATTGCATAAAAATAACACTTTTTGTAAGAACGCAAACTGCTTAGCATAGCATTCGACTCATGTAAAAAAAATTGGCTTCCAAAATTTTGGCACACAAAATTCGCAGGCATAAACCGTTATCATAGCAATAGCATACTTTGTTTCTACTTCTAATGTCAAAATAAATATGTACATAAATGTGCATAAACAGAACTATTAGGAATACGTTATTCGCCAATGGTGATTATAATCACCACAATATTCATCATTAAATTTTACATTATACTTGAATAATAATTGTGGTAAATTTGACTCTAAAGACAAAAGTAAACATTTTCTCTAATAATTATAGACATGGTTGTTAGATATCACAAGATCTTGGCACTTTTTCTCCACATATTTTGACGACCTTTATTTACTTATTTCTAAAAGCATCACAATAAATAATTTATATTGCGAGAGGAACTAAACTGAATATATAATAAGGAAAACAGGACCCTAAATAAATGACAAAAAATGTAAATTAAATAAAAAAAATTGTATTTGTCAGTTATGGATAGTAAAAGTGCTGGTAATTATAATTACCGTTCGGCGAAAAATGGGTTAAATGTGTTTTCATTTGTAGGCTTGGCTTTTACTTTATTCAATTCGTTCATTTGACTTGGTTTTGCTCCACAGACTGTGCATATAGCACTCGAACTTGTTTCCGTTAAGACTTGTCCAACTTTTCCGTCGATCATTGTTAAAAACAATTCATGTTGGATCTGAACAACTTCTTCATTTTTATTAAACATAGTAATATGCAATTCTTTGATTTGATCTTCTATGTCGTTCACAACTTCTTTAGTTTTTTTGGGTGTTTCTTTTGAAAACTCAATCAAAATCGGATGACAGTAGCGGACAGAAGAGCAAGTTGGATTTTGTCACAAAACTGAGTTGGTATTTTGGTTTATAAGTTTAATTGGAACAATTGAAGCAATGAACAAGTTGGAATCAGATACAACTTCATTTTCTCCCGATAATCTTTGTTTAGATTTGCTCTGTCCTGAAGATCCACCACAGTCCCATTTCGTAAATAGTTTCAATTTCTAGGATCCAGGCATGTAAACTGATTTAATTTGCATAATACGTGTAACACTATGGTCGAGGAAGTCTTGTAAGCGAACTTTAGCTCCAATATCAAAAATAGTTATGCTAGCCTCTGCTGGTCAACACAGATGTTTTGCTTTTGCTAGACTCTGATAAGACTCAAAAATCGAGATGTTTCTTTCAGTTAAGAAATATCTCAAATATTTATATTGATACTAGCTGAAACCCGGCGCGTTGCTGCCACTCTCCCTATTCAAACGCCCATAAAATGTTATCAGTTAAACAGCATGTCTAAATTGAGGTCAAATACTGAATTCTGAGACTGTGCGACCTATATCCACAAAGCTATTCGATATAACAAATTTGGGTTGTATAGGAAGTGCCAAACTTCTTCATCACCGCTAATAGAATGTAATCAATTAAACTGGATGTCTACATGGAGGTCGAATACCGAATTCCAAAACTGTACGACATATAACTCCAAAACTATTCGATAGCACAAATTTTGATTGTATGGGAGGTGCCACTCTCCTTTTCCCTACGCCCATAAAATTTTAGCAATGAAACTGCATGAGTACATTGAGGTCGAATACTGAATTTTGAGGCTGAGTTACCTATAACTCCAAATCTATTCGATATCGCAAATTTGGGTTAAATTGGAGGTGTCACGCCCCCCCCCCCCGACAAACTCTAAAAAATTTTATCAGTAAATCTGCAAGCGTAAATTTTGGTCGAATACTGAGTTCCGACGCTGTGCGACCTTGAACTACAAAGCTATTCGATATCACAAATTTTCGTTGTATGGGAGGTGCCACTCCCCCTTGATCAACGCTCATAAAATGTAATCAATGAAACTGCATGTGTACATTGAGGTCCAATACTGAATTCCAAAGCTGTGAGACCTATAACCCCAATGCTATTTGATATCTCTAATTTGGGTTAAATAGGAGGTTTCACGCCCCCTTGTCGTACGCCCATAAAATGTAATTAATGAAACTACATGTATAAATTGGGGCCGAATACTGAATTCTGACGCTGATATTCAATATCGCAAATTTACGTTAAATGGGAGGTGCCACGCCCCTCTTACCAATGAACATAGATTGAATCAATGAAACTGCATGTGTATATTGAGGTCGAATACTGAATTTCGGCGTTGTACGACTTATAACTCTAAAACTATTTGATAGCACAAAGTTGGGTTGTATGGGAAGTGCCACTCCCCTTTGCCCTACGACGACAAAATGTAAGTATTGAAAATGCATGTATAAATTTAGGTCGAATACCGAATTCTTACGCTGTCAACCTATAACTTCAAAGCAATACGATATCGCAAATTTGGGTTGTAAGGGAGATGTCACGCCTCCCTGTCCAACGCCCATAAAATAAAACCATTGAAATTGCATGTGTAAATTGAGGTCAAAAACTGAATTCCAAAGATGAATTCCTATAACTTCAAAGCTATTCGATATCACAAATTTGGGTTGTATCGGAGGTGCCCCTCCCCCTTGTCCACTCCCATAAAATTTCATCACAGAAACGGTACGTCTAAATTGTGGTCGAATACCGAATTTCTAAGCTGTGCGACCCATAACTCTAACTAAAGCTATTCGATAACAACAATTTTTTATTTATATGTGGGAGGTAAAAGGGGGTGTGGCATTGCCCCTTAAACCATCTCGTACTCAAAGCAAAGCGTACTTACAAAATTTGAGCTCAATCGGACCAATGGTTTCGAAGTATTTTGATATTTTCTTTAAAGTAGGCGTAGATGAATTGTGACCACGCCCATTTTTTCAAAGTTAATTATAGTTATCATACGAACTTATTTACCAAATTTTAATTTCATACGACCAAAACTGTCTTAAATACAGCATTTTTATTGATTTGTGGGCGACAAAAGGGGGTGTGGTACAAAACCTGCAAAGATACACACATGCAATTTCTTATGTGCACCCTCCACACAGACCCCAATCACCCCTGAAAATTTCATTGAAATCGGGCAAGCCGTCTAGGAGGAGTATGCGAACCACTTAATTTTATATATATAGATATCAAAACAGTGGGCGCAAAAGTGGGCGTGGTCAATTTTTCTTTCAGTAAACACTTAAATTGGATTACTACGAACATTTGAAAAAAAAATTATCCAAATCGGTCCAGCCGTTTTCCGATTTTAGATAAATTGAAAAAAGTGGGCGAAAAAGTGGGCGTGGTCAATTTTTCTTTCCGACAAAACTTAAATTGGATTACTATGAACATTAAAAAAAAAATTATCCAAATCGGTCCAGCCGTTTTCCGATTTTAGATAAATCAAAAAAGTGGGCGCAAAGTGGGCGTGGTCAATTTTTCTTTCCGTAAAAACCTAAGTTGGACTATTACGAACATTTAAAAAAAAAAATTATCCAAATCGGTTCAGCCGTTCTCAACTGATGCAATTACCAACGAACGACATTTGATTTTTATTTATATAGATTTTGACAAATCTAAATCAATAAATATTCCCATAGCCTCTTGTATGGAACAAGGAGTCAAAGTTCAAGTTTCTTCTGATAATTCCTTTACAAGTCTTAGTTTTTTCTTCTCTACTTGAATTATGGATCATGGCCACAATAGAAGCTTCTTCTAACTCTTCCATAGACCTAAGGGATTGGATATATGCATTTTGTATGTTTTCAAACCCATATTCTTGTATTAATTCCATATTTTTTTTTTTTTCCGCTGATCCCTCATAAATTTTTAACGGTCGTCCTCGCTGTCCAGATGTGGATGGTTCATCTTCTTCTTCATTAAATATGACCTTGAATTCACCGTTAAGCCACTGTTCGTTATCTTTTTCAAAGCGGTAATGAATTCGGGTTGCCTTATTCCATCGATCGTTAAATTTCGAAAGAAAGTTTCGACTGATACTTTTCACAACTATTTCAAGCTTTGCACCTGTTGGATATCATGTTTTTATGTAATTTATTATCTCTTTCATCGCGATTTTTCTTTCAAATAGTGTTTATTCGCAGATTACAAATCATACCTGTTAACTGGAAGTTGCTTTGCAGATTGTTCATAAGATCTAAACTATCGTTTCCGTTGCTTATTAAATAATTACTCAAAACAGATTTTGAAACCTCAAATTCACCCATATTTACATTTTTTTTTTTTAATTATTTTTATATATTATATTTTATTTGGAGCATGATACAATGACCAGGTATTATTAATAGCGACTGCGCTGCCAAGCTGTGGGCATAAGATGTCAAAAACAAGTGATGTACACCGAAACAAAAATAACAAGGGATTTTTTTTTAAAGCAAGCATTTTGGCGTCATATTGTTCTCAACATGTTCTCAACATGCTGTTTATACACTAAGCTTATTTATTGTCAAAACTTCGATTTTACATGAATTTGGGATCATTTCAAAGACAACAATTTTATATCACAAAAAAATCTTCAAACGTAAAATTTTCTAAGTCAAAAAAGAGTTATATCTTCAAGAGATATGCATGGATTTTCAAGATTTATACTTCGTTGAATAAATACTTGCCTTTCTTTTGATTCTCATATATATTACTTTTGTTGGAAAATTTAAAAATCACATGTTTTGAGGCCATTTTTTCTAACTTTGGACCCATATAATTTCTGAACGACTTGAGAGCGGCCCTTAGGCCGCGGCTACCTTTTTTAGCTCCAAATACACATTTTGAAAAAAATAAAAATAAAAAAGACCATTTTTGCTAAAGATTAAATGTTCCGAAAATTGTACCGTTTTAAAAATTATTATTACTCTTTTAAGAAAAATCCCTTTTTTAATTAAGAAAAACAGCATCGTTAAATGTCATCACCTCATTTTGACAATATATGCCCACGCTGAACAGCTGTTTCAGCTCGATTAATACTACCTTCAACTCATTCTATCATGATTTGGAGCGTACGGCAAGCTTGTTAAGATTACTTTTTTCAAACTTATAGAAATTTTTATAATTTTTGAAATCTTAAAAATAATGTCTTAAATCTAAACTTTAAATTTAAAGTAAAGTAGTTTGTGTAAAGTGTTTTGTTGTATGTGGTAAAAGTGGGGCACCACATGCGTGCGATTTTGGGGCAGACTTAATACTCCACATATATGAACATTATCACGGAAAACAACACATCAACACAAAAACCGTATTTGTTGAAGAATTCTGATATAAACCAGAAAACATATGTTATAAAATAATACAATGCAGGACAAAGGCATGAGATTCATAAAAAAATTAAAGAAATAGTTGAATTGTGCAAAGTTACCATAAAAACCCCAAAAACACAAGTTCATAATATCTGATGAGTTAGAAAGGGCAGCAAGGTCCCCTTTTGCACTCCCACGCCACTTGTTTCTTCTAGACAAACATGTGTTTGGGAAACATGCAGATTTTAACGGAACTATCAATTGCGACTGCATCAACAGAGTTTAATAGCAGAAAAAATATAAAGTGTATGGGATATTTTTTTGCTATGCACCTATGGTATGAATATTTAAATTTCTCAAAAAGGGCAAAATAGGAGCAACTTATTTTTTGTTGTCTAGTTACCAAGACATTCAGGAACTAATTGCACTATGAAAGAAAACAGCGCAAGACAGCGCAACTATTTAAACCTTAATCCAAGAAAAAAAATTAAAAAAACAGGTCTATACAAAATATTAAATCTAATAAATAAAACAATTTTTTGGTTTTTTTTTATTTCAAAAAGCTTTAACTTTAAGCTTTCCAACGGTATATTATACTTGCATGGTCACTTCAAAAAGAGTTGAAAAAAAATTAGATTAAAAAGTTCTTCATTTCGCTGCTTATAAGTATAGGACTGTGTCTTGAGAACACGCAAGCCATATAACTGAATCGTCAATTTTTTTTTATAAAATTTTCATTGTAGTATAAAATTTCTTCTTTTCTTAGACTATTTTCATAATGATACAGGCTGCAAGAGTAATTTTGAAAAAATCTTTTATGAGACGCAAACGCCCATTTGGACCCACTGTGCGTAGCCGTGAATAACGTTGTAAGCGACAATATTATAAGTTTTCCGGAATTGAAAAAAACTAATTTAATGGCGCACTTTGAATCATTTGATTTAAATTTCCTCTTTATTGGTGTAAAATTTGTAAAAAAATTTGCCCGGATATACATAAAAAAAATATCCAGATCCAAGTCAGATCCAAGTCAGAGCATTTTTAACGGTAGTAAGCAAAAAGAAATTTGTTTGATTCGTTTATCGCTTACAACGTTATTCGCTTCAATTGTTACCCAATATTTTTAAAATTTCTATGTGTTTGTTGTAATTTTTTGATTCCAAAAAAAATTTGAAGCGGAAAAATAATAAATTTTGATAAAAATTTGTCACCTGCTTTTCAGATAGTGACAATTTCATTTTTTAAAAATTTGACAAAAAGGCAGTTTTTTAAGCAACAAATTTTGTTTTTAAAACAAAAATAAAAATAAACACATAGAAATATTAGAAAAACTGTTAATATTAACTGAATAGGGCTGTTAATATTTAAAAAAAAAATGTATTTATTTAAAATTAAGATGTAAAATTCTTATGAGAGATGAAAACGGGCAGTCACCGTTGCCAGCGATGTTTGTTTCATGGCGCAACAAGGCGTTGAGCATTGAACACTCATCATGTTCCTCGTATGGAGCTGGAATTGATTTAAAAGTTGGATGGAAAACTGGTCTTACTTAAGAATACAAAACAAGAAAACACATTTTAAAGTCCACCCTAGTGTCAAACAACTTTTTTATATTCTTACATCAGATTCGTAATCAGCAACCAGTCCATCTACAAAGAGTATAAAACAAAAACACACATTTTTAGGGTCCACCCTAGTGTCAAAAAATGTTTTAAAATCTAATATTAGATTCGAAATCAGATACCCCTCAATACTGCCAGCACATGCACAAAGAGTATAAAGTAAAACTTTTTTGGGTACCACCCTAGTGTCAAAAAACTTTTTGAAATTCTAACAGCATATATTAAATCACCGACCAGCACATCTACAAAGAGTATAAAGCGACAAAAAACAGTTTTAGGGTCCACCCTATTGTCAAATTTTTTTTTAAATTCTTACATCCGGTTCGAAATATGCTAGCGAATATACAAAAAGTACAAAAAAAGCCCATTTTTAGGGTCCACCCTAGTGTAAAAAATATTTTTAAAATGCTAACAGAAGATTCGAAATCAGCGATCAGCGCATCTACACAGAGTATAAAACAAAAAACACATATCTAGGGTCCACCCTAGTGGACTTTTTGGACCCTAGTTTTGGAATTTTTTAAAATGCCAACATCAGATTCGAAATCAGCGACCCCTTAATACTGCCAGCACATACACAAAAAATATGAAACAAAAAAACACATTTTTAGGATCCACCCTAGTGTACAAAATATTTTTAAAAATTCTAACATAAGATTCAAAATCAGCGATCAGCGCATCAACAAAAAGTATAAAACCAAAAAAGTTGCGGCCGTAGACTAGTGAGTAGAGTGCGTGGCTCCTAAGCTAAAGAACCGCGGGTAGGCCGGTTCAATTCCTAACTCAGACAAATTTTTTTTTTAATTGAAGGGCTTATTGCAATAACGCGATAAGCCACATGATCAAAAAAGCGGCAAAAAAGCTTTTCGTTAAAATAAAACATTCATTGTTTCGTTGTTGTGTAAGTAAGTTTTAGAAATTGTTTTGACAAGAAATTAATATAAAATGAATAAAAATAGCTTTCAAAAATTCTTTAAATTTAAAAGCATTCAAGAAGCCGAACAGTTGAAATGCGTTTCTTCAGATGAATCTTCAGGTGAGGGTAATGTTTCCAGCCAAGTGGATAGCGACGGGTCTGTAGTGGAATTCTGTAACATATTTCGGCCGATATTCGGTGTTGCAAAGTTCTGTTTGCGTTAATTTTCGGAAAGTGGTATTCAGTAAATACTTTTTTCCGATTTTATCGGTGAAGTTATCGGAAGTTTGTCGCAAACGAATCGCACAACTTGCGACGAATATTTTGTTGACGAAAAGTGAACCGAATAATTTCAAATTATTTTAATTAAACTGAATCGAACAAATTTTAATCTCAATTTTTTTGTTTGTTAGCTCTAAATGGCTTTTAGTTATTTGGAAATAGTTGCTACGCCCCAAGCGACTGAAGCTCATGTTTTGATTCTTCTTTGCCATGATGCGAGACATTGTAAGATATTAACGAGACAAGTTGTTCAGTTTAAGTCACTTTATTCACTGCCTGAGTTTGATCATGATCTTAACATCCAACATTATATATTGACATTTATATAGTAACTTAAATATAAAGAGAGAAGGTGCAGTTATAAATGTTGTTTGATGGGTAATCAAACAGGGTGTTATTACTATATATAATATCTTCTTACAGACATGACTTGTTTATTTGTTGATCTTCTGTTATTCGCAATGTAATTAAACAGTCATTTGAAAATGGGGATCATCGAACTTTAGTAATAGGTTTGAACTATAAAATTAAGTTTTGTATAACAATATACCATATTATAAATTTTCAGGGGATTCTGGTTAGCCTCTAAAACCTTGACTTATGGCTCATCTCCCGAACCAGCCTAAAGATTCGCCAAAGTTTTGTTCTATTGAAGCCCTTTGCAAGTCTAGAAACTGCGTAGAAAGGCTTTTTGGCGTTCTTAAAGTAACATGGAGGTGTCTATCTCAATAAAGGGTGCGTATGTACGAATTTGGTTTTGCAGGGAGGATTATAAATTCATGCACTGCTCTGCACAACATACTCTTAATATTAGAGGAACCAGAAAACTCATTTCAATCAAATACTAACAGTGCCTTCCAGATTAAACGATTACAAGAAATCGGAGAAAACCTTCAGCTTTAGCAATATGCATTCTAAAACGCATTATTTCAGCATCGTTCAATTAAAACACTTTTATGAACAAATGTTGAATATGAAAAGTAATATTAAATTAATATTACTCATTTTACACAGAATCTTGTTGATCAACTTGTTTATTTTTCAAAAAATTTGTACTAAATTTATTTATTCACACAAGTAACGTATAATAAATAATAAACTGAGCGGCACGAAAATGTGTTTATGATAATTTCAACGTTTTTCGCTTAGTTTTGTTATGAGGAATCTCGTGGTGACATTAGTTTTGCCACTTTACCGAATACTGTAGAGCACAATTTTTTTAGAGATTTATAGCTCAGAATAAAAAATTGCTCAAGATATATAGACCCATTTTCATATTGATAACTCTTGAACCATTATGATTTTCATTTTGGATTCTTTAAAAAAAATTTTCTATTATTCAAGCCAACAATTTTGTTGAGCAAACAAATTTGAAAAAATCGTTTTTTTTTTATTTGTTACAAAAATTTGCATACTTATTTTTTATTTGGAAATAGTTTACATTTTAACTTAAAAATTTCTTATCGATAACGAAAAAATGCAATTTCGACAGCAAGCATGTGTACGCATATGTACGCATAGAAAAAGAGAAAAAAACGGGGCTCTATATTTCTCCATAATGGCCACAACAGACATCACTGGACAGATTCCAGTAGTCTACTTCAACTTTTTCTCAGGAGTGTCCGCACTTCTGTTGCGGCAATTGGTGGCTCTTTTGGGTGCAGACAAGCATAGCACCTGCGGCAAATCATCTTGTCGCAGTTATACTTTTGTGCCAAGATATGCAATGAGGGTTCATTGATACCACCACGCAGACGGAGCACCAAATGAAGTGTGGATTCCTTCTGAATATTGTAGTCAGATAAAGGGCTACTGAACAGCAAAGATCAAACGTTGCTGAACTTAGAGAATTCCTTCTTTGTCTTTGATCTTAGCCTTGACATTTTCGATTGCTCAATCTCAAGAGTGACGGCATTTTTGTAAGTTTCTTCAGAAGCATCCATCCAAATGCTACTCACAAAAAGAAAAAGGAAATTGATGACAAACCACATATTTTTGGTCCCTTTTTAACGCTTAAAATAATTGCACATTACCAGCAGCGCCAGAACTGCAAGGTAAATATAATTATCAATAAACATGCAAACACAATATATAACTGATCATAACTTACTATTTGCCATTGTTTAGCTGCTCTTTGGACATCGTTCAAACAATTTTAAATTTAAATTTAAACTGAATAAATTTGACATTTATCACCGATATATAAGTAGTGTTGCCACTTTTTTCACTTAAATTCGTAAACTTTTTTCGACCGAATTTTGTCGCAAAGTACAAGTGAATACCGTTTTCGGTATGACAACCGAAAAAAGTCGCAAATTACGATTCCGATCGCAAGTTGCGAAAAAGTTACAGAATCCCACTACTGATTTATTTGATATCAGAAAAATGCGATTTTGCAGAAAAGGCGTTTAAAGTTTTCAATTGACATACACCTTGTATGAAAAGATGGAGGCATATTTTCTTCTCACGCGGAGAGTATTCAAAATAGCAACATGAAATGTTTACACAATATGAAGCATGATAGAAAGAACATAAACGCCAACATCGTGTTTTGTGAATTAGACGGTCTTCAAGTAAATAAACGATATAATTAAAGTGTTTTCTAAATGACCTCTATATTTATTATGTTGACTTTATATGATTTAAATACAAATTCTAAATGTTTGATAGTTTAAATCATACTTGATTTTAAATACAAATTCTAGTTGTTTGATAGTTTAAAATCGTTTATTGAGCATAAGCATAGAAACTAAAGTAAAACAGAAATACAACAACAAATGTGACATTATGAAATTGAGGAAAAAATGAGAAATTGACGCTTCAAAATCTCATCGCCACGATGGTGCATTGCGTTAGCGCGCGCTTGCACGGGCAATCACAAAGATTTCTGATGACGCGTTTAGCAGCGCAGAAATTGTACAATAAAATCAAATGCTAGTGATTTTTTTCCTTTCATATTGAAAAACTTTGTTGTTGTTGTTGTTTCTTTGGAAAAATTCGTTAGAACAATTAATTGTTCTAACTTTGACCTTAAGCTCAATAAACGATTTTAAACTATCAAACAACTAGAATTTGTATTTAAAATCAAGTATGATTTAAACTATCAAACATTTAGAATTTGTATTTAAATCATATAAAGTCAACATAATAAACGATATAATGTTAAAATATCTATAAATGTATTAAAATGATCTCTAAATAATTATGATCTCATTTATAATTTTAAGTTTTGTTTTTGAAATGAATTGTTTTTATAAAATTAAATGATTGATTTAAAATAAAAACATAAATTTTTTTAATTTTACGTTAGTACTACGTATTTTCAACGTTAGTTTTAACTGGTTTTTACGTTAAACCTACATATTTTCTACGTTAGTTTTTACCATTGTTTACATTAAGAGCTAACCAACTTTTTACAGTATTCCTACCTCTTGTTTACGTAACAACTAACAGAATTAAAAGGTAAGCCTACCGAAAGTTAACATAACATATATTGGTTAATTTATCAGTTAACTAACCGGTAGCATTATCATGAGTAAGCGAGACAGCTAGATGTGAAAGTATATTTGACCCTTTATGGGTAAGAAAAGGATAGCACTAATACCGTACATGAGTTTTGGGTAGTTTTGTTACCACACTCTTAAGAAACTAATAGAAAGTTTTTCAGGTAGCCTACCAAAGTTTTCGTTAACACTATCAGTTAAATAACCAATTAATTTACCAGGACTGTTCTTGCATGGTGGTTCTCGAGTGATTGTCAAACATCCGTGCAGTGTCAAAACGCTTTTAATAGATAGATAGATAGTATAGAATAGATAGATAAACTAACACAATCTTGGGGAAAAGCTAGCTGGCAAGTCAGCAAAACATAATTTATGCTTATAACTGAATTCTGGCAACTCCCTTTAAAACATTTGCAAATTAAATTAATCAACACTGTATGACAGCAAGAATAGGAGCTTTGGCATGGTCCAACATATTGGACCAACATAGCAGATTGGACAACATGTAGTACCATGAGTAAACTAAAACGACAGTCGGTGGTCCAACATGTTGGATGAAAATCAAAATATTTTTCATTTTTTCTGGCGATCGTTCAACATGTTGGACGGGCGTGTGAATCAGAGATCTGAAGCGATTACTTAAAAATAAGTAGTACTCGAGTACTATTCGTTCACAACTCAGTGATTCAAATCAGAGATTTGCAATGAATCACATTTTTTAATCATGAACCACTTACTCAAAAATGAGTATGAATAAGTAAAGGGTCCGCCAAATAACTTTTTTTTTGAAAAAGCTATAAAAAAAACTACTGAATATTTTCTCAAATTTCTTTTTTTATTTGAAAGTACAATCCTTCCGGTTAATATTTCAAATGGCTGCCTCGGCTGGCCATGCAGTAGCGTACACGATCGGTCCAGTTTTTAAGCACATTATCGATTGTGTGCAGCTGTATTTCACCAATGGCTTCACGAATATTATCCTTTAAAGCGTCAACTGTCTCTGGCTTGTCTTTTGGCGTAACACTTATCTTTGAGGGCACCCCACAAATAATAGTCCAACGGTGTCGAATCGCAGCTCCGAGGTGGCCAAACTACATCAGCTCTGCGGCTGATAATGCGATCTTCAAAAACAGGGCGCAAAACATCGAGTGTAGCTTCGGCTGTGTGGCACGTAGCGCCGTCCTGTTGAAACCAAATGTTGCCAATATCCTCCTCTTCAATTTTTGTGAACAAAAATTCGTTCAACATGGCCCGATAACGATCGCCATTGACTGTAACGGCCACTCCTTGCTCATTTTCGAAGAAAAATGGCCCAATTATGCCTCTGGACCAATATCCGCACCAAACAGTGACTCGTTTTGGGTGCAGCGACTTTTCAATGGAAGCGTGCGGGTTTTCTGTGCCCCAAATGCGACAATTTTGCTTGTTTACATACTTGCCAAGATCAAAATGAGCTTCATCTGAAAAGATGATTTTTTTGGCAAAATCGGCATCTTCTGTAAGTCGATCGCAGACCCACTTAGCGAAGCGAAAACGCATTGGATGGTCAGTTGGCTTCAACTCCTGAACCAATTGAACTTTGTATGGCGTCATACCAAGGTCTTTATGCAAAGTTCGTCTCAATGATGTCTCCAAACTGTTCAATTGTTGAGAACGACGGTGAATTGATGTTGATGGCGCTTCACACACACTTTCTGCCACAGCAGCAATATTCTCGGGTGTACGCACTGCTTTTGGCTTTTCACGCTTTGGTTTATCGATGAGGATGCCAGTTTCTTTCACTTTTTTCACAAGATAACGAACATACGGAGCTGACGGTGCTTCTCTTCTTCCAAAATCCGTACGCAATTTTCGCACACATTCTGCAACATTACCATGATTTTCAAAGAAATGTCGCAATATTTCCCAGCGTTGTTCAAGCGTATACACAACCATATTCGTTCAGCGGAAGGATAAAACTAATTATTTGTCAAATCAGACATGAGCTAAGTGTTACCATTCATGAAATAAGCACTAGTTGAAAAAAAAACGTTAGATGGCGGACCCTGTATAAGTAGTTTCCAAAGTAGTATTCACATGTGATTGATTCAAAACAAAGTGAATCACCCTTAATATTTAATTCATTCCATACTTATTTGATTCACTTTTTTTTAATCAATCACATATGAGCACTACTTTGATACCTAGCATAGCACTAATTTTTGTGTCAGTAGGTCATGATTCAAAAACGTGATTCACTTTGTTATGAATCATTCACATATGAATACTACTTTGAAAACTACTTATACTTATTCATACTCATATTTGAGTGAGTGGCTCATTGATTCAAAAATGTGATTCGTTGCAGATCTCTGGTGTGAATGCAACTTGGGGCATTTTTTTCATTTCAATTATAGCGTCAGCGAGTGAACAGCAACGAAGCGAAAAAGATATTAGAGAAAAATAAGTGGAAAACGTTCTAGGCAATAAATTTTGGATATTATTAATTAAAATTTATACAAAGTTTCTCTGAAGTATGTAAAACTACTGCTCAATTGTAAGATCATCTAAGAATTGTTTAGATATTAGGTAGATTTGGTGCATTTACCACTGGGATGTTTTCAGTGTGCTCTTTAAAGCGCTCATTAATACATACTCAATATGGGAGACTATAAACGTGCAAAGCTGCCCGACACCGCAATAGAAACAATAAGAGACACTATAACAGAGGAAAAGAGAGATAAAACTTTATGCTGCTTGTCACGGTTGCCACTTCAAATTTCCATAAAAAATGCCTTTTTGCCACGATGACAAAAATAAATTACCACAAGAATTCCCAAAAAGAATACCACAAAATATACCACAGAAAGTACCATAGGCATTTAAAAATACCACAAAATTTATTAAAAATATGGATATACCATACTTTTTTACAATAAAATGCAAACAAATAGTACTCGTTAAATAAATAAAAGATGTATTTACAATTAGTTACCAATCTCTTCATTCTGTTAATTTTTTTTTAAATCATACATTATATTCCTAAAGAAGTCATAATGATTTCGTTAAAAATAACCTTGTTATTTTTTTTGTTTGTGATAAACGTTTGGCATGAAGAATAGCGGAGACCAAATCCGTTGAAGCTCTGTTTCTAAGTGAATTTTTATTTAAATAAACTAATTTAAATAAAGCACCCTTTATAACCAGTGATAAAAAAGCGTGCGGAGATATTTGTGCAAAATGTTCTTCCAAAAATTTAAAAAACAGTAGGGAAGTGAAGTTTCCGAAAAAACTAATAAAAAATTGCTATTACCGAAAAAAATCCCACGTGAATTAAAAAATACCATATTGAGTTAAAAATACCATGGGAAATTTGAATTCCCAACGAAATTTTAAATTCTCAAAAATGGGATTTTTCCACTATAGGTGGCAACCGTGCTGCTTGTGTGTCTAACAATTTAATGAAGCAATGTTTTTTATTTTGGTTTTTTTGCTACTTTATTAATTTAAATTTTAATAACTTTTAAGAGTGTTTTCAAAAAAAAGGATGCATGATTTTAAGTTAAACATGTAGCTTTATATAAGTGAAAGAATTACTGAAATCGGTGGAGTGGTTTTTAAGTTTAGCGTCGTCGCAGATACGTGAGAAGCCTTTTATATAATAGTATAGATATTGGCAAAAATTATGTTTAAGCTTATTCGGCAGTTAGGGCTCCATATATAAGTACTTAATATGGCCAAAAATATGACTACAAATTGCAAATATGAATTAAAACAAAAAAAAAAATAAGCTCTCAATAAAAAACACGAAGAACACAAAAAGTATAAAAATTTTTATGAAACTTACAAAATTTTGTAATGTAAATAATTATACAAAATGTTTTCAAAAAATGAAAACATTGAATGCTTTATTAAAAATTTTTAAAAAAATTAAAGTAAATAATAATTCATTTAACACATATATAGAGCAGTTTTTCGCGGCGATACCGACATCACTCGTTCGACCTAGTATTGTTTCTAGTTAATAAAAATCTCCAAGACTTTTCCAAGATTGTGTTTCCAATTTAAAAAGTTGTCATTAATAAGAGAAACTTTTGGTTATAGAAACTTTAGTTACTTCAATAAGGTATTGTTACGACTTATAAAGGAGCAACAAGGTGAAGTTTTCACAGTTTAATTGTAGCTTTTTTTGCTTTATTAAATTACGTTAATCCACTTGATTTATTTCCTTTTAAAATAAGTAATAAAAACAGTCATCTATAAAGCTTCGTTATATTTATTAAAACTTATCTTTTTTATATTCATTGATATTGATCTTAATGTCATTTTATCCTGATAAAAGATATGATCAAAAGAGATAGATTAAACAAGAATACATAAGTGCATAATTAATTATATTACATGTTCACAATTGATATTTTCTACAATTGAAAATAAAATACATTTCACTACCATACTAATGGTTGTTCTTAATTTATAACAAACACAAAATGCTTTAAGTAAAAAAAAAAAACAAGACAATATTTCAAGGCATGTCAATTCTAATATTTTGTTAAAAAAAAATTATGGACAAATGCTACACCACCCACACAGGTGTATAAAATAAACTTTTGAGTGAAAAAGAGTTGAGTGAAAAAAAGTTGAATGCATTTTCCAAGTGTTTACCATGAAGAGATTTTAAGATTTTGTTTTAGTAAAATAAGTTCAAAGATTGGAGTGAACACTTTTCACATAAACTAGTTTTTGAAAAAAAAACCTATCAAAAAAATGTATGGTAGAAGAAAATGCGTTATATTGTTTTACTGAGCTTCTATAAGAGTTGTTGCATATCCATTAATCCTATTGGGTATCGAGAATGAGTTAATCACCATTTAAAACCATAAATTTTGTCTGCCTACATCTGCGGTGGAGTTCCCAAAGACTTAACGACAATAATCGTTGTCGTTATCGGCCATTGTGCGTTCATAGAAAATTACAGTTTTCGCTAACTAACGATATCGAAAAGCATTGTTAACGCGTTTGGGAATTCTACTACTGGTGACTCCCAGGAGAGTGACAAATTGGGGGTGGGTATGTTTGGGTGTAGTGCTGGGTTGAAAGAATAATAGGATCAGCTCATACATTTGACCCCTTCATGAGTCACACCTGGACAATTACACCAAGTTTTAAAAAGTCTAGAGTCCTCTTATTCGAAAATAATTCATACGTCCCACGGGTGTCCCTAAAGAGGTAAAATGTAAGAGCTGTTGAAATTTTTTTCTCCCCTAACATTTGATACCCACCCCTCTCTGCCAACTTTCTGGGGGTCCCTCTTCAAAAGCACAACAAATGCCGAAACAATCAGCCCAATCATGAAACTTTTTCCCCGGACAATCGAAAAAGGGAATTTTAGTTTTTAAAATAAAGTTCAACATTTTGGAAATTTTTAATGCAAATTTGTTCATCAACTGCCATTATACATGAGTGTAAAAAAATGTGATTTTTTAAAGACACAATAAATTTATCGGTTACTAAATAACGCCTTAAAAAATCAAAAAAACTAAAATTAAAAAAAAAGTAACCATAAAATAAAAAAACTTAAATGTGATGTCTTTATCTGCTATCTTAAATAGGAAAACTCTTTTTTCCAGTTCCCGGAAGAAAAGTTTCATGATTGAGCTGAATTTATACCTTGTACCCTGGGTACAAAAATTTAGAAAAGGATTCATAGCAGGCAAGACTATAAAGTGTAGGTAGGTAAAACTGATGATTTTTAGTCAAATATTGACTCATTGAAACTGAAAATTCAACAGGTCTTAAAGGTGTCAAGTAATGCAATAAAACGTGTTTTCCCTCATACATATTTTAAAAAAAATTTTTTCAGAAACTACTTTTTATAAAAAATAGTGGAAAAAATGTTTATATACTTATTATTTGCAATCAAATTAAATTTTTTTTTAATTTCTAAGGCTCGTAAACCGGTGGCTGAAGACGTTTTAAAATATGTTAAGCTTCATAAAATGTGTGTTTTTGTCAGATTCGATTTACTACATCAGTAAACTTTATCATCAATACGGAGGGAGGTACATAGTTTTTTAATATTTAGCTTCTGTTCTGAAGCGAGTTTGATGATTCATCCTTTTATAATTGCTCCTATAGTTTGGAGCATCGTTGCTATAGTTTCTTCTATTTGAATTATCACGATCTGAATTGAAGCGATTGGGACGATTGTCTATGCTATAGGGCGTGGGTCCATGTTGGCGACGTTTGTAAGCACCATAACTCTCATTTGAGAAGGTGTGATTGTGTTGTCTAGAGGAATGGCTCGGCTGATCCCTAAAGTTACGCGAAATATTATTTCTTTCATTTGTTCGGCCATGTTCCATATATGAACGCTGTGTGAAAGGATTTTGATGCATTGATGATCGCTGATTGTGATCATTGCGAGTATTATTTTGAGTATAAGAGTAATTTTTACTGAATGTGTGATGGTTATGATCATTATGATCACCAACTCTGCTGTATTTTTCCAAAGACCTGTGTCTATCATTTGTATGGGTTGGTTTATGAATTTTGCCTCTATTGTCTATTCTGTGAGTGATATCGTCACGTTTACGCTCATGTCTTCTTTCATAAGAGTTGCGATTATTTCTATCAACCACTCTAACTGCCTCCAATGCTCTTGAGTAATTGTTACCCGAGGAGGTTTTGTTGGATCTTCCGAGCTCTTTCAGTGCTCCGAGGTAATTTAATCGCTCGATTTGATGACCGCGTGCAGCATCGAATCCTTAAAAAAAGAGTTCAATTTATTTTTTAATATAAGCATTTGATTTTTTTATAAAATCGTACTTTCGATGGCTTCATTTGGATTTAAAGTCAATTCTGATATCATGTAGTGACATATTAAATAACCTGTACGATTGACACCATGCGTACAGTGTACACCGATTAGTTTATCTGAAAATAAAATAAAAACATATTTTTAACAAATATACAAATATAAGTAAGGATAACAATGTTTATAATTTTTTTTTAATTTAAGGTATGAAATTAAACTAAATGATCTTTTAGAGTACCGACCATTTTCTATAAATATTTTGAATAGGTTTTTGAAAAAATCGACGGTCTTTTGCACTTTAACGGTCTCAGCGATAATTTTTTTCATCTAGAATACTTCTAACACTAAATTCTTCATTGGGAATTATTATAAAACTTTTATCAAAAACTCGAACTTCCTAGAACTTTACGTAGCATATGGCATAAACTAAAGCTTCTAAAATTGACATTTGAGCTTAAATAAGTAGGAGGTATTTTTAAACATATTTGTATTATTTTAAACATTTTTAGTACTTTTGATGTATAAGAAAATATATTAAAAACCTTACAAATTACATAGGAAAATTTTTAGTTCAAAAGATTATATCTGATTATACCTGAAACGATTTCTGTTGATGTAATTTTAAAAAAGTTTCATAACAAATTATTTTTAACTAAAGATTCTTTAAATCTTTCTTGATTTTTCATTTTGTATGTGTTGATTTTTAGTCCAATTATTGACAAAGTCGAATCCGTATAGAATTGTTATGATAATTCTTGAAGAGTAGACGAGTACAAAACACTCTAAGTAGTGTGAACAAAGTACAATTGTATCGAAAATATCATCTCTGGTGACACCCGAGTATGCGCGGGTCTAACATAATTCATTCTTATATGCAATGTTTTTTATATTTTAAAAACCATTTTAACTGTGGTTTATTGTTTAAAATTGTTGGGTTTTTTGGTCAAATGTGCTATTAAAATATTCTATATTACATATCTGTTTTTTGTTATAAAATAAATAAAATAAATAAAATAAATAAAATAAATAAAATAAATAAAATAAATGAAATAAATAAAATAAATAAAATAAATAAAATAAATAAAATAAATAAAATAAATAAAATAAATAAAATAAATAAAATAAATAAAATAAATAAAATAAATAAAATAAATAAAATAAATAAAATAAATAAAATAAATAAAATAAATAAAATAAATAAAATAAATAAAATAAATAAAATAAATAAAATAAATAAAATAAATAAAATAAATAAAATAAATAAAATAAATAAAATAAATAAAATAAATAAAATAAATAAAATAAATAAAATAAATAAAATAAATAAAATAAATAAAATAAATAAAATAAATAAAATAAATAAAATAAATAAAATAAATAAAATAAATAAAATAAATAAAATAAATAAAATAAATAAAATAAATAAAATAAATAAAATAAATAAAATAAATAAAATAAATAAAATAAATAAAATAAATAAAATAAATAAAATAAATAAAATAAATAAAATAAATAAAATAAATAAAATAAATAAAATAAATAAAATAAATAAAATAAATAAAATAAATAAAATAAATAAAATAAATAAAATAAATAAAATAAATAAAATAAATAAAATAAATAAAATAAATAAAATAAATAAAATAAATAAAATAAATAAAATAAATAAAATAAATAAAATAAATAAAATAAATAAAATAAATAAAATAAATAAAATAAATAAAATAAATAAAATAAATAAAATAAATAAAATAAATAAAATAAATAAAATAAATAAAATAAATAAAATAAATAAAATAAATAAAATAAATAAAATAAATAAAATAAATAAAATAAATAAAATAAATAAAATAAATAAAATAAATAAAATAAATAAAATAAATAAAATAAATAAAATAAATAAAATAAATAAAATAAATAAAATAAATAAAATAAATAAAATAAATAAAATAAATAAAATAAATAAAATAAATAAAATAAATAAAATAAATAAAATAAATAAAATAAATAAAATAAATAAAATAAATAAAATAAATAAAATAAATAAAATAAATAAAATAAATAAAATAAATAAAATAAATAAAATAAATAAAATAAATAAAATAAATAAAATAAATAAAATAAATAAAATAAATAAAATAAATAAAATAAATAAAATAAATAAAATAAATAAAATAAATAAAATAAATAAAATAAATAAAATAAATAAAATAAATAAAATAAATAAAATAAATAAAATAAATAAAATAAATAAAATAAATAAAATAAATAAAATAAATAAAATAAATAAAATAAATAAAATAAATAAAATAAATAAAATAAATAAAATAAATAAAATAAATAAAATAAATAAAATAAATAAAATAAATAAAATAAATAAAATAAATAAAATAAATAAAATAAATAAAATAAATAAAATAAATAAAATAAATAAAATAAATAAAATAAATAAAATAAATAAAATAAATAAAATAAATAAAATAAATAAAATAAATAAAATAAATAAAATAAATAAAATAAATAAAATAAATAAAATAAATAAAATAAATAAAATAAATAAAATAAATAAAATAAATAAAATAAATAAAATAAATAAAATAAATAAAATAAATAAAATAAATAAAATAAATAAAATAAATAAAATAAATAAAATAAATAAAATAAATAAAATAAATAAAATAAATAAAATAAATAAAATAAATAAAATAAATAAAATAAATAAAATAAATAAAATAAATAAAATAAATAAAATAAATAAAATAAATAAAATAAATAAAATAAATAAAATAAATAAAATAAATAAAATAAATAAAATAAATAAAATAAATAAAATAAATAAAATAAATAAAATAAATAAAATAAATAAAATAAATAAAATAAATAAAATAAATAAAATAAATAAAATAAATAAAATAAATAAAATAAATAAAATAAATAAAATAAATAAAATAAATAAAATAAATAAAATAAATAAAATAAATAAAATAAATAAAATAAATAAAATAAATAAAATAAATAAAATAAATAAAATAAATAAAATAAATAAAATAAATAAAATAAATAAAATAAATAAAATAAATAAAATAAATAAAATAAATAAAATAAATAAAATAAATAAAATAAATAAAATAAATAAAATAAATAAAATAAATAAAATAAATAAAATAAATAAAATAAATAAAATAAATAAAATAAATAAAATAAATAAAATAAATAAAATAAATAAAATAAATAAAATAAATAAAATAAATAAAATAAATAAAATAAATAAAATAAATAAAATAAATAAAATAAATAAAATAAATAAAATAAATAAAATAAATAAAATAAATAAAATAAATAAAATAAATAAAATAAATAAAATAAATAAAATAAATAAAATAAATAAAATAAATAAAATAAATAAAATAAATAAAATAAATAAAATAAATAAAATAAATAAAATAAATAAAATAAATAAAATAAATAAAATAAATAAAATAAATAAAATAAATAAAATAAATAAAATAAATAAAATAAATAAAATAAATTAAATAAATAAAATAAATAAAATAAATAAAATAAATAAAATAAATAAAATAAATAAAATAAATAAAATAAATAAAATAAATAAAATAAATAAAATAAATAAAATAAATAAAATAAATAAAATAAATAAAATAAATAAAATAAATAAAATAAATAAAATAGAATAAAATAAAATAAAATATTTATGGTTTTTAATACATAAATGAAAGCAGTTTATAAATAATTTTTATTAATACAATATAAATATTATTTCTCTACCTTCAACTCGTAGCTATTTAACACCAACTCAAGTGTTAGGCACTATTGCGCAACAACTGAGTAACGCCCTTTTTACTTTTAAGCATAAATTAAAACCAAATCGTATTAAATTTTCAACACTTGTTTGTTGCGTAAAATTGCAAATCTCAATTTACCAGAATAACCTGTATATAGTATAGAAAACCACAAAATTTGAGTGTTTTTTCTCATCCTTTTATTTTGACTTTTTGTGCATTGTCTGGAATGTTGCTTTAAATACCTAAATGCCTTGCAAACTCAGTTAACAGCCTCTTAACATGATTTGTTAATGTTTTTGCAAATAAAACAAATTTAACCAAAAAAACAATAAATATTAATACAAAAAGAAAATAACAATTACTATAAAATTTTCACAAAATACCAAGCAATGACAACAGCAAGTATGATGCTTATACAAAACAACAACAACAACAAAAGCAACAGGAGGAGGATGCGAAAGACCGCAAAAATATGTCAACACCCACGCGTAAAGGTTGCTTTCCACAGAGACTGTATTGGCACACAGATAACAACATGAACTAAAGAATCAAGTTGGACTAAATTATAGTTGTTTCTGTTGTTGTTGTGTTTCAGCAACTGCGGGAGCCGCAAAAGCTGCTGAAATGAAAACAACCTCAGGCAATGTGAAAAGAAAACAAAATATAATAAAAATTGTTTGTAAGAAGAAAACGCACAGCACCGCGCATTGGTCATAAATTAGGAAAGATGTCAGCAGTTCGCTAGAGCTGCACTCTGAAGAGACGAAAACGCGTGCGCGCATGAGCAGTTTATCATGTTAACAAACTCCGTCATGGACGGACACACACGGACTCAGTGCCGATCACGCGCGGGTGTTGCCAACGAATTTTCGTATTCAAAAACTGTAGAAAGCAGAGCAACAAAATCATAAAACTAGACGGTTGGAGCGACCTGCAAATGTTGATGAAAAGACCACCGCAAATTCTGATTTGTTGCAGATTGTTTGCTCTTTTTTTTGTCGTTACTGTTCTTGCTCTAGTGAAATAATAATTTGTTTCAGATATGTATATTTTTAGTCTCTTGCATTCGTGCTATTAATTTATTGGCCACGAAATAATTTGTTGTTTCTCATTTCAATATGGTTTGGTGGCTTTGTGGCAATAAAGTCTGGAGAAGACATATTGAATCGGACACGTTTTAGTTTAATATTTATCACTGACCAACCGACAGTCAAAAGACAGCGATGGTGCATTGGAATGGCAGAAATGGAGTAAAATCTGGATGAACAGAAAAAGCTGCATTTGCATTGCATAGCATTGGGAAATTTAACTTAGATCTATAGGTGTTACATCTAATTAAAAACCTTTGCCTCTTTTGGTGGAAAAGGTGAAGTTGACAGGTAGATCTCCATAATTATTGAAAACCAAGCAAGTTTTATTTTTCAAAATGAGATGGTTTAAAAAAACATATCCCCATAACTAATTTCGTGTTAAAATTCGTAATTAGAAAAAACAAATTTTTCCTACTGCAATTGAAGAAGAAAAAACTGTAATAATTTAAAAATGCACATTACATTGAAGTAGCACAGACCGTTTCGAAAATAAAACTAAAAGCACAAAATAAGGATGAGAAAACACGCGAATGTAGGCCATAACAAAAGATAAAAATTTCACTGCATATATTACTACTGCGCAAACGCAACCTACTCAACGATGAACGATGAAGTCTATCTCAATCTTAACTACTCGAGTTAACTTTATGCCCAAAGGCAGCTTTTTTAACATTTAGGGATCATAGGCTAGCAGTCACTGTGATCATTCCATAAAAATAAAACCAAGCAGCAAACAAATATAAACACGTAGATAGAGGATCTACGAGGGATCTAATGTATCGAGTGGAAGATTACACTACTTGGCCCAATTAGGCAAGACAAAAGTTATAAATGTAACAAAAACTAAAACCATTTGTAAGCTTTAAAGATACGCATCAAGTGTTGCTTTTGTAAGATGCACACAGAGAAACGTCAATAAAATTCGTGTAGTGGTAAATTTTGCTAATAAACGTAGCGGAGGTTTTACATTATAAATTTATATGAATGTTATTAAAGAGTATACATTTTTAAAAGGATAGTCCATTAGCTTGTTAGGCAGCTTAAACAATGTTATAACTCACAGAAGGTATGTTATGACTTGGCATAATTGACTATTGTTTAGTTATACAAAGTCATAATTATGTATATTTTATTTTTCCGCTAAGTAGGCTAGAGAGATTTTAGGTTTTTAGTGGAGTTTCTACAAGGAGTTGTTTTTAAACAGAAAGCTGTTCAAAGTATTGGTTGTACCAAGGGTGGTGGGTATTATTTACTGCCACCAGTATTTTACCAATACTTTACTTTTAAATAAGTTTCTTTTGAGCGGAATTTTTTAAATGAGTGCAAATAAGCCTATCTTGTTTCAATTTTCAAATTTGGGCAAAAGTTTCTCATTGAAAACTGCGGACTAATTGTTAAACTATTGGTTATATCTAGATTAGGTTAGGTTAATGTGGCTGCATCAATTGAGACACACTTAGGCCAATTAAGCCAAGTGTGATACCAAGGGTTAATTTCTTTACTCTATTTAAACCAATTAGAGCTATTTACTAAGCCTAGGATTCCGTATACAGAAGATTCCGAGTTTTTCAAGGTCATTGCAGAACTAGTTGTCTAAAGCTGGTATGACACTTGCTTTTTTTTAAGATATTAATAGAAGCAGCGTGTAAAAAAGAAAGATATACTCTGTAAAAAAGGGATAATGATAGTAGGCCGTTTAAAAATTACATTTCCAAGTAATTTTGAATTTTGTAAAAATATTAAATAATTGGTTTGGGATAAATTTGTTCTGATATTTAAATAATAAATTTTCTTATCAAAGTTGCGGAAGAAATAAAAAAGCAGCTGCTTCATTTGAGGAGGCTGTTTAAAAGCGGTTGTTTGAGCAGGAGCTGTTCTTGTCGGAAAAAATATTGAGTCTCGTCAAATGTAGAGCTGCTCAGCCACTTGGAGAAATACTTTTCCTTTCTGCGTTGGCTTTCTATCTCTGACTCCATCAAATATGAAGCAGATAAAAGATTTAATTGTGCGATGCGCACAATATTGGTTTTCATATCAATTTTGATTTGTATTAATATATAATCATATATAAATAAAACTATTTGTATACAAATTGTGAAGTGTTACAATTTAATGTGAATCTGTCAAATTTTAAGCTGCCAGCGGCTGAAAAAGTAATTTTTTTTACATTTTTCAGCCATTGAAAATAACAGTTCTGCATTTTTTTGTACCTATATCGTACTCCTCACACCACTTTAAGATTGTATAGCTTCGTTTGGTGTGTTGCTCTGTTTAGATTTTTCAGATCTTAAAAATGCAAAACAAAGCAAGTGTCATATGGGCTTAAGTGAAAAAAGCGTGTTTGAGCCAGCGCTGGGCAAGTGCAGAGGAAAGGTACTGTAGATTCTCCTCCTCTTCATCTCTACAGCTTCTGCAGAAGTTGTTGTGGGGGAGGTTCAACCTCTGAGCGTGTCTGCCAATCCGGCAGTACCCTGTAAGGATCCCTACTATGGTACTGATGTGGTCTCTACTGAGAGAACTGAGTTCTTTTAACCGCTTACGGGTGAGTTTGGGCCAGATTTTCCGCGTTATATTACACGTGTTACCTGCTGACCATCTGTTGTTGGTTAATATATTGCAGGATAGCTTATGTGTAAGGAGTTTGCATGTAGTGAGAAGAATACCAAGGATTGCCTTATTTGTAGATAATTGTTTGGTAGTACCTGTACGATCGATTTCATCTGCTTTGCAGTTACCTACAACATCACTATGTCCGGGAATTCAGCATAGAAAGATCCTAAGATGATTTGCCATCTCATTTAGAGATGTGCGGCAGTTTAGAACTGTTTCAGACAACATTTCAACAGTTTCTAGGGTTTCAAGGCGGCTTGACTATCAAATAGCATGCAGATATCCATGGAAGATATCTTATTTGCCTGAAGCCAAGTTAACGCTTCATATATAGCAGCGATTTCAGCTTGGAATACACTGCAATGATCAGGGAGCCTGAAGGCTATATTAATGCTTAATGCTTCAGAGAAGACTAATCCACTTACTTTGCCATCTCGTTTTGATCCATCGGTAAAGATCTCAATGGCATTGTTAGGTTTCCAAAGGTTTCCTAGTTCCCAATCATCTCGAAAGGGAATGGATACATCAAACTTCCTGTCAAAGGATAGTTTTTGTGTGATGAAGTGGATGGACCTGGGTGCCCTAGCGTACTTCTTTCCACTAGGTGGTGGCATCTAGACGTATGGCTGTATTAGCGGCCATGTGTTTAGCTAGGATATCAAGTGGTGTAGGATGGAGAATGTCTAATGCGTCTGTCGGAGTGGTTCTTTTCGGAGAATGTTCAGATGAACCTGTTTGTCGAGTGCTTGCTACCTGATAGCAAAACTGGATTTATAACTGCTGTATATAGCCAGTGAGTAACACTTGGTTGTAAACCCCATCTGCTACCCACAGCCTTTTTGCATGAGCACAGGGCAATATTCGCTTTTTTGGCTTTCTCGAGCAGATTGGACTTCCAGTTTAGTTTTCTATCTAGTATGAGGCGCACGTATTTTGCTTGATCTGAGAAGCTAAGTCTTTTGTTTCCCAGTTTAAGAGGGACTCATTAGAGGTTAATTGCGTTTTCTATTGAACCACCCCAAGTTCCGTCAGCGCATTTGTGAAAGCTTTTGCTTCGACGTTATTAAAGGACCTTTCTATATCAATAAAAGCTATCATTGTATATTCATTTTGATGTAGGGATTTTTCGATGATGGAAACTATGGAGTGGAGAGCTGTTTCCACGAACTTGCCTTTGGTGTAAGCATGTTGTGCTACTGACAATGACTTCTTTTCTGTCTTGAATCTCAAGTGAATGTCGATTAATCTCCCGAGGACTTTTAGAAGACAAGATGAGAGACTAATTGATCGAAGGTCTTTTCGGTTAATGTGAAAGCTTTTGTCTGCCTTAGGTACACAGATAACCTTTACATTATGCCAACGTTTGGGAATGTGATTTAGGTCAAGGCAGCTTTGGTAGATCAACAAAAGCTTCTCCTTAATAATGCCATACGAATTTTTAATTTCAATGGGAGCTATACCATCTGTTCTTGGTGAATTAAATGGTCTGAAGCTACTGAAAACCCGTTCAAGCTTTGTTTGTGTGAGTATGTTTAGTGATCTGTTCACAGATGGTAACTGATCTTTCTAAATTGGAGCGTTACATATCTCTGAGCATTCCGAAAAGTGGGTTCCACTTAAAACTTTCAGAGATTCCACACTGTTAGTGGTCCAAGTACCATCTTCCTCTTTCACGAAGCTTTGATTGGGGGAAACCGTAGCAAACGCCTTTGCAGTTTGTATTGCTTTTTTACAAAAGATCCTCCAGGATTGTATTTGTGCTATTCTTAATTCATTCTTGTATTCTTTTACAGCCTCTTTATAGTTCGTCCACATTTCTTTGGACCTATTGGCATTTTTCTTATTGAAGAGTTTTCTGGACTTATTTCGGAGCTCCACAATTCCTTTGTTTTTAGGTTAAACGTAATATTCGTATCTTTTTTGAACAAAAAAAGTGATATTTACTTCAATTGTGAGGTGCTTAAGGGATAACGCAATTTCAAAAAAGGGACAACTGCGGGATAATTTTGAATAGGTTTTATATTCAAGTTAATGAAATTGAAGTATTAGTCAGAAAAAAATTTCATATAAATCAGCATTTATATCCGAATCGTCTCTTGGGGCAATGGATTAGTCACTTTTTTTCTCATATTTGTTGTTTGCAGCGATTAGGTTAAGGTGGCGGCCAAATACCGGCCCACACAGACCAAATATATGGTTCGTTGTGATACCACAGAGGATCTACTCCTCCTCTCCTAAGCACTGTAGTGAAACTAATTTGGGACCCTACTTCGTATTGCGATGCGTAAATCAATGCGTTGCGAAGATTGCGATGCGCATTCAAATAGCAAATCGCACGTGGTTATCGCATTACGGAGTACCGATTACGCTGTTATGGGATTTTTTGCATCGCAATACAGAGTAGGGCCCCTGAGCTAATAATAAAAAGCAGTAGACGCTTAACGTCTACCTCCTCAAGATCCCTGAGATAATAAAAAAGAGGCTACCTAGATGCATATGTCTTATGCGGGTTAAAGCGGGCATGAACAGAGGAGATTCGATACCGATTCCTCCTCTTCCTCATCCCTGCAACTCTTGCAGAAGTCATTCGCATTATCCCCCATTCTAAGGCATGCCTACCTATAACAGTGTCCTGTTATAACGCCTATCGGAATGGAGAGATCTTTCCTCTCCAATTGAGTGAGCTTCATCGTTCGTTTTTCAGTAAAACTGGGCCATATCTGTCTAGCTATGTAAGAGGTGGTGCTATGCTTCCACCTGAAAATAGCCATTTTTATGGCATGTTGCCTTAGAGTCAGGTTGCAAGATGCAAGTGCCATGCCTAATGTTTCCATGTCAGGCAGCAGCGTTGCTGCTGTACCTTCTCTAGCGAGCTCAACCGCTCTACAATTTCCGGGAATGCCTTTCCTATGCCCTGGTACCCAGACCAGTTGAATGTCGAACTTATCGGAACACACCTACAAAGGATTTAATCGCTCCTTGGCTGTCCGTAAAAATTTAGATATCTTTAGTTGATATCTAGTGAGATACCTCAGCAATTCCGCAGCTCTATAAATAGCTCGTTTTACCTATAGTTTTCTTACAGGCATATAAAGCAACATTGGATTTCCTAGTTCACTCAAGATAATTCAGTTTCCAGCATAATTTTCTATTCAAAAGAACTCCTAAGTATTTTGCAGTGAAGGAATTATGCGCGGATTTTTGTATTTCCTCGTAAAAGGACCAGTTCAGTTTTTTGGGGATTTATCTCCAGCCCACAACTTTTGGCCCAACTATTGAGATCGGAGAGCGCTGACCCAAGCAGCTAGGTTATCTCATTCATCATAGACTTGTTGATTGCAGAAAACACTCCCTTCAGCAATGCTGTTGTTCCTGGCAAGCATAAAACATACTCAATTAAACTAGCGATTTCGTTGCATTTCGTAGCAAAAAAGTGAGTTTTAAGGGATAAAAAGGGAAATTTGAAAATTTTCAGGGGAAAGCGTTTTCGGCATTTAAAAATTTATACCTAAACTGATAGCAAAAATAGTTGGCAAAAAATTTCATTTTCGAAGCACAAAATTATACCTCGACTAAACAGCCAGCAGATCCAATAGCATAAACTTGTCTATTTTTTCAAATTTCTGCATGAATGAATGCTATAGAAAAGGGCTTCCAAGTTGAAGTTAAATTTTGTAGTGGCATAAAATATTTTGAAAGATCATTCACCGTAAAGGCATTTTCATTTGATCCCAATCTCTTATTTAAAAGTCAAAGAAACTTTGTAATTTCGAGGGCAAACTCACAACTAGGTTTTATCAAAAGAAACTCTATGAAGTTGTCTGACCCACAAACAGTATAGTCTATTTTAATGAGCTTGGTCAGATCCATTTTATACTCTTGCATTATTTGGAGTCCTTCATTTGCTGCTTACATTAACAGAGTTAAAAAGGCTTAAAAAGTTTTCTCGCTTTGTTTTGTGTAATCTATACACATATCAGTCAAATCTGTGGAGGAAGGAAGAAAAAAGGTTCTATATTATTTATCAAGGACATTTTAGATGGCAAGATTCAATGTCCTAAATTGCTGGAACTTATCCACTTGTATGCTCCAATTATAGGCCTTAGGGAAAGACCATTATTTTATATTTTTCTTCTATAGAACTAATTTTAGCCAAAATGCGGTTATCTCTTTGTAATTATGTTGCTAGTCATGTGGACTTCAGTATAAAAAGAAAATATTTAAGAGTATATTAATTGATTTTTTTTTTCTCTAGTTTAAGATTCAGTTTAAGTTACTGTTTTTTATATCTGTGAGGGCGATTTCCCCGTAAATGAATGAATGATTAAATTAAAGTTGTTCTTGTTTCATCTACACTAATATTTTGCAAAACTGTATTAAAACATACTTTTTCTGATAAAATCAATATATGAAACGAAAGGAAAAATGAGATTATAAATCGTATTAGAAGGTGAACTCATTTACTCTAAATATAATATAATTTTTAGTACTTGTCTCCACTTTTTCGAAAATTATTTAAATTTTACCGTATTTTGTAGCCAAATATATATTTTTTTATTAATAACTTACCATTGTTTTTATTTTCATTTAGAAAGCCCATGACATACAGTTTAAACCTGAAAAAAAGAAAAAGTTTTTTAAGTTAAGAATATTTTAAAGAAACAAAGATAAAAACTGAGGCAACTTATATGGATCTGTATATGTCAATAAAAGACATTTGTAAAAACTCTTAATAATATTGCAACCAAAGATTTAACAACATAGACAACACTTTTTGTTGTTGCTTACTTGTTAACTAAATGGTCGGGCGGTGTAGCATGACCAGGAATCATCAACTTCTTGTGTTCCACGCCGGCTTTGCGAAAAAACTAATTAAAAATAGTTATAAAGACAGTTTGTAAAAGTTAAAAAACAGTTATGGAAATTTATGGCACTTACTTCCGGATCATAATAGCGATTGGTGTTGGTCAAATCGATAATAAGCCCCAAATTTGGTATATTCTGCAGCAAGTCGTCGGTATCCAAACGATTGTCTTCTTTTATCGCTTTAGCAACATGCTGTAAATAAGAGAAGAAAATATTTATTTAAATACAAAATTAATACATTACACAAAAATTTTGAAAAACAATCAACAAGAATTTTAACTTATGCAGTTGGATGGAGAGGCTTTTTTTAAAAATATTTTGCAATTTTCTTTAACGGCGGCAGGCAGTACCTTAAATTATTGACGTCAACATGGTGGGTTTTGCAACTTTCAGCTTAATTGCTTAATTTGTGCAAAGCTGCGAAAATACATGCATCAACACATGTTGTGCCATGTCCTTTCACGAGTGTGCATATAATTAATAAAAATAAAAGAGCCAAAGGAACAAAAAATAAATAAGCAAAGTGCCGAAGAAGATGTCCGTGCTTCTTTTTGTTTTTTTTTTCTTTTTTTTAAAGTCTTTCAAACTGCAGCTTATAGTTAGGCAATCACATCGCCGCATCTTTGCATAGAGGTTGCTGCCTACATTATTTAATTAAGCAAAATCATTTAATATCATATCGAATATTGAATATTCAGTATCGCAGCACTTGGTCATGAGCCCGTAAGCCAGCTCTGTGTGGTCCTGACCCAGTGTCTTTGCAACATATTGGTTGATTTTTTTTCTTTTTTTTTACTCTCTATATTAATTGATTTGTTGCTGCTTTCTGGCGGAGGTATGGATGATTTAAAAAATATGCATAATTATGCCATTTTTAAATTTAAGTCGTTGTTGGTGGTCAACTTTAAAATTAATTTTAGTTAACATTTTAAGGCCATCAAAATTATCAATTTTGAGGACTATTAAAACGGACGGATTTTTTTTTCTAATTGGGTTTTAAAACATTTTTCATCCAGGTATCAATGCTTTCTCACCTCTGAAGCTTAATATTCAATTCATTCCCAAAAAGATGTCTAGAAAAAAATCAATTTTCCGCCACTACAAAAGCTTATTTAAAGTTATTTTTGGGCAAAGTAGGCATTATTCTGCAGCTGCAGAAATGTTTTTCGTAGCACAGTGTCTCGGTCTGGTATCTTTCGTTGCAAAAATCATAACTTCTGAACGAATTTATTTGATTTTAAAAAACTATGTAAATGAAGTTTTTCGTTTCTTACTGCATCTTTATGTATTGCGAAACGAAGGCTGAACGTGGTTCGAGAAACGGTAAGCAATACATTTTTCCATTAAATTAAATTTAAAAAATAAAAATAAAAAAAATTAACAAAAACGAATTTAGTATAACATGAAATTTTATATAAGAAATAAAATTTAAAAACCTAACCTTATTTTTTTGAAAACTTTGATCGATATTTATATAATTATAACCAGGGCTCGGATTTTGATGACCTACAAAATTGCAAAAAATTACCTAAAAAAATTACAAAAATTACAAAAATTACCTAAAAACTGACAAAAATTACATAAAAAACGCAAACAATTGCATAAAAAATAAAGCTAAAAAAATAAAGCATTACTAAACTTAAAATTTATTTTATATAATTTTAATAAAAGGTACATTTTTAAATTATAAAAATTGAAGGAACGTCGATTGTCTGGCAAGATGTTTTTGTAAACAGAAAAACTTATTTTTACTTCTGCACTGACGAGTGAAACATATTTAAAAGACGATGTCATCTGATGTAAATTCCTCTTCTAATTTCATAGTATTAACATTTTTATTCCCTAATATTTCAGCAATATATATGTTTTCAGCAAATTCTTTTCTAGCACAAAAGGCAAAAATCGTTCAAAGATGGTGCAGTGCAGAGCAAATTTACCATGATTTATTTCTGTTGAAGGAATGCCCTCCGTCATCCCCTGGCCTAAGCCCCCTGGACTTTTCTATTTGGGGTATAATGCTGAGCAAATTAACGAACATAAGCACATGACGGTAGATAAACTTAAGCGATGATCAATGAAAATATCAGATGATATACCTGAAAACCGCAAGAATAATAGATAATAGGATTACGTATTGCGCAGGTCCGTCATGTTGTTTACTTTTCATTTTGACTTTTCTAGCTACGATAAAAATATTTTTTACGATCATGACGTCAGGCTAGACGAAGTTTGTTTCTTGAATCTTTTGCCAGTGCAAGTTGGTTTAATTTCAAATTGCTTTAAAACCAAAAAAAAATTTTTTTTCTTAAATGTCTTTTGATTTTTATGTCTATACTAGTTGATATACCCGGTGTTACTCGAGAGTAGTTTACATAAAAATTTTAATACTCACTTCTCGATGAAATTCTTAAAATTCTGGAATATTGGAAAACATGTTTAATTTAAAGTTTTAGCTACCCCTATAAAAATGTTAGTTAAAAAATGTACCGTGTTTTTTTAATGAAGGAATAATTTTATCAGTTTTTTCACAATCAATTTTTTTTGTTTTAAACTGAATTTACGGGTTATTAGTAAAAATTGGCCTTACACTTCGCATATGTATTTCAAATTTATAAAAAAAATGAAAATGGACACCAAACTTGACTCAACACAAACACATACATACCAAAATGTGTTTGTTGAATGTGGCAGTTGAAAAATTTTTTTGTTAGTAAGCACCCTTGTTGTTTTTATGACACAAAAGTAAAATAATTTTTGCGCTTAGCTGAAAGAACTTTAAAAAAAAAATGCTATGTCATATGAAAGGTGGTCAGATATGAAAATATTCTTGATTTTATTTTTACAACAAAAACAATTTTTGAGTCCTTTTTTGAGTAAAAAGTCGATATTTTTGAATTTTTTTTAAATCATAAAACATATATATCTACACTGATGTAACAGTATAGCTCAAACTATTTTTGTGAAGTCCTTTTGTTAAACTTATTAACAAAAAATTTTAAATGAAATATATATAGTATTAGAAATTTGAATCGAAAGTCAAAAGTTTGATTTTCATGCCGTTATTTTCTCATTATTAGGTAACGATGTTTTATGAAAAAGTCGTTATACTAAAAATATCTACGATTTTTAAGATATGTGAGTGTTTTTATGTCAAAATAACAAATCAATTTTAAAGTTGAATACACAAAAATCAATTCAACAAAAATCAATACACAGAAAACTGCGATTGTAAAAAGTATTATAATAAGAAAATAACCGCTAGTTTAAAAATTTCGGAGGGGAAGTGGCAACAACTAAGTATATAACAATTTCATCTGTTGCACTTAATATATATCTCTAGTTTGAGCGAAATCCGTTGAGCCGCATAGATTTGTATAAAGGTAAAACAAACAAACAAACAGAAAATTAGTTTTATTACTAAAGATAGATGTGTTTGTTTAATTTTTTTTAATTTGAAAATTTTAAAATTTAAAAATTTAAAAATTTTAAAATTTAAAAACAAAATATTAAAAATGAAGTGTGCTGTAAAAAATTGTTGTAAATCTAATTATAGTAAGGCGTCTGAAATAAGTTTTTTTACGTTTCCAACGAATGAATACCTGTTAGCGCAGTGGATTAGCTTTTGTCGCCGAGAAAACAGCTTCAACCCAAAAACCGCCCATATATGTATGGAACACTTCAAGGCCAGTGATTTTGCAAACAGTCTCAAATATGATATGGGTAATAAATAATATTTTAAAAATATTTGCTTTAATTTATATTTACAAATAAATGGATTTATAGGGTTTACAAAACATCGAGCTCTGAAGCGTGGCACTGTTCCAACAATATATAAAGCCAACAATATTGAACTTTCCAAACACAATCAAAAGCGCGAGTATAAAAAAATTGTTGAATCGTTGCTGGAAGAAGAAGCTGTTTTGAATGTAGCGCGAAAAAGTAAGTTTTTAGAGATCATTCATTAGTGTTTTAATTTGTTCATTGAAAATATTATCTGTTAGAGTTTAATTTCAACTCCTGTAATACTCAAAATCGCGACACTAAATTGATGCTGAAAGAAGAAGACGCTGTTTTGAATGTGGCACGAGCAAGTTAGTTTATAGAAACCATTCTTTACTGTATTCATTTTTTAATTGAAGATATTATCGTTTAGAGCTTAATTTGGACAACGGCTCATGTGAGCCATCTTCAATGGCAAACGAAAGGGAAGACAAAGAAAATCAGTCAATAATTGCAAACAGACTAACCGAAAGACAATTGATAAAGCAGGCAACAAGTTTGCAAAAAGAAATGTAAGTTAAATTTATTTACCTTAAATCAATATAAAAAAATGTTTGAATAATTGTAGTGAAACACTTAGAAAAGTAATCGTTGCCCATCAAAATTCAGAAAATCAATTCTTAAAGCAAGTAGAAGCTTTCCAAAAAGAAATGTAAGTATAACCATTTAAAGATGATTTAAATATTCAACGAAAGTTTCCTTTATAAAGAGATTTACTTAAAAAAGACCATGACTTACTTCAAAAAGAAAATGCTTGTCTACGAAAGGACATAAATAAAAACAAATTCGTAATAAGTACAATTACTCAAAATCATTTAAAAGAGGGGAAAAAACAAATAATAATTATTCATGACCTTGAACAACGTTTAGCAAAAGCAGAGTTTGAAAATAAAAATATGGCGACTAAATTGGAAACAATATTTACAAAAGGACAGGTTAGTAAACTGAGAAATGGTATGAAAAAACCAAGATGGGACGAAGAGGATATTGCTCAGTCCATAACTCTCTACGCTGCTAGTGCTAAGGCGTATAAATTGTTATACAAGAAAGGTTTTCCACTTCCTGCCGTTCGCACGCTTCAGAAATGGGCGCAAAAGATTGATATCTCTAGAGGATTGCTGAAACCTGTTGTAAAAATTTTGTCAGCATCAACGCAAATGGGTGAAGTTGAAAAATTATGCGTACTGAGCTTCGATGAAATGAAGATCCGCAAAACGTACTGTTACGACAAATCATCTGACTCAACTTTAGCACCCGCCAGCTATGTGCAAGTTGCAATGCTCAGAGGTTTTTAATTATCAATTCATTGATAGAAAAGATTAACATTTTTCTCTTTCAGGGCTAATGGCTAAGTGGAAACAGCCAATATTTTATGATTTTGACTGTAAAATGACTTCCAATATTTTAGAACATATTCTGAAAACCACTAAAGAAAGCGGCTATACTGTTGTTTCAGTTGTTTGTGACTTAGGAGGGGGAAACAGATCTTTATTAAATGAGCTAAATGTAAATGAGAATAAACCATGGTAACAAAATTAATTTTCATATGCATATATAATTACCTTATGTCTTTCCAGGTTTTTTTTTAATAACGAAAAGGTATTTGTTTTTGCGGACGTACCCCATTTGATAAAACTACTTAGGAATCATTTCTTGGACGAAGGTTTTCTTGTCAATGGGAAATTCGTAAAAAAAGAAATAATTTTGGAGCTACTAGCATGTACCTCAAATGATTTGAGCATTACTCACAAAATATCTATGAGCCATCTGAACGTCGTTGGAGCGCAAAGGCAAAAAGTAAAATTAGCCACTAAACTGTTTTCGCACAGCATTGCACAAGCGATCACTAGGGCTGCGAGCTTCGGACACTTAAGTGGCCACAATTGGCAAGAATGTTTTCAGCTTTTTAAATTGGTAAAACGGAAAAAATATTAAATTTTTTATTAATATTTTTAAACATTTTTTTTTTAACCAATTATTTTCTTTTCATTTTAGACCAACGATTGGTTTGATGTAATGAATGTAAGAGTACCTAACAAAGATTCGAGGCAGCGATGTCATGCTTACGGCCGAGCTTTAGAAGTGCAAAGCGCAATTTTGGACGAAATGACTGCATTAATGCAGAATTTAAGAGCAATTGGTAGAAATACTTTGCTTCCATTCCAAAAAGGTAAATTAATATATCATTGCTGTATAATACAATACCAGGGCGACCTAGCTTAGCTCGGCTTCCCGCCAAAACCCATGTATTTAAAATTTTTTATTGTATATCGATAAAACAACTAATTTGCCTGTATTGCCTTGTTTATAAAATTAATATATTTTTTTATATGTTCTCAGGAATTATTCAATCGAATAATGCATTGAAGCAAATGTATGAAGATCTCCAGAATCGATATGGAATTAAATACATTTTGACATATCGTCTTAATCAAGACGTTCTAGAAAATTTCTTCGGAATAATTCGCTCCAGGGGTGGTTTACATGACCACCCCGATCAACAAGAATTTAAATACCGTCTGAGATCGTACATTCTTGGACGCAACGAAGGCGTTTTATCAGAAAATGCAAACGTTGCAATTGACGATACGCCAGACTTGGAAAAGTCACCTTCTCTTACGGGTAATTCAATTATTTTTGTAAATATTTTTTTCTTATATTTTCATTTTTATGTCTAGGCATCATATTCAAAACACTTGTTGTTTCTCCTGAACAATTTCAAGTTCAAGCCGAAGAAGAGGAATTACAAGATATGGCACATGACGGCTTGGAAAACCTAGCCGGATACATATGCTACAAACTGCAAAACTCTGTGCCGGATATTTCTGTACCAAAGGAAAATGATACAAGCTATTCCTGGGTTAACCACCTGAGCGAAGGTGGACTATCGAAACCCACTCTATCAATATTAGATCATATGAAATCGTTAGAGAATATTTTTAACGCAGTTAACGGAGAGAGTTTGTTCATAACAGATAATTTTCTGAAAAAACTTATTGAACAAGCTTCCGAAATAAATTGCAATATTAAGGTCAAGAAATTGTTCTTCCGGGCGAGAATGTATTTTAAAATAAGAAAACTTAATAAAGAAATTTCTGAAAACGCCTACAAAAATAAAAGAAAAGTTATTAGAACAATTACATAATCATTTCAATAACTATTATTTATAATTGAATTATTTTATTATTTTAATGTATTTTTGTAAATGTATTGTACTCATTTAGTTAAAATCATAAGCTGTTACTTTTAATTATATATTATTTGAAGTATTTTCATTCAAGTAATTCATTAATTTACTTATCACTTTTATTCATTTGCAATAAAAATAATCATTTACTTATAAAAACATTCTAAAAACAATCATTATATCACCTTAAAACAAAACTTGAATGGTCTCTTTCTTTATGCCGTTTTAACAAGTTTAAATTTTGTTGGAATCAGGGAAATCTTTCATGAGCTCAGACATAATTTTCACATATAAAAAGTAGCTTTTTTTTGGTGAAATCCTTGGCCAGTTCCGAGTGGTTCTCCATGAAATCAGTTATAATCGCTATTTGGGCTGCGTATTTGTTTTCTTCTTATAAATAATGCAAGTAAATAATAAAATTCAACTTTAAAAGTTCTTCTTTTTATGGTGATTAGAATTAATAACTTATTTTTGTTAAATTGGACGGAGCATGAACATTGTACTTTTTTTATTATTTCATTTTACAAACACATGCATTACAATCAGTTCATTATCAATTACAATGTGCGCTTCTTTGTATTATCTTTTTTTCTCTGTATTTGATAATTAAACGTTTTTCACTTAATTTTGGTATAAGGAATCTCGTGGTGACTTGTTTTACTACTTTACCGAACATTTTAGAACAAAATTTTCTTTTTTAAGACATATCAAAAATTTCTCAAGATATGCACTCATTTTCATGTTGATAACTCTTTAACCATTAAGATTTCATTTTGGTTCCTTCGGCACACTTCTTTTTATAATTCTGGCCAACAACTTTGCTGAATAAATGAATATGAAAAAATCGCTTCTAGTGGGTCTTATCGAGTGATTCTGACAAAAAGTCAAACGAAAAAAATTAGACCAACATTGCGCATGAATAACATTTTTTGCTTTGAAGCGTTGAAAGCGGGCAAGACATATGTCGGTTATTAAAGGTTTAAAGACAATTTAAAATGCTTTTTCGTTATAAATTTGCTCAACTAAGATGTTGGCAAGAATAATAGAAAGAACTTTTCTGAAGAAACCAAAATAAAAATCCTAA
The DNA here is from genome assembly GCA_963920525.1 of Dichetophora obliterata. NCBI lineage: Eukaryota > Metazoa > Arthropoda > Insecta > Diptera > Sciomyzidae > Dichetophora > Dichetophora obliterata. The sequence goes on along the minus strand of OY986437.1, from coordinate 232,756,575 downwards.
CGGTTCAAGAGTTCTAAACATGGAAATGAGTGCATATCTGGACTAATTAAAAAAAATTGCACTAAAGTCTTCGGTAAAGTGGCAAATCGGATGTTACCTCGAGATTCCTCATATTTAAATTAAGTGAAAAACGTTGAAATTATTAAATACAGATTTTCTTGCCGCACAGTGTTATTTATTATCAAAGTAAAATAAAAAGTTTAGCATTGATAGCTATCACAGAATAGATGTCAGCCAAACAATTTATACAGCTGGAACCGGCGAAGACTTGAGATATATTAAGGAGATGTAAGGGTAAAACATCAAACATTGTTGTGACAAAATGCTCTCAAATAATTTAAATGAATGCTTTATAGAAGTACAGTGTAAATAAAAACACATGTGGGCAAACGTGTTAAATTTGCTACTGGATACCATCGATGTATTGTAAACTGCACGCATGTGTGCTTCTTCAGCCAACTGCAAAAAAATTATAGCAAAATTTTACAACAAATATGAATACAGTCCTCCCCAATCTATGCATTTCATATAAAAATGCATCGATAAATTGCTTTTACTAATCAACTTACATTAATGAAGTATAAGATAATTTTTTTTCCTATATAGGAACATTTTTGTTGCTCGTAGCAGATATTTGATATTGTTACTCCTTACATAACCATAAAGTAACTGTTTTTGTATACCATAACCAGTGGAAATCACTATATCTAAGATTGTCAGACCTTTGTTGATTTCTTGCTGTGGTGCATTTATGCATCTTAAAGAGAAACACAAATTTTTATAAGAAAGCAAATTATTTGTTCTGAAGAAACCAACCCTAATATTTTTCGGTTAATGCATGTGGTATATGTTATATATATGCGAACCTTGTCGACCATGAAAGCTGGCATTGTTGTTTTTTCCACAGCGCCGGCCAGCTTGATAGTTCTGACATATAGTCGACTTGTGCCGAAAGTTTTGGAAAATTTCATATGGAAGCCTGAGCAGCGTGATCCTGAATACAAAAAGGGTGCGTTGTTGACAGCTGACTTCCTTAAAGATAGAAGGTAATTGATTCCTTCCTATATAAATTAGTCCGATGAAACCACAATAATACTTTAAAAAGAAATTAACCTCACTTTTTTCATTTTGGTCAAAATATAGCAATTTGTTATTTAAAAAAGAACTACCACGAAACTTATTTGCGCAGCACTCTTTCACAATTCTTTATATATATTTTTATATAAAACGGTTTAAAAACTTCTTTAGTCTATTATATTAACAATTTTATTAACTGCTTAAAGACTAGTTTCATATTTGTTTACATTCTGAACAAGAATTGACAACAATCTCATATCGTAAGCTCATATCGTAAGTCTATCATGACGAAATGCGCAGATCGTAGACAATTATTTTTACGATGTGCGCAATCTATTATTCTATCATTCTTGTGAAAACCGGAACTCGTCTTTCACAAATTGTTTTAAATTTTTTTTTTTTTTTATTTGAGTTACTCCAAAAACTAGGCTTCCCTAGCTCAAGAATAATCCTCACTGAAGTGGAAATTATTTGGCCAAATCGTAGATTTATAACGCCATCACAAATTACGAATCTTTTTGATTCTATTTAAAACTGTACTTTAATTGTGTCAGTCGCATCAGCGGTTGGACTACAAACACAGTTACCGTTGGCTAGTCGCACTTCACGACCTCGGTGATGAAACGACGCGAGTCGAATGTGTTTTAAATTTTTACAAAAAATTAATGGTGAAAGATTCGAATTTAATGATAGAGTTATAAAGAATGCTTAATATAAAAAATGAAAATTTTTGTTTAATAAAGTTTACACAGTGCTATTGTTTTATGGCATAAAACAAGTGCCACAGTTATTTTGATTCACGTTGTAGAGTAAATAAAAACCAGCATATCCTGAGTCTTTATCTGACACTCGTTTCATCTTTCTACATACCCTTTCGTCAGTTTCACCATGCGTAGAGCTTTTTTTCATCGAAGTCTATAAACAAAGCTACTCCTTTGTCGAGGGGTAATGTTTTTGATTGAAAGGACTCTATTGTTGAAGTAATATGTTTGAAAATGTCCATTTTTACACTTTTAGTACGAAAAAAACGAAAACAAAATTCTTTTCATATTACACTAAAATTACCTTAAAACCGTAAAATGCTCTAAAAATTAAAAATTACCAAAAATGACAATAAAATAACTTAAAAATCGCTAAAAATTACCAAAAAATGCCCTAAATCTAATAAAAATTACCTGAAAACCAAAACCGATAAAAAATAACGAAAAAATTACCTAAAAACTTTTTATATTTGGAATTTAAAAAACGTAAATGGACGTTTTAAATAAGCAGGAATTTTCTTAGAAGCAGCAGAAAAAAGATGACATGTCATCGAAATCCTAGCCCTGATCATAGAAGTTCTAAAATTTTCGGGGATTTTTTTCAACTCTTTCTGAGTTCTGACATGCCTTAATGATGAAGTTCTTGTTTCTAATGATGCGGCCAATATATGGAAGAGATCCTTGTTTTGTCGTTTTCGAGAAATCTTGCTGGTAATTAAGGAACGCGGAGCGGCGGCCGTAGCCTAGTGGGTAGAGTGCGTAGCCCCTAAGCTAAGAAATCGCTTTAGCCCGGGTTCAATTCCAGCTCAAGACAGAATGTTTTTTCAATTTCATTAATATTTCTGTACAGTCGTCACCTCTCTGCAGACAATGGCAAACCTCAGAGAGCAAGAACTGCCATGTAAAGCTTTTTGAGAACATCAGCCGTTCGGAATCGGCATTAAACTCGTAGGTCCAGTTCTCGATAATTTGTGTTCAAACATTTAACAAGCACAACACAATTGATTATTAGCTTGGTTAGTCCTTTCTAGGGTTGAAATGGACAATACTTTTTTATATTTTTTATTTAAAGAGCTGTATTTTTATAGTCCGTATTTTTGGATTCCAGTGCTTCTTCAAACAAATCTCAAATTGGTAACGACTGATATTTTATAACGTCTTTGCCATGCTCTAGGACTTTATGCTATATTATAAATTTAATTTTTATAATGATAAGAAACGTTATGTTTTCAGCTTTTTAAAGCGAACAATTTGTTCAATTGAGTAAAATTTTTTTTTAAAACCTTAAACAATAGTTTTATTGGAAGAACAATAGTTTTATTAATCGATGTGTTTAAGTTGGATGTTGAAAAATATTTTAAAATTAAATTTTAAAATGACCAAAACAAATAAAGTTATAGTATAAAAAGCACTTAGCAAAAATAAGCCAATCTTAACAAACCCCATAGATTTGCCAATAATTCCAATCACACCAAAATTGATTTTCGTAACCACTTTTGAAAATTCGAGCATCTGTGCGTCGTTTGTAGCGAGCGCTGCAAAGCACCGATACATAGCGAAGAGAAGGAAAAAGGGACTTATTTTCTGGCGAAAAAAAGAGAGTCAGAAAAGCGAGAGTTCGAGAAGATTGAAATGCATGCACAGGAATGTGGGTCAAAAATTTTTCCAAAAGATAAAACGCCTGGACGATGGTTTGAAATCCGGAGACTCCTCCTGCAAAGATAAAAACGAAATGTAGAGACAGATATCCGGAGTATGCTGCAGTTATGGAAGGAACATTTATCTAAGATTATAAATGCCGACGATGACAACAATTTCGCCAATAGAGATGATATTTCGTAAACCCCGATTGCGTATGACAGCGTCGAGCTGCTGCCCGACTGTAATGATGTCCCGAATGTTACAGCTAAGCTAAAAACAACAAAGCCGCGCGAGCCCATGTCTTACCTTCTGAGCTGTTTAAGAATGGAGGCGAAACTCTATTGAAATGCAGTCACGAGCTTCTATGCTAATATGATTGGGGGAATCAATTCCAAACAATTTTAATCTCAGTATGCCCTGCTCAATCTAAAAGAAAAGAGGTTCCACTATTTGCGCTAACTACTGTGAGATATTGCGATATTAAATCGCATATAAAATAATTTCAAGTACTTTATGTGAAACATTAAAGCCCATCATTAATCAATTGATTGGATCTTATTAGTGTGGCTAATATCATCTTCAGGTGACGACAAAACTTTAAGTAAACTCTGGAAAAATAAAACGACACTCGCCATTTTTTTGTCGACTACAAAGCTGCTTTGGGACAGCCCATTAAGGAATCACTTTTATTCCGCCATACCTGAATTTAATCTGTCTATGCAGGATGGCATTGAGCAAAACCAGCAGCGCAGTTAAAATGCAGTGGGGGGAAAACCTCTGTTGTTACCAAACGAAGTTTCAGACAATGTGATTCCTTATCGTGCGAATTTTTCAACCTAATGATGGAGAAGATCTTCCAAGGTGCTGATATATGAGACGTACTGGCACAATATTTCATAAGAGTGTTATGCTGCTTGCGTATGCTCATGATATTGATATCAGTAGACACAGTACGCACGAAGTCAGTATTGCATTAGAAAGTGAGTCGAGTCGAGCTGACGAAAAACTTTGTATCAACAAATGGACAGACTTTCATTTAGGGCGCCTTGCTACCCTTTTTCTGTTGATAGTACTTCCTTCGAGGTTATGAAACTCTTCATCTAGCATACAGCATAATTATTAAAATCAAACGATGGATAACTCTTGCGAGCAGGTGCTACTTTGGCCTCAGAAACCAACTGAGAAGCAGAGTCCACTTTCGATGAACGAAAATCACGCTTTATAAATCGCTCATTATGACTGTCCTACTTTATCCACCACAAGCCTGGACGTAAAGCAGTTCAGATGAAAAGACTTTAGGAGCCTTCGAGAGAAAGATATTTCGCATGATCTACAGATCAATCTGAGTCAATGGCTAGTACCAAATACGATGGAACGATCAAAGAAATTGTTCAATTCGATACCAGGCAGCGTTCAACGCAAAGAGGATGACTGCATATCCATTGGAAAGTCAATGTGAGGAAAAGAATCTTGAAACTTCTAACTGGCACCAGCAAGCGCAGGAAAAAAATGAATGGCACAAATTTTTCGACGAGGACAAAAAACTTACAGTTGTAGTAAAGTGACGTCACAAGTAATTAAGTGTATAAGTGATTTATTATCAAGGCTCCATAAATAAAGTAAACCATGCTTGCACGTAGCTTTTTTTTACTTCGAACCATATTCGAGCGTTCAATTTTTCAACGACCTGATCCAAAGTTTTATCGTTAAACTTTTCTTTAATGGATGTTTCACCCTTTTTTATATACAGTATTTACATTAGTGCTATTAAAACTTCATATTTTTCTGTTGAACTCAATTTTTAGCCAGATATTCGAAAATCTTATTTTGTATGCCAATAAAAATACCAGATGTGAATGTTACATGTGAGTAAAAGTTCTATCAAAGTGCAAAAGAAGAACTCGCACAGACTTTAAAAATAAGTACATAGAATAAATATAGAAGTACAAAAAAATATATAAAAATATGAAAAAATGCCATGAATAAATCCATTGCACAAGTTTTATTTGTAAGAGATTAAGACTTAGATCAAGCTTACAATTCAATGCTTATTAAAATAAATTAATGATGTGAAATACAGTTTTTACATAAAATAAAAATAAAAATAAAAATAAAAATAAAAATAAAAATAAAAATAAAAATAAAAATAATAATAATAAAAATAAAAATAAAAATAAAAATAAAAATAAAAATAAAAATAAAAATAAAAATAAAAATAATAATAATAATAATAAAAATAAAAATAAAAATAAAAATAAAAATAAAAATAATAAAAATAATAAAAATAAAAATAAAAATAATAATAAAAATAAAAAAATAAAAAACAATATTAAATGCATTTAAGGTATGACCTGCGGTTAAAAAAATTTTTCGATTTTTTTTCATAAATGACTTCTAAAATCCGGTTCAGGGAAATAACGCCCAATGAAATAACGCCCAAAATAAAAAATTAAATAAAGCCCAAAATATTTAGGGCATAGAAAATGAAATAACGCCCAAAATAAAAATTAAATAAAGCCCAAAAAATGAAATAACGCCCAAACAGAAAATGAAATAAGACCCAAATCTTTTATGGGTTATGGCCAGTTTCAAAAAGATCATAAGACCAAAAAACTTGCCGGTCCCAAGCCGTAATCGGCTTTGTAAAGAAAGCTGATCAACTAAGGTAAATATGCCTGAAATAATAACTTCCGTACAAGGGAAAATCATTTTATCGTAAAAAACACCATCAAAAACTTGATTTGCTCTTATACGGAATGGTGATAACAACATTTCGTACAAGGGAAAATTATTTTTTAATATGCACCTTTCACAGAAAAAAATTATGCCAAAAATGATCAAAAATACAAAATGCGAAAAAAGCTTTTATTAAAGTTTTAAATCAAATTTTACCCACTTCTACCTTGTAATTGGTTTCATATGTGCCTTTAACAGAATGAATTTTATTGTAAACAACTCTTGGATAACTTAAATTAAGCAAAATGATATAATTCCCAAATAAAATGAAATAACCCCATATTTAAGAAATTAAATAACCACTAAACCGAATGAAATAAAGCCCCAAAAAATCAAACTGAAATGAGCTCCAAATAAAATTTGATTGGGGCTTATTTGATTGGGCTTTATTTCATAATGAAATAAGACTCAAACAAAAAATTAAATATTTCCCAAAATTTATTAAATATCCCCTAAAAATGGGGAGTTATTTCATATGAAGTAATACCCAAAAATGTTTGAACTTTTTTGGGGCTTGCTTCATTTTTTTTTTTTTTTTTACTTATTTCAATCGGGGTCTATATTCATAGATAACATCTATTTGCAATGCAATGAACACAATCTTTTCTTTTCAAACCAAGGAACATAAGACCACGCAATCGTTAATCGGTCAGTGAGGAACGTCGTATCGAATCTATTCTCGATTTTGACATGCGATAAAGGTTTGCATTTTTCGTTGGTCACTAAAGTTTTGACAAAGGAAAATTCTTCTCGGAACGACAATTTAATTTTATTTAATAGTTGCAATGCATTGAATTTAAAATTTATGCTTAAAAGTCGTTAACAGCTTTTAAGTCATCATTATTTTTCTCGAAACGTTGATCAATTTCTGAAATTATTGAGTCAATTATTTCATTATAAATGCGCCTTACACAGTATCTACACTTGCATTATTTTATTGCATGCGAACTGTCAAATTGAATTTAATGAGCAATATCGCAAGTGTAGCACTGCTCATGAAATTGCTCATATCATGAAATTTATCTCTCGAAATATTTCTTGAGATAGATTTCATGAGATGAGCTGTCACTTTTCAGTTGCAAAGATCACTTTCATGTTTGCAAAATTTTGTTTGCTGTTTCTATTATTCCCAATATTTTGCAAGAAAACCCAGCAGTCGAACAGCCAAAAGCATTTCATCTGCACCAAGACGAAATTCCGGTGTCTTGAAAAAGATAGTGTCCAAAGTCATTTTGAATTACAACAATTGCTTTGTAATGTACTGACAAGGTGCTCGAAAAGCAGAGAAACTGTGGTCTGTTCGTACATTTTTTAACTTTGAAGCGACTGAAAAAATCGTCTAATTTTTTTATTTGGTGGAAGAAAAGTCGGGAGTCATAATTTTTCTTTACGATTTTGACAACGACAAGATGAAGACGGTGGTGATTTGAACCGGTGGAATGAACCTTTAAAATTGTTCGATTGAAAAAGCCCTGTATCAAATTCTGCAGTCCACCTAATCGACCACTCATTACAGCAGCACCATCATAACCCTGGCCCAAAATATTTTCGAGCTCAATTCCAAATTCTGACAGTCGTTCGATAATAAGTTTAAAGAATGCCTTAGCTGTGACTTTATCAGCTTTTTTGAAGCAAAGTAACAAACAATGTAGAGAAATGCTATCAAAAATATTTCGTTCTCACTCCTATCTGTCGTATCTGCAATCAATGCTAAATATGATTTAGCTCATTAGCACTTATTTCTCGGAAACAATTTGCAATTATATTTATGATTTTATTTTGCATTTACTACGATGTACAGACAGCTTTGGTAGGCATACCATCTTGACATATCTTTAAGTTTTTGTGCTTTTCGATCATGTTTTTAAACTTTAAAAAACATATAATGAAACAGTCTTGACTTTTAATTTTCTTCGTCAAAAAACCCATTTCATCGAAAAGGCAGCTCATCCTTCGCCAGAAAAAAGTTGTAGAAACAATCCCTTTGACATAATATTGTCGCTTTTCAAGGACAGTGTTAAAAAGAAGGCTCGAAATTTTTAGATTATTTTCAATACTTAAAGAATGTTCTTTACATGCAACCATAGCAGAAAGATGTATACTGCTTAAGTCATGTTTCTTCAAAGCTTTTTCTGTTGCATGAGCCTTAGACCATTTATTATATCCCGTAGCGCAAAAATAGTCACTAGCATTAGTTTTTGATAAGTGCGTTAACCTTTAGTAATCAGCCTTGTGTGTAAACAACACAAAATGGCGCCTAAATTTTACTTCGATCTTTTCTGTTGAGAGCTTCTTTGCTTAAATTGAACTCTGAAAATTTTTCTGTTAAAATTTTGAAAAGTAGCATAGTTTTTGGGGAGCTCGGAAAACTTTTGGGGTGCTCAGCTGCCCCCAGCACCCCCTTGGCTACAGCCGTGCGTGATTACCAAAAAAATGCCGCCCGCAGAATTTCGATACATCTGGTTATCAAGAAAGACGACACCCCGTTTGACTTCTCATTTTTACGTACCCATTTTCATCGCTCTAGGAGGGGGATAAAAAACATCGAAACATTAAAAAGTACGGAAAAGTTAGAAAATAACGTCTACTTTCACGTAAAAAAACCCAAAGTTGATAAATTTAAAAACGACTGAGCTACAGCAATTTTAAAAAACTTTTTTTGTGGGCTTCAACCGCAGGTCATTCCTTAAGCACATATCGCGCCCACAGGTCATAACCGTCACAACTCAAAAATAACAAATTTTCGGAACAGGCAAAAACTGTTGTGCCTGCAAAAGCTACGAAACTAATGGCGTTCTCGTCTCTCGAAAAAATTCTATATTTTCCCGCCCTTTTTGGAAATTCTGCCCTCTTAAGAAAAAAATAGTGACCTCATAAATTGAATCGTGTTCTTTTCTCGAAAATGTTGACCTCAAAAGAAGAAAAAATTCAGACTTCTCAGAGGGCAAAAAAATGCAACATTTTTTCCAGAAACGAAAACGCCATGCCATAAGAACAGACAAACTGAATTTTCACAGTTGTAGTAGAGATATAAAATTATTTTTTGCAGTAGTAAGAGATGTGTATTGTGAATTCATTTATGAAAAAATTGTCAAAAATACGTCAAAAAGAAGTACAAGTAAAAAGAAGAACGTTTAGCGTACTTCGATACAAGTAGTACAGCGAGAAAAAGTAGTATGCTAATAAAAGGAACCATTCATTATGTATACCATACTTGTGTTAGTGTTGCAACTCCACATGCCAACATAGCCAGCAAACTATGTAACTATAGATGCTTCTTATATCGAGCTCACTGAATGTTTTATATATAAAATGTCAGCATTTTTAAGGATGATGGCTCATATAACAATTGTTTACTTTATATCTATTGTTTTTGTTTTCCGTTCAACCGTTTCTAACCTATAAAAATAGCTACAAGTTCCATCGCGCACTCAAGCACTAAACTAATTTTTAAACTGATGGGACTTTTCGGGCCAAGCCGAATATTATTTAACGTAGCCAGTAAATAACCAGTAGTAACGACATCATGCTTTTTTAGGATCTCTTCAAACAAACATTATGCAAGCACTGCCATGAAAGACCGACTTTTGGAAATATTTTCCATATTTTCATGAAGAAACAAAACAACGCACCTCTCTTAACGGCACCTTGAATGCAATAAAACGAGTTCCTTCAATGCGCTTGCCAACCGGCTTGTATTTCAGCCATCTGTAAGAGAAATAAAGTTAATCTTATTTATTTCATTCCCAGAATGCAAGATGTCTTTCTTACCTATCAGGAATATCAGGTGCCATTGTATTCGTTGCTTTTCTAGCCTCTTTTCTTTCTGTTGTGCTGTAAAATGAATTTTTCTTATCACAAACTTTAACAAGATTTAGGTAATGTGAAAAAAGATTCCGATTTTTATGACCACAAACGTAATTTAAGAATTTCATAAAGCTTGTGCAAGCCAAACAAAAACTTAACTTTTTGGATCAAAATGATAGCAACGTTGTTTAAAATGTCAAATTAGAATTGTCGCATGAACTCACAGTGTGACTCAGATGTAGTTATTAATATTGCAGATGAGATACCAGGGATGACTTTGTTTTAAATGTAAAAGGACTATAATTCATTAAGAGACATCGCACACTGCAGACTTTTAGGACAGGGGCCGAATTACAGCATCCGTGATCGAGCAAAATTACGATGGGCACGACGAGACAAGTGCCTATCAATATTGTACAATTTTGCTCGATCACGGATGCTATAATTCGGCCACTGTTTCATAACAGAAGTTAACAGAATTGTAATAGATTTTTGTTTTCAAAGATTGATAACATGGTGCCATAAAAGATCGAATACCAATTTTAAAAGATCTTTTTAAGATCGACATCTTTTGTAATTCATAACAGATCTGGTAGAATAGGCCCAATTGTTTTATTAATATAAAAGTGGATCCTAAAATTTTTTTTGTGAGCAAATATTGTGAAATGTCAAGCTGGTTTCTTCAAGGTATTTTAACTTTAAACTCGATTTTCTGAATACAAAGTTTTTCAAGTTGGCGTGCATGGTCAAAAGAAAAGTATTTTTCCGATCGTTCTGAAATTTTAACACGTTAGTTTGTGCATATTAATGCTGACCTACGGATGAAACAATCTGCAATCGAAACAAATTCAATTTATTTTATTTACTTCCACATACAAATAGCTATAAAACAATGTCGGGCAGCTTTGCACACCTATACTTTCTCATCTTGAGTATGTATTAATGAGCACTTTAAAGCTCACACTGAAAACAAAGTAGTGCTAAAGCGATTTTTGCAGAAATCTTACTAGGCATTATGTGATTTTTTTTTTTGCTCGGATTTGTATTGCGAAATTAAATAAATAAGTAGTGGACGGAATGTCAAAAGGAAACAGACAGACAGACGGATAATGTGAAATACAGATAAGCAGACGGAAATGTAAAAAGGCAGGCTATTAGTAAAAAAACAAGTATGTTTTTTAATTGTGCTTATGTTGCTTATTGTGTTTTGCCAAGGCCAAACTGACAGTGGAAGATGCTTTCAGTTTACGTACTTGGAGCTGATCACAATAGTTGCGTTCCTTTCGCTTTAATATAATCGCGATAGCAAATTTTCTCAAAGGAACGGCAAGACAAACGACTTGTAGAGGGCACTACAAATTAAATTCAAACAAGCAATCATGATACAATAACTATTAGGTGTCATGAGAACGTGTGTGTTTCAAAACTGTTGTGAAATATTATGGTTGCGATACCTTATTGAACGATGTTTTCCTCTGTTTGATTTGTTTAACATTCGATAACAAATAATAAAAAAAAATTAAATGACAGCTCATAAAAATATACAGGTGCGGCACCTGTGTTTAAAATTTTTTAAATGCTATATCATAATTTTATATGGATAGCAAAAATAATCCTATTTGTTATAGGATTATTATTTTTGTTTTTGCTTTGCATGTAAAAAAAAGTAATCTGGATTATTTTGAAGCGAATGGAACGCAGCTAATATGATATGATATGTGGACATGCAACTTTTAAATAATTAATTAATTTCTTCATCGCATGGCCCGCACTTACCTTATATTGGCCATGCAAATGATCATAATGCCTTGTAACGCATAATTTTTTTAATTTTACCTCTTTGATGCCGCGCCATGCCTTACATACTTCCAAAAATTTTGCATACATTAAATTTTATACAGTGTAATCTTACGTTATATCTGTGTCGATTTCAAAGTTTCCAAATATCTTGCATCAAAGTTTTCAATCGCCATATAAGTTATATGAAAGTGTCTTTTATTTTTACGTCATATCTTTGGCTAAGGTTATGCTAGATATTCTAGATTTTGTGTGTTCGTATTGATATATACGTGGAGCACAACTTTGTCAATAACTCAGTTCTGTCTTAAATCGACTTAAGCTATTGTTGCTAATCGACACAGATATAATATAATATAATATAATATAATATATTCAAGGAATACGCAAGCGCAGATCTTATCTGCTTGACATTCGCTTGAACACTGAAGTTTTGATCGTTCTGTAGGTGAGATGAATACATATTTTACTACACAAAAACAAAATCTCAAGTGTGCAAAGCTGCCCGACACTACTATAAAATATGAAATACTCAACGGATTGTATTCATGTGAAAGCTTTATATATTACCTTTTAAATAATACCTTAACCATCAATATTGGTTATACACTAAGAATAATATAAACTGGCTATATTATTCTTAGTGTTAAGATTTAAAAAAAGATTTAAAAAAATAATTTTCTTAAAATCTCGATAGCTTGAAAACAAATCGATAACTCGATTTTTCCTTAGGCTATTTTTATTTTTATTGAAAGTTCTTCACGAATTCATTGTCAAATTGCGGCGGCCCGGAAATCGTAGTCTCATTAAAATCACAGTTAAATAAAACAATTAGGGTTTCCACAAGCTGTCGTATTGTTGTACTGTCGTATTTTTTCACAACAGTTGTAAATTTTTTGTTGTTGCCTTCCACATAAAACTAATTTACGACAATACAATACAATACAATACAATAAGGCAATTCACAGTTCATGCTAATTAAAGCTTAATGTGCTAATTCTGAAATGTGCTATGCCTGTTAATTTTTTGTTTTTGTTTTGCATGTAAACACAAATTAAACCGGTGTGTTAAGTGTTGCCACTTTTGTACATGCCCTAAGGCATGTTTTTGTAGAGTGTTAATGTGTTGTTTCGTGAACAGCTGTTTTCCGTGAGTAAAAAAGAGTTGCCTGGTAAATAATTTTGATGAAGTTTTCAATAAAACTGAATATTAAATTGAGTTATTTAACTTTTAGTAGAATCCAAAACAACTGGGCTGCATGGTAAAGATTCCAGCGCTGTTTTGAAACTGCAAATCAATACTTCTCACTAAAGTTGTGCTCACAGTTGTAAGAAATTAGTACATTAAAATATTTATATATTAAAACATTACAATGAACTGTGAATTGCCCAAATAATGATAACCCTGAATGTTGTTCAAAAACGTTTCAGTTTTCCAAATTGTCTTTTTATTTGTCTGCTTTTTCCTTTTCTGAAAGTAAATTCGAAAAGGGGAAGGCTTTACTCTGTTTAGTTCGGAGCTTTACGTTTGGAAATTCATTACGACGAATTCTGGAATAGGTCTGTAAGGTAATTTTATCAAATAGGTTTGTGTACTGCATAAACTTAGTTGCTTTTTATCAACTTATCGCAAAAAGAAACATTTTGAGCAACCTTACAAAATTTAATGTTGAAAAGTACAAAATTTATTTATGAAAACAGTGCCAAATTTATCAAAATTTTATGCATATAGAATAAAAATTTTTCTTAAATTTAAGAACTGTTCAAAACGGTTAAAAATTCTTGTCTCAAAACAAAACAATTGTCCTTATTAGTACTATGATTAGTGTTGTCATTCCCGATTTCAGGTTATTCAAGAAACTGGATTTTTATTGATGTTTCGGTTTTTTCGGTTCCGTTTTTTTTTTTAAATTAACAATTTCGGATTATTCGAAAAACCGGATTTTTCTGATCGGGCTATTCGACATTTTCGCATACTTAACAGTTTCAATTTTTTTTTCATTTTTGTTATTAATTTTAAGATTATAAAAATATTTATAAAATAAACGATTATTTATGGAAAAATCTTCGTGGTGGATGAGTTCATCGATCTTATATATATAAACTAAAAATTTGTTAACTTTTTCATATACATACAGTGGTGGTCACGAATTTAGCACTAACTGTTAGTAACTCTAATTTTAAATTTTTTACATCTTAGCTTAATTGTAATCAAATATTTTTTGTTGAATATTGTTTATGAAGCTAACTCTATTTTTATGAAGTTAAATTTTCTGACATATTTCAAGTAGTATGAATCAATGTGGTTTAAATGCTGGACACGAATTTAGCACAGGTTAGAATTACTGTTCCATATCGTATTTTAGTTTCGTTAATTAAACTTTACTAGTAAGATATACTAAATTTATTAAGTTTCTATTTGAGTTCTAACAAAAAATTGCAGAAAGATATAGCAAAAGGCTACTGATGTTCAGAGGCTCAGCGGCATTTGATTCAGCAAGTGAAAAATGGTGGAAGCACAGTTTCAGAGATTGCTCTGCTTCTTAGATGTTTGTGAAAGTTATTATATAACACATTACAACATGTAGAGCAGTATTAGAGCATTAAAAATGTAAAATAGCGACCTAGAGTGCGAAAAACAATAACAAGAGACAGCTATTTGATTTATAGAGCTTCATTTAGTGATCCTTTTAAGACCTCAAATAAAATAAAAAATGAAATTTCATCAAAATGTGGCATAAATGTATCCTCAAAAGGCATAAGAAGACGCTTGAATGAAAACAATTTCTTTATAGCCCAACATACACCACATGTGTCGCAAAAAAATATTAAATGCAGTCTTGCGTTTGCAAAAGAATATTTAAAAAGTCAACGAATTTTTGGAAAAATGTGCTTTGGATGGATAAATCAAAGTTTTGGCAGTTCGCATCTGATAGCAAACAATATGTGTGGCATCCTCAAAACATGCAACACAATCCAAAGTACGCGCTCAAGACTATTAAACAGGGTGGCTGAAATGTTATGGTATGGCGGCATTTTCTTGGCACGGCGTTGGTCCAATTGCTCAAATTTACCAAAAAATAGATCAGCAAGCTTACAAAAATGTGCTTGTCAATACCATGATACCATTTCAAGAGGATAATTTGCCGCTTTAATGGCGTTTTATGCAGATCCAAAGCACAGTGTTCACATAGTTAAGAGTTGCTTGGAAGACAAACATATCGATATTTTGAAGTGGCCACATCTGTGGAGGGATGTCGAGCAGCAAATACTAACAGTAAAATCCAAAAATTTGCCAGATTTGTGGAGGGAAATCCAAAGGATTTAGTATAGTATTCCAAAGTACCATTGTGAGGCTTTGATCGAAAGTTTACCAAGGATATGAGATGTAGTAATTAAGAATAATTGATTTCCTTTGAAATATTGACTTTTATTCAATAAATTTTGATTATATTTTTCATCCTAAACACTTGTTCGCTCGTGTGCTAAATTCATGACCAAGTCGAAATGCTTATTTTTAATTTTTATTTTATTTTAAGTCCTATAAAAAAAGTTTTGAAATAAAAAAATTGTATATAAGAAATAATGAAGACATAATATATACACTACAAAAAAAGTTAATTAAAAATTTACAACGAATAAATGGAATATATAAGTATTCACTTTACTTTTTTAAGTGTGCTAAATTCGTGACCACTACTGTATATGGATTAAATTTAAAAAGGTAATGTTCCCTTAGACGGACCGGCTCCTTAGAAGGACCACTCATAAATTTTTGACATCTGACTGTTAAAGCGAAACATCACTTATACCAAATGATTAGCACACTGAGAGCACACTTTTGGTAGTATTCCGACGAATATAGACGCATATCATCATGTTAAAATAAAATTTCGTGAAATTTTGGGTTTTCAAAACTTTTTTAAACATGTTGTGTACGCTCATATTTTAAAAATTTGTGAACATTTTTTGAAGTTGAATACAATCAAAAGTAAGTAAATTTAGTTTACTTTCAATATACGTACAGAAGTCCATCGATATTGCGTGATAAAATTTTTTCTGCCACTTGGCCAAGATGGCCATCATTTCCTTAGACGGACCAGTTTTGTGTCCTTACACGGGGGTTACACGAGACAGTACTGTTAAAACAGTGAAAAATACGTATTAGTTGTCAAACTTTGTGTCTGTGAATAAGAGTATAGACAGTTGGTAAGACAGTTGGCAAGACAGTAGACAAAATAGTAAAAAATTTATATTTTATGAAGAAAATATTTGTTAAAACTACGAGTATGCCAAAGTATTGCAAATTTCCAATTAATTATATTAAATTATATCATATTCTGTCATTTGATATGCTAAATATCATATTACTGTCCTAGATACTGTCCCGCGAACTGTCTACAAAAAAGTTAAGACCAAAGAAGTAAAATATAAGGAAGTGCTGTAATAGCAGAAAAGTGTGGTATTTTCTTTGTTGGTATTGGTTCACAAAAATACAGAAACAATCACAAAGGGCCGTATTCGGTTGTATCGTAAAAGAAGGCCCAAACTGTTAAAGTTTGTTCTTATGCATTAAAATTTTAGAAACATTTCAAGAATAGCAACAACTCTAATTATTTAAAAAATTTTTGATCGCTCGCAATTGGCTTAGAAGTTACAGGCATCCAAAAGTGGAAAAAGTTGAAAAAAGTGGACTAAATATTTAGTTGATTTCTTAAGTTTTCCAGCAAAACTAAACTTTATGGGTATCAAAAGAGAGATAATACAAGTATCTATTCAACAAGATATCAAACATAAAAATACATGCATTTAAGATACAACCCATTTTTTACTTAAAATCGCGAGGTTTTTCCAAATTTAAAAAAAATAAATGTATCAAAAGGAGGCCTTCGGATGCTGCTTAGGGTTAACAAACCTCAGTAAGTACCACACAGGCTTCTCTGTCTACAGCAGTTCTGAATGTAGTTATCTTTTTAATAATTCTCTTTTTAATGTATTGCTTTCTTAAAAGAGAAACCACTAGTCTTTCAGACAAATTCTAATTATAAAAAAATTATATCTTAATGAATTCTTATGGAATTCTAAATTTGACACCTCGTTAAATTGATACTCACATTACCTTTGTTTTAATACCCATAAAGCTTAGTTTTGTTGAAAAACTGCAAGATTTTTAGGTACTTTTTCTATATTTGAAGGCCTACAAATTCTAAACTTCAACTTTAATTACAAATTATATTATGTCAATTTTTTAAAATCCTTATATTTTTGGGTGTTTCTGCGTAGTTGTTGTGTAAATATCAGAAAAATTTAACAAACAGGTACTAAATCTGATTCACTATGCTGAAAACAAGAGCGCCCCAAACATGTATTCAACTGCGAAAAATGACTGCGCCCCTGAAGCAGTGTTTGTGTTTTGACAGATGTGGTTTGATCAAACTGGCGCAAAATCAACGGGGTCTAATTTACATTTTTAAACCATTTTTAATAAGAAATATAAACATTTCTAACACAAATAAGTTAAAAAAATATTGCTAGAAACTAAATAAAGCACTTTTGTTAAAAGAATTTAAGCCGTATGGACATATTTACCTGTGGAACAAATGCGCATTGTTTTGAAGTTTTCGGGAACTATTACAACTCTTAACCACACAACTCATATTGCATTTGTTTTAGTGGTTTTTTTTTCTTTAATTTTGTTGCTTTTTAAGCAGTGAAAAATGCTTAAAATTAAATTATTTTCAACTATTTTGCTGAGGAGTCTTCCAATCAGATGCCAGGGTTCTCAAAAATGTCAAAAAACACACTCTTTCTCGCTCGCACAATTTACGAATGGTGCGACAGTTCACGTACAGTGTATGTGTAAGCAACACCATTTCCTTATATTTTACTTCTTTGGTTAAGACATTAGAGCAGCCAGTAGCAGACTGCTGCAAAAATGAGTGTGTGTGGGTAAAAATTTGTGAATGTGTTGCGACTGTCTTAACAGTACTGTTTCGTGTAACCCCCGTGTTAGACGGACCAGTGTTTATATTTCATGTTTTTTGTTGTCACGCTATTTTGAGTGTTTTTTAGTGATGGGCACTATCGAATGATTTCAAATATCGATAGTTTACTATCGAATGATTTCAACTATAGAACAATTCGTTCGAATTATTCGTTTATTCATTTGCTTTAACAAAATAGTAACTAGTGCATAGAACTATCGAATAGTTTGAACTATTGAACAATTCGTTCGAATAATTCGTTCATTCATTCGCTTTCAACAAATAGTAACTACTGCACGAAACTATCGAATGATTAAACCATCAAATTATTAATTTTTTCATACGAATTAAGAAAATTGTAACAGTACAAAAAACTATCGTATGATTTTAACTATTGAATAAACTATTCATTCATTTGACATTAAAAAACAGCACCTAGCTTTCGACTGATATAGTTTTATTATAATAATTCCTTCGAGAATTTGTTTAGTTATTTTTATTAAATTATAAGTTGTGTTGTGAACTGGAAAATGATTTAACTACCCAATAAAAATTATTTATATATATCTTTAAAAAGCAAATTACATAAATGTACGAAATTATGTTAATTCATTATATATTAATATGATTTCACAGAAATATTTTAAAAAAGCACTGGAAATTAAACAAATTAATATGAATTAAAGTTTATTTAAGTTTCTCCAAAAAACGATGATATTATATAAAATGTAATAATAATTTAACTGATTTAAAAAAGAAGTTATTTTGTTATATAAAATCATATTATTCTATTTATTGTTGTATACACAATCAAACGTATTATATTACACGTTAATTCAATTTTGAAAAATTTTACTATAAAAAGGAAACTTTTTGCCTATGAATGTATAATTTAAGAAATAATATGTGTATATCATTTTATAATAAATAAAACAATAACATTTGAATGAAAATCTATATATATAAAATAGAATGTGTGTATGTATGTAACGTATGGACTCCAAAACGGCTGGGCCGATTTTGATGAAATTTTCAGGTAATGTTCATCTTGGTACGGTGGGTAACATAGGCTATATTCGGACCCGATAGGTGGCGCTGGAGTGGACTTATATCGAAAATTTGAATTTATGGACCAATTTAACTGAAATTCAGAATGTATGTTTGTTTGATCATAAGAAAATAATTTGTGTATAAATGGACACGGTAGGTGGCGCTGGGGTGGACTTATTTCGAAAATTCGATGGCGTGAAAAATATATAAATACTTTTAATTTTATTTTATAACGAGGGGAGTAGCGAAGCACACCAGGTTCAGCTAGTAATAAATAAATTAGTAACATACTTCAATTATTAAAAAAAAAATTAGGTGCTTCTTTTCACCAATTCAAAAAATGTACTTAATATTGGTTTTGTTTCTTTTATAAAAGAATGTATATGACGACATGAGTGGATGAAGGTGATACGTCGCATTTTCGGATTTTCGCTGTTCTATGTATGGATGAAGATGTAATGTACATACAAACAATTTTAATCCTTAAAACAACCACGTTCATGGCTATTTTAGGAAATATTTTTTTCACGAAGTTTGATTTAGTATAGATTTCAGTACAAATGCGAAACTTTAAACTCAATTTTCTCCAAATTAGGATTTTTCGACACATCAGCTTCATCCACTCATGTCTTCATATGTTACAATCACATAAAGTTATTAAAAATAAAACACAGAGTTCAAATTCACTGAGATCATTCCAAAATAAATTAAAGCCTTCTTCGACGATATAAAATAATTTAACTGTATAATAAATACATAAATTATAAATCAAAGTTGCTGTTCAAGAAAAGTATTTGTTGTAATTTTTCACCATTTAGTCTATTTCTTCTGTCATTAATTATTTGACCAGCTTTTGAAAAAACTCGTTCAGATGGAACTGAAGTTGCTGGTATATATAAGTATTTTTTAGCAAGTGTATATAACTCAGGATGTATTAGTTTGTTTGAGCTCCAATATTGAAGAGGATCTTCAGTTCGGTTGATGTACCCATTTCTCAAATATTGATCAATTTCAAACTTAGCAACAACACTAGGTGCCTGCAAGGATATTGTTTGAACTTCTGACATCTTTTGGTCGAATATCGACCATAAAGAGGTTAAATTTTGATGCGCCTGACCTTCTGGGACATCAACTACTGAAACAGTTTCTTCAATATAATTGATTTCTGTATTTCTTTTAGTTAACATAAATGTTACTTCCTCAGAAATCCATCTATATGCATTGGAAGCATTCATTTCATTTCCAAATGCTACTTTTTTAAACCTAGGATCTAAAAAGGTTGATTTTGCGCAGTACTTGTTTGTTTCTAATATACCCAGTCTTCTCGTTATGACATCTAATAAATAATTGTTAAAAGCATATCCATCTGAGGTTTTCAAATTTATATTTTTAATTGTATATTGGAGCCCTCTAATTAATGGAATAACTAAAGACATGGTTGGATATTTTTCTGCAGACAATTCTGTGGTCATACATTCAACTGGTTTTAAGATGGCTGCACATTCCGACAATATGTCCCACTCAGATGCATTTAAGAACTCTGGAGCATTTGATAAAGAAGTAATGACTGCGGATAGTGGTTCTTTTACCAAAAACATTCGCTCCATCATAATTAAAGATGAGTTTCACCTTGTAGAAACATCTTGTTTGAGTTTTAATACAGCTCCACTCATCTGCTTTTGCATAGTTCTGATTTTTTCAGTCGCTTGGATGCTGTGGCTGAAATGTGTCACGATTGACCTACATTTATTAATCAAGTTTGTGACTGTGACAACATTTTTTATGGCATCAACTACACATAAATTAAGTGTGTGAGCTACACAGGGGTGGTGGTGTTTATTGAGGTTTTCTCCAATAGCTTTTTTAATATTAGCTGCATTGTCACTTACTATGGTAACAACATTTTGTGAAATCGACCACTCAGCAAATATATTTGCAATTGCTAACGATAAGTTTAGTGCAGTATGCTGTCCATATATTTCCTTTGTTGACAAAACAGCTGAACATATTTTATCTTTATAAATGAAGTGGCTGGTAATTGATAAAAATGCTCTGTTACTGTCGGAAGTCCATAGATCCGTTGTTATAGCAATATAGTTTACATTTTCAATTATAATCTTCAGCTTTCTCTTAACTTCTTTTGTGGTAGATTTTTGTGGAAGCATGGTAGTTGACAGAAGTTTCCGATTTGGCACTTTATAAAGCGGCTGCAGTTTTCGAGAATACTCCAAAAACCCTTCATTTTCCACGATCGAGAGTGGTTGTAGATCCCTCGCCAACATTTTAATCAATGAACTGTCGATATTTAATTTTTCAGAATCTGTAAGCTCTGTGCGCTTATCTGTCACAAAAAGCTTGCTCTGCACCTGTCTTTTGATCTGGGGCACTACAGTTCCGCTTTCTTTCGTACCACTAGGCAAATCATTATTATTGGTCACTATTTCCAAATCAATCTCCGTTCTATTTGTCGCTTCTTCAACATTTTTTTCGCTTAAATAACCAGTATGCTTACGTCGCAAGTGGTCGTTTAAATTTGATGTGTTTCCAGAATACTTCAAATGTTTTTTGCATATTTTGCAGCATACAACATTACCATCTTTAGTAAAAAACTCCCAAGCTTGAGATCTTTTTAAGCCAGGACGCCTTTTCACAATTTTCAAAAACAATAACTACGGACAAAACTTAAAAGCGCAAAGAATTCCTAAAAAAACAGTCATTTGAAAAGTCGTGCTAGCAGAGGAAGATCTGGAAGATGAAACCAATCTACGCCCGATTGTTATTGGTCCTGCACCTGACGTAGGTGCAGAGAGTGAAGTAACAACTTCCGAACCACCATCAGTAAGCGGTTCAACAGTGTCCCGTTCTGCTAGTTTGGCTTAAATTTTGGACGAAGTTGGACCATTACATAAAAACCAACACCACGATCAGGAAAGAAGCGACGTGGGCCACCTCCATCAAAGAGCACTGTGCTTATGTCGTCCGAAAATATTGCCCTTTTGAAAGATAAGCGTGCTAAACGCGAAGCTAATAAAGCACAGGCCGAAAAGAGGAAGGCGGATAGAACCGAGAAGGCAAAGGCTAAGGCCAAGACACCAGCAAAAAAGACAAAGCCACCAGCAAAGACAACAGCAAAAAAGACAAGAGCATTAACATCCCTTCAACGTTATTCATTTGATGAAGATCAAGCTATTAGCATTGTGTGCTCCCAATTTTTGCCACGAAACGGTTTGAATACGGTCGAATGCAACAGGAAGTGTGGCATAGTTGTTCACCTCAAATGTGCCAAAGCCCAAGGTAGGTATGAATTTTCCAGCGAAGCCGAGGATGAACCAATGGATGAATAAACATCATTAATCATTACTTTTGACACCTAATGTATCCTAAAGTCGATTAAATAAAGGAACAATGAATGAACGTTCAATAAATATCCAAAATCTGATGTTATTTCTTCATTTTCACTCATATTTTCAAGTTTTTCCAAGTGGTCCGTCTGAGGACACAAAAAAAATTTCCGAAAAATCATGTGGTCGGAAATTTTGCGATAAAATTTTTTTTTTGTAATTCAATCGATAAACTGTCTTCGGCAAAAAGATTCCTTTGCTCATCCTCTTTCCAACGGTACCCCACAATATCAATATTATTTTCACCAGATGAAGATACAAACTAATTTCAAAGTGTGGTCCGTCTTAGGGAACATTACCTTACTATTATTTTTGTCTTAATGTATATATGTTTAATAAAACCGTTATTTAAACGGACTATATATATGGCCTTTTATTTTTCTTTAAATTTCAAAATATACATTTATATAAACCAAATGGTTTTGTAGAAAACCGGCTAACCGGTTTAAACCGCTAAACTTTTTTAATATTCGAAAAACCGTGTTTTTAAAAATTGTCAATTTCGGGTTATTTGAGAAACCTGTTTTTAAATTTTGTCGAATATTTGACAACACTAACCATGATTAGCACAAGCAAAAAATCTCCATTATTTATCATCCCTTTGATAAACATAAGTTGTTTGTGCCATTTTGTTGTTGCCTAAAAGTGACCATCTCCAGAAGCTTGCGTAATGTTATAGCCACTGATAAGAAAACGATAAACAAGGATTGATTATACATTAACATTTATACAAGCTGATATTTAACATTTCTAATTAAAACAACATAATTTAAACTCATTACTTTGATCGTAACAAAGAGGATGATGTTTCATAATTAGTTATTAAAAATAAAATTCTTTGATAAAAAAAATAAATGCACAAATCTCTCCTGTTACGGGTCTTTTGATACCAAATGTATTTACAATTTTTTTGTAAGCTCGGGCACAGCATTAAAAAGGTCAGCTACTAGGCCAATGTCGGCAACAAGAAAGATTGGTGCTTCGGCATCCTTGTTGATGGCCACAATTGTTTTAGAGTCTTTCATGCCAGCAAGATGCTGAATAGCACCAGAGATTCCGACAGCGAAGTATAGGTCTGGAGCTACAATTTTTCCTGTCTGTCCGATCTGCATGTCGTTCGGCACGAAACCAGCATCAACGGCGGCACGTGAGGCACCAACTGCAGCTCCAAACTTGTCTGCCAAGTCATATAGCATCTTAAAGTTGTCGCCCGACTTCAGACCGCGACCTCCTGAAACAATAACCTTGGCGCTGGCAAGCTCAGGACGATCCGACTTTGTGAGTTCGGACGAGACATATTCGCTTAGATTTGATTTAAAATCACCAGCTGGAGCTTGCTCAATGGCAGCGCTACCACCATCAGCAGGAACAGCTTCAAAATTTGTGCCACGTACGGTAATAACCTTGACGGGATCCTTGGACTTGAGCGTCATTATCGCATTTCCAGCGTAGATGGTGCGTACAAACGTATCCTCCGACTTGACATCGATAATTTCAGAAATGGGCGAGACATCCAACTTTGCGGCCACGCGTGGTAGCACGTTTTTGCCAAATGCCGTCGCACCTGCGATGATGTGCGTGAACTTGAATTGCTTTTGGGCGGCCAACACCAGAGACGTTACTGACTCGGCGGTGAAACCTTTGAAGGCATCATTCTCAGCCACGATCACTTTACTAACACCCTGCACTTTAGACACAGCCTCGGAAACCTGCGAAGTAGCAGAATTGTTACAAACGAATCAGCTGACGTTTAGTCAGAGATACTTACGGGTCCGCATTTAGTGCCAGCTACCAACACAGTTATATCGCCTCCGATTTTCTTTGCTGCTGCAACTGTGTTCAGCGTAACTGGATTTAAGACCTCATTATTGTGTTCAGCTACAACAAGTGTGCTCTTGCAACGATGTAGCTAAATGTGTGGAAAAAATGGTTAAAATTCTTCAATTTCACGTGTAAAAATTTGCACTCACAACGCTGCTGCGCAAAAGGTTTCGAGTGCTGGCGCTGAACATCATTTTTAATGCTTAACTCAGAAAAGCTTAAAGCAGAAAAAATATTAATCTATGTTTTAGAATACGAAATTATAATATTTTTAAGGATTGAATAAATGTTAACTCATTAATAATCACCACAATATTTGCCGTCGCCAAATTCGCGAAAGTCCAAAGTCAAAACTTTTGACAGCTGATAAATAAGGGAGCGCCATCTATGTTTAATTTCACTTCATTAAGGTACAGAACCAAAGTTAGATCAAAGTGCTGCCAAATTTATTGATTTTACCTTAAACATAGTGCTGATAACCGACACATGCAAATCATAACATTAATGATAGTCATGGTGTAATTATCCAGGTGCAACCGGTTTTTTCAAATCTCTCACAAAAATTAACACTGGCCTTATAAAAACAGATTTAACGTATATTTGAAGTAAAGCGAAATAAAAATAAATTTGTGAAAGTGTTTGTTTTTGAATTTTATGTATTTATTATGCCAAGACCTTCAACTAGCTTATCTTATTCTATCGAAGTGATTTAAGCTAATAGCCTCGCTGTAATAGACCAACCTTTCAGCTCCGACCCAAATTAATACCAACAAATTGCGACAAAAGCAAGTGAAGGATTTGCTGCTGCTTCTTCTTTACATGTCAGATCTTCTTTTGCACGCAATTTCTTATCGCGTGCCTTTTTAGCTTTTGATTAACTTCAGCTTATTTTGAAAGCATACTATTTAACAAAACAAAACGCGTTTAAAGCTGCATAAGCAAACGATCAAAAAATTTTCTTAGAGCTTCTTGAAGCTCTTTTTGAGAAAATTTTTTGACAACTATAGCAAAATTTATGGTGTGGTGGAAAAACAGCTTCCACCTGGATAATTACACCATGATGGTAGGTTAGCTTGCAGATGAACGAGCGGTGGAGAAATTTCACAAAGAACGCAATGACAAATTGAATTTTGAGCTGAAAATTATTGTTGGAAAATCTAAAAACTTTGTGTGATCATATGAAAGGTCTGTTAACTCTCTGTTATTATATGTAACATCGTACCAGAACATATATTTACATTAAAAAAATTATGAAGTACGTGAAACTAGATATCAGGAACAGAAAGACTGTAAAGTTAGCTACTCTCTTACTTCCGTAATTTTTTATAATACTCTCAAATTTTTGAGCGCAAAAATTTAAAAAAAATATTTTTCCCACACAAGGAATCTTTAAATTAAGAGTGTTCGTAAGGGCAACAATGTGGGTATCTACGAATATGGGCAATGCTCTAATAAATTATATTAGCAATCAGCCTTTCCGTTTCCATTCATTGACAACTACACCAACACCCTGAAAGAAAACCTACAGAGCGTAAAAGCTAGGAGTAGAATTAGTAACATCCTAGAACTTGAATGCTATGTAGAGCAGGTAAACAATGCAGTATATAATGCCTACGAATCTAGCTGCCCAACAGGGCACAAGGCAAGAACAAAACATACTCCTTGGTGGAGCGCTGAGTTAACCAGACTCCGAAAGAAGGTGCGATGTAGTTTTAATGCCGCAAAGCGCAACGGAGAATGGCACAACTACAAGGCGACTCTAACGGAGTACAATAAAGAAATCAGAAAAGCCAAAAGACAAAGCTTTAGAACTTTCTGCGAAGACATTTCTTCCACGCCAGCCGCAGCCAGGATACACAAAGCAATGGCTAAAGGCAAAGTGGAGACAAGAATGTCACTTCTATTGCCAGACGGAAGCTATACGCTTAGAGAAGAGCAACGAGCCAGTCACCTTCTAGAAACTCATTTCCCGGGCAGCACACCGGTAACTGAGTATGAGACAGCAGACAGGCAGATTACTCCAAATCAAGAAGAATGGAAACTCGCAACGAGCATTTGTACTAAGGCTCGTCTAGATTGGGCACTCAGAACCTTTCAACCATTCAAGTCAGCAGGTGTAGACGGCATCTTTCCTGCACTTCTACAAAAAGGTGCAGAAACTATATTGCCTCACCTAGTAAAAATAACTAGAAGCAGCCTTGCTCTGGGCTATATCCCAAGGAAATGGAGAAGGGCGATAGTCACCTTCATACCAAAAGTAGGGAAAATAGACTACACGCTATCAAAGTCGTTTAGACCCATTAGCCTTACCTCATTTGTACTTAAAACAATGGAAAAGGTAATAGATAACTATTTAAGAACTGAGATTCTGGAGAAGGCACCAATGCACCCATGTCAACACGCGTATAGGGCGGGTAGATCTACAGAATCTGCTCTATACCAGTTGGCTAGTAACATCCAGTCAGCTTTCAAAAACAAAGAAACCGTACTCTGTGCCTTTCTAGACATAGAGGGAGCCTTTGATAATACTTCTCACGAAGCTGTGAAGAAGTCTCTACATAAAAAAGGAGTAAGTGATATGCTCAGCAGATGGATATGCCAAATGCTTAGCACTAGAACTGCAGAAACAAAAGTGGGCAACACCACTAAAAGAATCAAAACAACAAAAGGCTGCCCACAAGGCGGAGTCCTTTCTCCACTGCTGTGGAGTCTTGTTGTGGACGAATTATTAACGATGCTAACCGAGAATGGCATAAAATGTCAGGGTTACGCAGACGACATCGCCTTAATAGCGAGAGGGAAGTTCGAGGATACACTCTGTAACCTGATACAGAGAGGACTGTCAGTAACAAAGGAGTGGTGTAACACGGTGGGATTAAGTATCAACCCAGCGAAAACCACCATAGTACCTTTTACTAACAAAAGAAGCCTGCCAAACCTCCGAACAATGAGAATGGATGGCACTGAAATTCCCTTCAAAGGAGAAGTAAAGTATCTGGGACTTACACTAGATTCAAAGCTTCTCTGGAGAAGACATGCAGAGGTAACTATAAACAAAGCAACGCGCGCACTCATGGTATGTAGGAGCCTGGCGGGGAAAAGCTGGGGTTGTAACCCAACAATTCTCCGCTGGATGTATACCATGATGGTGAGACCCATCCTCACATATGGTGCAATAGCATGGGCTGAGAGAACCAAGCTAACCACAATGAGGAATATGCTAACAAAGGTGCAGAGACTGGCCTGTGTATGCATCACAGGGGCCATGAGGACATGCCCTACAGCAGCACTAGAAGTAATTCTGGACCTAACACCCTTACACCTTGTCATAGAGGGAGTAGCCAAGCGAACTCTGCTGGGCATTGCAAAAGAGGGGACAGGTTTAGGTAAAACTATCAGCAGTAGAGAGAAGGAGGATATTGCAAAGCAGACTCCCTACATCGATCTACCAAGAGACGATATAGTAAAAAGGTATAACTTCGAAAAACACTTCGGATTTAAGCTTAGTACCAAGAAAGAGTGGGACAGCGAGATGATATCGCAAGTTAAGAAACCACATAGTATAGCATGGTATACAGATGGGTCCAAGACATTGGAAGGTATAGGCGCAGGGGTGTACGGGCCAAGAACCAAGCACTTTGAACCTATGGGGACAACACCCAGTATCTTCCAAGCGGAAATCCTAGCAATACAGCTGTGTGCACAATTCAATCTGGACCGTAAATACAAAGGTCAGGATATAGTTGTGATGTCAGACAGCCAAGCAGCAATCAAAGCATTAGTTTCCTGTGAGATATCATCGAGAATAACATGGGAATGCCTAACAAAACTCAACGAGCTAGGCAAGAATAACACTGTTACTATACTTTGGGTCCCAGGACACAAAGGAATACAGGGTAACGAAGAAGCCGATGGTCTAGCGCGACAGGGTGCAGCCACAAAATTTATAGGACCAGAACCATTCTGCGGATTGGGCACACATTCTATAAAAGAAGAACTAAGAAGGGAGGAGAGGCATAAACGTTCAAACCTTTGGAAAAGCCTCCCAAAGCTAAGACAATCCAAATTGCTCCTCAGAGATTTTAACACTCGGAGAGCAAAATTGTGCATAAGCTTAGGCAAACCGAATCTTAGGATTCTAACGGGGTTCCTTACAGGACACTGTAAACTGAAATACCACCTGATGAAATTGGGCATAGAGACCGATAGTAACTGCCGTTTCTGTGAAAAAGCAGAGGAGACTCCAATACACCTACTTACAAACTGCGACGCCGTGGCTCGCAGGCGTAAACTAGCACTGGGGAATTATGAGCTGAGTCTAGAGCAGGTTTCATCCCTTGAACCTAAGAATATTCTCAAATTCATTAGAGAAATAGGGCTGGATGAAATTCTGTAATCCGCAAACCCAGCGGAGCTTTGAGAAGGAGGTACAATAGATCTCATTTAGGTCGCAGTACGCATCTCCACCACACAACATTAACATTAACATTAACATTCCATTCATTGTCGACCTTATTGAAGAAAAGTTGTGTTTTTTATTCAGTCAGCAGACAAAATAACAATTGTAGTTTCTCCTTGAATGCAAAATTTTTCATTCATATTCATAAAAAATTTAATCGCCGATTTTAGGGTATGTTCACGCAACCTGTCTCACAAAATCAGCTTATTTTCGAAATTATAAGCACGCCTCATTGCATGAATGCTATTATTATTAAACAGTTATTATTATTAATAAATACACTACACAACAATTTTTCATGGTTTCGCCGTACTAATATACCTTTTTTGACTTGAAACCCAGATATTACTATAGTTAAACTGATATCAGCACCTTTTTTGATAGCAACAAACAAACTAACTACATAAAAGCCATAAAATTAAAAATTTTTAATTTGAAAACAAATTTAATTCAAAGTAAATAACTGCTGTAAAAAAATGGAAAAACAGGAATAATTGTTCAAATACAGCAGTTGCTTAAACATAAGAGCTCGCCTTTTACTTTTGAGTATCCATGCTTTTATTTGCTCAGTTGATCTTTCTAGAGTGCTTATGTTTATCATATTATACAAGCACAAGAAAAACAGTTCGCTTAAATAAATTTTTTTAAATGTAAATAATTTTTTTAAGCAATTGTCAAACAAAACTATTTCGATATGTGTGTGTTACTACTTTGATACCACATAGTATAAAGTCGTTCATGGTTTCAATACTATAGTATCGATACCATATGTGTGTACCTAGTATAAAATTTCTAAGGAATTTATTTGAAAAATAATATGCTGAGGATAATATGAAAATAATATGAATTTCAGAATAGTTGCATTTATGATGTGACCACAATATACATTTAACAAAAAACTTCTCAGAGCAAAAATTTGTTGCGAAATTAATCTTTAAATTTAATTCTTTTTCTTTGCCAACAGAGTTTTTAACCTCAATTTTTGGTTTGTCACATAGAACACTTTAGAAGTCATCATGTATTGCAAAAAATTCTGAAGAAATTTAAAATATATTAAATTTGAAAATATATTTAAGGATTTAAGATTAAAAGGACATTTTTGTCCAACATATAACTATATAAGAATGATAAATAATTTTTTTCTCTAGACAGAGAATGTCCTTTCTCATGTTATATCCTGCTTCATGATATTTTAAAAATTTAACAATGTAAAAAAATCATTTTTAAAAATTATAAGTAATCTTGAAAGATAAAGATTCTTCTTAAAGAAAATCCTGACGTGCTACAGGAGATCTGAGAACTACAATTTTGTTTAAATATAAAATTTATAATGTGTTAAAAAATTCGATAATTGTGGCTGTTGTAATATAAATGCTATTATAATTAAATGCTTTTCTTTTGACATATCTTTATCGATTGCTTGAAGTTGATTTGGCAGAAATAGTTTAACTCAAAACGGCTTGATTAACTTTAATAATGCGTTACCTGTGTTCCGATTTTACTGAAAGCTTTTTCGAAATGTTATAATAAATTGTAAGGAATTTTTTTCAGAAACTAAAAATGGTAATCATAATTTAGACTGTTTTGATATCGAAATTTATTAAAATAAGGCAGTCATGAACTCAATGCGTAATGTGTACTAAGATATTTTGTTGTTGATATACATTAGTAAAAATATTTAGAAATGTAGCATATGTGGCTATTTGATGGATGCAAAATATTTTTAGATGCCAACATGCATCATTAGTTATTTCCGTTATGCTATGTTCACATTGATAGCTAAATGCGTATTTACAAAATCCACATTTACGAACGGCTCTTTACTCGCTGTAGGAGTAACAGGGACAAATATATATATATTAAATGCTCTAAATACTCATTTAGCTCTCAGTGTGAACGTAGCATTAATTAAACGTATTACTCCTTGTATATTCGACAAAATCTATTATGTTATAATAGATTTTATGAGGGAATTTTTAATCGGTTTCTAATTTTCAAGATGATTTGTAACTGGATTTGTGTTTGATTAAATAATCAATGAATAGTTCTATATCAATATTTTCAATAATTTTAAAAGTCACAACAGTTTAATGCTATACAAGAATTTTTTTTAATATATATAGAAAAAAATTTATAAATTTTTCTTTAATCTTAAATTTGTATAAATAAAAAAATCTTTATTGATGAAAAATATCAACTTTTACATATTTTGATTTTTTATTTGTATCCGAATGGAAATATATATTATAAAAAGTATATTTTAAGTACATGTGGCGGTAGAGTGGGTTAAGACTTGTGGGTAGAGTGCGTGCTTCCACCGCGGGTAGCCCGGGTTCAATTCCAACTCAGACAGAATGTTTTTTCAATTCAATTAATTTTTTTGTTCGGTCGTCACCTCTCTGCAGACAATGGCAAACCTTAGAAAGTAAAAAACTTACATGTAAAGCTTCTTGAGAATATAAGCCGTTCGGATTCAGCACTGAACTCGTAGGTCCAGTTCTCAATCATTTGTTTTTAAATATTTAATAGCACACACAACACAATTGATCAATGGAAGCTCGGTCAAAGTCCTTTCTAGGGTTCAAATGGCCAATTTATTTTGTATTTTAATTAACGAGTCTTGGTCACTTTAAAAACTTAGCGAAGTTAAACTTAGGCAATTAAAAGCTTAGTTGGACTTGATTAGTTTCAAACCAAAATGGTTATAAATAATAATTTTTAAAGTATAGTTTAGATAAGAACTCCTGTTTAACCCAAAATTGCATAGACAATGTCAAGAAAATGTTTTCAAATATCTCCAATGTGGATATCTTTTTTGTTTTTTATTCATACTATTCCCTGAAATACTTTGAAACATAAGAAATTCATTCGTTCGGAAAAAATTTTCTAACTTTAACTGAATTTTCTTAATCATTCAAAACCAAATTTGTAAAACTGTTGTATTTTCAACGGTAGTATAAATTAATTTTATATATATTAGCACTTCACAGTCCTTAAAATTTCGGTTCTCATCACTGTTTTCACTTTTATTGCTCACTCTCAACAAGATCCAGTTTTTTTTCTTAAGTGTATTTTTTGTCTATTTTGAAAGTAGATAAGAATATTTTAGCGAAATTTCAAAGTTGTTTATTGATTATTAAATTGGCAACGGAAAAGACCACTTCAAATAATGGGTCGTTGGAGCAAAGCCAGGGATCGGGTCAGCAAACAAATCCAGAGAGAAGTGAAACGAATTGATGAAGACATAAACGCAGAACTCCAAAGATTTCGGCATCGGCTCGCTGAAACAGATAGCTCAGCCAGTCAAGCAAATGAATCATGTCAGCCGCAGGGTGAATTGTTCGAGGCAATTGCAGCTGCACAAAAAAGCCCCTCAACTCGTCTTGATCAAGAACTTAGTGTGGATCCCTCAGTTGAGGTTGTCACAAGAGTTGTGGAAGTGAAGTCATTACCAGTAAACTTCAATCCAAAGAGATTAAAACCAGGTCTGGGATATATTATTAATCACAAAACATTCGAAGATGAAAATTTGCTTGAACGAATTGGTAGCGAATTAGATGTTAAGCGAGTAGAGGAAGTATTTGCAAGTTTTCAGTTAACCACTGAAACTATACATGATGGGACAACAGCTGATGTTACAAGACTCATGGCAGAAGGTGCGTAAAAGATCGAATAAATTTAAGCTTATTTAAAACGAATATGACGAGTTTTCAGTTGAGGAATTTAATTTTGAAAAGCATTCCTGCCTGGTTCTCGTCATTATGTCTCATGGCTATGAGCGCGATATACTTGCAGCCAAAGATGGTAATTATTCGCTGTACAAAAATGTCCTATATCCCATCTTGCGTAATCCTACTCTTGTTGGAAAAACTAAAATGCTATTTGTGCAGTCGTGCAAAGGACTCACCGACCTAACTTTAGCTACCGATTCCAGAGCTTCTTACGGCCAACCCACTAAAACACCTGATGAGATTCTACAATTTCATAGTTGCGTTGAAGGTTAGATAAAGTTGTTAAGTTGCTCAGTCTTTTTGTTTATTGTTTGCCTCTTAACTTAAAGGATGCACTGTATTAAGCGATTTTACAAAACTTATTAATCATAATCTCTTTCAGGCTATGTTTCTTATAGAAGTCCCACTGATGGCTCTTTTTTTATTCAAATACTTTGCGATAAAATAGCATCTCTCGGTGATGCCGAAGACATACGTGATATTTGCAATAGCGTTATAGGAACCGTAAAGGACGTTATATAGTAAGTTCATCTCGTTTCATTTCAATGTTGGTTTAATTAGTAAAAACTTTTTTAGTGATTTGCAAATTCCAATGCTGCATACGAATCTGACAAAATCATTCGTTTTTGGACATTATAAAAAACAAAGCATTTCCGAAACATGACATTTTAAAGGTTCTACAAAAAAAAAATAAAGTAAAAAGTAAGTTCTCATAAATAATTATATAAGATTTGTGTTAAAACGAATTAACTGTTATAAATCAATCTAGCTCTGCTGTTTATTATTAAACAGCAGAAATTTATATAAGTCCTTAGAACTTACCAATTTAAGTACGTTTATACTATGATGATGAGTAACCTAGAGATGGGTTCTTCTGCACCTAGAATATACCTACTGTATTTAGTTCACGTCTTTTTAAATAAAAGCTTATTTTTTTTAAAAAATGTTACTTTTTATTTATTTTTGACTTTTTAGTCTTAAAGGTTTATTATTAACATCTTTTATTTTCAAAACTTTTGGAGATATAGCATTTTTATTAATTTGTGGGCGGTAAAATGGGGTGTGGCCAAATGTTTTTCATAAACCCATGTTTTATTTGATGAAACTTCACTTTTTAAATTTCAGCTGAATCAGCCCCGTAGTTTTAGAGATATATAATTTTTATGGATTTGTGGGCGGTAAAAGGGGAAGTGGCAAAAAATTTTCTTTTTTATCCTCTACTCGAAGGAAGTTTACTGCCAAAATTTCAGCTGAATCGGTAAAGTAGTTTTAGAGATATAGCATTTTATAGATTTGTGGGCGGTAAAAGGGGGAGTGGCAAAATTTTTTCCTTAATTATCCTCTACTCGAAGGAAATTTATGATTTGTGGGCGGTAAAAGGGAGTGGCAAAAATTTTTATCATAATATTGCATTGTCACCGGACTTACATATGTGTGCTAAATTTCAGCTTAATCGGATACCAAAAAGATGTAGAAAAATAGCTTGCAAGTTTTGAAGACATACATACGAACGAAGCAAGTCAAATAAAAGCTTATAAAAAGCTTCTTTTTTTGCGTTTCGATAAAATTTTACAACACAAATTGTAAATTCATTACGTAGGCAAGTGTTTTCAAAGCATGTTTGGAAAAGGCTTTAATTATTATATTGTAGGTAAGCTTACTCCAAACACTATTCCAGAATGGCTGAATGGGTAGCTGCTTTTTTTACTGTTGGCAACCATGCTTCTCAAGTAGATATTTGTTTATTTTGAAACTGATAAGAATATTTCAGCGGAATTTAAACGTATATTCAATGAATTAAGGTATTTAGTATCTATGACTATAACTGAGTTGGCATCGGAAAAGAACACTTTAGATAATGGGTTTGTGGACCAAGACCAGGGATCGAGTTCGAAAAGAGGTAAAACGCATAGGCGAAGACACAAATGAAGAAGTAAGAAGATTTCGACATCGACTCGCTGAAACGGATGACCAAGTTAATCTTGCGGCTGATTCATGTTTGCCACAGAGTGCATCATCTGTGGCAGTAGTTGTGCCTAGCCCTAAAAATCCTACTACTGCTGCAGATCAAGAACTTAGTGTAGTTGCAGTTGCCACAATTGACAAAGTAAAATCAATACCGGTTAGCTGCAATCCACTGGGATTAAAACCGGGGCTAGGATTTATTATTAATCACAGAACCTTTAACGATAAAGAGTTGAACGAAGTAGTATCGAGCTAGATGTAAAGCGGCTGGAAAAGGTATTCGCAAGTTTTAACTTAAGTTCACAAACTGTACATGATGGAACAGTAAGTGATGTTGAAAGACTCATGGCTGAAGGTATGTACGTTAAAATATTGGAATTTGAATTTTTTTTCTTGTAACTTCATGCTATTTATAGTCTTAATTTTGTTAAACTTCTTAAACTTTTTTAGTAGAGGAATTTGATTTTACGTCGTATTCCTGTCTGGTTCTCGTCATCATGTCTCATGGGCATGAGTGCAATGTAATTGCAGCCAAAGATGGCAATTATTCGCTATACAAAGATGTGATGTATCCTATCTTGCGCAATCCTACTCTTGTGGGAAAAACCAAAATGCTATTTGTGCAATCATGCAAGGGAGTCACCAATCTCGCATTTACTTTGGATTCTAAAAGAGCTTTTAATGGACAACCTACTAAAACACCGGATGAAATTTTACAATTTTATAGTTGCGTTGAAGGTGAGTTGAGGACAATTTGTAGCTACTTTTTTATATGTAGCTACAGTCAGGCGGCGATCAAATCCATGCGCTCCGCTAGCATCAAGTCCAAAAGTGTCTTGGCTGGCAGAGATGCACTAGATGCACTATGCGCTTCGAAAAGAGTGCGCATCTACTGGGTCCCTAGCCACCAGGGCATTGAGGGAAACGAGATGGCAGACGGTTTAGCAAAGGAAGGCGCCGGGCTGGAATCAGAACTCGCAGAACATGTACTTACTCCGCTACAAGAGTTGTACAGGAACCTCGAAAGAGCCACACTAGCAGTGAATCGTAGATGGAGAGATACGACAACGTGCAAAATCTCGAAAATCATGTGCAATGTACAATGCGAAAAACGAACTCGGTTCATCTTGGCACGCCCGCGCAAAGATTGCAGGACACTAGTGGGCATGCTCACTGGTCACTGCATGACGGCAGCCCACGCGAGGAAGCTTGGCATCACCACGGATGACAACTGCAGGAAGTGCAAAGAACTGGGCACAGTGGAGACCCTGAAGCACCTACTATGCACATGCCCCGCCCTACTTAGATCGAGACTAAAATACCTAGGCTCATCGACGTGCCCGTCACTTAAAGATGTAGCCAGGGTGTCTCTAGAATCCCTCCTAAGGTTTGCGAACTCAACGCAAATCTTTAAAGACTTTTAAAACAAACACAAAGGTTCCTTTTGTTCGCTACCGGTACCACTAAGGACCTGAATTGGTCTATGTGAGCCTCACGAAGGCATCCGGTCTAACCTAACCTAACCCTACTTTTTTATGAAAAAATTAACATATTTTAGGAATTTATTTTTAAAATTAGCTGTGAGTAGAAATTTCGAAAAAAGTATTAATTTATTTTATTTTCAGGCTATGTTTCTTATTTAATGCCTACTGGCTCAATTTTTATAGAAATACTTTGCAATAAATTAGCAGCCCACGGTAATACCGAAGATATACGAGTTGTTTGCAATAGTGTTATAGAAACCGTTAAAGAGGATATATAGTAAGCTTTTTTCCTTTTTTTACTTTTTTTTTTTTTATTAATTTTTGTTTTTTTACAGTGACATGCAAATTCCAATGCTGCACACGAATTTGACGAAACCATTTGTGTTTGGCCATTATATAAGATGAGAAATTCTGAAACTTAATTCTGCAAAAAATATGATTTTCAAAGAGTCTTTTCACTATCTTTTTACGGTTGATTTTTTGGTGGTCCCCGCAGTGGTTCTCAAAATTCCCCTATTTTTCATCAAATTACTTTTAAAAAAAAATTAATAAATGATATTATTGATTTTTTTGATTGAACGTGACAATAAATAATAAGGCTATTCATAATTTGCATACGCAGGTCTGCTATTTTTACGATTTGTTATTTTTACGCCAACTTACGTAAGCGTATTTTATTTTGTATGCAAACGAAAATACGGAAACACGCGTAAATAAAAGTAGCCCCAGGATGTGTTTTTTGCACCTCGTATGGAATTTTCAGTAGTTTCTATTTGTGATCCTTTTTGTGGTTTTGCGTTTTTCTTTGAAACTAGAACTGGAAAAGTCAAAAGCAAATCAGTATTTTTAAAGCGATATTGTATAATTTTGTCTAAGCCGGTTAGTATGTGACTAGTTAATATTTTTCTGGAAATTTATACTGTTCAAGCGGAATGTTAGGTTAGGTTAGGTAAATAGGGTTGTGCACCGTTACTGGCGCTTCCGCGGGGGCCTATAGGTCCATTCCGAATCCCTTTTTTTATCGTAGTACCATAATAACCATAATTATTTAGATTATTCCTCAAACCAGCCTATGCTTTTTATGAACCTCCAGATGTCTAGCAGTAGTGTGTTCGCTAAAACTTCCAGGACTTTGAAAAATCTTTTGCCCATATATCGGAGTCGACGATTCCGTAGACTCAGACATTCGCATAGAAGGTGATTTATTGTTTCTGTTTCTACCGGATCCTTGCAGCTCCGACAAAAGTCTGGGGCTGTTATGTTCATTCTATTGGCCATTACCCCAATTAGGCAATGACCTGTTAGAATCCCCACAAGAATCAGGATTTCTCGTTTGGCCAAAAGCAGAAGGCTTTTGGTTTTCTTCTCATTTAGCTCTGGAATGTTAAAAACTTAGATATTTACATTCAGTAGATAACACTGTTGGGACAAGGGATTCCAATCCCGGAAGCTTTTGTCGATCCCGGAATTATCGGGATTGAAAATCTCAATCCCGGGATCCCAGGACTAGTTCGGGATTGAAAATTTTAAGAAGTAAATAATTCATAACGTTTTTAATACATTTTTGGTTATTTATTACTTGAAACTAAAAAAATATAAAAAATTAATTCATTTATAAAGTAACAAAACAAAACACATTAAGGATATTCACAATTGCGTGATTTTCAGTGTAGTTAAAAAACTCAGTGGTGTTGTACCACACTTTACCGAGCGGTTTTTATATTTTTTCTTGTTTTACATGAAATCTCTTAAAACCAAAAGTGTGGTAATTTTAAGTACCCCAATGATATGTTTAACGAACGTGGTTTTTAAAGTTCCATAAAAAACTGATCGGTTATTTTATAATTGCGAAAATTAAAGAAGCTCAATTTGCAAGTTAAACTTTTTCATTCCATATATTAATATATATCAAATTGGATAGTTAATTTATTTGTATAGTAACAAAAAGCTATAGTGGGAGCTTCCCAACCACAAATGCTATTTTAAAGGGTGCTCATGTGATTTTCAACTATGGCAAAAAAAAACCATACTATGCCACACAATTGTGAATACCCTTATTGTTAATAAACGCAAAAACATAAATAATATTAATGACTATCACATTGTATAAGTGACTTCTTTCAGTGGATTGCCAAATTTATTGGACATGTCAGAAAGTAATTTTTATATGTATTTATTTTGCAAAGCTTCTTTTTAAAAATCAAATCGTTTGTTTCTATGAAAAAAAGATGAACCAACATGATAAAAATAAACCTAGAGATATATTTGACATTAAAGTCAGTTGGATTTTCGTTTTTGTGGCGAAGAAAAGCAAAAAAAATTTGTTTGGCCTATTTTATAAGAAAGAATCAACGGGACAAAGATCAAATTTATATTTTTTATCCTTTTATGGTTTTAATGATACGAATATTAAGAGGGTTCAAAAAACATAGATCTAAAGGGTTGAAAAACCTTTGAAACATTAAAAAAAGACTATGTGCCGAACAGAAGCAAAACTCTTATTTTCTTTGTACAAGCTTGTAAAACGAAATTAGAGCAGGATAAAATGAAAGGTATGTTTTTTTCATTTTTTAAGTGGCTTAAATGGTAGGAATATTACCTCAAAAAAAACTACTTTGTAAATTTTTTAACCTAGACATTGAAAGGGTTAAAGAACAAAAAATATAAAAAAGACAGAACAGTTTAAGGTCTTATGTACTAAATAAATGTTTCATTTTTTTTTGTACACCGCCTTCATGTTTTTTCAAATTCAATTTTTTGTTTTAATTATTTTTAAAGTAATACATTAATCAGATCAACGCGTTTTACTTTTAATTGGAAAGTTTTGTTCGAATATTATTACAAATATAACCCGCTAATGAGAAGCACTGTTCTGTTTCTATGCTAGTTGGAGACAGTTGTACGATAATCGTAAGCAATTTGTAAGTTTCGATCACGATTGCCTTCACCACAAAACCATATTATTTCCTAAGTATCTGAAAATTTTGAAATACATAGCTGACTTCCCGATATTGCAAATTCTTCTAAAACTTTGCAAAGTCTTTGCTCCAGTGATTCACACTCGTCGTCCTAATAATCTTTTTCAGCCTCAATAAAATATTTTTTCTAATTCTATATTCTTATCAACTTAAAATGAAATATTTGCATTTACATGAATATTTGTAATATAAATTTTTTATTTAAAAATCCCGGGATCCAGGAAAGACAATCCCGGGAACTAAAAGGGCTTAAATCGTCCGGGATTTAGGGATCCCAGGATTGACTTCCCTAGTGGGGACGTCAAAAGATATACAAAAATGCCGAGACACGTAAACTAATTTTTTGGTCATAGAATTTAGTGGCATACTCAGTTTTTCCCAATCAGATCAAAATCTCGAGATATTTGAGATTGAATTTTAGCCACTTTCCCGAGAAACAATTTCATATTTTGTGTTAATAGTGTAGCTGATATATGTCCGGTGTCCGTGTCGGTAAATGTCCGACCTCTGCATCGAAATAAGTGCTAGTTCTGGAACACCTTGGGTAGGTACAATGTACGAACGAAGACCGAATCGGGCACTCTTCGTCAGTTTGTTGTGTCCGAAAGTAGTAACTCGTTTTTGACCACTTTATTGGCATAATACAGACTTACTACGGTACTATTCCAGTTGACTTCCGAGGTACTTGTTGGGTATGTTTCGGTTACAGTATAGTTGAGACTCAGGCCAGTTTCGATACATATCAGCTACTTTATTGACACAATATATGATTTTTTTTCTCGGGCCTAGTTCGCTGAAGCTTGTTTGCATTCGGCTTAATATCAATGCGCAATTAATTTTTTTTTCATCAACTGCGCAGTTTTTCGTTAGCTTTAAAAAATAAAGTTGAGTCTGATACTCGGGAATTTTGTGCCTCAGTAGTTTTCTACGGACACAAATAGTTTCTTGGGTTTTAGACCCATTTTTAGCTATATTTTCTTTATTGAGACCAAAAATTTTGATCACGTCCGATTTTGCTTAAACTTTCAGAATTTAGTCTACTATAATATAAAAGAAAATTTTCACCAAACTCGCCTCTTAATAGGTCAATTGTGCGCGTGCTGTGTGGCATGTAGCACCGTCTAGTTGAAACCACATGTTGAAACCAACCAAGTCCATTTCTGCCATTTCGGGCAAAGAAAAGTCGGTAATCATCGCACGGCACCATAATCCATTAATTGTAATGTTGCGATTTTCATTATTTTTGAAAAAGTACGGTCCAATGATGCCGCCGGACCACAAATTGCACCAAACAGTACATTGGCTGCTCTTCAGACCGAATTCGGCAATTCTGTTTGTTGGCGTACCCATTGAGCCAAAAGTTAGCTTCGCCGCTGAAGACAGTTTTTTGATAAAAAGTGGATCTTCATCCAACTTTTCTAGGGCCCATTCTTTCTTCATTTCCTGCACCAGCTGTATTTTGTATGGTTTCATACCGAGGTCCTTACGTAAAATCTTCGAATTGACAGTAGACATATCGTTATCTTCATTGGCACAGGCCAACACAGCAGCAATATCCTCCTTGGTACACACTCTCCACATACGGGTTGGTGGATTAATGTCAAATAAAGTGAAACTGGTGTGAAATTTGGTCACAAAATCTTGAATAGCCTGTTCGGTGGGTCGATTAAGACGACCATAAAATGGACGTAATTTGCGAAACACATTTTTCACAGAGCACGAATTTTTATATTCAGCCCTATCGTCGTAGTACGATATCGTAGAAACCACGAAAAAGGCATCACTGAGTTCATTCGTAGCGTCATTCGTAGATTTTTAAAGTAATTTTTTACGACGTGTTTTGAATGTCGGTTAAAATTTTTAAATAAAATTCGGAAGGAATAACCACTTTTACGGTATAAACTTTTATTAAAATTTTCTCCGACAACCAAAACTCGTCGTAACAAATTACTTAAAAAAATCTTACGAATGACGCTACGAATGAACTCAGTGATGCCCATACCTATCGATCCCCTCCTGAGCCAGTTCGATACAAGGGTACTTTTTTCATATATAATCGCTCCGTCCTAATGCACACGTAACAAGGTAATTATTTTGTATTCCGTTATTTAATCATAAAGAAACGACAAAAATAAATTTTTAATCCATTTATGGTGCTTATTATGATAATGATAACACCTAACTAATATTGAATGGGCTTTTTTTTAAATTGTTGCTTAACTTAACTAATTATGATCTATGGCTTCTTGGCTTACTCTTTAGTTATTATGAAAAAAATTGTAAATAAATGCCATTGGAACAAAAATCAAACTGTGCTGTTTAGCAGGTAGCTCATGAGTGATTGTCAAAAATACTTTGTTTTAAAAATCAATATGCAATTTATTACAGATCATGCAGTCGAATAAATATTGATAATATTTATAAAAACATAATATGGTGCAATAAAATGAAAATTTATATAATACTGGCAGAGTGACGACGTGAATGCCTGATCCTAGAGTTCGAATGTTGACTGCTTCAATAGATAAGTATTAAAAAAACTGAAGCACATAATTACATCTAGTTTGGCTCAAATTGGATTTTTCATGTAAGCATGCTAGCTTTTGTGTGGGAAAAGAGAATATTATGTATTATACCTGAAATGATCGTGTATACGATCTTTAATTGATAACTGGTGATTAAAGAAAATCCTAAGCAAAACACGACAGATCTTTGCGATCTACCCAGCAACATTGTTATTACAAAAGCTTTTCGAATAGGCGATAATTTGAAAATGCTCAACAAGAGAGCACAACTTACCAATACCAATAGAGATACGAGATCGTTATGGAAAATTTGGTATACTAGGAAAATAGCTGTATCAATTCACTTGTTGTAAGTCTCGCTTGTAGTCCTCTCAATTATAATAGAGAAAATGGCAACTTTTGATAAGATTTGTTTTTTATTGAAATTAAGCGCACTGATTATTTCGGTCACATAAAAGATACTGTTCAGGATTTCAAGTAATCAGTCCATAACAGACACTTAAAATTGTAACGTTGTGCATATTGGTTCGCTTGGATTTCCTCTTGATTTTAAAAACGCCTTATTATTAACCTTATTTTTTTAACAACAATTTGTGTTGCAAGCAAACACGTTACAAAACTTGTAAATCATTGAGGAAAAAATGTCTGCGAATGTTAAACGACGTGTATGCATTATCGGCGCGGGTGTTGCGGGTCTCTGTGCGCTCAGGCACACGTTGGAACTCGACATGGAAGTGACCCTTTATGAGCAATCGGATTGCATTGGTGGCACCTGGGTGTATTCGGATAGCATTGAGGAGGGACCGTTTGGCGAGGATGTGCACAGCAGCATGTACGAGGGTTTGCGGTAGGTGATGCAAAATATTTTTAGCTAATTTTTTATATTTTTTTTTTGTAACTAAAAACGACAAAAATTGTCTTTTGCTGCAGGCATAAATTAATGACAAAAGTTAAAAGTACCAGTTTTATTTTTATGACCCCTAGAAGTGAAACAGTTATACCGCAATGAAGTGAACCATCTGTTTTGGTGATTTATTTTGTCAGTTAAGAGGGGAAATTTATGCACATAATCAGGGTTCAGGGAAATAATGTCCAATGAAATAACGCCAAAAAAAAAAAAAAATAAGGCCCAAAATATTTTGAACTTACAAAAATTAAATGACGCCCAAAAATCAATAATGAAATAAGCTCCAAAAATTAAATAACGCCCAAACCGAAAATGAAATAGCACCCAAAATATTTAAAAAATAAATAATGTCTAAATAATGGTTCAGGAAAATGACGCCCAAAATAAAAAAGTAAATAAAGCCTAAAAACTTTCTATACAAAATCGGGCGTTATTTAACAAGGCCCAAAATTTTGGTCTTTATTTCATTTTACATTGGCATTACTTAATTTTTCTAGATGGGGCGTTATTTCAATATGAAACCAAGCCCAGAAATTGAAAAATTAAATAAATTTTTCATACAAACTTGGTCGTTTTTCATGGCGTGGTGTCATATCGCCTAATGTCATAAAGCCCAAAGCAATGGAAGTCACAACGCCCAAGAAATTTGTGTGTGATTTGTTGTTGTAACTTGTTTGCGGATTTGGGCCATATGACTTCCAATTGGGTCTTATGACATATTATTTTAGGCGAAAAACTATGCGTCATAAAGCCCAACACGTCATCATATAGCCCAACGTCAGAAAGCCCAAATCAAGGAAGGTCATAATGCCCAAAAGCATGTCACAAAGCCCAAATCTAAAAGCAAATATAGTCACAGTGCCCAAATGAAATGTTATATCACACAAAGAAAAAGTTTGGGCGTTATGACATTCCTTATATATTTGGTTAATATGACTAAAATTTGGGCTGTTTGATTTGTTTCAAATGGAAATAAGTCCGATTTCTTAAGAAGATTCTCTCAAAATTTGCACTTGTACGAAATATTGCATTATGACTTTGGGTTTTATGGCATATGTCATATTGTAACG
Source organism: Dichetophora obliterata (assembly GCA_963920525.1). Classification (NCBI taxonomy): domain Eukaryota; kingdom Metazoa; phylum Arthropoda; class Insecta; order Diptera; family Sciomyzidae; genus Dichetophora; species Dichetophora obliterata. Next base: position 232,713,382 of record OY986437.1, on the reverse strand, counting down.
CTGAACGTCATAAAGCCCAAAGCGAAAATGTCACAAAACCCAAAGCATGTCATAACGCCCAAATTGGGGGAAAAAATGGTCGCAACAATTAACTTTATTTTGGGCTATATGACTTTTAACTTCGATTTGGTATTGCCCAAATGGAATGCCATAAAGCCCAATTTTTTTTTCCTTGAGTGTTACGACATTAGAGTTGTCTGTTGTGACCATTTTCCCCCCCAATTTGGGCGTTATAACATGCTTTGGGCTTTATGACATTGGACGATATGACACTACGCCGTTTTTCAATATGAAATAAGACCAACAATTTTGGACTTTGTTGGGAGTTATTTAAATAGTGTAGGCCTAAAATGTTTTGCGCTTTATTTGATTTTTTATTTTGGGCATTATTTCATTGGACGTTGTCTCCCTGCACCTAAAATAATATTTGAAACAAAGCCATAAATTATGAATTAACGCTCAAAATAGAAAATGCAATAAAACTCAACATTTTTAGTCTTATTCATTATGAAATAATGCCAAAGTTTATATGAAAAATTGCTGGGCTTTATTTAATTTTTCTATTTCTGGGTTTGGTTTCACAGTGAAATAACGCCCAAAATATAAAAAATTAAATAAAGCCCAATTAAAATAAAATAAAACCCAAAATTTTCGGCCTAATTTCATTATGAGCCTTATTTCATTATGAAATAACACCCGAATTTGTTTGGAAAATTGTTGGGATTCATTTCATTTTCTATTTTGGGCGGTTTTTCCCTGAACCCACAATCAGCTTGTAGAGGGTACATTTGGTTTACATGAATAAAAAAATGTTGAGCTTTATTCGATCAAATAACCCTCTTTACATGAAATAAATTATAATTAGATAAGATCAAATTAAAATTAGGAATCCAAATTTGTTAATATGTGTCGCCTAATTAAAAAAATCCCGACACCTGAAGTCTAATGTTATTTTTCAGAAACCATAAAAACTATATTTTTTCTGTCACAAGCTTCAATTATCAACTAAAATTTAACCTTTTCAAAAATCTTCTTTTTATTAAGCATTTATTTTTTTAATTAGCACAAAATCCCATTTTAAGGTTCATATTAACTAAACAACTTTTACTCTTTTTTTAAAATCACCCAAAAATTTTTCATATAAAATTTTTTCCACATAAAACTTAAAAGTTAAAGTTAAAATACCAACACAGCCGTGTGTAAATGTTTTCGAAGGTTTCAAGTTTTTTTTATTTTGATGACGTCATTTATAGAGGGCATTGTTTTGATCTAAATTTTTCAAATTCCAATTGCATAGTACGTTTTGAATATCAAAGGTGTCAAATGCATGTCTTAGCCGTTTTGCCAATTTTTCTGGAATTTATGAAGGCTTCTATAATGACGTCACTATGTATAGGAGGTACAAACCAAACAAAACAAAAACAAATTGGCCATTTCAGTCCATGAAAGGACTTCGATCGAGTTTCTATTGATCAATTGTGTTGGGTGTGTTGTTAAATCTTTAAATACAAATGATCGAGAACTGAACCTACAAGTTTTATGCCGTCTCCGAACGAATTATGTTCTCAAGAAGCTTTAAATGACAGTTTTTTCTCTGTGAGGTTTGCCATTGTCGGAAGAGAGGTGGCGGCCGAACATAAATATTGATTCAATTATTATTGTAATTATAAATAAAAATGAATAATTAATACAATTATTTATAATTAAAAAACTTACCATTCACTCTAGCCATTGTCGGAGGTAGTAGTCCGAGAGCTGACAGACATTTTAGATCTTAGGCTTAGGTTTAGTAGACCTGGACCCACAATTTTATTTTTTATATATGAAAATTTTTTCGCAACAAAAATGTTTTTGAGGCATTTTGAATATTTGAAAAATGAAAAAATGTTTTTGAGGCTTTTTGAATATTTGAAAAGTGAAAAAATAAACAAGCCAGACAATTTAGTCGGATCTAAGATACTGCCAGGTGTGTGCAAAATTATATTTGAGAAAATACAAAAAAATATATTTGAGACATGTTGAACTTTTAACTGCATGTTAGACCGTACCATAAAAAAATTCGCCTCAACGCATGTCTGCCGTGACATAGCCCCTACTATCACGGTAAGCCCACAGTTACTTACTGGGGTGGGCGGTACCGTACCAGTGAGATGCGCCACTAAAATACAATAATGTTGTCCCCGACTGCATACAAATCTAATAGATACGGGCTATCACGGATTAGGGAGGCGAGGGGTGTTTTTTGACTCTCCAGTCTAGATCCGTAATGTTTTGTAAGAGTAGGGATACCTCGTACAGGATGTGGGTCCTCACCGCGCACTAACGGTCCTGGCGACCCAGAGGCTGTGGTTTCTCGAAAGGAGGCTATATTCGCAGTCAGTACACCTGCATCAGCTGCTGCTTGACCCCAAATTAGTATTTTCTATTCAATCATTTGGGCAATTCACAGTTCATGCTAATAAGGGTTTAATGTGCTATTTCTTAAATGTGCTATTTAGCCTGTTAATTTTTTGTTTTTGTTTTGCATGTAAACACAAATTAAACCGGTGTGTTAAATGTTGCCACTTTTGTACATGCCCTAAGGCATGCTTTTGTAGAGTGTTAATGTGTTATTTCGTGAACAGCTGTTTTACGTGAATAAAAAAGAGTTTTCTGGTAAATAATTTTGATGAAGTTTTCAATAATTTTAACTTTATTTAACTTTTAATCGAATCCAAAACATCTGAGCTGCATATTTAAGATTCCAGCGCTGTTTTGAAACTGCATATCAACACTTTTCACTTAAGTTGTGCTCACAGTTGTAAAAAATTAGTACATTAAAATATTAATATATTAAAACATTACAATGAACTGTGAATTGCCCAATTATCTTTTTAAAAAATTTAAATTACTAAATTAAAAAGCTCGCGGGGTTGCCATGTCATTTCATAATTACTAACAAAACCCATTATTTTACCAGATATTTTATTTTATTTTTAACTTGATGGATAAGAAATCAAAGATAGCTTACAATATATGAAACATATTGTTCTTTTTACAGTGTCATTTTTTTAAATTAATTTTTTTTTTATTTAAACCAAAGTGCTGAAAGGGCATTCATTTTATTTTTGAGAAAATTTAGATTTTTGGTTTTTCCTATATTTTTTTGGCATTGTGCCAATTTTGTTGGGCATAATTTTGTGTTGTTCTTAAATTTTTGGGGATTTTTTTTTGTGCAATTTCGTTTTTATACAGTGGCGAGCAAAACCGGCTAGATAATGTAACAAATCTGTTAATTTCATGAGTATACATAATACGCGAATATTAATAAAAGAAATAATTTTGTTCTATAATATAAATTATCTGCAGCAGCTTATGACATATCGATATTTTGATTAGCTTCATTCGATAAGAAGTAATAATCGAAAATGTAGCATCACTCCATGGCACAATTACTGACAAGGTAGTAGCGTAGAGTGGCTTTTTTCTCTCGAGCGGCGATGGGTAGTTGTCAAAATTAGATGTTTATGCAATTAATCAAAGAAAAGTGAAAAAATAAGCGACGACTTAAACATGGCCAGCCAACCGCAACAAACTAAAAACATTTCAATCAACTTCGCGAATAAATTTAATGAATCAAAGGCCGCATTCAGCGCAGACAACAGTTGGCAACTGTTGTGTAAAAATTCGCTGAATGGTACAAATTTGGTAGCGCTAACTAAAACTGATAAAGTAGCGAACGCCTTTCAATCGAGCGAACAAATTCTATGCTACATGAACGCAACTGTTTGCTTAACTGTCAGATGCTGTTACTGAAGCTGTTAAATTAATAAACGCAGAAAGAACGCAGCAAATTTAAGTGAGAAACCTTTGCATTGACTTAAATTTACATAAAAATTAAATTGAATCTAACTTCTGACGTGTAGAGTAGCAACACATTCAGAGAAAAACATCGTGAACTAAGGTAGCGCTACCATTACAGTTCACAACAGTTGTCTGCGCTGAATGCGGCCAAAGATTAGTTAAAAATAAGCACATAGCTTGTCAACAGCAGCAAACTACAACATTCTTTAGCTGTTTTTGACAGCTACCAATCGCCAAAAAACTGTCACGGCTACCTTGTCAAATAATTATACCATGGCATCACTCTATGTAGCCACTTTTGCTCGTTTGTTTTCGGTTCCAAAATTTACAGTTTTCGTGTTGCTTTAAAATATTTTCATACTATTTTATGCATTTGAGCATAAGTGATTGAAAAGTAAGTAAATTTAAGATTTTTATTTATTTTTTTTACTATAAATGTATAATTTTTAAGAGTGCAGTGAATATGAATAAAATCTCTGTGGATTTGGAAAATAGGATTGCGTGTTTGGTTGAAAAAGGCTTTTCTTCAAGAGAAATTGCTAGCAAAGTTGGAGTCTGCCATCAAACTATTCTTTCAGTCAAAAAAAGAAAAAACTTAAAGCAAGAAATGAACGTTGGAAGTCGCCCAAGATGTTTAACTGATGGTGATGCTCGCGTAATGGAACGGCTGTTGCGAAATAAAACCGTAAAAACACCTAAAGCGGCTGCTAAAAAGATAAAAAAAGATGTAAGCGAATGGACTGCACGTCGTGCGCTCAGAAAAATTGGCTTGGTTTCAAACGTTAAACAAAAAAAAAAACAGCGATATCCAGCAATAATATCAAGGCAAGATGGAGATTCTGCAAAGAACGCAAAAATTGGTCTGTGGATGACTGGAAACGAGTGATATGGTCCGACGAGTCCAAGTTCAACCGTTATCAGTCTGATGGGAAAGATTATTATTGGCATCGGCCGAACGAAAGACTCCAATTTAACCAAGTCAAGTAAACAATGAAACACGGCGGAGGCAGCGTTATGGTGTGGGGCTGTTTTACGTGGTGGTAAGTCGGTTCATTAGTAAAAATCAATGGAATAATGAGAAAGGAAGATTATTTAAGCATTTTGCAGACAAATTTGACTGATTTTGTGGAAAAGTGTTCATATGCTATTGATGAAATCATTTTTCAACAAGATGGGGATCCTAAGAATATGGCGAAAATTGTGTAAAAATGGCTTGAAGAACAATGTTTTAAAACTTTAAGTTGCCCAGCGCAAAGCCCAGATTTGAACCCCATAGAAAATCTGTGGGCTATAGTAAAAAGAAATTTGGCCCAGTACGACAATCCGCCAAAAAATGTTAACGAGCTCTGGGAAAGAATAATGGGGGAAAATTTCTGATGGAACAATTCAACGATTGGTGGAGAGTATGCCAAATTATATAAAAAGTGTTATCAGAAACAAACGACAAAGGGCCCAAGTATTGAAAAATACCTGAAAGTTAAATTTTTCTAAAACGTGCAAAAGTGGCTAAATCGCTAAAGGAAAAAACAAAGCAAATCGTATTTTATATGAATTATCTAGCCAGTTTTGCCCGCCACTGTATTTTTGAGTAATTTTACTAAAATTTTTTGTGAATTTTTAATTTTTATTCTTGAAATTTCGTTATTTTTCATTAAGGTCTTGGGTTCTTTTCATATGACTGAGTTTTTATTTTTGTTATTGAACGATATTTCCTTCGCCAAGTTGGGTTAGGAAAGAAATTACTTAAATGAGGCGAGCTTTGAATCAAGCCTGTTTTTATTAAGAATTTAAAATTAACTCTTTCATGCCCGATGTTGCCTATAGGCAACATTGTACTTATAGGCTTCTAAGTCCCGTTATTTTCATGTTTTTGACCAGTAGTTTTTTGCATCATGTAGCCTTAAGTGTTGTGCAAGCTTACAGTTTTTTTTTCTATCGAAAGCTTTACACGTTTCCATTCAGTAACAGTTCTCCGTAGAGTAAAATGGTCGAAATCAAGATCGGGACCGTTTCGCAAGAACAGTGTTTCTACAAAAAGTGCTTAAAAACATTAAATTAATTGTTTAATTGTAAAACCAAGTGCACAAGTATCAATAGATAAAGGTAAGAGAGTTATATACCCAAAAAAAAAATCCATTTGAAAATTGTTTAGTTTGTCCAATAACTGCCCAACGTGTCAACGTGTCTAGGCACCAAGGACTTTCAAATTTTTGTCAGTTCATATTTGAATAAACACTAACACATATCTGACCTCAAAAAATGTGCATCCCCACCCAATTTAATTCGGTCTTGAAAGTGTTAATTCTGTCGGTTTATGGGGGAAAAACAGTGGCCTTTACCACTGAGTACCAGAGAGGGATTTGAGTAGGGCTTTGAAAGGAAAACATTTTTAAAATAAGGACGGTTTGACGAATGAAATTTTTGGTCGCGTTAAAAAAAAGGCTAATTTTAAAAGCACTTTTCTAATTCATTGGGACTAGTTTTGGGGAAAATAGTGTGGATTTTCTTGAACGATTTTATATACAGAAACAAAACAGCCCCAATTTCGAAAATATTCATCCGGTCGGTTGGCGCAAATAGACGACTCAAATAGCCTTAACGATAGTTTCCTCATATTTTGACGTATATTTTTAATATATATATATTGACAAATAATAAAAAGCACCAGCAACAGATAACGCTGCAATTGCGATTTAAATTTTAATTCGTAGACATTAAGTCACTTTATTTTTAAGATTGTTGTTGAATTGCACAACTATTTACAATAATTAAACTATCTACCATGTTTGGAACAAGGTGTTCCGTATATGACATTAAGCAATGCTGTAAATTAGAGGAAGTAAACAATTATGATTACAAAGTTGTGAATGTAAACATCTAGGATGTGACTATGAGATACACTCGCCGTTTTTCAATGATTAAGATGCTTTTATACAAAATATACTCATTAAAACAACAGCATCTCAAGTTGTTGTAAATTTTCACAAGTTTTTAAGTACGTTAAGAAATTTCTACATCAGTTCCGAGAGTAATTCAGAAAAATCAATTAGGAATAAAGTACATTAAAATTTCGAAATTCTTACAAAAATATTCAAAACAACCATTAAAGTTCATTTAGTTAACCCATTAAAAATCCTTAAAAAAACAACTGAAAATCACAAATTATATTGAAATTGTAGAAAACATTAATTGACGTTCAAAAATTCTATTTCAAATTAAGAACCATCTGTAAAAATGAAAATATAGTAAGGAATATCTTCGACTTAGCCGAAGCTAAAATGCCCCCACAATTTATTTTATGTTATGCATGTTTTATTAGTTTGATGACGTCACTTTGTTTGGAGGATAGGCGTGGTTTTCATTCAATTTTTTCCAAAATTCAAATGCAAAATACGTTTAAAATATTTTTATATTAATATTTTGCATATAATATCGAAGATTATGTGTTAAATACATATCTACAGCCCTATTATGGCAGCTTAACTAAGCTCACCACATTAACAAAATAGTTAATATTAACAATTTGTTAAGGTTTCGTATTGTGCTGCAAATTTAAAAGCTCTTTTCTTTACAATTTTGTTAATAACAGAAAGACAGCGCTATTCTGGTTGTTAGCTTAACAAGAAATAGTTAAAGAGCTCTTGTTAAGCTGATTGTTATGTTATGTAAATGTTGGTATTCTTAAAAATCATTAACAACATAAAAGCTTAAAAAGCTTTTAAAGTTCACCATGCATGGTGAAAAGCGATATGCCTATTGAAAGAAGAGATAAACAGATGCTTCGAGTGCAGCTTGTGACTTTGCAAGCGCTTGAAAAATTTGCTAAATTGACTCAAGGGGTCAGTTTCTTAATTATTCAGTAAATAATTAATGTAATTAAAAAAATTTAAACTAAACCAAAATATTTCTTAACCGTTTCGCCCCGCAGTTTTATTTCAAAAACAGGCAATAGGACGTATTAATAAAAACTGAGTGAACGAGTGGAGTGAAGAACTTGAGTGTGCATTTTGAGTGTGCGATGTTAGTTAAGTGGAGTGTGGAATACGTATTAAATAAACTCCACTCCACTCTGAGGGCAAAAAAACATCGATTGAAGGTTCACTCATGTCAGCAGCTGTCAGACAGCCAAATTTGTTTTTCAAAAATAAATTATTTTGTGTCATTTGACGAAATACGGTACATTTGTTTTAATTAAAATGGATGTAATTTTCGAAGCCATCCAAGGTAAGTTTTTCTACTTCTTTTATAAAAAGATCAAAGAACCAAGGCATGCGCTTTATACAAACAAGACTTGGTCTTTTGCCTGTAAGGAAAGGGATAGATTATTTAAAGGAATCGATTGGAACCGTACGTAAATTATTGATAAGGCGAAACAACCGTAAAAGACAATTTGGATTGCTCTTAACCGAGGCTAGGCTAGTGTGATGCCTTAACCTTGGCAAGCATTTCCAGTCCTTAGTTGTGTGTGTTCCTGTTCTTTAATTCCACAATTTCCACAATTTGGTAGTGATTTTTTAGTTTTCCATAATTTTTAAATGTAGGAAAGAACAAAGAAAGTAAAAAGAACCATGCCCGAACCATATTCGAACCAGGGACCTCTGGGTTGATAGTCCAGCGCACTCTCCACTAGACTACAAAGGCCGACAAATAAATAAACTGTAAAGTATGCAAAATTTTCGTTCATATGTGTTTGTTTGCAATTTCAATGTAGAACTTAATGAAAATACAGCGCTAGAACTTGGTGAAGTTCAAGATAACGAAAGGCTTGAAGAAGATCCTGAGGGTTTTTTAATTTTGCAATTTTTTCAAAAGTTTTAAATTTTTCCCTTCAAAAAGACGAATTGACCTTTTCAATGATACTCTTTTTACGAAAATCGCATTTAAATTGCCGCGAAAATTGATTCTTAAAATATATAACTGCGGATTCTAATAAAACAATTTGAGCCAAACAGGAAAGAGTAAGTGCAATAGATGTTATACTTCACTGTGAAATGGGCAAAACATGATGTTTTTATAGCTTGAGTAAGGCTGAGGCAGCAAAATAGCACACTCAACTTTTGCTGAGTAATCTCAAGTTTTATTAATACGAAATAAACAAAAACTGAGTGACTGGAGGTTGCGATGTTTATTCTGAGTGAACACTCAACGTCAAATGAGAACATGAGTAGAGTGGAGTTTAGTTATTTTTATTAATATGTTTTATTCATACCGATCAGAGTAAAAGCGAGTGAAGCTGAGTTCACTCCACTCGACTCGCTTTATTAATATGACCCAATATGTAAGTTTTGGCTTCAGCTATCGATATAGAACAAATATATTAAATGTTTGGCATACTTGAGAATTCTCTTATCCTTTATTTATCCTGGGATATATTCTGTTCCCTAGAGGGCTCCATATTAAATTAATTGTGACGTCAAGTTTTGACCAACAAGATATGTAAGTTTTGGCTTCAGCTATCGATATAGAACAAATATATTAGATGTTTGGCATACTTGAGAATTCTCTTATCCTTTATTTATCCTGGGTTATATTCTATCCTCTAGAGGGCTCCATATTGAATTTAATGTGCCGTCACCTAGTTTATAACCAGCAAACGATCAATACGCTTCCAACAATACGTCATTTGTCAAATTATGATAATTAGTTTAGAAGTGAGGGTGGAACAAATATTTGCGAGTTGCACTCAAAAATTACGTTATTATACATAAAAAATGTCCACACCACACGCAGTGACGCACGATTTTTGTTGAGAACTGTGTACTTAAGTGCAGAAAACATGTTGAATCTTGCATTAAACCACAGACGAGGCATTGAACTATTATTGGGTTAGTTTAAAAATTATCTTTGAATGTAAAAATTCTTAGATATAGACTGACAAATTTGCTGGGACATATAATCCCAGTAGGGGCGAAAGGGTTAAGGCAGTATTCTAGTGTGGAGTCCCGAATTTCGGGCCTCTTTTGACGATCCATAAAAAAGAACCAATTAATATTTTTTGTATAAGTTTTTTTACTAAGTGTTTATTACTATTTCAATAATAAAAAAATTTAAATTTAAAAAATTACAAGCTGATGGAGTGGGGATGCTTAAGAAAAGGGTGCCTCCATGTTGACACGATTTCAACCCTTCTAGTCTTCTGAAAAAAATAAGGATTGTTTATTAGTAAGTATGTCGCTATGGCCCGAACTAGGGATATAGCGACATGGTAATTTTCGCGAAATGGCTACTGTTTGAAAAAAAGTTATTTTTTTGGACTTATTTTCAAAGTTATGAATTTTTTAATAATATTAAAAAACCAAATTTTTAAATAATCCTAGGGCTATAGAGGGATATATGAAAAAGCCCCACACCAAATTTTAAATTAACCGGTTCTTTAGAACTTTAGATATCATTTAAAATGTGTTGGAAAAAGTAGTTCCGATAAAAACGGGTTTTAAAGTTCTTAGGTTAAGTTAGGCTATAACTTTTAAAATAATTTGAGTTTCCAAAAATCCTTTTTATTCTTTGAAGTACCATGGGACAAAATTTGAACCACTGAAAAATAAACCTTTGTGGTAGTTAGGACCCACTCAGATTTGATGTTTATAATAAAATATAATAAAAATAAATAATAACAAAAAAAAATATTTTTGACATTTTTTTTCTTGTACCTCAAGTGTATTTTTTATAATGAACTTTCCAAACCTCAAAGAGTACGGCGATATTCTTAAATATATAAACTATCTAAAAATTAAATTTTTTTAAATTTTCTACACTAGAATACTGCCTTAATTCATTAAATATTTTCAATTGATTACATTATTTGAACTGATGAATTCTTAACTTAATTTTCTGAATTTAAAATTTTTCTGAATTTCATTTGTAGTTTGTTTTCTCAATTTTCCATGGACTATTTGCATTGCAATTGACCTTTTATGAATTCCAATTGTTTTTTTCTTATTTTGTAATTAATTTTCTTGTAATTCATTTAAAGTTTATGAGTTTAATTTTATACTGTGAAGTTTATTTTTGTAGATAAGCCATATTGTTATTTTTGTAAAATACAGAGCATTTTTTGTAAAATACAGAACGCTAAGCATAAAAATGTTTTTATTTTTATTGTAACTTTTTTAAATTTTTAAATTCAGAGTAGATTGGAAAAACTGACGTCATATTATTTAGCATGGACGATTTGTGTAAGATTAACTAGCAAACGTCTTTGGCATTATAGTAGAAAAACTATATAAAAAATCTTCATTTATTATTTTTTTTTATAAAGAAGTCACAGCAACAGATAATTTTTTTATTTTTTTTTATTGCTTGTAAGAGGATAATTCTTATCTGTATAAGAAGCAAATTCTGTCGCATCCATGCAAAATTGCGCACATTTCTACTCAGGAAAGGTCTTGGCACATATTCTTGCTTGAAAAATAACATGAAAAACACTAAAAAAACAAAGACGGAATAAATAACAGATAAGTCAAAAGTAAGGCAAAAAGTGAATTTTCTTGAACTAACGTATGTTATTAGAAATACAAAAAATTGATCGTGGTGATTGAAGCAAGCAGTGGCGGACTGGAACCTAAAATTTGTTCTAAAAAAAAATTATTTGACTGGCCTCCAGTTTTTTAATTAAACTCATTCAAACAATTTTTATTAATTAAAAATAAAATAACTTAAAACAATATAAATTATTCAAAATATGTAGTTACAACAAACAAAATGTCACAAAAATGTCACAAAATATGACTCATTTGAAAAAACTAGATCTTAACAAAATATAATAAAAATAAAAAAATAAAATAAAATAATAATAAGAAAATCGCAGTTTATTTATTTATTTATTCGCCAAAAAAAATTTATTGTACAAATAACTAAAAGCCTTTGTGACACGTACGGATGTTCCGCAATCACACAAGAACCACTGAACCGATTTAGACAATAAAGGTACAAAACGATTTTTGATATTAACTGAATCGTGCTAGACTATGTAAAATTTGCCACTCCTAATTTATACGCCCATTATATGAAAAAAATTCTATATTTAAGACATTTTTATTTGTATAAGATTTCAAATAAGTAATTTAGTTTGTATAAATACTGTCGGCAACTGAACTCAAAATTGCTTTCTACGCCCCTTTTTTCCGCCCACAAATCAATGAAAATGTTTCACAAAACTGAAATCGGACAGTTTTTGTCGTATAAGACCAAAATTTAGTAATTTAGTTCGTATGGTTACTTTCGTCAGTTGTACTAAAAATGGGCGTAGTCGGACTATGTTTACTCCCTTTTTCAGGGGATAAGCGTGGAGTGAAGCAAAATGCGCCAAGTATAAACAAAATTAATCTGAAATTTAGGCAGTAGATTTTTTTTTGAGTACGAGATGAATTAGGAAGAAACATTTGCCACACCCCCTTTTACCGCTCACACACAAATCAATGAAAATGCTATATTTCAGACGGTTTTTTTTATTAGACTAAAATTTGGTAATAAAGTTTGTATAGTTACTGTTGGCAACTGAACTCAAAATGGATTTCCACGCCCCCCTTTTACCGTCCACAAATAATTGATAATGCTATATTTCAGACAGCAAAATCGTACAAGACTAAAATTTAGTAATTCAGTTCGTATGGCTACTTTCGGCAGCTGTACTAAAAATGGGCGTGGTATAACCCTTTACGACCCTTTTGTACGGGATTTTTTTTTAAAGATCAAAGAACCAAGGGCATGCGCCTTATACAAACAAGGTGTGATCTTTGACCTAAAAGGAAAGGGATAAATTTATTTAGAGGAATTGATTGGAACCATACGTGAATTATTGATTAGGTGAAACAATCGAGAAAGACAATTTCAATTGCTGCTTTTAACGAGGCTATGTTGTGCCTTAACCTCGGCAAGCATTTCTAGCCCTTAGCTGTAACTGTCTTTTAATTCCACCATTTTCCACAATTTAGTTGTGGATTTTTAGTTTTTCCATAATTAATTTTGAGTTTAATTCGGGCTCAAGGTCACTTTTGAATAAAAAACAGTCTTATATTTGTTTTTTATTCTTCGTTTTATTGCGTCCAATATTTCATATTTCATTTCCATAATTTTTAAATGTAGGAAAGAACAAAGAAAGTGAAAAGAACCATGCCCGAACCCGGATTCGAACTAGGGACCTCTGGGTTGATAGTCTAGCGCACTCTCCACTAGACTACAGAGGCCGATGGGCGTGAGGTGTAAGCCATGTATATACTAAATTAATCTGAAATTTTGGCAGTCGATTTGTTTTGAGGGTGAGATGGTTTAGGTAGAAAAAATTTTCCACACCCCCTTTTACGCGCACAAATCAATAAAAATGCAGTAAAAATATTTTACAAAACATCAAAAAACTCCTAAACCGCTCCTATGATTAGAGCGAATATTTGTGAATAGGGATTTCTGGACACGATAAATCTTTACGCTCTATCTATTTTGATCTATCCTTAACGACAGAGGCCACTGTAGTACAAATATGACATTAATGCAAATCTGAACGGCTCGACGGATTTCCCTCAAACTTGTACGCATCTTAGATTAGATTTTTACATACTTTGTTTTGACCACGCCTCTTACGCCTTTTTTCAACTACGTAAATTTTGTTATTTAAATACGTTTTACTGTAAAAAATTTTGAACAATTTAATTTTAGAAAATTTCTATTATTTTGACACCAAAAACATTCACATATCTTGAAAAATGCAGAAATTTTTAGTGAAACGACTTTTTCATAAACATCGTTACATAGGAATGAGAAAAACGACATAAAAATAAAAGTTGGGTTGATTACCTCTTTCGATGCAAATTTCTCCGCTGTTCATAAATATATTTCATTCAAAAGTTCAATAAAAGCACTTCACAAAAACCCTGTGAACTGTACCGTTAGGTCAGTGTATATATTTTTTATGATGTTTTCAAAAAATTTCCAAAATATTGACTTTTTATCAAAAAATGTCTCAAAAATTGTTTTTGTTGTAAAAATAAAAACAAGTAAAAATTGCACATCTGACTACTTTTCATATGACAGCATTCATTTGCAAAAATTATTTTACTGTCATCATATTTTACAAGGGTTTTTTTTGATTTTTTTTTTGCGAAATTTATTTTTTGTTGTTTTTATATTTTTTACAAAAAAGTCAAGCCTCAAAAATAGTTTATGTGAAAAAATTACCACAATATCTTTTTCCAATCAAAAGTTATGTCTAAAATCTATTTTTTCATACCATTGAAGTAATAAAACTTATTTTCTGTTTGTTTGGCTTTTATACAAATCTAAACGGCTCAACGGATTTCGCTCAAACTAGGTACACATATTAAGTGCATCCTTGATTAAATTGTTACATACTTTGTTTTTGCCACGTACCCTCCAAAATTTTTCAACTAACTGTAATTTTGTTATTATAATACTTTTTTCCATCGGAGTTTTTTGTGTATTCAATTTTAAAATTTTTTGTTATTTTGATATCAAAAACACTCACATACAGTGCCTCACAAAAGTATTCAGAATTGTTATATTTTTAATTCGTACTAATTTAAATCTTACCATATAAAGACTAATTCAAATAAAAATCTGCTAAATTATTTATTTTATGCATACGTTTTTATTTTAGCACAAAAGATAAAGCTTAAGAGAAAAAATTGTTGGAATATGCACCCCAAAAACAACATTTTTAAAAAATCATCTCACAAAAGTATTCGGAATTTAACATGAAATAATGAAAAAATAAATAAAATATTAATTTTAATAACGTGTGCTGCAACCTTTGAGCTTAATGACTTCCTTAATGCGATTTGGCATCGACAGAGCCAGCTTCCAAGTTCTATTAGATGTAATTTTCGCCCATTCTTTTGTTATGACCCGTTTTAATTGTTTCTTTGATGTGATAGGATGCTTTCGAATAGATCGCTCCAAGTCCACCCATAAATGCTCGATCGGGTTAAGATCCGGCGACTGAGGAGGTGTTGCCAAAATACTCGGCGTATTGTAAAGGATCCAAAGTTGCGTATTTTGAGCTGTATGCTTCGGGTCGTTATCTTGCTGAAATATATAACGACCCGAAAGCCCAAGTTGTTCGGCGCTTGCTTCCAAATTTTATCAGTTATAAACTGGATGTTGCCAACTCCATTTCCACTCATACACCCCCATAGCATGACGTTACCACCTCCATGTTTCACAGATGAGATTGTATTTTTTGGATTAAATTCCGTATTTTTCTTCCTCCACACTTTATTACCACAATCCGGTCCGAAAATGTTAAATTTTGTTTCATCGCTGAATATTACTCTTGACCAAAACTCAATATCATGATTTTTATATATTTTTGCAAATGATATGCGTTTTTTACGATTTTTCTCGCTTATCAATAATTTAATACCTGGAGTTCTTATATTGTAACCAGCAGCTCTGAGCGTCCTCCGAATAGTTTCATCACTGACATTTACATCGTGATATTCTGAAAGGTCCTGTTAACCTCTACGGCAGAAATACGAGGCTGTTTTTTGATTCTTCTTATTATAATGCACTCGTCCCGAAAACTTAGTTTTTTGGCCTGTCTGAACGTTTACCAACACTTAGCGAATTCCTTTCTAAAATGCTATGAATGGTAAAAATGCTTCTAATTGTTGAACTTGAAATCTCTTTAAGCGTTTTTTCTTCTTCACGCATTCTTAAAATTACTTTTTTTTTTCTTCAATAGTAGTTTCAGCGAACTTTATACCCATTTTTCAATAATTTTAAAAAACGTACAGCAAGACAAATTGAGTTTGAAAAACCTAACGCCAAATAAATGCACACATGAATAGAAACAAAAGTGATGCCAAATTAAGTGGGATTCAAAACAGGGATGCTACTGAGCATTTTCGAATGCTGGTGCGAGTTAGATTTAGACTAATTATTAATTTTATGTGATTTTTGAAGATTTACTGGATTTAATTTTTACTTAATTGGTATTAATAAAGGCATTCATACCTGTTGAATATACTTCAGTGGGTTTTGATTAGCAGCATTCGTTTATATTAAAAAAATTGTGGTTCATTTTGAAAGATTTCTTATTCAGAATACTTTTGTGACAGACTGTATATTTCGTCTTCTCTTATAGCTAAACATCTGAAGAATATAGCCTGAAGAATATTTCAAGTCAATCAGAGCAAAACTGGTTACTAATTAGTCCCAAAATCATCCCAATTTCGGAGTTTTACACGTTTTTATAGTGAAACTTGGTATGTCAACTTGGTGTGTCAATATATATATTGGGGGTTGGAATTAGTTTTAAAGGTTTTCTAAGAGATGGCGTAACTATCAATAGATCGCATCGGGCACACCTGTGACTATATTCATTTCAAAGCACATTGTCTAAGCTTCATTTTTTAGTATGTGTCATTCCACTGAAGTGTAAACAACATATATTTTTTTCTCTGTGAACATGTCGACTTTCGTTCCAACAAAACCCAATTTGCGGGAAGGTTTACTTTTGTGCTTCCATTTGAAGAAAAAAGCGGTTGAAGCACAACGCACGCTTACTGAGGCTTACGGGGACTATGCTCCATCGATTTCTACTTGTGAGTACTGGTTCCGTCGGTTTAAAAGTGGTGATTTTGATACGGAAGACAAGGAGCGTCCGGGCCAGCCGAAAAAGTTTGAAGATGAGGAATTGGAGGCTTTGCTCGATGAAGACCCGTGTCAAACCCTTCAAGAATTGTCAGAATCATTGGGAGTCGACTTATCAACGGTCGGCAAACGATTGAAGGCCATGGGAATGATTCAAAAGCAAGGAAATTGGGTGCCGTACCAGTTGAAGCCGAGAGACGTTGAACGGCGATTTTGCATGTGCGAACAACTGCTTCAACGGCATAAAAGGGAGAGTTTTTTGCATCGTATTGTCACTGGCGATGAAAAGTGGATCCATTACGATAATCCTAAGCGAAAAAAATCGTGGGGACCACCCGGCCATGCATCAACATCGAGGGCCAAGCCGAATATTCATGGCGCCAAGCTTATGCTGTGTATTTGGTGGGATCAGAAGGGTGTCGTGTACTATGAGCTGCTAAAACCTAACGAAACCATCACTGGGGAACGCTACCAACAACAATTGATGCAATTGAGCCGAGCATTAAAGGTTAAACGGCCGGAATATGCCAAAAGACACGACAAAGTGGTTTTTCAACATGACAACGCACGGCCACATGTTGCAAGAACCGTCAAGGAAACGTTGGAGGCGCTGAATTGGGATGTGCTACCCCACCCGCCTTATAGCCCAGACATAGCCCCTTCCGACTACCACCTATTCAGATCGATGACGCATGGCTTGGCTGAGCAGCGCTTCACTTCTTACGAGGATACCAAAAATTGGGTCGATTCGTGGATTGCCTCAAAAGACGAATCGTTCTTCCGGCGCGGAATCCATATGCTGCCAGAAAGATGGGAAAATGTTGTAGCTAACGATGGACAATACTTTGAATAATATACATTGTACCGTTGTTTCTAAATACATGCTCAAAAACCGAAAAAAACCTTTAAAATTAATTCCAACCCCCAATATATAAATATATGTTTTTACGCCCACTTTAACTGCCTACAAATCAATATAACTTTTATATATCAAACGATTCTGTTAGTAAAATACTAAAATTTGGGAATTTAGTTAATATTTTTAGTCTCGAGTACTTTCCAAAAAATGGGCGTGGTCGCACTATATCTGCGCACACTTTTATCGCCCACAAATTAGTAAAAATGCTATATATCAGACGGTTTTTACCGTAGAAGACTAAAATTTGGTAATTTAGCTTATATGTCTGTACCGGTTTTCATGAAACTTTAGGAAGTTATTAAACACATACCAAGGAGAGTTTTTGCATTGGAAAATAAGGCGTGGCCCCTTCCATACAGAACAAATGTGCAATATCGATTAGCTTTGGAATTAGTGGTTGCACAGCTTCCGAATTCAGTATTCCAACAAAATTTACACGTGCTGTTTCACTGATAGCATTTTATGGGTGTTGGACAAGGGGGCGTGGAACCTCCCATACAACCCAAATTTGAGAAATGGAATAGCTTTTGAGTTAAGGGTAGCACAGTCACGGAATTCAGTATTCGACCACAATTTACACAAGCAGTTTGACTGATTACATTTTATGGGCGTTTAACAACGGGGGCCTGGCAGCAACACGCCAGGTTTCAACTAGTTGTGTATACTGTTCAAAAACTGTGCTAGCTCATGAAAAAAAGTCTTACGGATCACTCCAGGGCGTGAAGTAGAAAATGCTTTAAATGAGAATGTTTGTTTATTGCTAAATGCCTAACAAAAAATATTTAGGGGAAAGTCGTGAATTGAGAGGGAAATTAAGCTGCATTTAACCTACTTACACCAACTCATAACTGGTGTATTCGACTCTCCAGAGCTTCTTTCTCTTATAAATTTTAACACTAACCGTAGAAGCAGTAGAAACTCTAACAACTTGATTTATTTGCCATTTAGTGGAACAAATTATATGTTAACTGCTCCATTAAATCGCATGAGTACCTTTGTTAACAACTGTAGCGTGTTTGATGTTAACTTGTCGAAAGGTCAACTCAAAAGTAGATTGAAAACTAATGTATGATAAGATCTATGTAAACGCATGGTTAGTTGTTATTTCTTGTGTTGTCCCTGAGCCCAACCCATATTATGGTGGGTAAATTTTTCTTCCTTTTTTAAAATGATCTATTGCGGAGAAAGTGTGAAAAAGCTGTAGTAGCTGAACTCTATTGTTATTGCATTATTTAAGGCACAGAAAATACTTGGTAACACCGCATTTATTGGACCCCAGATTATGATTTTGACGTAGAATTACGTCTTACAGCGCGGTTTGTATGGGGGTCATTTTCACGAATTTTTTCAAAGTGATATTTGACACTTTGGGGTATACCTACAGCCTTTAACCCGAAACACCCTGTCGTTGCCATATGGACACGCAAACACAAACACTTAAAATGTGCTTATTTTAGTTAAAACCATTTTATATTTGCGTTAACAGGTCATTCTAAAAATTTAAAAAAAAATTTATTCAGGGTGGTTCGGGTTAATAATCTAATAAAATTGCAAAATTTAAGAAGATGAAAAATTCATATAATCGTATGAGAAATGCACAAGCTGCAGTAGCTGCTTATGTTGTTTTTATGGTTGTTGTTGATGTTGTTGTTGTTGTTGTTGTGTGTGTTCGTTTGGTTCATAATAATCGTTCCTTGTTGTGCTGCTTTTGTTCTTGTTGTTGTTGTTTTTATTAATATGTATGTAAAATATACATATATAAATCCACATCAGTCGCTAAAATTTTATTATATAAACGATCGGTTCGGTTGAAAACTGTGTGCACTTCTAAAAGCACTGAAGCGGACCGTTTCGTTGCCAGCAAACTATGCATTGTGTGTTTCATATAAGCGTACCATTTATTAAGTTGTATATTAATGTTGATTTTCTATGATTTAAATACAAATTCTAAATGTTTAATAGTTAAAATTTGATTTTAAATACAAATTCTAGTTGTTAAATACTTTAAAATCCTTTATTGAGCTTTAGGTCAGGTTAGAACAATAAATTTCTCTAACGAATTTTTCCAAAGAAACAACAACAACCAAATTTTCAATATGAAAAGGAAAACATCACTAGCTGATTAATTAGTTAGCTGATTGATTAACTTGTTAGAGCAATTAATTGTTCTAAGTTGACCTAAAGCTCAATAAACGATTTTAAACTATCAAACAATTAGAATTTGTATTTTAATCATAGAAAATAAACATAATAAATAACAAGGCCATATAGAAAACTTTAAGTTTTATATTAATTTTATTTGTTGTTAAACAATTGTAACTTTTGTAACATAAAATGGTTTTTATTAAATTGCAACAATAAACTAAACAATAAACGGCAACTCAACTGCACTACATTGATTTCAATAAGTACAAGATTCAATGCGTTTCGATGTTTCAGAGTTTTTTGGCGAACGGGTGAAAAAGAGATGTAAAAAAGTCAAGAACAAACGACGCATCAAGCGAATATGGCATAAATTTCAATTCGATTCTTGATAAATATAAAAAAGGACTTTACAATTATATAGATAACGGTTTAAAGGTACAAACACATGGTGTTTTCATACCAGAAAATCAGACGCTGCCGTTTTAAGTATCGTTTAGCTGAACCAGTGACATTCATGGCTTGTTGGGTTGTAATACAATAGAGAATACAGATGAATGTAGCTAGAGAGGCAGTATGTGGCTACAAAAAAATGTACTACTACTAGCCAAGGTTGCCAGTTAAAATGTAAAACAATTCCGACAAAAAGTTCCCCTTTTTGACAGTAACATAAATTAAATACAACAAAAATTACCATGGTAAAGACCAAACAAAAAATTTCTACCGCAATAAAACGGTATCAAAAAAATAACAACAATCATTAAAAATTACCACAAAAATACCACGCGTTTTAAAAATACCACCACAAATTCCATATGCATTTTAAATTGCCAAAAAATCTCATTCGCATTAAAATATTCCACAATAAGTCCCATATGCACAAATAATTTAAAAAAATTTAGAAATACCACTAAGAAATTTTGCTTACTAAAAAAGAAAAAATATTTTAAGAAGAATATTACCAAACTCCCACGGAAATTCAAAAAATACCCCACTGAATTCCCATGCCAATTAAAAAATACCACGCTGAATTGAAAAATTTAGTTGGAATTCCCAAAAACAAAAATTCCTAAGGGCAATTAAAAATTACCACGAAGGTATTTTTCCAACATTACTGGCAACGTTGCTACTAGCTGCTGATATTGTTGTTTTGGTTCTGCATGCGCTGCAAAGGGCCGTTCTTCACTCGGCAATTCTATGAGCAATAATTGCTTTCGCCAGAAGTAGTTTGTTGACTACTCGGGTTTAAAGGGGACTTTCGTAAACCTCCTCATGCGGGAGAATAATCGACAAACTGCTTGCGGCAAAGGCAATTATTGTCGAATGAAAAGCGGGACGGGACAAAGAGATCTTGCTACCAGAGCAAGAGAATTATTGCTCTCGGAGCAATTGCTTTCGCCGCAAGCTCGAGAATTTTCGTGTGTGACGAGTAAAAAGCGGGACATAGTAAGCAAAGTTCTGTAGCTACAGAGGCAGTATGTATGTGTACTACACAGGTTAGCGCATGCGTTACTAAGCATTTAAAAACTCCATTTATTTTTTAAATACCATAATAAATTCGAATTATTTATATTATGCATTATATTTTTTCCATACTAAAAAATTATTTTTTTTACTAAAATTTAAATTTTAAACTACTTTTAAAATATACATATATGTATATGCTCTTTACTACAGGAAAAATAAATAATTCAAATTTACACATTTTTATTTCTATTAATTAAACATAACTTTAAATTACATTTAGTTTTAACCAACAAAACAAATGAGCAAGAAAAACAAATTCATCACCAAAAATATCAAATGAAAACTTTTTATAAAACAAAACAAATTTTTACATGAATTTAATTGTGAGCTTTTTAGATCAGGTAACTTTGAAGAAGGACAACAACAACAAGTTTGGTTTTGAATAATTTTTATTTAGTAAATGAAACGCTTTAAAATGGTTTTGAAAAATATAAATAAAAAAACCAGAATTTGTTTCTATTACTGTATAAAAAGGAATTCTACGTCTATACTAATGATACTATCGAAACTGTCTTTTTTAATGAACTATAATAAAAAATTTTTTATATATTTTTTGAAAAATTATTATTAGTATGAAGGATATGTAATAAATGCAAATGTAAAACCAAAATTAATTTTAATAATTTAGACTGTTAAGAGGTATTTTCTTATGTCTTATTTAACAACCGGCCCCAAATGACAACGGTCCTTCTGGTATTTCCAGATGGTTCAGTATGACCAGTCCGCCACTGGAACAAAGTAACTATTGTGATTTTAACTCATCCTGACTGGATTATGATTCTTTACCTTTAAATGAGATTATAACATTCATTATTTTTCAATAAGAAAAACTAAACAATCCATTAAGTTCCTTGTTGGTTTTATGAAAAATACGGTTAAATTTCTAACTAAACTTTTTTCTTTATTTTTTTCAAAAGAATATGCACTAAATTTTAAAAAATATTTGGAACGATTATAAAAAATGTCACTTTACATTTAATACAAAAAATAAAGCTCAATATTTAATAATCAACAAATGTAAATAAGTTAATAACCCTCAACGGACTTTGATAACCGACTTAAATTTAATGTAACACTGATAAGAATTCTAATAGATTCAAATCAACAAAGACTTCCGATGTTAAGTATAAGCTTGATGATGAAATGATGATGAAACAAATTGCATTGTAGAAGTAAGAAAAATATTTCAATTTTTCTTGCATTCGTTTTATACATTTATATTTCGCTTGACTGTCGCTCAGGGTTTCCGGGCGGAATCCTGGCCGGGCCATTTTTCTACGCTATATCATTTCTCTTCTTATTTCTAATCAAAAGAACTTTAAAACATGTCAGGGCTGTTTACAATCCTGTGCAAATGGTTTTGCATCATAGCATTTGCAAAAGGTAGAGTATATTTACTCTACACTAACAAAATATTCACGGATGCATTTACTTTATATTTACTATACTTATGCAATACTGAAATGCTCACTGACAGCTGATAGTTGAAAAAATAAAAACTGAAAGAGAACTGATATGGAAAATATAGAAAGCCTTCAAGCTTTATTTCGGCATTAAATTTGTTTAAGCACAATTTCCAATAAAATAATTTTGCTTTT
Source organism: Dichetophora obliterata (assembly GCA_963920525.1). Lineage (NCBI taxonomy): Eukaryota > Metazoa > Arthropoda > Insecta > Diptera > Sciomyzidae > Dichetophora > Dichetophora obliterata. The sequence goes on along the minus strand of OY986437.1, from coordinate 232,690,747 downwards.
CATCGATCAGCTGTGATTTTTATGTTTTGCAACAAGGGTTCAAAGTAAACCGAAAGAGACCGTTTACAATTGCTGGCAAATTTTTACAATTGCACAAATTTGCAATCTCAAATGCACAAGATAGTGAATTGCCCTATTGAATTTAGTTTACAATTGCAATTTGTATAATTTCTTATTTTTATTTTTTAAATAATTAGAACGAATTTGCCAAAAGAAGTTATGGGCTTCCCAGATTTTCTCTATCCTGATACACCGGAGGAATCATTCATCAGTTCCAATGAAGTGCTAAAGTTTTTGAACTCCTATGCGGATCACTTTGATCTGAAAAAGCATATAACATTTCGCTATTGTGTTTTAAGAGTTCGGCCGAGAGAAGGTGAATGGGAGGTAAGACATAGATCTTATAATTTAAATTTTTATAAATTTCAATAAAGTTTTCAATTATTTCAGGTCATAACAGTTAATGTGGACACAAACAAAGATGAGAAGAAATTCTTTGATTATATATTTGTCTGCAACGGTCATTATTCGTCGCCATTATATCCAACAATTAAAGATCTTGATAAATTTGTGGGTAGAACTTTGCATAGTCACTTCTATCGAAAGGCAAACAGTTTTAGAGGTAAATATTTAGTTCTTTGTTTGAATTGATTTTTTGATTGCTTTCTAAGAGCTGATGGATATAAGAGCCGAGGGGGATTACACAAAAAAAATTCGAAAAAGTTTATTAATCCTCCTCATTTTTTTTTCCTCAGTCATTCAACCAAGTCATTCATAGTCAAAGTTGCAACTTTTAGACAAGAGTTAGGACAGAATCCGGACAGAATTAGGACAAAAATTTTGGCAAAATTTAGGATAAGAATTATTACATAAACTATAACAAAAATTAGAAGAAGGACTAGGGCAAGAATTTGGACAAGGACTAGGACAAAGATTGGAACAGGGATTAGGACAAGAACTATTTAGGATATACAGTGGGTGATCATATTAGAGCCACCTTAAAAAATGCATTTTATTAGTTTCGGGTGAAATAAAAGCATTATTATTGTCAAATACAATAGAACAACGAGAAATTTCCATGAAATTCCCACGTTGTTCTATTGGATTTGACAAACGATTTGATGAGCTGTTTGAAATGTGAACAGCCCTAATAAACAAAACAATGTGCATAACAAGAAAGACGATAAAACTTCTAATGCCCTGTTCACACTCATCAAATCGATTGCCAAATACAATAGAACAGCGTGGGCATTCCATGGAAATTTCACGTTGTTCTATTGTATTTGACAAACGATTTGATGAGTAATTTAAAGTGTGAACGCCCCATAATTGCCCTATTCACACCCATCAAATCGTTTGTCAAATCCAATAGAACAACGTGGAAATATCATGGAAATTTCACGGAGTTCTATGTTATTTAACAAACGATTTGATGAGCGGTTTGAAATGTGAACACCCCTAATGGTTTCGTTCATTTCGGTTTTAACATGTTTACGGAACTATCTTGTTCTGCCAGTTCCATTTGATAGAATTGCTCACACTCATCAAATCCTTTGCAAATCTAATAGAACAACGTGGGAATTCCATGGAAATTTCACGTTTTTCTATTGTATTTGACAAACGATTTGATGAGCGGTTTGGAATGTGAACACCCCTAATGAAAATGTGAACGTTTGAAATGTGAACGCCCCTAATTGCACTGTTCACACTCATCAAATCATTTGTCAAATCCAATAGAACAAGTGGGAATTCCATGGAAATTTCACGTTGTTCTATTGTATTCCACAAACGATTTGATGAGCGGTTTGGAATGTGAACACCCCTAATGAAAGCATGTTAAATGAAATGAACAACAATGAATGAATTGCGCACAACCCTACAAGAAATAGCTAACCAAAACTCTAACACAATCACATACATTTTTCTGTTTACAACCACATTCGCATACTCATTTCAGTGTCAAAAATTGTGAAACAGGGAAAAATATGAACATTTTAGCAAGTGCATGTGAAAGAAAGAGAAGGTATCATTATTAAAAATCATGTCCAATTTTTGCATATCCGCCATTGTAGTTTACCATTCCTGGTTTCGCTAACAAAAACCAAGTTCTGCAATAAAAAAATTAAATATCTTTAAATTGCTTACTGTTGGAACGCTGCTACCCATCAAAGAAGGATGAGCCAATAAGCACGCTTGCCAATATCAAGAATGCAGTGAGCATTTCAACATTCGCCACATCTAATTCCACTCCCAAAGTCGTCGGCACAGAAATGGCTCGCAGTAGCAGCAACAACAGTAAGAACAACAACAACAACAATAAAAAATGTTATAATAAATTAAAACCATTTGTTTCAAGACACCAACGAATTGCATGCATTTTTATTTTTTAAGAGGTACGTTAGATAAAACTGATTTTTACGTTATATCTAACGGTTACATATAACTGAGTTTTCGGTTAGATTTATCTGGTGAGATTTGGTTACCTATAACCTGTATTTATGTTAACCCTAACTAGAGAGAGAGCGAGACGGCTATATTTCAATGGTATTGGAAATTGATACGTGTGAAAAAGGGATGCCAGATCACACGTATACACGAGTTTCGGTTAATTTCTTCCCGAGGCTCTTCCTAGCATAACCGAAACTTGGTATGAAGAGGTAACCGATATTTCAGTTTAGAAAAACCGTTTTTGCTTAGTTAAATAACCGATAGTCTTCTTGTAGGGAACAAGAACGACAAAAAGTCATATTACGATGTCATATACACGGCTGCCACCTTTGTGGGAAAAATCCCATTTGTGGCTATTTTCAATTGCCCTGGGAAATGGGAATTCCTATGGGATGTTTTTTGGAATCCCTATCCTAGGGGTGTGGTTTTTTTTAATTCACGAGGAATTTTTTTTTGTTTTGTGGAATTTTTTTTTGTTTTGAAGGATTTATTTTTATTTTTCAGTAAAAATATGTATAAATCTTAATATATAAAAGGAAAGCACGCTGCTCCGTGATCAATATCTCTCAAACTGTTCAGCCTGAAAGTATGCACATCTTAATACATAAAAGACAAGACATTCTGCTCCGCACACAGTATTTCTCAAACTGTAAATATTTTTGGACAGTACAGTACTTTTACAAGACATAATGTTCTCAAAAATGTTCAGCCTGAAAGTATGCACAGAAAATATATTTGATACTTATCAGTGACAATATTAGGTTTTTACAATAGTACGTTTTTGATCTAACTACCTTTTCAACACTGCTACATTTGTATTTTTTAAAAATCAATTGAATAAAAAATCAAGCTTTAAAAAAGAAAAAAGTGCTTTCGACAAATGGCTCCAAAAAGGAAGTGTGCGGAGGACCTGCCGTAGTACAGGCTTTTATACTAGTATATACATAAAAGTGTATATATTTCATATTTTGTTTATTTTCATAATCGTCTCAACCCATCTATATGATTTTCGCAACGAATTCGTTAAGATTTCGGTTACTTTGGGTTGCTGGGAAGTTCTTTCAGTCTTGACATAATTTTTTTTACTTTTTTTATCAATTTGGTACCAATTTTTGCAAAATTGGTATATCTTAAAATTGATTTGTGATTGGCCCTTATTAAGAGTTGTTTCGACGAGTGATGAGTGTCGAACGAGTATCGAACGTCGAATTCTTATTATCAACAGTGCAACCCTGTCGAAATGATCGTTGTTCATCGAATTTTCAGTCGAATAGACTTTTGCTTTCGATGCGGTGCGTGCTGAGCAATAATTGTTAAAAAAATAAGAATTTTGTAATTGTGTTTTGCTTTTTAAAGACTAAAAACTTATTTGGAACTCTTTTTGTAAACTTTATACAGGTCTTAGGTGGATTAAACTAATTTTTTTATTGAATATTATTACTAAAGGACTAATTAAAACACAGATGATGAAATATTTTAGTTGCTCTTTTTCATTTTTTAAATTTTTTGTTTCATTTTTGACAGTGTGTTATGACCGTGGTATTTACTGTGGTAATTTTTAATAGAAAAGAGATTTTTTGTGTTACTTTTAATACAAATGGGTTTTTCATGGTGTTTTTAAAATACAAATGGGACTTTTCTTGTTTTTTTTATTTGCGTGAGATTTTCGTGGTTATTTTAAATGTCCGTGGGATTTTTTGTGGTGTTTTTTTAATTAAGATGGGATTTTTTTGTCAATTTTATACTGTGAGAAAAAGTTTTTTTCGTGGGAATTTGAGGTGGCAACCATGGCCTGCACTATGTCTTAGATATACGAAACGTAACTTCGTAACGCTCTCGTAACGCATTCACCATCTTACTCCTCAAGTCAAGCGTGCGCACAAGCGTGCGTAAGGAAGTTTTACTGAAAAAATAAAAAATCCCACGTCAAGGGATTCCGGAAAAAAAAATCCCAAAATCATAACCCAAATAAAATCCCATTAAAATTCCGGGAAATTGGAGAAAATAGGGGAAAGTAGGGATTTTTTATAAATCCTCAAACAAAATCAGACAAAAGTGGAATCTCGTGAGATCACCACAAAGAACACCTTAACCCATTAATGCTTACTACCAGAACCCGTTGAGTTTAGCTTTTGAAATTTCCAGCAAAAGTGTGTATTAATATAAGGCGGAAAAATCTGAAGTTTAAAAAAATCTAAAGAATTTGGGTGTGGCGAAGCGCATGATTATAAACTTGTCTGTAAGTAGAGAAACAAAAAAAAATTCCAAAAAAACTTAGAATGAATGATAAACTGGAAAATTTTCATTTCGTATCGTAGGCGTTCCACTTGAACCTAATGCACTTTTTTAATTATATTTTATTTTTTCTTGAAGCTTATAAAACAAAATAACTCACCTGAATGTCATTGTTCACTTTTTTTTTAAATACTGCAAGAACTGTCGCGAAAAAGTACAAAAAGGCTTTTAATGTAAAGTTTATAATTTTTTTTTTTTTGGAAAAAGCTTATTTTTGTCCTTTTGACTGAGTGACTGAGGATTTTTGAGGAATTTTTAAAAATGCTTTAATTGCGTATGATATATCATACGTTGTCATTAATGGGTTAAGTAGGTTAACCCTAAAATTAAGCAAAAATATGCTAGCAGCACCAACAACCAATGTGGTTGCAGCACAGAGTAAAGCAAAGGCTTGATTACCCAAGCGTAACGTGAGGTGGCGCAGCGGGATGTAGCGTAGTGCGACGTTGCCTCGAGGATAAGCGATTACCGAAATCGTAATCCAACGTAGTGCAGGCGGCGTAGTGCAGGGCACTCATTTTATTCTAGAAGGCTTATTTACTTCTCCTCGTCAATAAAAGATTGCATTCTTTCTTACATAGTATTAAAATTTACAAAAATGTGAAGTTAAACAAATTTTTTCGCTTGTAACACAGCTGTCGAACTACCAAAAATCGTAACGTTGCGTAGAAATCTATTTTCTACAGACTTCTACGCTGCGTCACGCCACGTTACGATTTCGGTAACGACTTGTACACATTTATCATTAAACAGATTTTAGCTTGACAATTGGCAACGTCGCGCTACGTTGCCGCTGCGTTATTATGGTTTGCTACATATAAATCGTATGGGCATGAGAAATTTTTGACAGATAAAAAACGCTAACGCGCTGATTTAGGTTTGACTGTTACGCTTGGCTAATCCAGCCTTTACTCCCAAGTGTCAAGCGTGCGTAAAGAAGTTTTACTTCAAAAAAACATTTAAATTAAATATATATAAAAATAGCGAGATATGTGCATGGAAAGTCAAAACTTAGATTTCCAAGTCGTTTTGTACTGTTTCCATCTGCTCGAAATCTAGAGATTTTTAAATAGTAATTTCAAAGTGTTTCCATCTGGCATTTCATAATTCATAATTAGATGTCATTGCCAATTGTCAATATGAAAAATTTGACATAAGCTGAATAGTGCTGGATACTGATGATATAACTTTTCAAGGATACCGCATTGCATTTTATGAGATTTTGTACTGGATTTTGTTGAAATCAAAAGATTTTAAAATCTTGAACTTGTATAGAAAACTCTGTTGATTTCAATATGGATTTTACGAAATCTCACAAAATCTCAAAATTTCGAGTAGATGGAAACATGGTATGATCTCATTCTTAGGTTACGATGTTTTATCAAAAAGTCATTGTACTAAAAATGTCTACAGTTTTTTCACTTCTACCATGCGTGGCGGCCATACACACTCTTTTTTTTATTTCTCAAGTTGACGCAAAGCCATGTGTTTATTACAATATTCTTAAACTTGAAATTCCCGACTTACCTTTTGTATTTTAAAGTTTTTGTGTTTTATATTTCTTCTGATCTAAGTCTTCAATATTTTGTTTTCTTCTTTAGACGAAAATGTTTTGATCATTGGTGCCGGTGCCAGTGGTATTGATATAGCACAGCATATACACAAGACCGCCAAACAGATATTCCTCAGTCATCATATGAATCCTGCGCCGGATACAAAATTCATGAAGAATGTCATTCAAAAACCCGATATACGGCGATTTACCGAAACTGGGGTGGTTTTCAAAAATGGCACCAGTGAAGAAATCTGTTCGGTAATATTCTGTACTGGCTACGAAACGACCTTTCCCTTTCTAGCAGTCGATTGTGGTTTGCGGGCCCAGGAGAATTTTGTGCAACCACTTTACAAGCATTGCATCAATATTAATCAGCCCACCATGGCAATAATTGGCTTGCCATTTTTGGTGTGTCCAACACAATTGTTTGATTTGCAGGTAAGATTTGTCTTGAAGTATTTTTCGGGACAAAAGGAACTGCCCAGTAAAAAGGAAATGTTGGCAGACACGGAAAAAGACATGAAGCAGCGATGGGCTCGAGGATTGACCAAACGGCAGGCACATATGATGGGAAAGGAACAGGTAAACACTTTATACAGTTTGACTTTTTATAGCTTAAATTCAAATATATTTATAGTTTTGACTTGCAAAAAGTTTCTTTTCATTATTTTATTTTAATTTTAAGTCGCATTTGTAGTGGGTTAGACTGAATTTAAAGTCAACAACATGTATTGCCTGGATATTTGTATTGCCCAAATCTTATTTTTTAAATATTTTATTTTTTGTATTTATAGCAATTTGAACACTATCGAGATCTTTGCGAAACAGCGGGAATTGAAAATATCAAACCTGTCATCGAGAACATCATCAAAGAATGTGGTCAAAAATATATATTCGAACTGGGTACCTATAGAGATAGCTGTTTTCGCGTAATTGATGATGAGCACTTTGTTAAGTTCACTTTGAAAAAGTGAATCATGGATGATATTTTATTAACATCTCTACTCAATAATATTTTGAATATTTTATTATTTTTCATCGATTTTTTAATGTAAACATTTCATTCTGTTTTCTTTTTATTATGGCAATAAAATTCACTATTTGTCTAGGTTTAAGCAACTAGGATTTTGGTGAGAAATTCGAAGTATGTATAAAAGTTTAAAATGATTTAAATTCTAAAATTAAACTCCACACAATTTGCACACTTTAAAAATACTTCCATGTAACCCAAACTTTACTTTAAGCATGCAATTTTAAGGAGTAAGTCAAAAAGGAGTAAATATGATTCGGTTAAAAACTACATATTAAAAACTTTAAAGTAGCTAACTCTAAGGAATGTCCGATTTCAACTATTTTTGATATTTTTTAACCAACATAAAAAATTTCATTATAAAAGGAATATAACTCCTTCTATTATTGCCTTTTTTATGGGTTCAACGCAGTGTGCATCGGCACAAAATATTTTTTCAATTTAAATAAATATCTCTGTCAGCCGTCACCTCTCTGCATATAATGGCAAAGCTCAGAGAATAAAAACTGCCATGTAAGGCTTCTTTCGAGGAGTCATTCGGAATCGGCATAAAGCACATACAGCTGCTAACAAAAACATAGCAGTACTCTTATATTCAGACATGTTTGGATAATTAATACTAGTCAAATAATACAAATTTCGTATCCGGTAAACCCATTATCATTACTATATGTACTTTCAACGCTGGGCTCAAATCTGTAATCAGTTTCCTCCTATATTGTAAAATTTCTAATATACAGGATGTTTTGGCACGTTTTTGTATTATCGATCTAGAATCTAAACTACTCACCATAATAGCCCAAACAGAATAGGCATAGCGAACACGTAGCGAGCTGTCAAAAACGTAGCCGAACGTAACGAAATGTTGTGCATAGAATAGAATTTGTGTTGATAACGCAGATAAAGCTTTAAGGCCCAGTTATAATAGACGTAACGTAATGTGGTCTAATGTCAATTGAGCAGTGCGTTCTTTCACTTATTGTTTCAAACAGTACTTTCTTATACAAGTGATTATAATAAACGTAACGTAATGTAACGGGACGTAAAGATCCGTTGGATTTCGATTTCTACGTTACTTTACATTACGTCTGTTCAAAGAACAACTAAACATTGAGGTGAGATTCGATTATTGCGCTATTTTATATTGTTGAACTACGCTTTTTGTTGAGTTTTCGTTTTTAATGTGATAGTTTTATGTATCCACAGCTATGGATGACGAAGTTTTAATTGTATTTGTACAGGAACGTGCAATTATTTACGACAAACAACTGCCTGGCTACTGCCTATTAAGGTAGAATTATAATAGACGTAATGTAACGAAATGTTGTCAACTGTCATCGGGACGGGACGTAATGTAAGAAAACGTTGTAGCAATTATAATAGGCAGTAGCCAGGCAGTTGTTTGTCGTAAATAACTCCACGTTCCCGTACAAGTTCAATTAAAACTTCGTCATCCATAGCTGTGGGTATAAAGAACTATTACATTAATAACGAAAACTCAACAAAAAGCGTAGTTCAACAATATAAAATAGCACAATAATCGAATCTAACCTCAATGTTTAGTTGTTTTTTGAACAACGTAATGTAAAGTAACGTAGATATCGAAATCCAACGGATCTTTACGTCCCGTTACATTACATTACGTTTATTATAATCACTTGTGTAAGAATGTATTGTTTGAAACAATAAGTGAAAGAAGACACTGCTCAATTGACACTAGAGCACATTACGTTACGTCTATTATAACTGGGCCTTTATAATTGCTACAACGTTTTCTTACATTACGTCCCGTCACGATGACAGTTGACAACATTACGTTACTTTACATTACGTCTATTATAACTGGGCCTTTATGCTTACAATGTATTCTTATTTTTTACTAAATTAATAGATAGAGCCTTTTGTAAAGATTAATTTGTTTGCTTTTTTACTAATTTGGACTAATTCGATTTAGTCAATTTTAAGTTTTCTTATTTGAACTATGTATTTTAACATTTCGCTACCGTTGGCTGCGGCAAAATTAAAAGTTCGTCAACATTTTTGTGTTGGCTGCGTTCGCTACGTGTTGGTTATTTTCATTGTGTTCATTGCATAGGGTTGCAAGGCAACCAACTTCTATGTTGACATTTCTTCTGTTGGCTGCGTGTTGGCTATAAAATAAAAAATAATATTTTGTATTTTAAAAAAATATCAACTTTTCAATCAATAAATAAACCACTATCATAATGTCATGTGAGGTAGCGGAGCAAACATTTTAGTTTATCCAACGAAATATCAACAAATTTTGTATCTTTTGTTTTAGCGGAGCGATTATAGCTCCAAATTAAATAACAGAATATATATTTAATTTAATACCAGAATTAATGATAGCATTTTTTAATTCTGAATTTTCAAATAAATTTTTTGAAATTTCTCTTTATCTCTTCTTAATTTAAATTAAGCTTTTCTGAATTTAAAATAGAATTTCTAATTATAAATTAGATGGCCTCGATAATCGAATGGTACTGCGCTTGACTGTTACTCTGGGGCCCCCGGTTTGAGTACTGGCCGGGCCATGGTTCTACGCTATAACCTTTCTGTCCTTATTTCTATCAAAGGAACTTTAAGATACATCAATTCACTGCTGAAAGTTGTAGTTGGAGGTGGTAGGAAAAGTTTGTGGAGCAGAAAGCTTAGTAGCTTGATTTGACTGAGGTCAAGGCATAACAATTGCTTAAGATTTAATATAATAGGGGTATTCACGATTCAGTGCAATTGCCTGTGCAGTTGACGACTTGAGGACTTGTGCACTTTACAAAAAAAAATTGTACGTATGTCAAAAATCTGCATAAGTGCTTTTCTACTATTACCTTCAACTTGAGGACTTGAGCAGTTGTGCACTTGTGTGCATTGAAATATGTTGACAGCTTTGAAAAAAAAAAAACCTAACTGCACAACTGCACAAGTCCTCAACTGCACAGGCAAGTGCACTGAATCGTGAATACCCCTAATATGTTTCTACTGCTTCTGCCACATTAAGAAAATCCTACACAAAAGTTTCACTTGATTAGTCTCTTCTTCCATTTTGTGGTACAACGGCTCAATAATATGGTCTAAATGGGCTGGTCTAAAGACCTGCCGCTAGCTTAACCTAACCTAACCTAAATATAAATTTATCTATTCTGCGTTTTAAATGGAATTTCTGAATTTCAATTGATCTTTTCTAAACTTAAATAGATTTATTTAGGATTTTAATTGGAATTTCTGGATTTCTACTTCTTATTCTGGATTAAAATTGATATTTTCTTAATTTCAATTGCAAGAACATGATAAGCCACATAGAAAAATTTTGAAACAATCGTCCCGTTTCAAGTAATTTGAAGTTAAAGTTTAGAGTTTCTATCAAACTAAAAAAGGTTACTTAAATTGAGACTTAACGGAGAATATTCGAAGTAATATAATCCTGTGAGGAGTTCTTAGTTTATGTAAGAAATTTCTTTATTTTTAACATAACATAAAACTTAAAGTAAATACATTTTCTCACCTTAAAAAATATCAATATTGATAGATATATAAGAAAATACAACTTGTTATTCTAATATATAGATATAAATGAAAATGAAACTGCACAAATTGTTTATTTTTAAACAATTAAAAGCACATCACTGATACGTATAGATATACTTACTGATATACCACTTTGCGACCACTCCAACCTTTTCATATTGGCCGCTCTTCTAGCTCTTGTTGATTTCAACAACACATGTTTTTGAATAGGAAAACGTTAATTATTTGCGCCTTAATTATTTATAAGACTTTACTTATTACCTGTTACTAACTTTGGGAAAGATTGCTTTGTTTTCTTTGTTTCTGCAATTTATATTTTTATTAAACGCTCTGACACTATTTTTTTATATTATAAAAGCTGATATACCCGGTGTTACTCGAGAGTCATTTATATAAACATTTTAATATACACTTCTCGATTAAATGTTTTTTTAATTCTGGAAAAATGAAAAACATGTTGAATTTTAAGTTTGAGCTACAATTTGAAGGGTAATTGAACGGACTTTAATCCAAAAAAGTTTTGGAAAATTATGGTGGTTGGGAGTTCCATCTCTTGTGGTGAGCTAATTGAATTCAAAGAAGGGGTAAATAATAGTTTTTAAAAATTCAAAATAATTTAAATATTTACTTAATCTTAAAGCTAGGAAAATTACCTTTTCAACAATATACAAATGGGTTCTTGAGATATGGACATTTTAACATCTAAGCAAAAATTTATATTAAAAAATATATTGAACTTAAAAAAAAAATTTCAATGAAATATATTTAAAACAGCGGAGATATTGGCACTGAAAGTCAAAACTTTGATTTTCATGTAATTTTTTCTCATTCTTAGCTATCGATGTTTTATGAAAAATTCGTTGTACAAAAATTATTGTACTAAAATATATATTAGCTGCGTTTTTTTTTTTTTTTTTATGGGAGATCAGGGCCATATCATAGCATTTGCAAGCAAAGTAAAAACAACAAATGATCCAGCAAGTCAAAAAAACCTAAGTACATTTTTATAAGTAAGATTTTATGTACCAAAATGTTTGTAATTACTCTAGACACACAACTGCAATCTTAGAGATAAATGAGGACGATCAAATTATATAGAGAATTTGAAAACAAAACTCAGTTTTATTAATATTCTGGTATGAAAAAAAGGATTTTTAGCCATTACTTTTGATTGGAAAGAGATATTGGGGTAATTTTTTTACATAAACTATTTTTGAGACTTACCTTTTTGTAAAAAAATATAAAAAAAACATTTTGCAAAAAATTAAATATCGTGTAAAAAATTTGATGACAAAAACAGTAAAATCATTTTTGCGCTTAACTGTAAGAATTTTTGCCAAATAAATGCTATGTCACATGAAAGGCAGCCAGATGTGTAATTTTTAATTGATTTAATTTTTACAACAAAAACATTTTTTGAGTCATTTTTTGAGTCATTTTTTGAGTAAAAAGTCAATATTTTGGATCTTTTTTGACATAATCATAAAACATGTATACACTGACTTAACAGCACAGTTCAGCCTATTTTTGTAAAGTGCTTTTACTGAACTTTTGTACAAAAAAATTTTTAATGAAATATAGTAATTGATAGCGGAGATATTTGCATCGAAAGACCAAACTTTGATTTTCATGTCTTTTTTTTCTCATTCTTAGGTAACGATGTTTTGTGAAAAAGTCGTTGTACTGAAAATTTCTACAATTTTGAATATATGTGAGTGTTTTTGATGTCAAAATAACAGAAATTTTTTAGAATTAAATACACAAAAAACTTCGATAGTAAAAAATATTATAACAACAAAATTACCTTTAGTTGAAAAATTTCGGAGGGGGCGTAGCAAAAAGTAAGTATGTAACATTTTAATCTAGGATGCACTTAATATGTGTACCTAGTTTGAGCGAAATCCGTTGAGCCGTTTAGTTTTGTATAGAGGCCAAACAAACAAACAAACAAACAGAAAAAGAGTTTTATAGAAATTATGAAATGATGAGATTTGGGGAAATGAAAGTTTTTAGGATGTTTTGCTCTGCTAGTTCCATTGACATCATCAAAATTCAAAGGCTAATCTCGTAAAGTTTTAACCACGTGGATATAAAGTACGATCGGTGCACAACCGACGTAACGTATTATTGAGATTTGGCCTTTATTGCTTTTTTAAAGAGTCACAAGCGCCATCTTTTACTGAATAGAAGAATACCGTTTCAATGGTTCTTGTGCTGAATAAGTGAGTACAGTACAGCTTGAAAATACAGTACGGACTAAGAAGATGTAACGTTTGAGTATTTTGTTAACAATCGATTTTGTTCCCTACAAAATTTTGATACTACATACGGACTATCTGACTTTGACAATTAGAACACTTTTTACTCCAATCTGAACATACGTTGTAATTCTTTGGGAAAAAAGTTAATTGTAATATAACGTTACAAACAAAACACATCCAAAAAGCTTATTAAACAATATGTATATGGGCATTTCCACAGTCGAGAACGCGACATTCGTACGCCTTAAAGGTGCAAAAACATAAAGAAAACGCGACAACAATTTTTTATCATTTTATTTTTCCATAGCATTTTAGTAGCATTATGGTTAATACAAAAGTTAGGTTTTGTGGGTTTAAGGTTTCCAATATATAAGCAATACACATGGGATCTAGCACGCGACAAAAAATGGAACTCGTTTTCGACTGCATCTAGAAAAATGCAGAGTTCTGCGAAACGGAACAAAAAATTTTAATATGACTTATTTTAAACTAAAATGGATTAATGTGGCTCCCTAGTGATAGTTGTCATATTGTAATACTTCTATTAGTTTTTGAGCATTAGTTTAATTTAGCACGCGACATTTATCACGCGATATATTTTCCATTGCAGTTTAATGGGGTAATTAAGTAATTAGGTAGTTAAGTAATTATGTAATTTAGTAATTGAAAAATTAATTTTAATATATTTTCTTTTTTCTGCTTCAACCATTATTTCATTCTCTTTAGCCAATGCCTTCCATTTTTACTAAAACAAAAAAGCTTACGAAACATTTATTAAACATTTACGAAAAAGAAAAATTACATTTCTGAAACAATGCAGACGATTTAATCATCATGGTTAATGAATTTATGTAGAAATTGCTTAAATTAATAAAATTTAAATGTTTTTCTTAGATAATATCATAAAATAATACGATTTTAATAAGTTTTAATTTGGTCACGGTTGACTTTTCTGTGGAAATGCTCATATGGAACAAATAAAAAACAGAAGCTATTTACACATTACCTTTTGCATTCTATGTAACATAAAAAGTAATTTTATATTGATTTAACTCGTTTACTTGGGTAATGTGATATAGAATTAAATGTATGAGGAAGACGTTGAAAATTTTAAAAAAATTTTCTAGTTTTCTTAGAAGATTTACAGCTTTTTCTTCCTTTTTACGATTTCAATTTTTTCCTCTTCTTAATATGCAATTTTTTTATTTTTACTTTATTTCCGCCATAAATAATGCCCATATTGTTTTGTTCTAGAAGCTCCATATCCAAAAGTCCCAATTCTACACAAACGGTATTGGATGCACGCGGAAGTGAGTTCCACGTCCACATGTGACTCTCTAGTTGAGGATTTTCCGAGCTAATAGCGGTTTTACATTCCTCCAAAGTATTGAAACTTTTGCGTGGTATAGAAAGTGTCAAACTGTAGAACTTTTCCAGCAGCGGTATTATTTCAAGCTCCGCTCCAGGCCAAAGAAACCGATATTTTATTTGATTGAGCAGACTCATCGAATGCTTGTTAAGGCAATATATTATCAAATACTTTGAACTACTCTTGATGTTAGCATAGCAGGGAGACTCTGAAGACTTGTTGTCAATCCAGTTTTGCAGAATAATGGACGCAAGCAAGCGTTGGATTTTGAAGGAATTTTTGGGTGTTATGGTCCCTCCCCAAGAATTTCCACTATCCCTTAGCACCACGTAAAAGGCGTACTTTTCGAGATTTTTCATCTTACTGCCTCTCATTTGCCACGTCTCAGAGTTTCTGTCACAATTTGCAATGTCTTCGGCAAACAGAGGTTGGAGTCCTATAAATGGCCGCGTTGACAAAGATCTTTTGTCGACTTTTAGTTGACTATATTTAAATTTATACAAATTCATTAAAGTCTCCACATTCCAAATAATATCACCATGACATGTTGTAAAATATTCGGGTAACTGGTGAGTATCAATTTCTCTGAAATAAAGTCATACCTTAAATGAGATAATGAACATGTTTCAATGGGTTAACTTACTGCATATCATCAAATACCGAATCGATTACTTTCTGAAAGGCTTTCTTCATATCAATAGCACCGGCTTTTTCGTGTAGTTCTTGAACCAATGTTTGTATAAATGGTGCACCATGATGATCGAATATTTTTGAAACATAACCTTAAAAAATTTCAAATATTACAAATTCGAAAAAAGTGGATTTTGTTGTATTTTATAAATGCAAAAGTATAATCAGAGCTGGGTCGAAATGTACTCATTACAATTCAATACCAAATCCTTGGAATTATGAATTGATAATTGGTCCTCACAATTCCTCAGAAATTTAATTGAAAAAAATCATCACTTCCATTACAGGAATTGTAATTGGTAATTGAACACCTCAGTTCCTTGGAATGGAATTGAAAAAAGTTGTCAATTCCATTACAGGAATTGTAATTAGTAATTGAACATCTCAATTCCTCAGGAATGGAATTGGAAAAAATCGTCAGCTCCATTACAGGAATTGTAATCGGTGATTGAACACCTCAATTGCTTGGAATGGAATAAAAAAAATCGTCAACTCCATTACAGTAAATATAATTGATAATTGTACACTTCAATTTCTCATTAATGGAATTGGAAAAATCATCAATTTAATTACAGGAATGGTAATTTGAAGTTAAAATTTCAATTAATTTTTCATTAACTCAAAAGTACTTCATTATGTATAAGAAAACTTTATTTGACTCCCACTGTTCGTCGGTTAATGAAATATTTACAAATAAATGTGTTATCAAAGATACCAATTTTTTAATTTTATACCACATTTTGAGTTAGTACAAAAAATATAGCTGTTACGCTACCTGGTTAAATCCTGCCGACTTTTTGCAAGGTGCTTGGTACACAACTTCCACACCCATTACGTTATTCTACTAACAAAACAATGTTTTCCAAATCTATTCCTAAGGAATTGGGGCGTTTAATTACCAATTACTATTCCCGTAATGGAATTTACAATTTTATTTCAATGCCATTCCTGTGGAATTGAAGTGGTCTATCACCCATTACAATTCCTGTAATGGTATTGACCATTTTTTTCCAATTCCATTCCGAGGAATTGAGGAGTTCAATTACCAATTACAATTCCTGTAATGGAATTGACGATTTTTTCCATTTCCAGTCCTGAGGAATTGAGATGTCCAATTACCAATTACAATTCATGTAATGTATTTGAGACGATTTTTCAATTACATTCCTGAGAAATTGAGATGCATAATTACCAATTCCTAATTCCAAGGAATTGGAATTGAGGTGAAATTAAATTAAAAAGGACTCATTACAACCCAGCTCTGAGTATAATAATGGAATAAATCTTACCGTCCTCGCAACTAAAAAACATGGTCAAATCTTTGGGAGCATTATTATCATTTTTCATCAGTTCCTCACTTGATTCCAACTGTTTAGTTATTGACATACAAATTTTTTTGCTTTTGACCTTGTGATCTCGTAGCTCGGTTTCTTCTCCACGACACTTGTTTACAAAAACAAATTTCCTCACATTCTTCAGAGTTTTGTTGAGCAACAATGGATCACGGATATCAGCGAATAGATTGTATTCACCGTCATGGGTATAAACAGCACCATCGGCTCCTCCATGTGACATCAAAATAATTACAATATTTTCGAATTCAGTGAAATCGGCATTGCTAACTTAAACGGTTAAAAAGAAGCGAAACGTGAGTTATACATATTTATCAATGTTCAAAGGAATTTCATATAAGAGTATGTAACCTACCCCATTGCATTAGCATCCGCACATTTTCAGCATTACCATCCTCAAGGATATAGTGAGGAATTTTGAATATTCGAAAGAAATTTGATAAAGCAATCACATCGTGAGCACTACCGGTTCTTATACCAATTTCCTCTGGATAGTGATAATGATTTATTATAATTCCAACAGTTGGTCCAATGTGATGCAAAAACATTCCAGCAATACCATAAACTTCATAGTCTAAATCAACCTTAAACCTGGAAATTCGTGACGAAACGTGAGATGTGGGACCAAGTCAAAAAAAAAATATGTTTATGTCAATATTTAGTACAATAGTGGGATTCAAGTCACTGCTTATTTTTCAGCAATGCGTATTCTGCGTATAATGAACTGACATGAGTGCAACAAAATAAATGCCAAAAACCAGCAATTTATTTATTTTTGTGCCTTTTTTTTACGCAAATATTTACGCAATTCGTTAGCTAAAGTTCATATAAAAAAATTTGCACTGCGTAAAAACTTACGAGATAAACAGTAACGCAGTAGGTAGGTACTAGGGAAGTCAATCCCGGTATCCCGGACGATTTAAGCCTCTTTAAATCCCGGGATTTTTCAATAAAAAATTTCTTATGTGCATAAAAACAATTTTAAAATTTAAAACAACTATGAATAGAAACATAAAAAATAGCCACATTTTGGAAGTTAACTACTTCACAAAGTTTGATTTAGTATAGATTCCAGTACAAATGTAAAAGTTTGAACTCAATTTTCTCGAAACTAGATTTTTGCGACATATCACCTTCATCATGTCATCACTCATGTCTTCAAATATTCATGTTAATGCAACCATTTCAATTTATGTTGATATGAATAAAGAATAAGAAAAATTGTTGAGGCTGAAAAATATTGTTAGAACGATGAGTGTGAATCACTGGAGCAATGACTTTGGAAAGTTTTAGAAGAATTTGCAATATCAGGAAGTCAGCTTTGCCTTTCAAAATTGTCAGATATTCTGACCTTAGGAAATAATTTTGTTTTGTGGTGAAAGCAATCGTGATCGAAACTTACAAATTGCTTACGATTATCGTACAACTATTTCTCCAACTAGCATAGAGTCAGAACGGTGCTTCTCACCAGCGGGTTATATTTGTTATAATATCCGAAAGTCTCTAATGAAAAATAAGACGCGCTGATCGGCTTAATGTTTTACTTTAAAAATAATTAAAACAAAAAATTTCATTTCAAAAGTCTTTTCCAACATAAATTTGACTTAAACACAAAAAACATGAAAACGGTGTCTAAAAAAAATGTTTAACATTTATATAATAATATCTTAAACTGTTTTGTATTTAATTTTTCTGTATATTTTTTGTCTTTAAATTAATACAATTTTCTTATCCATTAATATTTTTTAAACTTTGTTGTGTTTATTAGCAATAAGGGTATTCACAGTTGTGTCGTATTGTGGTTTTTTTTTTCATAGTTGAAAACCATTATTATGAGCACCCTTTTAAATAGAAGTTGTGGTTGGAAACCTCCCACTCTAGCTTTTTGTTACTATAAAAATAAAATAACTATCCAATTTGATATATTTTATTAATATATGGCATAAAAAGTGTAACTTGCATTTTGAGCTTATTCCATTTTTGCAATTAGAAAATAGTTGGCAATGGATCAGTTGTTTTTGGAACTTCAAAAACCACGTTCCTTAACCATATCATTGGGCTACTGAAAATTACCACACTTTTGGTTTTTAGAGATTTCATGTAAAACAACAAAAAATGTAAAAACCGCTCGGTAAAGTGTGGTATCAATACCACGGGGTTTTTTAACTACACTGAAAACAACGCAATTGTGAATACCCTTAATGTTTTTTGTTTTGCTTTTGTTGCTTTATAAATTAATTAATTTCCATTTTTTAGTTTCAAGCAATAAATTATAACAAATTGTATTTAAAACGTTTTGAACATTTTCCCGAACTAATCCCGGAATTCCGGGATTGAGATTTTTAGTCCCAATAATCCCGGGATCAAGAAAAGCTTCCGGGATTGGACTCCATATTAGGTACGCGATGACTTAAATCCCACTACTATAATATTTTTCACTATTTTTTAATTGCTTATATGTTGTAGTTTTTTATTTTAAATACTCACTCATCGTTTTCCTTGATCTTTTTGATGCATATATCGGCTATTTCGCGTATCGTCTTCACTTTTAGAAATTTTTTTAGTTCGTGTGCCAAAGCACCGACAAATGTCGCTATAGGATGTGAGGCATATAGACCTAATAACGAAAATAATAGCATTTATTATTCTTTTTACCTTCCAAATGGACTATAAAGTATTCTTAATCATGTGTCACAGTAAAAAAATCATTACTTGTAAAACCCAAATCCTCTAAAGTTAACAATAATTGTAATCTCCATCGGTTTAGAAATTTAAAATTTAGAGGAAAAGCTTAAAAAATCATTACAATTATTTTAAAAATAGAAAATTCGAAAATATATATTTTTCTGATCACATCTTTTATGATTTTTTTTTTTTTTGAAAATATATATGTTCAAAGTTTATAGTCGAAAAATTGATCAGCAGGTTCAGCTTATAGACGCAAAGTCTTGAGCTTTTAGCATGATCTTAGGCAAAGTTATTACAATGAATCTAAATACCCCTTCACAAAAATAATTAAATTAAAAAGAAATTGAAAACATTGAATAATAATAATTATACATTATTTAAATAAAATCGTTTAAATTAAAAAGTATAAAAAACTTGAACTTACTTATATTTTTATCATAGGACACTTGGCTGAAGATAAAGTAAAAAAAATAGTATATAAGATGATTTTTATATTTTTATGTTACATTAAGAAAATATTTTTTAAAACAAAATTCCAAACATCTCATTGTGATGAGTATTAAAAGCATATTCTTTTTAAGAGATTTTTAATACAGATGATTCGAAAAGTAGGTAATTTGAATTGAATTAGAAAACAATACGTATTTATTTTTGAAAAAAATAAGAAAAGCATTTTTATAAAATTGTAAACATTAAATCATATTTTTAGGTGTGGCTTTGGGGAGATTCCGATTATCGGGGCACCAAGATCTGAAAATGCAATTAAGAAGTACTCATTGAGAGAATAAGATTCACCGAAAGAATTATCGCTGTATCTTATTAGTTATCAAGTTATCGATTTTTTAAGACATTTTTTTTATAAGATCTTTTGAGAAAACTGGTAATATTTTTCTTGACCGTGACCAAAAAATTCAAACTTCTTATTTTTTGATATTATCTTTATTAAAAAGTTATTGCATTAAAACTGATGGCACCTATGAATGCGATTTTTTGCTATAATTCCGCTAATCGGCCCTATCATGAATAATTTTTCACGCGAAATCGGAAAAGGGAGTTTTAATAATTTTTGTTTTTTCAAGAACATTTTGAAAATTTGTAATGCAAATTTGCTTATAATTCGTTGATGAACTAATTTGATGTAAAAAAATTTCAAAAGTTTTCGATTCCTCTTGAAAAATTATTCGTGATAGGGCTGTATAGTGGGGAGATGTACCCCCTGCCAAACAATTCTTTTCATGTCATGGCCCAAGGAATCAACCAGCGACGGATTGAAACGTTGATCTGAAACTCCTTGTATATAAAAATGCATGTATGTTTGTGGGTATGTGGATATGTTTGTATACGTATAAACTCCAAAACCGCTGAATCTATCGATTAAACAAGGGGGCGTGGCTCCTCCCATACAGCTCAAATTTTTGACATCGAATAGCTATGGAGTTATATGCCACACATCCTCGGAATTCGGTATTCAACCACAATTTACAAGTGCCGTTTCACTGATATCATTTTATCGGCGTTAGACAAGGAGTGTGGCCCCTCCCTCTCAACCCAAAATTTTCGATATCGAATAGCTTTTGAGTTAAAGGTCGCATAGCTTCGGAATTCAGTATTCGACCACAATTTACCAGAGCTGTAAAATCGGCATTCATATTCAGAATTTTAAGTACAACTGAATAACGACATAAGAATGCATTCGATGAATGCAAAATTGATTTATAAATAAAATGTTTGATTCACATTCGTTTTTTTAAAAAAAAGAGATTAATTACTCATTTCAATTATTCATTTTCGTTGTTCAGAATAATGCATCAATTGCTGTATTCATTTGAATGCTATTTAGAAAGAATGCAATTCACAAAGAATTTCAGAATTTTCAATTATTCTTTTTTTATTCATTATTCATTTTTTATTCGTTATTCCTTTTTTATTCATTATTCATTTGTTATTCATTATTCATTTTTATTCATTATTAATTTTTATACATTATTCATTTTTTATTCATTATTCATTCGTTATTCACTATTAATTTTTTGTTCATTTTAGTCCCTAGCAATAAATAAAAAAATAATAGGAAATGAATAATGAATAAAAAAAGAATAATTGAAAATTATTAAAATTACTTGAAGTGTAAATTTCAGTTTTTTTTCATTTCAGATGTAAAATAACAAATTGAAATATTTTTGGTTTTTTATTTTTTTTTATTTTTGATAATTAAAAAATTTTAATAATAAAAGCCCTGTGACTCATTCAGCCCTACAATTATATTCAAATATTGCAACTATACCATCCCTGTAATCATGGTAAAATTATTTATCAGGTAGCCTTGACAACTACCTATTTTTCACGAGCTGCGATCAACAAACGTCAAACAAAAGAAAACATAAAACAAGCTTTCAGTAACAGTTTTTTTTTAAACTTACATGAAATCATGGTAGAATAATACAGGTAGTTTCGTGGCTAATCGTGATCTCTTTGACAATACTCAAAATTCTTTTTTTTAAAGAAAACAAAGATAATAGAGAAAAAATAAATTACTCCAATTGGATATTTCTGTGTTGTGCTTAAAAAATTGAATTGAAGTGAATTACTTATTTTTTTTTTTATTAAAATTAAGTGCGTTTTGTGCCAAAAACGTTTGGCAAACATTTAGCAAACACTGAAATGTTTAATTGTAGGCTTTTTGAATTAATTTTTTTTTGCATATTAATAGCACGAGACGACTTCAGAAGAGAATAATCGGTTTATCTGTAATAAAAATTAATTATAATATGAAATCCCGTATAAAATTCAATATATTACTAAAATATATATTATTTTAATTTTTCTGGCAGATAATTGAATTATTATTTAATTATTTTAATTATAACAATAATTTAATTAATGGATATTGGCAAAGATATAGATGTTTTTTTGAACAGATCTTTTAGCAAGAAAAAAAATTTTACAAATCAATCTCGATAATTAGTCGATGTATCGATTATTCGGTGACTCTTATTTTCTCCATTAGTACTTAAAACTGCATTCTCAGGTCTTGGCGCACCGATATTCGGAATCGTGTCGGGGCTTTAAATCGACAGCCGCAATATTATTAAGGTGGTAGTCTAGTTGGTCACTTTTTTGTACATATTTCGAATGTATATGTATCTAAGAATATGGTATTAAATTTTTATAAAGATTCGAGCAGTATAAGCATTTTTTAACCCAAAGCTTACTACCTGCGCGCACTTGCCTGAGCGTTCACAAAACTTTAAACGCGTTTTTCTCAAAACTACGTCTTCACGGACGCCAAACACGATTTCTCCGGAACCCGTAAGACGATCCTTCTGAAATTTTAACCACATATTCTACACACAAATATTTATAAACTTAATTATTATCATGTAAAAATATTTAATCTAAGACACTTCAGTTTTTTTGTTTCAGATAAGCCGTTGCCGAGATATCGTATTGGGGCCGACTGCCTCCAAATTATGGCGTTTCGTTTAAGTACGAAAAATTAATAACAAATCGTTGTTTTTGTAATTTAAGATCTCATTTATCATCCCTACAACTTTTATAAACATACCATTCATAGCAAGCTCACGATAAATTCCCAAAAATACCCTACTTTCCAGAGCTGTAAAAGAATGCATTCATTTGTGATTCAAAATCATTTAATTAATTTTTTTCAAATCATTGATTGGGACTTGAAATTTCAAATCACAATCAATGATTTGAAAAAAAGAATGCAATCATTTTTTCAAATCATTGATTGAGATTTTAAATTTTAAATCACAATCAATGATTTGAAAAAAATGAATGCAATCAATTTTTCAAATCATTGATTGGGAATTAAATGATTTTGAAAGAATGCAATCATTTTTTCAAATCATTGATTGAGATTTTAAATTTTAAATCACAATCAATGATTTGAAAAAAATGAATGCAATCAATTTTTTAAATCATTGATTGGGAATTAAATGATTTTAAATCACAAATGAGTGCATTCATTCATTTAAATAATTTTTTGTTTATTTTTTTATTTATTTTAAAATATTTTGTTAGAAATGACAAAATTCAAATTTTTAAGGTGTGCAAATTTTCACAACATTTTCGTCAGAGCAGTACTCTGTTCCACTGCGTGAAATTATCGCAACATGTTTCTAAGCAACAATTTTCCACGACAATTCAATTGAACTGCCTGTTTATTACTACGTTAATCACTGGGCTATTGCGCTATACGAAACAAAACAAATAAACATGCATATGAACCGAATAACCTAATATTGAGTTTCAGCATTGCAATATTGTCTTTTGTTAAAATTTTAGTACAGAAAAATTTTAGTTATGGGTTAGTATTTGTGAAAATTTAAATTTTAAACCGCGAGGTTAAAAAATATGCAGTATACTTTTAGCTATACGAAAATTTATTCCAAGATTTAATTTTACCCGTGTATAAGGAATTGAAATATTAAAAGAGTAAGGTAAACGTGTGAAAGAGCGCGAGAGCGAACCGAAAAATAAATAACAAAATAAAACTGAAAAAAGCTCTTAAAAAATTAATTTTGCTTGCAAGTAACAAAGATAAACTGTTAAACAAATAATATTAGTCTATGAATTTCCAATACTTGTTCAACAGAGATATCAATACTTTTGATAATAAGATATGTTACAAAAAAACATGGACCCCTCGCTTTAAAATTTTTTTTCTCAACTTGTCCCAAAGACTCAATCGAAGCCGGATTGAAGCATTGATCCAAACACACTGTTTAATAAAAAAAAATATCTTACTTACTTCACATTATATTACTGAGATAACAGTGATTGTTTTCAATGATTTAAATAAATGAATGAAATATCGTGAACGCTGTGAATAATTTCCAACCAAAGATTTGAAAAAATTATTGCATTCATTTTTTCAAATCATTGATTGTGACTTGAAATTTTAAATCACAATCAATGATTTGAAAAAATGAATGCAATCACTTTTTCAAATCATTGATTGGTACTTGAAATTTCAAATTACAATCAATAATTTGAAAAAATGATTGCATTCGTTTTGAATATAAATCACATGATTTAAAATCAGAAATGATTGCATTCTTTTACAGCTCTGCTGTTTTCTTAGCCGACGAACTAGACTACATCCTTAATTAAAATGTCAAGAGTTTTATTTTTGAAACTTACCGTTCAAGATCATAGTGTCCATGTCCACAAATGGCAATTGTATTGTCTTGATATGGAATTTCCTGGCGTTCCCTACACTCAAAGAAATTTATTTTAAAAAATAAATTACAAACTTCCATACTATTTTGAATTAAATGCTGAAAACGGTCAAACAAGTTTTGACCTTAAGACTTAAGAAAGCATTTAGTTCTTAATATTCTAAGCTATATTTTATATAAAACTACATATCTTACTTTGGTAATACCGCCAAGCTTGGTGAATTTTTAAATCGTTTTCCATGTGTCATGACAAACTTACTTCTAGGTGAATATGAACTAAAATATTTAATTAGAAGTCAGAGTCGTAATAAAACTAAATTTAGGTAATCTTACGTAGGGCCATCGGCATCCCTGTGACCATAAACAAAGCCATTGATAATAATTTTCGCAACCTTCTTGAGCGTAGAGTTGTGATGTATTTTCCAGTGGATTTCACGCGTTGCCAAAAAGGCCTTTTGACAGCAATAGCCGTTGATAATGATGATGATGCTTGCATAACCATTGAAATCACGCCTTACTAAGGGTTCAAATGAAGCTTTACTTTTACAAAAATCGAATAGCTCCTAATCGAACAGTGACACTCAGCTTATTTTGTATGAATATATGTTATAAATTTCTGAGTTAAAGCAACTCACTTATTATATTAACTTTAACTTATTATATTTAAGCTTTGCACGTCAAATTTGTGTAAACAATTATAATAATCTCTTCACCAAACACAAAATTAGCTGTCAGCCACTGTATCTTAAAATTGCAATTGTTTATATTTCACAATAACATCATATGTTCTCACGCACACTCTTTTAGCTTTGAATTCATATGAAAATAGTACTTTTTAAATGTTATGCCTTTAAGGATTGTATCTACTGGAATTTGAGTATATGTCAAATCAGCATAATGATATTTGCAGCAATAAAAGAATCCTTCAGAAAGTTGTTCTTCCAAATTTTGCTCATTATCAGGCTCCACTCGGTTGGCCTCTATTATACTGTGAGGTTTCTTATTCATTTTATTTTTATAACATTAAGATATATGTATGTTGATACAATCGTTGTAGCGTTTCAATTAATACTGCAGCGATAAACGAATCAACGAATGAGTCAAGTAGCGACTTTGGTCTTTAACCCATAGTAGGTGTTCACACGTCAGTCAAATGATTGATTGGATCAAAGTCGGAATCGTTAAACTTATTGGCCCATTATCATAGTCAAAAAAAAAGTCGACGCTAAATTTAGTGCAAGCTTTTTGACAACATATCTTATATATTAATACGCAAACATCAAATGTTGTCGTACAATTTTTTGATATTTATTTTAGAATAAATGAAATGAAACGTATATCATTCGAAAGGTGCCGAATCATGTTAGATTTGAAATTGATGACCTCTGACCCGACTTTGAAATTTATATTAATTTTAGTGAGGAATCTGAAGGCTAAGAGGAGGTAGAATAGTGAAGGAGGTATCAGATGAAAGGTCTGGCTGCACAGTATGATTGTATTTTAGATAAGTGACCTTCGATCTGAAATACGAGCGTAAAAAGCAGTGATGTGCGGCGTAGAGAACATGATGTCGACAATACTATTGTCGACGGTGTCGAGAATGTCGTGTAGACAATTGCTTTTAACGACGTGTAGATAATTAATGTAAAAGGCTGCATGTTTATTGTAATATTTAATTAAATTGGGTCCAAGTTCGAAGCATTCCTTATTTTTACGCCTTCTGGGCATGGCTTTTGTTTGTTTAATTGTAAAATTTGTTAATTAAACGACTTTTCAAAAGGTTTTAAGAATCAGCATAATCTAAATGGAACTTGCATTTTCGCAGTGTTGCATTTTGTTGACATTGTTTACACAATTCTCGACATTGTCTACATTGTCGACACATTCTGCATTGTCGACACCAAAATGTCGACAATTAAAGACGACGCGTCGAGGAACATCACTGGTAAAAAGAGCATTTATTAAATTAGAGCTCAACTGTAAGAGATAAAAAACATGATGTAAAAGGAATTTTTGAATAGTGATAAAATATGCAAAAAATACTTCAGATATTTTACGCCATCTCTTACGGATACCCTACACTAAGCATATTTTTATGCTACTTCTTAAAAATAGTAAATATTAAAAAATTTCCGTTAATTTTACATAAAAATTATTGTTATATCTCGAAAACTCTAGGTGTTTTCATTACAACGTATTTTTGTATAAAACGTCGTTAGTTCAGAAATATAACGGTATACGAAAGCTTTTTTGGTAATATTTTTCACGAATAGTATGGTAAAAAAAGTTCCCGTTAAAATGACATCAAAATTATTGAGATATCTCAAAGAGTGTAGATTTTCTCAGTACAACGTATTTCCTCATCGTCTCAGAATGAGAAAAAAACTGATTGAAATTTCATGTTTTGATTTTGCAAGCAAATATCTCAGCCATTTTTCAATCGATTTTCACAGAGTTTTCTTTGTCTGAAAGATCAGTTAAATGACTTTGGAGAAATAAGAAAAGATTTAACGTTATATCACTAATTCAATATTTTGTATTGTTTTAAATAAACCTTTAAAATATTCAGTTTTTGCTCAAAAAATAGGTGAAATTTTTTTATTGTAATTTTTTTTTCTTATAAAATTTTCTTTTTTTTCATACTCTTTCATATGACATATAATTTATTTACAAAAATTGCTTCATTTTGGCACATAACTCAAAAAACAGTTTCTATTATCGAAAATCATGAGCTACCCTCTATGATTTTTTGATGAAAATGAATTTTTTTAAAATTTTTTAATATTTTTTACAAAGTTCTACAGCTTAAAAAATTATTTCTGTGAAAAAAAATTTTTCGAATATTTCAAACTACTCTAAAGTTAAATACACATATCTATGTTTAAAGTCATTTCGTTATATATAGAAATAGACGTAGAAAAAACAGTTCCTCCGTGTTTCTAAACCGATTTTGAAACTTTTTTTAAAATTAATTAGAGTAGGGAGGAGTTCACCGAATATTTTTGTGACCTTTGACCTAAAATATGAGCGAATATGACATATTTCTGAAGTAAAACCTAAACTATGAGAAATAGAAGAACATGGAAATGTAAGAGGAAATTTTAGACATTAACACAACGTGGTGAAATTTCTTACAAAAAGTAAATTCTGAAAAACTCCCTTTATTTTGACATCAAAGTATGACGATATCTTGAAAACTGTAACTTTTCTCAGTAAAACGTATTTTTGTATTGAAACTTTAGATTTTCTTAGTACTACAGTACATTTTCTTAAGAAATTTCAGAAAGTTGGTCGAATTTCGGCCACACGCAATACTAGTGTTAAAAAACAGGCAAAAATGCTTATACAAAATTTAGAGTCGACTTTTATATTTACTATGATAATGGGCCATTGAGTGTAATGATGAATCGTGTTGGAAATGAGTTCTAACAAGTACTAAATTATTTTGGTTTTGCAGCTTCAAAGGCTAAAAACTGCCCTTTATTAATAAAAAAATAAAAATTTTGTAACGGTGTTGGTAGAGATTTGAAACATTTCACAGAACCTTTACCAAAAGTTCAGAAAGTAGCAAATGTGTCAAGTGTTATATGTGTACATATTTCGAATGTATATGTATCTAAGAATATGGTATTAAATTTTTATAAAGATTCGAGCAGTACAAGCATTTTTTAACCCAAAGCTTACTACCTGCGCGCACGTGCCTGAGCGTTCACAAAACTTTAAACGCGTTTTTCTCAAAACTACGTCTTCACGGACGCCAAACACGATTTCTCCGGAACCCGTAAGACGATCCTTCTGAAATTTTAACCACATATTCTACACACAAATATTTATAAACTTAATTATTATCATGTAAAAATATTTAATCTAAGACACTTCAGTTTTTTGTTTCAGATAAGCCGTTGCCGAGATATCGTATTGGGGCCGACTGCCTCCAAATTATGGCGTTTCGTTTAAGTACGAAAAATTAATAACAAATCGTTGTTTTTGTAATTTTAGATCTCATTTATCATCCCTACAACTTTTATAAACATACCATTCATAGCAAGCTCACGATAAATTCCCAAAAATACCCTACTTTCCAGAGCTGTAAAAGAATGCATTCATTTGTGATTCAAAATCATTTAATTCCCAATCAATGATTTGAAAAAAATGAATGCAATCATTTTTTCAAATCATTAATTGAGACTTGAAATTTCAAATCACAATCAATGATTTGAAAAAAAGAATGCAATCATTTTTTCAAATCATTGATTGAGATTTTAAATTTTAAATCATTTTAAATCATTAATTGGGACTTGAAATGTCAAATCACAATCAATGATTTGAAAAAAGAATGCAATCATTTTTTCAAATCATTGATTGAGATTTTAAATTTTAAATCACAATCAATGATTTGAAAAAATGAATGCAATCAATTTTTCAAATCATTGTTTGTGGTATTGTTTCAGGTATTCAAAGGAAAATAATAGTTCCATTTTATATAAAATCCTCTAGAAATTTGAACTCGATGGAAAAAGATCACCTTTTTATGAAAATTCCATTCTTTTCTTGTTATATTATATTTTTTCTAACACTATGACTAATATAAACAGAAACAAAATCAGTGATTACGTTGAAGAACCTAACTCAAAGATATAAATTAGCTTATATCTAATAATAACTTATTTATCTCTTTGGTTTTACACTTTATATGGTGCTACTAGAGTGCTATCCAAATATCAAAACAGAACAAAAACCATTTTAGTTGAACGATAAAATCAGACAAATCTATTGTAAACTATGGTTATGGTAAAAACTACAATTTGATTTAATTACATACAATGTAATTTTCATCATTAGTTTTAAATAGGTGCAAAGTCAAAATATAATTTAAACTATGGTTATGAACATAATAGAACATTTTGGTTTAATCTTTCAGCAAACACTGTCATTCATCATTAGTTTTTGAATTAAAATTTCCTCTTTCCAATCTGGTTTCTGCGTTTTTCTTTTAAGTTCGTTTAATTTTTCAGAAAAGTAGTTTTTTGCTTCGTTCTCTTTATTCATGTCGAGGGCTTTTTTTAATATTTCAATTACATCAGCTTTCAAAGCACGCTCCAAAATCATAGCCTCATCCTTTCTTATTCGTTGCTGAACTTCTTTCTCTAAATCAAAAAGATGTTCGTCATTCACGCCTGGAAATAATGTTCGCATTGTGTTTGCCAAATTGAAAAGATACTCGCGATTTGGTCCACTTGGCCCTGAGGAGCAAAATATTTGTTCAGCAATTTTCTCAAGTTGATTTACAGAGCCTGCATATGATTCATTATCTGATGTAGCTATGTACATTATTACATTAAAACGACGACAGATATCTTCCCGAAACTCTTGAAATTTTAAAGTACACTGTTCGTAACCATTTTTTTCCCGATAATCCAAATGTTCTAATACCGCAGGTTTGTGTCGCGATGCGATCCGATACGCCACACCATATACTCTGTCCTCTGGCAGACTAGTTGGCAACAATGTAACTACTCGACCGGGCCTTTTGCGTGTTCCACGATGATCGATACTGTTCTGATAAAAGCGCCGCTGATATCCTCGTATAAACCCCTTCTTTCTTTCGATAAAAGGAAAATCTGCCTTCCACATCAGGGAGCCGTAACCAAAAACCCAAACATCGTCCGCGGAGGGTGCCACGGGCACAGTTTGATTAGTCTTATTCAAATAGTGCAGAAATGAAATACTGCGTTCAGAATGTATTTTTGTTTCTTGTGATTCTAGCACCGCAGCTAAAAAATACTTATCATAGATTCCATTCGCGACTGTATACACTTCGGAATCTGTTTTTGTAGCAGTTCCATCTAGTGATTTAGCTATAAGATTTATGCCTGGTAAAAATTCTTCGCAAATTTCAAGCATTACCACGCAATTATTGCGTCCCGGTTTGAAAAAGTAAAAAAAGAGGTTTTCATACGATACTACATGTCGGATGTACATGTAGTTCGATTAGGGGGTTCGGCGCCTGTTACACGTTCAATATTTATTGTGATACTTGGATCGCGATCCAAATTCATGGATTGATGGATCGCGGTTGAATGCTACACGTTCAATATTTATCACGTCAGTATTCATAAAATTTTTGCTAAGTGTGTTCACGAAAACCTAACTGCACAAGTACTTAAATGCACAGACAAGTGAATACCGTGAATACCGCTAATTTTTATTTCACTGCCTACTGCTGTATCGCGTATTGATGACACAAAATATGCTACACGTTCAATATTTATTGACAGTTTTGCGATCCGCGATCTAGATTTCAAAATATTTAAATATTTTGCGATCTGGATCACGATCCGTCAATATTGCATGCTACACGCTCAATAAATATCACGATACTGTATATTGATCAATATATATTGAACGTGTAACAGGCGCCTTTCAGATGAACGTACTTGTACGCTGACATGTACGACGACAAACTAACGGGAATATTTTGTTGAGCTTTCAAACAATCGTACATGTGCGACGACTTCATTTCATTGCTGCCTCTCAAATAGAACACATCGGCGTAATGGCTAAACAATTTTTTGATGACCTTATGATTTAGCAGTCATTTTTCATATTTAGAGAATTGTTTATCAATTTTAATTAATTATAAACAATTATAAAATGTTTCAAACGTTTTTCATATTAATTTTCTCTAATATTTTTTCCGCTTCGTTGCTGTTCACCCGCTGACGCTTTTAATGAAATGAAAAAATGCAGCGAGTCGGACCGACATGCGTTCATAACATCGTACATGTCGGTCCGACCGGCAGAAAAATCAAAAATTTTTGATTTTCGTCCGACATGTCGGTCCGACGGTCTCATTTGCTTTCGAATGATCGTACATGTCGTCGAGCATGCCCAAGTCATCGCACATGTACGATGGTCTGAAAGCCCCTATTAAGTAATGGGACTTTTTTCGTTGCCTCATCACACATGTCGGATGGACTTAATTATTTTTTAGCTGCCGAAGGCCTTTTCCACATGGAGAAATTGAAAACTAATGCAACTGCAACAAAAGTTGCTAACCAATACCCAGCTGGACAGCTCTAACAACTTTACTAACACAATGGTACACAATTTCGTTTTACTAATGCATTCATATGTTCTGATGTTGTATTAAACAAGACAAGTTGTATATGTTCGTATTTCTTGCTCTTTTACGGCCAAATGTTTACTGAACGAGCAAAATAATAAACAAACCAAAAAAGTAAGCTGTGCAATCGTAAGGAAGTTTAAAATTATATTAATCAAATAAAAAAAAGTAAACAGATTTTCTTTTCAGAAAACCAAATAGATTGCTGAGAAGAATTTTCGGTTGTCTGAAAAAAGAGTATCAAGAAAACCAAGAATATCAAAAAAACCGATAAACCAACTAAACTGCTATTGTCGCTGGCACCATTGCTCCAACGTGTTCATGAAAAAATATGAATTTTTGTTAGAAATGTGTGTGTTCTTGTTTTTATAGGCGTAATTTATATGCTGTCGTTATTTGAAGATAATTCTTTCATTAAAAATATAAAAGAAAGTAATTGAAACATTGTGTTTTGAAATTAAAAAAACTCTAGGCCAGAGTTTTGGTCAGGGGGTGGGCATGTTACAACGGATTGGGGGAAAAGTGAGCAAAGCTGAATTTGTAATTGGTGTGAGCAGTTCAGGTATACTTTTTTCTTATGGATAAAACATGGGTGGCAGACAGAGATGCCAGATCACACGTATGAGAATCAGAGATGCAAACCTTGTTATACTTTTACCTACCGCTAGAACAAATGTAACAAGTTTTGTATGGATTTTTTAAGGGGAAATAACACGAAACGTGTTAGCGCTCGTGTTAAATAACACGTTATCTAACAGTTACGTGTCTAGCTGGGATGTATTTATACCGAAACCTTCACATGAAACAACTTGTACTCAACAAGTTTTTAACGCATTCGCAACCAGTTTCATGCAACACGGCGTGCTGCAATTTGAATCGGCGATTTGTTGCGTTTCCGATTTGTGTTGTGTGCTATGAAAATAATTAATCAGTTAATATATATGAAATAAATGCAGGAAGTGAAGAAATATCCTTTTTTATCCTCAATTAATTTTTTATATCTATTTAACAAAGCTTCCATTAAATAAGTGTTTGTTTTGTTTTGAATTTTTCAATGTTGCGTTGCAACGTGACTTGCTCATCTGAAAGCGTAGGTTGCAGTTCAGTTTAAAATTGAAGTGTTTTGAAACTTTTTAAGCTGTTGCGTTGTAGTTGCATTACTTTTCAATTGCTCCATGTGGAAAAGGCCGAAGAGTTAACATCGCGTACAAGTATTAATATTAAGGCCCCTTAAGGGCCCCTCAAACATAGAATTAAAATATCTTTTATTTCTATGCCTTCACTTTTATACAAAAATTGAGCGCACTCACATCCTGAGTAGCTCACTTCTTGAGCGCGCTCACTTTTGAAAGTAAACAGTGTTGTGAGCATTGACGATTTATCGTCATTTCGACTATTTTTGACACTAATTATGACGTGATGATTTTTCATATTCATGCCAAAAATTAAAATTTTCAGCAAAACTAACGTTGCAGCATGCTCGACAAAAATTTTGAGATGCAGTTATTATGTAAAAATAATAAATAAAAAAGTACAAGTTTTGTAAAAAACAAGTTTAAAAGTGAGCGCGCTCACTTATTTTGTAAAGTTGAGCGAGCTTACATTTTGAGCGCGCTCATTTTCAGATGAAAACAGTGAAATCAACGAATTTTTAGAAAAGAATTGACTTAATCAAATAAGGAATGAAATTTATTATATAGACGATTTATCTGGATCTTGTGATGATAATGATGATATCGATATTAAACATTTTTTTACAATTACAATATGAGCTAATTATGAGAACGAAAATAATAAGAATGAGGTAATCATATTGACCTCATACTTAGTTCATGCGCCAATTAAATCACTATTACTATAATATGAGCTAATTATGAGAATATTTTGAGTTCACGACTTACCTCATATTGTCTTCATATTTTGTTCAAAAACATGCGCCAAATATATTCACCATTTTCAGTATAGCTGCTGAAAGTAGCCATATGAACTAAAATACCAAATTTTAGTCTAATACGATCAAAACCGTGCGAAATATACCATTTTTGTTGATTTGTAAGCGGTAAAATGAGGTGAGGCAAAATTATTTCCTTTAAACCATCTCGTACTCGAAACAAATCGACTGCCAAAAATTTCAGCTCAATTAAGCTTAAACCTGGAGCGCTTTGCTTTACTCCACGCTGACCCTCCAAAAAGTGAGTGTAACTAAAGAGGAACATGCCCATTTTTAGTGCACTTACCGAGAGTACCCAGCTAGACAGCTCTAACGTGTTCACAAACACAATGAAACCAAAATTGGTTTTCACTAATACATCTTTATATGTCAAACAAGGAAAGTGTTTGTTTGCATGTGCTAGCTTGCTCTTTTGCGCTGCAAACATAAGCTGAGGTTAAGGAAAAAAATAGCGAACAAAAGATTTGAGCGGTTCAATCTAAAGGAAGTTTCGAACAAAACAAATTAAATTATAACAAAAAAGCAAATTAAAACATTAAATAAAGAAGTGAAAAGTGAATTAAAATGAGCAAAAGAACAATTGACAATATTCTTTCTAAAGAAAAGCAAGCTTTCCTTGCTAATGTGAAAAAATATGAAAGAATATTAAATTGTTCAGAAGTGATTGAAAATGGTGGTGTGAGTGGACGGACAGACTTCGGACAAGGTGTATCTAACATGCAAGTGGACGTAGGAGTAGAAGTGGACGTAGGAGTAGAAGTGGACGTAGGAGTAGAAGTGGACGTAGGAGTAGCAGTGGGTACAGAGTGCGGACAAAGTGCATCTGACATGCAAGTGGAGGTAGGAGTTCAAATGAACTTAGGGATGCAAGTGAATGACAATACAGACGTGGACTTAAATAGTAGTTGCAGCGATAGGGATGAATTGATTGATGATAGGGATGTGATTTTCAATGAACCAGTCGAGGCAGACATATTAGGAGAAGTAAGGTCCTGGGCAATCAGAAGCAAAGTTTCACATAACGTTGTTTCTGATTTGCTTAAAGCTCTTAGTAGATCAGGAATTGATGATTTGCCCCAATCAGCTAAGGGTCTTTTTAAGACAAATAGAAAGAAAGTTGAGGTACAGAGTATGTCAGAAGGTGAATTTTTATACATAGGAGTTCAGGAATTTTTTAATGTTAACTCGTTTCCTTTTCTTAAAGATAGTAGTGAGGTTTTAATTGATATAGGGATTGATGGTTTGAAACTATTTCATAGTTCTAGTAGGGTTTTATGGCCAATTCTTGGGGCAATCGTAGGATTTCCGCAAGAATGCCCATTTACCATTGCCTGCTTTTCAGGTATGGAAAAACCTAGTCATGCCAATGACTTTCTACAGGAGTTTTCTGACGAGGTAGTGCTTTTAAAAGCTAATGGTCTAAAGGTAGATGGAGTACTAAAAAAATTTAATGTGAGGCTTTTTTGTTGCGACTCTCCAGCCCGAGCTTTTGTTTCAGGTGTCCAGTCTTTCACAGGAAAGAATAGTTGCCCCAAATGCTGTCAGGTAGGTAGCTACAGTCATCGTAGAGTTTCTTTTTCTAAAAGTGTCTCGTCTTCTAGAACAGATATTACTTTTAAGAATAGAGTAGATGTTGTTCATCATAGCGAATTCTTTTTACACAACGAAAATGTATTAGAAAGGGCTGAAATTGGTATGGTCTCACAATTTCCGTTAGACCCCATGCACTTGGTAGACTTAGGAGTAGTAAAGAAGTTAGTAAAATTATATTTAAAAATTGGAAATTTATCACAAATGAAGGAACGAATAACTTATGTTTCTAATTTCGTTCCTTCAGAATTTGGTCGCGTCTGCCGAAATTTCGATGAATTCTGCAATTGGAAGTCGACAGAGTTTAGACAATTTTTGTTATATTTAGGAATATACGTATTAAAAGATAGTATAAGTAGCGAGGTTTATTACAATTTTCTCTTATTACATGTAGGTATTAGACTTCTTTCCTGTGAAACAACGTATAGAAGAGAATGTATAGTAGCCCAGGAAATATTAAAAGAGTTTGTTAATCAATTTGGAGACATTTTCGGAAATCATTTAGTTAGTTTTAATATACATGGCTTATTACATTTGGTAGATTGTTGCAAACAGTTTGGAACATTAGATAGTTTTTCTGCATATAAGTTTGAAAATTATATGCAGCATTTAAAAAAAATTATTAAGAAACCTAATAAAATTTTACAGCAGCTTTATTTAAGATTAGAAGAAAAAAACAATGACAGATTAGGATATCATAAAATTTCTCCAATAGGATCTTTCAATATAAATGTTAAGAAAGAAAATGACCGATACTGTTTTAGCCAAAAGACCGGCCCATTTAAAGTGTTCGAAATTAAGAAAGAAGGTAGTCAGGATGTAGTTTTTGGAAATAGTTTTCAAACGGTTGAAGATTATTTCGAGGAACCACTTCAGTCGTACTCAGGGTTAGGAATATTACTAGGTAGTGACCTTTGTAATGATTTAGTAAAAATAAATAAAAGCGATATTAATTATAAATATTTCTGTATTCCACTTTCTCATAAATTTTTATTAATTCCAATTTTACATCAAGTTTTTCATGATTTCTTAAATTAATGTTTACCCTCACATCACATTTTCTTTCCCTTTTGTATTAAACTGAATGTCTTTATTTAATGTTGTGCATTGTTATATTATTTTGTTTTATTTAATTGTTTTAATTTAATTTAATTTTATTTCATTCACGCCTTTAAATTTTATAATTTCAGTGGACGAAATAAACTTTGATGACCCCATTACACTTGTTGAAGGTAATCTATAACTTTTCTATTCTATTATCAAATAACTAATTTAAATTTTTTTAGAAATCCAAAACCCTAGTGCAAGCACCAGCAAAAATGCAAAGCGTAAGGTCTTCCACACAAGCGCAAATTTCAATGCCCCAATTATAAATTTTCCGACCAACAAAGGTACTCTCATGCATTACTGTTTTTATAAGTTTTTTTCAGACGTACATTTTTCAGACGTAAATTCTTCAGACGTGGCAAGCCTTCTTGGAAAGGTTTTAGAAAACCAAGCAAAAGTACTTGCAAACCAAAACTTATTCAATATAAGTTTGCAAAGTATTGAAAACCGGTTGGCCATATTGGAAGCAAATAACAAAGAAATTGTAAGTTAATTTTAAAAATTTTTCAAATATACTTTCATAGTAAACATTTAAAGTTTGAAAACATAATCTTAAAAAACGCTGCTTTTTAAATGCAATTTTTTTAATTTTTCCGAGTTTTTGACATCAGATTTTTCGATGCCATTTTTTTAATTTTTCCAAGTTTTTGACTTCAGATTTGTGATCAGTGACCCCTGGGACCCCTCGAATACAAAATTTTTACTCCATTCGATGATGTTTTATTGGGACCCTGGGACCCCTCGAATACAAAATTTTTACTCCATTCGATGATGTTTTATTGCCGCTTAAAATAAGAATAGGCCCAATTATTTCTATAGAATTCGTTTTTAAAAAAGCTTTATAATTTTGCATAGAATTTGCATTGGAAATTAAAAGTAGAATATTTGAGATTCGCTAGTTTACTTTTGTAACGATATTATGTTCAAATTAAACACATTTGTTTTAAATTTTGTTTTGTAACAACGCAAATGCGTTAAATTCCCATTTTGAAAATTTTTGTTTAATTTTAAAGTATGTTTTTATTGTCAGTATACATATTTGATAAGTAAATTCATTATTGCATTATAAATATTTGTAATTTTCAGATTAATCAAAGAAGTGAGACAATGGCGCAGACTACAATGATCCGCGAGTGCAAAGTTGTCGTGAGACGTATGCACAAGTCATTTTGTCGCATGACCGGAGAAGCAGTCGATGAAACTGCTATAGAGATAGCGTCCACTCTCCCAATATCAACTATGTCCACGCATATTGAAGTTGAAGAAAACCTTGGAAGACTGGAATACGAAATGTCAATGGTAAGTCCAATATGCAATTTAACTACAATACTTTTATGTTATAATATATGTACATTTAAAAATTCACAGAAGGCTCACCTTTTCAAATTAAAAGGAACGTCAGGAACAGTAGACACTGTTCTAAGAAGTTTATTTGCAGATGAATTTGTATATCAATACAATTTCGACGGAAAATGTGGGAAGCTGTCGTTAATCCAAATGAAATTGGTTAACAAAACTGTGTTCGGTAGGATTTTAATTCTTATTTTAATTTTTTTCTTCATTAAATACTATCTTACAGAAGTGTTCCAAAATGAAGGACTCCAGGAGTTTCACAAAGGGGTCCGGAGGTACGTGGAATTAAGCCATAACCGGTATAGGCAGAGGCAGCACTATGGCGTAAAGAAACCAAGAGAAAGCAGTAATTTAAAATTTTTGTATTATATTAATATATGAAGACATGAGTGGATGGAAGACATAGGTTAAGTCCAAAATTTCACATTGTACTGAAATGGTTATTTTTAGTTTTAAAAATTGTTTAATTGTTAATTGTTTGTGACCCTCATCCATGCATAGAACACCTAACATCCGAAAATGCGACATATCACCTTCATCCATTCATGTCTTCATATATATAACACTTTATTTCACATATACACATGAAACCATATACACATGAAACCATATACACATGAAAATAGAGCCAAATAATTTGCAATTTGTTTGAAGTAAAAAAAACATCCATGACTTTAAATACCAAACCAAAAAAGCTTTCCTAATCTTTTTTTGAGATTAATTTTTGAGATCCTAATTGAGAAAACAGTTTTGCTATCATTCTCTTCTAGCTTCACATGTATATGGTTTACTTTTTAGGTCTGTTCGCGTACTCGATGTTTTACATGTAAACTCGTACTTTATTTACATGTAAAATAAAGCTTTCAAGCAACTTCAACCTACTTCAAGCGAACAGACCTTATATATAACTCTGACTGACTTCGTAAACGCATTTATGCAATGCATCGGTGGGTTTTATTTTGCATTGGTCCAAAGCTGATTAGCCAAAACTGCGCAACTATGCTATTTTTAAGAATATCACCAGAGTTCTGCAGTTTTGGTTAATAAGGTTCGGACACATTCAAAATAAAACACACTGATGCATTGCATAAATGCGTTTACGAAGACAGTCATTTTCTACAACACTAACTTATTTCAACTTTTGTTTTAGTTAATAACAATTAATATCAATGGTGGTGGCGTTAAACTAATCTTTCTATTTTTACTTTTTTTATGTATATATAATTTTGAATATATTAATCTTTCTTATCTATCGATCTCTAATTGTTATTTAATTTAATGTATATATAATTTTATGTTTTTTATAAATGAATTACATATTATGATTTTTATGGTTTTGGAAATTAACATTTTTATTTTGCATGTTTTGTATTAACTGCTGTTTTTTTTGTTTACTCTTAAATAATTGAATAGAATGAAGTTTTATGTTTTCGTTTCTTTTTTATTTGCTTTTTATACTACATTTTATAACTTTCCATTTTTTCACTACATTTATATAAAAATAACATTAAATAAAAAATAAAAAAATAATTGTGTTTTTATTTGAGTGGGACTCGATCCCAGGCAGTTTTGGATAAGAGGCCAGAGCTCTAACCACTAGGCTACTGTAGGAAAGCGGTTCGCATGCGCTAGCTGCGTTTTTAAGTCAACAGCTGAATTTGTTATTAAATTCTTTATGGAAGTTGCTGTTGGTGTGAGCAGTTCAGCTAAACATTTTTCTTATGGCTAAAACATGTGTGGAAGACAGAGATGCCAGATCACACAGATAGGAATTTGTCCATATAATCTGCACATCGTTGTGCGTATGTCGTAACAATCCTAACGTACATTGTATGGAGAATTTTATATGAACCTCACGTACAAAGCCATATGTCTGTGCCATATATATGGCATATTTTGCTGTTAGGTGTCTGGCTGGGTAGCCATATGAAATACTATACAAAATTTTAGTCTAATATGACCCAAACCGTTGAAATTGGTAAAAGGGGCGTGGAATCCAATTTTTAGTACAGTTGCTGACAGTTACCATACAAACTAAGCCAAAATTTTAGCTCGATCAACCTAGTAGTCAATTTTAATGATTTCTCAAAAAGTGGGCGTTGCTATATAGAGATAATGCCCATTTTTAGTGTAGTTGCCGAAAGCAGTCATACAAAGTTAAGTATCAAATTTTCACTTATACACAGAAAATAATATTGTTCGTAAATTTTACGAATACTGTTCGTACAGTTGAATACGTTCATTTTTAGGAATTCAACCCTGCACATTTAACGTAACGACCGAATAGCTGCACAAAACTGCATTCGCTAATAACATTCGTCAAGTTTTGTTCACACGGACAACGAAGCAATACGTACATCGAACGTATTTCTGATTTTAGACATTGAAATAGACATTTTTTACATAGTAACGTATGTAAACGTACATATAACGAATAACTGTAACGTATCCTTACGTACTCACAACGCATTACATTGACACACACGTACGAATAAATAACGTTGTACGAATGAGAATTTATACGTACAGTTTGTTACAAATTAACGTAAGGATACGTACAGATATCGTTGAATGTATACGTACTTGTACGTTTAAGATACGTATTACGTCCAAGCGTTGCGTTTATGAAAAATTGCAAACAATTTTGTACGTACAAGTACGTATTGACAACGAATAACAATTAAGTGCTGCGTTACATTGAACGCACTTGTACGTACATACAAATACCGAGCGCGTGAAATCTGTTGCTGA
Organism: Dichetophora obliterata; assembly: GCA_963920525.1. Taxonomy (NCBI): domain Eukaryota; kingdom Metazoa; phylum Arthropoda; class Insecta; order Diptera; family Sciomyzidae; genus Dichetophora; species Dichetophora obliterata. Next base: position 232,650,431 of record OY986437.1, on the reverse strand, counting down.
GTTCAAATTACTTTGAGTTTGTACAGCGTCGGTAAAGCACATGCGTCGGTAAAGTGTGATTTGCAGCCACCAAGTCATTTCTTAATAAAATTATATTATTTAAAATTTATAATATTTAAACAAGTTTATTTAAAAATTATATCTTCAAAATGTTTTGTTTTCTGTGCCAAGAACGTTTTAGTGAAATTAATTTATTAGTTGTTCATTTAAAGAAAAAACATCAACTGCACACTAATAGTTCATTTCGATGCTATATTAAAGAATGCGCTCTTCTATTTAAAAATTTGTCAAGCTATAAAAAACATTTGGTTCGAAAACATGGCGTAAATGACAAAAAAAAATCTTGAAAATGACAATTCCTATATAAATATTGAAAAAGTTGTTAGTAGTAGTGCAAACTTCACATTTGTTGACCCATCTTCGAGCGCACCCTCACGCCCAACAATTAATAATGACGAAAAAACCAGTACCACAAATCCTTCCGCAGCCTTCACATCTACAAAAAAAAACACGAGAGAATAGATTTTTTTTATTAGAATAAATTTTTTTAACTTGGTAGTAACTTATGACTAATAATATTTACTTTGTTTAATTTAAGATGCTGCAGCTGTGAAATTGTTGTGGTCAATGCATGCATATTTAATACCTACCCAAAAAATAGCCTAAAAGGACAACAACGGGAAAAAAGTCTTAATTAAATACACAGTCACAGTCACAGGAGCTCACAGGAATCATTTCTATTTGTTGGGAGCAGTGTGCAAGAACTCGATGACCACATTGCATTTTTGAATACAAAACCTGGAGGAAGCATTCAACCTTTTTTACTTGCTGTTGGTGATAAAAACTTTAAGTGTTTTCAAAGCTTTTATGTTTATCTTGAAGGAGTAAAATTTTCCTTTCACAACTTTTTAAGAGCATTAGATATATGCTTTAAAGCATTTCATCTTTTTAACTTGGAATATCCTCCACCTTGCATCCAGTTTTGGCATTTTGTGGCCAAGCATTTTTATAAATTTGAAAACATTACTATGTCAACTAGACTATCAATAATGCTTGACGCATTAAAGAATTAATTTTTTGATTTACTTTATCAGCTCTATCTTGAATAATTTTTTACACGGAATCGAAAATAGGAGTTTTAATTTTAAGATAAAGTTCAAGCATATTCTGAACCAATTTGTTGATGAACCAATTTGCATTAAAAATGTTCTTGAGCTTTATCTTAAAAATTAAAACTCCCTTATCCGATTCCGCGTGAAAAATTATTCATGATATGACTGTATAGTTTTTATCAGATTGTGTAGAATTTCGTTTACTGCGATTTAAAACCAATCAACTGGAAATCAGTCGGAATTTTTTTTCAAGGCACCTTAATGTACAATTATACGTTTTTTCACTTAATACTAGTCATTAACATTACGGGTATTCACGATTCAGTGCACTTGCCAGTGCAGTTGAGTACTTGTTCATTTTACAAAAACAATATACACGTACGTCAAAAATCTGCACAAGTGCACATTGAAAAAATTTACAGCTGTGAAAAAGTGATAGTAGTGTGTTCACGAAGACTTAGCTGCAAAAGTCCTCAACTGTGCTGGCAAGTGCACTGAATCGTGAATACCTCTATTATTTTTTAATATAAATCTGGGGTTTTGTCTGCCCTGTGATCTGCTGTGAATTTATTATTATATAATTTAATATTTTAAGAAAAAATCTAAAAAATTAAATGCCAAATACAACTTAAATATAAATATGTATTTTTATTAGTATGTTTATTCACATTTGTTTTATTTTAATTTACAGGATTTCAAATTTGATGTACAGCGGATCTCTGGATACGGAATGCAAATCAGGTGGGACTCCATGTTAGTTCCAGACTCATTTGCATTGTGCCCACAGACTGATACGTACGTAAAATTAGCATATGGTATACGTTTGAATTTCGTATATACGTGTTCTGAACGTGCAGCGTACGTAAATAAAACGTATGCTGTAAAAGTTCCATAAATACGTATTTTAAACGTATGCTGTACGTTAAAATGTTCGTGAATACGTATTGTTAATGTAGGCTGTACGTAAAAGGTTCGTAAATACCTATTTTCAACGTATGGTGTACGTAAAAGTTTATTTAAAACGTATTATGAACGTATGCTGTACGTTAAAATTGCATACATGCGTATTTTGAGCGTATGTTGTACGTAACATTTTCGTAAATTCGTATTTTTAACGTATGCTGTACGTAAAATGTTCGTTAGTACGTATTTTGAACGCGTGGTGTACGTAAAATTCCGTTAATACGCATTATGAACGTATGCTGTACGTAAACATTTCATAAATGCGTATTTTGAGTGTACGTTGTACGTAAAATTTCCGTAAATACGTTAGCAAAACGAACATAGTACGCAAAACTAACGTATGGTGTACATCATAAAAAGGAGCAGTGCACTTAATAAATTTGTAAATGCGTATGCTAAACGAACAGCGTACGTAAAAAAGTCCCTAAATACGATTTTGTAAATACGTATTCTGAACGAATTGTGTACGTACGAGCAATGTATGGAATATGTTACCGAAAAAATATTCTAAACGAACAAGATCATACAGACAACGAATAGCGTTCGTAGCTGTGTTTGTACAATTTTTAGCTATACGTACATCGGGCATAAAATAAACGTATGTGTATACGTTAAACCAACGTTTTCTTACATGGGACCAATTTCAACGAACGCGTTTGTTGCCTAAACGAACTTATTCGCTGTCATTACGTCCTTTTTTGGTTCAGTGTACGGCAAAAAATGCTTGGTATATAACATTTTCAGGGATTTGTGGGAGGAAAAACAGGGTGTGGCTATATAAATATAACGAAAATTTTTAGTACAGTTGCCGATAGGCACCATACAAAGTTAAGTACCAAATTTTAGTTTTATACGGCCAAAACTGCTTGAAATATAGCATTTACACTAACTTGTGGGCGGAAAAAGAGAGCATGGAAACCAATTTTTAGTACGGTTGCTGACAGTAATCAAACAAACTAACTTCCCAAATTTAAGTCTTATCCGACCAAACCGTCTGAAATAAAGCATTTTAATTGATTTGTGGGTGGTAAAATGGGGCGTACAGAAGAATGTAAAATTATGTACATGTTTTTTCTTATAGAGGTCGGTATAGAATTGTTTCTTATTTGATGTGCGACAACAGTGCGAAACTTTAATATCAGTTTAAACTTTTTCAGAAGTACGACAACAGTGCAAATATAAGAGTTTGAGTATGCGTGAATGAAACAATAGTATATTTCCAGACTGTTGACACTTTCTACATGTCGTTTTGCAATGTTGCATCCGTCGTCAATGTGTCCAAGCTATCACTCTGTTCTCCGCCACGCAGCTATCTTCTTTTATTCTACCCATGGTAGAAGGGTAGAGGTATATGCAGTGCTGACTGTGCTCTCTTTCCATACTGCCATGTCTGTCAAATTTAGCTGTGTGGCGAATGGAAACAAAAGAAAATAAAGAAAAAGTTTTGCTTCGTTTTGACAATTCCGGAAGTATGCTCTCATCTGGGGCTCTATTCTGTAACTGTGAGTTTTAAAATGTACACGGGCTGTCACAAAACTCACTGCTTTTAAGTCGACTCAACTTTCAAACTCACAGTTGAGAATAGGGCCCCTGGTGGATATACCTGTATTCTTCTACCATGATTCTACCAAGTATAATTGTATCATGAGAATTGTTTGACGTTCGAACTTCGAAAACACATTCTTCAGAGTTCGAAAAACTTCTTAGCTATCTCTTTTGCTCTTATCATCCACGAAAGCAGTACTTCTAAAGGGTGATTTTTTTGAGGTTATGATTTTCATGCATTAGTATTTGACAGATCACGTGGGATTTCAGACATGGTGTCAAAGAGAAAGATGCTCAGTATGCTTTGACATTTCATCATGAATAGACTTACTAACGAGCAACGCTTGCAAATCATTGAATTTTATTACCAAAATCAGTGTTCGGTTCGAAATGTGTTTCGCGCTTTACGTCCGATTTATGGTCTACATAATCGACCAAGTGAGCAAACAATTAATGCGATTGTGACCAAGTTTCGCACTCAGTTTACTTTATTGGACATTAAACCAACCACACGAATGCGTACAGTGCGTACAGAAGAGAATATTGCGTCTGTTTCTGAGAGTGTTGCTGAAGACCGTGAAATGTCGATTCGTCGCCGTTCGCAGCAATTGGGTTTGTGTTATTCGACCACATGGAAGGTTTTACGCAAAGATCTTGGTGTAAAACCGTATAAAATACAGCTCGTGCAAGAACTGAAGCCGAACGATCTGCCACAACGTCGAATTTTCAGTGAATGGGCCCTAGAAAAGTTGGCAGAAAATCCGCTTTTTTATCGACAAATTTTGTTCAGCAATGAGGCTCATTTCTGGTTGAATGGCTACGTAAATAAGCAAAATTGCCGCATTTGGAGTGAAGAGCAACCAGAAGCCGTTCAAGAACTGGCCATGCATCCCGAAAAATGCACTGTTTGGTGTGGTTTGTACGCTGGTGGAATCATTGGACCGTATTTTTTCAAAGATGCTGTTGGACGCAACGTTACGGTGAATGGCGATCGCTATCGTTCGATGCTAACAAACTTTTTGTTGCCAAAAATGGAAGAACTGAACTTGGTTGACATGTGGTTTCAACAAGATGGCGCTACATGCCACACAGCTCGCGATTCTATGGCCATTTTGAGGGAAAACTTCGGAGAACAATTAATCTCAAGAAATGGACCGGTAAGTTGGCCACCAAGATCATGCGATTTGACGCCTTTAGACTATTTTTTGTGGGGCTACGTCAAGTCTAAAGTCTACAGAAATAAGCCAGCAACTATTCCAGCTTTGGAAGACAACATTTCCGAAGAAATTCGGGCTATTCCGGCCGAAATGATCGAAAAAGTTGCCCAAAATTGGACTTTCCGAATGGACCACCTAAGACGCAGCCGCGGTCAACATTTAAATGAAATTATCTTCAAAAAGTAAATGTCATGGACCAATCTAACGTTTCAAATAAAGAACCGATGAGATTTTGCAAATTTTATGCGTTTTTTTTAAAAAAAAAATTATCAAGCTCTTAAAAGATCACCCTTTACTTGTACTAGACTTGATAATCTATTGCGTTAATACTGCAGCGACAAACGAATCAACAATCAACGAATGAGTCAAGTAGCGACTTTGGTCTTTAACCCATAGTAGGTGTTCACACGTCAGTCAAATGATTGATTGGATCAAAGTCGGAATCGTTAAACTTATTGGCCCATTATCATAGTCCAAATAAAAGTCGACTTTAAATTTAGTGCAAGCTTTTTGACAACATATATTATATCAAATGTTGTAAAATTTTTTGATATTTATTTTAGAATAAATGAAATGAAACGTAGATCATTCGAAAGGTGCCGAATCATGTTAGATTTGAAATTGATGACCTCTGACCCGAAATATTAACGTTGAAATTTATATTAATTTTAGTTAGGAATCTGAAGACTAAGAGGAGGTAGAATAGTGAACGAGGTATCAGATGAAAGGTCTGGCTGCACAGTATGATTGCATTTTAGATAAGTGACCTTCGACTTGAAATACGAGCGTAAAAATAGCATTTATTAAATAAGAGCTCAACAGAGATAAAAAACATGATGTAAAAGGAATTTTTGAATAGTGATAAAGTATGCAAAAAATACTTCAGACATTTTACGCCATCTCTTACAGATACCCTACACTAAGCATATTTTTATGTTACAAGTGTGAATATATATTGTGATTTTAAAATTTCTTATAAATAGTAAATATTGAAAAATTTCCGTTCATTTTACATAAAAATTATTGTTATATCTCGAAAACTCTAGATGTTTTCAGTACAACGTATTTTTGTATGTAACGTCGTTAGTTCAGAAATATAACGGTATACGAAAACTTTCTTGGTAATATTTTTCACGAATAGTATATTAAAAAAGTTCCCGTTAAAATGACATCAAAATATCATTATATCTCAAAGAGTGTAGATTTTCTCAGTACAACGTATTTTCTCAAGGCCATCGTCTCAGAATGAGAAAAAATCGATTGAAATTTCATGTTTTGATTTTGCAAGCAAATATCTCAGCCATTTTTCAATCGATTTTCACAGAGTTTTCTTTGTCTGAAAGATCAGTTAAATGACTTTGGAAACATGAGAAGAGATTTAACGTTATATCACTACTTCAATGTTTTATATTGTTTTAAATAAACCTTCAAAATATTCAGTTTTTGCTCAAAAAATAGGTCAAAGGTTTTTTGTTGTAATTTTTTTTCTTTAAATTTTTTTTCACACTCTTTCATATGACATATAATGTATTTGCAAATATTGCTTTATTTTGACACATTATTCAAAAAACAATTTCTATCATCGAAAATCATGAGCTACCTATGATTTTTTTGATGAAAATTAAATTTTTTAAAATGTTATTTAAATATTTTTTACAAAGTTTTACAGCCGATTTTGATAACTTTTCTACATTAATTAGAGTAGGGAGAAGGAGTTCACCGAATATTTTTGTGACCTTTGACCTAAAATATGAGCGAATATGAAATAATATTTCTGAAGTAAAACCTAAACTATGAGAAATAGAAGAACATAGAAATGTAAGAGGAAATTTTAGACATTAACACAAGGTACAAAAAACCTTTTTCGCTATCTCTTAAGGATACCCTAGAATAAGCATTTTTGTATGTAACATGTGTGAATATATATTGTGATGGTGAAATTTCTTACAAATAGTAATTTTTGAAAAACTCCTTTTATTTTGACATCAAAGTATGACGATATCTTGAAAACTGTAACTTTTCTCAGTAAAACGTATTTTTGTATTGAAACTTTAGATTTTCTTAGTACAGTACATTTTCTTAAGGCAAACTATTGAAATTTCAGAAAGTGGGTCGAATTTCGGCCACACGCAATTCTAGTATTAAGAAACAGGCAAAAATGCTTATACAAAATTTAGAGTCGACTTTTATATTGACTATGATAATGGGCCATTGAGTGTAGTGATGAATCGTGTTGGTAATGAGTTCTAACAAGTACTAAATTATTTTGCAGTTTCAAATTTTAAAAACCGCCCTTTAATAATTAAATTTAAAAATTTTGTAACCGTGTTGGTAGAGATTTGAAACATTTCACAGAACCTTTACCAAAAGTTCAGAAAGTAGCAAATGTGTCAAGTGTTAACGCGCTGAAATATAAAAGTTAAAATATTTTTGGTTACTAAATACTGGTTACACGAGTTATTAAAACCACAGAAAGTTGTCAAGTTAACATTTGCAAAAGTCTCAGCAGGTGCGTTCACATCAACAGCTGCTAACTTTAGCAATTTAGCAGTACTTAACAAATTTTACTGAATACCCTTATTATTTTTTAGTAGAATAGTAGTACTTTTCCTCAAAAAAATACTTTTTCTTTCCGTTTTTTGCTTTATTTTCATCCTCAGGATCTTGAAAATATGTAATCAGAAGGATATTTCCCTATCTAATTTATTTTAGGAGTCATAGCGTATGAGACGTGAGAGTGCGTCGGTCGATAAACAGATATAAACGCGTTTTTCTCGAAACAACTTTTCTCCGCGCTATACACGATTCCTCTTCAACGACTTGACCGATTTCGATGTTTGACGGCTCAAATTAAAGCTTATTCAATTAAGGGACCTTCAGAAGCTTTTTTTCCAAAAAAATTATTACCATTATTTTTTAACGTTAAAGTAAAAGAAAAAGGAGAAAAACAGGGTTTTCAAAGGGCCGCGATCTATTTTAAAAAGGGTTTTATTAAAATCGGAATTCTACAAGGCCCCAAATTTCGTTTCAGATCACTTGGCAGGGCTGTAGAGTGTACAGCGCACATTGGCTATCGCCGAGCACGACTTTTATCAGCGAGACCTTCAGCCGCCATTTCGAATTATTTTTCTTTGAAAAAATTATATAATGTTCTTGAAATATACATTAATAAATACCACAAAATATTTTTTCAAAAAAGATTTACGTTCGCTCAAAAAAAAAAATCGTGAAATTACGTTTCTACTACAACCTCTCCTTAATTTCACCACAGAGCAAAACTGTTTTATGCGATTTTTGCCGATATAATTTGTCTGCACTAAAGCTACATTTCCGCTAAAATTAACGAAATATTAACACAACTACATATAAAATAATAATAGTATTCATCTAAACGCGCAAAACCTTCGTATACTGTGCATTTTTCCATCTTCGCAAATGAGCTGTCAAAAATCGTATGGAAAATGTTTTACACAAACCTAATAAGTAATGTACGTTTTTACTGGGCATCTTAAAATGGAAATGTTGAAGTTATATTTACGAATCATGGAATTTCGTTTAAAATGCAATTCAATCGTTAGTGCATATTTTTGCATATTTTGCAATAAATGTTTTTTCTATTTATTGCGCATATTTCTGTATATTTTACAGTAAATGCATGTGATTTTGGATATTTTTGCTTATTTTATTTACAAAAATTTTTATTTAGTGCAACATGTTTTGGAAAAAGATAATTTATAATTATTACTTTTATGTTCGCTTCATATTTTGAAAACCATCTGTAGCGTGACCGAGTTGAAAAGAAATGATTTGGTTTATCTTTTGTCTTAGACTTATCTTAAAAATTTTCTTTCGAACAGTACCCGAATCATTCAGATCGGTCAATCATTAGAAAAGAAATAGCCGAGTTTTCATATAAATTTAATAAAGTGGAAATTTGTTTAAAAAATCGATAACTCGATAACTAAACGTTATATTGATAATTCCTTTGGTGAATTTTATTTTCTCAATGAGTACTACAAAACTGCATTTTCAAGTCTTGGCGCCACGGAAACCGTATTCTCCCGGAAAATTTCGTAACAGGGGAGTGGGTGAAAATAAATAATTTACCCGGGAAAAAAGTTTAATGAGTAGCACAAGTTTTTAGCCCAATTTGTCGCATACCATCATCTAGACCAGAAGCTTTTTGCCTGTCAAAACCACTTTAAATGGTTTTAATCTTCAAAAGAATGATCAGAAACTCTTGCTAGCCACCTTTTGCCAAAACAAAAATAAAAACAATACAACAATAACAGTTTATCTAAACCAATAAATACCGAAATAACGACCATATTTTTACCATATTTACTGGCTGCTTTTTCTTTGTGACTTCGAGACCAATTAAAAAAAACATTTTTCAAAACAGCTTTTTTGTTGGAAATTAGAAATTACAATTTATTTCATGTTCATAACTTGTTTGTTTGTTGAATTCTCAGTTTTCGCATATGCTACAAATTCTAATTGTTACAATTTCAACTTAATGAGGCGAGTATTGTTGTTTTTACGGTTTTTACATGATTTATAAACTCGTGCTTATTATTTTGATTGAACATATAAGAAAAAGAGAGCTGGATGAAATGCAGCAGAGTGGCCAATAACGAACGACTGGGCTGGACTGACTGGTAGTTGACGATTTCGCTGTAAAACGCACATTCGAAGGTTGGACGCCTCCGCATTCTCAGCATCATAAATGCTTCGGCAAACAACGAGAATGTGTTTGTAAAAGTTTCCATACGAAAAGGATCAACAACGTATCTATATGAAGCAATCCAGACAAAGCAGCATGCATGTCATTCTTTCATTCATTTAGTAGGTGTGGCCAGGTGGGCGGTCGTGGAGCTAGTGCTCGTTCTTCACTTTATCCAGCTGCTGAAATTGCGCAGCATATGCGAATAACACATTTCTAATTTGATGTTTGGTTTTGCTCTTTTTATAGTGTTTTTTGTTTTAATTTGTTTTGTGTTGCTTTTTCTTTACTTTTGCTACTACACTTCCTTCTCTTCTCTTTTCTTATTTTTCACATAAAATTATTTTGTTAAATTTTACATTATACATAATATTCATATAATTATTTGCATTTCTATACATAACAGAGGAAATGTTTTGTTTGCTTTTTTTTAGTTTTTTCTTTCAAATATATATATATATATGTATAATAATATACTATGTATATCTATATATATTTATTATGTATGTATATATAAATACCGTATTATATCTTATCACAAAAAAATAATCATAATTAATTATTATTAATATATTATTCTTAGAATTGAACAATAATTAAAAATAAACGTAGGACTTAGTTACAGAGTGTGTGTGTTGTTTGTTGGTATGTTTTGTTGTAATAATGTTTGTTGAATTTATGCATAAAGTACTTTTATTTTGTTTTCCAAGTAAGTTGAACATCATGGTGTATTGTTGTTCGTGCTCTCGTCAAATAATGTTTTACTACAACGCGACAAAGAAAAAAGTCTAACGTAATTATTATATCACAATTGGCTCGGACTCTTGGCAGGCTGCTCTCTCTTTTGACCAACAAGATCTTAGGTTGTTAATCTTTCCGTTCGTGCGTGTGTGTGTGTGTGTGTGAGAAAACTAAATGGTCTAATTTTGCGCTGCTCAAGAGACAAAACCTAAGTGACTGGTTTGTTGTTTTTATATCTCTCGTTTACATAGTCTTTTTGTGGTTTTTGTTTGTTGTGATTTTTGGTGATGATGATGAAAGATTCTCACTTATTTTGTTGTAGTTTTTTTTTTGTTTCTTTTAATTTACATGTACATTTTAATTAAATTTGTTTGTTTTTGAAAAATTGTTTGGTATTTTAACTATTTTTTACTTTTAAATAACTCATTATTACAATGGTGATCAAAACGTAACATTTTTAACAAACAAAAAATATAATAAAAATAATAAAATTTAATTTAATTAATAAGAATAACGCAAAGACGGAAAAAGTATTAAAAAAAGTTTTGAAATATATACAATAAAAAGAGTGCTTCTTTGTTTTTGCTGCTGATACTTTATATATGGAATATAATGTGTCGGCTTTAATTTTATGGTCTTTAGCTTCTTTTCTTTTCTTTTCTTTTCAATCTAATCAAATTGATATTATTAATTAGTACAAGTTTTGCTTTGTATTGTTTAATGTTGTTCTTGTTCTTGTTCTTGTTGTTGCTGTTGTAGATGTTGTTTTATAGTTCTTGATTGTATATCTCTTTTAGTTGCTATATTTCAAAACGAAATTAACCTTATGTTGTTGTTGTGGTTGAAGAATTTGGCTATTCTTATGGTTAATGTTGTGGTTGATATTGTTGCTGCGTTGTTTTTTAAATTTAAAAATTAATTTTTTGTGTACAAGTAGATGGCAACAATGAGACCGTAAAGACCCAAGACTTCAGCGAAAATGAGAATCAAGATCATACCGACGAAGAGGCGTGGCTGTTGTGCTGTACCTCGCACGCCGGCATCACCTACAATACCGATCGCAAAACCAGCCGCCAAACCTGAGAAACCGACAGCTAAACCGGCACCCAAATGAATGAAGCCCCTAGAAGCGAAAAAAACATTTGTTTGAAGTGAATTTATATAGGAATAAAGACTTATTCCCTAAAGCACGAGAGAAACACTTACTTATACAGAGGGTATTTGGATGGCTCTTCCAGAGCACCAGCAATAAGGACAGCTACGACCAAACCGTAAATGGCAATAATACCAGCCATGACAACGGGAATGATGGACTTCATGATCAATTCTGGTCTCATCACTGACATGGCAGCGATACCAGTACCTGACTTTGCTGTACCATAGGCGGCTCCAAGTGCTGCAAATAGTTAAAAATAGAGGGAAAATTTTGTATAAGTAAAAAAATCAGAATACATATTTGCAAAATCAGTATTAAAAGTATATGGAAATAAATGGAATGGAAAAAATAGACGTTTGAATGAAATGGAACAACAAATTTAGTGTCAAACTGAAATATTTTTTGCATAAAAATGATACGTTATATGAAAGAGTATAAAAATTACAGTATTCGGTTTTTATTATTCCTACAACAAAAACAACTTTTGCATAATTTTTTGGAAGAAAGACCTTTTTTGACCTTTTTTGAAAAAAAAAATATTAGAAATATAAATCCTTAGCTAACGGTACTGTTTCAATAATTTTTTCAAGTACTTTGATTGAACTTTAAGACAAAAGAAAAACAAAGGAGATATTTGCGTCGAAAGTCAAAGCTTTGAATTTGGAATATTTTTTGGCTTAAGATAACGATGCTATATACGAAAATTCATTGTGATAACATTGTTTTTAATAATTCTTAAAAAAATAATGTTTTTTTAGAATTATATATAAGCTTAATGCCAATTAAGTTCATGAAGCAACAGGTTGCAACAACAATAAGTTCATTGCAGAACAAACCACCAAGCAGACTATACAGCTGTTTCGTTGATAGCTACATCAACTCATCAGTAGTCTTCTGTGGTTTCTGCAGTACCATCCACTTTGATAAGCTTATACGAACACTTTCTGTTAAATTAAAACAGAATTATGTGATGTATGTCGCTTTTCAAAGCAATGTTTTTCTACTACTTTGCAAAAGCAAAGGTTCAAAAAAGCGACTGCATTGATTCTGCAAAGACTTGTTTGTTGTGCTCTTTGTTTACTTCTTTATCACGAATCAATCTAGGCTTCAACAGTTTGCTGGTATAAGCCATAGAAGGCGTCAAGAAGGTTTTTTGAAAAAAGTTGTTTTATGTGTAGAGACATAATAACATACTTGTTTTCGTAGGTCGGGCTCGCACCAGTGTTTACATGAAAAGTTAATGATATTATTTTTTTAGAATTGTTAAAAACAATATTGTAATTAAAATATGCCATCATTAACTTTTCATTGTACTAAGATTTTTTATAGTTTTCAAGATATGATTAAGTTATTGGTATCAAACAAACGGAACATTTTCTACTTTATCCTTAAGAAAATAGAAAAAGTTAGTATACATTAACATATATTGGATAAACAAATGCTTATTGTAGGGTACTCATTAGAGATAAACGAAGACAGTCCAGGCGGTGTTTGTAGCCCTTTTAAAAACCAAGAAATCTTTAATAGGTTGTTCAAACATATCTCTAATTTTTCACACACTTTTTAGTGATTAAATTTCCATTTTTTACAATTCAATTACAATTTCCATTCATTATTTGAAGATAATCCTTTTTTGATGATAAAAAGTGAACCGGTTTAGAGTGAAGTTGAGAGCATGGAATAAAAAATGTATTATATATATATAATTTATATAAAAAAAATAAAAAATACAGGCTGAGTTCATTGTATTCATTCATAAAATGATGACATGCTGGAAATCGTCAAATGGGCTAGATAAAACAACCTCTGCTAAACCCCAGAAAATCTCATGTGTTACCTGTTATGAAATTAACATATCCACATACTGAACTGCCTCCTTTCTTCCTCAATCGAACTAAACTTAGCCTTGTTAGCAAAGTAACTAATCTCGGTTTTATTATGAACTCTTCACTCACGTGCGAAGACCATATCAACAGTGTGGTTAAGGCTGTGGCTAAATTACGCGGTTTTGTCGCGATCGCGACTCCGCTCTTACGATCTTTTTTCGCAAATGCGGCTGAAAAATACTGAATTTGGCATGTATTTAAATTATTAAATACTTTAAAAAATTAATGTATTAAAATACATGCAAAATTCAGTATTTTCAGCCGCATTTGCGAAAAAAGATCGTGAGAGTAGTGTTGCGATCGCGGCAAAACCGCGTTATTTGGCCCCAGCCTAATAAAGTTTATTATTCATTACGTAACCTAAGGAAAACTGCCCCATTTATTCGAACAGAAACGAGAAGAAGATTTATTGTACAATTAATCGTGCCCATAATAACCTACTCCGATAGCAAGCTCGATTGGAGATCATCATAGAACGAAATTAAGGCAAGTAATTCCGGAAAATTAATATCGCTATCTAAAATGAGCTTAATAAATAAAAAACTCTGTGCATGCCTTCTTTGCGAAAAGTTTTGTAAACCCTAATCGAAAATCTACGGTGTAGAGCGAATCTGGTGAACTTTTTTGAAAAAGTTCAATACGACTGATCCCACATTCATAACAAGGGTCCCACATAATACTTGAGTATTAAGTTGAGATCTTACTAAACTAACATAAAGTGTTTTTGTCGTGAATGGATCTAAAAATTCTTTCGAATTTCGTTTCAAAAATCCAAGTTGAGAACAAGCTTTTAGATATCATGAACTCTCGGTGGTAGCTAAAAGAAAGCTTAGTATCAAAATATAAGTCTAAATCTTTTACAATTTTATCTCTAAAGTAAATGTTATTGTTTCCGTAAGAATAATTATATAAAATTGGAGAATTCCTGTGGGAGTAAGTCAGAGCTTAAGGGTTTGATTATATATCAACACACAGTAATCGCGTTCTTGGCTGCAGTAATCTTAGCTTTCTCAATGCAAGAAACTGTATTTTCCTCCAAAGACTTATATATTCAAAAAGTCCTGTCTTTTTGCAAAACTTCAATTCTGTATATCCGACAGAAGCCTATTTTTCCTAGTCCCCCTTCAAATACAGTGAATCTGGTAGACCGTTTTACATTAGTGCAATTAGCTTTTGGAATACCCTTCCAAATTATTTAAAACGCGTCAGCAACAAAACAACCTTTAAGCGCCTCATCTAGGACTATTTCTCCTAACTATTTTTATCTCAAGCTTTCTTATAATTTATTTCTTACATAAACTCTATACTTTAACTTCTAACTTTAATTTCTCACAATAAATATACTTACAGTGATGTGGGATGAAATAGAGCCACGCACTGGCTGATGATATTATTTAATTAAAATTTTTTGTAACAACTTAGCATGCTATGAACCAACTGTAGTTTAAATACCAGAATATTTTACAATTGTTATTGAGTACAATTGCGCGTTCATTTTTCGCAAATTTGTGATTTTGTTTCATTAAAAGTGTGCGTTAAAATAGAGCCAACCAATATAATTAAAAAAAAATTTAAATTAAAAAGATATTTTTTAATAAAGTTTTTCTACGTGAATAAGAGTTCTCAGTTTTATGATTTTAAAATAAATGTCAGTGTTTTAAACAATTAGGTCTTAAAATGGGAAGAGCCAAGCACTACAGTCCTGAAAACCGAAAAATTATTAAAAATTTGCGTAAATAAGTAAAAAGCCAAAAGGAAATAGCCAGTATAGTTGGCTGCTCAAAGAAAATGGTTGAGAACGCATTAAAGTTTACACAAAAAATCGAAAGCAAAGGGAAACATCCCAAAATAAGTACCAGTTTGCAAAGACGAATTCTACGTCATGTAAAGAAAGATCCGTTTGTGACCTCTTCCGCTCTCAAAAAACAATATTTCTTAGACATGGTCACTTCAACGATTTGAAAACTTTTAAGTAAAAACGAATTGGAGGCTAAAGCTGCTCGGAAGGTACTATTTCTGGCCAAAGTTAACTTAACACTAACTTAAAATCATTATTTAACACTTCTATGTTAAATAAATAATATATTATAAATACAAACATGCTTAAATGGATAAAAATTTCTATTTACGAAACACACATCGAAACGGGCAAAAGAATAGTCCAGACAAAAAACATCGAAGCTTTGAGCTGGCCGCCACAGTTGCCAGACCTTAATCCTATCGAAAATTTATTTCGAGAGGTTGAAGTGGCTCTTAGAGACAAGCATCCAACCAACAAAGATGATCTTTGGAGGTTAATCAAGGACGCATGAGAGAAAATTCCAGCTACTAAGTGCCAAAAACTAGTGGATTCAATGACTAGGTGTTGCTCAGCAGTTATCAAAAATAATGGATACTCCACCAAATATTGAGGTAGAAATAATTATATTTCAATCATTTCTATTGATTTTATCATGAAATTTCAAATTTTCTAATCACAGGTCATGGCTAAAACTAAATAACTGCTTTTGACTCTATTTCAAGTCACAGCCGAAAGAGGACACAGTTTTTTCGTTTATGTTTCACACTTAGGTTAATTTACTAATATGAATTAAATGAATTATTTTTTTACCTACTCTCAAAAAATACTGTAGTAAAATTTACAACACAATGTGTATTTATCTATATATATAAAAATGGATGTATGTATGTGGGTATGTGGGTGGGTATGTGGCTATATCACGTATAGACTCCAAAACCGCTGAACCGATCTTTATGAAATTTTCAGGGAAAATAAAGCCACATCTTGAGAGTGTTCCTGTGACGTTTCGTAACGATTGGAGAAGGGGGCGTGGTACCTCCCACACAAGCCAAATTTGCTCCATCGATCACAAACAAAAAAAAAAGAAAAATATCTCACGGTTTCAATCGTAAAAAACTAAGATTTGGGGATTTTATTCAGATGGTTACTGTCGGTAACTGTACAAAAAATGGGCGTGGTCGTTTTATAAATACGCCCACTTTTTCGAAATCATGGCAATTCCGGAGTTCTGCACATTTTTACAGTGAAACTTGCTCTTTAGGTGCTCCAAGAGACGAACACAATTTATAAATGTTTTCACGCCCACTTTTAACGCCCACAAATCAATATCTATATATATATATAAAGCAAAACGATGTGTGTCTGGCTGTGTGATGTCTATAGACTCCAAAACTACTGAACCGATTGACCTGAAATTTTAGCAGTCGATTTGTTTCAGGTACGAGATGGTTGAGGAAAAAAATTTGTCACACCCCCCTTTTACCGCCCCCAAATCAATAAAAATGTTATATTTCAGTCGGTTTGGGTCGTATATGGCTAAAATTTTGTAATTTAGTATGTACGGTTACTGTCGACAACTGTCCTAAAAATGGGTTTCCACGCCCCCTTTTACCGCCCACAAATAAATGAAAATGGTTTATTTCAGACGGTTTTGGTCGTATAAGACTTAAATTTGTTACTTTGGTTTGTGAAGTTACTGACAGTAACTGTACGAAAAATTGGTTTCCACGCCCCCTTTTGCGCCCACAAATCAGTGAAAATGCTATATTTCATGCAGTTTTGGCCGTATGAGACTAACATATGATACTTAAGTTTGTATGGTTACTTTCGGCAATTGTACTAAAAAAGGGCGTCAGCGCTATATAGCCACACCCACTTTTTAAGAAACCATCAAAATTGACTACTGGGTCGATTGAGCTAAAATGTTGGCTTAGTTTGTACGGTTACTGTTAGCAACTGTACTAAAAATTGGTCTCCACGCCCCCCCTTTTACCGCCCACAAACCAATGAAAACGTTTTATTTCAACGGTTTGGCTCGTATTAGACAAAAATTTTGTATTTCAGTACATATGGTTACTCTCGGCAAGTGCACTAAAAATAGGCCTGTCCTACTTTAGTTACACTCACTTTTCGGGGAGTTAGCGTCCAGTGAAGTAAAGTGCGCCAGGCTTAACCTAAATTGAGCTGAAATTTGGGCAGTCGATTTGTTTCGATTACGAGATGGCTCAAGGGAAACATTTTACCGCTTGCAAAACAACAAAAATGCTATATTTCGCACGGTTTTGATCGTATTAGACTAAAATGTGGTTATTTAGTGCACATGGCTACTTTCGGCAGCTGTACTGAAAATGGTGAATATATTTGACATTTCTTGACATTTTTGTGTATAGCAGTAAGGCGGTCTGTGGCAGAACAACGTTTGCCGAGGAGATAGATTGTTCCTGTGAGGTTTGGTAACGTTTGGACGAGGGGGCGTGGTTCCTCCCATACAAGCCAAATTTGCGCTATCGACCACAAACCAAATAAGGGATATATATCAGACGGTTTCGATCGTAAAAACTAAGATATTATCATTTTGTTCAGATGGTAACTGTCAGTAACTGTACAAAAATAACTTTTTCGTCGCAATATATATACGCTCACTTTTTCGAAATCATGGCAATTCCGGAGTTCTACACATTTTTATACTGAAACTTGCTGTGTAGGTGCTCCAAGAGGCAGTCACGATACATTAATGTTTTCACGCCCACTTTTAGCGCCCACAAATCAATATCTGTACATATAAAAATGAATCGTGATTTGTTCGGATGCTTAAAACTTGAAAACGACTAGACCAAATAGGATACTTCCATCTACTGGTTTGTTCGTAACTGCTACGCAAAGGTTTAGGAAAAAAGTAATGCCACACCCCTTTTATCGCCCACAAATCAATAAAAATGCTATATTTAAGAAGGTTTTGGTCGTATTAAATTAAAATTTGGTAAGTAAGTTCTTATGATGACTGTCACTAACTTTAATAAAAACGGGCGTTGTCACACTTCATCTACGCCTACTTTTGGAAATATCACAATACTCCGAAACTATTGTTCCGATTGAGCTCAAATTTTGTAAGTGGCTTTGCTTTGAGTACGAGATGGTTTAAGAAGAAATGCCACACCTTCTTTTACCTCCCATTAATATAAAAACAATTTGTGTTATCGAATAGCGTTATGGGTTGCACAGCTTAGAAATTCGATATTCGACCACAATTTAGACGTACCGTTTCAGTGATGAAATTTTATTGGAGTTGGACAAGGGGGAGGGGCACCTCTCATACAACCCAAATTGGTGATATCGAATAGCTTTGAATTTATAGGAATTCAGCTTTGGAATTCAGTTTTTGACCTCAATTTACACATGCAGTTTTAATGATTTTTTTTTATGGGCGTTGGACAGGGAGGCCTGACATCTCCCTTACATCCCAAATTTGCAATATCGAATTGCTTTGAAGTTATAGGTTGACAGCGTAATAAATCGGTATTCGACCTAAATTTATACATGCACTTTCATTTCTTACATTTTATGGGCGTAGGGAAAAGGGGAGTAACACTTCCCATACAACCCAACTTTGTGCTATCAAATAGCTTTGGAGTTATAGGTCGCACAGCATCGGAATTCAGTATTTGACCAAAATTTACGCATGCAGATTTACTGATAAAATTTTTTAGTTTGTCGGGGGGCGTGGCACCTCCAACTTAACCCAAATTTGCGATATCGAATAGCTTTGGAGTTATAGGTAACTCAGCCTCGGAATTCAGTATTCGACCTCTATTTACACATGCAGTTTCATTGGTAAAATTTTATGGGCGTAAGGAAAAGGGCAGTGGCACCTCCCATACAACCCAAATTTGTGCTATCGAAAAGTTTTGGAGTTATATGTCGCACAGTTTTGGAATTCGGTATTCAATCTCCATGTACACATGCAGTTTAATTGATTACATTCTATGAGCGGTGAACAAGAGGGCGTGGCACTTCCTATACAACCCAAATTTGTTATATCGAATAGCTTTGTGGATACAGGTCGCACAGTTTAGGAATTCAGTATTCTACCTCAATTTAGACATGCTGTTTAACTGATAACATTTTATGGGCGTTTGACAAGGGAGAGTGGCAGCAACGCGCCGGGTTTCAGCTAGTTTATCTCATATAAATGTAGTTTTATTTATTTTCAAATACATATGTAGTTATTGTAGTAAGTAGTTGTTTACATTCATTTATTTAAATAAAGAATATCTACATTAAAATAAACTGCATAATATGTATTTGATAGCAATTGTACTTATTTCAACTAAAATAATTATGAAAGTTTCGTGATGAAGAACTGTGGTAACTATACATCTTAATATGTATTTTTTTTAATACAAAAAAATTTGATTTTTTTTATAATTATATAATAATATAATAATATAATTTGATTTTTGATTTTTTTATAATTAAATAATAATATAATAATATAATTTGATTTTTGATTTTTTTTTTATATGAAATATATTAATTTTATAATTAATAAATGAAATACATTTTATTTTAATGTAAATGTATTAATTTTCTGTAGTTAAAAAATATGTAGTAAAAGTAAATAACTGAAATTAGTAAAAGTAATTAAATTTTTATTTTTACGGTGAGTTAATAATTCAAATCGGTTTTATGTACATTTGTATTTATTCTTACTACAGGATTTTTTGGGTGTACTAAAAGAAAAAATTAAATATGAAAAGTTTCATAAGATTTTTCGTTTTAAATAACTTTTATAGCACTGGCTCTATTTCATCGCACATAACTGTATATCACATATTAAACTTGAAATTTTTTCTAGCACTCAGTTTTCCCACGTATCTGTTATTTATTTAAATTATTACTTTGAGTTTTTGTTGTAAATTATTGTATTGTTGCATTTAAAAGAATCAATCTTATATACTAATATTTTTTTAATAACAAACTTATAAGCATATACAAAAAGATACCAAACTGTAAGGAGACATAGATCAGACATATTTTTAAACCGAAATAAGCTGAAAAGTTGCTCTAAGAAACGAAAAGTGAGGATGCTTAGCAGTAAAAACAAATAAATGCTTCTGTAAAAAAATTCCTGATAAAATTAACTTACTTTATGTTTAAAAACAATACATTAAAAATGTACATAACTTAGAAACCGGTATAAACAGATAATGAGAACAATAATTTTTGCAATCAACACTTTCAAGTACGGAAGATATATACTACATATGTATGACATTCATATGTGTATGTATAATTCAAGACAGTATTTGTCTTCCAAGAAAGCACCTATCCACCAACCAACACATGTAAAAATTATAAGAAAAAACCCACAAATTTATAGTCATGTGATTAAACGCTAATTGAAGATAAAATGATATACTAAATATTATCTCACTTTGCTATACACACTCCAGACGTGAAGTGTGATTGACTCTATTTGAGCTCCATACAAAATGCGGCGTAATTGTTTAATCAGTGAATAAGGTAGGTAGGTGTGTGTCATGTGGCACAAATACTTGGCGATAATTTTTCATATAAGTATTATTCATATAAGTATATAATAAATGTTATTGAATCTTGTTGGTTCAAAAATGCTCACTCAAGCACTCAATAATATATATATATATATATATATATATTTTAAACTTAAGCAGGACCAAGGCTGAAAGGACTTGGCGGCAAGAAAGTAATTTCGACTTGCGTTATTATTATTTTTCTATCAATTCTATCAATTTTACTTCCGACAATTGACAATTTAAGGTAACTCGTTACAGAAAAAAATTCCGTGTTACTGTGTAAACTTTTAGTTTACGATAATTTTTAATACCTATTTTAATTTTTAATATTCATAGACAAAAAAGCGGCTAGTGCTCACAAAGGGATGTGCTAATTTTATGGTGTCATAGTTTAATAGAACGCACGTGTTAGAATTGCTTTTAAAAAATTTCGTTCTGGAGATTTTACACTTGAATATTTTTCACTACTGAAGCTAATTACGACAGAGTTAAAGCTATAATGTAATCGAATAGTGATATAACTTAATCATATACATTTTTGGTTGAAAATAATACAAAATCAAAGAACAGAATTCGGCTAAACATTACTCAATGAGTTTTAAAAAGGAAAAAATTAAATTATATAAAATTTAAGTGCAAATTTTAAGTTACCTCTTTACTCTATAAGTACTGGGCCGATTTTCATGAAAAAAGTTTTAAAATATCATATTTCGAAATTGTATTATTACTTAATTAATGCATTAAGTTTTTTAAGAAATCATCCCAGCTGCCACGCCTTGCTTATTCGTTGTATTTTGAAGTGTTTGTGTTGCGAGAGTTTCAATAAACTCTGTTGCTCTTTATTATTTTCTTTCTCTTCGTGGTCAGCTAGCACAGCGCAACAAAATAAAAACTGATGATCCTCGAGCAAGGCAAAAGGTGAGATACATATAAATACAGAGCAGCCAGATGCCGTTCCGTGGAGTAAAAGAGTATTCTGCCGGGCTTAGCTGTACGCCACCGGACGGGTCACAGGCTGCGGATAGTGGACAGCCTCCAGATATGAAGGTTAGGCTCGAATAAGTTTAACAAATAAGCGGTCCCGGGGACAATACAGCGAGAGACCAGCGAGGGAGTGGTTGGGCGTAGAGTCGGACAAGCGCTACGGCTTGAACGAAAAAACCACACAGACCGATTATTATAAATTTCTAGTATAAAAGCCTGTCCTACGACAGGTCCTCCACACACTCCCTTTTTGGAGCCTTTTGCCGAAAGCACTTTTTGCTCTTTTTAAAGCTTGATTTTTTATACACTTGATTTTTGTAAAATACAAATGTACCACTTTATATAACACTACGTATCGAACTGCAGTGTTGAAAAATTTGTTCATGTGTAAAAGTGCAAAAAGTAGATTTTGGTAAAAATCATATTAATAACATAACTTTACATACTGGCCTTGCACGTAGCAACTCAGGTGTCGTTTTGCGGTTGATACAATTATATTTTTTGGTACAATCGACTCAAAAGAATTTCATTAAATTCGCTATAATTTTTTTATAAAAGGATGAAAAACGGAGGTAGTTAGATCAAAAACGTACTATTGTAAAAACCCAATATGATCACTGATAAGTATCAAATATACTTTCTGTGCATACTTTCAGGCTGAACATTTTTGAGAACTTTTTTGAGAAATTGAAAATAATTACAATTTTAGAAATACTGTGTGCGGAGCAGCATGATTGCCTTCTATGTATTAAGATGTGCATACTTTCAGGCGGAACAGTTTGAGATATTGGAAACGGCGCAGCGTGCTTGCCTTTTATATATTAAGATAACAGAAAATTACAACAATAATTCGAACAGATCCAATGGGATACTTCCAACTCCTTTTTACATCTTCAGAACAAAACGATAGATCGAAAGAAATACAATATAAATTATCCGAGAGAGGACTGTATTAAACTAGCAAGGATATGGGTTGGGACTACACTATTTAGTTCTAGCCACCTGTACAACAATACCACCACAAGATAATGCAGCTTGTGCTTAACAACATTATCCGTAGAACACATTGCGGAACAACTGGATTGCGCAGTTTCGAAAATCAACACAACCTTAGAGATCGCACTAGACTGTAGAAAAAAAATTATAAATACAATTAATTACATACTAAGCAAACATAACTTTCTCAATGAAATATAATTGGGAAAACCATAAGTTCCACTAGATGGTGCAAAATGGCCAAGAAACGCAGCACCTCTGTATATCCCAGCAAAACATTTTTATAATTTTGTAAGGCCTTTACTTAATATTCGCTTATTTAATGCATCACATAATACTTAAAGCCCAAAAAGCTATTACTTTTTGTTTAAAGTAATGCAGACTTGTGGCGGTCGTAGCCTAGTGGGTAGAGTGCGTGGCTCCTAAGCTAAAGAACCGTGGTAGCCCGGGTTCAATTTCAGCTCAGACAGAAAGTTTTTTCTATTGAATTAATTTTTCTGTTCGGTCGTCACCTCTCTGCAGACAATGGCAAACCTCAGAGAGTAAAAATTGCCATGTAAAGTTTATTGAGAGAACATAAGGCGTTCGGAGTCGGCATAAAACACGTAGGTCCAGTTCTCGATCATTTGTGTTCAAACATTTAATAACACGCACAACACAATTGATCAATAGAAGCTAGGTCAAAGTCCTTCCAAGGGCTGAAATGGCCAGTTTATTTTATTTTTTTTATAATGCAGACTTTAATGCCTCATAATAACACTTATTTATTTTTGTTTTCTTTGTTTTTTGTAAGAATCAAGTAATGCCAAGAGTAAAGTATTTGCTTCTTTAATAAGTTCTCTGTACCAATTATAAAATGACTTGCGCATAAGATATTTTTTTCCGCCTCCGGTATGCATATGCATAAGTGTTTCTCTGGTATAAGAAATTGCAATCGCCTACCGCCAATGACATGCCTATGTTAAAGTAATGCATTCTGTAAGCCAGAAGGTAAGTGATTATTGACGTTTTCTAGATTATTTGAGGCATTACTTGTAAGCGAAGTTTTTGCTGGGATTCTACAAATTCATTTATAAAATATTGTAATAAATTAATGAGAACATAGACAATTTGTTAAATATCAACCTCTCTCAGCAATCTCTATGTAGATAAATATCAGCAATCTCTCTCTAGAAAAGAATCCAAAATAAAAATAATATTAAATTATTTTACTTTTGTTTGAAAACTTAGTTACTTTTATATATTTTTAATATAATTTTAATATATTTTGAAATTGCTTTTTAAGAAAACTATTTATTATTAATTTATTAAATAAAACTATTTTGGTAAATTCTCTGTACTCTCTAAAACGAATACCCAAGGTTGAAACCGCAACAAATTTGTTTTAATAGTAATGCATAAACGACTTAATTAATATACATCAATACAGATCAAGTGAAACAGGGAAAACTCATTCTACATCTACAGCAAAACTGAGCAACTGATTGTTCAATCTATGTACAATTAAATATTTTAATAAATATGAAAGCGAATTGCGAATTGTTGCAAACAAAGTGATATTTAATACACTGAAAGGCAAACCACCACTCATTATTTTATATAATACAGTCTCACAGCAATACAGAAACATTACAAAACATATGTATATAATGTGAAATATCAAATTAATCATTCGGTTCAATAATCAAGTTATTGGAGAGTTGAAAGAACCTCCAGAGAGAAGAAAGGAGAAGAGAAACAGTTGAAAATGTGAACGACAATAAATGACGTTCATTGTAATCACATGACTAGAAATAAAAAACGTGAAGTCGAATTAAAACAAGGTGAAATTAAATGCTGAGTAATTATTTAAAAAAGTATAAATAAGGTTCGCATAATAGTTAAAATGATTTAAATATTAAGCACTAGTTAGTTTTTGCCTATGAAGAGGAGTTGGTGTTAGTTATTTGTAGTTTGGTATGCGCGATAAGCTAGGGCAATAAGGTTTTAGCATAGACATGGTTACGTGCTTTATTCCATTAACACCTGACTCACTGAGTCTCACTGACATTTTAATCACAAGACTCAAATAGGTTAATAATTGATTACTTCAATTTGAAGTAGTGCGGAGAATAAGGTTTCCGCTAGCATTAAGTCACATGATTGTGATTTGCAAAACAACAACTCTTTAACTCTTTTTATCAAAATTTAAGGGGGGAGGTACTTCAGATAAATAAAAATAAGCAAAACTTTTATCTGATATATTGTCTTGTGACATTTTTATATAATTTTAAAAATAAAATGGGAACAAGAACACATTGAAATGAAAACCTGTGTAAAGCCAGCTACTAAATTTAAAAAAAAACCTACTATTCGGGTCTGAAATCATTGTTGCATATAAATTAAAAAAAAAAACAAATAACAAAATAAACATAACTACCAAGGAAGGTTAGCTATAATTTCGATATGCTTTATAAACTGTGTATAGAAAAGTTCACATGTACAAACAAATATGGTAGAGCTGGCATTGAGTTTGTCAATGTACATAATATGTACGTGCAAATAGTTAACGTTGTGCGTAAGCTAAAGCAGCAGTTCGTGGATAACCTGTCGGCTTGTGCTTGTTGCTGTTGTTTTTTTTTAATTGAATACACATGTTTATTGATTAATTATCAATTTCAAGTTGTGTTCTTGCTGCTCTAATCATATCAACTAGCAATATTTCGCTCTTATGTCAGCTACTCCCTTCTGTTTAAATCAAGTCCGTCAGCCAATCAAGTCATTTGACGTTGTTTAAGGACAAAGAACACTTGAAAACTTGGGTAGGGCATTGTAGTCACCAACGGTTTTGCAACTTTTATATGCCAATTTTATTTGGGTCACTGAGTTTTTAGATGTAAATTCGGCAGCGATTTAAAATTTTCTTCAGAAAAAACAGTACAAAAACAAGGGCAGAATATTGATTATTCTGGAAACTATTGCAACAGTAGAAAAAATAACCATCAAAGCTACTCTTGAAGTCATGTGCAATCGTTTTATGTAAATCATAAAAATGTCAGTAGCTCGTAGGTTGTATAAAACGATGCTCATGCTCACGACACAATTACAGGGAAGGCTTTGGCATGAAGCAGAGTGAACAATCGGTGGTTGCTCGAATGCCAAAATAAACATAAGCTAATCTTTAGTCCTTTGAACATTAAAAAAAGCAACGCAACTAAAAAGAAATTAAAACGATTAACAGCTAGCGTTTTTGTTTCATGTACGTCCGTCCTTACGAGAGTTAGGGTGCTTGTAGCTGACAACTATTTTTGTTTAGGTTTCCCATCCTAGGTTTAATCGGGGCGAGTTTATATAGTAGCATTATATTTTTTTAAGGAAATTATCTTATATGGAAAGAGGCCACACAATTTTGCTTCCTTAGGTTTGCTATAATAATTGTCCAATAGCTCTCAACTGGTCTTAGTCCCAGAAAATTGGCAGTATGCTATTTCGTTATTGCGTATAATTTTGTATAAGGTTTGAATAGAGTTAATAATCAGTCCTGCGTCCTTTAGAGTTTTCAGCCCTCCAAAGTTAGTGGGGGTCGGTCATACATTTGGACTCGATTGGGGCACTCTAAATGGGTCAAAGAGGAATTTTTAAAAATTTTACCCTACGGGACAAAAGTCAAAAGTTGGGGCATTAGAATTCGTTTTAGAGGTATAGTTCTTCGGGCAAACTAGAATACGATTTTCACTGAGCAATGGGCGATTTTTTGCCTCCCCACAAATCGACCCTTGCATAAAATTCACTTATTTTTTTTTTTTTTTGGTATTTATCACCTTTTTTTAACAATTGTTTTTTCTTGTGTATAAAATTAAATTTTTTTGGTGTATAAAAATACTTCTGTTGATGTATGAAATGCACTTATAGAAGAGCATTAAAAACTTTTTCTTAATTTTTCATTATTTAGAAAGGGTAACGCAAAAAAACAGAGGGCCAAAATTTCCCTGCATGTATTTCGCATAAAAAATATAAATTTTTTTTACACTTGCATTCTTTACATTTTCTCAACATTTTTTTTTTTATTTAATACAAAAGTATTCTGAAAAAATCAATTGTTGTTTCGAGTCTCATGTTTTATGCCTGAATGATTGTATAAGTACACCAGAAAATATTGTATTGAATTTACTAGAAGGAGTGTATTTGGGACACTAAAAATAGTATACAAATTTTAAAAGTGTAGAATATGAAAAATACCCCAAATACAAAAACGCAGTGTAGAAATTTGTCTAAAGTGTAAAAAAACAGCCCAGAAGTAGTGTTAAACTAGTATAATTCCTTACTGGGTCGAAGTTAAAATAATCCCACCACATGTTCTAATAAAATGTTGCATTTTTGTATGCCCTCTTTTTGCCATCTTTGAGAATTCTGATTTTTTTCTACTTTTGAGTACAACATTTTCGAGAAAAGAACAGGATTAAATTTTAGAGGTCACTATTTTTTTCCCCAAGAGGGCTGAATTTTCAAAAAAGGGCAGAAAAAATGTTGCATTTTTTCGAGAAACGAAAACGCCATAAGTAATACGTTTTGAAATTTTGATGACGTCACTTCGTATAGAGAATGTGCATTTGGTTCATCCAAGACTCAAATGCAGAACACATTTAAGATATGGAAGATTATGTGTTAAATATGCTGTTAATACACACATTTTTGTAGAATTTATAAAAGTCATGCTACTTTGATGACGTCACTTTGTATGGGAGATTGGCCGAGTTTTTATTGAGAGATTTTACCAAATTTCAAACTCAAAGTGAATCTTAATAGTCTAAACATATGTGCATAGTTTTAATTGAATGAATTAATTTTTGCGGAATTTTTAAAGACCTAACCGTTTTCTTATAGTTACTTTGTATGGGAGGTAGGCGTGATTTTCACCAAATTCTGGCAAATTTCCATTATATGGTGAATTTTTGTGACCAAAGTTTCTGGGAAAATTGGGTTTATGTGCTCAAGTCATTACATAAATTTTTGTGGCATTTTCAGAGATTTTCCCGATTTTATTAAGTCACGTTGTATGGGAGGTAGGCGTGGTTTTTATTTCAAATATATGGTAAATATTTTACTTTAAAGCTTAGCGAAATCGACTCAGCAGGTGATGCTGATCAAAAATACATGCAGAGATGTGCAAAGAAATAGAGACATCTGTATATTTATATTTAAAGCTGCATAAATTATACACAAGGTGCCCCATTAATTTCCTCGGGTGGTGATGCTCCTGGATTAGGCGAGTATAAAACTTTATGGACGAGTATCACCCCTCCCCCTCTTCGGAGCTGAAAACTTGAAAAAATGTGTCATTACGTCTTACTCTATATTTTATTTATCTCTCAACCGATCTCCAAAGTCAATGGCACCTTGAAAAAGAGACTACATGACCTTCAAACCAATGATACAAAAACCGTTTTCTAATCGCACCAAACTAAAAGCTAACTGTTTTGCGTGCGGTAATTTAAAATGGAAAAGTATTTGTGTTTGCATTGAATATTCAAGTACTATGGCAAAATAAAAAACCAAGCCAATAGAAAACTTGA
Organism: Dichetophora obliterata; assembly: GCA_963920525.1. Classification (NCBI taxonomy): domain Eukaryota; kingdom Metazoa; phylum Arthropoda; class Insecta; order Diptera; family Sciomyzidae; genus Dichetophora; species Dichetophora obliterata. The sequence continues at coordinate 232,622,200 of OY986437.1, read as the reverse complement.
TCATTAAAAAAAAATTACATCATAAAAATATTCAAAAAAATTATTTAATATTCGAGATATTATATTTATTACAAAAGTTGAGTTAAAAATTTTGTTTAGAATTTAGTTGCTCAATACTTTCTTAACTGTGACTTTATGCAAAATTTTTTATAAAAAACTTAATGTTAATTTGATTAACTCCTCAATAAGTTATAAGCTTTGGAAATCGGATAAGATACAATGAAATTAAATAAATAAATAAATAAAATTAAATATGGAGCAAAATGTTATGACACATATTTTCCAGTTTTTCCTCTCTAGCTCCCAAAGGGGGTGACCATCATCCTTACATTTTTTTACTCAAATTATCATGGAGAATCACCAACCGAGGGAGTTAACGATATATCTGGGTAGGGTTGGCCAGTAATGATTACTAACAGTACTCCTGGGCGGTAGCATAATAACTGTTACCTGAAAATATAAAAAAAAAGTTTTTTCTTCGACTAATCTCCATCTAGAGCTATGCACTTATTGTTACGGTCCTCTAACATTCCAATGCCTTTCTTCTAGTGGTTGGCGTTAAGTCCCTAAAAATAAACATTTGCTTCCAACTTGACCTCATCTTTTGAGTATAATTACTTGCTAGCGAGATATATTTTTAATCTAGGAAACAGAAAATAGTCGCTGAGTGGCCAGGTCAGGAGAATACTTTGGTTGGGAAACCAGTTCCAACCAAAATATTAAACCATGTGCATCCCAAAAAATGCTGACTAAAACTTTTCTGGCCGATTTTTATGTTCTTGGGCGCTTTTGACTGCTTTCAGCAGGTAATAACCATTCTGCCGAATGCCGATTGGTCTCAGGCATAGATAGTGATAGATCCATGCTTCATCCATCGTCACAAATCGCATGAAAAATGCTTTTTGTTACAGGGAAACAGTTCCAAATTTTGCTTTGAAATGCGAACGCGTTTGTCTTTTTGGTCAATTGTTAAAAAACGCGGTAAGCAACACACGCAAGGCTTTTTTATGTGTATACATTCGTGAATGATATGATCTAGACGTTCCTTTCTTTTCACCATTCAAAACAATTTCACTAATTTCTTGGATATTTTCTAGAGTAACTGCCCCATTTGGATTTGCTGAATGTTGTGCATTATTTGTGGTTGTACGATTACGACGAAACTCAGCAAACTAATGATTTTACTGTTGAATTCGATGGAGCAGATGTGGCATTTCATTTACTTTACCATGCCTTGGATTCAGCAGTATTTTTTCCACCAGGAATCAATGTTTTATCAAAACACGATATTCACTTTTTTCACAAAGCACAGAGCTAGCTCCACTTCGAGGGAAAGAACTTGAGAACGCATTGATAAAATTTCATGAAATTTTGACTGGAATCTAGTTAAAGTTGATACTCTGTGGAAAACAAATAGATTTTTAGTTTGTGGTGCCATCTCTCAGTCAGGCCGAAGACTTCTTAGTCTATTTAACTCAACTGAGTTAAATGAGTCCTATAACTTAGAACGTTGATATTTTGTATACTGCGCGTATTGGCAGAACTTTGGAATTCAATTTAGCGTAGGTTTAATAGTTCATATAGTACACTGTAATTTTAGTATGTTACCGTTTTCAAAATAAGTTATTCCTATATAATTTATCATATGACTTATTACTTCCCTGCAGTTCAAAGCATCGTGCACGAAATGATTTCTTAAAAAGCCTACTGCATGAGAAACATTTCGTCGCCCTAATTCTAATAGGATGTAAGTCAAAATTGGGCAAAGTAGAGTTTATTAGCGGTTTAGGTAGATTGGTCAAAACTACATCTATGTCCTTATTTGGTTTTTAATGTTTGTATGAAAAAAGGGAGCTAAAACGTTTGAAACAATACATTATCGTATGAGCTTCATACAAATAATAAACAGTTTTCTTTGTCTCCTGAACAATAGATAATTTTGACTTACGTCGTATTAGAATTAGGCCGACGATTTGTCGAAAATTCTTTAACAAATCTGTCCACGAATTTGAAACTTTAATGAGATTTTCTTTAATGAAATGTATAAACGAATCAGCATGTTTCCTCCAAGATGAAGAAAAATCGTGCATGATTCATTTAAAATTTTGAGACTTGGTCTACTGGGTTCATATATTAAAAATTCTTTGAGTGTTAAATAAATACGAAATACAACAACCGTAAGTGTATACAAATTTATATTCGTTTTGTCTGTTTTATATGACGGTTCAGAGTTGAAGTGAGCCAAGTCGTAAAATCTGTGTTTCGAGATGGAACGACACAAAGTCCAGTCCTTGGCATATATCGAATCCTGTGCAAAAGTAATACCATTGACTTAAATTTTTACAGTTATTTCGTAAACAAAAATTTGGGTGACTTAGTTTTATACAGCACTGAATTTTGTGCATAGTTCTACATAGATTATCATTAGAAAACAATTTGTTTTGATTTGGTCCACTTCAACTCTGAACCGTCCATATAAAGATATAGATAGATGACTTGTTTTTTTTTATATTATTAACATTATTGAATATTTTATAACTTCAACTATTTACTTTAAAAAACAAACATTTAACTATAAGATGTTTAATTATGTCTTTTAAATACTAATAGCTATAAGAAAAAACATGTATGTACGATATGAAAATGTACAGAAGAAAAAAACAATTCAAGGAAATTTATCAAGAGCGAACACAAAGTTAATAAAATATATTGGGGTAGCAACGCAACGCACCGCATCGCACCACGTTCTTCTCATCGCCAACATTCAATTTATATCTTCTCTTTCGTACTCTCTGTTAGACATGCAAATATATTTTATTTAGTGTACGTCAATGAAAAATTGTAAACTGACCAGTATTAAAACCAGTTAAAGATGAAGTTCAACAAACATTTTTATTCAATAAAATAATGAAACAAGACAAATTTTTTTACGAGTTTTGTTTTTTAAATGGAAGCCACAATTTTTATTTGCAGTAAAACCATCAAATAAAAACTGGGCGTTTTCGAATGAGTACAATTTTATTTAAGGGAATGACAAAATAGCAATAATTGAATAACAATAAGAATATGGAGCAATCATAACAATGGTGATGGGCAAACTAATAAAAAAATAAACATTTATGTATTGGACTAGAAATTAATTATTTCTTTATTCAACTTTAAACTGAAATTATTAATGAAGATGACTCAGAAAGTAATCAAGATATTAAGAGTGTTAACGGGTGGAAAATTAACACAGAAACATGTAATATAATCTTCTAAGCTATTATTAGTCAGTCATGTGATTCGCGATAAGCAGTTAATTAGTGACAAATTGAAAAAAATTAATAAAAATTTTTTAAAGTATAAATATACAACTTTGATGGACTTGAGCGCATTAAAGCTATAAAATGTGTGAGGTATATTATTTATTTTTAAAAATATAAAAGAAAAATTTTGAATAGCCCAAATTTTACGCCAGTTTTTTTTTTTTTTAAGTCAATGAACATAAGCTCTTACAGACTATGGAATATTAAATATGTTATAAAGATGAATATAAAATATGTTACAATTAAATTTAAATTCAATTCACTATAATTACTATAAGATACAATTTATTTGAGATTTTTTTAATAATAACAATTTAGAGAATGTTTTAAGGATTCTTTAGAATCTGCAAAATCAATGTTGCAGTATAACATGCAATTATTAAACTCCTACATAGATCTAAACATTGGCGAGTTAAAGGCATAGTCTGATATGCATGTTTCTAAATAAAATACGTCAAAGTGTCTTAATGTTCTCGACGGAACATTAAAATTTATTAATTTGAGCAAGTTAGGACAATCTACCGTTCCCCTTACAATATCAAAAACGAACATTAGAGATAAAATTATTCTTCTATTCTGAAGAGTTTTTAATTTAATAAAACTACAACGATCATTAAATGATGGCATTTCAATTTGAGAATTAATGGCTCTACAAACAAAACGAGCAAAAGATTTTTGTACTCGTTCGAGGCGTAAGGTGTGAGACGCATAGAACGGATTCCAGATAAATGAAGCATATTCCAACTTTGATCGAACTATTGATGTATAAAGACACTTCAGGGTATAAGGGTCTTTAAAACTTGATCCATTACGTCGAACTAACGCAAGTAGCGAGTATGCTTTCGGTATAATATAATTCAAGTGACCTATAAATGTGAATCTCGAATCAAATATAACCCCGAGATCTTTAGTTTCACTTACGAATTTCAACCAAGTATTACCTAAAAGGTACGATGTTTTTAAAGGAGACATTGACTTAGTGTAAGTAGAAAACACACATTTTTCATGATTAAGAAGCAGGCCATTGTTTGTACACCAATCAAAAATAGCATTTAACTCAGATTGTTGTAACACAGCATCTGACAATGACCAAATTTTGAGAAAAATTTTTAGATCATCCGCATATAGAAGTCATTGCGAATTCATTACTTTTGATGTTATATCATTTATAAATATAATAAAAAGTAATGGACCCAGTATACTTCCTTGAGGAACACCAGAAAAGCTACAAATGGTCTAGATAGTTCGTTTTCAATGCAAACATGGTTTACCCTGTCACCCAAATATGACCCAAACCATCTTAATAAGTTAGAATGGAAACCTATTTTCGCTAATTTTTATATTAAAATATCATGAGAAACTTTGTCAAAGGCCTTTGAGAAATCAGTGTATATTGAGTCAACTTGATATCCCTTTTGAAAGGCAGAAATACAGTATTTCGTAAATAAAGTAAGGTTTGTTACCTTTGATCGACCAGGTACAAAACCATGTTGGAAAGGAAATATTAAGCATTTTACGGCAAAATAAACTTTCTCTTTAACTATTGCTTCGACAGTTTCGATACAGAGGTAAGTTTTAAAATCGGCCTATAATTTTCAATATTATTTTTATTCCCAGATTTTTATATTGGAGAAATAAATGATACTTTCCAATCCGGAATAAATGACCCTGTAGAAAGAGATTTGTTGAAAATTAGCTGGAGGGGTTTTGCTATGGATTTAACACAATTTTTTAAAAACAAACTTGATAAACCATCATAAGCAGGCTTGGTTGTCATTTTAAGATTCGAAACACCCTAAACTACATCCTCTTCAGAGATATACAAGGAACCTTAATCAATCAAAGGGCTTATATCTTTTGTAGTATTTGAACGTAATATGGTTCAAAATTTTACTCAAAAAAGTCAGCAAAAAGATTTGCGCTTTCAATGGCATTTTTTGAGTCTTTATTTTTAAAAAACATTGCAGTTGGAATGTTTGAGCTTTTTTTCTTAGAATTAACAAAACTCCAAAATGTTTTCGGATTCGACTTTATATTTGTATCAAAATTTTGAATGTATTGTTTGTATAGAAATTTATCTAAGAAATTAAATTCTCTCATAAAATGTCTATATTTATTAAAGTAATCATTATTCTTAGACAACGCCCATTTTTTATAAAACTTATTCCTAAGATTTTTTAATGTTAAAACGGCAGTCTATACTTTTGCGTGCTTTTTTTAGGAACATGCTCACAACAAATCCTTAAAATGATAAATTTAAACAACGAGAAACAGTCTTGCACATTAAGATTAAAGAATTCGTTATGCCAATTTATGCTATTAAATAAATAATTCAAAAGATTAAAATCACAAGCATTAAAATTAAAGTTAAATTCATTAATAATTTTAGTCTCACTTTTATTTTTATATTTTACTCAATTTTAAGAGTAAAGGAGTCGAAAAATCTTTGGAATTCCTGTTTAAGAAACAGAGCATTGAATATACTCTGAAAAGAACGTAGTCCACGTGCTCTGTAAAATTGTAATGTCCATCAAACACGATATTAAAAGAATTGTTTTTAGAGATTACAAGTTCTATAGTACTGAAATTAACCGGGTTTTGAATATATTTAAGGGCTGTTTTGAGCACAACTATGAGACATAAATAACTAGAAAAAACGATATATATTTAAAAAGCATCAGTAAAGATTTAATTGAACGATATATTTAAAAAGTATCAGCAAATAAAAGACAGTTATTAACAACATAAAAGAGGCCCGCATTGGAACCGCTGTTATTCTAAAGGTTACACTTTGATATGTTCTGAATATATGGTAATGATTTTTATTGATTTATTAGAGATTTGTTAAGCACAAATTAATTTAATTTATTAGAGAAGAATGGCAGTAATACCGATTTGTTAAATTTTACAAGGTCCTTTGCAAAATCATTGAAAATAAAATAGGTTTCTTTGTTAAGCTTTCTACTTTGTAACAATGTTCCTGATTCGAAACACAGACTTCACCACCCGGAATCTAATCCCAGTCTAGGCAAACGTTATGGTAGATACAGAGTCGGTACTGAGAATTATGTAAAAAAGTGGTATATTTTTGAAGACTGTATTACGGAGAAGAAGACCAACTCCCCGCTGGCAGGACGAATGATAAAATCAATCTGAACGACGATAACCAAAACTTCCGTCCACCTGACTTTAACCAAGTAAGGGTAGCTAAAGTGGCGGAAAAACTAATAGAAACGCTCATATTCTTCAAGAAAAATTTTATTGTTGAAATTTAATTGGAAAAAGTATTTACATAATCACCCCTATCACGAATAAATTTTCGCATGGAAATTCTCCCAAATTTTGTGTACCCTTATTGTGAATTCCGCATTGCAATGCATTGCATGTTCGAAAAAATCCCCTTATTGCGAACGCTTTTTTTCTTGTGGAAGTGAACGGTTTTTTGGCGGATCTTCTCACATCAAATTTGCTGGCGAGCAAAAGTTAAAATCGAAAATTAAAAACACAAAATTGTATAAATCAGCATTTTTATTAATCACAAACAAAGTTTAATTCACAGACTACAATTTAAGACACTTTTAAAAAAATTTTAATTAATTCCAGCCTCGCTATATGCTTACCAAAAGAAGCTCTCTTAGCATTGGTGAAAACTGTTTGTCTTGTTTAAGTGATGTAAGATTATTTTTGTTTATTGAATTAAAAAATAAAATTGTAGGATGCGTAAAGCAATATATATGCCTTTTTTAATTAAATGTTTTTAGTTAAAACTGTAATACTCGATTCGATTTTATCTTCGAACAGCTGTTAGCGGCACAAACTCACCAAAAAAAGTGTTGCCAATTATATAAAAATAAACTAGTTTTGTGGTAATTTTTCAGTTCCGTGGGTTAAAAAAATTCCCATGGCAGCTTTTGACTTTTGTTAGGTTAAGAAAATGTTTATATCCCTTGGAATTATTGAAATTTTTTTCAAAATTGTGCCAATTTTTTGGTTAGATCTCTTGGTCTGGCAATTTTAAGTTAGTACTCCTATGAAAATTTGTGTGGTGATTTTATAATGGTTTTGTGGGAAAGGACTTTAAGAGGAAATAAAGTAATGGCAGCTTTGGTTCTTCACGATGCCATGTTCGAAAATTTTTAGGGAAAATCAATCCGAACGAGATTCATGATAGGGGTAAAAAAACTCGTGCGAGAAGAATATTTCCGCATGGGAGCAAATCCGTGGGAGATTCATGATAGAGGTGAATATGTACCATGGTGTAAGAATTATAAGGTGTTCTCATCCCATGACATTTTTCAATATTTTTCTATGGCATGCTGCCTTATTTTGACAATGGAAAAGGTTTCATATAAAAACTTTCAAATTAAATTCCAAAATAAGGCAGCCTATTTTTTTCTGATATTCCGAATATGAACACCTTATTATAATTACAGCATGATATGTACTACATATGTTATTTTCTAAAGTATTTCATTAATGCTATCAGATTTATTCGCGAAAAGTGAAACAAAAGTCTTATTTAAATCATTTTGTTAATACTCTCACTGGAAAAAATAATAGAAACACATCACAATTTTTGCAATACCATTGTATACATATTTTATTAAGATTTAACTTTCAAAAGTTAAACTTGGTTTTTTGTTGGTGCTTCTTTAATAATTTTTAATAATTTACTAACACCTCCGCACCATAGAATTAAAGAAATTGGCACCGAAATTTTGTCACTTTAGAACTCCCCATAGGTGTTATTTCGGATTAAGATCCGGGACAACAAGGGCCATTCCATAACATTCACATACTTTGATCGAAACCAAACTTTTGCACGTTTTGAGCAAAGCTTTAGATAGTTAGTTATCCTGCAAAAACTCTCATATTAAAGTCATTTTCTCAGCGGCATATGGTAGCATCAGAGTGTCAAATATTTTAACGTAATCCACAGCACAAATGGTATCGTTAATCAAGAAAACAGAACCTACGCTAAGTGATGAGAAGCAGCCCCCATATCATAACGTTGCGCTCGCCGTGTTGAACGGTCTTGGTTTTGAATTGCAGTCATACTTTGTATTTCTTGGCGGTTATACTTTGGTCGCCTCACATACGTGGCCCCATCACATCCGTACATAGGTAAGGTTAGGTTAAGGTGGAGACAGGTCTTAGACCAGTCCACTTAGACCAAATTGGTCCAGTAATCAAGTTTAACTTGTGTGTAGGATGTTCTTAATATGGAAGAAGCTATAAAAACATTTATTGTATCCTGAACCAAGTGTTACGCCTTGACCTCAGTCAAATCAAGTTACTAAGCGTTCCTCTACACGAACTTTTCCTACCACCACCAACTACAACTTTTCGTTGTAAATTTATGTGTTTTAAAGTTCCTTTTGTATCATCTGACCATAGAAAATTTTCCAATTTTCCCGAAGGACATGGTTGTTCGCAAAAACAAGTCTTTGTTTGATGTTGTTAGGGCTCAAATAAGAAATTTTTTTGGGACTTCTTCTTATTAATACTACTTCATTAAAGCTACACTTGATTGTACGACTTGTAACTGTTTTGTTTAAATCATTAAATGTTTGTGGAAGGTGTTGATATTCCTTTTCAATGTTTGTTTTAAAGTAAATATTTCCAGTTATATCGTATGCCAAGGCCCGAACTTGGTTTACAGTGGGATCTTTAATATTTTTGCCTGAACTTGTTAATAATTAATAGAGTGTAAAATAAAAATATTATAAGCTTGCCTGGTCGAATTGATGTGTAACTTTAAGGTATAGAGTCATAATCATCAAATGGATTCGTTCTTGCCTCTTGGATAGTTTCACAAGTTGAGATGGTAACATTTTTTTATTTTTCATTCAATTAGGGAATGGGTGGCTTCACATTCCATTTGAGAGTGCCCACTAACCAAAAACTTTTGTTCGATAAAACAACATTGCGATTCTGGTAAAAGTCTGAAAACCGTTTGAATAAATTACTGTATTATTAATGAGCGAGGATCGGATTAGATAATCTTTTAGGTGTTTAATTATGCAAGTTGCAAAAGTTGATGAAACGAGATTTCATTCTGATTCATACCAAACGTAATTGTCTGATTCGTGTGTAACTATATTATAAACTGTAGAATTGAGCACTTGTAATTGTAATATTCAATATTTGCGTTAAGTTAAGAAATTAACTTAACAGCTATCGTTGTTTTTTACAGTACGCATTTTGCCAATTTAATCCCTTTGGATTGCATACTGTTCTTCAGATATGTTTTTGGCTTTTGTTAATACACAAATGTCACAATCGTCCTTCTTTGGCTTAAAAATTGAGTAATTAAATTCTTTTAAAATTTGGAAAAAACGGGATATGAAAATGGTAAATTTCTGTTTTCTTTATTGGCCTTGCAATCCTTACTACAAAGATATATATTGCGTTGTAAGATTCAAAATGTGTATTAAAATATAAAAATATAACTTTTTGTTCTTTGCCTGCAAAAATGTGACTCCAATTTGGACGCTCAATTAACCATCTTCTGTAATAATTTCGTCTCAATTCCGTTTTTCTTTTTTTAAAAAACTTTTTGTTTTGTTTGGGTTAAAACTTTTTGTGAGCTCACCTGCATGGTGTGTTGGCACTACCTCTAATCCAAACTCACATTTAAGTCACATAAGCATTTTTTTTTCTTTTATACCCAATGTCGATAGGAACATTTTTCGGCAAACTTGAAGACGAGCTGAGTTTAATTTTAAGTGGTACAAATTCGTCAATGACCGTTATGAGTTTTACACGTATAACGTCGTCATTGCGATGCACTTTAGAAGTTTAACAGCATACATTTTTTTGCTCGCATGTCATTTTCCAAATGTTATCAAAAGTTTGATGACGTACATTTTCATTAAAAAGGGAGCAATATCTTGACCCGCTTGAATATCTTGAAATTCGGATACACATGGTGCGCGTAGTTCTCTTGATAGTCTTGGTAAAACAATTTTCCCTTTTTAAGTTTTTCTTAAGGTTCAAACATAATATGCTCGAGCTGGCTGTAGCTAATGCCAAAAATCAACGAAAATCTAGCTCAAATTCTGCCAAATACTTAATTTGACCAAAATTACTTGAGCGAGCTCGTCTTTAAGTCATTGGAAAATTCGATTATTTGTATATCAATTAGTTTTGTTTGGTTGCGACTCATTAGAATGATGGTTAATAGGTCTGCTCCCGTACTCGATTCAAGTACGCATTTTCTTCTTCCAATTGCTTCAATTTATTGTCAATCAGCTATCAAAAGCAACTGTTCAGCTCGAAACTGGTTTGAAGTCGTTTCCGTACTTTTTTTGCATATTCTCACAGATAATTGAGTTACTCTCACAGATTGAATTTTACTCGAACTTTACTTGTACTTAGTACGGAAACAGACCTAATGTTAATTTAATTTAAATTGGTTTGAAAGAAAAAACAGCTGATCCCTAACGGAACACTCGATTTGAATCGCTGGCTTGAGAGAAAATTTGACATTAGCTGCAGCCAGGTTGAGCCTTTTATGTTTGGGCCTTTACTTCACTGTATTCCTTTCCATTCATCCTTTGTCTCTTTTTGGTGGAACATGCCCATTTCGATTTATCTGCTTTGTAATATCTTTTCGGAGCACCCGCATCACTTCCGAAGTCCTGTTCGCCGAAAATAGATCCTTGTTCCGACATATCGCACTCTTTTATGACTATAGAAACTATTAAATAACAACTTTCAAAATCTAATGCAATTTGACAATGTTACAAAAATATTTGTTATATGCTGTAATTATACTGTTTTATTTTAAAATTTTTTTGGAGTGAAAGCCCCATGGGGCTTTAAAAAACTCAATAAACATACAACTTCTATTGGTGGGATGTCTTCAAAGTTTTGGTGTTGATGCAGATGGGAATGATATATTTTAATCCATTAAAACCGATTTCGAAAAAATATTGGATTGGGGCCTTTCCATATTAGGGTATCGATATATGTATTCATATTAGGGTATCGATATATTTATATTAGGGTATCGATATATTCACACTAGGACTCGATATATTTTCCAACCATCAATAAAAATAGCGCAATCCGAATACTTTTTGAAGATTTTATTTTTATAAAATTGCAATACCCAAGACACCCGATTTTGTTCATTTAAGATAAATCAGAATTGGTTTTACGAGGTTCATACAAATTAACATCACCAATTCTTTCTATAACCGGAGAAGTTGAAAATGTATTAGCGGAATGGTTGTCAATATGCAAGTCCATGAATTTGTAATAATCTGGAAAAATTAAATATTTTGAGTGTCACCATATGATCGATAGTGAACAAGGAGCATTCATTTTACTTTTGGCACAATATATATAAAGGAACAAAATATTTGCTAGTTTTCAAATTTAGAGCCCAGAGTTAAGAGTTGAGAAAAATATTAATTGAGCAAATGGAATGAATGGAAAAGTTTGATCTGAAGTTTTAATTTGATTTTTTAAGTTATGATTTCAATAAAAAAAAATGTAATATCGAAAAATATTTTAGAAATTTCACAATAGAGATCATTCAGTTTCTCCCGTTAATCTTTATATTAACCTTTATAAAATATAATTTAAGCTACAAACAGCTCACTATAAATTAACGCCTATTTTATAAAAAAAACATCAAGTGGTTATAATCACAATCATGTGTTTCTTGCTACTTGTTAAATGGTTGGAAAGCAGCATTGCTTGTGTTAGTTATCACATTATTACTGTTGTCATGTGGTCGTGTATAGAACTCGTGCTTGTGATATAACTTATCCTCAATGAAAAGTAAACATGTATGTTTGTTAAAGATAACATAATTTAAAGAGCACAATTCTTATAATTTTAAAGTAAATATTTAAGAATATATAAAGATAAATATACGTAAAAACCATTAGCTGCTATGAACAGAAAGACTAAAAAAACTCGAAGGATTCTCTGCAGATTAACAAAAAGCACAACTTATCATAAGCACTAATTATACATATAGTCAATGTTACGAGATTTATTGCCATATTAAAAAAACTACAGACAGTAATATTTTAAAAAACTTCTTCTTTGACGTGAAGAGATTTCATAATATTTAATATGTAACCTAACCATGTGATAGGGATATGAGCTGTCAAAATATTAACTTTTTTTGTAACAAAAACATTACCAAAACCAAAGACCATTTAAGTACATTAAAAAAAATCCTTATCAAGCCCAACTTGATCCAAATCAAAAAGCAACAAATCGACAATAGTTGACTAAAATTGTTCATTCAAAAAATTCCTAATCAAGTTCAAATTGGCCCAAATACAGCAACAAATCGGCAATAGTTACCTTAAATTGGCAACACTACAATCAAGTTCTTCTAATCGTAGTCTTATGACTTGTCAAAAATTGAGCTTAACCTAAAAAAAAGTACGGTTGCGCTCTTCACAAAACTCTCTGCTACGCTCTTCACATTCCATCATTACTCAGTTATAACAAAAACTCTACACTTTTAATGAGCTCATGAATTGCAGTAGTAATTTTTAGGCAATACTAAAAGTTTTGCAATACAATGTAGCGTAAAAAGGCAATAAAATAGGTAATAAAGGAACAAATAACAAAACTCAAGAAAAATATGTTTTAAAAAATACAACTCATTTCAACTTTGGTCACGCGCGTTAATCAAGTGTTAAATTGTGTGTAACACTCGCTCTTCACACATACATCCAACGCGACAGCTACCAAAGTAGGAATTTTTCCACTGACACCCACCCACTGGGGAAAAAACTTACTAGTAGCTAAAATTTCTATCTATCTGCCAAAATGTTCGATTTTTCCCTACACTTTACACATTTTTTTACATGTTCATTTCTATTATTTTTTCATTTTCTGCCGTCTACCTGCTTCTGCCTTTGTTTCTTGAAGTATGTTCGCAAGAGGTTGAATGTTTTGAGGGTGGTGTGAAGTGTTTTTTATTGGGTCGAGACCTTAAAATGCTTGTAAATTTTTTAGTTAATTTTTTTATAGAAACATTCTCTTTCAAAAACTTACCGCTGAAGATGATCGCAGAAGCTGCTCCCATGACTCCGAAGAAGGGTCCGTAGATTGGATTGTCTGATGAAACTGAATCTGCCATTTTTGTGTTTGTGTGTTTTTTATTTGTTTTCTATAAGAGAAAATTATAATTTTTGAAGTTTTAATTTTATATTTGGCTTGCTTTTCTTGTTTTATATTAATCTAGTTGCAATTGTTTTGCAATTTTGTTGTTTTATATTTAATTTTTTTTAATTGTTCTTTATTTATATTTATTTTGCTTAACTATTTGTAACTTTTTGCTTGCGTTGCTGCTGTTCTGTGACTGACTTTTTCTGCGTTTTCTTGCTTTATTAAAGTGTTTTTTGTTTTTGCTCTTTTTCGTCTTGTATTTTGCACTATATTGAATTTTCTGTGGCTGCCACTTTTCTTACATGTGTGTGTGTGTGTGTGTGTGATTTTGAGTGCTTGTGGCTGTGTGAATGGAAAAGTGACAGTTATGAAGTATAGTGAAAGAAGTGCAAGTTTGTGTGTTTGTGCAATGAAAGCTTTGAGAATTAGTTCAATAACTTCAAATTATTAGAATAAAGTTATAACTTTGTACGATTTTTATAAAATTCTTGAATTTACACACACCGTCAGTGAAAATATCTTTACTTGCTGTATCGTCGCAATAAAAATTTCACTTGCTCGCCGCGCTCCTTGGGTTTGCACAATTTTTCAGTCAAAGTCGTGGCAGTTTGTAATTGAATCAAAAAACAAAAATTGAACGACGAAAAAGGCTTCAATAGAAATTGAATAGAATTGACAGCAATTTTTTTATTTTTTCAGCAGGCGCAGTTAGCAAATGTTTTGTTATAAGTTTTTATTTTGTTTTATTTAGTTCACGTAATTCACTCACTTGTAAAAAGAAATCTATTCAAACTTGTTAAAACAAAATTACTTTTGTTTTTCTTTCGGTTTATATCTTCTTGGCGTAGGAGTTTTCAAGAAACTAATCAGAGCACGCTTGTTCGGTTCGGTCGCTGGCACCACTGTGGCTGAATCCGTTCCGTTGCTGCAGCAGGTCGATTCTTCGCTCGTTCGCTTTCCTTTTCTATCAAATTCTGCGCCTTCAACTCGGTCTTTTCAATTGCTGCGCATATGTTATGCTATGCTGATCTCTTTCTAATGTGCATTCATTCGCTTCATAACACATATACTCAACTCTTTCTGATGCACATTCGCATAGTCATATGACTTGCTACCAAGTGGAACTTTTAGAACCGCTGTTGCAATTGGTGGATTGCGTGATATCGAGGCTGATTTAGCCAATCGGCAACGAGCTTCTAAAAATTGAAGTTTGACAATTCAACTGAGTTTTAACAGGTCACAATAAGCAGCTGTCAAAAATTCACACAATTTACGTTTAAAGTTAGCTTAAAACTAATCGTAAAACTTAAATTTAAGAATTATAGATGGTGCTAAATTCAATTACATTCTTATAGAACACAGTTCTATAATTTCTGCATCTGGAGACGTGATCATTCTGCATCGAAACTTTATCGTGAATATTAAAGATCGCTCTGTTAAGGTGTATCTGCATGGAATATTTTGCAGCAAGCTATTTAAGGGCCACCTTGCACTTGCATGCAAATTCACTGAAAAGGGCCTTCCAATTGTACTACATGTCGGATGGACCTGTCATGTCATCACACGTGTATCATTTATGTGCAAAATATCAAATCGGATGGAATGTCCGATGGAAGCCAATAAGGGTTTTCATGCAAAGTGGCAGGCTTCTAAATAGGGGCTTTCAGACCATCGTACATGTGCGATGACTTGGGCATGCTCGACGACATGTACGATCATTCGAAAGCAAATGAGACCGTCGGACCGACATGTCGGACGCAAATCAAAAATTTTTGATTTTTCTGCCGGTCGGACCGACATGTACGATGTTATGAACGCATGTCGGTCCGACTCGCTGCATTTTTTTATTTCATTAAAAGCGTCAGCGGGTGAACAGCAACGAAGCGGAAAAAATATTAGAGAAAACTAATATGAAACATGTTTGAAACATTTTATAATTGTTTATAAATAATTAAAATTGATAAACAATTCTCTAAATATGAAAAATTACTGCTAAATCATAAGGTCATCAAAAATTGTTTAGCCATTACGCCGATGTGTTCTATTTGAGAGGCAGCAATGAAATGAAGTCGTCGCACATGTACGATTGTTTGAAAGCCCAACAAAATATTCCCGTTAGTTTGTCATCGTACATGTCAGCGTACAAGTACGTTCGTCTGAAACCCCCTATTTGGGCAATTAGTTATTTTTATCAGACAGGTTGTATGAACAGCCCTTAAAGTCGATTGTGCATTTGCAGCATATAAGTCAACAGTGCGATCTGCCAGCAATGCGTTCCATTTAAACGGGGACGCTTTGCGGATTGTTTGCTTGTTTTCTGAAATTTTTAGAATTAAATCTTTATTAGTTTTGCTCAAATTATAACTTTTCCTTCAAAAAAGAAAACATCTGATTGATCATATAAGTTTGCCACCTCGTTTGCTCACCTAAATCGAAGAGCAAATTTATCTGGTTTGTGCAAAAGCTTTTTCATACGAATTTTGACAGTTCATTTATAAGGCTGATAAACTTATAAGGTTTATACCATTTATAAGGGTATTGCCCATTTGCATGAAAACCCTTAATAATTTTTTACTTTTTGCTAAGTCCATCTGACGTGTGCGATTGTTTGTGTGCGTGTGTCCATCCAACTAAAGTCCGTATGATAGACACCTCTTATATTGATCAAGACTTGAAGTCAAGTTTCAAAGTTTGTAGGCAATTCGCTGCACATCGGAAGCGACGGAAGGACCCCTTTTATATTGGTCAAGACTTGAAGTCAAGTTTCAGAGTTTGTAGGCAATTCGCCGCACATCGGAAGCGACGGAAGTTAAAAAGAAACTTGAAGCTGTACTGGCAACTTTTCATATTCCTTTTGTTATGTTCGCGTTGTTGACAGTGCTTTTAATTTTATTTTTCGCACATCTATGTGAGTTTGTTAGACTTCGGTTGCATTAAAAATTTTTTGCATTTAATTTAATTTAATTTTGCATTTAATTTTTAACCAAAAACATTTTGTTAACTTCCATCGTGGTAAAAAATTAAAATTCAGTTTGGAAATTTCTATAAACTATAATTTATTTGCTTGCTACCTATCTCGTTTTATTTTTAGAAAACAAAGAGAGAAGACAAGAACTTTAATTCAAGTCTTGACCAATGTGAAAGCTTTCGTCAAGTTCAAAAGAGAACGTCAAAAAAGCTTGACTTCAAGTCTTGATCAATGTAAAAGGGGTCATACTTCATTGCTTTGTCCAATTTCTATTCATTGACAATGAAACAAGAGCAGTTGAGATAGTGCTAAACCTAAAATTCAAGAAGTGTGAGTGTGTACGCATATAGTACGAATTGGACAAAAAAATGTGCGACTAACAGCATTTTCGATGCATTGTTTCGATCAAATATTAAGTGTCAAAAACATGCTTGAGCTCTTTCTTTCGCAGCCAAAAAGAGCAGAGAGATAAAATAGTAACGTTGCGGGGATGTAAAATATTGACACAATGCATGTTTTCATCCTTTTCCAACAATATATATCTGTTTAGCCCACGCGCCACTTGTTTTCAGATTTTGAAATTGGACAAAACAATGAAGTATCATACGGGCTTTAGTGTATTTTTTCATCGATTAAAATTGTTCAGAGAAGCACATCTCGCGGCAAAACTGACGAACGTAACAAATGTTAAATTTTGACACGAATTTTTTTAACTCTACAAAACTTTTGTATAGACATGGAATATTTAAAGTGAAATGCTCTGTTCACTTTCATCAAATCGTTTGTCAAATCCAATAGAACAACGTGGGATTTCTAGGAAATAGAACAACGTGGGCATTCTAGGAAATTTCACGTTGTTCTATTGTATTTGACAAACGATTTGATGAGCTGTTCGATATGTGAAAACCACTCAAAATCAAAAAATAAATGTTCAAAACAATATTTTCACTCCACGTTAACTTTTCGACATCTAAAAAATACTGAAGTCTATCCAACATCTGCAACCGCGTAGAGGCAACGAAAATAATCCCTTTATATTGTCGCACTACTTGTCCATCCGACATATAGTATCGTTTAAAGGGCCTTTTAACGTT
The DNA here is from genome assembly GCA_963920525.1 of Dichetophora obliterata. Taxonomy (NCBI): domain Eukaryota; kingdom Metazoa; phylum Arthropoda; class Insecta; order Diptera; family Sciomyzidae; genus Dichetophora; species Dichetophora obliterata. Next base: position 232,604,684 of record OY986437.1, on the reverse strand, counting down.
TAATTTACAACTAAACCAATAAAGGGTATTCAGGCTGTGTGCGTATTGATCTAAATGCGACCTAAACTAAATTGTGTTGATAAGGCAATGCTTCCTAAGTTTGGAAGCATTTAGGTAGCTCGAGAATTTCCTAAATTATTTATGAAGCACTGCCTTATCGACACACTTTAGTTTAAGGTTGTGTGCGAATTTATCTAAAAGCGACCTAAACTAAATTGGGTCGATAAGGCAGTGCTTCCTAAATAATTTCGGGCATTCTCGAGCTTCCTAAATTAGGAAGCACTGCCTTATCGACACTATTTATTTTAGGTCGCATTTAGATCAATTCGCACACAGCCTCAGTACAGTTTGTTAAGTCCTGTTAAAATTAGCAGCTGTTGATGTAAACGCATCTGCTAAGACATTTTTCAATCTTTTTATTTTTGTTTTTAAAAAGTGCTGAGCTTGTTAACAAGCTGCTAAGTCTTTTTCCAAACAAAATTTTGAAAGGAGTTAACAAATTTGTTAAGGGCCCCTTTCTCAGTGTTTGGTTAAGCACTAATCAGAACTTTAACTAGCTGTTAACAAAAAAGCTCTTTCTCAAGGGCTGATTATAATAGACGGAACCGATCGTTATAGAATGTTGAGAAATGTAACTTTACAATCTATTGCATGAGTTTTTTATGAGTTCGATTATAATAAGACGAAACGGAGCGGCACGTGACGTTGAGATCTATAGATTTTTAATTTTTCCGCTGCGTTCCGTAACGTTTTGAGTAAAAACTTTATGTTGACAGATGCTACTATTAATTTTATTCTGCATTTGTTTTGTTTTCCGTATTTTTAATAAAATTTGATTGAATTCATGTTTTAAAATTATAAGAAAAGAAGAATTGATGGAATTTGTTTTGTAATAAAATCTATTTTTGAAAAAAATTAACTCCCCTTTCGTTGCTATTATAATCGCCACTCCGTTTGAAACCGTTACGTCCCGCCACAATGACATTTGACTCTGTTCTGTCTATTATAATCAGCGCTTCACTGTTCTGTTGGGCTTAGCTGATAATTAAGTTAAGGCTTGATTACCCAAGCGTAACGTGAGGTTGCGCAGCTGGATGTAGCGTAGTGTGACGTTGCCTCGAGGATAAGCGATTACCGAAATCGTAATCCAACGTATTGCAGGCGTCGTAGTGCAGGGCACTCATTTTATTCTAGTTGGCTTATTTACTTCTCCTCGTCAACAAAAGATTGCATCCTTTCTTATATAGTATTAAAATTTAGAAAAATGTGAAGTTAAACAAATTTTTTCGCTTGTAACACAGCTGTCGAACTGTCAAATATCGTAACGTTACGTAGAAATCTATTTTCTACAAACTTCTACGCTGCCTCACGCCACGTTACGATTTCGGTATCGACTTGTACACATTTATCATTAAACAGATTTTAGCTTGATAATTGGCAACGTGCCGCTACGTTACCTTACGCTTGGGTAATCCAGCCTTTAGTTAAGTGCTGATTAAGTTAACGGCAAGTTGTGGCTTCGGCTAGAGATACTAATTGGAAGAACAGCTGAGTAGAGTAAACAATTTTTGTTTATTTTACACAAAAATGGACATAATTTCAATAATTTCATTTCTTTATAATTTAAGTTTACATAAAAATACTGAAAGGATATTTGCAAATACTGAACTGACGCCGTACCGAACCTCGAACTCCAATGTAATCTTCTCCCACACTTTATTTTTCCTCCCAGGCAACAGCACTGGTTTATTATTTTCGATGATGTGGGCTTGCTCCTCTGCCAATGAAAGTGGCCCAAAATACACTGCAGTGCTCAGTCTGCGTGAGCAATCAGTTATTAAAAACACACTATACTGGTCATTCTGCGTGAACAAGTTTTGTTTTGTGTACATCCCTACAAGAAATGGGTATTGACACCAAAGAATTGCATGCATTTTTATTTTTTAAGAAGTACGTTAGATAAAACTGATTTTGACGTTATATCTAACGGTTTTTATAAATATATATATATATATTATATATATATATATAACTGAGTTTTAGGTTAGATTTATCTAGTGCAATTTGGTTATCTATAGCCTGTATTTATGTTAACCTTACCTAGAGAGAGAGCCAGACAGCTCCATTTCAATAATATTGGAAATTGCTACGTGTGAGAAAGGGATGCCAGATCACACGTATACACGAGTCTCGGTTAATTTCTTCCCGAGGCTCATCCTAGCATAACCAAAACTTCGTATAAAGAGGTAACCGCTATTTCAGTTTAGAAAAACCGTTTTTACTTAGTTAAATAACCGATAGTCTTCTTGTAGGGATGAACTGTGCTTGATTAAATTGGTGTAAGCATCCCCTAAATAAACCCAGTTGGAAAAGAAGCCCTGCTGTATGTCTTCCGACAATATGTTTCGGAAGGACAGGATACATGCTCGCCTCCATACCCGCATAAATTTTTTTTCTATAGGCATGTCCTAGATCGGCATGTCTGCCAAATGAACTGCCGTAGCAGCAATGCAGCATGCATCTTATAGTATAAATGTTGCTAATATGGTATATGGATACATTTTGGAGAAAAGTCCTTAATAAGCAGGAAATCTGTAAACTTGTGACCAGATATAAACGCTTTTTCAATAAATTCATTATCAATGTAGGCACTACACGGAATGAGTGTTTTTTTGGAGAAGATACTGCCATTAGTTAAAAAGCACAATGACACTACTACTCAGCAAATGCCCAAACTCTTAATTAACGCAGGACTGAGTACAACTATTCAAACCTTATACAAGTTATATGCAATAACAAAATAACATACTGCGAATTTTATAGGGCTAAGACTAATGGCGACCTATTTAACAATTATTATAGCAAACCTAAAGAAGCAAAACTGTGTGGCCTCATATTAGATACCTTCCTTAAAAAAATATAACCTAATATATAAAAATCTCGTGTCACGGTGTTTGCTATCGAACTCCTTCAAAACGGCTCGACTGATTTTAATGAAATTTTGTATGTATATTTTATAGATATAAGAATAGGTTGTAAAGTATATTTCACTCTTCTACCCCCAGTGGGCGTAGCATCTCCCATACAACCCAAATTTGCGATATCGAATATCTTTGGAATTATAAACCACTTAGCCTCGGAATTCGGTATTCGACCACAATTTATAGGTGTCGCTTCACTGATAACATTTTATGGGCGTTAAACAAGGGGTGTGGCACCTTCCATACAACCCAAATTTGCGATTTCGAATAGCTTTGTAGTTATAGGCCGCACATCCTCGGAATTCGGTATTCGACCACAATTTATACGTAGAGTTTCACTGATAACATTTTATGGAAGTTGGACAAAGGAGCGTGGCACCTCCCATACAACCCAAATTTTCGATATCGAATAGCTTCTGAGTTATAGGCCACACAGCTTCAGAATTCAGTATTCGAACTCAATTTACACAAGCCGTTTTACTGATAACTTTGTATGGTGCTGGACAAGGAGGCATAACATCACAATCATATGTATTCCCATTCTTTAGTCACTGCAGCTGGTTGCTTTCACTCTCTCTAATACTTTAGAATAACACAACTATAGTTCTAAGTTTTCCTGTCAAAGTATCTATTAAGAATTGTATTTTTGTAAAAGGTTAGAAAGAAAAGTCTCAAATAAAATTAAAAAAAAAATTTATTTATGAATAAAGATTTACAAAATATTCCGTACTTTAAAATAAAATTCTTAAAATAGTCAAACAGAATCTAAGTAGTCGTAGTAATTTATTGAGTCTTTAATTAATCGATATTAAAAAATATATGTATATATAAATAGTTATATAAATATATAAGTATATATACAAACAGTTTCTCATTTGTCAACTTAGCGGCTGTAATGTATGGCCTGCTTGGTCTACTACACTATTTAGTAAATTATTAATCGAAAGCCACTTGTCAAAGAGTATTTTAACATTTGGTTTTTCGATTGTCCAAAAAACATATAGGCGAAAGAGACAATGACAACTTGTACATGGGGAGACATATACAAGCACTAAAAATACTAAATACAATGGCGTGATACTTTTATATATACAATAGCCCAGTGTGTTAATGGGAAATATAGATAAATAAATGCATACAATTTGATAAATTACATCAAATGCACATTTTTCGTTCACTATAGAATTATAAAAATACACAATCACTAAAAACATAAATTATTAAACCATTAATATTATGGTCACGATAATCACTGATAAAATTCAGATGTTTTGTTGAATTCAATTGCAGCGACTAGGCAGGAATATATTGTATTCTTTTTATAAATAAATGCTATACAAGCCATGTATATTGGTCATACTGTAGCTCCCAACACTTTTGTTAATAAAACTTATTAATTTTTCGAATAACTATTATTCGTATAACTGTGATAAAAGCCGTATCAGCGTATGGGCGATTTCAGTCAAAAATTATTGGTTGCACTTCACAACCTCACTGTTGAAATGATGCGAGTCGACCTCAAAAGTCGACAGAGTCAAAAATAATTTCTAAAAGTAGTCGGATTTCTTGATTATTTTTGATTCTTTTATTTTTGTAATTCAAAGAAGTCGTAATTATTTTTTGATTATTTGTAATCGTAATCAATTACTTATCAAAAACATCACTATCAAGGATTATATTAACGATTATAATTATTTTTAATATATAATAATATAAGCTAATTGATTACTAATCGTAATCGCAATTTAAGAGCTATTTTTTGTGTATTGTTTTTTGTATAAATATCATACCTTTAAAATTAATGTAATAAACATAATTTATAAAAATATAAAAATAACAAAAAATATAACAGACTGAAGTACTGAAATGTACATATGTTCCTTTTTAAGGCAGACGCCGGTTGTCTAAAATTGTTATCTTCTTTTTCTTCTTAAACTTTCAAAAGAATAGTTTTTGAGAATATTCTGTTAAATTTTAGCAGGTATCGAGTGCACAGCAGAAATATGCATACTCACTCTCTTTACACATTTTTTTCGATCAGAAATAAGTTATTTTTTGATAGATTTTTTTTTAACAGAAGACAAAATTATTTTTTGACTGAAATAATTTCTATAAAAAACTAACTAAGAGAAAATTTGTTTAAATTTCATGTTGTGAGAGTGCTGAGAGTTAATCTTAATTTGAATATTAAAAAAGTGACAAAAAAAAAAATTAATAATGGCACTTATAGTTGGAAAATGGTGACAAGAGTTGAAAAATTTGAACGGAAGTTTAAATTTTATAAGTACAATAAATACTCGTGCTATACAAAATTTAATTAGATTTTTTCAGTTTTCCGTTTTTTTCGGTCCTGAATTACAGTTTACATTTTTTTCTAGCTCAATAATATAAAAAAACTGATAAAAAGTTGTGCTTTTTTGAAGGAAAAAATCTGTTAAAACTTATATTATAGTTTGTATACAAAAAACTAAAAAAGATAAAACAATTATGAATATGCAAAAGTATTCATGATTTAATAAGTTTAAAAAAAAAATCATATATCGTGGAGGTTTTCTCACGTTTTTCCTTACACAAAAAATAGCTATGGTGCTTAGTTTGTTTTGACAGCAGTTTGACTTTTTCCTTGTTTGTAGTTCGTTTGTTTCCTAATAAGACAATCAGATTAATTTACTTTGTTTCGTTGCAACTGCCGCATTGTAACTTCGCTAATAGAGATTATGTTATAAGAGTTGAGTGGAGAAAAGAAGAAAAATGTCATGAGTCCAATCGAAAAATATCGTTCAAAAATAACTTTTATTTCTTATCGGAAAAAAATAACGGTAAAAATAACTTTTATTTCTGATTGGAAAAATAACGGTCAAAAAATAACTGTTATGACCAATAAAAGTTATGACCAATAAATAACTTTAATTTCCGATTGAAAGAAATAACGACCACGAAATAACTTTTATTTTTGATCGAAAAAATATTGATAAAAAAAATTGGTTCGAGGTGATTTTTATCTTTAAAATAATAAAAAAAGTTATGTAAAAAATGGAATCTCTAGCTCCCTAGCGCCACATTGCTATATTTAAAAGAATTATACAACTTTTTATATATGATCCTTTGATCTAAAATTTAAAAAATAATCGTTGTTTTCGGTCCCTGGATAAAATATGCTTTTCTGATATATTATGGTCGGTATAAAAGCAAATATTGCATGTAAATTAACAAAAAAAAAAAGCATTCTAAAATACATATAACATTAATTAAAAAAAAACATCATAAATATGAAATAAACATAAAAGTAGTAATTATAAGAGATGTCGCACTAAATTTGAATGCTTGCAATTCAAAAAAGTAAAGATATGCAAAAACCACATGCATTTATTGCAAAAATATGACCAATAAATACTCAAAAACCCGGGTTTTTTCAATATGCAAAACTATGCTTTTATTGCAAAATATACACCAACGATTAAATGCCATTTTAAATGAAATTTAATGATTCGTAAAGATAATCATTTGTTCTTATGTAGTATAATAAAATTTTTTCAAGCCAATGCTTAAATCGTACCATAAAAGAACCTAGTTCTTATGTTGGTACATATTGTCTAAATAAATAAATAACTTTGAGCCGAAAGCCTAAGCAGCTAGTGCTTAATAATTTAATCAATTATATAATAATTGCGTTATTATGTAAGTTCTAATAAATAAATAATAACTTAACCATTTCCCCATTAACCCAGAATAACACCCACAATGTGCTTGTTTTCAAATTGTGCTTGATTGTTTTCATAAGCAATAGCATTAAATAATATTCATTAGCATAATTTTTAATGCTAATTTTTAGCTTCGTTCGCTGGCCGATAATGAATAAATTTTGCATTACAAAATTCCAAAATGTTCTTGAGCTTTACCTTAAAAAAAAACTCCCTTCCGATTCCGCGTGCAAAATAATTAATGATAGAGCTGATTAATTGAAAGATCCAATGCAAGTTTAAAACTATTCACAATTTTATTCATCAACATTCAACAAATGATGGAAATTAACATTTTCTTATGCTTACTTTGAAACATATTTAATCACTAAGAACGATTGAAGCACACTGCTTTTCAATGAAGCAAACCCACCTTCGCCAAGTAATTTTAACGTTAACGTGGTATATGTTTATTGCCAAAAATTTTGGCAATTTTTTTATATATATATTTATAAAACATACGTTAAACTAAAATTTAACAACTAAAATTTACAACAGTATTTCACGCTAAACTAATGTTTGTCCAAAGCCTTCGCTAGCAGCTCATTCATGGTGGTCAGCAAGACGCGTGGGTCATCGGCCAAACCGGCGCCAACCATGGCATTGGCGAACAATTGCTTCGTAAGCAGATCAGCTAACAAAGGATCAGAATTTCGCAGTTTATAAAGCTTCTTTATGATGATGTGCCTAAAAATACCGTAGTCATGATAAAAATTGTATCGTTTTCTAAATGAGCTGCTACTTACTTTGGATTAATTTCAAGTTGAGGTTGCAACAAAGCAAATCGATTTTCCTCTGCCATTTGGTGGCTTTGAGTGCGCATAAAATGACGTGCCGCAGCCATCTCCTCTACGGTCACTACGCACGGATGTGAGTCAAGACGTGTTGTTACCTTAACATTCGCCACTTTGCCGGCTAGAGTAGTATGCATATACGGTAACAGCTCATCAACCTGCGAACGCAACAGACTTTCTTCGCCAAAGTCAGTGGTGTCATCAGTCTTATCTGCACGCATTTCTTTTTCAACCGAAACCAAATTCTTGCCATTGAACACGTCGAGCTGCATGAGCACCAGTTCATCGTAGGGATCATAGCAGAAGAGAACCTGTGTGCCCCGTTTCTTCAAGCTCTCATAGTAAGGTGAAGTTTCGGCAAGCATGCGATTGGGTGCAGCCAAGTAGAAGATATCTTTTTGGTCGCCAACACTTTTGCAGTAGTCCATCATAGAAACGCGTTTATGGTCTGTTGTTGAGGAAGAATCAAAACGAAGCAACTTTGCTATCTCTTCCTTCTCTTTTGGATCGCTCGAAGTCACAATTCCCTCTTTTAGGAATAGGCCATAATCCTTGTAAAAGGCTTCATACTGTTCAGGTTCCTTATTAGCGCGTTCTTGAAGGAAACGCACAATTCGGCTACTAAGGACATCAGATAACTTCCTGAGGAAAGGGAAAACTGGTCAACATCATATTTAATGGGAATAGCAAAGAACTCACTTGATTAGTGCGCTATTTTGCAGCAACTCCCTGCTCAAATTCAAAGGAATGTCCTCCGAATCAACCACGCCCTTGACAAATCTAAGCCACTTGGGTACAAGATTAGCAGTCTTGTTTTGTATTAACACCTTGCGTGTGTAAAGAGCGACACCAATATCGCTATCGCGTGACAGATCGAAGAGACCAGGTTTGCCTGTTGGGAAGTAAATCAAAGCGCGAATGCTTAACGGTACGTCAGCCTAAAATGTTGGTGAAAATATTTTAGGTTTGAGTTTAGTGTTTACTTTTTCATTCTTTTACCTTATAGTGAAGCGTAAAACGTGGCGTATCGAAAGTGTTGCCAATGTAGCGATAGAAGTCACTGTGTTGCTCCGCTGTAACTTCTTTGGGTTCCATTAGCCAAAGTGGTTTGATGTCATTGGCGCGTACACCGTTTAGGTAAATCGGACTGCCCACAAAATTGCTGTATTTCTTTATGACAGCTGCATAAAGTTGAAAATATTTTATTTATTAAATAATCATCAATCAGAGTTAACATGACTCTTACAGACTACACATAAAAATTATATATATATTAAATACTAATAATAGAAATATATACAATTATACAAATATTAAGTAATTATTAATTGACTTCAGTTGCCTAGGTATGATATATTCAACCTCAAATATTGTTTGAATGCATCTCTACTTAGGAAATAAAAATCTATAAAGTTACATATTGAAATGGCGTGAATCAGACGCCGAGTAAAAGGTTCATTTATGTAATAGTTAGATCTATGATAAGGCACATAAAATAAGTTACGAGATCTCAAATTGCGGCTGAGTGAATACAGACCCACCTTGGACAACAAGACAGGACAGCTTATATGATAGTTTATAATGTCTCTGATAAACATTATAGAGAAATATTTTCCAGGCGTTACAAGATCTTGCAAACCAAGAAGGCATATCTATATCCCAATGCAATTATAGTTAAAAACTAAATGAATAGTTAAAAACTAAAGGAGAGTTGTGTCTGCAATATCACAGGAATTCACATTTAGAAATATTAAGCAGTAACAAGTTTGATTCGCACCATGAAGATAGATTGACTAGATCTCCTTGCAGCTTTAAGCAATCAGAAGAATGATTAATAGAACTATATAATTTAAGATAATCCGCATACATTAAGCATTGCGAGTGTTGGAATGATAATGGAATATCATTGACAAATAATAGAAATAGTAAAGGACCTAGATGGCTTCCTTGAGGAACTCCGGAAGATACGTTTATTCCAATTGAAGAAGTGTTGTTAATGCGCACTATTTGGGTACGATTGACAAATATGATTCAATCCAATTTAATAAACTGGACTGAAAACCAATTATACGTAGCTTTTTTATCAATATTTTATGGCTAATTCTATCAAAAGCTTTTGAAAAGTTTGTGTAAATTACGTCACATTGAGATCCAGTTTTGAAATAATTCAATATAAAAGTGCTGAATAGTGTAAGATTGGTTTGTGTTGATTTACCTTTAATAAAGCAGTGTTGCAGAGGTGAAATTATTTCTTTAACGACAAAAGCAAGTTTATTACATACGATCTTTTCAAACAAATTACACACTAAAAAATTTCAAAAATATATTCACACCGGTGAGCGGATAGTTACATTTTCTACACCGAACGGTGTTAATTTACACCGCTTACTCGGTGTTAAATGATGAACTTATTCGATCGGTGTGAAATTAGAAAGGCAAAGAAGAAGAGCAATATTGAAATCACATTCTCAATGATAAAGAAATTAAAAATTGAAGTTTCCCAATTTTATTTGTTCATTTTAATTTTGTAAATCTTGATTAAAGATTAAACTTTATTTTTGACACCACGAAATAGACCCAAAAAAAATTAAATAAGCCCCAAAAAATGTCCATACATTTTTGGGTGCTACTTCATATGAAATAACTCCCAATTTTTGGGGACAATTTCATTATTTTTGGGAAATATATAATTTTTTGTTTGGTTCTTATTCCATTATGAAATAAAGCCCATTGAAATAAGCCCCAATCAAAGTGTTTTGCGACTTATTTCATTTGACAATTAATAAATTTAATGAAAATTAAATAAAAATTGTAAAAAACATCCTTTCGAATAGTTAAAAATTACACCGTTTGGTGTTAAATAAAATTATCATTTTGCGTATTATAAATAAACACTAAACAGGGTTCAAAACACACATCCTATCCGGTGTTTACTATTTTACACCGAGCGGAGTGAAAAAATATGCTCTTTCAGATATAAAATTCTGGCACTTTGACACGGTGTTAACACCGAACGGTGTAGGACTCCCTGGAACACCGATCGGCGTAAAAATTCTATACAAATTTTTAAGTATGTAGGTATTATTGCAATTTTACATATAGGACGATAATTGATGTCATTTTTTGATCTAGACTTATACGGAGGACTTATAAAAGAGCTTTTCCAAATAGATAAGAATTCACCTTTCGCTAACGATATATTAAACTTCAACGCAATTTTCATCAACAATATGAATCAAAAGAATCTTGAATGAAACTCTTACCTTTGATGCGATCCTCGTCAGCGTATTCGCGACATTCAGTTTTCAAGTGTATGACTATCTTAGTACCTAATGCGACACCTTCAGCTTCCTGTATTTCATACGAACCCGAGCCATCTGTGACCCAACGTAGCCCAGGCGAGCCTGCCTTGGAGGATCGCGTAAAAACCTCTACCTTATCGGCGACCATGAATGCTGAATAGAAACCAACACCGAACTGCCCAATTATATTAGAGGAATTGTCTGCACCCGAACCCCCCTTCTCTTTGATTTGTTCTAGGAATTTCTTAGAGCCACTGCGTGCAATTGTGCCCAGATTATTGATAAGTTCTTCGCGCGTCATGCCGATGCCCGTATCCTGAATGGTTAATTGCATATTTTGCTTTTCGGTGCCAATGTGTATTTCGAGAGCACGATCTGTTCCCTCGTATTGATTTTGCTCCTGGCCATCGGTTTGTATTGTGTAGCGGAACTTTTCCAAAGCATCACTAGCGTTCGAGATCAACTCGCGCACAAACACTTCGTTCTCCGAATACAGTGAACGCGCCACAATATCGAGCAACATTCGAGTCTCCGCCTGGAACTCATGCTTATCAGAATCTCCTACCGGCTTTTCGGTTTGTCTGATAATAGTGTGCAGGCCGCTGTGCTTTTCCTCCTCTTTAGCATCTCTTGGTGCTTTGACCTTTTCTTCTGAATTTAAATTTGCTGCAGGTGCTTCCGCACTAAAGCGGCGAGGAAAGTTTATGACTAGAAATTTCATAAATTTTGCTCATTACCATAACTTTGCTCTGACATAATTTATCTCACCATCTCCTCCAGCCGGCTGTTGCTTCAGCAGACAATTCCGTGGCCCCGTTTGATAGCTGGTCAACGTGCGCATTGCGTAACGTTGGATTTGACCATTCTTGGTCATAACTCGCGTTATTCGAACAAAAAGCGACATTTTTCCTTTTTTATTAAATTTTTCAAATTAATTTAAAGAATGTCTAAATCAGAAATCCAGAATATTCATCAATTGCACGCCGTTTGAAATTTTGAGTTTGTCACACATATTTATTTGACAGCAACTGTTCACAATAGGGGCTTTCAGACCATCGTACATGTGCGATGACTTGGGCATGCTCGACGACATGTACGATCATTCGAAAGCAAATGAGACCGTCGGACCGACATGTCGGACGAAAATCAAAAATTTTTGATTTTTCTGCCGGTCGGACCGACATGTACGATGTTATGAACGCAAGTCGGTCCGACTCGCTGCATTTTTTCATTTCATTAAAAGCGGCAGCGGGTGAACAGCAACGAAGCGGAAAAAATATTACAGAAAATTAATATGAAAAACGTTTGAAACATTTTATAATTGTTAATAATTAATTAAAATTGATAAACAATTCTTTATATATGGAAAATGACTGCTAAATCATAAGGTCATCAAAACATTGTTTAGCCATTACGCCGATGTGCTCTATTTGAGAGCCAGCAATGAAATGAAGTCGTCGCACATGTACGATTGTTTGAAAGCTCAACAAAATAGTCCCGTTAGTTTGTCGTCGTACATGTCAACGCACAAGTACGTTCGTCTGAAACCCCCTAATAGCATAAAAGAAACTTATTTACCCTGCGTCTACACGGGACAGTGAAAGTTCGAAAGTAAAGCATACTTTTTTGAGCCTATACTGGCAAATCTGTTATTCTGTTATGAATTTTCTGTTATGAATAATACAAGATGCCGAGCAAAAGATCATAAAGAAGGCATTTGTGCTCATAAATGCAGAGTAAGAGAAAATCATTATAGTATATGAGCAACTTGTGTAAAGGCTAATTAACACATTTTACTCAAAACGATGATGTTGAACAATGACAGTGAATCAATTTTTAATTTACATTATTCAAAGTATAAATTTAAAATTTGGTGGATTATTTGGTGCTTAATGTTAAAATATATTCGTTGGCTGATTAATTTTATTGACGTTTAAAAAAATGAAATAAATAAAATTAAATAACAAAAAAGTAAATTTCTGCTTGAAGTTATGATAACGCCTTTCAATTGTGTTGCAGTACGAATGACACATCAGTTTGTTTTGCTTTCACTTTCATCAAATGTAGGAAGACCTACTTCTTTCACTGTTCAATGTGGATGACAATCATCTTCATTTTAAAGATGAAACTTAATTTACAATTAAATTGACAAGATGTGTTGCTAAAGTGTTCATGGATCATGCGCAATTGATATTGAAATGAATAAACCTTTTTAGGAAAAATTAAGGATTTTTTTTATTTTATTACAAAAGCTGTTTATTTGTATACATATAATAAAAATGTCTTATAAACTATAACCTTTATATATTCATTATTATTCACTTTATTATTAACTTTATTTTTTGTATATACACTTCAGCCCAAGTTTTGCACACATTGGCCCATTATCATAGTCAAAATAAAAGTCGACTCTAAATTTAGCAAAGCATTTTTGACAGTTTTTCAGTATAATATGCTGTCAAAAAGCTTGCACTAAATTTAGAGTTCAACACATAGAAGCTTAATTGTATTTATCATCATACAATAATCTGTCTTGTTTAACTATTCAAATAACATCACCATGAATATTGGTGTTTATTTAGGTTAAGTCTAGTTTTAAGTGTATATTTGATTTTGTATATAATTGTATATAAACAGAGACAACACGTCTCTAGATTTTAAGTTGTGCCGGGAGCAAGCACTTTTTTCTTCTCTTTTCCATAACTAATGATCTCAATAATAGGTGTGTTTCCGTAGTCTACACTGTGTAAGATTTGTGTAACTTCTGGTAAGCTCGAACTGAGAGAGTAAAAATGAAATTTGAGAATATTGGCAAAAGTACGGAAACAGCTTCTATCAAGTTTCGAGCACAAAACAGCTTATTCTGACAGCAGACGAGTCAAACGTAAATAGCGCCAATTGAAATTGTCGTAATTTTGTTTGTGAAGTAAATTTTTTTAAGCTATAAAATCGTGGCAAACGTAAAAAACGCCAATTAAAATTATCAATTTGATTGTGAAGTAAGGTTGTTTTAAGCTATTTTATAATTATTTACTTATACCATGGTTTTAAGTTATAAAATTACTTTAAATAATTTATTTATAGTTAAAAATGGAAGGCCAAAAGAAACTGCAATATGTAAATTTATTTATAGCAGCACAATTTGTGAATATTTGTGAAAAACATAAACAAAAATTTGACATTTGCCTATTCTTCTTGATGCTTGTTCTTAATTTACTCCAAGGTATATAGAAGAAGGAAGTGTTAGTAGATAAAATCCTCTCTTGTTGTGGGTACCTTAGCTGTCAAAATGAGTTAGTTAAAAATAAAAGCAAGGCAAATACCAAAAGTTGCCGATAACTTGTCAACAAATATAATTATATCGTGAATTTTTGTGTTTCAAATTGATTTATTATATATGATACTTTAGAAGTTCTTGCTAATCCGTTCTTGGCCAAACGCACAATGCAACTATAGGATTCATCCGTTCGTCTGATTTCGCAGCAGATAGCATAGGTCTTGGAACCAACGGTCATGCAGCCGGTTTCTTCATTAACATCGACAATGCTCAATTGCACAGAGGCGTGGCCCTTGGCATGAATGATTTTATTAGATGCGGAGCACTTTCTGGGGCAGTAAATATCAAAAGACTCTCCGACGTCGTTTTCCATGTTTATTGATATTTTGTAGAAAATTACAAAATTGAATGACATTTGGCAATGGAATCGAAAAGAAAAGCCATTAAAATATCTGCGAACAGTTAATTAAATTAACAGTTAAAACAATTAATTTAACAAAAACGTGGCGGCCGTAGCCTAGTGGGTAGAGTGCGTGGCCCCTAAGCTAAAGAATCGCGGTAGCCCGGGTTCAATTCCAGCTCAGACAGAAAGTTTTTTTCAATTGAATTAATTTTTCTGTTCGGTCGCCACCTTTCTGCAGACAATGGCAAGCCTCAGCGAGTAAAAATTGCCATATAAAGCTTCTTGAGAACATAAGCCGTTCGTAGTCGGCATAAAACAAGTAGGTCTAGTTCTCGGTCCATTGTGATCAAAAATTTAATAACACGCACAACACAATTGATTAGCAGAAGCTAGGTCAAAGTCCTTCCAAGGGCTAAAATGGTCAGTTTATTTTTTTTTTAGTTAAAACAATTTCACTTAAATTATTTATATAATTGCATAATATTAATAATTAAATTATATAATTTACAATTTTTCTGACGCTTAAAGTAAAACACATTCAGAGAAAAACATCGTTCACTAAGGTATCGCTACCATAACAGTTCACAACAGTTTTGAACGACACACGTTCTCATGACCCCTAATAGTTTATGTATCATGATTGCTTGTTTGAATTTAGTTTTGACTGCAACGGTAGTGCCCTCTACGAGTCGTTTTTCTTGCCGTTCCTTTTAGAAAATTTGTTAACGCGAATATATTAAGGCGAAAGGAACGCAGCTAATATTTCGCAACAGTTATTTAATGATAGCTTCACGAAAAATACTAAAAAAAAAATTCAGCACGCACAAAAATTAAAACTATATAAATTTTAAAACACATTTGACAGTTTTCTATCAGCTTTTTTATATTGTCTTTTACGCTCTTTTTATGTTTGACAGCTACGGTACCCACCTCTCTGTAACGACATGTTGAATATACCTTGATTTACTCGAAGTCTTGAGTTCTAGCACGCTCTCGTGCAAATTCTGTGCTCGAGAGAGCGATTTTATGCTTATTCTTCTTCTCCCATTTCTTAAACAAAAAGTATAGAAACAGAAAATAGCGACTCACAAGTCACACAGTGTGAGTACGGAAACAGACCTAATATGTATTCTTCTTTTGTCTTTGTCATGGCGAATAATAAGGTAGGGTAAGAAGCTGTGACAAGACCTATCGTTAATGTCAAAGTGTGTTTTAGAGTTGCCAGTTTTCTTTATTAATGTTATATATGGGATAAAAACATGGAAAAGGAATTTTATGAAGGGTAAATAAGATTAATTGAGGATATATGTATCTATTATGAAATAAATAAGGTTTTAAGTAGTTTTATAGCATAATCTTGACTAATTTATTATTGCCCATAATTTTTTTGTTTGATTTTTTAAATTTTAAACTTTATATTCAAGAATTTGATTCTTACTTGCGATATAAGAATTTATTTATATCGTTTGCTAAGCAATGGACGAATAAAAATAAAAATTTTTTTTTAATTGGAACAGTGCTCAATTTTAAAACCATTAAACTTAGTTGCAACGAAGGCAATGCATTCGGCATCGAACGTTGTTTTTTGCAACATGGACCACTTTGTATCAAATGACTGCAACGACGCACTGCATTTGGCATCAAACTTGGTGGCTTGCAGCACGAGCTACGAAATCGGTTTCTGAAAAATGCTTTTTACAAACTTATCCTGTAAATTCCAAGTCTAAGCCATAAGACTCCAACCCACTTTCGCCTCTTCACATCATCACTTTGAACACTAAAAAACATAAATTTTCTTTAATCCACGTCGTCCGACAAATTGCACAACTTCTTTTTGCCATTTTTATAATTTTAAAAGTTATTAAAATATATGTAACTTCCCACAAAATTCTCTATGAAAACCACAAATGCACGCTTATATTACCAATAATAAATTTGAAGTGGAAGGCTCAAGCGGGATTAAAACATACAAAAATATTTCGCAGAATAAGTCCGCTTCAAGCTTCAAATTGACACTAAAAGCGTTTGAAGGTTAATAAACATTTTTATTTATTCGATTTGTACGTATATTTTTATGTTTGACACAATGAAGTATATTCATTAATTAGCGAAATAATCGTCATTAAGCAATGTGCTTAAACCTTCCATTTATGAACTGCTATTTGTCGCGTATTATCATCATTATTTTCTTGCCCATTTTTTGTATGATAATTTTTCCAAGTGGTTGACTTTGCACGAGGTAAGTCATAAATACTGTTGGAAATGGTCCACACCAGCCTAGCAAGCTTTTATTCGCCAAGGCAACAGCAAACAGATGTCCGCAGCGCTCCACTGACATGAGTTTGATATCCCTTTTGCCTTTACCCACTTTCATTCCCGGCTGCGAGGTAAATCCCTCCTGACGAACGTCAGTATCAACAGGACCCGGTGCAAAATCTGTCACATCAATTGTTGGCTGTTCGACCTTGAGAGTAGCCATATAAGCACTCAATGCATGCTTTGCGGCACAATAAGTGGCGGACAATGGCAAAGGTACAATGCCAGCAACGCTTGAATTTACCGCTATATGACCACGTCCACCCATATGTTGCACATAATAACGCACAGCAATACGTGATAAATGCACTATTGCAAATACATCCAACTCAAAGAGATCACGATCAACCTGCACGTTAATATCTTGCCAATTAGCACGCTGCGAGCGTCCTGCATTGTTGATCAAAATATCTAGGCAGCCAAAATGCTCAAGCACCTGATCAAAGCACACCTGATGCGTGTTCAAATCAACCATGTCCATGGGCAGCACTAATATGTCACTGGACGATAACAAGCCATCGGACTCTTTCAAACACTCAGCACGTACATCTTGTAAAAGTTGTTCACGTCGTGCCGAAAGTACTAAACGTACGCCATTTCTAGCCAAGTGAACAGCTAGGGTTTTACCAATGCCGCTCGAGGCGCCGGTTATCCAAACAACTTGACCACGTAAGTTGTCAATGGGTTTGCCAAAGCGATCCATAAACCATAGTTCGACATTACAATCCAAAAGCATCCAAAGCAAGACATAAATAAGCCAGTAGAGAATGAACGCAATGGCAAGTACTTCAAGAAAACTCATTTTAAAAACTACCGATTGCACGGAAATGGTAGCGATTTATGAGAAGATCCATCCAAAAATATTCATAAATAATATGACTTTACATTCACAAACCCAAAAGATAGAGATGTTGACGGGCTGAGATATATGATAACGCTGCGGTATAAATATAATGTGTGAGTATAGTAAACATTGAAAATTATCTTACAAAATAATTGTTTAATTATACTGTGCTTGTGTTTATGTCTAATTATCTCTCTTGCTACAAATCAGTTAAATAAATAGATTTTAACTAAACTGATTTGTTTAGAAGTGTGAACTGATGATTAAGAATTTTTATCACTTGTCGGCCTTTGTATTCTAGTGGAGAGTGCGCTAGACTATCAACCCAGAGATGCCTGGTTCCGGGTTCGGCATGGTTCTTTTCACTTTCTTTGTTCTTTCCTACATTTAAGAATTATAAAAAACTAAAAATCCACAGCTAAATTGTTTAAAATGCGGAATTAAAGGACAGGAAAACTAAGGGCTGGAAATGCTTACCGAGATTAAGGCATATCACTAGCCTCGGTTAAAAGCATTGGTGTAACAACAGGGAAGAAAGGGGAGCAGTTGCCCCCAGCTTATTTAGCTAGACAAACAATTTAAAAATAAAACTTCAAAAGTTATTAAAAATATCAGTTTTTTTTTACAACGATAATATTTTTGTATTATATATTTTGCTCTTCTTTCTCTCTTCTTCATAAGCATGCTTTCGGATAACCATTTTCTTTCTCTGTGTTTTTGCAAAAAAATAGAACAAAATGTAGAATTTCGACTGCAATTCCAATTTGAAAAAAATTCGGATACACTGAAAAAACTATAAAATGAAGTTGAAAATCTTGTTGCTTTGGTTTTGAGTGTGCCTGCATCAGCAGCTTCATCTGAGCGTTCATTTAAGGCTTGATTACCCAAGCGTAACGTGAGGTGGCGCAGCGGGATGTAGTGTAGTGCGACGTTCCCTCGAGGATAAGCGATTACCGAAATCGTAATCCAACGTAGTGCAGGCGGCGTAGTGCAGGGCACTCATTTTATTCTAGAAGGCTTATTTACTTCTCCTCGTCAATAAAAGATTGCATTCTTTCTTATATAGTATTAAAATTTACAAAAATGTGAAGTTAAACAAATTTTTTCGCTTGTAACACAGCTGTCGAACTACCAAAAATCGTAACGTTGCGTAGAAATCTATTTTCTACAGACTTCTACGCTGCGTCACGCCACGTTACGATTTCGGTAACGACTTGTACACATTTATCATTAAACAGATTTTAGCTTGACAATTGGCAACGTCGCGCTACGTTACCTTACGCTTGGCTAATCCAGCCTTTAGTGCACTAAGACGGCGTAAAACGTATCTTCGAGCAACTATGACACAGAAACGACTCACGACTTACTCATACACATTCACAAAGATAAAACCGAAGAATTGAATTCGATGGAGGTGGTGAAAGAGTTTATTTCTCGCAAGGACAGAAAGAAACATTTTGGAAGAATTTAAATTGATATAATTTTTTGTACCTTATTGCATTTAAACCATGTAAAGCAACAATTATTGCTTATATTTTCATATTACCATAGGAAAGATCGTTTAAAAAATGTTCTCTAATATCGAAATTTAAAAATAATGAAATTTTAATATTTTTTTATTTAGTTTTATATTTTTTTATTTTGAATCTAAAATAAAAAATTTGTTTATTCATATTCATGTTTCTTTTAAAAAATTTTGGTGGTTTTTTTTGCACCCCCATTTGTACTTTCCCCCCAAATGAAATAAGCTTCCGACGCGCTTGGTTAAAAGCAATTCAAATTGTCTTTCACGTTTGTTTCTTCTGATCAATAATTCACGTATGGTTCCAATCAATTCCTCTAAATAATCTATTCCTTTTCTTTCAGGTCAAAGACCAAACCTTGTTTGTATAAGGCACATGCCTTGGTGCTTTGATCTTTAAAAAAATTTTACCATATTAACTTTACTATTTCCAACTGTTATTCAGATAAAAACTTTTCAACAAAAAAAAAAACCGACTTCAAAATTCACAAAGTAAAAAAAAATTTTTAACTACTTTTCCTATTAATTTCTTGCTCAAATTTGATAAGTTATTAATAGTTATTTATTAAAAATCTTATGGTTTAAATTTGTTCTCAGTTTTTTTATTATCATATTAATATTAATTTCTTTATGAAAAAAGCCTTTAAAGTCGGCGCTAATATATTCAGACTTTTATAAAAGTAATGCTTTCGATCATGAACACAATAACAAGAGCTTTTGTTTGTTGGAAAGTGCGCCTTAATTATCATATTGGACCATGAAATTAATAGGAAAAGAAATTAATATTTTTTTTTTACTTTTTAGTGATTTAAAAGTCAGTTTTTTTGTTAAAAAATTTGTATTCTTCCTTTTTAAAGAAAATTATAATAATTCTATCCATTCTTGTAACGAATTTAAGTACCCTAGTGTTAATATTATTCGAGAAATAGTGTTTTTCTTATAGTGACACGCCCTTTGTAGAATTCCACCTACTTTTTTGATCGTGTTTTGTTATAATTCTACCTACTCTTGTACCGAATTTCAGTACTCTAGTGTCAGTAATAACTGAGATACAGTGTGTTTTAAATATTGCCACTCCCCTTTGTCGAATAACGCCAACTTTATTGACCGTGATTTGTAATGATTGTGCCTTCCCCTGTATTAAATTTCAGTACCCAAGTGTCAATATTAACTGATACAGTATTTTTGATACAGTAATATTGCCACGCCCCTTTGTCGAATACCGCCCAATTTTTAAATGGGCACCTCCGTGCTCAATGTTTCTTTCTGTTGAAAAAAATTACGGGAACCGGGCGAATGTTTAGGAGTTATCGATGTACATGAATCAAAAGAAAAAAAAAACCAACGAACTTGAGAACCTACTCCTTGTTGAAGTCGGTTAAAAAGATCAAATGAAATTCCATTCAATGAAATTCCATTGAAATTAAGAAAAAAATAATTGAAATTCAGAAAAGGTCAATTGAAATTCAGAAAAGGTCAATCAAAATTCAGAATAGATCAATTGAAATCCAGAAAATATCAATTCCAGTTTAAAAAATCAATCGATGCATAAAAATGTAAATCTACCATAATCATTGCCATCAACATAACAATTACCATTACTTTTAATCATCCTATTACAATTTATAAAATATCAATCCAAATTCAGAAATTTCACTTAAATTCAGAACAAATCTATTGATATTAAAAAAAGATCAGTTGAAATACAGAACAGATGAATTGAAATACAAAAAAGATCAATTGAAATTTTTAGAAAAAATCAATTGAAATTCAGAAAAGTTCAATCGAAATTTTGAACAGATCAGTTGAAATTCAGAAAATATCAATTAAAATTTATAAAAAATCAATTGACGTATACAAATTTAAATCTACCATAATAATTGCCATTAGCATTACATTTACCATTACCCTAAATCAGTAAATTTAAGTTAAATTAATTTTTAGATAAATTTAAATTTTTTGAATATAAATTTATTTTTTTTTTTGATTCAGTTGATAGTGTTCAGTTGATCTATTTTTATTTTATTTCGTATTTTCTTAATTACAAATGATTTTTTCTAAATTCCATATGGGATTGTTTTTTTTTTTTAAATTTTAAATGATCTTTTCTGACTTTTAATTGATCTTTCTTGAAATTCAGTTGTCCTCTTCTGAATTTCAATTGATATATTCTGAATTTCAATTGATCTTTTCTAAATTTCAAATAGAATTTATTTTTTAACTTCATTGAGCTTTTCTGAATATCAAATAGAATTTCTGAATTTTAATTGATCTTATCTGAATATCAATTTATCTTTTCTGCATTTCAAATGGTGTTTCTGAATTTAAATTAATATTTTTTCTAAATTTACAATGATATTTCCTAAATTTCTACTGATCTTTTCTAAATTTCAATTGATTTTTTCTAAATTGTAAATGATCTTTTCTAAATTTAAAACGATATTTTCTGAATCAAATTTACCTATTCTGAATAAAGATGGATCTTTTCCGAAATAGTTTTTTTTTCAAATTTCAAAAATAGT
The DNA here is from genome assembly GCA_963920525.1 of Dichetophora obliterata. Classification (NCBI taxonomy): domain Eukaryota; kingdom Metazoa; phylum Arthropoda; class Insecta; order Diptera; family Sciomyzidae; genus Dichetophora; species Dichetophora obliterata. Next base: position 232,582,983 of record OY986437.1, on the reverse strand, counting down.
TTCTGTATTTCAATTGATCTGTTATTTCTGATGTTTATTGACGCATTGTGAATTCATACACAGTTATGGCGTTTTCTTTTCTCGCCAAAAAATTCTACCCTCTGAGAGCGCAGAATTTTTTGAATTTTGACCTGAACTCTAAAAATGTTGACCTGTTCTTAGTCGAGAAAAGAATATAAATATGCTATATCGAGAAACATCAAATAAATTGCTGAAATCTTCCGTGAAATAGCAATCCAGCAATTAATTTTTAATAAAACAGACCACTGATGTGGTTATTTCGTTAATATCAGCCATTTTATGTTTACTTATAATAAATTTTTGTAAAGAATAAGCTCAATGTTTAATAAAATGTCAATACAATGTTCAATATTTTCTAAACATGTCACTTTTTTGTTTCTTCAGGTGGTAGCATTTGAGGGCAGAACTCTGAAACCGTTGATCTTAAGAGTGCGAAAATTCTGCATTTTTTATACTTTTCAGGTCAAAATCTTCGAGAAAAGAACACGATTTATTTTTAGAGATCAACATTTTTTTGAGAAAAGAACGCAAAAAGTGCAGAATTCTCAAAGAAGGCAGAAAAATTGCGAGAAAAGAAAACGCCATTAGAATATCCGCTCAAAAAAAAAAAGAGAAAAAAGTTAGGTATTTTTTCGATAGGTATTTTTCTTTACAATGTGATATGAGTTCGCTTACGTTCTCAGATGAGCGTAGAAAGAGCAAACAAAAGCGACTCCATGGTAAAAGAATAGAGGTAGTCGCACGGCTGAGAATGAACTACCATAACTGTCAAAAGGCAACTGACGGCTCATACAAAATCTTCAGCCGATGAGAAAGGAAAAATTAAAAAGAGTCTGTCATGGCTGAAACTATTTTGCTTTTGGCCATGTTCCATCGTTGTCTTCAAGGCTCGTCAGCTGGAACACGAAAACTCGGCACTTCATTTGAATTAAAAAAAATAAGAAATCCACTTTTAATCAAGTTTTTAAACACAACACAAAAAGTTTAAAAAACAATTGATTTTGACAATTCTGGTAGTATTGTCAAAGAGATCACGATTAGCCGTGAGACAACCTCTATTATTCTAACATGAGCGACTCTATTTCTATTTTCAGTTTGCAGATCACATTGCGCTCTCTTTTAAGCGAGAGAACTGGTGGCTTATTCATTAGCAGAGCAAAAGTGATGGCAAGTTTTTTTGAAAACATTGTTTTTTACATTAATTTTGTAAAGAACCAACAGAGAATGTATGCGAAAAGGTTGAATTACGACCATTGACGAACTGTTGTTAAAAATAGTGGTTGATGACTTACATAGATTTTCGGCAAAATTAAAAGTCTTTAAGATTTTATCATTCTTTTACGATCAGGAGAGGGACTTTTAATTTATTTAAAATTAACAACTGCCCACTTAGACAAAAAAAATTAAATATATAACTTAATTTCTAATGGAAAATACTATTGAAAAGCTATCAAACAGTTTCTGTTAGTTAACAGCTACTTATTTAGGTTTACGAAATCTTATCTAACAATGATCACATGAAGTTGATAAAAAATATTAATGAAATTACCTGAATTATCTATTGAAAGTTTGATTGGTTTTTCCGATCTCACTAAAAAATGTACATTTGCTTATCATCAAATTAACTCATTTATCTACGATTTAAGGCCATATGATTTCTTCTATCAAAGGAAACTCCACTCTCACTGCAACACATGATTTGATAAGAATTCAACGTTTTGATAGCTGGTTGCTAAGATAAGCGTATTGTTGATATTGATAAACTTGATAATTTTAAATGTAAACAAAAACAGTACCAAAACATAATTATCACCAAATAAGCCACTTTAACGTAATTACGTAACTAAGCAATTCACTAACGTACTGATTGATGTTCATATATTTGGTTTTATAAGAGCAACAAAAAACCAAAAAAATGCCCAGCAAATTTTAAAAAAATGATAAAAAAAATTTACACAAAAACAGTAGAAAAATCACAAAAAAAAACAAAACCAAATTTAAAAAAATTAAAACTTATAACAAATATTTTAGAAAAATTTGAAATAAACCAAATTACACCGAAAAAAATAGGAAAAATTTCACAGAAACAAAAAATGCCACAAAAACAAAACAAAATTGTAAAAAAAAAAATGAAAAAATTTAATGTTGGCAAAAAAGTGGAAAATTTTGTTCTTAGTTAATATGAAATCGTAAGAAAAATCGTCAAAAATAAAATTTAAAATCACCCAAATGTTAAAAACAAGAAATCCCATACAAAAGAAAAATCGTCCAAAACCAAAAATTAAATTTCATCAAAAAGTTTCGTCCTAAATTCAAAACGAAATTTCGATAAAAAAAAGTGGCAAAATCATCTAATTTTTGTGGGTTATTTTTTATATGAAAAAAAGTTCAATTTTGTGTAATGAAAGGGTGGTTTTTCTTTTTTGAACGAAGTTCCTTTAAACGGCTTGCGGGTGCTGTGATTTGGTAGAAATCGTCACGTAACACTGAGATTGCTGTGTGTGTATGCGTGCGAGTATCGAGCAGGCTATAAACTATCGGTTCAGGGAAATAACACCCAAAATAAATTAAATAAAACCCAAAATATTTTGAGCTTAAAAAAAAGAAATAACGCCCAAAATAAAAAAAAATTTAAAAAAATTAAATAACGCCCAAACTGAAAATTATATATAACTCTTATATTATATATAAGCTTACAAAAATGATATAGCGCCCAAAATCAAAAATGAAATAAGGCCCAAAAATGAAATAAACCCCAAACCGAAAATAATATAAGACCCAAAATCTTTTTGGAAAAAAATTGGGAACATTTTACCTTTAGCTAAAATGGCCTTTTTTCAAAATGTGTATTTGGAGCTAAAAAAGCTAATAACAGAAAGAGGTCGCTCTCAAGTCGTTTAGAAGTTATAGGGGCCAAAAGTTAAAAAATGGCCTTAAAACATATTTTTTTAAATTTTCAAAAAAACTATGGGTATCAAAAGAAAGGTTTTGCGAATATTCTATTCAACGAGGTATCAAACATAAAAATCTATGGATAATTTTTTAAGATATAACCACTTTTATACTTAAAATAGCACCATTGGAACAAATCCAACAACGGCTTCTCTGTCTACAGTACTTCTGGTTATAATTCTCTATTTAATAGGCGGCCTCGGCCGCTGCTTAGGGATTGCAACATTCAGTAAATTCAACACCGGCTTCGCTGTCTACAGTACTTCTGAATTGAATTTGAGATTGATCTAACATTTTGATGCAACAGTTCACATAAAAAGAGTTATATCTGAATAATAGTGAAGTAACGCCCCAAATAGAAAAATGAAATAAAGCCTTTACAATTTACAATGAAATAAAACACAAAATTTTGGGCTCAAATCAAACGTCCAAATTTGTGTGGAAAATTTTTGGGCTTTATTTCATTTTCATTTTTTATTTTTGGGCGTTATTTTATAATAAAAAAAGAAAATATAAAAATTAAATAAAGCCCAATTTCAAAAAATAAATCCCAAAATTTTGGGTATTATTTCATTATGAAATATCGCCCAAATTTGTACTGAAAATTTTTGGGCTTTATTTAATTTTTTATTTTGGGCGTTATTTCATAATGAAAATAGAAAATAGAAAAATGAAATAAAGCCCAATTTAACAAAATAAAGCCCAAAATTTTGGGCCTTATTTCATTATGAAATATCGCCCAAATTTGTATGGAATTTTTTGGGCTTTATTTAATTTTTTATTTTGGACGTTATTTCATTGGGCCTGTGTGTGCGTGCCAGAATTGATAGCCGAGCTGAAGTGTGCAACTCTCTCTGTAAGTCTTTGTTTCTGACACGTAGAAATTTCGTCAAAACGCATTTGTTATTTTTATTTGTGTAAATCAAACGGAAGAATCTTTATTTTTAATTTATTAATTTAGTTTTAGAAAATGGAAACCGCTGCTAATGTGTGTAATACAGTGTAACATGATGTTAGAATTAAAAAAATTTTTTTACACAAAAATTTTTTTTTTTTAATTTCATACTTTTTGTGTATGTGCTGGCAGTATTAAGGGATTGCTATTTCGAATCTGATGCTAGAATTTAAAAAAATGTTTATTTTTGCCACCTTAACCCATTAAAGACTGCTCATAGATTCCGCCGTACGATTTTTTCAAAATTTATCAGGAAGCTTATGTAGGCTTATTATTAAATTTCAAGTTTATAACTGTCACCGTATTTGAGATCTGCATTGGGTATTTAAATACCCAATCGGCTAATCCAGGTTCTTGGTGTTAATAAAAATTTGCATATATGGCAACATTCTTTTGTCATAATGAACACCTGATAAATAGAGGATACTAGAGGCAACTGACCACGAATTTTTCCCTCGATCTTTCCATTTTCTAAAATTCTACATAGCTTGATGTATGGATTTTGTCATTTTTGAAAATCACACATCTTCGATCTCGAAAAGGAACATTTAACTGCATGAATCTCGTTTCACATTGTAAATACAATAAATAGTTTCATTTTTCCGTAATGTTTTAAATTATTTTGATATCTCCTACCACTTTCGAGATATTGCCTTTGTCGTAAACACTGTTTTATGGGTATTTAAATACCCATTAGTCATTAATGGGTTAAATGTGTTTTTAAGTTTCATATTTTTTAATTCGTTTAGTTGATCGCTGATTTCGAATCATATGTCCGAATTTTAAAATACTTTGACACTAGGGTGGACCCTGAAAATGTGTTTTTTTATACTCTTTGTTTATGTGCTAGCAGTATTTAGGAGTCGCTGATTTCAAATCTTATGTTATAATTTAACAAACTTTTTGACACTAGGGTGAACCCTAAATATGTGTTTTTTGTTTTATATTTTTTGTATACAGATAGCTGATCGCTGATTTCGAATCTGATGTTAAAATTTTAAAATGTATTTTTGACACTAGGGTATGGACCCTGAAAGTGTGTTTTTTGTTTTATACTCTTTGTATATGTGCTGGCAGTATTAAGGGTTCACTGATTTCGAACCTGATATAAGATTTTCATAAAGTTATTTTACACTAGGGTGGACCCTAAAATGTGTTTGTTTGCTTTATACTCTTTGTAGATGCACTAGTCGCTGATTTCGAATCTGATGTTAGAATTTCAAAAAGTTTTTTGACATTAAGGTGGACCCTAAAATTGGGTTTTTTTGCTTTATACTCTTTTTGTACGTGCTGAAAGTATTAAAGAGTAGCTGATTTCGAATCTTATGTTAGTATTAAAAAAAATTTTATCACTAGGGTGTACCCTAAAAATGTGTTCTTTTTTACTTTTTGTAGATCCGCTGATCGCTGATGTCGAATCTGATGTTAGAATTTCAAAATTTTTTTGACACTATGGTGAACCCGCAAAATGTGTTTTTTTAAACTCTTAAGTAAATCCAGTTTTCAGTCAAACTTTTCAATCTAAATGCTAATGCTAAACGCCTTTCTGCGTCATGAAACAAACATCGCTGGCAACGGTTAAGGCCTATTTTAATCTCTTATAAGAATTTTACTCCTTAATTTTTAATAAATAAATCTTTTTGTGCTAAAATATTAAATTAACCTTTTCAATTTGATCGTTCATGCCTTGAAAAAAATTATCTATTTATATAAAAGTCAATTGCTGTGCGTTAGTCTTGCTAAGACTTGAAAATGGCTCGACCGAATTGAATAATTTCTTAATACAGCGAAGGTTTAAAGTTTGGTTTGCCACACCACATTTTACCGCCCACAAATCAATAAAAGTTATATATTTCAGACGGTTTTGGTCGTATTAGACTTAAATTTGGTAATTTAGTTCGTGTGGCTACTGGCGGAAACTGTGCTAAAAATGGGCGTGGTCGCACTATAACTACATCCTCTTGTATAAAAATGTGAGTCGACTGTAGAAATAATGAAATTTGGTATAAAGATGCAATGTATCAAAACAAACCAGAGGAAAAGTGGGAGAGGATAGACACATGCCTCGTTCACAAAGACCAATTAAATAGAAATCTAAACGGCTGGTCGTATTTCGCTCAAATTTGGCACGTGTATTACTTGCATCTTAGCTAAGGTTATTGCATACTTTGTTTTGACGACGCCTTTTCCGCCCCATTTCAAGTAATGAAAATTTATTTTTAGTGCCGAAAATTTGTATCAACTTACTTTCAAATTTCTAATATTTTGACACCAAAAACATTTATATATCCTAAAAACTGTAGAAATTCTAAGTACAAGAACTTTTTCATATTAAATCGTGACCTAAGAATGAAAAAAAAACCATTAAAATTTCAAAGTCTTCATTTGGACTTTGGAAAAAGGGCAGAATAACTTCTATCGGTCCAAGCTAGTATAAAAAAAATAATAAAATAAATAAAATAAATAAAAACATACAGATTTTATTTCGAATTACATTTAGAGTTGAAGAAAAAGCGTAAGGAACTTCGTTCCTGACCTAGGGAAAAAGGGCAGAATAACTTCTATCGGTCCAAGCTAGTATAAAAAAAATAATAAAATAAATAAAAACATACAGATTTTATTTCGAATTACATTTAGAGTTGAAGAAAAAGCGTAAGGAACTTCGTTCCTGACGGGGGTTTCCCGACCGCATCACTTTTTTTTTTGGAAATTTTTCATTGGGCAATTTTTCCTCCCGCCGATTATTAAAGCATTCTACTTAGATTTACATTTGGAAATAAACATTAAATTTCCTAATGCTATGACATGTATTCAAAATGTTGAAGTTTAGATTGCGTTCGTTAAATATACGTTTCCATGCAGAGTTAATCCGAAACGAAATTTACTTTCAAAGCAAACAGGAGTTAAGTTTCGTTAACCCAAGAAAACTCTGCGAAACTTGTTGGATGAAGCTGAGTTCTATTAAATAAAAGGAGTATTCTTTAAAGTGAAGATATCGTACATAGAATTAAAAGAAGAAACACATAAACTTTGCATCTAAATAGGCAGACTTATCGTTACTATCTAAACAAAACATTTATTCTGACCGAACTTTAACCCATAATATGTACGGAAACAGTTTTATGTTTAATTTTAAGTGATGCCATTTTCTCAACTCTACAAAAACACACGTTGTAAATTAATTATTGTCCAAAGATCCACATAGAGATTTTTTGACAAAAATAGGACATATATAAAAAAATAAATCAAGAAAAACGCATTTTGTTATGATAATAGTTTATATTTTTTATTTTTTCCAGTATATTTTGATTAATATTTTTATAATACTAAATATCTTTAGTTTTCATAAATACGATTAACTGATTGTTTAGACTAAATCTAATTGATTTTTAATATATTTTAATAAGTTTTAATTTTTGCTTATCACTACACACAAAAACAAAAAAATTTTATTTACAAATATTTGCATATTTTAAATATAAATATTGCATACGCTTGAAATGTCTAAAAGATATACGAATGGGAATGCGGTATCGTCGTTATAGCATTTTTTTTCCTTTTTGTATATTTTTATTTTTATATCTCGAATTTTCTGTAAAAATTGTTTTGCATTTAAAAATTTAATTGGTTTTATGATTTTACTTTTGTCCCTTTTACCAGATTTTAAATATTTGCTTTTTGTATTACTTTTTTTCCATTGAATTGTGAGGTAGTTTTGAAAAAGTTTCTTCATCAATTGTTGTTTACGATTATAATTTGTGTATTTCTAGAATTTGTTTTATCTTAACTTACGATCGTTTAAAGATTTTACATACCTTGTTCTTTGCATTTTACTTTTTTTGTAAATAAAATTAATTTATAGCTATGAAATAGCTTCACCAAATGTTGAAGTGTTTCACTTTGATGCGCAGATAAAGATTATGTGATGAGATTTGATGATAAAAGTATTTTCTATTGAAGTCCCTGAAACTTTAGCTGCGTGAATACCAAACCATGGGTTGCTTTTTGTATGTGTATAAAAAAGAAATATGAAATAGGATCTGCCAAAAACCCTGAAATGGTTTACTATATCCAAACGAAAAACCAATTCGAAATACTAAAAAATGCGAAAAAATCAATTGAAATAAAGCAATTGAAATCTTTTTTAAGAACTTGTAAGAAACATAAAGCCTGCATAAGTCAAATGTAACTCGAAAACTATGCCAATCAGACGTGTCTTGGGTCAATAATATGCATTGTCAAATTATTAGTTAATGTTTTATATTTATCTTAAGATATTGCCTAATATTATATTTATTTAGGGGACCTCTAAAAAGTATTAAATCAAAGAGATAAAGGCATATATGTAATACTTCTTCATTGGCAGTACGCTAAAGGTACATTCCTCAACATTAGAGTACAGATAAATTGTTAAATGAGCCAGGAAATACATGAACGAATGTACCCGAAATTAAATTTCAAAATCAAAAAATCAGGAGTGGCTTTCAAAAAGCTTTTAGTTAAAATTTTTTTATTAGAATTTTATATAAAACGGCTTTATTTTTAATTGCTTAATTAATAAAAAAAAACCAAAACAAATCAAATAATTTTACATGCGTAAGTATTTACATATCTTCAAAGAATGGAATCGTGTATAAAATACATATACAGATTGCCAAAGGAGCGCCAAAAATAGGTAGAAATTTGAGGCGTTCCAGCAGAAAACCAAGAGGAGGATATTTCAACCGCCCCTGGAACTAGTTGGCTTTTGCTTGTCTATAGTAATTTAAATATATTCAAATATACTAACATAAGCACATAATTTTGATATAGGCTATCTCTCTTTAATTTCGGAGTTTATATGCATTCAGAAGATAGGTTGCTGCCAATCAGTGATGTTCCTCGACGCGTCGTCTTTAATTGTCGACATTTTGGTGTCGACAATGTAGACAATGTCGAGAATTGTGTAAACAATGTCAACAAAATGCAACACTGCGAAAATTCAAGTTCCATTTAGATTATGCTGATTCTTAAAACCTTTTGAAAAGTCCTTTAATTAACACAAAACAACAAATTTTACAATTTAATAAACAAAAGCCATGCCCAGAAAGCGTAAAAATAAGGAATACTTCGAACTTGGACTCATTTTAATTAAATATTACAATAAACATGCAGCCTCTTACATTAATTATCTACACGTAGTTAAAAGCAATTGTCTACACGACATTGTCGACACCGTCGACAATAGTATTGTCGACATCATGTTCTCTACGCCGCACATCACTGCTGCTTATATAGAAGTATTAAATATATGGATAAAGGTGAAATGCAAAGAAAATGTTTAGGAAATATTTGCATCAGTTAACTATAAAAATAAAAAACGTGCCTGTTGAATTATAATTGTTTTGTGTAAGTGCGTTTGACAGTTTTCAAAATAAAGTTTTGAAAAGTTTTCTATGTCATATATGTATGTTGTATTGTTGTTTTTTGCTTTTAACTAATTTGAAATGTTAACATACACAAAATTTTAATTTTTTTGCAATTTGTTTTTTACTTTATTAATATTTTTTCTACATACAGACATAAATATTTATTTTAGGTTAATTTTTTTTATATAAAGTAATCAGTCGATTTCTTTTTGGCAGTGTTGTTTTATTTTTTAATACCCATGATTTTTGTTTTTTTTCTGTTTTGAAAATGAATTAAAATTAGTTTTATGAAGAAAATTTTAAGAATAAAAATGGTTGAAATATTCGTAAAAAATAGTATATATTAAAATACTATGAACTTTTATATATGACGATATAAGCGGGCGGTCAAATAAATGTCAATTTCCTCTGAGAGTAAGAAAAGTAATTCAAGGTTTTCCAATGAAAGCTTTCCAATTCTTCAAATTATGACAAATTTTTTTCTACTTTTTCATTGTTTCGGAGTAAAATTAAATGGAAATTCGAAAAAAATAAACTGAATAAATTAAATTTTATCAACATTTTTTTTCAAATAAATTTCAAACGATCAAAATGTATGGTTAAGCATCTTGATGATAAGGATATAACATATGAATTCTAAATAAAATTAGGCATTTTTGAGAAAACTTGATGGATAAATTTTTTTTTAATAGACAATTTAGTGAATAGTACTCCATTTCGACAAAAAATGAAATTCTTTGTTTGCAATTTTTTTAAATAATTAAATTGCATACGCCCTTAAGGAGGCGTGCTAGATACAGAAAAGTACAAATTTCATCATTATATAATTCAGCAGCATCAACTCCTAACCCGATTAGCCATTTCTGCCCATCTGTTTACATGACGTTTAACCGTTTTTCCATCTGCCCTTTTGTAATCATAATAACTACTTTAATTGCAAAGAATGCATAGCAGGGGTATTCTCTATGTTTAGGATATGCCATTGCATGGTGCAAGAATAGGAAATAAGCAATCCGTACACTGCCGCAACAACCAAATAAAAAACCATACAATATTTTTTATGTATGCTACACTGAAACCATAGCTGTTAAATTGCGATTAGTAATTAATTATATTATATTTAAAAAGAATTGTAATCATTATATAATCCTTGAGGGAGAAGTGTATGATTAGTAATTAATTACGATTACAAATAATCAAAAAATAATTACGATTACTTGAAATTACAAAAATAATCAAAAAGAATAGGAAGTAATCAATAAAAAATAATCGGACTGCTTTTAGAAATTATTTAAATGATCAAAAAGAATCAAAAATAATTTCAAAAAGTAGTCGGATTATTTTTTCTTCATTACTTTTGATTATTTTCGTAATCTGAAGTAATCGTAATTATTTTTTAAAAAAATAAAAAAAAGTTAAAATTGACCTTTTATTTTGTCGATCAATAATATAAGTTAAAATTGGATTTTAATTTTTTTGATCAAAAATAAAAGTTAATTTTTGACTTTGAATTTTCGATCAAAAATAACAGTTAAAATTAAATTAAACTTTTATTTTTTCGATCAAAAATAAAATGTAAAATTTGGCTTTTATTTTTTTATCGAAAATAAAAGTTAAAATTTGACTTTTATTTTATCGATAAAAAAAAAATATTAAAAATTTGATAGATCTATTTCATATTAGCTATTATAATAGTTTAAATTTTCAAAACAATTAATAGAGTACATATTTTATTCGTTACATTTTTGCACAGAAATAAAAGCATTGCTATCGATCTTCATATCGTTGCATTGCATCGCTTAGTTGCTTATCATTTCACATTCCGTTTTCATTTATTTCGAAAACGACTGGAACAGCGACTGCAAGCAGATGATAAGGAATTAAAATATGATTTTTTACTTTTGATCGAAAAAATAAAAGTAAAATTTTAACTGTTATTAAACTCTTATATTTGATTGAAAAATAAAAGAAAAATTTTTAACTTTTATATGTGATCAAAATAATTAAAGTAAAATTTTAACTTTTATTTTTGATCAAAATATAGTTTGAAACTAAATAAAGCACTTTTGTTTAAAAAATTCAAACCTGTGGAATGACATCACATTGTTTTTAAGTTTTCGGAAACTTGTACACTTTTTAACCGCACAACCGCATATTGCAATTATTTTTGTATGGCTTTTCTTGAATATTTTTGATCAAAAAATAAAAGTGAAATTTTAACTTATATTTTTGATCGAAATAAAACTAGTCAAAAAATAACGATTATTTATTGACTTTTTAAAAAAAATCAGATAAATCAAAATAATTAAAGATTATTATTCCTTAGCTAACACGCATTAAATTGCTTAATTCCAATATCGAATAGACTTACTTTTTCTATTTGACTTTTTGAATAGAAATTTCGAAAATAACTGTTATTTTCGGTCCCAAGTTTTTACAGATATGGTTCAATCAAACTGGCGCTAAATCAACGGGGCTTCATGTGCTTTTTAAAACATTTTTTAATAAGAAATTTATACGTTTCGAATACAAATAAGTCAAAAGAATATTGTTAGAAACTAAAAGAAGCACTTTTGTTTAAGAAATCCAAACCTGTGGAATGAAATAACATTGATTTTTAGTTTTCGAGAATCTATACAATTTTTAACCGCACAACGCATGTTGCAATTATTTTTGTATGGTTTTTCTTGAATATTGTAGCTTGTTTAGCAATGAAAAGAGCTTTTAATTAAATTATTTTAAACTATTTTGCCGAGAAGACTTGCAATCAGATTCCAGTGAACTCAGAAATGTCACAAAAACACTGTCTCTCTCGCTCAATTTACGGAGATTGCCACAGTTCACGCACACTGTATGTGTGGGCAACACCATTTCCTTATATTTTACTTCTATAGCGAATATAGATCAGTGATGTTCCTCGACGCGTCGTCTTTAAGGCTTGATTACCCAAGCGTAACGTGAGGTGGCGCAGCGGGATGTAGCGTAGTGCGACATTGTCTCGAGGATAAGCGATTACCGAAATCGTAGTCCAACGTAGTGCAGACGCCGTAGTGCAGGGCACTCATTTTATTTTAGTAGGCTTACTAACTTCTCCTCTTCAATAAAAGACTGCATCCTTTCTTATATAGTATTAAAATTTACAATTTTGTCAAGTTAAACAACATTTTTCGCTTGTCCCACAGCTGTCGAAATGTCAAAAATCGTAACGTTGCGTAGAAATCTATTTTCTACAGACTTCTACGCTGCATCACGCCACGTTACGATTTCGGTAACGACTTGTACACATTTATCATTAAACAGATTTTAGCATGACAGTTGGCAACTTCGCGCTACATTACCTTAAGGCCCAGTTATAATAGACGTAACGTAATGTAGTGAAATGTCACTGCAGCAGTGTGTTCTGTCACTTACTGTTTCAATCAATACTTTTCTTATACAAGTGATTATAATAGAAGTAACGTAATGTAACGGGACGTAAATATCCGTTGGACTTCGATTTCTACGTTACTTTACATTACGTCTGTTCAAAGAACAACTAAACATTGAGGTTAGATTCGATTATTGCGCTATTTTATATTGTTGAACTACGCTTTTTGTTGAGTTTTTGTTATTAATGTGATAGTTTTATGTATCCACAGCTATGGATGACGAAGATTTAATTGTATGTGTACAGGAACGTGCACTTATTTACGACAAACAACTGCCTGGCTACTGCCTATTATAATTGCTACAACGTTTTCTTACATTACGTCCCGTCACGATGACAGTTGACAACATTACGTTACTTTACATTACGTCTATTATAACTGGGCCTTTACGCTTGGGTAACAAGCCTTTAATTGTCGACGTTTTGGTGTCGAGAATGTAGGCAATGTCGACAATTGTGTAAGCAAAATGCAACACTGCGAAAATGCAAGTTCTTAATAGATTGTGCTGATTCTTAAATTCTTTTGAAAAAGTCGTTTGATTAACACAAATTAACAAATTAAAAAAACTAGAAGCATGTCTGGACGGCGTAAAAATAAAGAAAATTCTGAACTTCGATTAAATGTAATTAAATACCGCAATAAACATGCAGCCTCTGAGATTAATTATGTACACTTCGTTGAAAGCAATTGTCTACAAGACATCAAGCTGCTTACGCCGCACATCACTGAGATAGATTGACTATTGTGAATATCAAGTAATGATAATTTTTTTACTATTGTGAACTGCAAGAACGTGCTGAGATTGATTTGCAAATAATCTTAGGGTGTTCCAATAGTAGGTGCGGTACTTTGTTATCGGTTAAAACTGCATTATCGACCCTTGTACATGAAAGAACAACGCATTGAAATCATCGAATTTTGGATCTTAGGCTGTGTGCGAATTGATCTAAATGCGACCTAAACTAAATTGGGTCGATAAGGCAGTGCTTCTAAATAATTTAGGAAATTATCGAGCTGCCTAAATGCTTCCTAAATTAGGAAGCACTGTCTTATCGACACTATTTAGTTTAGGTCGCATTTAGATCAATTCGCACACAGCCTTAAATTATAACTAGATGGTGGAAACGCTACGATTGATTCACCAAAAATGCGGTCTCAATCACCACATTAGTGAAACAACTGTGCGCAACATTGTGAATAAATCTATCAAACTGGGTCCGTACTTTATGTTCCGAAGCCAACCGAATGCGGACATCACGGCGTGCTAAGAATATTCCTGCCGTAAGTAAAAGTGTCCTCGAGTCCCCCGAAATGTCTATTCTACCTCGGCGGCTATGTTAACAAGCAAAACTGCCGCATCTGGGGCTCGGAAAATCCACGAGTGATCGTGAAGAAGCCAATGCATCCACCGCGAGCCACTGTTTGGTGCTGTTTATGGGTCGGAGGCATCAGAGGGCCGTTTTTTTAAATATGACGGAAACACCGAAAATGTCAACTCGGAGCGGTACCACACTATGTTGGAGGACTATTTTGTGCCGGAGGTTGAAGCTCAGGGTCTGAACAATATGTGGTTTCAACAGGATGACTCTGCACAACTCTCCTCAATTCGAATTTTTTGCGTAGCAAATTCCCGAACCGTGTAATTTCTCATCGGGGTGATGTGAATTGGCCGCCCAGATCAAACGATTTGACGCCGTTAGACTTTTTCTGTGGGGTTACACGAAGGATAAAGTCTATGTGAATGATCCGAAGACGATTCCAAAGTTGAAAAGCAATATTACATCGGTGATTCGGGCCATTCCGAAGGCCATACTGCAAAATGTCAACGAAAATATGGCCGAAAGATTGAGATATATACGGAATAGTCACGGGGAACATATCCGCAAAATAATTTTTCGCACGTAATCCTATTGTGTGAAATGAATTGGAATATGAGTTTGAGTTTGAATTATTTAAAAAACAGAAAACTACAAAATATTTAAAATGTATTTAGTAGAGTTATGATGATATCAGCAACGTTGGATTCTGAATTTGGACTTGATCTTGTAGAAATATTTGATTATAAGTTTATAAAATTTGATTAAACATTTTTCAAGAATTCAATTATTTATACAAAAAAAAGCTAAGTTAAACAAATCTTTAGAACAATATAGCACTTATTTGACCGCCACTTGGTTTGTTCCGCGATTTTTATCCAATCAATATCTTTATACAAACAAAATCGCGAAAATTTATCTTACATTTATTGATTGTACGTACATATATTTATGAAATCGTTACTGAAATGTTTTTATAAATTGTTTCCGTTTTCTTTTTAAATCTTATATCCCTGAATTAACCTTTTTTAGTTCGTTTTGAAAAAGTCTTTACAGTTGTTATACATCATAAGAATTGCACTTTTCTTTTTAAAAGCTCCCACAACAGACAGCCTTTTCACAGCCCTCAGTATCTGAGATAATGTTTAAATCAATATTTAAACGCTGTTATTTTTTTCATGACGCCCGTATTTCCTTTGAAAGTATAAAGAGTTGGACAACCCTGAGACTCTTAAATGGCATCTCTAAATGGCGCTAGTAAGCGTATATCAGAAGTGGCTGGACCAAGTTCTAAACTGATGCCAAAACCGACATACGGTTGTAAGCTTTAAACCAACAAAGTAATTAGAAAACATACTTTTTCATTGTTTACAATTTTAGTACTAAAACTTTTTTAAGGTTTTTATAAGATATGATTTAAAATCAACTCAAACCTATGTTATTCACTGTTGACTCACATAGAATATAGAAGAACAAAAACTAAAAAAGCTACACTCTGGTCGCTTAGAACCAAGGTAAAAAAAAAAAGCAAAACATAAAAAGAACATTGTGAAATTTAAAAATGTTTATTTGTTTGTTTGTTATAATTGGATTGATTGATAGATATTATTGTATAAATGTTGGAATTTATGTACAAATGAAGAATACATACACATATAAATTTGATTATATAGATATATTTGTATTAATGTTTTTATGTGTTTATTAATAAAATTTAAATTTTGACTAAAATATTTAAAAAGAGGAACTTAAATTTATGATGATTATATAAATGTAACTTATAATTGCAAAAGAAACAAAAAACAAGAAAACATAAAGCACAAAACAATCTTACATAAAGTGGCTTACATTTTTTGGGCTTGAAAAAAAAAAAAATTTACTTGAGAAACTAGCTAACCTAGTTCTAGCACAAAGCTAAAACAAAGTCTTATCTGAAATATGTACTTGTTTTTTTCTGTTGTGTTTTCTTTTTAAATTTAAAACTAAATTAAAAGTCTTCTTGAATTACCATTAATTTAACTTAGTTGTAATTATTAGTTTTTTATAGTATTTGCAAAATAATGTTTAATTTTCTATGTCGACCTTAACTAGTATATAAAAAACACACACGCACACACACATAAAATTGTTTGTACAATCAATAGTTTATAAAAAAAAATCACTGACAAAATTTTGTTTGCATTCGAAGTTATGACAAAATATAGTCTCTACGTTAATTTATATATGGACAAAACAGCATTTATTTATAAAACAAATAAACAGTGTTTGAAACATTGTTCAGACGAAGTTTCAATGGAATTTTTTGTTTTAACTAAACCAACATTTTTTGCAACTGCAGTTCTGGCTACAATTAAACCATGTATTGTTAAGTCTTGTTGTGTTTTAATTTAGTTTAAAATGAAACGTTTAGTAAGTATAATTTTTTTAAATGTTATTCAAGTAAAGAAATTTGTTCATGTTTATTTGGAAATGAGGTGGTGGGTGGGAGCGGGGCGAGTTATACTAAATATACGTACGTTATGAATTAAGCATGAAATTATTTACACATTTATAAAAAATGTTGCCAACATTTGTGACATTGTTGCAAACTAAAGCAACTACAACTACAATGGCTACAAATTTAACACCGAATTTTACTAAAATATCTGTTTAATGCAACTGAAATTCTTAATTAAAGCAGTTTGTTTAGGGTTTTTTTTTGTTAATTGTAGCACAATTAGTTTTGTTTTTTTTTAAGTATAAGTTTTGTATGCATTTTACATTTACATATGAGTTTTCGCTATGCTTAAGTGGCTATATTTTATTACTTAAACTTATAATGATTTTAATGTTTTTATTTTTTGTTTTATTACAAATACCTGCATTTAGTATTTATAGATTTTTGTTTTCATTACGATCTTTTTTTGTTATTTTGCATACTTTAGATTTTTAACGCACTAAATCTAAATATACAATTTAAGCCAGTGCTCTATGTCATCTGTTTGTATGTGTTTTGCTTACATTTACAACTAACATTTACAGATTAACAGCTATATGTATTAAAAAAATGAGTTGCCAGCTGGCGAAGCCTTAAACGCTTTTTACCAGCGGCGCTTTGTAAAATCTTATTTTTCCTTGTCTTATTTTATGATTATTTTCGGTTTTATTTTTTATATTTTTTTTACACTAATACAATTAATGTAATGTGCATCGCTTTGATTTGTAAGGTCACCATGTGGTCAATGCATTTATTGCTCATTTTGTTGTTGTTGTGGTTTCAGTTGTTCTGTTGTTGCTATTATGGGCATTCTTTTCTGAGGTTTTCTTGGATGCTTTTTTCGCTGTTGCATCTCAAGCCTGGCAATGGTGAGTGGATAACTCGATACAGTTGTTGAACTTGCATTAGTTTCTGTTTCGGGCATTGATGATGTTTCATTTTCATCGTCATCATCTTCGTCACTGTCTGCAGCGCTTTCGTCTTCAGTGCCACTTTTTTCCTCATCATTATTTGCTGTTGTTCTGCCAATGACAAAATCGTTGGCAAATAAATTCGACGCATAGGGAAGACGATAGGCGGTCATGAGTAAACTTTCGACTTTGATTTTCTCAGCCGGTCGCATATGTTTTATGTTAACTGTTTTAATGTAGGGATCGACACACTCGGGCAACCATTCATCTGAGATGCTAAAATAAAAAAAAGAGTTTAATATTGCATTAAATATTATAATGCTGATGTAATATTTTTTATTTAAAAATGTATTTAATTTTTTTTTGTAGATCAACAAATAGTTTTCAGCTTTGGATAGTTTCAGAATTGATTATTTAAGGTCTGGAGAAACAAGTAATTTGGATAATTTTCTTTTATGACTACCCCATGTTTTAAAAAATTGCTAGCGGAAATTTTGAGCAAAAGCTGTGTATAAATCTGCCATAGTTTTTTAAATTTTGGTATATTGGCCATATCAACAAAATTGATTCTTTTCTTTTAAAACACTATAAAATGTTTGTTTTATATTTGCTAAGTGTATGAACTGCTTTTTATTGTTATAAAGGATGATTTTTTTGCTATTTGGTTTTTTAGCAACGCACGCGTGATTCGTACCATGTGGCAAATGTTCATTAAGGTTTGCCATTTTACTATGAATGGACTAACAAACGTACAGCGCTTGCAAATCATTGAATTCTATTATCAAAATTCGTTCTCTGTGAGAAATGTGTTTTATATCGAAAAATTGTCTTCAGCGACGAAGCTCATTTTTGGCTCAATGGGTACGTCAACAAACAGAATTGCAGAATTTGGTCTGAAGAGCAGTTAATGTACCCTGAAATATGCACTGTTTGGTGCGGTTTGTGGTCCGGCGGCATCATTGGACCATAATTTTTCAAAAATAATGAAAATCTCAATGTTACAGTCAATGGAGCAAGGTACCGTGCGATGATTACCGAATTGTTTTTGCTCAAAATGGAAGAATTGGACTTGGTGGAAATGTGGTTTCAACAAGACGGTGCCACATGCCACACCATGGACCTATTGAGAAGCGAGTTTGGTGATCAATTAATCCCACGTTTTGCAGCAGTACATTGGCCGATTCGACCCCACTAGACTATTTTTTGTGGGGCTACATGAAGTCTCTTCTGTACAGGGACAAGCCAGCCACAATTGCAGCCCTGGAAGACAACATTACTGCTGCCATTGGTGAGATACCGGCCGAAATGCTGGAAAAAGTATGCCAAAATTAGAGCTTACGGATGGACCATCTCAGGCGTAGCCGCGGGCAACATGAAATAATCTTTAAAAAGTTAATGGCAGTCATTGCTGCATCATTTCAAATAAATATATCATTCACTATTTAAAATTTGTTTTTTTTTTAATTTTCAAAAACCAAGCGCTTAAAAAATCACCCTTACTATAAATTTTTCGTTTAATTATTTTATACACATTTATTTTTAAAACGTAAAAGTATACTGAAATTGTTTTGTCAGTATTTATAAATAGTAAAAGTATATACTTACTATATAATAGTATTTATAGTGTTTATATATTTTTAAAACTACTTTTGGGGTATTTTTTATACTTTAAATGCAAATTTATAAATTACTTTTTTGACAAATTATTTGAAGGAATTTTGAGAAGACGTTTTGTAAAAATTGGGTGTGTTTAAATTTGTTGGTGTGTTGGTAATCTATATATATAAAAATGGATATCGAAGAAGACTGCTATAAGATATCTTTTAAATTAAAAATTTTCCAAAATATAGCTAAGCTATCTATGGTTTCTCTATTCTTCCTAAAACCGAATTGATTGATATTCAAAAAGTTGTTTTTTTCAATGACCCATTGAAGTCTTTTATTTATCATTCTTTACAAAAGTTTGCAGACACAGTTTGTAACGGAAATAGGCCTATAAATGTTTTTGTTAGTTTTATCTTTTTTTAAGAAAAGGAATGACAATGGCATTTTTCCAATTGCTTGGAAAGACTTGGCGTGACCATATAATATTGTAAAAATCCAATATATATTGTTTTGCTTTTTCGTCGAGGTTTTTTAGCATTTCATAACGAATATTATCGGGCCCTGGCGATGAACCATGGCATATTCCTAAAGCAGACTTAAGTTCAGATAGAGTAAGTTTTTTGTTATATAGTTCGTCATTGTTTAGTTTATGTATTGGAAAATATTGGAATGCTGCATATGTTCTGAAATTCTGTGTATAACTTGATGACGATGAATTCTGGAAAAAATTGTGTCCTAAGCAATTTGCGCCATTAGCAAACTATTATTTCTTGGAAAATAGAGCAGCCATTAATACTTCCGATGATGGGGTTCTTAAATTGATACTCTCACAAAATTTAGTCTAGGACTTTTTCTTACTTTCCCTAATAGTCTTTCGGGTCAAGGATTTTATTTTAAGAAATTTCGTCAAGTTTTCCGAGTTTATGTTTCTTTTAAATTGTTTCGTTCATTTTCTTCTTTCCATGGAATTTCCTTTTTGCTATAAATTCCAGACTTTGGTATTGTAACTTTTGCTCCATCCAGTATAGTCTTCGTTATTTCTGCCTTTCTATTTCGTCTAAATTTCGAAAGCTATTAAACGGTAATGAGAAATGACAAACCCATTTTTCCGAAATTGGGTGAGTTCCGCTTAGCTCAATTACGATTGGAAAATGGTCACTATAGTACAGATCATCACATATATTCCATTCGAAAAATTGTTGCAGGTTAGGCGGTATGAGACTTAAATCTAAATGACTGAAAGACTTATAAGCAAGGCTAAAGTGCGTGGGATTAGCTAGGCTATTAAAAATATTAATATTATTATCATATAAAATTTTTTCCTCTTGAGTCAGTTCTATTTGATCCTCAGATAGAGGATTGTGGGCGTTAAAATCTCCTAACATAATGTCTCAATATTTTGATCTCGAAAATGATGTTCCTCAGGGATCGGTAACTAGCGCAACACTTTTCTTATTAGCTATGACGAGATCTTAAATAATGTATCAAAAGATGGTAATATATATGTAGCTCAGGGAAAAGAGGTTCTGCCATAAGCAGTAAAATACAAAAAAACAATTAAAAAATTAGAAACATGCAGCAACATCAGTGGTTTTCAATTTAATGAAGAACAAAACAGTTGCTATTAAATTCTCTAGACGCCGCAAAAGTGCGAAAGACATCTTGTATCTAATATTTAACGACTAAATATATCAAATTTTTAGATAAACATACTTTTCTGGGAGTAATTCTTGACAAAAGTTTATCTTTTAAATCTCATATACAATATATAAAGGCAAGAGCCTTTTATATGGATGCATTTTTAGTATTCCTCAATTTAAAAATTAAGTTTTACTGATAAGATTTTATAGGTGTTGGAAAATTGGGCGTGGCAACTCCCATACAGTCCAAATTTGCGTATATCGAATTGCTTAAAATTATAGGTAGCACAGTCTTGGAATTCTTGTTTCGGTATTCGACCACAATTTACACGTACCGTTTCACTGATAACATTTTATGGGCGTTGGAGAAGGGGGCGTGGTACACCTCATACAACATAAATTTGTGATATCGAATATCTTTGGAGTTAAAGATCGCACGTCCTCTGAATTCAGTATTCGAACTCAATTTACATATGCAGCTTCACTGATAACATTTTATGGAAGTATGACAAGGGGCGTGGCAGCAACGCGCCGGGTTTCAGTCAGTTTTAAGTGATTTCTAGTATATTACTTCTTGTTTTACTTGTCAAAGCAGAGTACAAGTGCATAAAAACTGTAGCGAGTAGTGCATCGCTATCTCAAAATGCCCTTCTCAGTAGTACCTACGTTTTGGAGTATCATTTACCCTTAGTCTTGTGTAAAAAATTCACTTCTGAACATTTATGGTGCACAAAAGGCACTTTTTTCGTATATGAAACACACCTTCAACATTTTTGATGTAGGAAATATACTACACATTAAAGATAATATATCATGCAATTAATTATTACGAGTTTTAATCATGATTGATTTGCTTTACACGTGACATGTTTTGCTTTATACGAGTCAGACTTTTGATAGTTTAAAAAAAATCAATTTAAATGTACACAATTTAGACTAAAATAGTGTATATAGACGGTTCAGAGTTGAAGTGAACCAAATCATAAAATCTGTGTTTCGAGATAGAACGACACAAAATCCATGGCATATATCAAATCCTGTGCAAAAAAAATGTCATTGACTTCAACTTTTTACAGTTATTTCGTAAAAGAAAATTGGTGTGACTTAGTTTTATACAGCACTGAATTTTGCACATAATTCCACATAGAATCGCATTAGAAAATGGAAAAAGTGTTTTTTTTACTTGGTCCACTTCAACTCTGGATTGGCCATATCATTGGCCATATAATACTCCAAAAAGTAGTGGATGAATTTGTTTAAAAAGTGTGAAAATGCTAACAAAAATTCTACATTTTATATACTAGTATACTGGTTAGAGTGCGTGGTCCGTAAATAAAAAAAACCGAATTAGCCCGAGATCATATCCTGTCTGCAACAAAACCTGTTGATTTAAATGCTTTGTATTTAGAAGTTATACTTGTATTCCTTTTACTCTACTGATTTGAATTGTAGGAACTTTTGTTTTTAAAATATTTCTGTCAAATATTTTCTATATTTTAATCAGTTCAATAAAAATCTTTATACCAAGGTACATTCAACATGGTAGTGTCGTCACAGAGAGGTGGGTACCGTAGCTGTCAAACATAAGAACAGCGTAAAACACAATAAACAAAAGCTGAGAAAAAACTGTCAAATGTGTATATTATAAGTATGTGAAATTTATAAGGCCAAAACACATAGGAGGCATGCATGCTTCAAGCATCTGACATTTGAGTTTGCATATACGTATTCTTATGAAATAGCCCACATCAAAAGCATGCATGTATGCATGATGCTTAAGGCATGCCTGAAGTTGATCAACTTTTAACTTTTCGCAGGCATCAAAGCTTTGACAGACATAAGCATCAGTTAACTTTGCTTGAAAAAGCTATATTAACACATCCAGATGCATTTATTGATTGCTTGACTTATTTTAAATTAGGTTCAATGTATTTCCTCGACTTCTTGTTAAACATTTTTGTTTAGTTTCAACATTTTTGGCATTTTTTACATATTCGATGTATGCTTGCTATGTGTTTTAATGAAGCATGCTTCACAGACATGTTGAAAGCTTGAGGCATGCATGCTTTCTATGTGATTTGGCCTATTTAGTTTTCATTTTTGTGCGTGCTGAAAGTTTTTTTTTTGTATTTTTTTTAAACAACTGCTGCGAAATATTTTAAACTGTTCGCAAGTATTCTAATGACTTTTCCTTTCGAACCCATTTATTTCATTTGCCGTGTGTCATCAAAAATCTATAAACATGAAAAACGACTCCGGATAGTCTGTTGATTTATACTGCCCCCAGAAAGTGTTCTGCATCCAACAGAATCATTCTTGCCAAGGATCACGCTTATGTACAGTCTCATCGTCGCATCGTCGATGTTGATGCAGAAACCAGCAGCATGACCGTTGGTTCCACTACCTATGCCATCTGCGGCGAAATCAGACATATGGATGAATCCTATAATTGCATTGTGCGTTTGGCCAAGAAGGATGGATTAGTAAGAACTGCTAAAGTTGTTAGCAATAAAGTTGATAAAATCAATTTAAATAAATCAATTTAAAACACAACATAATTTTAAAGTTGATTGACAACTTTGGTTATTTGATTTGCTCTTGTTCGTAAACAGCTGATTTTGACAGCTCAGGTACCCACAACAAGAGAGAATTTTATCTACTAACACTACCTTCCTGTATATACCTTGCTTCATACCTTAAAACTATGATATTAATGTCAATAAAACCTTTTTCAATTGAATTTTCATATCTGTTTGGGCAACCTGAGTCGGCATAAATCTTGTAAATCTCAGTCCCTCTCGATCTTTTGTGTTCAAAACCTTTATAACACGCATAACAGAATTGATTAATAAAAGCTCGGCCAAAGTCCTCTCAAGGGCTGAAGTGGCCAATTTGCTTGTTTTTTATGTGTATGCATATAATATGATACCCTGCAAACATTTTCAATCGTCTCAGGAACGCCAGTGAATCGCTTGGAAGATAAGACAATCGCCGGCAAGCTCATTTGGGAGTCATCCGGGTATCATTGACTGTAAGCAGCTTTGGCCATAAAAGCGATTCGCTGAGAAGATTCGCAGACGAATCGCCTAAAGAGATCGTAAGCGATTCGCTGGGAAGAGTAACGAATCGCCGAGAGAAGTCCTTAGCGATTCGCGGGAAGAGTCGCACACGAATCGGCAAAAAGGTTCTTAAACGAATCGCCGACAAAAGTGGCCAACGAATCGCTTTTTGGGTTCCTCAGCGATTTGTTGCGAAGCGTCTTTGTTGAACATGTCAAGTTGTTTTATAGGAGACATTATTTGTCAAATCGGTCAACAAAAAGATCGATCACCGCTAATCGTGATCACATGAATATTTTTAGTTTTTTCAGTACATTTTAATAATTCAGTTTTCAGAATTTTTCAGAGCCTGCTTCATATTCTAATGATTGACTTTGAAAACTTTGAAAAGTCATCATCCAACGATCGCCGGAATAAACGAAGGAAGATTTTGAAGATTTTTCTTGAATCGCGCTTTCATCGCTTGGGCTATCTTCCAACGATCGCGGGAATGAACGAAAGAAGATTTTGAAAATTTTTCTTGAATCGTGCATTCGTTGCTTCGGCGATCGAAAAGCGATGTATCGCTTGGGCGATCGAAAAGCGATCCATCTTCCAAAGAATCCTTAGGTGAAAGTGCTTCACAAAATCAACTTCTCTTCCAAATGTTTGCAGGGTAATAGAAAAAGTTGTGTATATAGCATGTGTCTTAGCGCAAAAAAAAAACCAAAATATATTTCGGGCTCAAAATGCCGTCTAAGTGAGCTGCTATTTAAAGTCGTAGTGTTATATTCTTCTTTTGATTAACCAACACTTACATTTCTTTTGGTGACCAACGTACAAAACATTCAGACACTCCTTTTAGATTTTTGCGACGCATCATGCATTGTCCTTGGAATGTTATATTGTTGGGATCATCGGTTAAAGTGCTGATCTGACGTAAGCGATGATTTAAACCCTCCATTATGCCCGTATCAAAGAAATCGAACATGCGTGCTAGAAGAAAGAATGAAATTAAAGTAAAAAAACTGCTACTAAAAACGGCATTTTTAGACTTACCGGAAAAAGGCTGACGTCTGTAACGCAGCTTCTTGCCATTTTTACGCAACTGCTTAGGCACTGGCGGGTCAGATGTGCGTTTGTTTGTACTTTCTTTGTTTTCAGTGGCAGTAAAATGATTGTTGACATGTTTTTGTAGAGCAAGCTGCAAGAGATGAAAGATGTTTATTTTAGATGCCTTGTTTTACAGAGTAATAGGAAAAAATAGTTAAATATATTATAATTAAAATTTTTATAAACAGAAAGTATTTAAAAGAAATAGTTGGAAAAATGTAAAGCTGTAATTAATATAAAAATAACAGGCAGAAAAAATAAAGTTCAAGCCAAAGAAACCTATACATAATTTTCCTAAACATAGGCTGAGTTCCTAAATGCATTTATGCAATACATCAGTGTGTTTTATTTTTAATTGGTCCGAAGCTTATTAACCAAAACTGCGCAACTATATTATTTTTAGGAACACCAACAGAGTTCCGCAGTTTTCGTAATTAAACTTAGCATCAATTCAAAATAAAACACACTGATGCATTGCATAAATGCATTTAGAAACTCAGCCACAATTCTTTACCAATTGCTTTGGAGTAGAGATGAGCGCGTGCAACATTTTTGAGGCACGGGCACGACAATCATTTCCACGTGCACGCACGAATTCAATTTTTTCGAACTTGCACAAAAACGCACGATCACACAAGAAAAAGCACAATTTAGGACTTTGCAAAGTAGCTATGAAAATAATACACATATTTTTTAAAATTTATGTTTCAACTTAAAAATATTGGAATTATTATAACATTAGAATGTGTTTGTATTAATTTTATTAGTTTTTTCAAATAGTTGCTGAAGTAAGTGCAAGTAGTAAGATTTTCGTTCACGAACACGGAAAAGCACGCATGAAGATATTTTTGTAAGCACGTGTAAGCACGCGCCCATCTCTACTTTTGAGTAATTTTATTTTGTTTTGGTAAAAACGGATCCGAAATTATATAGCAACATTTTAGACAGATATGACATTTCCGAAGGATTTGGTCGCGCTTAACACGAACCTGTAGTTAAATCTTTAAATTTCACAATAAATTTTGGAAATGTTGAGAAATTACTCTCTTATCTATAACTAATGCTACCAACTCATGTTATTAAAAAATAAGTATATTTGCTTCTTAGAACACTGAAAAGTAAGTATTTGTAAGTATGATTTTTTAAAATAAGTATAGTAATAAGTATATTAAAATAAATATACTAAGTAAGTATTTTACCTTAGAAAAATAAATTGAATATTTTTTTGATACAATTTACTAATTTATGTTAAAATCAATAGAACCCACAATATTCTTTAAATATTGTCACACCCTCTTTTAGTTTTCCTTAAAAAGTTTTGTGTATGCAATCTATCTAAAACCAAAAAGTCTTCAGATAAAAAAAAACAAAATATTAATTTTATATATTTGAAATTCATATGTATTTCTAATACATAAAATAGTTTAAAAACAAACAAAAGCATAACAAAAAATTAAAATTTAATAAAAATAAAATAAATTAAAAATAAAAAACAATAAATAAAAAAAATAAAAAAATCACATTCAAATGTATACGGAGACTAAAGAAAAGTTATCATTATTCGCTCTCACTGTCACTGAATTGAAGCGCTACATTAATTTGTTTTTTCTTTTTGCTTGAAAACGTATTTGTCTTGGCTGTAAATTTTATTTAAGGGTGAAGTCTAATTGGTCACTTTCCAAATTTTTATCTCTTTTTTTTACAATTTTCGAATGCATATGTACCTAAGAATATTGTATTAAATTTTTGTGAAGATCCGAGCAGTATAACTAATTTTTTCCACCCAAAACTTTCTCTACCTGAACTCATGTTAGAACGCATTTAAAAAACTTTAAGAGCGTTTTTCTCAAAACTACGTTTTCACGGACACCCCACACTATTTCTCCGGTGGGCTGATCCTTCTGAAATTTTAACCACATATTTAACACAAAACTACTTACAAAATAGACTATAATCGTGTTAAAAAATTGATGTTTATTATATTTTTTTTACAAATAACAGCGAAAAAAAATTTTTCATTTTTTTTTTGTTTTTGTTACTTAAAGTTAACAACAATTGCTAAAAATTAATATTAATAGTCTATTTTATAGTCTTTGTCATATTGATTCTAAAACAATTCGGTTTTTGTTTCAGATAAACAGATGCCGAGATATCGTGTGGGAGCCGACCTGCCTACAAATTATTAAAAAACATTAATAAAATTTTTTTATTTTTATAAATTAAGACTTAATTTATCATTCCTTACAACTTATATAAATATATCTTTCATAGCAAGCTCACGAGAAATTCCCAAAAATAGCCAATTTTTTAGCCGACGAACTAGAGTACACCCTTAATATTTCAGGTATTGTCTTTAAAAAATTGTAAAATTCGACACAGCTGTATTCAATATTATTTTTTAAAAATAAAATTGACACCAGAGTCTGTACTTTTAACGTTGTTGGCTACAATTTTCAAACTTTTTCCGCTTTTGCAAATAAAAACGTTCAACCGGAGCTGAAAAGAAAGCATAATTAAGTATAAATCTTAAAAGTAAGTATACTTATAAGTATGGAATTTTAGTAAGTATATGAAGCTGAAAATAAGTATGATACTTACAAAGTAAGTATAGTTGGTAACATTATCTGTAACTATTTACTTAAATATTTTTAATTTAATTTTTTTATTATAATTTTACCCTTCCTTCCAACATACCTGTGAACCAAAGCGTAGGCCGCAACCTTCAACAATGCATTTGAATTGCTTGGAGCCGCCATGCGAAAGCACGTGTCGTTCCAACCAACGACGCGAGCAAGATTCCTTGTTGTAAACCTTGCAGCCCACCCAGAGGCAGGCGAAGGGCCCAGTTTGGCTGTTTACATGATGAGTCTGCATGTGGTCGAGAAGCTTTGAGCTGCTGTCATGCTTTTTGTTGCACTTGTGCCAGTAGCAGACGCCGTCATGGCGCTTGGCACCTTTGTGGCCATAACGGAAACCGGATGTAGCAGGAAAGCGTATTGTCTTGGGCTGTGAAAGAATGGGTGATATAGCCGCTTTAGGCAATCCCATGCTGGACAACTCAGCAAGTTGTGTATCGATGGTGGTAGGTATGGTAAACATGCTGCATACGCTAGGAGGTGGTGTTAATGATTGACTCTCAGTGGAAATGCTCTCAGATGGCGAATCCATTGCTGTAGTGGCCGTTGTCTCACTCGTGTTTGACATGGAATTAGACATGGAGTTTGTGATTTCCAGCTCCGGTGAACTAGCTTTGGAGCTAGTGGAGCTGCTGCTTTGCGAGCTAGTTTAGAGAAAATTAATTACAATCAACTGAGCTAGAAAAAAAAAATAAAAATATAAAGTATATAAAGTACTAACCTGGAGCTTGCCAAGGAGTTGCTGCTTTCACTGTTACTTAGAGAGCAACCCAAGCCCGACTCCGGCGTAGGCAAATCGCGCTTGCCCAATGTTTCTTTGGACTTTGATTTGGCATTTATTGAGGCGTTTAACGATAGATGCAACGAACAGCTGTTTGTTGCTGTTGCCGATGATGACGACGACACAGATGATAATGCTGATGATGTTGATGACGCTGATGAAGACATGGTGGAGAGATCATTGAGTTGGTCCTGACTAGTTGCAAGCGATGCTGCCGTTGTGGTTGCGCATGAATTTGAATTCGAATCACAAGCAGAAACAGGCTCAGCGGCTGTCGATTCTGTGGAGGGCGCTGGTGAAGGAGCCGATGAGGTTAAAGATGCTGCCGTTGAGGCTTCTAACGAAAGATCTGCCGATGATGAGATCGAATTCGAGTGTGAACAGAACGAGGAGGATGAACAATCTTGAAGAGCGCTGGGATTCGAGCTCGACATCTTGCTGGTCTCCTCTTCCATAAACTCCAATTTAATAGCAGCTGGTAGGTTTGTAGAGAATGTGGGCATTACCGACTTCTCAGCCGTAGTAACGGCTGCTGAATCTTCTAGTGGCTCATCCAGCGGTTCTTCTTTGATTTTGGTGAACAATGAGCACAGCGTAGATGTGTTGGTGGTTGTGGCAGTGATATTAGGATATTCCGAATTCTTGACTATGTCAAAAAGATCCTTGGCTGCAGCTATTGCTGTAGTTGTTGATGATATTTTGTGTTCCGTGTGTGTCGAATTGCTGCTGTCCAAGCTGGTGGTGGTGCATGTTGTGGTGCTCATGCTGGTGCTTGTAGCCAATTTTGGCGACGCTGACAGATTTGTGACGGAAGCAATGCTTACCAAAGCGGGTGTGGGTTTAGATGTTGTAATGCTGCTTACAGATGGTGGTGGCGCTTGTGTTGCAGTTGTAGATGCAGCAATGCTGATGAGCGGGGCAGCTAGTATGTTGTTGCTGCTGCAGCTAAACGCCGGCACAAGTGGTGGCGGTGTTGTTGGTGATGAAACTATTTTGTTGGCAGGGGCTGATATTTTTCCAGCCTTGCTAGTCGTCGTGGTGTTGTTCAGGGCTTTGGTGGCACTCTGCGTGACACAAACTTTAGGTGCACGCTTCTGATAGGGTTTGGCTAGAGCGGAGGGCTTTGTTTGAGCGATTGGAGCAGCCGTGCCCGTCGCACGCTGTTTGGTCGAAGCGGAGCCGCTGGAGATTGTCACCAATGGCGGCGGTTGGGAGCTAAGCGGCGGAAATTGGGCTGAATTTGCTTTGACGATGGCTAGCTTGGGCGTTGAAACTGGTGTCAGGCTGCTGTTGGCTGTGGAGTTGGTTGAAACTACAGAAAGTGGCGGCGGTTGTGTGGCAGTGACAAATGATTGATGCTGTTGTTGCTGCTGCTGATGTACCAACGCAATTTGTTGTTGGAAGAGCTGCTGCTGCTGCTGCTGCTGTTGCATTTCGTGAACATTCTGCTCCAATGACTGCTGACTACCGGCAGACACCATTTGTTGACCAAATATGGAACTCAAGGCAGGCATTGCTGCCTGAATGGGTTGCAGCGCAGGCAGCTGCTGTTGCTGCATTGCCATCGCCTTCTGTTGCTGTTGTTGATTATTGTTTGCAGCAATAGCGGCGGCCGCTTGTGCCAACATAGCTGGCAAGGATGCCGCGTTAAGCAGCAGTCCAGCAGGAGTCGCCATGAAGACGGGCTGTTGCATGTTGTTTGCGGCAGTATTCAAACGTTGCAGTTGTTGAAATTGTTGCTGTTGTTGGTTAGCAGCTACCGCAGCGGCAACCTGCTGTTGAAAAATTTCCTGAAAGTTGTTAGCATTGAGTGCAGCTGATGCAGTTGCGACATTCTTTTGTTGCTGCTGCAACTGCAGCTGTTGCTGATGATGCAATTGTTGTTGCTGTTTAAGCAAGAGTTCCTGCAAGTCGTTGGCATGCATGAAGTTAAACGGATTGATGTTGGCGGGTGTACCGCTGGCAGTAGCAACAGCAGAAGTTGCTGTTGTTGTTGTTGCAGTGGTGAATTGTTGCAACTTGAACACAGTGCCATTGAGAAAATATTGGGCAGCAGCGGCTTGTGCGGCCTGTGCAGTCGTGGCAGCAGCAGCCGCCTGCGCTGTTGATTTGTTGACCGCATTGCTGAGTTGCATGATGTTGGCGCCATTGGCAGCAGCCAGCAGCTGTGGCAATTGGACTAGATTCGGCAGCTGCACGGGCAGCTGATACAGCGTTGGTGCATTTGTAGGTGCATTGGTAGCAGTGGTTGCTGTAGCTGGCATTTTGACAGTTGCTGCTGCTGCGACTGATTGCTGCTTCAGCGAAGCTGTTTGTGCACTTGCGATGGCTGCTTGTTGTTGTTGTAATGGTGTAGCATTAGCTTGCGGCTGTTGTGTGCCCCCCACAGCTGTTGGCATGCGTATGGCTGTCAGCAGTACGGCGGGCTGCTGCTGCTTGGGCGCGATCTCCTTATTGCCGCTCATTTGATTGGGTTTCATGTCGGGAGTGCGTGGCGCGATTGCAACATGTTTCTTTGGCGATTTTCCGGTAAGATTTGCTGCTGCTGAATAATTGCTGCTGCACGTCGACGTGTTAGGTTTGCGTAGATTGGGTGCAACTTGGGCAATCTTTGTGGGTTTGCTGCGTTCGATCTTTTTCAAAGCGGGCACAGGCAAAGCGGTGCTGGGAGTGGGTGCTACTGTAATGTTGTTCGGTAAATTACCAGCAACAGCAGGGATTGAGGATGTGGTTACCTTCTGTTGCTGCTCACGTTGACTATTGTTCTCCTTGATTTGCGACAATATATTAAAGTATTTATTCAACGAGGCAGTGGTTGCAGGGGTGCTCATGGTCAGAGCTGTTGTGGTCATGCCACTGGAGACGCCACTCGAGTTGGGCACAAAATCCTGGCGCTTACTAAGCAGCTGCTGTGCCTTCATTTGCGACTTGAAGTAACCCGTAATCTTTGTTTGCGACTCTTCCAAGGCGGCCGCTTTCAGTCTTTTGGATGCGTTAACCATTTGAGAAGCATTCGAAATGGCCTGTGCCGCATTAAGGTGTGTTGGCGCAAAGGCGTTTTGAGCGTTCCCAGTGGAAGTGCGTGATTTTTTGATCAATCCATCATTGGCTGATGTCGAGTTGCGTTTTTTACTTTGTGAAGCAGCTGCAGTAGGAGCTGCTGTTGGTGTTGTATGTTGATGTTGAGTGGGCGCGTTCCATGGCCATATTGGTTGTGGTGTGATCGCCGACGCTGCTTGCTGGGCGCCAATTTTTTGCAGTGATGGCAGTTTAGTGTTCATATTATTGTTGGCAGTGTTGTTGCACGCATTCAATGGCAATGCTTTTTGTGCTGATTGTTGTTGTATTTGTTGCTTATGTTTATTGGAGGCAGTGTTGCTGGCAGTAGCATTATTTGTGGCACTAGCAGCTGCAGCGAGTATTGTTTGTGGCGCCATCTTTTTATTTGTAAGTAGCTGTTGGTCCTCAACTAAATTCGCTTGCGGGCTAAATGGTGAACCAGGATCCGATGCATCTTCACTCGAGGCAGTGCTGGAATCAGTGCAGCTAAGCGATGTTGCAACGCCACTGTAAAGAAAAAAATAAAAAATTAATCAATGCTCCAGCAATAATACAGAAAGAAAATCTTAATACAGGTTTTTTAGTTGCTATGAGTGGCGATTTTATTCTAAGCATTAGCCTGCATTTTTACTTATAACTTCTCACTCAGGTATTCTAATTTAGCTGCACTAGATTTTTGTTAATTTAAATTATTATTTTGTACATAATTATAAACAATTTCCCAATTTCCACAACAGCCCGCTTGCGTTTGTTTGTAAACATATGTTTAAGCATCTGTCAAAATGTGAGCTACTAAAATGATAGCACGCAGTGTTGCATTTAATTACACCAGCATGCCTGAAAGTATGCAATTAAAAGCATGCTAATGATGCTTCCAAATAAACACACACAGTTGAGGCCAGATCATGGAGATTTTTATGTTAACATTTGGTTCTTTTAATAACGATTTAATGATTGTTTCATAAAATAAATATAATCTGAGCACTAAGCAACTAAATTGTCTGTATTCTCAACAGAGTTTGGGATTACGCATATAAGGATTACGATTACCACTTTACCACGCTTGCAGTAATCCCAAAATAAAAATAAAATGCGACCACAATTAAAGTAATCCCCTCATTGAACGATCTCAGATTAAGATTTCAGTAATCGTACTCATTTTTGCCGTTTGGATCCATTTGGATACTTATTTCATTCAAAAATTGATGGATAAATGTTTTTTTGTAAATGTTTTTTTTTGTAGATACTTCTTTTTAAGCCTCAGTGTAAGTTTGGATACTTTTTTGAAAAAAACTCTTTTTTAATATATGTGAATATATGTTTTTGTAATTTTTTAGATTATAAAAAGCAAGCAGTCCCTTCAATTCGACAAAAACGTTAAGACAAATGATGACATTAAGACTTTTTTGGGCAATATTTTCTTATAAAAAAAATGCATTAAAGCAACCTTTTTGTTTAATAGCCAGCTCTTTACAAATAACTTTTAAATTTTGTGAAAAATATTTTTAGTCTACCATAGCTCAGCTGTTGATGAATTTTTTTTTCTGATTTAAAACTAGCTAAAAACGATAAGACTAATATATTTTCATTGGAAATGGTAGAAAATATTTTGTTTTTCAACATTCTTACAAATGAAAATATATGAACTTCTTAATTTAAGATGACATTGCACGTTGAAAAAAATTTAAAAACTTAATTTAAGACATTTATTGTGTGTTTGGCTGAAAACTAAAAAATTGGAGCGAGTTTTAAAAAAAATCTGTTATTTTTAACCTTTAAGACTCCCCAAGCGATTGCAAATTGTAACGAAACTTAATATTTCTAGTATAGGATTTAGCGACAAGTACTCTTATTAATATGCAATTTAAATTTTTCGTTTCCGATGAATTGGGACCAAAATATCCTAGACATCTAGCGAGACGAAGATGTATTAAAAACAAAAACAAAACTTTTTTGGAACATTGTTTTTTTGCATTATTTACGTTAATAAAGTTATATCGTCTTTTTACAGTAAGTGTTTTAAATTATTTTTTTATTTTTCTTTTTCAACGAGCAATTTTAGCTTAATATAATTAAAAGGCAATAGCAACCTATATAATTTATTTTACACTAGACTGAATAAGTTGTTTAATTTTGTTCCTTTTTTATGAAATTACATACTGTTTTGTATATTGCTTTTGTAAAAATATTATACTAATAAAATTAATGTAATCAAAGAGCAATAGCAACGCAAATAAAAACAGAAGTATTGAATTTTTCTTTTAATCTTATTATGCATATTTGGTTTTTTATTATTATATTTCAATGAAAATATTTGTTAGTCTTAAAATTAAATAAATAAAATTGTTATTGAAGCTTAAAAAAATGGGTTTTATTATTTAAAAATATTAAAGTTGTATTTTTTGTGTTTAAAAAGTGAATATATTATTGGTTTTTGGATTCGTACTTTTAAAAATGCCAGAATTACGACTACCTGTAATTGTAATCATGTTTATTACTTTATAAGGATTACTGTAATCGTTTGTGAGGAATACTTTTATAATCCAACTTCTGACATTTCGTTGGCATACTTTACAAAAATTCAAAAAGTGCTTTTCGTTTTAAATCGATTTATAATATATGAGTAACGTATGTGCTCTACATCACGAGAACAATCTGCGTTCATATGTAGTTACCAGAGAGTCCAATCCCGGAAGCTTTTCTCGATCTCGGGATTAGCTCAGGACCAACAATTTAAAGAAGTAAGTAATTAATTAAAAAAATAAGTAAAACGTTTTTAATACAATTTTGTTAGTATCTATTACTTGAAACTAATAAATGTAATCATATGTTCGTGTGCAAATGAAATTAATTCATTGTAACAAGTAAATTTCCACATTGAGCGCAGTTTTATCGGAATTTTGTGTAATTTTTTAGCATTAAATTTGTGATTTATTTAGTTTACTTTGAAATGACATTAAAATCATAAACATATAAGTTTATAAACACATAAGTTGGTTGTACTTAAAAAACTTCACTTCGAACAGTTCTTATAATTTTTGATTGTTTTTTTTTAACAAAATACAATTATGAAGAAGTTATCATTTTGTTTTCAATTTAGTGAAATGCTTGAAGTACAACCAACTTTTAAAATCATGTTCTTTTTAAAATCATGTTTATGATTTTGATGTCATTGAAAAGAAAATGAAATAAATCATAAAACTGATACTAGAAAAAATTTTGGTTTATTACGCAAAGTTCAGAGAAAATTGTGCTTAATGCGGAAATTTAGTAATTTCAACGGATTGATTTCAGCTTCACAAGAGCACAGCTCGAGAATGGATAGGTCGGCTGGGTTTGTTGATACACCTTTAGAAAAGTAATTTCATTATCATAGTCATTTCTTTAAACGTGAAACGGTGAAAAAATTAAAAAAAAAACATTTTAAAAAAGCGAAAGAAATTTAATAAAATTACGCTCACGCTTATGTATGCGCAAGAGAGAATGTACACACATATGTACACTAAGGCGCCTCACGAAAAAAAGTTGTTCGGAATGGTTTTAAATAACCTCAAAAAATCGAGTTTTTTTGTAAAAATATTAGCTGGTAAATAAAAAAAAAGATTTTTTTTTACGTGGGACCAAAAATAATGCGGATTTTAAAAATTTTTTTACTTTTTATATTATTTTCACAAAAATTCAAGTAACTTAATTATTTTTAATGCGATTACCGTTTATTACACTCCCGAAATCCGGGTTTCCGGACGATTTAAGCCTCTTTAAATCCCGGGATTGTCTTTCCGGGATCCCGCGATTTTTAAATAAAAAATTTTTATTGTAAATGCATACATTTCATTTTAAGTTGATATGAATATAGAATTGGAAAAACCTTTTGTTGAGGCTGAAAAAGATTGTTAGGACAATGAGTGTAAATCACTGCAGCAAAGACTTTGCAAAGTTTTAGAAGAAGTGCAACATCGGGAAGTAAGCTATGTATTTAAAAATTGTCAGATATTCTGTCTTAGAAAATAATTTCTTTTTGTGGTGAAGGCAATCGTGATCGAAACTTACAAATTGCTTACGATTATTGTACAACTATTTCTACAACTAGCATAGAATCAGAACGGTGCTTCTCATCAGCGGGTTATATTTGTAATAATATCCAAACAAAACTCTTCAATAAAAAATAAAACGCGTTGATCAGCTTAATGTTAACTTTAAAAATAACTAAAACAAAAAATTTAATTTTGTAAAGTCTTTTCCAACCTTAATTTGCCTTAAACACAAAAAAATCATAAAGACGATGTTAAAAAAAAGTGTAGAATTTATATAGTAATACCTTAAACTGATCTGTATTTTATATTTTTTTTCTTTAACCCCTTCAATTTCTAGGCTAAACTTAAAACAAAACAATTTTATTGAGGTAATATTCCTATAATTTAGGTCCTTCAAAGATGAAAAAAACATAAATTTGGTTTTAACCTGCGCTACTTGCGTTTTGCAAGCTTGTACAAAGAAAAAATTATTTTGTTCCTGTTCAGTACAAAATCGAAAATCCAACTGACTTTTATGTCAAATATATCTCTAAATTTATTTTTATCATGTTGGTTCATCTTTTTTTCATGGAACCAAACAATTTGATTTAAACCAGGGACCGAAAATAACTGTTATATTACAATTTTCAGATGAAAAAGGCATAACGAAAAAGTGGCCGGAGGACTTTTTTATGTATACCATTATTATTGTAATGGCAGCAGCTTCGCAAATAATAAATGCCTTTTAAATTTTTGACTGTTACTATAAATATTAAAATTAACTGTTATTTTTTGCCTTTTATTTTTTCGGGCAAAAATAACTGTTACTTTTGACTTTTATTTTTTAGGTCAAAAATAACAGTTATTTAGTGCCTTTTATTTTTTCAGTCAAAAATATCAGGCAATTTGTATTTTTTCAAAGGCCGAATAAATATTTTAAAACTAAAAAGTTTTATAGCTCAAAATGTGCGCGCTGATGAGACGATAAAAATTGCATAAAACTTTTTTTTGCCTTTCACGTGGCCTTTAAAAAAATTCAAATTGCCTGATATTTTTGACCGAAAAAATAAAAGGCATAAAATAACTGTTATTTTTGACCAAAAAAATAAAAGTCAAAAGTAACAGTTATTTTTGCCCGAAAAAATAAAAGGCATTAAATAACTAGTATTTTTGTCGGAAAAAATAATAGTAAAATGATAA
The DNA here is from genome assembly GCA_963920525.1 of Dichetophora obliterata. NCBI lineage: Eukaryota > Metazoa > Arthropoda > Insecta > Diptera > Sciomyzidae > Dichetophora > Dichetophora obliterata. The sequence continues at coordinate 232,546,430 of OY986437.1, read as the reverse complement.
CTGTTAATATCTGACTTTTTTGATAAAAACCATAACCGGTACGGTCCCTGATTTAAACAAAAGCTTTGCATAAAAAATACATATAAAAATGACTTTCTGATGTGTTCAAAATATTGGGCAAATCCACTGAAAGGGTTAAATTAATACAATTTGCTAGTCATTAATATATTTAAAGTTTTGTGTGTTTATTAGTAATAAGGGTATTCGCAATTATGTGGTATAGTTGTGTTGTTTTTTTTTGCCATAGTGGAAAATCACAAACATGAGCACCCTTTAAAATAGAATTTGTGGTTGCGAACCTCCCAGTTGAACCACCCAAGTTTAACTTGCATTTTGAGCTTCTTTCATTTTTGCAATTAGAAAATAACTGGCAACCAATCAGTTGTCTATGGAACCTTAAAAACCACGTTCGTTAAACATATCATTGGGCTACTTAAAATAACCACACTTTTAATTTTTAAAGATTTCATGTAAAACAACATAGAATATAAAAATCGTTCGTTAAAGTGTGGTATCAATACCACGGGGTTTTTTTAACTACACTGAAAACAACGCAATTGTGATCACTTGAAACCAAAAAGCTAAAATGTAAGCGAAAAAGCTAAAATGGATGCTGTAGTATTTCTTTTGGTTTAAATTCTAGTACAGAAGAGTTTTAATTGTGAGTTAGTATCTGCAAAGTTTGAATTTTAAACTGCAAGGTTTAAAAAAAATGAAGTAATAATTGAGTGGGACTAAAATTTAGTCCGCGATTTCTTACCGTGTAGTACTAGAGTGCTATCCAATACAGGACAAAAAAGTTTAAAGCTTTCTTTGCTTTTTTACATTTTTAACAACAAAAAAGGCGTACGAACGTTACGTGCGCGACCTTGGAAATGACCATATATTAAATAAATACGATTATTTCAAAAAAACAAAACATTATTTAAATTTATATAATTTTTTTACTTTAATTTCTTATATTGTTATTTTATATTGTTATTTTTCTTAAAAATAAATCTTTTAAAAAAAATAAAGTTAGAATTTAAACTCGACTTTTGTTTCAAGGATTACAATTTTTTTAAATACGTTACCAAAGAAACGTGGCCGAAGAAAGGTTGGGAACCGCTTATCTAATTGATTTAGTTTTGCAATGTCCATATAAAAAGTATGAAAATAAATAAAACATTTTATTAATTTTACAATTAAAAAAACACTGCACTCATTTTAACATTGAACATATTTTATGTGCTCTTCTAATTGAATTAGTATTTCAATGTTCATATATAAGTGTATCACTCATTTCGTGCAAGATCCATGTAAGACTCAAAATTTGAAATTTTTCAGGTGACCGTTTTAACTTTTGGGAAACCGGAGACGAACCTTTACAGGGTAACATGTCTGACTGTCTCAACCTGGCGAGGCCAGCGTAATCCTTGTGAAATCTCCTCAAGTCGACTCAAACCCCCCGCATGGTATTTCCTGGGCAACGTCAAAACTGACAACCGTTAGTTTGGTGGCTAATCTGAGCGGCGGCCTTCCTAGGCTTAAAACAGGTTCTGCGTCGGGTTTTAAGCCCACCCGTAAAAACCCATTTCAATGAAAACAAATAAGAACAGAAGAAAACTGATCCCCAAATCTGATGACGACTTCCGTACCTGGAATGTCCGAACCCTTTATTGGGAAGGTGCCTCTATCCAACTGACTGATGTTTTGGAAAGATACAAAGCTGATATCACTGCCATCCAAGAAATGCGATGGAATGGACAGGGTTGCATTCGGCATGCACCATGTGATATCTACTACAGCGGCCATGCGGAGAAACACGAGTTTGGATGCGGATTTGTAGGTGGCAAGAGACTACGGCCCCACGTCCTGCGATTCACACCTGTGAACGAACGACTAGCCATAAGCCGCATCAAGGTTAAATTTTTCAATATAAGCCTAATATGTGCGCACGCTCCGACAGAAGACAAGGATGATGAGATAAAGGAAATTTTCTACGAGCGCCTTGAAAATGCTTACGAGCGCTGCCCCCGTCACGACGTAAAAATCGTACTTGGTGACTTCAACGCTAAGGTGGGCAAGGAAAATATATTTGGTCCAACAGTCAGAAAGTTTAGCCTCCACGACAACACCTTCGATAACGGAATGAGGCTGATTGACTTCGCCGCAGCACGAAACATGGTCGTAAGTAGCACTAGATTCAAGTATCTCAATATTCATAAAGCCGCCTGTATGTCCCCTGATCAAAAAACAAAAAATCAAATTGATCACGTTTTGATCGACGGAAGGCATTCTTTCAGTGTTTTGGAATGTACGCACGATCCGTGGTGCAAACATTGAATCGGATCACTATCTTGTCACAGCCAAGATCCGTACACGTCTTTGCGCAGCTAAAAAAAGCAACCCTACACAGAGAAAGCTAGACGTCGACAAGCTGCTATCGAAACAGACAGCCCAAGCTTTCGCCACTCGACTCTCACTCCTGCTTCAAAGCACTCCTCCAATCGATGATATATGCGCGCAGTGGACACAAATTTCCAACTCCATGCGTGCGGCTGCTGAAGAGGTGAGTGGCTACCACCGTCCTCGCCGAAACCGGTGGTACGACCAGGAGTGTCGCGACGCCACTGCAGAGAAAGACGCCGCCTACAAAGCCACCCTGCAGTCAGTTGTAACGCGCGCTGCTAAGGAGTGATACAAAGAAAAGAGGAGGGAAGAGAGACATATTTTCAGGCGGAAAAAAAGAGAGGCAGAAAAGAGCGAGCAGGAGAAGATTGAGATGTATGGTGACAGGAATGAGGCCCGAAAATTTTTCGAAAAAATAAGACGCATTGCCGATGGTTTTAAAACCGGGGCCTCTTTCTGCAAGAATGAAAACGGGAACCTAGTGACAGATGTCCAGAGTACACTGACGTTATGGAGGGAACACTTCTCTAAGCTTCTAAATGGCGACGCTGACAACAATCACGCCAATAAAGATGATATTCCGGAGACCCCAATTGCGGATGACAGCGTCGAGGTTCCGATTATGATGAAGTTCTGACAGCTATAGCTCGGCTTAAAAATAACAAAGCCGCGGGAGCTGATGGCTTACCTGCTGAGCTGTTTAAGAACGGAGGCGAAGCTCTACTTCACGAGCTTCTATGCAGAATATGGTTGAAAAATGCATTCCAAACGATTGGAATCTCAGTGTGCTTTGCCCAATCCACAAGAAAGGCGATCGCACTATCTGTGCCAATTACGGTGGGATAAGCCTTCTTAATATCGCATACAAGGTCCTGCCGAGCGTTTTATGTGAAAGATTGAAGCCCATTGTAAACGAACTGATCGGATCTTATCAGTGTGGCTTCAGACCTGGAAAGTCCACCATCGACCAGATTTTCACGCTACTACAAATCTTGGAGAAGACTCAAGAAAAGCAAGTCGACACCCACCATCTTTTTGTCGACTACAAAGCCGCCTTCGACAGCCCAATAAGGAAGCACCTGTACTCCACCATGTCTGAATTTGGTATTCCTGCAAAACTAATACGACTCTGCAGGATGACACTGAGCAACACCAGCAGCGCAGTTAAAATCGGGAAGGACCTCTCCCCACCATTTATTACCAAACGAGGTTTCAGACAAGGTGATTCCTTATCGTGCGACTTTTTCAACCTAATAATGGAAAAGATCATCCGAGCTGCTGATCTGAGACGTAGTGGCACAATATTCTAAAAGAGTGTTATGCTGCTTGCGTATGCTGATGACATCGATATCATTGGCCATAATACGCGCGAGGTCAGTGCAGCATTTTCCAGATTAGAAAGAGAGTCAAGTCGAATGGGTCTGGCAGTGAATGCAGATAAGACGAAATACTTGGTGTCAACAAACAAACAGTCCCAGCGTCTTGGAACAGTTGACAATACCTCCTTCGAGGATGTGAAGGACTTCGTTTATCTGGGATCCAGCATAAACTCAAGCAACGACATCAGCATTGAGATCAAACGAAAAATAACTCTTGCCAACAGGTGCTACTTTGGGCTCAGTAGGCAATTGAGAAGCAGAGCCCTCTCTCCATGAACGAAAATCACGCTCTATAAATCGCTCATCATGCCCGTCCTACTTTATGCATCACAAACCTGGACGCTGAGCAGTTCAGATGAAAAGACTTTAGGAGCATTCGAGAGAAAGATTCATCGTAAGATCTACGGACCAATCTGCGTCAATGGCGAGTACCGAATACGGTGGAATGATGAACTGTACGAGCTGTACGCTGACATCGACATAGTCAAGCGCATTAAAATCGAGCGGCTTCGCTGGCTTGGTCATGCTCAGCGCATGAAAGACGATGTTCCAGTGAAGAAAACATTCGATTCGGTACTCAGCGGAGGTCAACGCAGAAGAGGACGACCGCATCTTCGTTGGAAAGACCAAGTAGAGTGTCCTCTGTCTTATGTCCTATGGCTGGCGCATATTCTTAGATGAGGCCAAGACCGACATACGGTTTTAGCGCCAACTAAGTAAGTAAGAAAGTAAGCTTACAATTTGTGGATAAGGTTTGTGTTAATATCAGCATCACTAAGTGGTAAAGTGTTTAACATCAAAACAAGTAATTGTCAGCATAAATAATATAAACGTGTATATCCGCCATTTTCATAAGTAAAGCACTTATAATATTTATATTTGTTTTTTATTTATTGTTTACAGAAGAACCTTATCAAATTTCACACAAAGTTGTCTGTCACTTGTTGCAATTTCATATATTCCCTTTCGCTTGTGTATCTTTTTCATCACGGACCACTATTTAATCGCTTATCAGCTATAGAAACACTAGTTTTCGCAAAAGTAAGTATTTTGGAATGAAACACTGTGACGTCAGAAAAAGTGACTCTTTGTCACAATAGTTTCAGAACCGAGCTACTGTTCAAAAACTTTAGGAATACAAAGAAGTTTGCAGATTGGCCTGTAGTTGCAGACATCATGTTTCGGAACCGATTTATAAATTGAAACAATAGCGAGATTTGTCGTCCAAGCGTCCAAGAAGTGGCTAGATGTAAGGGACATATTAAAAAGTATAGACAGTGGAAATGATACTGGTTCAGCACAATTCTTAAAAAAAAATGGCGCGATGCAATCGTGACCTTCTTTAGTATTCATACTAAGACTTTTTAAGGCAGATCTAAGCACATCAATACTTAAGGCGGTATATTATTTATTTGTACACCACCTATTTGTATTTAGACTCGGTGGTAGAAACCTTTGAAAATATGTTAGTAAACTAATCTAAAATAATCTGCGAAGAAGTTACAAATTGTACTTGTACTAGGGCGTTCAAGATGCTGCCGATCTCTAAGGGACGGCACCACCACTCTTCAAATGCATGCCATTTTTGACGGGTCGCAACCTTAGCATAAACACACCAAACATGTTAAATCAATCTGTTCATGAATAATGACGTTACAGTGTTCTAAATAAAACAATTTTTAGTATTGTTATAAAAATAGATAAAGAAGAACTTCGTGCCTTGATTTAGCATTACTTTTTGCGTAACAAAAGTGCAATAGAAACAAAAGAAAAGCACGATAAATATTATGGTGAATCTGCTTTGTTGTAATTAATCATAGTATATTGGAGTGCAAAGTTCAAAAGAAGTCGAATCAGCACAATAGACGAACACGCCGGGGAAGCTCTAAAAACACTACAGAATGTATTGGAAAAATCCACGATTTCATATTAGACATTCTGAAAGTGAAAGTGCGTGAGAAAGCTACAGCCGTAGACATATTAAGTGGGTCGGTGGTTTCAATTTTACATGAACAATTCGGTATGAGAAAGCTGATTGCAAGATGGGTGCCGCGTTTGTTAAGAATCAATCAAAAACATGAACCTGTTCGCACTTCGTAACAATGTTTGGACATGTTTAAACAAAATACGACTGAGTTTTAATAATAATGACCATGGATGAAACATGGATCTACCACTGTACACTAGAATCTAAGGAATCAGCAAAAGAGCTGGTAGGCGTCCAAGTGGAAGTGCACCAAAGCGAGCGAATACTCAACAAACGGCCGGAAAGGTGTTGGCGCCTGTTATTTGGGATTCATCGTCTATTTGAGAAAAGGAAAATAATCAACAACGACTATTACTCAAAACTATTGGACCAATTGAAGAACGAAATCGAAAACAAACCGCACCATTTATCGAAGAAAAAAAACCATATTTTTGCAAGACAATGCTCCAGCTCACAAATCGACCGAAACCATGGCAAAATTGGTCTTCATCTCCCATATTCTCCGAATTAGGTCCCCGGCGGCTATTATCCAAAATTGAAAAGGTTGGCTCCAGGGAAAGAGATTTGCGAAGAATCAACAGGTCACATTGGAAACTGAAGCGTATTTCGGAGATCTTGAGAAATATTACTATTAAGAGGGCAGCGCAATGTTAGAAAACCTTTGGAATAAGTGTATCGAGCTGAAGGGGACTGTGTGGAAGAATAAACAATAATTTTGGCAAAAACCGTGTGTCTTCTTTGCTATGCCGGCAACATTTTGAACGGCACCATTGGCTTTTCTTTAGTTGTTTATAAAAGTCCAAAAATGCTTGCTACTCTGTTTTAATTTACTTTCAATTGAAGATATATAAGAGTTAAATAAGAATTTATTGAGAAAATCGAACTCCTTTTAGATTGATGGATAGATAAGCTAATTAAAGCATTGGATTATATTGATTATCTCTGAACCGTTTGTAAGATTTGTTTTTTTTTATTTTTAGGGACCCAACTGCACAAACAATCATTAATGACTCAAACAAAATAGTCATACATATCATCAAGATCCATGCCTTATATATTATCAGACCAGGAGACTGAATTCAGAGCTCTAATTAATACGCCAAAATTAGCTTTATTATAATCGTTCAAAAAATAAACACTAGGCGCTTAAATTTAAATAGTTATAAAAAGAGAATTCCAAACCTAATGGTACGTGATGCAGAGAAATATTTAAGATCATTAAAAATATTAATTTAAACCAAATCCAACTGAGCGAAGAAATCCAGCGCCTCCGTTTCAGTATTTACGTTGAAGGGCATGAGATAAAACTTGTCACATACACGTTTTCAAACGAGTGCACTTACAATTTTATATATGAGTATTATAGAGATGAATTGAACTAGCAGGAGTATATAACTCGAGATAATGAAAGTTCAAAATTAGATCTAAATTTAACTTTCACAATTACTTGATCAACATTTAAACTATTGACATCATAATAACACTGTTGATGATGTGGAAGATCAAACTGACGACTCAAAAAATAATTTCGAATTGCTATTAAAACTCCACCCCCTCTCGATAGGCCAGTAGAATTCGGACAACGATCTTTGCGAAAAACACTGGGAAAAGCGATGCTAATAGTTTTTGAGGTAAAAAGCTTATCGGTAAGCCAAGTATCTGTAAGAGTAATATGTAATATCTAGGGATGGTAATCCCGGGATCCCGAGACCTTTTTTAAAACCCGAATATCCCGGGATAATTCGATTCGAATCCCGGGATTGTTGAAAACAATTTTTTTAATATCTAATTTTTCTAAAATCTAATTAAATCTAAAATTTTTCAAACTACATATATCCCCTTTCAACGATCAACGATCGAACTAACAAGCATTGAGGCGGAGCGATGCTTCTTCTCTGCAGGTCTTATATGCAATAAATTAAGGTCTAAGTTAGGGAATGAAACCATTAATGCTTTAATTTCATAAAGATCGTATTTTGATCAAAAGAAGGAATATTTTTACTAAGCTCTAAATAGAAAGAGTATTTTATTTTTTGTTTACTTAAATGTATTGACTTTTCGTTTTAATTTGAATGTGCTATAGCATATAAATAAAGGTAGGTTTTAGGTCAAAGTGGTTAAAATTAAGGCATATTTTAGAAGATGTTTTTTTTATTACATACACAAAAAATTTAATTTGCATGTTAATTTTACATCATCACGCTGATCGCCTGAAAATTAAATGTTTTTCGAAGACAGACTCTTGAATGCACATCTTTTACCAAAATAGAAAATTAAGAAAATTACGAAGCGTGGAAAAAAATGGAAAAAATTGACATTATATTTGACCATATTGTTGCGTGTAAAACCAAGAAAAATTTTCCAAAGTCGCTCATTTTGGTAAAAGATGTGAAGAATTATAACAGGAACAGATTAAAAAAATTTTCATTCGTCAATTAGTTTGTTTTCAATTAGTATTAGTAGCCAGTTTTGAAAAAGTATGTTTAAAAAAAAATCGTGCTTAAAGTTACTCTTCTTAGTTTAATTTACTCTGGCGCACCAGGTTTTAAGCGCTGTAGAATCTGTATTATAAGCGGAATTGATTTATTGAAGGATAATTGAACAATAATCAATCTTAAAAAAAATTTAATTTTAAAACAATTGCTGTTTAAATACTGATTTAAATTATTTTATGTAAACAGTTACTGCTAAAGCTTAGTATGCTGTAGGAATAAAAATGCTGTAGTAACTTGCAAAATTTTGGTGTAGACTCAACACTAACACATACTTACCATAAAGTGTTTGTTGAATGTGTTAGTTGAACGTTATTGTGGAATGTCAAATTTCCACGCCAATTCAATGTGCGGCCATATAAAAGGCAGCGAAATTTTGACATATTAACTCTCCAATCATGGTTGTGAACTTGGCTGCATTGAACAATTTTTTCGGTTCAACAGCGTACTAACCAACAACAAAAAAAATTTCGGTACCTTTTCGCTGTCAAAAAAGCGATGCATTACTTATGTAAGATTTTTTCGCTTCTACAGCATACTAAGCTTAAGCCGAAAATATGTATTTGTGCATGCATTACAAAAACTATGTTATAAATTACTGAAGATATATGATTGGTCAAATTTTATGTTTGGTTTTTTTTTTTGTTGAATTGGTACAAATTGTGTTTCTTTGTTATATCAATTTAATACAGAGTATATACTTTAAAAGAATAGAAGAGAATGTGTTGCACTTTAGGCAAAAAAATAACGAAATAAAAACTTCTTGAATTTCGGGACGATCCCGGGATCCCGGGATTATATTTTCAGTTCCCGAATATCCCAGGATCGAAAAAACTCCAAAATTTGCCATCCCTAGTAATATCGTTTTTACAAGAATAGGAAGCTAAAAATAAATCAGATAGCTTAGTTCTTAACGCACCCACATTTTGATAATAAAAAGAATTATTAATAGTAAAAGCAGAATTTATTATATAAAAAATACATGAATTCTATAGGGACTGATATAAGGTCAAACCCGAAATTTTTTTGGGTATTTCTGAAACCTAAGCGTAAAAGTGTTGGTATAACAATGAAATACGAGGGAAGCAAAGCTAATAGTATACAAGATATTTGCGATTTGTTTGCATTATTCTAAGGATCTGTTTTTGACAGTTTCGATAAGATACATCCTAATATTCATTCACATGTGGAGCAAATTACTACGAGGGCAATTTGAGATGTTAGTGAATTTTTTTATTTCCCGCGTAGTAACTTTAAATGCAACACTGATCCTGCAAACTACCATCCATGGCATAATTACTGACAAGGTAGTAGCGTAGACTGGCTTATTTCCCACGAGCAGCGATGGGTAGTTAGTTGTCAAAATTAGCTGTTCATGATATTAATCAAAGAAATGTGAAAAATAAGCAACGATTTAAACATAGCTAGTTTATCGCAGCAAACTTAAAAAATTCCAATAAACTTCGCGAACAAATTTAATGAATTAAAGAAAAGTTAAAAATAAACATTCCAATAAACTTCGCGAACAAATTTAATGAATTAAAGAAAAGTTAAAAATAAGCAGTCAACACCAGCAAACTACAACTCCTTGAGCAGTTTTTGACAAGTACCAATCGCCAACAAACTGTCACGGCTACCTTGTCAAATAATTATACCATGCTACCATCTGTTAATAGAATACTTCTAAAATTTCAGCTTGCTGCGTAGCTTAGTTCGTGTTTGGCAGCCATTGAGAGCAGACCATAATGCGAATTTTGGCGAAATTGGAAGAAATTTAATTTCGTGTGCTTATCAAGCATTCTTTTTTGCGCAAAAAACCATCAGCTAAACCAAGGAAAGGCGTGATAAATACTATGAGGACTCTGCACCATCGATTGAATTCCGATGCAGTTGTACAAGCACAAGTGACGCCGAACATTTTGGTCGCCCAAATGAGGTGACCACACCAGAAATGGACACTAAAATTAACGATATCGTGTTGGCCGACTGCAGAGTTAAAGTGCGCAAGATTGTTGAGGCCGTAGGCACCTCAAACGAACGGTTATGGAACAATTTGCGAAATCATTTGGATATGAATAAATTATCCACACGATAGGTGCCGCGTTTGCTCACGCTCGACCATATGCGCGACCGTGTGACTGATTCAAAGGCGTATTTGGCGATGTTGAACAAAGATAAGAAGGATTTTTCCCGTCGATTAGTAGCCGTGGACGAAACATGGATCCTACACACCAGAGACAAAGGAACAGTCGAAACAGCGGATTTCACCGACCGAACATGCTCTGAAGAAGGGGAAGACGGTGCTATCGGTCGGAAAGGTTATGGCGACAGTATTTTGGGATAAACGCGGTATTATCTGCATCGATTACCTTCTACTGAAAAGAACGATCAATAGAGAATACTATGCAGCCGAATTGGATTGTTTCAACGATGCTTTGAAAGAGAAACATCCCCATTCAGCGAGAAAAAAAGTGCTCTTCCATCAAGACAATGCGCGTGTTCACACATACCCACCTCCTATGACAAAATTCCATGAATTTAAGTATAAACTCCTTCCTCATCCAGAATACTCTCCAGATTTGGCATCCTCCGACTTTTTTCTGTTACCAAGCCTAAAGAAATGGCTCGGCTTTCGCCTAAAGAAATGGCTAAAGAAATGGCTCGGAAAAAGATTCACCACCAGAGAGGAGCTCATCACCGAAACGGAGGCCTTTTTTGAGGACCTTCCGAAAACGTATTTTTCGGATGGGATCGAAAAATTGGAGGAACGTTGGACGAAGTGTATCTAGCTAGGGGAAGACTATAATGCGAAATAAAACGTTTTTTCGCCGTAAAATAATTTCTTGCTTAATTTTTCACGGAACTATCAAATGACCCTCGTAATATTGGCCACTTCGTTATATCTGAAGAGGAAGTATATTAGACTCTCAAGACACTTGATTTAAATAAAGGAGCCGGTTTTGATTTGTTCCCTCCGTTATTTTTGAAAAGTTGTGCTCATTCGCTATATGTTGCTTTAACGATAACTTTTAATAAATTTCTTTCGAATGAAGTTTTTCTTGAGGAGTACAAAACTGCTTATATCTCGCCGATTTTTAAATCTGATCAAAAACATCTAGTGGAAAACTACAAACCGATTGTTCAGCTATCGGTTATACCAAAGGTGCTAGATAAAATTGTAAATAACCATTTATTTAACACAGTTAAAAACCACATAGCAAACCAGCAACATTGCTTTTTGTTGGAAGATCCACAAGCACTAATTTAGCTTTATTTTCTCATTTTTGCATAAAACCTCTAAAAAATGGATCGCGGATCGATGTGTTATATATCGACTTTGCAAAAGCGTTTGCTAGTCTAAGCTGTAAGACTCTTCGCTAAATGGGAATTCACTCTTATTTTTTGAGATGGTTATGCTCATACTTGTCAAGTAGAAGATTAGTAGTCAAGTATCATTTTCAAAAGCAATAGATGTAAAATCGGGGCTTTTGCAAGGTAGCACTTAGGCCCTCTTTTGTTTATTTTGTTCAGAAACGATTTGTCTCTTACATTCACTTCATATAAAATCTTGCTTTATGCAAATGATTTAAAACTGTTTAAAATTATAAACAATCTTGAGGACTGTTACAATTTTCAAAATGATATTAACCTACTTATTACCTGGTGTAGCATAAATGGAATGAATTTAAACTTTTCTTTATGTCATATTTTAACATATTCTCGCAAACAATTGTCCATAACTACAATTGTTTTTATAATTTCAATATTACTTTCACACGCGTCGAATCTGGGAATATGCCATAGCTCTGGGAATATGCCATATCCAGAGCTAACTCACAACTCGGTTTTCTAAAGCGAAACTCTAAAGAATGGGAACAGACCTATTCACGTTAAAATCAATTTTCGTGAGTCTGGTAAGATCTATTTTTGAATACGCGAACATAATCTAGAATCCCTATGAATGTGACATAAAGCGAATCAAGAAAATTCTAAAACGGTTTACGAGATTCGCTCTTAGACGATTATATTCGTGGGAAAATATGCCTGCATATAGTGATCGTTGTAAACTATTCGGCTTGCAAAGCTTGGCGCAATACGCAGATTGTCTATTCGGCTTGCAAATTAGACGCAATACGCAGATTGTCTTATTTATTAAAGACATCCTAGATAACAAGGTTGACAGTCCAGAACTGCTTGCTCTCATTCCATTTTACGCTAAAACAAGATCTCTAAGAGCAACAACTTTATTTTATATACTAGCTGATATACCCGGTGTTACTCGAGAGTCATTTATGTAAACATTTTGACATACACTTCTCGATTAAATATTTTTTAAATTCTGGAATAATGAAAACATGTTGAATTTTATTTGTAAGCTACCGTTAGAAAGGTAATTGAACGAACTTTAATCCAAAAAATTTGGTTAAATCTCTTGCGGTGAGCTAATTGAACTCAAAGAAGGGGTACGAAAAACATATTTTAAAAATTAAAAATAATTTTTAAATTTACTTAATCTTAAAGCTAGCAAAATTACCTTTTCAATAATATAAAAAAACTTAGCAAAAACTAAGTACATTGCTATCAGAAGATTTTATATAATCCCTCCAGGAAATGTCAGCATTTCCGGATGTTACCAGGAAACATTCCATGGAATGTAGGAAGCATTCCCCTTCCACACTCCATTGCTTTTTTTACATATCATGTCATTAGAGGGAAATATTCCTCTCCACTGTGTTAAAAAGTAAATTGGAAGCAGTCCTCTCCCCTGTTCTGAAAATTAATGTGGGAACACTCCTCTCCCTTGTTATTAAAATGCCCGGCCAGGATTCGAACCCGGGACCCCTGAGCGACAGTTAAGCGAGCTACCACTAGACTATTGAGGCCGCCCAATAAAACATATTTTTTTTTTTAAACAGTAAAAATTAATTCTGTAAAGAGCGGCTAGGAAACAATGACATTAATATTTTCTGTTGTCATTGCTTGACAATTAATAAAAGTTCCCACATGCATTCTTAAAGAAGCGGTTTGGAAACAACATAAATTCAAAACTACTAATAAAATTCCAAAAGATATGATGGGAATGTTTATTCATCACTTCCATATGTAAGTCTTCCAATTTTTGCAAGAGGGAAGCGGTTTGGAAACAACATAAATACAAAACTACCCTTAAGCTTCCAAAAGATACGGTGGGGAATGTTTCTTTATCACTTTTAGATGGAAGTCTTCCGAATTTTCCTGTAGGGATCCAAAATGTTCGTAATTACTCTAGACAAACAACTGCATTCTTAGAGATAAATGGGGACTTTTTTAAAATAAAACTCAGCTCTAGTAATAGTTTGGTATGAAAAAATAGATTTTTAGCCATAACTTTTGATTGGAAAGAGATATTGGGGTAATTTTTTCACATAAATTATTTTTGAGACTTGAATTTTTTGTAAAAAATATAAAAACAACATTTTGGAAAAAATAAATTTCGCGAAAAAAATCAAAAGGGTATGAAAAGATAGATTTTTAGCCATAACTTTTGATTGGAAAGAGATTTTGGGGTAATTTTTCCACATAAATTATTTTTGAGACTTGACTTTTTTGTAAAAAATATAAAAACAACATTTTGGAAAAAAAAATTTCGCGAAAAAAATCAAGGGGGTAGGTTGATTCCCTTGTTGTTTTGATGACAAAAACAGTAAAATAATTTTCGCGCTTGGCTGGAAGAATTTTTGCAAATAAATGCTATGTCATATGAGAGGCAGCCAGATGTGCAATTTTTAACTGATTTAATTTTTCAACAAAAACAGTTTTTGAGTTATTTTTTGAGTAAAAAGTCAATCTTTTGGACCTTTTTTGACATAATTATAAAACATAGTTACACTGACTTTACGGTACAGTTCAATCTATTTTTGTGAAGTGATTTTATTGAAATTTTAAAGAAAAAAAATTTGAATGAAATATATTAATGTGCAGCGGAGATATTTGCATCGAAAGACCAAACTTTGATTTTCATGTCGTTTTTTTATCATTCTTAGGTAACGATGTTTTATGAAAAAGTCGTTGTACTGAGAATTTCTACAATTTTAAATATACGTGAGTATTTTTGATGTCAAAATAACAGAAATTTTTTAAAATTAAATACACAAAAAACTCCGATGGTAAAAAGTATTATAATAACAAAATTACCTTTAGTTGAAAAATTTCGGAGGGGGCGTGGCAAAAACTAAGTATGTAACATTTTAAGTTGAGACGGACTTAATATGTATACGTTGTTTGAGCGAAATCCGTTTGTAGATTTGTATAAAGGCCAAACAAACAAACAAACAAACAGAAAATGAGTTTTACTACTATATATTATCATAGAACAAATTATGGTAGCAATGAGCCGATATCTAAATGCCTATATCGATGTAATATATTTGCTTAACATGTTGATTTTAGTTCTAATAGTACGATCTTTATGAAAAATTTATTTGAATATTATTAAGGAATTAGGTTAAGTGATATCTGTTAGGGCTGGGCCCAGTAGATATATATTTATGAATAAATTAAAGTTTTCTATATGACCTTGTTATTTATTATGTTGATTTACTATGATTTGAATACGAGTTCTAAATGTTTGATAGTTTAAATCATTCTTGATTTTAAATACAAATTCTAGTTGTTTGATAGTTTAAAATCGTTTATTGAGCTTTAGGTCAAAGTTAAAACAATTAATTGCTCTAGCGAATATTTTCCAAAGAAACAACAACAACAACAACATTTTCAATATGGAAAGGAAAACATCACTAGCTGATTTCATTGCAATTTCGGCCCTGCTAAAGGCTTTATCAGAAATCTTTGTGATGCCGGCGGGAATCGATCCCGGGTCTTGCCTCGTGCAAGCGCATCTTAGCGCAATACACCAACAGAGGCGATGAGATTTCAGTGACAATTTCGCAGTTTTTCTCCCTTTTCTTTGTTGTTGCTTTTAATTTGCTTTACTTTAGTTTATGCTTATGTACAACTAGAATTTGCATTTAAGATCAAGAATGATTTAAACTATCAAACATTTAGAATTTATATGAATAAATAAAATAAAGAATAAGTACTGAAAATATTATTGTTTATAAGTTTTTTAACTGGTAAAGATGCACCGCTGAGTAACCACTGTTGCGTGGGAAAAATTCATGTACGACGATTCCATCAGGCCAACATTTCGTTCTAACAAGTTGTTCAAAAACAGAATAGGGAACTGAGTTCTTAAGAGAAGCAATGTCTTTCGGAACGAAATAATTAATTTTATAGCACCTCTCTGCTAAAGGGCATAACTGCAATCTTTTGAGTACATATATACGCAATGACTGCATTAGCTTAAGTATTCTCGGTGAATCTTGACAAAAATATCTGCTTGCGACTTCATTTTTTAACAACAACTTACTGCATCTTTATGTAAAACGAATCGAAGGCTGAACGTGGTGCGAGACCCGGTAAGCAATGCATTTTTACATATCAAAAAATATTTCCGCTCGTTTCTTCAGCGTTCTTCGGCGTTTCTTCAGCGATGTTCAGCGTTCGTTTCATTTTACATAAAGATGCAGTTATTCAAGTGGCGGTCGTAGCCTAGCGAGTAAAGTGCGTGGCCCCTAAGCTAAAGAAACGCGGTAGCCCGGACTTGATTCCCAACTCAGACAATGTTTTTTCAAATGAATTAATTTTTCTGTTCAGTCGTCACCTTCTTGCAGACAATGGCAAACCTTAAAGAGTAAAAACGGCCATGTAAAGCTTCTTGAGAACAGAAGCTGTTCAGAGTCGGCATGAAACATGTAGGTCTCTCAATCATTTGTGTTCAAACATTTAATAACACTCACAACACAATTGACCAGCTAGGTCAAAGTCCTTTCTACACTCAAAAAATATGCTTCCCTTGAATTTAGAAACTGTGAAATTCAATTCATAGGCATGGGTTTTTTATATTCTATAGAGGTTTTTCCTTAATGTAGAGAATTTTTATATGATTTAACGACGTTGCAACGTTGCAACGTTATCAAAACAGCTTCTTAGTTTTTACTTATCATGCTTAGTTTTTACCAAAATTAATTATTCATTTCAATTATTTATTATCATTATTCAGATTAATGAATAACTTTTTTTATTCACAAAGAATGGAATTCACAAAGAATTTGAGAATTTCCAATTATTTTTCCAATTATTTTTTTTTTATTCATTATTCATTTTTTATACGTTATTCATTTTGTATTTATTATTAATTTGTTACTCAATATTCATTTTATATTCATTATTAATTCTTAATTGATTATTCATTTGTTTTTCGTTATTAATTTTTTATTCATTATTCATTTTTTTCATTATTCATTTTTTAATCTTTATTCATTTGTTATTCGTTATTCATTTTTATTCATTATTCATTTGGTATTCATTTTTTATTTATGGTTTAGGACTAAAGTGAATAATGAATAACAAATGAATAAGGAATGCCAAATGAATAATGAATAAAAAATGAATAATAAATTAATATTGAATAAAAAATGCATAATGAATAAAATATGAATAATTAGGTAAAAAAATGAATAAAAAATTAATAATAAATAAAAAATTAATAATGAACAAGAAAAGAATAATTGAAAATTTTTATATTCTCTGAGAATTGCATTCTCAGTGAAAATGAATAATTAATCATGAATGTGAAAAAATGAATGTGAAATAAAAATTTTATTTATAAATCAATTTTTCATTCATTGAATGCATTCTTATTTCGTTATTCACTGATTCAGTTTTTTTGTGATTAAAATCAAACTGAATGCATTCTTTTACAGCTCTAATGACTTGCCTATACAAAACAACTCACAAAAAAACCACTCTGTAGATTTGCTTAAAATTTTCAAAAGATGTTCCCAAGACTATATTAGTTGAAATACAAAAAAATTTTAAAAAATGTTCAGTGGTAGAAGGCCTTAAGATATAATATTTTAGGAGAATGCTTTGAATGGCTGAATATAAGATTTTTCTAGAATATGTTGACCTTTTTCAGAAAGGTTTAATATAGTATTATGAAAAAATATGTTTGTGGAATCATGGATTTGATATAACTAACCGTTTTGGAGTGGTATTGAACTTTGTACTTCGAGGGGGTACTTGGCCCCCTTAGTATATATTAAACAATGTAGCTCATTTTATTGGAATAAAAACTTTACAAAAATTCACGTCGAAATTTTATAGAGTTAAGAAGTTTGAGAAAGTCCTTATTTGAGCTAATTCAGTAAAATTCCTTAGTGGGTATCTTTTATGGGACACCTACTTTTTCGAAGCATTGAGATATTTGAAGTTACTTTTAAGATCGTTTTTTATATAATTTTTTGGTACACACACAAAATGCACTTACAATGTACTTTTTTTAGAACTACAAAGCAAAGTATTTCTGTTTTTCTTAAAAGTTTAGTATTATAAAAATAGAAATATGTTTTTCGTTTTCTTTTTATCAGTTATCAGTTTTTGGCTCAAGTATCTATAAAACTTTTATGGTAATTGCAATAGAAATTATCATATCGGAAATGATAGTATCGAACGCATAAAATTAACCAAAATGTTTTACGTTAACACGATAAATCAAATTATAGACGAATTCATAATTTTAGTTTTGTACAATGTATTGTAAACATTTTTTTTAAACCAAAATTATATATTTAAAATTAAATGATTGATGCAATAAATTTTGGTATAAGTCAAGAATAGCGAAAAATCTGTTTTTTAATATTTTTTGTTGGATTATACGGATTTTAACCTTATAAATCGAAATCCAAATTTCAGGTCGCTGGCAATTGGCTTAGAAGTTATAGGCCTCCAAAGTTGCAAAATGGGCTACAAATCTTTCTGTTTTTTTTAGTGTTTCGCGTTATGGGTATTAAAAGAAAGGTAATGCGAGTACCTATGCAACGAGGTATGTATCAAACATGAAAATCCATTCATAACTTTTTAAGATATACCTATTATTATATTTACAATTTGTCTGGAAAACTAGTGGTTTCCCTTTTACGAAAGCACGGCATAAAAATGTGTATATCTTTAAAAGTTAGGCATGGATTTTCATATTTGAATAGGTACCTTGTTGAATAGGTACTTAAATTACCTTTCTTATGATACACATAGAGTGTAGTTTTGTTGAAAAGTTTAGAAAAATAGCAAGATTTGTAGGCCTATAACTAGTCCTATAACTTCTAAACCAATTTCGAGCGGCCTGCAATTTTTTCAGATTTATATTTTATATTATTTTTTATTATTATTGACAAAGTTCTTACAATTTATACAAGCCACAGAGAATAATTAAACTTAAAATGAACAGGATTGCATGTCTGTAGCTATGAGGGCTAGTATCGACATGCTATCCAATAGTAAGAACAACTGAACAGAAATTGAGAAACTATAGCAACAACTCGGGATCAGCGGGATCGTCACACCCGACACTCCATAAGGGAATGCCCTGCAGATGAGATATAAATATTTCAAATATGATATAAGTCTAAAAGAGTGAAACATGAGTAAAATTTTATAAGCTAATTAATTAATTAAGTGGGGAACAATTTAATAAAAAAGAATAATTATATAATATAACAATTTGCCCAGTATTCAAGAGTTAACAATAAACAATTCATTAATTCTAAGAAAATCCAAATTCGCAATCCATGATTTGATTGATTTGATTAAGATATGGTTAGCCTCAATATTTCTAATATTATGTGGCAGGTTATTAAAAATTCGCGGCATAAAAGAGTCATAAAAGTGACATACAATAAAAGCATAATTAAGTGTCTAGGGATGTCTACTAAGTTATCCGAAGTCTGTAATGCGGGCAATTTCTAGTCACCAAATGTTTGTCCTGTTTAACAAAAACCTTCATAACTTTATAGCAATATAAATGCTTAATCGGCATAATATTAAGTTCCTTGAAAAGAGGTAAGCTACTATGAGTACGATTTTTTCCACAAATTCTTCTAATGATTTGTTTTTGAGCTATAAGAATTGGCCTAATTTTGTTGGTGTGGGTGCCACCCCAACAAGTTAACCCATACTCCAATTTTGATTGGCAAATGCCATAATAAATTGCTTTTAGTAGCTTACGAGCGCACAAGGATTTTAGATAAAACATACTCCGATTAACAGATAATAGAAATTTTTTGATAGCACAAGTATGTTCAAGCCAATTCAGCCTACTATCAATTATGATTCCTAGATATTTAAAGGAGTTAACACTTTCAATTACAAAACAGTTACTATCACATTCAATATCATGACAAAAAGTAATTGCATCTTCATTTCTTTCACAATTTTTACAATAACACAAATATTTTTTACATTTGCCACAATGGTAATATTGGGGGTTGGAATTAGTTTTAAAGGTTTTCTAAGAGATGGCGTAACTATCAATAGATCGCATCGGGCACACCTGTGACTATATTCATTTCAAAGCACATTGTCTAAGCTTCATTTTTCAGTATGTGTCATTCCACTGAAGTGTAAACAACATATATTTTTTTCTCTGTGAACATGTCGACTTTCGTTCCAACAAAACGCAATTTGCGGGAAGGTTTACTTTTGTGCTTCCATTTGAAGAAAAAAGCGGTTGAAGCACAACGCACGCTTACTGAGGCTTACGGGGACTATGCTCCATCGATTTCTACTTGTGAGTACTGGTTCCGTCGGTTTAAAAGTGGTGATTTTGATACGGAAGACAAAGAGCGTCCGGGCTAGCCGAAAAAGTTTGAAGATGAGGAATTGGAGGCTTTGCTCGATGAAGACCCGTGTCAAACCCTTCAAGAATTGTCAGAATCATTGGGAGTCGACTTATCAACGGTCGGCAAACGCTTGAAGGCCATGGGAATGATTCAAAAGCAAGGAAATTGGGTGCCGTAACAGTTGAAACCGAGAGACGTTGAACGGCGATTTTGCATGTGCGAACAACTGCTTCAACGGCATAAAAGGAAGAGTTTTTTGCATCGTATTGTCACTGGCGATGAAAAGTGGATCTATTACGATAATCCTAAGCGAAAAAAATCGTGGGGACCACCCGGCCATGCATCAACATCGAGGGCCAAGCCGAATATTCATGGCGCCAAGCTTATGCTGTGTATTTGGTGGGATCAGAAGGGTGTCGTGTACTATGAGCTGCTAAAACCTAACGAAACCATCACTGGGGAACGCTACCAACAACAATTGATGCCATTGAGCCGAGCATTAAAGGTTAAACGGCCGGAATATGCCAAAAGACACGACAAAGTGGTTTTTCAACATGACAACGCACGGCCACATGTTGCAAGAACCGTCAAGGAAACGTTGGAGGCGCTGAATTGGGATGTGCTACCCCACCCACTTTATAGCCCAGACATAGCCCCTTCCGACTATCACCTATTCAGATCGATGACGCATGGCTTGGCTGAGCAGCGCTTCACTTCTTACGAGGATACCAAAAAATGGGTCGATTCGTGGATTGCCTCAAAAGACGAATCATTCTTCCGGCGCGGAATCCATATGCTGCCAGAAAGATGGGAAAATGTTGTAGCTAACGATGGACAATACTTTGAATAATATACATTGTACCGTTGTTTCTAAATAAATGCTCAAAAACCGAAAAAAACCTTTAAAATTAATTCCAACCCCCATACATTTGATTAAAATTTAAGTCCTTACCACTAGGACTAAAATACATCAGTTTTGTTTTATCACTGATAGCCAGTTTGTGATGCAGAAACCATATTCTAAGCCACTCTAGTTTAGAATATATCTCAGCGCTGAGATTAAGCGGGGAATCACTAATAAAAGTAAAAGCCATATCATCAGCAAACGCAACAAGGGACATTTTGTCATGCGCTTTCAACAACGAGTTGATATAGATTAAGAAAAGAATTGGGCCCAATACGGATCCTTGTGGAACACCTAAGCTAATATTTTTAGTTGAGCTTAAAAAAGAACACATCTTGACCTTTTGTGTTCAAGAATTCAAATAAGACTTGAACCAATCAAACATAAAGCCCCTGAAACCGCATTTAAATAGTTTAGGTAGTAATATCTTATGGTCGACCGTATCAAACGCCTTTGCAAAATTGACGAAAAGATCTGCAGTGACCTTTTTTTTTGTTTAAACCATTATAAATATTTGAACAAAAATTTAACAACGCCTCTTCAGTAGACAGGCCTTTCCGAAAACCATACTGGCATTCGCTAAAAAGTTTAAATGTTCCAAGGAAGCATACGAGATTTTACACCTTTTTCAAAAATTTTGCTAAAAACAAGTAGAAGCGAAATCGGTCTGTAGTTATTAAGCAACGTTCTGTCACCCTTTTTAAACAACATAATAACTTCAGCAGCTTTTAAATTAACCGGAAAATTACCATCAAAAATACTTTTATTAAATAAAAGCAATGTTAAAAGCAATATTTTTTATAAGGTTGCTTGAAAAACTATTTTCAGTCGCAGAAAAGGATCCTTTCAATGACCTGATAATTTGAACACCTCAAAAGACGAGAATGGCGTAAAAACAAAGCATTGATCAATGACAGTATCTGTACAGGAGCAATTACAAACTGATTGGTCGGAAATATTTTGGTTTGCAACATTTTCACCCACAGAAACAAAAAACTTATTAAATTGCTCGGCTATATTTTGCTTATTCGAAATGTTTTCTCCATTTACAATTCTGTCTACATAGGTGTCACTCGAAGATGATCTTCCTATAATTTCATTAACAAGTTTCCATTCTTTGCGTGAATTGCCCAAAAGCGTTGTTGAAAGCATATTGGTAATATGTTGTTTTGGCAGCCGAAACTTCTCTAGCCACTTCCTTACAAAGTACTCTGTTAGCTTGTCTTAAATCAACACAATGACGATTTCTTTTCAACTTTTTGAATAAAGAGTTTTTTGAATTAATTTTAGCTACTAAATCATTTGTAATCCAAGGCTTCAATTTTTTTAGTTTACATTTTTTGCGCCTTAACTCAGTGCAGCGATTGACAATATCTGTAAGAAGTGTTGAGAAGATATTAAAAGCAATTGAGACATCAGACTCGTGGAGGCGATGGAGTATGGAGGCCAATATCCATATAATCTGCAAAAACAAAATTCAAAATTATAGTTGTCGCTATTCTTGAAATGTTCCGAAATTTTTACCAAAAGTTTCGGCTAGTTTCGGTTATTCGGCCATATTGAGTCCATATTGAGGCCGAATAGCCGAAACTGGCCGTAACCGAAACCGAAACCGAATATTCGGTCGGACACTAGTAATAATTGAAATCTTTGCGCTAAGTTTCTTCAATTTAGCGAAAGAGTTCGTAAATGGTTGAATGATTTTTCTAAACTGTTTCACACTTCTGGTGCCAATTTAAC
This sequence comes from Dichetophora obliterata, assembly GCA_963920525.1. Taxonomy (NCBI): domain Eukaryota; kingdom Metazoa; phylum Arthropoda; class Insecta; order Diptera; family Sciomyzidae; genus Dichetophora; species Dichetophora obliterata. The sequence continues at coordinate 232,523,820 of OY986437.1, read as the reverse complement.
GAAAAATATATACTTCATTTTTAGGAAATCGGCCATGGCGCTAAACTAAGCCTGATTTTCTAACGATTGGATGCTATTTTTCTAGATTTTCTGGAAATTTTTTTCTGAGTGTTAACCCTACACACATTGGCCCTAAATGGCCAATTTATTTATTATTTTACTTATTATTTCTATTTATTTATTATTTCTACTCACAAGGTACATCTCCAGAATCAAGTTCAGTAAGAGTTGGAACAGTGAGTGTAAAGATTAAGCTTGAATTAGCTTTGCTTTATATTCTGTAAGACTAATTTAAAATTTTAACTACAACTTGGAAAATGCATAAGAATTTCTTCACATACAACTTTCTAACTTTGTGTGTTTTCCAACACTGGAGGACAGCTAGTCAGCCAATTTAAGAGTATAAACATGGTGAGGGGAAAAAAAGATATGTTTTTCTATTAACACTGTCAGACACAAACTTACCGCTAAAAATATTCATTAAAATCCTTGATGTTCTCTATGTTCGTGTGTGTGTATGTCATGAGCAAATATCCTGCATAACAGTTAAGTGCAAAGCATTAAAATAATCCAAGAAATAGTCAAAAAAAGATGACAAAATCGGCGATGAAATGAAGCAAATTTAATCCATGCTGCCATGAAGGATGATGGTTTGTTGGTCGAGGTAGAAGCGATGGAACGTATGCCGAGGAGAATAGCAGCGAAATTGCAAAATGTTATGTGAAAATATATACGGAAAAAGACGAAGTAGGGTACAACGATGACGATGACTTCGACGACGAGTCCTTTTTGCTTTTCTGCTTACTTTACAGGAACAGACAGACGACCACGATGGCAAAAAGAATGCACAAAAACACGTTTACACTCAACGCCACAAACCGCACACATACACAAAAACATACACACACGGATGTATAACCGAGTGGTGGCGAGGACGACGACAAGGAGGACTGACTGCACGATAAGGATTTAGAGCGGTCGATAAACGTCGACGACAACGACGACGAAGACGACGATGTAAACGACAACGGAGACGGCGACGTTGAAGGCGGCAGCAACGCGACAGATAAACATACAAAACAGCAACAAAATGAAAAATTCACACAGTGAGAAACTGAGATGATAAGTTGATGTTGTTGTTGGTTTGTTGGTATTTTTGTTGCTTTTTCTTGACACAAACTAATGCGGGAAACTTTTTTGGCCGTGCTCAGGTAGGCATTAAAAAAAAAAAAATAACGAAGAATTAAAAATGAACAATGAACTCACGATAACAACGATAGCAACAGCGACAACGACAGCAGACACGTTAACTGATTGAAGACGCGTTTGACGTAGCAGCGAGTTGCTGGTTGTTGTTGTTGTTGTTACTGATGTTGATCAACATAATGATCTAGACTGCTTGCATTCTTAAGAATTTCCACTTTCCACGCTGGAGCACTTGGTTGTTATTGTTGTTGTTGGTTTATAAGCTAGTGCAGCAAGTTAGTTAGATCTGACCGCAGCTAGTAGGTAGGCGTCACACGTTAGCTTAACGTAGAGACACGTAACGTTAATAGATAGGTGTTTTGTTGTTGGTTGAGGAATAAAACAAAAATTGTGTTCTTTTCTATAGGCAAGAGGAAGACATTTTTTTTGTAATTGTTGTTGTAGTTTTTTTCGAAAATATATTGTAAGCTTTTTGTATTGTGGTTTTTTTCTCAAATAAAGTCAAAGAATATTTTGTAGTTGTATTTTTTTATTGCTACAAATGCATATTTTTACATATTTACGCCCACACACTTGGGACGTTAACGAACCGGAAACGGAAGTCTATGTACCTATGTACATATATGTATATATCTTTAAAACTACTTTATGATTTTTTTGTAACAACGTATTTTTTGGTTTTATGCTAATTTATTCATAAGATTGACGCATTTTGTGCACTTTAATTAATTTTGTTAACTTTTAGAAAAAGTGGGCGTGTTTTTGAGGCAATTTTCTAATACTTAAATTCATTTGCTTTTTGCTTCGCTCTTTATTAATGTCACTTAACTTGCTAGCTGAGAACAATATCTATGATTTTTTGTGTTTTTTTTTATTGCATTAACTTTTTCTTAATAAAAATAAACTGTTTGTTTTTTCGTTTTTTGCTTCTTTAATTCGTTTTGATTACTTTTTTTATGTTTTTGTGTATGTATATCCAAATAAATTTGTATGTGTTCGCAGCCAGCATACCGCGGCGCGCTTTTCAAACACTATGCTGCTGCTGCTTCTGCTTCTGCTGTCAAGCTAACGGACCAAGGACGGTGTGCACCGTCGCAGGGAAAAGTTCGGACTGATTTGTGGAAACGCACCGTGAGCCGTTGCAAGTCCAAAATATGCGCTGACGCTACAACAACAGCAACCAGAACAACAACAACAACAGTCAGTCAGTCAGAAAAGCAACAACATCGTCAGAACATAACAACACAAACATGGAAACATTTTCAAACGGGAATCCATGGGAAACGGGATGATTTCCCAGTGTTTTTCTATTGCTGCTACTGGCTCTCATCATCTAATGCTTGCGTCTTGTTGCCTAGTTTATACTCGCTCTATACTCGAATTTTCTCAAATTTTTGCTCTCACATACTTAAAATTCCTATCGTCTGCATGCGTGCCCTAAGGTTCTAAAGGGCTCTTCACACATACAAAACAAAGCCTCCCTAAAAACAGCTGCTCTCTCGTTTTGTTCGCTCTGCTCGTTGTTCTCAAGAATTTCCCTTTTTCGTTTATATTAACAACAATGTTGGTTTTTTTTTTTGCTCTCCCTAGCAAGTGTTTTTCTAGTAAAATCATCCCTGCATATTTATTTGTTTATTTAGCGCTCTTTAGAATTTTGCTCGCCCCTATCATTTGTATTGAAAAAAATATACTCTCTCACACACAAACACGCACTCACACATGCTCACACTTACACACACACAGAGACAGACAGTCACTGTAAATTTTCTCATTTCCGGTTTATTGCTCTGCGCTTTTCTCCCCTCACTCGCCCTCTCTACATTTAATTTGTCCAAATTAAAAACTTGTCTCTTCATTTCTGTCACTGCCTGGCGGCTGGATGTTAAATGTTAATTTGTAACTAATTGTTTTAATTCCGCTATCGGAATTCACACTATTTAGAGAGCTTTAATATTTGTATCATATGTAGTTTGTAGTACTTTATTGGATTTTTCATGACTTTTTGAAAACTACAAAGAGCATCATCTTATTTATACAATAGCCACAAAATTGGTCATTTAAACTCTTAAAGCGAAAAATAAAGAAAGATTGCAATGCAAATGTGTTTATTAATCAAAACTCAATGAATCCATACAATTTTCCAAACAAAAAAAATAAAAATTTATAAAGAAAACTAAAACTTAAAAATATACTCTAAAATCAGACGGATTCTGTCGTATCATATTTATAAGACACTAGCTGATATACCCGGTATTACTCTGCACTTGATTTTCTATAAATTTTTTTGGAGTTTACTCAATTAGAATCGATTTAATATATAGACCTTAGTATAAAAACTATTTAGGGAGTGAAATCGAGCGTTAACAAAATACTCCAGCTTTACGGTATCTTATTCAACAACATGTGTTGAAACCAAAGAGAAAATACCAACAACGAAAAAAAAACCAACAAAACACACACAGCAGCAATAACAATAAACAACAACAATGTTATGCATATTTTTTTCCTACTGTCTTGCTGTCCCGATGCGCCGATAAAGTCAATTTTTCGAACCACAAAACACACGGGAATATTAGGGGTATTCACACTGACTTGGGTATGGGTAGATTGAGTACTTTTGGTTATTGCGAGCACCCTAAATTGCAATTGAGTACATTGTAGAATAGTTTTGGGCAGTGCTGCATGTAAGTTTGATCTCCCCGGTTTATGTAGATGAGTGACAGCTAGAAAAGGGCTGCCACCATTTTTTGTTATTTTATGCGCGAAAAATTGAGACCATTAATTAATTAATGGGGCGTAAAAAAGTTATTCTAACTGTGTTACTGTCACATAAGAAATTTTATGCCAATCGCAAAAAAAATTTTAATTTTTAGTATATCTGAACTGGCATAACTGTAGTGCGACTACGCCCATTTTTAGTTCAGTTTCCGAAAGTAACTCTATGCACTAATTTACCAAATTTTAGTTTAATACAACAAAAACCGTAAAAAATAGCATTTTTATTGATTTGTAGGCGGTAAAAGGGTGTTTGGCAAAATTTTCCTAAACTATCTCGTAGTTGAAACAAATTGACTGCGAAAATTTCAGCGCAATCGGCCCAGTAGGCAATTTTAATGATTTATGAAAAAGTGGGCGTTGCTATAGAGCAATCACGCCCATTTTTAGTACTATTTCTGAATGTAACCATACAAAATAAATTACCAAATTCAAGTCTTATACGTATAAGTATTTTTATTGATTTGTGGGCTGTAAAAACGGGCGTGGGCACCCATTTTTAATACAGTTTCAGACAGTAACCATACAAATTATATTAACCAAATTTTAGTCTAATACGATCAAAACCGTCCGAAATATAGCATTTTTATTGGTTTTTGGGAGTAAAAGGGGGTGTGGCTTTTTTTTATTAACCGAAATATTAACTTCATTAACCGAGATATTAACAGATATTGCAAATTTGGTTGCCGTAGGTGTTTCCGTTCCTGATATCTTAAGAGACACAGCACGTACGATTTTATGTATAAAAAAGGGCGTTAAAAGTAGGCGTGGCAACATTTATACATCAGTGACCACCACTTGGTCTCATAGCAAATATAAACCAAGTTTCATTATAAAAACATGTACAACCCATTAAAAATAATTTCGGAAAAGTAGGCGTAGTTATAGTTCTACCACGCCCATTTTTTGTTGAATTATCGATAGTAGTCATACGAACTAAATTAAACAATTTTAGTCCAATACAACCGAATTCGTCTGAAATATAGCGTTTTTATTAACTTGTGGGCGGAAATAGGGGGTGTGGCAATATTTTTTGTATATCATTCGAGATATTAACCTTGACAACAAATATTGTAAATATGATGGCCTTAGGTCAATTATTGCCTATTTTTGCAAAAGGTGGTAACTCATGGAAAAAGTAGTCAATTTGGCAAGAAAACAATCTACCCAAACAAGTCAGGGGGTCAACTAGAGTAGATTGGTAAATGGATACTTGGGTAGAATGGCACTTTACAAAAACAAAATGTACGGAATTTGCCAATCTACCCAACTACACAAGTCAGTGTGAATACCCCTATTGAAATTGTTGTTAGTGAGCTAAAAGAGCGGCCAATAGGAAAAGGTTGAAATGATCGCAAAGTGGGGGTGACAAGACTCGTGTAAAAATGCAGCTCAATTCTCTTGCCAGTATAACTATACGTTTACAAATACCAAAAAACAACCCTTTAGGAAACAAAAGGGTTCGAAACCACTTTCAAAGCACTTTACAAAACTACAACAGCGCTTTGTTCTCGCTTTAAATAGAGCTTTATTTAACATTGTCATGTCATTGGAAAGAAGACCTTTGTTCTCGCTATGAAAATTGATTAAAAAAAGCGCTTTGCTCTCCCTTTGTTTGCACGTGCATGCGCAACTTAATTTTTGATGGTGTATATTTTTGCCCGAAGTAATATTTTACATTTGCGTTTTGAATATACAAACCACTTGCCAGTAATTTTATTACCGTTTTTATGAAAACAATACATTTTTTACACTTTATAAAGGATTTAACATTATTATTTTCACTATTTTGCTGCAACACTTTTTCACGAATTAAATTTTTTGCGTATACTAGTGATGAATAAGGATGAGAAAGCAATAAGTGATGTTAGTGATGCGAGTACGAGTAGTCAGCAGAGTAGATAATGAAGGAGAACGAAGAATCTCGAAAGCAAACAGCATTTTTAAGCTCAATTTCTAGCGAGAGTAAAGCATTTCTTAAAAGCGTTATTCATAGGCAGAGTGAAGACCTTTTTACTTGCTTTTTAATAAAGCACTTTAAAATTTCCGATAAAGAATTTGTGCAGTTTCATTTTCATTTCTGTGTATAAGAATAATAAGTTTAATTTTCATTCGTATCTATAAATATTCATACAAATATTTTTGAAGGTGAATAGTGAAGTCATGACGCAACAAGGCGTTGAGCATTGAATATTTATTATGTTCCTCGTGTGGCGCTTGAATTTATTGAAAAGTTGGATTGAGAACTGGGCATACTTAAAAGTATAAGAAAACACGATTTCTTAGGGTCCATTCTAGTGTCAAAAAACTTTTTGAAATTCTTACATCAGATTCCATGTGTCATAGATCAGCGACCAGCGCACAAAGAGTATAAAACAAATTACATTTTTAAGGTCCACCCTAATGTCAAAAAAATTTTTAAATTCTAACATAACAGCGACCATGGCTGACTTACCATAAAATTTTGAAATTCTACACAATTCTACACATACACAAAGAGTATAAAAAAACACATTTTCAGGGTCCACCATGGTGTCAAAAAACTTTTTGAAATCTTATTAATTCGGGTTCATCGACAAAGAGTTTAAAACAAAAACAAAATTTAATGGGTTCACCCTAGTGTCAAAAAACTTTTCGAAATTCTTACATCAGGTTCGGAATCAGAGACCTCTTAACACCGCCAGCACATACAAAAAGCAAAAAAAAAAAACAATTTTTAGGATCCACCCTAGTTTTAAAAAACTTTCTAAAGTTCTTACATCAGATTCGAGACCAGCCATCCACAAAGAGTATAAAATAAAAACAAATTTTAAGGGTTCACCCTAGTGTCAAAAAACTTTTAGAAATTCTTGCATAAGGTTCGAAATCAGCGACCCCTTATACTGCTAGCACATATACAAAGAGTTTAAAATAAAAAAAACACATTTTTAAGGATCCACCCTAGGGTCAAAAAACTTTTTTTAATTCTAACATCAGATTCGAAATCAGTAACCTCTTAATACTGCCAGCATATACACAACAAGTATAATATAATAAAACACATTTTTAGGATCCACCCTACTCCACCCTAATCTAACATCAGATAACACTGTATTACACACATTTGCTTTGTATTACACACATTTTTTAAAAACTTAATTGCAATCAAGATTCTCACTTATGATTTAAAACATACCCACAAATAAAAATAACAAATGCGTCCTCACGAAATTTCTGCGTATCAGAAACAGAGGCACAGAGAGAGAGAGGAACATAGAGTTGCGCACTCGCCTACTCTTTTGTCAGTCTGCTCGAACTTCAATACTCGCATGCCTGCATGCACCCGTAAAGCGCACTCGACTGTTAGTTTGTAGTCTACTCGATATTCGCACGCATACACACACAGCAATCTCACTGTTACGTGACGATTTATACTAAATGACAGCAAGCGCAAGCCGTGTATAGGAACATCGTTTTAAAAAGTTATTTTGTAATCAAATTCAAATAAAGGACCGAAAATAACGATTATTTTTGAAATTTTAGATTAATAGGCAAACATCAAATGTTGCCGTACACTTTTTGATATTAATTTTTGAATAAGGGCAATGAAACTTATATCATTCGAAAGGAACAGAATGTGTGCCTTCATATTAGAAGAATGTGCACAATCATTTTAGATTTTAAATTTATGACCTCTGACACGAAATATTATCGTTGAAAGTTTGTATTATTTTTAGTAAGGAATCTCAGGGCTAGGAAGAGGTAAAATGGTGAATTTGGTATCAAGTGAAAGATCTGGCTACACAGTGTGATTACATTTAAGATTAGTGACCTTCGACCTGAAATATGAGCGTAAAAAGAGAATTTATTAAATAATAGCTAAACTGTAACAGATGAAAGAATATAATGTAAGAGGGAATTTTAAACATTGATAAGGTGCGCAAAAAATACTTCCGATACTTTGCGCCATCTCTTACGGATCCCCTAGGTACCCTAGGATGCCTAACCTAGCCTACGGATACCCTACAATAAGCATTTTTTTATACCACAAGAGTGAGTATATATTGTGATGGTGAAATTTCTTACAAATGAAAAATGGTCTGAATAATGGTCTGAATAATGGTCTGAAAAATTTCCGTTATTTTGACATAAAAATTATAGCGATATCTCGAAAATGCCCTATATGCCCTATAATAAGCATTTTTTTATGTACAATGTGTGAATATATATTTTTATGGTGAAATTTCTTACAAATAGATAATTTTGAAAAGCTCCCTTTATTTTGACATCAAAGTTATGACGATATCTCGAAAACTGTTACTTTTCTCACTAAAACGTATTTTTGTATTGAAACTTAAGATATTCTTAGTATAGCATATTTTCTTAAGGCAAGGTCAACGCCTCAGAATGAGAAAAAGCTGAGGCCGAATTTCTGCCACAGGCGATACTAGTTATTTTAAATATAGCAATGTATAGAGATTCCATTTGCAACATACTTTTTTTATGATTTTAAAGATAAGAAGCGCCTCAAACCAATTATTTTTTTTGTTGTTATTTCGATCAGAAATAAAAGTTCTTTTTTTCCGTTATTTTTTTCGATCGGAAATAAAAGTGATTTCTTGGTCGTTATGTTTTTTCAATCAGAAATAAAAGTTATTTCTTGGTCGTTATTTTTTTCGATCCGAAAAAAATTTATTTTATCGTTATTTTTTCAATTAGAAATAAAATTTATTTCCTAGTCGTTATTTGTTCAATCAGAAAAAAAAGTTATATCTACGAGTTGTATTATACAAGTATTTGTTATACTTATAAAATTCAAAATTTCGTTTAAAAATTTCAATTTTTGTCGCCACTCTTTTTAATATTTAAATTAGCTCTCAGCACTCTAACAATATAAAATTAAAACATATTTTCTCTCTGAAAAAAATTATTTCAGTAAAAAAATAATTTTTTCTTCTTTTCAAAAAAATATATCAAAAAATAACTTATACATATTTCTGATCGAAAAAAATAACGGTCAAAAAATAACTGTTATTTCTGATCGAAAAAATAATAATAAGAAATAACTTTTATTTCTGATAGAAAAAAAATAACGATCAAGAAATAACTTTTATTTCTGATCGAAAAAATATCGATAAAATAATAATTGTTATTAAATGATTGATTAATAGCAATAATCGTTATAGGCGGTTCCTGGAGAATAGTGAAGGCTTGCTTAAATGGATAAAATATTTATTCAAATTATCAAACAAGGAGTGCATGTTGAGTCGTTCAAGCATGAATCCTACTAATATGTGCAAACAATTGATTATTTTTCCTTGAAACGCCCCAATAAATTTTACAGCTATAGGAAATGAAGGCTATTAGAAAAGTTTCCAGAAATATTTTGTGTACGGCTGTCTTATACAAACAAGTAAATTGTTCACTTATCATAATTATTTAAAAACTCTGACAAGTTGTTCTATTTGATTTGAAGAAGAGCTTCGGAAGCCTGTGGCTAATGATATAAGAACATTTTATAAAAAAATCTAAATTTTAAAAAAAAATTAATTTTTTGATGTGAAAACTTCTTTAGGAGATTTCGGTAGAGGGTAAATCTTTGGTTTGCGTCATTGTCTTTTTCCGAGTAACTCTCGTCATCAATAGGGCTGCTCATATTTCAAATCGCTCATCAAATCGATCATCAAATGATTTGACAAATGATTTGACCAACAAAATTTGTATTGATTTGATGGCGATTTGATGAGTGTTCACACATCAATTGTGAAGTCGTGAAATCTATTTTTAATGCCTCCACTTGAGATCTTGCTACCAGGTAAACAAAAAACATAGCAAGCAAAGTGCTGTTTATTTTCCGCCGCCAATTCGGTTCGTCCACTCTAACGTTGCGCAACCGATGTGATAGTGCTCTTCTGTTTGTCGTTGTAGTAGATTTGCTTTGTAATTGTTGTTGTAAATGTATTTTAGTTCAGCTACAGATCTACATATACATTGAAAGAAAAACAGTTAATATCTTTCAAGATTATTTTATGACAGCGTTTGCTGAGAGCCTGGTAGCCAAGATCCAAGAGAGTGTATTTGAGTTTCATGACCAACATAAAAAACATTGGTAGTTTTATAAATGTCGCCAGCATATTCTCTGACTGGGATCATGATGGTATAATAAGTAATAGTTAGGAGTGAATTTCGTATTTCTACCATCGAATGTCAAACAAAAGAAAACAAAATCGGGAACGTGTGTCACACACATTGGCTGCATTCAGAGGAGTCACCTGTTGTGAATGGATCATTTCATTCCAAAGGTTTCTCACTTAAATTTTAAAGAACAGTTGCCAACTATTGACTCCGCTGAAAGCTGCCAATGTGTGTGACACACGCACTTTTTATTGTTTTCTTTTGTGTGAAATTCGATGGTCGCAGCTCATGAGAAAACAAGTAGTTATCATGACTGGGACTGCATCGTCCAAAAATTTTTTGTTTTTTTTTCAGCTACCATAGGCCTATAGTATCTTTTTTTAGAATATAATCCAATGATTAATGACGCAAACAGTGAAAAAAATATAAATGAAATTCAATGAAATTTATGTAGATACAAATTCTATGTATACGTGTTTTAAGTGTATATTAATTATTTCAATAAGTTTCATTTATATTTTTGTTTAGGTTTTAGTTTATTTTTATACTGAAACCCATAATTTAAAATATAATGAAATGATAAAAGACGAAAATAATGTGCATTAATGATGAACCGGATGTACGGATGAACCGAATCGGAGGCAGAAAATAAACTGCACTTTGCTTGCTATGTTTTCTGTTTTCCTTGTAGCAAGATCTCAAATGCAGGCATTAAAAGAGACTTCAAGACGAATCAAACAAAATATCATATATAAAAAATAGTAAATTTATTTTATTTTATGAGGATTATTTTTTATTCAATAGTGCTCCCTGTATTTTATTTTTATATCAACAATATTCAATTTAAATGTAATAATATAGTTTGGTGTAGTTATAAAAAAAAAATGCTATCTGAATAAAAAATATTTTGAAAGATATAATCAATGTCTATAATATATAAAAAAATTTTCTAATTAGCATAAAAATTGTTACAAAGCAGTAAAGCGGTCCGTGGCAGCACAAAGTCTTCCAGGGAATACTAATATTTTATATATAGGTTTTCGCTTCGGTCGGCAGTCCTCTCACTGCTATACTTTTTTTTTTGTTTTAGCTGGGTCATGAATCCACGTCTCCGAGTTCTAACTCTTTACATATCATGATATACGAAAAAATGTAAATGAAAAAATACTTAGTCTTTTTTCATATTTTTGTATGAAGAAATGGCGACAAAATTTAAAAATATTTTTAGAAAATTTAGTGAACAAAAATTTTTGTATGAAAAAATTTAAATTTTAAAAAGAACAAAAACAATTTTTTTTTCTCGGAGCTGGGTATCAAACCCACGTCCCCAAATGCTTGCTTGCATTTGTAATGACGCAAAGTAAGCGAAACTTTGTTAACAACTGCGATAGACTAGCGGAGAAGATGTCTGACAAGCACGCCAGAGGACATAGGTTCAAGTCATGAGATGGTTAGAGTCATATTTGATTTTAAGTCAATGTTTATATTGCTTGTGTTTTATTTTTGTTAACATGCATTTTCAAAAAGCACTTCTAGCAAGCCTCTTCAGAGTCGCGAGAGAGGAAGGCCAAGAAAATTTTCTCGTTTCATATAAAAAAGTTTATGGGCTTTGATATAAGAGCGGAAGGGCTACAAAATCTATAAAAAAGGCCTGCTAGTATCGCTTCGAAGCCTTACTTTTGCCTATTGTCCTTAACCCATTAACCGCGGCTACCAAACGCTTCATACGATTTTTTAAAACTTCATGTGCTTTCTTATATTGATCACAGAAACTACCACAGAAACTACCACATCAAATTTTAACTTTGCAACTTTCACCATAGTCCAGATATGAATTGGGTATAAAAATACCCAATCGTCATTAATGTGGTCTTAATTGGCACAAATTCCTTGTGCAACAACAGCACAGTTTTATAATAGGAATTTTCTATCAATAGCAGGTATAGTTGGTTAATTGGCTAAGAAAGCTTTTACATTTTTTAACACACAAAATGTTTTACAAATGATAATAACACAAATTTGCTGATTTTTAAACTTAATCAATTTTGAATTTGAAAATGTAGAATAGTTAACATAAAAATTTCTTGGCACACTCCAAAAATAAATTTTAGCTCTATGTTCAAAAAACAAAAATAATAAAAAAATATAAAAATTTCTTGGCACACTCCAAAAACAAATTTTAGCTCTAAGCAACAAACAAAAAATTAAATACTTAGCTGTTACCAATTTTGAGATATGTTCAATTGAGTAGATGTATTTTCATGAGCAAAAAAATACCCAACCGCGGTTAATGGGTTAAGCCGGTGCAAATTCCATTTCGAACTAAAAACTGGATACCTTTGCCAAATTTCTACCGGAATCAAAACCGATACCGACAATAAATACGCTACGTTGGTGTTCATTGCTTTACAGGCAGTAGGTCGAATTTCGGCCGCAAGCGATGCAAGTTATATTAAAAGCTTATGAAGCTTAATGCGTTTTCTTAAAAAAACATAACAACGATTCTTGTTTGGAAAAGCTTGGAGTCAAGAAACGATAAAATTAGGTTGCCATGATTATTAGCTTTAATTACACAATAAAATGTTGCGGCGGTCGTTGAAACTTGTTCAGCATTTTTTGAACAGAAACTGGAAATAGTTTGTTATGCGAGTGATATCTCAGCTAGAAACACGAAAACACACTCAATGGACATACAACTTTTTAGACAAATACATAAATGTTTTCCTTAATTATAGGAGACCACAATAAAATGGTCTAAGCATTGATGTAAACCACCTGCTTCAACTTTGTTTGTCTCCATAAAATATAGCGGGAACTTGGTTTAGTAGCCAATTTATCCATTTAGTATGGGTAAAGAAACATGTTAAGAAACAGTTTTGTGGCTGGCTGAAATGTCAACCTTAATAAAGTTCAGAAACATTGATGGCAGAAGGTACATGTTGTAGACTTTTTGAGGCTTAAAGGTATGAGTTAACTTGCCAAAGACCAAGTCACGCATGTTTATTCCAAGTGAGAATTCAATACCTACTACATCTTTTTCGAGACAAATTGAGACAAAAATAATTTATAACGAACTCAAGTATGTTGTTGTTGTTGTAAGTCTCCGAATATTAAAATATATGGTGACAAGCAACATAAGTCTCAGTGTTTTCGAACCTAGATGAAGGCTCATTTGCATTGAAGCACTATTTTTGTCACGTATAAAGGCATACATACATACATGTCTTTCTTGTCTCGTTACATTTGAAACTATCCTAAATTATATGCTTCTTCTGATTGTATCTAAAAAGACATCAAGATAATATATATTGGGTGAAAATAACCATGCATTATCAAGATTGTTAAAATTCTACTGATTCTATTTTTTGTTTTTTTTTTTATATTAAAGAATGCAACGGATTTGAAAAATTGGTTTGGTGAAAAGGGTTTGCATGCCACAATGAGAATAACTCTTACCATCCATTTATGTATTATCCTGCGCGATTTTGTGCTCTATTGCGAGGGTAGTTTTTATTTTTCACACAATACAAAAAGCAAAAAAAAAGAAAATGAATACAATTGCTCCCTCATTTATGGCAACCACGACGAGCCGCTCGTTCGCTCCGAAACTCGGTTGGTCGTTTGGCGCTCGCGTGTACATAAAAATCACACTTGAAAAATGTTTCACCCTGTGTGTTGGAAACTCAGAAGGAAAAAAAAAACAGAAATTCTGTTTGGCTCTAATCGAACTCCTCATTCTTTTTATTTGTTCATCGCAGTGTTATTTTTTGGCTTTTGTGCACGTTTTTCGGTGCGAGAATGTAAACAAAATAAACATTGTACTCACACAAACACACAATCGAACGCATCGAAGCAACACACACGCTCCCAATAGAGTAATGTATATGTAATGTCAATAGTAAACACCAACACAATTACAAGTAAAGTGTGTGCGTGCGTGTACAATTTATTTTTAGTGCAATCGAAGCACTAAAATTAAATAAATATATATTCAATGCTATGCGAGCGCCCTCTAGCAGCGGAGAACATGTGAATAACATTGAGCCCGGATGAGTTTGTCCACAATATGCAATGATAAGGGTTCATTGTTGGTGTTGTTGTTGTTGTTCTTGTTTTTATGCTGTTTGATAATGTTTTTGTTATTGGTATCTGACAAGTTGAATTAAGGCAAGCATTCAACCAAGCAAATATCATCATCGAACGATGAACAACTGAGCCGAATGAGCCAGCCAAACCAGCTGGTTCAGTATGTCGCTTCATGTGGTCGCATCCTGCTGAGATTCCTTAAACTGTAGAATTCTCGCTTGCTACATTTGATATTGAATCATTTAATTTAATTTATCTCTAAATGTTTGAGAGAAATTTTGTACAGCCTTTTAAAATCATTTTGAAGCGAAGCTTCAACACCTCCTTTTAGGCCTGTTTCCAGCTCTCAAGTAAAGCATATTTTTCTACTTGGAATTGAATCCAGCTCTTAAGAAAAAAAATTTTAGAGCTCATACACACAGATGTATGCGGTCCGATGCGAGTTAGTTCTCTTGAAGGCTCCCGATATTTCGTGACCTTTATTGATGATAAGACAAAATGGTGTGAGATTTATTGCTTAAAGAAGAGGAGTGAAGTTACAGAAAAATTCATGGAGTACAAAAATATGGTCGAGAAGAAAACTGAACGAAAAATCAAGACCATAAGATCGGATAACGGAACCGAATATACGAACAACATCATGCAGCATTTTTTAAAGAACGAAGGCATTAAGCATGAATTTACCGTCGAGTTACCCCCTGCACAAAGTGAAAATTCCATTAAAATTTTAAAATATTTTTTTAATTTTTGAACCTTTTTTTTTATCCCCCCTGCACAAAGTGAAAATTCCATTAAAATTTTAAAATATTTTTTTTAATTTTTGAACTTTTTTTTTTGTGTCCCCCCTGCACAAAGTGAAAATTCCATTAAAATTTTAAAATATTTTTTTAATTTTTGGACTTTTTTTTTTTGTATCCCCCCTGCACAAAGTGAAAATTCCATTAAAATTTTAAAATATTTTTTATTTTTTATTTTTTGTATTCCCCCTGCACAAAGTGAAAATTCCATTAAAATTTTAAAATATTTTTTTAATTTTTGGACTTTTTTTTGTATCCCCCCTGCACAAAGTGAAAATTCCATTAAAATTTTAAAATATTTTTTAATTTTTGAACTTTTTTTTTATATTCCCCCTGCACAAAGTGAAAATTCCATTAAAATTTTAAAATATTTTTTTAATTTTTGGATTTTTTTTTGTGTATATTTTTTTTGAATATGTAAGTATTCATAGATCATCGTCATCAACTCTATCAAGGGTTGCCATCTGTTCTAGTTGCTTCTCAATTTATTTCAATATTCATTGGTGTTCGATAGTTTTTCGAAATGCACCATAGAAATGAAATGAGTTTTTTTGCTTCGCCAGAAGCTAGTGTTCTAACTGAAAGGTGGCTATTTTCACAACCAAATGTTCAATTACACATGACTTTGACCGAAACCGACCAATTATTAGATTATTTAATTAATGTCAAATTGAAATGACCAATTGAAATGACCAATGAATATTGAAATAAATTGAGAAGCAACTAGAACAGATGGCAACCCTTGATAGAGTTGATGGCAGTGATCTATAAATAGCCTACTGCTTTGAAATGTCATATGATTAGCAGGCATACAATTCAAAAGAATGAATTCCAAAATCTGCGCACTCATAACTAGTTTAAAACGATGAGTTGATCACAGCTTAATCACTCAAAGGCTACTGAAGAGGAAAATGTAGCGATTTCCGAAACAGACTGTCTAGTCAGCTAAGTGATTGACTCTATACAGAGTTGTTGTTGTTGTTGTTGCCTTCTTAAAAACTTACTTGATCTAAAGCTCACAATTTAATTCATATAATAATTGCATAGATAATAAAACTAATTTGATAAGCCAAATATTTGTACAACACGATTAATGAACAACTATTAATGAAGTATTTGCTAGATATATTAATAGATACTATGAAAGTAGAAACTTTTTCAAATTAATTTGGCGAAAAATTAGAATAGTAAAAAGTATTTCAATTACAAAATTAACGTAAATTAAATAGGGGTGTAGTAAAAGCTAAATATGAAACAATCTCAGCTTGGATGCACACAACCTGTGTACCAAATGTAAGCGAAATTCGTTCAGCCCTTTAGATTTGTATTAAGGCCAAAGAAACAAACAGAAAATGAGTTTTATTAGCTCTGTTCGCGTTGTCGAATGCGAACGAAATATTTCAAAAGTTTTTACTAGAAAGTGCTTGAAAAGCATTCGTTTACTGAGAGAATTGGGTAATAGAGAGGAAATCACATTTTCTCTCCGTCCAAGTTTTTTAAAGTTTTTACAAGAAGAATTTCATCTTGTAAAAAGATGAAAACTGTCAAATGGTAGCTGTGTGTGTGTAGCAGCTGAGTTTTTTTAGATTTTCTTAGGCGTATTTGACATTTTTCATTATTTTACCAGAAAGCGTTCGATTACTTTTTAAAGTTAAAGTTAATTCTCTCTCAATTTTATTGCTTTTCACGTTTTTCATTTTTTTACCAGAAAAGTACGCGAACAGACCTATTAATATAGATTTTACATTCAACTTAAATTCAAAAATTTTAATTTTAGAGACAGCTGTTCTTTGTTTACATTTGCTAGGGTTGCCAACTACCGAATATGTTAAGCGACACAAAGTGGAATTTAAAAGTCACTTACGTAAGAAAGATTTCAACAGGGAAAAACAGTACAAAATCTTACTACAAAAGCAATAACATTTTAATGTGTAACAAAATCAATACTATTTGAAATAAATAACATTAATAAAATTGTTTTGCTAGAAGTTATTTAAAATATTTATT
This sequence comes from Dichetophora obliterata, assembly GCA_963920525.1. NCBI lineage: Eukaryota > Metazoa > Arthropoda > Insecta > Diptera > Sciomyzidae > Dichetophora > Dichetophora obliterata. The sequence continues at coordinate 232,506,835 of OY986437.1, read as the reverse complement.
TAAATAAAGTTCGAAAAGTAAGGACTGCTGAAACTTTTCGATATTTGATGTTGAATTGAGTAGCAAGTCAAAGTTATACATCGAGATCTTGTTTTAATTTATGCCAAACTGCACCCTCGTCCAGCTGTTTTTTGTGGAATTTTGTTTGTTTTTTTATGTATTATTGTGTATGTATAAATTATGCATGAAGTTGGAAAAAAAACCCTTGCTACACAAATGCATTAAGTTTCGAAGGAAATGAGATTATAATTCAAATAAATAACCACATCAACGATTTGACAGCCGTAATAACAGCAGGGATTTGATTTCTTCGCAAAGAAGGGGGTACAAATCAGCGTGTGGCGCATGTCATGAGATGAGAAAGAAAAAAGTTTTCACGATTGTTTACAACTTTTTTTATGTTTGTGCTGTTTTTTTTTTGTTTTTGACATGTAAATCAATGAAACCACAGCAAATCGGCATTTGTGCAAAGCAACGTCTTAGAATTTCTTAAAAATGAAAGAAAAGTTGAAAGGAATTTAATTCACTTTGACAGTTTTTGTTTTTAAATACAGAGAAAATACCAGCTTTAAGTTAAGAGGAAATAATTTCTGTAAAATTTTTAAAAGTGCACGAGTACCTTTTTTCAAAACATTATAGTTAAGGAAAACTATATAATTTTAAACAACTTCAATTATAAAGTGTGTAAATGTTTTGAAAGGTTTCATTTTATTTTATTTTATTGTTAACATTTTTTATTAAAATCCACCCACCGTTACAAAACGATTTAAAACATAGGTTTAGCACTCAACATGTGGATTTAAATTTGAACGAAGAAACATAAAATTACATTTCCGGCTTAAAAAGAAAAACATGCTAGTCCTAAGCACGCACACTCCCACACATGAATACCATAGAGCAATTTTTTATTGATAACAACACATGTGTGTCGATAATGATTTTTATACTTCAAATGTTGCAACGTCTAATCACTTGGAAATATTTACCCTTAGGCTAAAAATTAATACAACAACCACATGACACATCTAGAAACCTGTGCTCTCAACTATATCTACAATTCTGCTGCCACTACGTTTGCCCTCGTTAATAATACATACAATGTTTTTTTCCAATTCACTGCATTTAAGCCCTCATCTTACCTCGTCAGGCACCCCTACCCTAGTCAATGCGTTCCTCTAATGAAGGTGCACACAGTTCTTCCTTTTGTGCGAGGATTATCGCCAAGGCAATAAAGAAGCCACGTCAACAAAGACAGAAAAATGTAAAAAAAAGTGGGAAAAAAACCAAACTCTTAAAAGCACTACTAGTAATCTTTGAGTAGCCATGACGAAAATGGCCATGATACGTTTCGACGTGTATAATACAAATTATAACTCACAAAGATTGCCAATCTTCATAGCTTAAGGGCAGTGTTCACGCCCCGAATATCGTTAATCTACCTCGAGTTTGCTTGTAGCTCTTGGTTAAAAAGTATCTTTCGGCTTAGAATATAGTAAAAAAAAACAATCCATATTATCAAACCATATTAATTAATATTTCTTTTTTTTTTTGTATCAATAAATGCTTCTCGACAGTTCAACTGACAGTTTCTATGGAGCAGAGCTTTTATTAATTTGATGGTATAACAACTTCCTGGTATTTTAATAATCTTAATATAAAATAAATCTCTAGAGTATATTCCAATTTTCATGTATTTTTTTAACAACTTTCAGTCATAAATTTATCCAGCTTTGCATTGAAGTTACTAAAAATCACGAGCATATAGAAGTTATATGTGTCAAAAAATATCTTCTTTTTTCAAATTCTTTTAAAAAAAAAAAGTCTTCCTAACGAGTATAACATGTAATTTTCTCTATTGAACCGCACAGTGGGATAGATTGCGAATGCTAACGTTAAGCAAACGTTAATTTTTTTTGATAGTTTTTGAGGTCGCTGAATCCATTTGTGACTATATTTTTGTTTGTAAGAATAGGAGGGAAGGGAAGGGGGTTAAAAGAAAAAGAGCTTATCACATCAAAAGTTATCCTTGTTTGTACAGGCTTATTTATTTGAAAGTTGGTATAATTAATTGCAGTGGCAGATCTAGAAATTGCTCGTGGGGGGGGGGGGGGCTAAATAAGCAAATCAGTTTTTTTTTATTCATTGTATTTATTGATGTATTACATAGTAAACTTATTTTTATAAATTATATTTCTGTTTTAAATATCATGAGTATATAATTTAAAAGCATATCAAAAGTTTAAAATTTATATAATTTGTAAGAATCAGGGACCGATAACTGTTATTTTACAATTTTCAGATGAAAAAGGCATAACGAAAAAGTGGCCTTAAGACTTTTTTAAATATACCATTATTATCGTAGTGGCAGCAGCTTTGCGAATATTATATGCCTTTTAAATGTTTGGCTGTTACTATAAACATTAAAATTAACTGTTATTTTTTGCCTTTTATTTTTTCGGGCCAAAATAACTGTTACTTTTGACTTTTATTTTTTAGGTAAAAAATAACAGTTTTTTTGTGCCTTTTATTTTTTCGGTCAAAAATATCAGGCAATTTGTATTTTTTCAAAGGACGAATAAAAAACTTTAAAAACTAAAAAGTTTTATAGCTGAAAATGTGCGCGTTGATGAGACGATAAAAATTGCATATAACTTTTGTTGCCGTTCAAGTGGCCTTTAAAAAAATTCAAATTGCCTGATATTTCTGCCCGAAAAAATAAAAGGCACAAAATAACTGTTATTTTTGATCAAAATAATAAAAGTCAAAAGTAACAGTTATTTTTGCCCGAAAAAATAAAAGGCATTAAATAACTAGTATTTTTGTCGGAAAAAATAAAAGTTAAATAATAACTGTTAATATCTGACTTTGTTGATAAAAACCATAACGGGTACGGTCCCTGGTAAGAATTGAAAGAAAAGAAGTAGCTAATGATTATATTCAACTTAAAATATTTAAAGTGCGTGAAGATAAATTTGTCAATCCGACGCCAACTTAGCGAAGACTCAAACCAATACTTTTGATCTGCAAAAAGTTAAATTCGTACTTTTTGCTTAGTTCTAAAAGGGAGGAAATTTCCTCCCAAAATTAAATTCGTACTTAGCAAAAAGTTTGAGTCTGCGCTAAGTTAGCGTCGGATTGACGAATTTATCTTCACGCACTTGAATTCTTATGAATCTTCAACATCCTAATTCGCGTTACTTACTCATGCGTCGATTTTTTAATTTACAAAAAATTTCAGCGATTTTTTCAGGGTTAATATCAATTTCTTTGTAAATGTTTGATAGGGCTAAAACATTTCGCCTATTTTGTGCCATTTTTGTTTTGTTTTTTTTTTCTTTTTTATGTGCTAAATTTTATGTAAGTGAATTGTAATAATAACTAATTGCAAAAACAAGTCAATAGAAATTTGTGTGAATAATCTACGATTTTTTATAATTTTATCGCGTAGGAATTAGTGCATTGATCACATTGAAAGAAGGATTAACATTGGTTATTTGGAAACACTGACTTCATGAGCTGAATGATTGTAGTTATTTAATATTTTTTTCTTCAATTCAGTTAAAGAAAAATGCCAACAACCGAATATAGGCAGACACACTTCAAGTTCAAGTTTCAAGTTTGGTTTTTATTCATCAATCAAAAGATTTAACAATAATTTTCTTAATGGCTAGAAGCTACGAATACAAAAGACATTAAATATAAATTTGATTAACAAATGATACATTCTGTTGTCATTATGAACAAGTGGCGAATGCAGTTACAAGCTCACAACAAATTTAATTCATTTTTGTGGAGTCATCGAAAAATTTGAATACAAAATTTATTAAACATAATGCAAACACAGTTGAAATTATTAACAAAACTGGAAATATATATGTATAATCCGATAAAAATTATTATTTGCCACAGTGTGGAAAGTAATATTATAGTAAGACAGAAATAAGGGTATCAATAACATTGAAATCGTAATTAAAAAACTCTCAACGTTATCGAAATTTAATAGCCAACCGAGAAAATCAAACACCTTCATAACATTTTGGACAAAATTACTTTTGTTTTTATGAAAAAGAAACACCTGCAAAAATAAGTTGCCACTTATTATTTTTTCAATTTTAAGCTTTTCGTTCCTTCTTGCTCCTTTCCAAAAATATAAATGCTGAAATGACACGAACCTACTGCGGACAAAGCCACGGGTAACTGCTAGTATTTCTTTAAAAAATTAAATTAAGCGTCTGGGGGCTTCAGCCCCCATATTCCACCTGGATCCGCGCCTGGTTAATTGGTGTCGATTTGATTTATCCAATTCTTCCCTTTTTTTGCCTTTCTGTTGCATTTTGAAATATATAAAGGGTTGTTTTTTTTAGAGACAGAAACCTTTAACACTCAGTGGTCATAAGTGGTAAATATGTACTCAAGGCCAAACTAAACTTAATTAAAGTTATTAAAAATGACGAAAATCATATTTGTCGTACCATTAATAGTTTGTCGAGAAATGTAAGTTACTTGCATGGTACATAGAAGGAAGAATAAGTATTAGTTGCGCTATAAGCGATGAATTTAGGAAGGTGGAGTTGGTGGTGTGGCCGCAACAGCCAAATAGTGAAGTATAATTTTTTCTGAATCAACGGAGTTTTCGTGTCAGGAGATCGAAAAAGGCAAATAAATAATATTTTAATAATTGTTATATACTTTTTCAATAGTATTTATGAAGGAACAGTGTTTTTTTTTTGTGTAGAATAAAATAATCTATATCTATATACTTTTATGTACTATTATATAAAAGGCTTCTCACGTATCTGCGACGACGCTAAACTTAAAAACTACTGAACCGATTTTAGTAAATCTTTCACTAACATAAAGCTACATGTTTAACTTAAAATCTTGCATCCTTTTATTTTTGAAACCGCTCTTAAAAATTACTAATATTTGAATTTATAAAGTAGCCAAAAAAACCAAACATAAAAATCATTGCTTCATTAAATTGTTATGCCGTGGTTATGCTAGCCAAACATGATTGCCGAACATTTTTTGTTGTTATTGTTTCACGTATAAAATGAAGAAATGAACTTTCTCTCATATTCATTTTCTCGTTCTCGGACCGAACATTTTGATTGCTGATTGAAACGCCAAACATGCCGAACTTTCCAGTGTTGGCTGTAGTCATTTTGTATAATAGCATCAAAAAAGTAGGTAAAAGTATTAAAAAGTGAAGATGATTGTGTCTTCAAGTAACCCTTAACATAAACAGCTAGCTAGCATGTCAGATATATGCAAACAATTTTGTTTAAGATATTATAATAAAAATTCAGAGTAAGTAATATCAGTTCGTGTATTTTAATTCGTTAATTTTAAGTACAAAAATGCAAATTAGGGTTGTGCTTTTTTGTGTTTTGACATACTATTACATATAATGCAACTGTGCCACCAATCATAGCATAACCACCAAACAAACATTTCAGCGAAGAGAACAAATTAACTAAAATGAACACCGAACATGTTTGGCTAGCATAACCACGGCATTAGACACACAAAAAGCATAAAGCTTTATCTCTCTTTTCCTCTGCTATAGTGTTATTCTATTGCGGTGTCGCTCATTATTTCTATTGCGGTGTCGGGAAGCTTTGCATATTTATACTCTCCCATATTGAGTTTGAGTACGTGTAAATGAGCGCTTTAAAGAGCACACTCAAAGCAACCCAGTGGTAAATGTACACATGACGTAACCAAGTATTTCTTAAATACAATGTAGTTATTAGGACTCCAACACCTGTACACAATTCTGAATTACATTTGTTCAGGCATGGCCGCTAAACAACTGATGACATCTACCTTACACAGTAAACCGATTTTTGCAGAATTCTTATAAGACTTTAGGTGATTTTTTTTTGTGCTGTGATTTATGTTGCAAAATTAAATAAAAGTGTAGTGGACGTGCTGTCAGAAGCAAAAATACCGACAAACAAACATACGGAAAATGTGGAATACAGGTAAATAGACGGACATGTTAAAATGCAGATGAATAGTTAAAAAACAAATATTTTTAAGCAGGAACGAAAATTGACACATAAATTTACAGTAAGGTTGGCCACGGTAAAGTTGAGAATGAATGTAAAACTTATTATAAAGTGTGTGCGCATTGGTTACTAGGTATTGCTAAGAAAGTACTGCTAGATGTGGTGTCAGGAAATTCATTAGTAAAAGCTTTAAACTAAAATTATTGGAACAATGTATAAACCAAAACTACTGATTTAAAAAAATGATTTTAGAAAATTATAAATCTTTCAAAAACTTTTTATGCGTGTTAAATATTGTAGAACAAAATGAAACTTTTGTTATTTATATGAAACAAAAATAGATTCCTGAGGCAATCAGGATTATTAGGATATAGCATATCTATGTATATCTATACTATTATATAAAAGAAGACTCACGAAATTTTAAACCAGATAAGCTCGGTAACCGTTGAACCGATTATTTTTTGATAGTTCTTTATATTAGTTCTTTGATTGCAATTTCATAATTTTTTGATTATTCAGTTCCTATGATAATTTCAAGTGTCATAGCTTACTAAGTTTTTCGAAAAGTCCATGGCAGAACTAGACAAGATAGTGTTAGGGCTGAATGCGTTCTTTTTCTTAGTGACCATAACTGCCAAACTCAGCCATTTGCAATTTTTGCCAATTCTCGCTTTCTCATTGTATTTTCACTGGTTGCAGATTTTGTATGAGTTGTCAACTTCGTTTTGACAGTTTCGGTCACCGGCTCTACGCGCTAACACTACCTTCTCTAGTTCTACTATGGAAAAGTCTATTCTTTAATTATTACAAAATCCACGTATTTTATTTGATGATTACATTCAGCAGCTCAATACGACAGCAAACAAAGGCTTCCTCTCTTTGTTGCGAGAGCATCTCACAACCCAGTAGTTCGCGGCATCATTGATGAAGTTTTCGTTATGATTTCTTAAAGGAAGTTTCTGCATGAGCTGCTGGACTTAAAAAATGCATACCAAATATAATGCAAATGAGCGGTTGTCAGCGCCTAACTTCTTCCACTCGATTTGAATTCCTTGACGAATTTTCTTTGTCTACTTTTCGTTAATGAAACTTCCGATATTTCGATATTGGGTTCGTGCATGATAAATTCCTATGTTTCTCCCTTTCTTCTTGCGCCTTGCACGAATTTGGAACATTTATATCCATAAAATTATATGGAACATTTAATTTTCGTCAATGAAATGTATGGCCAAATCAGCATGTTTCGTCAAGGATCAAGAAAAATCGTATATTATTCATTTGAGATTTCTTCAAGACTGGAACTACTGGGAATATAACACGACAGCCATGTTGTGTAGTTGCTTTCAGGGAGATTCTTGCTGTCATACAGTGTTGCTAAATTTTCTGTGCAAATGTTTTCAGGAGAGTTGCCAGAATTCAGTTATAAGCATAAATGATGTTTTGTAGGCTTGCCAGCTAACTTTTCCCGTCTTGAGATTGTATTAGTCTATATATTTATACTATCTATCTATACTATTAAAAGCGTTGTGACATTGCATGGATGTTTGACAGTCAAGCGAGAACCACTGAGCCGATTTAGACGATATAGGTACCAAATGATTTGTTATTTCAAAGAAATCGTGAAAGGCTAATAATGTTTTGCCACTCCTACTTTTCACGTCTACAATATGCTAAAATGCTATATTTCAGACGGTTTTGGTCGTACAAGACTAAAATTTTGTTATTTTATTTATATGGTTACATTCGATAGCTGTACTTAAAACGGGTTTCTACGCCTTAACAGCCCAAAAATGCATGAAAATGCTATATTTCAAACGGTTTTGGTCGTATATTACTATGTTTAAATTGGGAAAAGTGACTCATTTGAAATCAGTCATTAAAAAGTTCTTATGCTTGGTTTTCACTATGTCATGTTCAGTGGTCAGTTGTTGTATATTAAATGGAAAAAAATAACATATAGACATTTTTTTTAACTTTGGAAGTTTTGGAAAATTAAAAACAATTAAATTATTAAATGGAGCTATGCAGAAAATGTTCTAGAGTCTTATTGAGGTGACATTTCAGGTGATAAACTTTTGTGTATAAATGACATGAAAATGACATAGTGAAAACCAAGCATTACATTGGTTTTTTTTTTGCAAAAGTATCTTATTTAGTTTGACAACTGGTTCTTTGTTTTGTTTTTACTGGTTGATATTGGCCGCATTCAGCGCAGACAACTGTTGTGAACTGTAATGGTAGCGCTACCTTAGTTCACGATGTTTTTCTCTGAATATGTTGCTACTGTACACGTCAGAAGTTAGATTCAATTTAATTTTTATGTAAATTTAATTCAATTGCAAAGGTTTCTCACTTAAATTTGCTGCGTTCTTTCTGCGTTTATTAATTTAACAGCGTCAGTAACAGCATCTGACAGTTAAGCAAACAGTTGCGTTCATGTAGCATAGAATTTGTTCGCTCGATTGAAAGGCGTTCGCTACTTTATCAGTTTTAGTTAGCGCTACCAAATTTGTACCATTCAGCGAATTTTTACACAACAGTTGCCAACTGTTGTCTGCGATGAATGCGGCCATTGATGATGATACACGTGTATTGAATGATTTGTTGTTTGACGTTTTCCTTTGTTTTTAGTGTGTTCGGTGTTTTTTATACATTCTCCATTGAATGAGTTCGAAATAGTTTGTAATAAGGTTTAAGAAGCTTTAAATGAGTTGAATTGCAATTGAGAATTTGTTTGGGAAATGAAATGACTTTGTTTCTCATTTAGCTGAATGGGCTGAAATGAGTCATTTGACGTTGACACTAATGTTGACGTAGCATAAAACTAAAATTTGATAATGTAGTTTGTAATATTTAAAAGAACATTGTAAAAATATGACATTTTGAAAAAGTAGAATTTTATATAAAAAATAAAGGGGTGTGTTAGTTAGCTCATGATTTTTAATGATATAAACTTTTTATTAAATTTTGTGTCAAAATTAAGCAAATTTTCAGATAAATGATATGTATTATGAAAGAAGTGAGGAAAATGAAAACTGAAAAAAAAATTGCAACAAAAATAACTTTTGGCCTATTTTTTGACCACAAATTGAATATTTTAAAGGTCTTGTAAAAACAATATAAAACATTGAATTGGTGAAGTAACGGTTAATCTTACTTCATTTCTAAAAATGCATTTAATTGACCTTTAAGACAAAGGAAATTTAATGAACATCGATTTGAAAATGGCCGAGATGCTTGCTAGCAAATTAAAAAATTGAAATTTCAAGCGGTTTTTTCTCATTCTAATTCTAAAGATAATCTGTAGTTTTCAAGATATCGCTATAATTTTGATGTCATAATAACGGAAATATTCAATATACTGGATATACGTACAAAATATTTTCGAAAAATCTTTCGTTTACCGTTATTTTTATTAATTAACGACTTTTCATAAAAAAATGCGTAAAAAATTTCATAAATGAAATAAGATTTAAAATTTTTACATGTTATTTAATATTTTAATCGCAGGCGAAGCAGCGGGTATTTGCTAGTATTGGATAAAAAAAGGTGCATATTGTTAGGTATTCATGACAGATAGACAAAAAAAAAATCCAGGTGGTGTTTGTAGCCTTTTTTAAAGCCAAGAATTCTGTCACAGGTTGTTAAAATGTGTCTTCAATTTTTTACCTTTAATATTTTAATCAATTTTTAATTTTTTAATTTAACACGAATTCCTTCGTGATAAAAAATACCCTATGGCCCGACCAAAAGCGTAGAGGCAGAAAGACAGACACAAAATTGTAAATATTAATGATGGCACATTTTAGTTACTACATTGTTTTTAATAACTCTAAAAAAATTTATATTTTTTTAGAATTATATTTGAGCTTAATGCCAAATAAGTCCATGATGCAACAGGTTGCAACAACAAGTTCTTCACAGAACAAACCACCAAGCAGACTAGACAGTCTGCATGAACTTATTTGGCTTTAAGCGTAAATGTAATTCTAAAAAAATACTAGTTTGCTTAGAATTATTAAAAATAATGTTTTAAAAATTAAATTTTTAAGAATTTCAAAAAAATATTCAATGTACAGTGTTTTTTACAGTTTTATTATATATGGTAGAAGGGGGATCATGCACGATGGGGGAACATACGCCACCCCTACCTTTTTCCAAAATTGGCAACACTTTCAAATCGAAACAAGCATATTTTTATGTAAATATCGATAAAGTTCCATCCCTATCAAAATGACATTTCAACACCGTAAGTGATCGTGACGAAGTGCGTTTTGCTAGCCATTTATCTAGAAATAAATGGAAAGCCTTTTAACAATAAAAATAACATTTTAGGAATTTAATGGTAAAATGGTTCGTAACCACAAACCCAAATCAGACCGCTCCAAAATTGATGAAAATTTAGTAAAACTCGTCATAAAAGATGTTTTGAGTAAGAAATTTAGCATCAGTTAGTCTGCGCGAGAGCATGGCTTAGGCTGCCCGCAGAGTAAACGCCGAAACAGGCAGGCAGGCAGACAGGCGCAGGCAGTAACGTGCAAAGAAACGAGATAAAAATAACTTTTTTCTCGCTTGTTCACATAGTTTGTCTGCGCCTGTCTGCCTGCCTCTCCGCTTTGGCGTTCACTCTGCTTGCAACCTTAAGCCGCACAACTTTGCGGGATAGATTAAAAAGGCTCAGAGATCCAAAATGCAATATTGTTGTTGATGATTCTGGACAATCATCAGATAGTGAAACGTTTCCGTTTTCATCAAAATACACTTCTCAACAAATTTTTTCGAAGAATCAGGAAGAAGATATATCGCAGTACTTTAAGACTTGTTTTTATCTACATCACGGATTTACTTATAAGATGGCAAGGAAGTTTGCCTTTGAATACTCCACATTAAATAACATTAAAATACCTGATAAATGGATTGAAAATCAGACAGCCGGAATTGATTGGGTGCAAAGCTTTATGAAGCGTAATAGAAACTTAAAATTGAGGAAACCCGAAAACACAAGTCTAGCTCGCGCAACTGCTTTTTCTAAGAGTGCAGTTATGGAATTTTTCGACAATTTAAGAACTTTGTATGAACGGTTTTCATTCTCACCGTCTGACATATTGCATATAGATGAGACTGGCATTACCACCGTGCTCCCTTCGCCCAAGGTAATTTGTTATATCATAACGTAAAAAAAAATACTGTGTTTTGTCACATTATTATTTATGACTATTTTTTTAATAAATTTTTAATATATACGATTAAACAAATCGTGTATTCATATACATCGTATTCATATACACGATTTGCTACTTTGATGCGCTGTATTCGATTTGATGATAGTCGTACGCGCGCATTTCGTCAACAAACCGACAAAGCTGCTCCCATTCGCGATTTATGGAACTTCTTGAATAACAATCTTGCCAGTAATTTTGAACCATACGAAAGTGTAACCATCGATGAGCAGCTATTTTCATACCGTGGGCGCACAAAGTTCACCTCTGAAACGCATGATGTTGTGCTGGCGGAAAATCTCTTTCTTCTTCGGATTCTTCATCGCTGTCGAATATTTCATTTTCTTCAATTTCCAATTCATATTCAATGTCCGAAGCGTCATCTTCGGGCATTAAATCTGTGGTTTCACCGCTTTGATCTTCAAATAAATCTAGTTCTTCGTCTGCTTCTGTGTAAAGTGCGAAATCACGCTGAAACGCTGATGATAGTTGTTGTTGGAAATTATCAGTAAGGCTGCCTGTACGCAAGCGCGTATTGTACACAAATTCTAAATTCTCTGCCATAACAATAGTAATAATTTCACTTTCGTTTCCGCACAAAAAAATTATATTTCGGATTGTCGATGTTGTATGTTCAGCATTCAATAATAAACTAACTGAACTCAAAACCAAAATCACAAATGAAAGAAAGAAGTAAGAGAAAAATGAACACAAAACCTACCTGGAAGCAAACATGTGCATTGAATTCACATAAAAACAACCCAAAATATAAAAAAAATACCTCAAAACAACAATCTGCATTGTATTTGCAGAAAAATAACTCAAAATGTGTATAAAAATAATTTATTTCATACAAATTGTATAGGGGTCTGGCCAGGCATATGTGTTTGTTACAGAAGGGACTTTTTGCAGTTCTCTTCGTGTTGGAACGATATTTTAGAATTTTTTTTCTTAAAAATAGAAAGTCAACAATATTTTAGGCGGCTACCGGGAAATACAGGTATCTACCTAAACTAGAAGTATGTTTAATTAATGCTCAAAAATGAAATATGCCTGGCCAGAACCATGTGTTTGCTAAGAACCATGGGTTTTGTCTCATATGTTTTGAAGAGTGATATAGTGCTAAGACTACCGGAACATCTCGGCAAGCGGCTAATTTTGTTTTCGAAATAAATTTTAAAAACTTTAATGTTAACTAACAAAAGCTTACGTAAAACATAATTCTTCGTAAGTTTTTTTTTTGTCTTTAACGTTAAATTGATCTGAATGACACAGTATTTATTTTATTTTCTTAATTTTCTTTTTGAATATATCGTATCTAAGACTTATTATCTAACATTGCAGAGTTTTATTTTGTGGCTTTATTTGACTTTTTTTTAAATCATATAAAAAAGCAAAAAGCAAAAAGATACTCATCCCCTAAGGACTAAAAAATATTAATTCACAAATATAAGCTTCAGAGTGAATAAGAATTTTTGTACAACAGTTTGAAAAAGGTGGCGAATGATCCCCCTTCCACCCTACATGCCAAATTTGATTTACAATTGTCAGCCCCAGCTAAGCAAGTAAAAAAGTACTGGTATGATTTTTATAAGATGGTGCTGATTCTATGTGAAATTAGCTTCGCCATTAAATTTTTTCAGAAACATTCGTAAATTGTGCTGTGATGTGCTAGGCTTGTACTATATTATACCCTAAAAGAGTTCACAAGAAATTGCAAATTTGGCTATTTCTGCATTCATTTCTAGTCCTGAGGCCGGATTCTGAAAATCGCCTAGCTAAAGCTAAATCTCTATCGCTTAAATGCTAAAAAAATGCTTCGTTCAATTCCTTAGCGATTTCGCTAAAATGCGATTCTGAGTTTCAAATCGCCTAGCTAAAAATGTTGTTTCTACTACTCGCCACAGGAAGCGTTGTTTTAGCGGTTCTTATGTCAAAAAATTGATTTGGTTATGGCTGTGTGCCATTTGGTTTAAATTGTCATTTTTTGCTGTGGCAAATGAAACCTGAAAATGTTATCCAGAAATTTGGACGTCTTCTCAGCGAATGAACGAGTTTTTTAAGACGCATTTGACTGCCACTACTACTACAAATTATTTTTGTGAGTTACAAGGAATGTAACTGTTTTAAGTAAAATAACTTATAAAACCAAAACTTGTGTAAACATTAAAAATTTTTAAAAAAATTACAATTTTTATTCATGATTATTTTGTTGTATGTATTTTATCTAATTAGCTTAGAGATGGAATAAATTGAAAACATGTTGTAAAATTATATGTTTAGATTTTACTCCACTTATAAAATATACTGTAGTAAAAAAGTATCAGTGTTAAAGTTTTCTTTTCAACTGGACCTAAAAATCCTTAATATAAACTATACACGACGATAAAAATCGCACTATACCTAAAGGTTGCCATACCCGAAATACTGACTGTCGAGCTCAATCGACTGTAATACGAAAGAAAATATTGACTTATACTCAGTCGATCAAGCAGCTAACCATAAAACATCCTTGAACACGTATTAACTCTTTATCGGCCATATTTATAAATATTTTAAAAGTATATTCAATGTATTAGTTTTGCAAGTTGAATGCAGTAAAGAAAAAACTTATAACATTGCGTATATCAGAAGTAATGAACTTCCAAATGTAACATAAATATTTCTTTTAAACTCTTTAGCTCCTAAGACTGGCCTAGTTTTCAAATTCTTTAAAAAAGAATTGTAGCAATTTTTATTGACACCAAAATAAATTAAAGGCGACTGAAGTGACTCCATGTTTTTTAATTGCTCCTCATGCCTGCATTTTTAGCCTAAAAATAAATGTTTTCTATATATTAAAAGCAAAGCACAATCCTTTTTTTTATACGGAAACATAAATAAAACTACTTTTTTCAGAAAAAATACACAGCAAAACACTGATACTAACAATTTTGTAAGGGTAAAGCACAACCCTTTTGCTTCACTCAAAAATTCTTGTGCCGGTTGTCAAAATTTCTACTAGTCCCCGGAGCTACCGGAAGTTTTGGCAATAAAACTCACCTCACTGATATCAAAAATTCTTCTTCCGACTGTCAAAAATTCATCATCCGAGTGAAAAGTTTCTTTCGAACCTTAATTAAATTAATATAATAATTAAATAAGCTTGTTTCTAATTCTTAAAATGGTTTACTAACTGCACCAATATCTAAATAAAAAGTGCAAAATAAAAACATTCAGTTATTTGAAAAATTTTTAAATAAACTTAAGTTAATATACTTAAACTTTTGTGGTTAATTTTTTAAGTATATTTACACGAGTACTTTATGATTTTTCATTGAATATTCTCGTGTTGTCATAAAATAAAATTATGTAAAAACTAGTAAGGATTTATTTTGACTCGTTCAACTTTAAATACCAAAACAGTCGTGGCTTATTGGAGGCTTAGGTTTCATTCAATTCTTCAAAATTTTGCACTCAGAGTACATTTTGCATATTAAAAAGTAGGTGCAAAATTTCTTGTCAATTAATGACTTAGTTGCAAACTAACTGCATTTTCTGAAAAAAGTAGTTTTATTTATAACGTAGAAGCACACCAATGATAAGAAAGACACAAGAAGCAATACTTTCTTCCATATAGAATTGTTTTGCTTCAAGTGTTTTTCTTATCGTTGGTGTGCTTTTTCGTGATACAGAATTATCACATAAGAGTGTGTCACAACAATTTTAGCTTATTTGTAAACTACCAATTCATTTAATAAATTTTTATAAAGTTTTAAGAGATGAAACCTTTTTCTAAAAGCATGTTATATGATAACAATAGGGGTATTCACGATTTAGTGTACTTGCCAGTGCAGTTGAGGACTTCTGCACTTCACAAAATCAAAATATCAAAATCAAAAATCTGCACAAGTGCTTTTCTACTGCAGCCTAAAACTTGAAGATTTGAGCAGTTGTGCACTTGTGCATTGAAAAATTTGACAGCTTGGAAAAAGTGTTAGTGGTTTGTTCACGAAAACCTAACTGCACAACTGCAGAAGTCGTCAACTGCACAGGCAAGTGCACTGAAACGTGAATACCCCTAATATTAATACAACTGATAAATACAAGCAGCAAGTTTTCGGAAAAGTGCTTTAAATTGGTATATTTTTTTGAAAACATTCAAAAGAGACAAAGCATTAATTTTTCTTAATATATATATCAAAAATTACGATTTTAATTGAAAAATCTTTTAATTTTTAACTTAGCGGCAACAAAATATTGGACTCTAAAATTATAGCTAAAAATAAAATTAGAGTTTCTGTGAATCGCTAAAAAAAGTTTAGAATCGCAGCAATCGCTAAAAATTTAGCTATGACAGCTTTAATTTTATTCTTCGTTAAAAGCTCGTTCAGTCTCTAAATTTTTAGCATGAAAATAAGCGATGGAGTTTTTCAGAATAGCAATATCGCTAAAAACTATAAATTTAGCTTTAGCGGTGGAGATTTAGCTTTAGCGTTTTTCAGAATCCGCCCTCTGGATGCAATAAATTCCTTTTTGTAGTATATTTCGATTATGTCTGAACCACAGTTTTTCTACATGCATTAAGAATAGACCGAAATGCTTTTTAAAGACTTTAAACTGCTTTTTTAAGCGTGTCAGGACCCTTAAAAATAACATAAAGTGAAGTCTGTTAAATAACTAGCATAAGCTACATGCTTCCTTAAAAAAAGGTCATGCATGACTGAAGGATCAATCGAATTTTTGTATTAGTCGAAGTTTACTTTTTGTGTTTGGTTAGGTTTTTCTCGTTGTTGTTGTTGTTGTTGTTGTTGCTGTTGTTGCCGTTAACAATTGTTGTTATTATATTTTTTTGATTATAGCCATTCATAGTATATTATCTAGAGCTGCAGTCCGAATACCATACCATGATGATTTAAGCACTGAACACTGCTGGTGGCAGCCCTAGACTGTTGTTGTTGTTATTAGTGCTACGTTTTGGTGCACAGGCGACTGTGTCAGCAGTTCAAATAAAGGGGGTAGAAGAAAATAGATGAAAATGAAAAAAATCATGTTTTTGCTTTTATCTCATTTCGTTGTTTGTGTGTATTGGTTGTGTGATGGTTACACTTCAGCGGTGGGTCCTTGTAATGAGTACTTTTCCAATATTATGTGTGTGTGTGTGTATGTGTGTGTAAACTCGCTTCGTCTCGTCTCGCCTCAAACATGTGCTCTTATTTTGTTTGCTCGGAACAAACCAATGACGCTGAGGGCGGTCAGTGGTGATGGTTATGGCAATGGTGGTGGTGGTGGCGGCAACCCTAAGAATTGCTTACGTACGGCACAGAGTATTTATTGGATGCACAACATGCTGCTGCTACTCTTAATAAGGATAATTAATAGGACCAAGAAAAAAGAAGACAAACAAAAAAGAAAGGAAAAGCAATGGCGTATTCTAAAAGTTAAGAGACAATGATATGATAAAAGCAATGCCATGGTAACGTATAAAGTAATGTGCTCGTAATTGATATGCTAGAGCAGAGTAGTGCAAAAAGTAGAAACGAACAATAATGAGTAAGAAGCTAGAATGAGCTAGAAACTCTGAGTTTATACTTAAACTCGTTAAACAACGTTACACCGGCAAAATCTTTAAGAAAATCTTTCACCTTTTTAATATTAAATTTTAATTAAAATGAAATGTTTAAGTTTGTCAGAATGTTGTCGTTGAAAACACAATATCTTGTAGCAACTTTTGATGTAAAATAATAAAAAGTAAAACAAATTTGGAGTAAAAGGTCGTTATGATGTTTTCACGAATTGTTTAATAGGCATACTCGTTAGGAAATCAATATTAGAAATCGGTTAGAAAGTTTAAAACACATATAAATAACTATTAATGTCAAATGTCGATATTTTTTGAAATATTTCTAAAGTTTCCTACCAATGATCAAGCACTCAAACATCGCCAAAGATATGCCAAGTAATATATTCTACACCGTGCGATTTTCATTTGGTGCAATCGTCTACACAGACTTTTATTGTAGAATTAATTTAATTGCCACATAAGTTGACATAAGTTTTCCTGGGCTATTAAATGTGCCATATAAATGTGCATACTAAATATCAACTTTCAATAATGTTCACCGTATCGCAAGATGTGGTGGTGTATCTTGAGTAAAAATCGTGCCATATGTAAATGTTTGCTACTCGACAACAGTTAAAAACATCAGTAAAACTTGGCTGCAACATATAATTATGCATAAGCTTAATGTCAGCTTTAAATGCACTCAGTTGGTAACGGTTTGGTTCCGTTTTTTTGTAATTTTGTTGGTTTTGTTTTTCATAAATGCCATGAAAAAAATAATGGTTTTTTAAATGTTTTCTTTGTTTGTTTTTTGCTTTAAATTTGTTCGGTTTTGTTTGATATAAAATATAATAAAATGGTTTTATGTTAATAAATAAATATTGTAATGCAAACAGGTGTGTCAGAAAGATAATATAGAAATGGACGCTATGTACAAAAGAATGGGTTGATCGATCGATCGATGATAGTTGTAAAGATAACAAAAGTAATCTTCGAATGAACTTTTTTATGGAAAAATGGGTGGATCGATCGATGGTGGATCGATGATAATTGTAAAGATAACAAAAGTAATCTTCGAATGAACTTTTTTATGGAAAAATGGGTGGATCGATGATATCTATAAAGACAAACACCAGGTCGACAGTTAAAAGTATAAATATATAATCAAAGTAGCTATGTTGTTCTAACTATATAAAAAACGAATAAATACTCTCTAATTTTATGATAGTTACAGCCTTCGACTTTAATAATGCTTAATTAGCTAGATATTTTCTACTAAATTTTATTTAAATTTTCATTCCTTGAAATATTTACAGTCATATTTCAACGATTTTTCTATTTTTGTTTATTAACATTTTATATTGTATATTGTATTAAATTCAATGGTGATTAAGACATAAAAAAGTCCAAATAAACAAAACCTTGAAATATACTTTGTGCTCGAAGTTATAATTGTTTAAACTTGACTTTATTTTTTTGGGTTTTATTGAGCTTATTTTTGTTAAAAAAGTTTAAGCTTTGACGAATTTTATAAAAAAAAACCAAACAATACATAAAATTTTTGATACCACATTCATAATACATGTTTTATAATCTAACGAATAAGAATATTTTTTTATAAAATTTAACAAGAAAAAAAAAAAACCAAATGTCATCCTAAAATTAAAAAAGCGCACTGTGCGACGACCTCTTTTGATCTACCTCAGTGTCACTTGTGCTGGTAAGACCACAACGGAATTCAGTAAACCACTTCTTAACCATTGGAGTTGATGGTGCTTAACCATAGTCGAGCCTTTCCTTAGTTTTGGTGATGGTTTGTTTACGTAAAAAAATGCTTGACGAGTACACGAAATGCTTTTTTTCATGTTTGCAGAAATTCACTAGGTTTTCTGCTTTCAATGGCTCCTAAACACAAACAAAATGACGCAGTTTTATCAAAATTTGACAGCTGGTATATTAACAACTGGTAGTTGACAGGACCAATGTTGCATTTAAAGTTACTACGCGGGAAATTAAAAAAAGTCACTGCCTATAAAGAGTTATTTATTTTTTGTGATGTTTATTGTTAAAACTGCTTCCAAGAAAGTACTTCTCCGCAAAATATGTAAACAATCAGTGCTCCTAGCAACGAGCTGTGACATTGAGACACATTAACTCATCGTTTGCCATAATTATTATTAATTAATTACGCTGCATCTCTGACATTAACAATTTAATGAGAATAACTACATGATCATAAACACACACACACCACAGAGAAAACAGTTAATCATTATTGTTTTTGTAAAGCACAGCAATAAAAAAAATTATAACATTTCACACAGCTGCAAATGCTGCATACAAATAATACACTCAGCGCCCTTCCACAAGTTGGGCGCCCAGCCAAAAAAAATCAACCCAGCCTAGTTTACGATGCACCCAGCACACGGTTGTAAAAATCGCAGCGCGCAACTGACAGCCAAGCCCCTCTATGATGAAGAAACAAAAATAAACCTCGTTGTTGCTTTGCGCCCACCCGCTGCAACGAACGCACTCGCGCTCAACCAAGTCGTGTGCAACGCAGGCGGAGTGAGTGAGTGAATTTATGTGTGTGCATGAAAGTATGTGTGTGTGAATTCAATATGCATTCATCAACAATTCAACAGCGTCAGCAGTAAAGCATATCAATTTTGTTGTTGTTATTATATTTATAGGTACTTTTATTGTTGTTGCTGCTGCTGCTACTCTCAGTGTTGGCTGTGTTCACGCCGCGCACGTTCTGAGCAGGTCATTGGCGTTTTGTTGTTGTTGTTTTTTTGTTTTTGTTATGATTGTGTGTTCGCAGCACATATAACAACAGCAAAAAATAACAACAACACGTTGCACTACAAAAAAAACCAACAACAAACTTCGTAATGAATTAAAAGGAAATACTTAATAATTCTTTTTTATTTACGACAAAAAATGATAAATTAATCAAAATGCAAGAAAAATGGTTTTCTTTTTTTATTTATTAATTTCGGCAGTTCATTTATTAATTCTACCTGGTTTTGAAAAAAAATTAAACCTGTTGTTGACATTTATTGTTGCGCTAATGAAGACTCCATTAAAAAAAAAGGTAAACGGAAAAAATATTTTACATTTGTATATCGTGATTTTCCTGGAATTCCTTGGTTCCTTGGCAAAAGATTGATCGATGTTGGCGGCTGACACCTCTGCCAAGTGAGAAAGAAGTCGTTTTACATTTCGATATTGCTGCTTTTTGTTTTTTGTTGTTTTTAAAGGTATTCACGGCATGGCGTATTTGGTCTTATATTGTGTATTTGTGATTCATTTAATATCCGTAGCCGATTTTTGAACGCTCACAAAAAGAACGTGCCAGTTTCGAGTAACAAATAACCCATTAAAGCTAGTCACTTTAACCCTACAGTAGTCGCAAGGTCTATATATCGTCATATGAAATCAAAAAAGCCGCAAGTTACCAAAAATTTTAAATCGACTTTTTGATTGATTATGATGCACCGTAGATCAAAATAGATATTCCTGTTAAATTCTACATGCCTACAACTAAAAACGACGTTTTTATTAACAAAATTCTAAAAGGCCTCAGGGCAAGCGCTTGTGAAATTTAGAAAGTGTTTTGCTTCTCTTGCAAAATTTTGTAGATGTAGCTTACGGCTTTTTTGATGTCATATGACGATGTGTAACCCACTCATGTTTAATTACAAATTTTTCAATAATCGTGCATCGCTTTTATCTGAGCTTTTTGATACCTACGCGAAGTGGATAGTCGCGATCAGTGTTCCGCAAACAATAGTTGCTTGTCATTTTTACAAAATATTAAATAAATCTTTCAATAATCTTAAGTGCATTTTATATAGTCGCTAATTATGTAAAGCGTGTTAAGATTTGTTAAAAAAAATTGAAGTTATTACTTTTATTTGTTCTTGTTACCACAGAAAGTTTCTTTATATTTTTTTTTAACTTTTATTATTAAATAAAAAATAATAGAATTTAAAAATAAATAAGCAAGAACCATTAAAATTGTATCTCTTAATTTGTAGTTAAATAAAAGCATACATATGAAGCATAATCGCGAATAACGTTGCAAACGACATTCTTTTTTAGTGTTTTCTTTTGCGAATACCTGTTAGAATCACTCTCTTATATTATATACAAACAGAACTGAGTAAGCAGTTGAGCAGTTTGGAATATTGTTATCGCATAACCAAAAAAAAAAAAAAAAAATTAATAAAAATTAATATAAGTGCTTGTAAAATGAATAAAAATGAACTATTATAATTTTGTCGCTTAAAACGTTATTCGCGAGAACGCTTCATATGTAGATCGCGCGACCAATCATGCCACATTTATACTCAGAAAAAATATCCACAAAATCTAGAAAAATAGCACCCAATCGTTTGAAAATCGGGCTTCATTTAGCGCCATGCAAGCGCGTCGGAAGCGAATTTCATCTTGGGGAGCAGTACAAACGGTGGTGCAAAAAAAGTTCACCAAAATTTCTTCACATGAAACATGAAGAAGAGAGAAAGAAGAGGAAAATATATAACACAAAAATATTATCGTTGTAAAAAACGGATATTTTGAATAACTTTTCTTTTTAAATTGTTTATCTAGCTAAAAAAGTGGGGGCAACTGCCCCCCTTGCGCCCGCTTGCTACGCCAATGGCGCCATGGCCGATTTTCTAAAAATTAAATATACATTTTTCGTTAAATTGACACCAGAAGGAAGTGCGAAATAGTTAAGGAAAATTATCCAACCATTTATTTATTTATATATTTATTTAGTTATTTCCTCAATCAAAGGAGTTTCTCTTATAGACTACTTAAGAATTTGTTATACTATATATAACCTACTAAAATTAAATGTACCATTTAATACAATTATAAATTAAATATAGTTACGAAGTCCACTTACGAACAACCATTTACGAAATTGAAGAAACTTGGCGCAATTGTGTTGAAATCTTATAACATTTATCTAAGTTTTTCTACCGTTTACCTCTCATCGGCTTTAACTAAGAGAAGTATTTTCTCTAAAGAATAGGCAGAATTATAGCAAAACACAATCAATAAAGTAGACGGAATTTTTCAAAGGGCGTCTCATTATAAGAAAAACACTGTATCTCGAATATTGCCACAAGGGTACCAAAATTCGTTACAAGAATGAGCAAAATTGTTGTCATAATCTCTAAAAAGGTAGAAAAAAAACTTTTTAATAAAAAAAAAAAAAAAACTTCAAAACCACTAAAAAGTAAAAAAATAGTTTTAAATTACTTTTTACATTAATTGTTGGTCAAATATGATAATTTATTTATATATATTATTAAATTGGAAATCTTATTATTATAATTTTTTTTATATAAAATAAAAAATATTTATATAGAATATAAAACCATGAAAGCCTTGTTAATTTTATAAAAGTCTGATTATATTAGCGCCGACTTTAAGGTTTTATTTATATTCACTAGTATCGTCTGTGGTCGAAATTCGACCAACTTTCTGAAATTTCCATCGCTTTTCTCATTCTGAGGCATTGACCTTGCCTTAAGAAAATTGTTGTACTAAGAAAATTTTAAGTTTCGAGGAAAGCAACAGTTTTCGAGATATCTTCATAGATTTTATATCAAAATTTTTCAGAATTTACAATTTGTAAAATAAAAAAATTTACCTTAAAAAAATGCTTATTGTAGGGTATCCGTAAGAGATAGCGAAAAATGTTTTTCCTACATTGTATTAATATCTAAAATTTCCTCCTACGCCATGTTCTTCCATATCTTATAGCTTAGGTTTTACTTCTGAAATATTATTTCAATGCTCATATTTCAGACCAAAGGTCACATAACTATTCGGTGAACTTCTTCTCCCTTCTCTAATTTATTTAAAAAAATTATCAAAATCGGTTCAGAAACACGGAAGAACTGTTTCTCCTACGACTATTTTTATATATAGCATCGCCTGTGGTCGAAATTTGACCAAATTTTTGAAATTTCAATCGCTTTTCTCATTTTGAGGCATTGACCTTGCCTTAAGAAAATGTGTTGTACTAAAAAAATCTTAAGTTTCGAGAGAAAGCAACAGTTTTCGAGATATCGTCATAACTTTTATATCAAAATTTTTCAGAATTTGCTATTTGTAAAATAAAAAAATGTACTATAAAAAATGCTTATTGTAGGGTATCCGTAAGAGATAGTGAAAAATATTTTTCCTAAATTGTATTAATATCTAAAATTTCCACCTACGCCATGTTCTTCCATTTCTCATATTTTAGTTTTTTCTTCAGAAATGTGCTCATATTTCAGGTCAAAGGTCAAATAACTATTCGGTGAATTTCTTCTCCCTACTCTAATTTATTTAAAAAATTATCAAAATCGGTTCAGAAAAACGGAAGATCTGTTTCTACTACGGCTAATGTTTTGTATAACGAAATGCTTAAAACATAGATTTGCGTATATGAGTGGTTTGAAATATTTAAAACATTTTTTCACAGAAATTATTTTTTAGCTGTAGAACTTTGTAGAAAATATAAAAACAACATTTTGAAAAATTTAATTTTCATCAAAAAAATCATAGTTAAAAAAATCAAAAAAATCATGGTAGCTCATGATTTTCGATGATAGAAACTGTTTTTTGCATTTTATGTCAAAATTAAGCAACTTTTGCTAATAAATGATATGTCATATGAAAAAGTGTGAAAAATAAAATTTTATAAGAAAAAAAAAAAATTATAACAACAAATACGTTTGACCTATTTTTTGAGCAACAACTGAATATTTTAGAAGTATTTTTAAAACCATATAAAACATTGCATTGGTGATATAACGGTAAATCTTTTGTTATTTCTTCAAAGTCAATTAATTGATCTTTCAGCCAAAGAAAATTAGATGAAAATTGATTGAAAAATGGCCAAGAAATTTGCTTGCAAAATCAAAACTTGAAATTTCAATCGTTTTTTTCTCATTCTGAGGCGATGACCCTGCTTCAAGGAAATATGTTGTACTGAGAAAATCTACATTTTTAAAGATATCACAGTAGTTTTGATGTCAGTATAACGCAAATTTTTTTAACATATTATCCGAGAAAAATATTACCAAAAAAGCTTTCGTATACCGTTATATGTCTGAACCAACGACGTTTCATACAAAAATACGTTGTACTAAAAACATCTATAGTTTTCGAGCTATCACAATAATTTTCATGTCAAAAAAACGGAATTTTAATTGCTATAATTTGCTATTTGTAAGAAATTTCACCATCACAATAGATATTCACACTTTTAACATAAAAAAATGCTTATTGTAGGGTATCCGTAAGAGATGGCGCAAAATGTCGTAAGTATTTTTTGCACACCTTATCAATGCCTAAAATTTCCTTTTACATTATATTCTGCCATCTGTTGCAGTTTAGCTTTTTTTTAAGAAATGCTCTTTTTCGCTCATATTTCAGGTCGAAGGTCACCAATCTAAAATGTAATCATACTGTGCAGCCAGATCTTTCATTTGATACCTCATTCACTATTCTACCTCTTCTTAGCCCTGAGATTCCTTATTTAAAATAATACATACTTTCAACGTCAATATTTCGGGTCAGAGGTCATAAATTTAAAATCTAAAATAATTCTGCACATATAGGGCGCAGTACCTTTCGAATGATATAAGTTTCATTGCCCTTGTTCTAAAATTAATATTGAAAAAGTGTACGACAACATTTGATGTTTGCCTATTAATATATAAGATAAAAACATTGTTGCTATCAAAAATGCTTAAATTAGTTCCTCTGTACTGATGCTTTTTGTTAATAAATAATAATAATAATGCACCTCATTTTAAAGTAAAGAGGAAGTTTTTAAAATTTAAAAAAATAGACCTGTTAGCATTAAAATTATAACCTGTTTCGTTTCTTCCATCGGCGGGCCTGCTTTGTTTTTCATCTGGGTAGTTATAGTTGGTTGATCAAAGAGATGCCCCCATCAAGCGTATTTGATACCATGTATAATACAATACATACAGCTCACTGAAGAAAGGTCTCCTTTCTTTCCTAGCTTCTTCTCTTATAATATGTATTTGTCTTGCTTGTTGTCTGTTTAAGCTTGCTAATTAGTGTTGTTTCTACAGAGAGATCTCGTGGTCAGATAGAAATTAATATAGTATAGACGACAAGGTTTGATGTGGCATGCAATTAAAGTTCTTTTCACAATATAGCGGTTGATGATTTTAATTTTATACTGCAGTTTGGTGTGGTCTGAATTTAAGCGTGTAGACGAAGCTACTTGTTGCATGTGTTACGCCATTTACAATTTTTACACACGATTCTTAAGAATGTCTTTATAATATTCTTTCAAAGATTAATTGCTTACATAGAAATTAAAAAAAAAAGTAGAAATCTGTAAAAAAAAATTCTAATGTCAGTATGGTAGGTAGGCTTTTTCGTGGGCGGATTTAAAAAATATTCATTACTAAACATTCTTGGGTGTATATTAGGCCGGGTCGATTTGTGGGGAGGCAAAAAAATCGCCCATTGCTCAGTAAAAATCGTATTCTAGGGATCAAAATAAGAAACTTTGCCCGAGGAACTATACCTCTAAAACGAATTCTAATGCCCCAACTTTTGACTTTTGTCCCGTAGGGTCAAATTTTGAAAAATCCCTCTTTGACCCATTTAGATCGCCCCAATCGAGTCCAAATGTATGACCGACCCCCACTAACTTTGGAGGGTAAATCCACCCATGCCAGTGGCACACCCCCTGGAACCCCCTGGGGGATCCCTATACAAACTTTTTGGTACTTTCGAGATCAGACGAGAATTTAGTCACGTGCGTTTTCATTTCGGGCTATTTAAATTTCTCGGAGTTAAAAAAATCTAGTTGCATGTATTAATGTAATTTTCAATTTTTGGTGCACCTGTTGCTTATTTTGACATTTCGTTATTCTTATCATTGCTAGTATAGTTACTTGAACATAATTACACTACGCCAAAAATTTTGTAAAACTTTCACTATAACAAACAGCGATAACATTTTTTATAGTGAAATTTTTCGTCGAATCCAAATATCGTAATGGTTTTTTCGATTAACCCCAATTTTTCATATAAATGACAAAATGCAAAGAAATCCACTGTTGAGAGTAATAATTTACATAAACACTTGTAAAAACTTTGATTTTCTTTCAATGAGTTGTTTTATGTTGTAGAGGATAGTCAAACAAAAATTTAAGGACTAAAATGTACCAATCGTGTCAGTAGTATGGTTGTTATGATCGAATTTAGTTAAAAAACCTTTTTTTCGTTTTTTTTAACAAATTTAAAGTTTCAAGCCCAATATCTGAAAATAATTTTATGGATGATAAAAAGTTTGCCTTTTAATCTGATTTCATTAAAAAATTTAAAGCATATATATGTCTATAGAAAAGTCGTAATTTACAAAATTATAGCATTTGAAAATACACATTTTAAAAATCTTTATTTTTT
Organism: Dichetophora obliterata; assembly: GCA_963920525.1. Lineage (NCBI taxonomy): Eukaryota > Metazoa > Arthropoda > Insecta > Diptera > Sciomyzidae > Dichetophora > Dichetophora obliterata. The sequence continues at coordinate 232,480,592 of OY986437.1, read as the reverse complement.
TATATATTTAGTATGACTAATTTGCAATAGATTGAGATAGAATTTTGAAAGTGCCTTTTTTCTTGCTTTTAAAAAAAAAGCGTTTTAAGAATGTATTAAAAAATAATTTAATACAAAAAGCATACACTAAAGGAATACACATACACATCTTATATGTAGATGAGTTTTTTTTTGCAAATTTATTTCTGATTCGTGCACTTTTTCAAAAACAAGGCAAAAGACACTCAATGTATTGCAAATTACTGATACTAAATATATAAATAAATAAAATTTTTTAAAATGTGCGTCTTCGGAGATACAGTGTCCGATAGTTGACACGTTTTTCGTAAATTCATATTTTAAGAGCATAATATCTGTAATTGTTTTTAATACATTTTTACGTCATTTCATCAATAAGTATTTAAATAAGGATTTTAAAAAATACATTTTAAAAACTTTAACATACATTTTAAAAAATCAAAAATTGTATATTTTTCCAAAAGTTTAAATAATTTTTTCAAACCTTATCCATAATCAAATAAAAATCAAGTTTATTGTACTTAAAAGACCAGTAAGTTTTATGTTAAACTATTTTTAAATAAAGTCAATACCTTTCTTAGAAGAAAAGATATATGGGAAATCGCTTGCACCTAAAACATGGTTTTTTTGGGCGACCCTGAATCGTTTCGAGTGGAACCACGGTCTAACGGAAAAAGAAAAATTAAAAAAAGTTTTTTTGTTGTCTCCAATAATGGCACATTCACATATATCTTTTCTAATTTTTTCTAGATGGCAAGGCGACAACCCTTGGCGAAATTATGCCCTGGATAAGTTTGTGGATCATAGTAGAAATTAGTCAATTTTTAGCGAATCATTGTGGTTTTTTTTTAACGCGGTTCATAAAGAACTTGTGATTATTGAGCCTGCAAAATCTATATTTGTTTCTCGTTTTGCAGCTGATACATCCGGTGAAGACGTGTTATTCTATATAAACTCTAAGCTGAATGTTGTAAATAAAAATATCTCTGTTTACAAATTCAATTTTTCATACGAGCGAATTACGTCCTCTTTTAAAATATCTTTGTCTGGTGATCTTTTTCACAAGGTATTGGATCAAAGTTTTGGCCTGACAATACGATGGTGCATGAATTTATTTCTAGACCTCGGCCTACAACTTCCTTGGCTACTTTTTCGGTTTTTAACAAGAATCAAAAAAACTAGATTGTTGCTTTCAGTTCCTTATCCTTTACCAAAACGTTCGTGGCATTAACACAAAACTAAATAATTTATTAATTTTGAGTCACAACCTTCACTTTAATATAATGGCTTTTAGTGAGACTTGGCTGAAACCTAACACTCTAAATACTGAAATTCTGTGCAACAAATTTAACATATACCGCAAAGATAGAAACTCCATTTCTGGTATATGCTCTAAAGGTGGGGGTGTGTTGATTGCAGTCAAAGCGACACATTTCTCTGAAGAGTTATTAATTCCCTAATCCTTGGACATTGAATTCTGTTGTGTTCATGTTAAGTTTGGTTCCTTGAGCCTTTTTATTACATGCTCATATATTCCTCCCCTTTCTACCTTAGAAGTTTATAGCAAACATTTGGCTTCTATTAGCAAAGTTTGCTCAAAACTGCAATCATATTTTAATAACTGGAGTTTTTAAACTGCCAAACGTTTCTTGGAACTGTTGTTCTGAAATTCCTGAAATACATTTACCTTCGTCTGAAAGTTCATCCGATAATTACTTTTTAAACGAGCTCTCAATCCAAGGGCTATTCCAACTTAACTGCATTTTTAACAAAAATAGTCGTTTGCTTGATCTGGTGTTTTTTGATGACAGCAATATCGCTTCTGTGTCTAAATCAGATCCTCTGGTTACACCCGAAGATTCTCATCATCCAACATTAGAGATTATTTTAAATTTTCCAAAACCATCTGTGCAGTATTATGATTCTCAACCACATATTGAGTTTAACTTTAAAAAAACAAACTATTGTACGTGATTTTAAAGAATAACTTGTCTAACATAAACTGGAATTCTATTCTAAATATTAATACAAAAAGTTTATCTTCTCAGAGTCTTGATGATGCGGTATATGCGTTTAATAGAACGCTCAATGATTGTTTTCTTAAAGCTGTTCCGCAAAGGAAAGCCTCTTTGACATCGGGTCCGGTATGGTACACAAATGAATTAAGAAAAATGAGGAACTTGTAACCTAAATACTATAAAAAATATCAAAAAACACATAACATATGCGATTTTGGATGCTATACCTCGATTAAATACAGTTATCAACAGTTATGCAAACAATCCTATAATACCTACTTAACAAAAGTAAAATTAAACATCAAATCTGATGCTAAATCCTTCTGGAACTTTGTTAACACAAAACGCAAGATTGATTCCTATCCTTCTTTTATGAAGTATAATTCGGTTGAGTCTGATAATGATAATAGTATTTGCAATCTTTTTGCTGACTTTTTCAAGACGACTTATTCATCATCGTCCTATGATTATTTAAGTTATCCTTTCAATATTCAATCTGGGGATATTTATTTCCCAATAATTGACACAAACACAGTCTTATCATTTTTAAAAAATATTAAAACATCATATAAAAGTGGTCCTGATAACATAACTTCATGTATATTAAAATACTGCTGTGAAGAATTAGTAACTCCAATCGCTTTACTATTTACTTCATCATTAAAATCCTGCTATTTTCCTGCAGCCTGGAGGCATTCATTTATTATTCCGCTGCATAAATCCGGAAATAGGTCTTTAATTGATAACTACCGTGGCATCGCAAAATTGAGTGCTTTGCCTAAACTTTTAGAGGCAATTGTTACATCACGACTATCGCATAGCGTTAAATCTTTAATGTCTCCTTTCCAACATGGATTCCTTTCTGGAAAATCCACTGCTACTAACCTTCTCGAATTTACATCAAAAACTATAGAAAACTTTGGAAAAGGCATGCAGACTGATGTCATTTACACGGATTTTAGCAAAGCTTTTGACGTTGTAAATCACAAACTATTGATCTTAAAATTACATCTTGTTGAATTTCCTATACCGTTGGTAAAGTGGATTGAATCTTACTTAAGCAATAGAACACAATCTGTTCTTTTTAAGCTCAAGAAATCACACGAGTTTCCTGTTACTTCAGGAGTACCTCAAGGAAGTCATCTTGGGCCTCTTCTGTTTCTACTTTTTATAAACGATTTGCCATCTGTCATAATGCATTCCAGCATCTTAATGTTTGCTGACGACGTCAAACTCTTCCTTTCTTTTAAAAATGATAATGACGCTGTATTTTTGCAAGCCGACATAGATCATCTTCATAACTGGTGCAAAACGAACCGTATGAACCTCAACATGAAGAAATGCAAGCATATGTCTTTCTCGCGCAAACCACCAATTAAATGTACCTTTAAAATTTGTGGTTATCCATTGGAGTCCTTAGATAGTTTCAATGATCTTGGAGTTACAATGGATCCTAAACTACGCTTTAATATTCATGTAAATAAAATAATAAATAAAGCAAATAGTACTTTAGGATTTATTAAACGTTGGGCAAAAGAGTTTAATGATCCTTTCATAACGAAAACCTTATTCACTTCCCTAGTGCGGCCTATCTTAAAATACGCTTCAGTTGTTTGGTGCCCACGATACGGTTGTTACATAGACGACATTGAATCAGTGCAGAAACAGTTTCTTTTGTTTTGCTTAAGCTATCTTTATTGTAATACTGATTTTCACTTACCACCTTATGAATATCGGTTACAACTCTTAAATCTTCCTTCTTTAAAAAATCGGAGAATTATGATAAATGCTTGTTGGATTATAAAACTTTTACATGGCTATGTAAACAGTCCATATTTATTGAGTAAAATATATTTTAATATTCCTCTTCGTCCTAGAAGATCTTTTGAGTTACTCCACATGAACTTTTGTAGAACTAATTATTTGCAAAATGAACCTCTTAGAAGCGCTTGCGGTGATCTTAATTTTGTATCTGATGTTATATCCTTAAGTGAATCCATGGACTCAATCAAACATAAAATTATAGATTACCTGCAGTACCGTCGTTGATTATGTAAAGTTCTTTCAAACATATATCTGATGCATCTGGTGATTTGTAAACACATTAATATAACAATCTAAATGGATAAATGGACCTAAGCGTAAAATGGAAAATTTTGGTGAATAAACATCTAAGAATAAACACCTAAGCCTGGGATCTTCAGTTACCTCATATCTTCATGATGATTGTAACTACACTTGTCGACGGTACCGTGGTGTCTTGGTGTCTTTTTACCTCTTGAAACACTACGTTAGATCGATTTGTTATATATTAATATGAGTGGCCGATAAGACCTAGTTTGTCTTGGTGCCTGCGTTCGCAACTGGTTTTCTTTATTTTATGAAAATTGGTTTGGTGAAGTTGCCCTAGTTTGTCGAGTAACCACCCTGTCAAGCCAGGATTTTACCGGCTTCAGGGAGACAGAACGATATATATTATATATATACCTATTGGAGGGGTGTTTTATTGGGTATGAGACCTTGTTTGTCACACGACTCCGCCGTATACAAAAATTGTTGCCAACTTGACCTTGTTTGTCTTGAAAACGCAACCCTGCTTTGCTGTTTGATATTATCGATTTTAACTTAACTTTTTTTTTGTTATTTTTTATACTTTAATAAAATTATATACTTTAAGCAATTTATTAAAACTTTTTAGTTTGTTAATAATACATGATTTCAATCAAAATCATACTTTTTATTTTTGAATTGTATTAAATATCTTATTTTATAATTTTAAATTTGCTATAAAACCTGTTAAGGTTTAGCAATCAAGTAAATAAATAAAAAATAAATTGTCCACGGACCATAATCTTACCAATAATCTTCCAAATTCTTACCAATACATTGCATATTGGATTATTTATCAATAAAAATGTATTGAAAATTTTCAGCAAAAATGACAAACAATTTTTCAAACGCCGCCATTTTGTTTTTTTTTAATCAATTTCAATAAAAGTGGTCTTTTCCATAATAACACTCTTACTAAACAGGAAAATTTTTGATTTTTGGTTTCAGATGATTCTTTCGACCTGTTGATAGGTCGCCAGTTCGGTTCGCGTTTTGCGCACTGGCGCACGTCGCCCTGGTCCTGCTTTAGAATATTTTTTGTTTTTTTTTTTTTTTTTTTAAATATTGATTAAATAATCTGAAAATTTTATACATTATTTTCAAAGTACTATTAATATACCTCAAAAGTTTTAAGTACCTATGTATATTTTTTATTTCTTTTGAAAAACATTCATGAAAATTGCCTATTTATCGGCCTGTTTAACCAGGCAGGACCCTTAAAATAAATAAAATTTCATTAATTTTATATCGACTGTTTTAATCGGTTAAGAAATTGGAAAGATCTTATACTACACTGAAGGCAAAATGGTAGGAAATTTAAATAAAACATATTAAATTTTAATAAAAACGTTTTAAAAAATCACCCAATGCCTTGTTTATTAAAATTAAATAAATTGTTACTAAAAAAAATATTTAATAAGAATATGCTTGGTTTTAATAAGAAGTTATTAATGTGCAAATTTAATAAGGTTCATTGAATTTAAGCAAAATTTTATTATAAAGCAAATTTAAAAAAAATTATTTGAATTTAGGAAGTTTTTATCAAGCACAATTTTAGTTTTTATAAAGTTTATTAAAAAACAATCCATAAAATAGCATTTTTATTTATTAAATGTTTTTATAACAAGAGATGAAGTTGGTTACAATTGCTTTAAATACATTTTTTTACATCGGTTCCAGATAAAAAGTGCTCGTATTTTAAATGTTAAATGTAACGTTCAACTGACTCAAAGGGTTTGCGACATGAAAAGCATATGAATGGCATTGTCCAAAATTAAACGATAACTGCAACAGTAATGAATAAAAAAAAAGTTAAGACTAAAAATTTAAGCTCGCTGAAGGCAATTATCGCAAAACTGAGCAGTTATGAAACAGTTATGTTAATTCAAGTTGTAGTTATGTAAAATATATTTATTGTAAATGCAAGGTATAAGCAAATGCGCAATTTCATAGCAAACAATTCTTAAAAGTTAAGTTTGCCGCGAGTTCAGGTTAGTTATTTAAAAGGTTAATTAAAGACGAAAGCGCAGCTGACCGGTAGTCTGCATTACAATCGATGCCACGTCTTCTATCTGAGTTTCCTGCATTCGATTACGTTTTGCTTTTAAGTTGACGTATTTTGAGTACAATTTCCCAGCTGCATTTCTTTGAATGGATCTTGGAATATATTAAAAGTCCTACTTAAAAATATATTTATTAGAGTGAAATATACGGAATTACTATTGAATAAGAAATTACCAAAACGTTTGATTCTGAAGAAAATTTTTTGACGATCTCTTTCTTCAGAGCGTGGAAGTCGTCTGGCCTTGGTGTTATGTTTTGTTGGAAAACCTACTCAAGAATAGCGTTAGTGAGGTCATGCCGCACATTTTCGCTTAACGTTCCGTTATTATTATAAAAGTCCAAAATTATTTAACCCTTCTCACTGCTTTCCAAAATAGAAGTCAATGTCTTTGGGAAATAAATCAAATGCAAATAGAAATTTAAAATGTGTAGGTTCCACATTTAACACTTTCGATTATTTACCTATCAGTTGAAAGTTTAAAACAGCCTGGACTCTGGACCACACTAGCAGAGAAAAATAAGTTAATTAGATAGAGCCTATAATAATTGAAAAATGTAAAAGTAGACATCAGTTCAGTAAAAAGTGAAATGCTTCTGTAGCGAATAATTTGAACTTAAACCAAATTTAAAGACAAAAGATGTAGCCTCGGACATTTAAGCAAGTTGCTCAAATATTTATACATACAAATTTTGACAGCTGATTTTAATTATTCTGCATTTTCACTTAAATTAACTTTTATTTTTTACCTTTTTATTTTTCCAAGTATACAATTTTTCTCGAAAATCGACTTTTCGTCCTACGTTTTTTATGGCATCAAGAATGTGACGTTTAGTTAATTTCGCACAATACTGAAATTCAATGCCGGCGGCACAAAAATTAATATTTTTTTTATTTCCGCTGCAATATCTCACTTACTTTTTCACTATACTTACCATTTAATTCATCGATCAGTCATTTAATTCGAAGTCTACGAGCAGTTGCCTTAGTTTTTTACACATTTTATGATTTTTTTTTAGCTTTAAAGTTTAAATTCAACTGCAGAATTGAATTGCCAACAAAAATTTGTCGAAAATGCTAATAAACATTAATAACAACATTGCCCGCATGAAAAAAAAATCCAAAGCATGCATAAAAAGAAAAACATGAAAAACAGTAAAAACAATTTTAATAACTTCTTATTACATTTTTTTTAATAAAAGCAAGAATTTTTAATAAAAAATTATTAATAAGTTTTTTTAATAAACCGCACTTGATTTTGCTAAATGATTTTTTCTTCAGTGTATGGACACACATCGATACCATAGTATTGAAACTATTATGGGTATACCCTATGTATGTCACTGCATACTAGCTATAAGCCAGCTCACGAAGCTAGTATAACACCTCATTCATGGTTTTCGAAACATAACAATTTTTCATGGTTTTTTCCATACTAACATACCTTTTTTGACTTGCAACCCTGTTATTACTATAGTCCAACTGTTATCAGCGCCTTTTTCTGATAGCGACAAAAAATCTAACTACATAAAAGTCATAAAATAGAAAATTTTTCATTTGAAAACAAATTTAATTCAAAGTAAATAACAAGAAAAACAGTTTGCTTGGATTAATTTTTATTTGAATTTTTTCTTTTCTTCTTAAAATAAGAATTTTGTTTACATGTAAATAATATTTTGAAGCAATTGTCAAACAAAACTATTTCGATATGTGTGTCACTACTTTAATACCACATAGTATAAAGTCGCTCATGGTTTCAATACTATATTATCAATACCATATGTGTGTCCTTAGTATTAGGCATTCAGAAATCCGTATGAAAATGAAAAATATATATCTGTTTTTTGCTTCAGCAAGTCTATTATAAACGCTCCTTTTTATAGTGTTAGCACAATTTTTTTAAAAAGGTACTATTTTTGTCTGCAATTAGGCACAATCTGAAAAATTCCATTTTCATCCCTGGCTTAAACACATTGACGACAGCTGATAGACAAGTGATTGTGAAAATATTGTGGAACAACCCAGTGTGCCAAACGGATCCGTTACGAATCCGTAACGAACTCACTTCTTCGTACATTTTGTCCGAAACGGATTGCGTTTCGCATCCGGAACGGATCCTTTTTCGTATGAAATTCCTCTCTCCGTTACGGACTTCAGTTACGAATCCGTTTCGGACTTCAGATACGAATCCGTTTCGGACTTCAGATACGAATCCATTTCGGACTTCACTTACGAATCCGTTTCAGACTCTTTTTTTAAATAATGCGAACTCGCAACGGACTCGTTTTTTAAAAATAGTTCTGATTCAAAAAGGGACAATAATGTTTATGTATTGTATGTTCAACATTTTTTTATTTTTTTGCTAATTCAGTTCTTACATTCTACATATTACATTTTAAAGAAGGAAATTTAAAATTATATCAATGTATAAAAAAAAAATAACAACAAAAATAAGTACACAATTGTATTTCGTATCCCTAATCTACTGAAAATAAAATAAGAAATTGTGAAACAAATTTAAGACTGTCTTTTATGTTAGCGTTGTGGAAATTTTTTTTAAGGATTCGTAACGGGTTCGTAACGGGTTCATCGAAACATAAGATTCCTCTCAAAAATACGAATTGCTTTTTTCATTTTTTCGGATCCGCCTCGGACTCAGAACGGACTTCAGGAACGAATCCGTAACGGACTTCAGATACGAATCCGTTTCGGACTTCATATACGAATGCGTTTCAGACTCTTTTGGCGGATTCGTAACGGGTTCGTAACGGGTCCGTCGAAACATAAGAAAGCGCAGTGCGTACTGACGGACTCGTAACGGGTTCGTAACGGATCCGCATCCGTTTTTGTGCACATTGGGAAGCAACGTTTCAGCGTATTTCTTCACGAGGCACACAAAAAATTCCAATTGACAAGTGTTGTTATTTGATTTGTTTTTGTTCGTAAACAACTGAATTTGACAGCTAAGGTACCCCCCACAAGAGGGTTGTATCTACTAACACTACCTCCTTAAATATACCTTGGATTTAACTATGTTATTTTCAATGGTCACATGTTGTCAATCAAATAAAAAATTAAAACCCGTTGGCATTTTTTCTATTATTTAGAATGTTGTAAAATTAAAAACAACTAAAATTTAATTGAATTGTGTAGAGCAGAAAATGTATAGTATTTTATAGAACTGATATTTTAAGTAATTGAGTTTTTTGTCGTCCAAATGACCATCATAAGATTCAGTTGAAAAAGTATTCTTTTGAATACTTAAGAAATTTAGAACTTAAATCAAATATTATGTGTTACATCGTGTAAGCAGCTTAATACATCTATTTAAATATTTCAACAGCACACATTCAGCAGTATATTGATTTGTATGCGTCTTTAATCATAATGTTAAACATAATTGAAAATTTCTGCGCTTGAATGAATTTTAAGCTGACTAGCTGAACACCAACCCCACCTCAGCAGGCAATCGAACACACACTCGTTGAAGTGCTAAATGTTAAATATGAAAAATAACACGTTGCACAGTGGGAGGACTTCATACAAGTTTTGGCCATAAGTAGTAAGACTAAACCTTGAGCTTTGAAATGTGGTATGAATGCTTTGACCAGTTAAATAAGCAATATATATAAGTTTGGATCAAATTTGTCCACAGACAGAATATATAGATTTTTTCCAGTTTGTTGCATCGATATTTTGCGCTACTCACAAGAACATTTTAAAGAATTTCATTGAAAAAATGTTGAGAACCTACGTAAGGGTGCATCTGATTATTTTACTTTTGTTTTATTTTACTTTAGTTTTATTTTAGTTATTTGCACTCACTTTATTAAATTGTTAACTTCACACCAAGAGTACAATGCCGATACTGACGAAAAAGCGTTTAAAAATTTCGTTTGTTTTAATTTATTCAAATTCCCGTTAGTTTTCGAGTACCTTGAAAAATTAGTAAGTTTTTTATTGCCCAGCGGAGCAAAATATGCTTCTGCATACGATTTGATCAATATCCCGTTAGTTGCCACGAAAAACAAACAGTTTTTGATCAACTGTGAGGAGCAATATTTGCTTCCGCACACGACATGCATTTTGTTTTTGTAGATCACCAAGCGGACTCGAAAAAGACTCGCTTAGGTGATTGTCTACAAAACAATCTTCCCAATGCCGTGTGGATAGCTTCGGTCAACGAATGTCAAACAAAAGAAAATCAAAACGAGAGCGTGCTATGGTTACTATGGCAGCTGATGCAAAATGGAGGCATCAAAAATGTTTTGTGTCAACATTTTTTTTAGTTTTATTTTTTTTTTGACATATGTTGACCACAGCTCGTGAGAAAATAGGTTGTTGTCAAGGCCACCTAATAAATTGTTTTATTACTATAGATATATTTAACTACATATTTGTGAAAATCTTGCAAACTGCCTAGTTAATGCCAAAGAAATCTGTCTGCGATCCATTGAGTCATTGCAAAAATATTTTAATGCCAATTTTACTGACTTGATTTTGTATGCTGTATAACAATAAAACCTGGTTACCCTGGCTCAATACAAAAGATAACAGGTAACAGTCAGGACAGGGCCAACGACTTGCAGGCAGGCTAAGCAAAAAAAAAAAAACAAACAAAAAACAAAAGAAAAACGTTCAACCGTCGATTGATTAATCAATTCATGTGTTGAACACACCCCGAATGTTAAAATTCGGCACTCAAGTGTTGCCAATGCATGATGATTTGCATTTTTTGCCTCTTGTTCTTAGTATGCCGAGCTGGGTTTTGAACCTGGCAACTGCAAGCCATGCTGACAAGAATTTTGTGCCTAGTTTGTATGGTTTTCCCTGTTGTTGCTGTATGCTGTAGTTCTACGCCACGGCCGCCAATGTAATAACAATAAACTCTTATAATTAACTGCACCGGATGACTCTACGTTAATGCAGTTTATTGCCTTGTATTCGTTAATTCCACGATACTGGACGGAATTCAGATGAATTCTTTTACATCTTCTGGAGTGAAAGAATGTCTCTGAGTGACCAGAAAAAAAAGCAAGTAATAAAACTCTTTGATTTGTCCAAATTAACAGGAAACGCAACAACATAATAGTATGTGGCGAATTATTGATGTTACCTTGGCGCAGGTAAAAAGAATTTCATACGATTTTCTAGAACAAAATGTATTTAACTCACTGAGCTGATGCCAGCTCGTTTTGATCCTTTTCAAAATGCGTCAGCCTTGATGATATGCGTCCTTCGGAAGTAACCTTAAAATACTGATTATTCTTATTTAAGGTTCTCCGTGGCTCACATTTTCAGTTTTTTTTTTCACTGTGATTTCGAACCGTTGAGCTGAGTCACTCAAGTTATACGTTGAACAAATTTAAAACAGTTCAGTTTATAATGACTTTAATAAGCTGATGTGAAACTTTGGTGAGAAATGGAATATCTATAGTAATGAAACTCATTTTCTGTTTGATTGTTTGTTTGTTTGGTCTTTATACAAATCTAAACGGCTCAACGGATTTTGCTCAAACTACGTGTACATATTAAATGCATCCCAACTTAAAATGTTACATACTTAGTTTTTGCCACGCCTCCTCCGAAATTTTTCAACTAATGGTAATTTTGTTATTATAATACTTTTTAGTATAGGAGTTTTTTGTGTATTTAATTTTAAAATTTTTTTGTTATTTTGACATAAAAAACACTCACATATCTTTAAAATTGGAGAAATTTTCAGTACAACGACTTTTTCATAATACATCGTTACCTAAGAATGAGAAAAAAACGACATGAAAATCAAAATTTGGTTTTTCGATGCAAATATCTCCGCTGTCCATTAATATATTTCATTCAAATTTTTTGTTCAAAAGTTCAATAAAATCACTTCATAAAAATAGGTTGAACTGTACCGTTAAGTTAGTGTATATATATTTTATAATTGTGTCAAAAAAGGTCCAAAATATTGACTTTTTACTCAAAATATGACTCAAAAATTTTTTTGTTGTAAAAATTAAATCAATTAAAAATTGCACATCTGGCTACCTTTCATATGACATAGCATTTATTTGCAAAAATTCTTCCAGCTAAGCGCAAAAATTATTTTACTGTTTTTGTCATCAAAACAACAAGGGTGTCGCCCCCTTTGATTTTTTTCGCGAAATTTATTTTTTCCAATATGTTGTTTTTATATTTTTGACCAAAAATTCAAGTCTCAAAAATAATTTATGTGAAAAAATTACCCCAATATCTCTTTCCAATCAAAAGTTATGGCTAAAAATCTATTTTTCATACCAGACTTTTAATAAAACTGAGTTTTGTTTTCAAATTCTCTATAAAATTTGAACGTCCCCATTTATCTCTAAGAAAGCAGTTGTGTGTCTAGAGTAATTTTACGAACATATTCGTTTATTTTATATTTATCTTCCTTATAGTAATCTACTTAGTTTTTTTGAATTGCGGTGAATAGCCGAATGATGTCTACCAAAATTTTCTTCAAATTTAACCCACCAGGTGGTGCTATTTTCTGCTTGCAAAAGAATATCTGATGTTCTTATGTAGCTAGCAGATAAGTTTTGCGAAAATTCTATTGCTACCAAACTTTTAAAATGTCAAATCATGCAGTATTGCAGTCAATAGCGGCTAAGTGTTGTCTGCTTTTACAGTTGCGCTTTCAACACTAAAAACATAGAGTTGGATCAATTAAAATGTCCAACTTACTTGCTGGATTATTTGTTGTTTTTGCTTTGCTTGCAAATGCGATGATATCATCCTGATCTCCGCAAAAAAATGCAGCTTATATAAATTTTAGTACAATCATTTAAGTGCAACGAATTTTTTCATAAAACATTGATAGCTAATAATGAGAAAAAAATTATATAAAAATCAAAGTTTTTACTTTTAATGCCAATATATTCGCTTTTTTTAAATATTTCATTAAAAAATTTTTTGTTAAAAAGTTCGATATATTTTTTAATTTAAATCTTTCTTAAGATGTTAAAATGTCCATATCTCAAGGATGCTTTGAGTCCCACCATAATTTTTATATTGTTGAAAAGGTAATTTTGCTAACTTTGAGATTAAGTAAATTTAAAATTATTTTTAATTTTTAAAATGTGCTTTTCGTACCCCTTCTTTGAATTAAATTAGCTCACCGCAAGAGATGAAACCACCAACAACAAAAATTTTGGATTTAATTTCGTTCAATTACCTTTCTAACGGTAGTTTAAAAATAAAATTCAAAATGTTTTTCATTATTCCAGAATTAAAAAAACATTTAAACGAGAAGTGTATATTAAAATGTTTATATAAATGACTCTCGAGTAACACCGGGTATATCAGCTAGTGCATTAATATAATTTCCTACCACCTTTGACAGACAAAGAATTTTAAAGATCTGAGTATGCAGATACCATTGTTTACAGGACTTCTAAAAATTAAAATAAAAAAATAATTTCATAAAACCCTCTTTATGGCAAATATATGAATAATTGAAAATACTCAAAACTGCGATTGTTAGAAGCCGTAAACTTTCAAATGTGCTTATCTCCAAACTTGTTTATGTGGGCTAGCACCTTCCCAGTGGGCATTTTAGCTAGCGATACGCAAAAGACGGCATGCTATCACTGCTATTATTGGCGTCATTACGCCTTCCATGATCACTGCATTAATGACTACTTCTGTAAGGCCCACCTTTTGAAGGCTCTGATTATTTTCATATTATTTCATATGAAAAAATTTACAAAAAAAATTCCAAAAAAATTTTTAAATACACAGAACTGTTTGTAAAAAAATGTAGATTTAAAAAAAAAATACAAAAAATTTTTGTTTTGTCCGAGTTGGGTCTCAAACCCGGGCTCCCGAAAAATAACACATTATATATTATATTATATGAAAAGATTTATATGGAAAAACTCGAAGTCTTTTCTTATATTTTTGTGAGAAGAAAATTTATAAAAAAATTAAAAAAAAATTTTAAATACGCAGAACAGTTAGTAAAAATTTGTAGATTTAAAAAAACAATAAAAATTTTTTTTGTCCGAGTTGAGTTTCGAACCCGGGCTCCCGAAGGCTTACTTTCATTTGTATTGATAAGCAATTGATTCTTAACAACCACGAGAGACGAGTGGGTAAGATGTCGAACCGCCGCATGAGAGGACCATGGTTCAAATTTGAATTTTTTATTTGAAGTTGATATTGATGACGACCGTAGCCTAGTGGGTAGAGTGCGTGGCCCCAAAGCTAAAGAACCACGGTTGCCACCTTTGTGGGAAAAATCCCATTTGTGGTTATTTTGAATTGACGTGGGAAATGGGAATTCTCATGGGATTTTTTAATTGAGTGTGGTTTTTTTTTAATTAACGTGGGATTTTTTTTTGTTTTGTGTAATTTTTTTTTGTTTTGAAGGATTTATTTTTATTTTTCAGTTAAAATATGTATAAATAAACATACATAGAGTGTATATTTTTCATATTTTGTTCATTGTCAAAATCGTCTCAACCCATCTATATGATTTTCGCAACGAATTCGTTAAGATTTCGGTTACTTTGGTTTGGTGGGAAGTTCTTTCACTTTTGACATAATAACATGCATTGGGAAAGTATGTTTCAGTGCATTATTTTCTCTTTTTATTAATATACAAAATTTTTATATCTTAAAATTGATTTATGATTGGCCCTTATTACGAGTTGCTTTCGACGTAATCTTCGCTGGTTATCGAACAACGTGTATCGAACGTCAAACCCTGTCGAAATGTTCGTCGTTCATCGAATTTTCAGTCGAATAGAATTTTACTTTTGATGCGGTGTGTGCTGAGCAATAATTGTTAAAATGATTAGAATTTCGTGATTGTTTTTTGGTTTTTAAAGACTAAAAACTAATTTGGAACTCTTTTTGTAAACTTTATACAGGTTTAAGGTGGATTAATCAAATATTTTTTATTGAATATTATTACTAAAAGACTAATTAAAACACAAGCGACGAAATATACCTCTTTTTAATTTCTAGTTTCATTTTTGACAATTTCTTATGTCTGTATTATTACTGTGGTAATTTTTCGTGGTTTTTTTTTAATACAAATGAGATTTCTCGTGTTTTTTTATTTGCGTGGGATTTTCGTGGTTATTTTAAATGTCCGTGGGATTTTTTGTGTCTTTTTTTAATAAAAATGGGATTTATCGTGGTTTTTTTAAATACAAATGGGATTTTTCGTGGGTTTTTTATTTGCATGGGATTTTCGTGGTTATTTTAAATGTCCGTGGGATTTTTTGTGGTTTCTTTTAATTGCGATGGGATTTTTTTTAAAATTTTATACCATGGGAATTTTTGTGGTTATTAATTTTTGCTATTGTGGGAAAAAGGTTTTTTTCGTGGGAATTTGAGGTGGCAACCGTGTAAAGAACCGAGGTAGTCCAGGTTCAATTCCAGCTCAGACAGAAAATTTTTCAATTGAACTAATTTTTCTGTTCTATCGTCACCTCTCTGCAGACAATGGCAAACCTCAGAGAGTACAAATTGCCATACAAAGCTTCTTGAGAACATAAGCCGTTCGTAGTCGGCATAAAACACGTAGGTCCAGTTCTCGGTCATTTGTGATCAAACATTTAATAACACGCACAACACAATTGATCAATAAGAAGCTATGTCAAAGTCCTTCCAAGGGCTGAAATGGCTAGTTTATTTATATTTATGATATTTATATTGCTTTTCCTTCTAACGTGACTTTTCGAAAAAGCGCTTCTGGCAGGTCTCTTTTGAGCAAAGAGAGCGGAAGGTCTGACAAATTTCCCATTTCATATAAAAAAGCAAGTGTAATTGTATATGAGTGCGACAGTACTCTAAAATCCGTACGAAGGCCTGCTAGCAGCGCTGCCAATGCCTACTGGGTTATTGCCCCCAAAACCTTCAAATGTATTCATGTCGATTAGTGCCCTGTAGTTCAGCTGGTGGCAGCATATCCCTTTGGACATGCCATTTCTTAAACCTTTACAGGTACAGACCTATGGGACAGGAGAATTGCAAAGCCCTTGGTAATGCACGTTGGGTCCGTTCGCCCCTGTAAATGACATCGATGTGTTAAAGGGACGTACAAGATAAGAGGCGAGGGGCATATGAATTCTCATACCAAGTAGTAGGCCCAAGATTCAACTTGGAACTACTGGGTGGGTACAGTCGATAATACATTTAACAACGGTTACATTTTAAATTAATTCACAATTATTTGTTTATCAAATAAAATCTTAAATCATAAATATTATTTATTAACCTTAGCAAACGATTAATAAGCTTTTCCATATACTTATTTGTAATTTTGTAATGTTTATTTTGACAAATAGTGAGTGTTTATATTCATTTGACAGATCGTCAGCAGAAGTTTGTTTTAAATCTTATCTTAGTCACAAACCCAAGAGAACCATCTGTAGTGAACAAATTAGACTGGAAATTTAAACAACTCAAATAATAAAAATATTAATTTCATGAAATGCATGACTTTTTTCACAATCTAGCTAAATCTTACACACTCTTAATCTCTTATATTTAAATAAAAAATTAAAATAAATTTCAGCTAAAAACAATGTAATGATAAAAATTTTATAATTTTAACAATTTTTAGAATATTTTTTTTGTTACAAAAACTTCAACTATAAGACTCGTACTTGAACCCCAAAATTTTTAATGCTTTTTCGCTTATTGATTTAAGTGTTGATATAGAATCGGACCCGACGACGAACTTTTTTGCATGCCTAACGACTAAACTACTTCTATGGTGCCACAAAAAGATCCGTGCAATGCCTTAACAAGTTTCTATTTTTAAAAACACAATCATAAAAATTAATGGTTTAAATGTTTAACATGTTCTGCAATAAAATACGATACTTTTGTTTACTCATTTTTGGGATCATAAAACTTTGGACAAAAGCCTTTTACAAAAAAGCTTTACAGTGTCACTATCGAATGAATATACACATTTTTAACATTTCCTGTTACACGCTATGTTGCGTATCTTCTTGCATTCGTGTTTATTTCAAATTTTTATTGATTTTCTATAATTATCCATAAGTACAGTTTTTAAACTTTTATCTAAATGCAGACAATCTCTCTACGAATTTGATAATAAAGCGTTTGAAAATTGAGTACAACTTTGAAAATCTTGGAGAAAAATCTTAAATTTTCTATGAATGCCATAAAAAAAAGAGTTTCAAATGCTAACAGAACTTTGCTGCAGCAATGTCAAGCTGTCGCACTTAACATTTGAGAGAATTTGACAATATCAAAACGATTAAACGAACGAGTTGGTATGGAAAACATTGAAAGGGTCTTTCATTAAAGCACATTAAAATGCAATAAAAGTGAGAGGAAAACAAAAATATTGGAATAATGCATAAAAATGTTCAGATCAAACAGCTGATAAATTGGGCAAAGTAGAAATGAATACCCAAGTGAGTGTACCATCTAATACAGGAATGAAGAGGCGACGCACAAGTTATGGAAATTATATGCATCGCTAGTGCCACGCAGCACTAAGCCTAAACATGTTGTTTTTTTACTCTTTTTTTCAATTTGGTTTTTTTTTCATGTGTATTTTTATTTTCCTTCATGAAGCTATGTGTTGACAGTCTTCAAATGCTTAACATTTAGATGACAATCTTCAATCATCAACATGTATTAACCTCAGCTTATCGGAAATAAATGATAAACGTTGGAAATATAAAATAAAACACATCGGGGAAAATACATAAAATAAAATCAAAACATTTTCTTTTAAATTTTAAGCCATAAGGAAACTTTTTACGAATGTGGTCTAAAAAGTTGTTGACCTTAACGTGACGATGGCAGCACTTGTCAATAAAAGCTAGGGAATATCATGGTATATTTATTGACAAGGTAGTAGCGTCAACTGGCTTTTTTCTCACGAGCGGCGATCGGGAGCTGTCAAAATTAGCTGTACATGCAATGAATCAAAGACAAGTGAAAAAAGGCAACGACTTAAACATAGCTAGTCAACTGCAGCAAACTAAAAACATTCCAATAAACTTCGCGGATAAATTTAATGAATCAAAGAAAAGATTTATGGTAATTTTTTTTGTAATTTTTCATCGAATCAAAGAAAAGTTAAAAAAAAGCAACGACTTAAACGTAGCTAGTCAACAGCGGCAAACTACAACTTCTGTAGCTGTTTTTGACAACTCCTGTAGCTCGTTCCTGTAACTCGTAGCGATCGTAGTTACAGACTCATATTACCGATTTGACGTCACTCTGATGTCACTCTCACCTGCAATGTTTCTGTACGTATCTGAATCAATTTTTGTTCGATTCGTTCGTTCCAAATCGATAAGCTATCACATGTTCCGATTCCATTTCAATGGCACCTTTTAAAAAAGTATTTCTGTACGTAAAGTGAATCGATAACAATGTGCCACTTTTCTCACTGGCTTTGCGGCAAGTGAGAATTCTACCGATTTATCTAATGTCAGTAATGTTGTGTATTATTAAGTTATAAGTACTCGAAATATATGTACCTTTAAAAATGGTTATTTTCATATAAGTCCAATTTTTCACTGATTGAAATATTTTGTTATTCTTAAAAAAGCTTTAGTTTAAAAGCTTATCCAATTTATAAATAATGCCTTTTTACATAAAAGTTAAAAATTTTATCAAAACTAAAGTTTTTTCCTAAATGACCTTGTTATTTATTATGTTGACCTTATATGATTTAAATACAAATTCTAAATGTTTGATCAAACAACTAGAATTTGTATTTAAAATTAAGTATGATCTAAACTATCAAACATTTAGAATTTGTATTTAAATCATATAAAGTCGACATAATTTTATCAAAACAGTATATGTTTGAGGTATAAAAAAGTACCCGGTTGCATATATTTGCTAAGTTTTTGCAGCACAGCACTAAGTGTAAAATTATTTACATTCATAATCGTTGACTATTCCCGCAACCATTAATACACATCATTATAACATAATTAATTTTCTTAAATTACAAATATTTACTTTTTATTAACAAGACAAGCTATTTATTATAAAGTTTTAGCGCAACTAAAATAATATATTCGAGTAAACAGCTGCTTGACATTTGACTTCATTTCGCAACTTTTCTTCTCGATTTGTGTTCTTTTTCATCACGGTCCGAGTTTTTACCGAATTAAGCGTACAGAAACATTAGTTGTCACGAAATCGGTAACTAGGGATCGATAACGGCTCGATAATGCATAACACGTTTAAGATATGGAAGATTATGTATTAAATAATTATATTTATGTTGGCGTCTGTTTTTTAGGATTGAAGTGGCATTTTGTTCATCGTCTATTTGAGAAAAGGAAAAATAATCAACAGCGACTATTACTGCTAATGATTGGATCGAGTGAAGACCGATATCGCAAACAAACGGCCCCATTTATCGAAGAAGAAAAATCATATTTTTACAAGATTATGCTTCAACTCACAAATCGATCGAAACCATGTCCAAAATGCACGAATTACGCTTAATTGCTTCCTCATCCCCTATATTCTCCAGATTTCGCCCTTAGAGACTATTATCTGTTACCAAACTTAAAAAGGAGACTCCAGGGCAGAAAATTTGCGACGAATAATCAGGTCGAATTAGAAACTGAAGAGTATTTCGAAGGTCTGGAGAAATCTTGCTATTCAAAGGGCATCGCAACTTTTAACAGTGCGATTTCCCACTTTGTTTTGTTTCTATGCTTCCCCTAGTAGTTACAGGAGAGTACAACCATTTTTCACCTTGTAAATGTTTGCACCTCACAAAATTTTATAACTTCTCACATTTGTACCGTGCTTACGACTTCTTATTCTTGTGTACAATAAAGAATCATTTTGGCTAAAATCGTGTGTTTTCTTTGTTTGGCCGCAAACATCATGAACGCCGCAACTCAACGTAGTCAACACCCAGGCCATACAACAACCACACAAACACAGCAACTCAACAGCCAACTCAGCATGGTATAATTCCCATCAAGTTTTTAACGGAGGACAAATAAGAAGGCGTAGTTTGGACGACTTAGGCACGGTCCGAAAGCGTAGTGCTTAGCCCGTCCGCTACTTGATAACAAGTAGACGCAATTTTCCGACGATCTTACTTTTTATTTTGTAGTTTAGTTCGGACTTTTCACGTCGGCTTCGGTCGGTCGGACATCCGAAGTAGGTTCTCTCCGGCTCGGACTTTTCACGTCGGCTTCGGTCGGTCGGACATCCGAAGCAGTTTCTTTTGTTCGGACTTTTCACGTCGGCTTCGGTCGGTCGGACATCCGAAGTAGGTTCTTTTAAGCTCGGACTTTTCACGTCGGCTTCGGTCGGTCGGACATCCGAAGTAGTTTCTTTTAAAGCTCGGTCTTTTCACGTCGGCTTCGGTCGGTCGGACATCCGCTACATAAATTTATGCTTAAGAGTTTATTTTCTTTTCTTTCTTTTTTTATTTATTATCGTTAGAGTAATAGTAAGGCGATTCACGTCACATATAAAATATATATATTAAGATTTAATGCTAAATAAAGCAGCGTAG
This sequence comes from Dichetophora obliterata, assembly GCA_963920525.1. Classification (NCBI taxonomy): domain Eukaryota; kingdom Metazoa; phylum Arthropoda; class Insecta; order Diptera; family Sciomyzidae; genus Dichetophora; species Dichetophora obliterata. The sequence continues at coordinate 232,459,864 of OY986437.1, read as the reverse complement.
TCGGGTCTTGCCTAAGTCGTCGTCATACCGACCGTCACCGAACTTCACCGAATACCGAATATCACCGAATTTCACCGAGTCATCGTTCTCCACCGTACACCGAACACCATCAAACCAGCATACGAGGACTTCATCGGCAGATTCAATTACGTATCGTTGCATTTATTTATTGTGTATTGTAATAAGTAAGGCTTGCTCATTGAATTAAACACTAAGAGAATATATATATACTATGTACACTGCTAAAAATTACAAACAATAAAGCAGCAATTATAATAAGAGCATTAAATTCTTCAAGTCTTCTTATTTATTGGCGAAAGTTCGAGGGTCTTTTGTCTGATCCTGGAGCGGCTGAGCATACCTCAGCCTTTGAATAAAACCCCCCTTACAGTTTAATTATATGTAAACAGGAAAAACCATTACAGGAGCATACTAGGCTTAAAAAAAAATAACAAGCTGAACGCAGAAATTGCAGGAAAAAAGCCACATTTGCAAATAAAAAAATTCGGTTTCGCCAAGACAATGCGCCGTCTCACACAGCAGTTGCCATGGCAAAAATCCATGAATTACGGTTTGAACTGCTTGACTATTCTAATTAATCACCAGATCTAGTCTCCAGTGACTTCTTTTTGTTCCCTAATCTTTAAATTGCTCTCGGAGGACAGATATTTTTGTCCAATAAGGAGGCCATCACTTATCTAAGGACAGTATTGAAAACAAACTCCCCAATTTTCCCCACAGAATTTCTCACAGTGCATCAGTTTGTTTGCAGCCCTGCGTATGCTATAAGAAAGAGTGCATTTTAAGCTTTAGAAAACATGTGATTTTTGCTTACATTTTGTCAACATGCCGCAAATGTCATTAGAAGTGCAAAAACAAATTTGGTAGAATTACTGTACAGGAAAAGGATTTTCATATCGCGCACTAGCAAAACGAAAGGTATTTTATTTGACAAATCTATCAACTTTATAGTGAAACGTTATGGCGAATATGCCACTCTACCGAATTTTCCAAAAAGTGGTCGTAAAAAAGGTTCACGTCATTTTGATTTGGAGCTAAAGTAGTTGAGCTTGTTAAAGGAGAGTCCTTCGATATCATTCTGGAACTTAGCCAAAAAAGCTAACAAAACTGTTGGAATGATATAAAGAGTGAAGCAGCGCAGCAATTTGGAAACATAAAAAAAAAGACCGAAAAGGACTGAAAAACAAACAACAACGGACAAAAAAAGGATACGGAAGTTGTATCCATCGTCTTAACAAGGAAAAAATTCTGTGCGTGATTATGGATGACGAAACGTATTTAAAATTCAACTTATCTGCACTTTCTGGTTGTAAATATTATACTAGCTCTGAAAGTGAGTATGTCAATGACTCCATCGACACGGAAGAAGTCAAAAAGTTCGAAAGCAAGGCTCTCATTTGGCAGGCGATTTCTTCATGTGGCCAGAAATAGAAAATAATTGTCAAAACAGGGACATTAACGCCGAAATTTACCAAAGCGAAAAATCTGCCAAATGCTCCTGATCTATGAGCAATTGAGCGTTACTGGGCTATAATGAAACGAAGCTTAAAGTAGACATGAAAATCTGCTAAACACATCACAGTCTTCAAACAGAATTGGCAAAAAGCATGTTCTACTCTAAAGTAAAAAGGTTGTGCAATATTTGAAGAAGAGCGTTGAGCAAAAAAATCGAAAGACGTTTAAAACCATTATTATTTGTTATTTACACTATGTAATATTTTTCAGAAAAGTCTCTTAAAGTGAAAGATGGCTTAAAAAAATATATACCTACTTTTATTTATTTGAAAATACAGTTTAAATTAAATGGAGAGTTTCTTTATGGAGACCTTCTAAATGGAGACCTTTAACAATTCTGTGTCGACAAGGAATAACGACTAAACTCAAATTATCGTAAAAAAAAATATTTTTATTTTACTTACTCCGAACTTTTTCCTAAAATAAATGAAACGTTACAAAAGGTAATAGGTGCAGAATTAAGTGGTTATCTATACTGTGCAAAATATATTTTTCCTGCATTCTTTCGAAGTTTGGCAATGAAGAAAATGCTATATCGCTTTTTTACGATATTTTCTAGTTTAGATTCTAGTTTAATTGTTATTCCTTGTCAACACAGAATTATTTTATATAGAAAGACATTTGGAAAAATTAAAGAGATGGGAGCATTGCTGGGAGAAATGGGTTAACTTACAAGATGACTGTTCAGAAAAAAAAAATAAATAAATTTTAATAAAAAAATGACTCGTATCTATGTTAGATCGGAAACTTTTCAGACCACCCACCATCTACTTCAATTTACTTTCTATATATCTGTGGTCACAAGGAATAACGACTAAACTCAAAGTATCGTAAAAAACGATATTTTAATTGCACGAACTACGACCCATTTTTTTTTTAAATATATGAACCGTTACAAACAAAATACATGCAGACATAAGTGATTACTGATTTTAGGCAAAAAATAGATATCTGCATACTTCCAAAAATTGGCAATAAAATAAATTCCATATCGCTTTTTTACGATATTTTGAGTTTAGTCCTTGTGACTACAGATATGTATATTGATAGTTCTGCTTGTTGCGTTACTTTTCTAACGCTTTCCATTCATTTCAATATTTGAAAATTTTAAATCAATTTATATCTATCAGTTTTTCACGCTTCATTTTACTTTGTGTGATTCGATTCCTGTTGCTCATACTTCTCAAAGCAGCTTAAATATTTAATCTTTATTGTTTGGCTTTATTGTTTATCAAAGAATTTTTTACATTTTACGGATAATCTCAGAATTTCTTGCTATTTTGCTATTTCAAAGCGATGTATCGATAAATAAACTCTTGTGTTTTCTTAAACCATTTTTATCCTACCTGCAGGAAATCTTTCTCTTATCACATGAAAATTATTGCTGTGTGTATTTCGTTCCTTTTGTATGTTACGCAGCAGTTCATGCGGGAGTTTCTTGCAGGTACGAGTAGTAAAGTTACGTCGATTGTTTTTGAAATATTTTGAATAAATATTGTTGTTTATATAGGATGATTAGAATGTGTTTGTTTCGGGATTGCTATTGATTGCTTGTGAAAATTAAGGTACCAGTAAATTCCCAGCAGATTAGGTATATGATTTTGTAATTTCAGCTCAATAGAGCTGAATAATGTTGTAGAACAAATGCTATGTTCTGAGAATACGTCAAGCAAAACAGCAAAATTCTGCAGCAGAGTGGCAGCACTGCTAATTTTTCTTATGGCGCAGCAAAAGTATCTTTTGAGTTACGACTGTGTATAAAGCAAAATCTGTGTGTTTCATACTTGATTTTGCAATCATTTAAGTTTTTTGCTTTGTCATCAGTTTCATTGGCCCCAAGTTGAGGCATTTTTGCCGTTCATCTATTAACATTTTATCAATACTCAAGCATCGCAATGCGATGCGATGCAAGGCAACACGCGAAATACAGCGTCGCGTCGCGTCGCTGTGTTGACCGCATAACGTGCTCAATTTTAAGTTCATGGCCGTTGGGATGTGGAGATGCTTGCATAATGCAGTAATCATTTGTTATTGTTCTTGTTTTTGTTGTTGGGGCTGCTCTCATTAATTGTTGCTGCTATTTGATTTCATTGTTGTTACTTTCTAAGCCGTAGATAGAATTTCAAAAGGGGGCATTTTAAAATAAATCATGCTTACCGCAAAAGGGGCATATTTACTTTAACATGGGCATTTGTTACTCCCATATGGAGGCGTGGCATGTATAGAAAAGTATATATAATCTTGATTAACGTTACCTCCTGAGTCGATTTAGACATGTCTCTCCGATTGTCGTCTTGATTACAGCCGTAATTTGTGAGCTATCGTTTTGAAATTAGATATATTTCTCTATAACTTCTATCAAAGATATGATATCGGTGTAGTAAAAAGAAATTAATTATTTTTCCGATAGTTTAAAGTAACGCTAGATAAGATTTTATACTACACAATCTACTCAGACGGTTTTGTGATTGCTTGGCTCTGTTTTGTTTAAGTGCGTGTCAAAGATGGACACCAGATGTTCTATGTATGCATTTGTATTTTGTAATATACAGTCATGTGAAAAATAATAGGGGCATTAGAGGTGTCCAAAAAAACTTTATTGTATTCTTGATGTTTCGATTTGGCTAGTTTTTTTTCCTCTCCATCTAAAACTCATCTCTAAAAAATTTTAACAGAATTGGATACAGAGCTGTAGCCAGGGGGAAAGGGGGCAATAGCCCCTACTGCAACCTTTTGCTCCCCTGGCCAAATCAGACAATGAAAAACTTTAAATGAATAATTAATATGCGTTTTGTTGATATATTTGTTTATTGCTGTAAAATTCCTTTAGTTTAAAATAACAAAAAATATGCACATTCACCTAATTCATGACTTGAATATGTACATATATTAAATTTGTTTAACAAAACATTTCAGAAAAATTGTTACACTTTTTCAAATTTCTACTGGGTCGCCAACATTTACTACCAAAAAATAAGATTTGAATTTTAATAATTTTTTATACCGCATCCATAGGAACTTTCTAGAAATGAAAAGCACGCTGTGCACCAATTTGATGCAGATACAAAAAGAATATACAGTTGCGGTCAAAATAATAGTAGCGCCCTTATATTCATACATGTTTGGATAAATAATACTTGTATACGAATATCGGATCCGGTAAGTCCATTTTCATTCCTATATGTACTTTCAACACTCGTTCCAACTCCGTACTCAGTTTCCTCCTATATTGTAAAACTTTCAAGATACAGGGTGTTTTACGGTTTTGGTACGTGTTTAGTATTATTGATCTAGAATCTAAACTACTCACCATAAAATAAAAAATAATATTTTTTATTTTAGAAAAAATATCAACCTTTCCATCAATATATCAAACACTTTCGTGTCATGTGCTGCAGCTGAGCTAAAATTTTGTGATTACTCAACGAAATATCAACAAATTTTGTATCTTTTGTTTTAGCGGAGCTGTAATCGTCCAAATTTAAAATGTCTTTTTTTCATGTAAAAATACACTTAATCAACAGTATTTTTTTAAATTCTAACTTTGGACAGTAACAGCTCCGCTAAAACAAAAGATAGAAAATTTGTAGATATTTTTTTGGATAATCTCAAAATTTTTTCTCCGCTACAGCACATGACACAAAAACGATTGATATACTTATGAAAAATCTGATATTTTTCCTAGAATACAAAATATTATTTTTTATTTTATGGTGAGTAGTTTAGATTCTAGATCAATAATACTAAACACGTACCAAAACCGTAAAACACCCTGTATCTTGAAAGTTTTACAATATAGGAGGAAACTGAGTACGGAGTTGGAACGAGTGTTGAAAGTACATATAGGAATGAAAATGGACTTACCAGATCCGAAATTCGTATACTAGTATTATTTATCCAAACATGTATGAATATAAGGGCGCTACTATTATTTTGACCGCAGCTGTATAATGCATTAAAATGTTTTTTATTTAAAATTTATTTTTTATGCATGATGAATTATTTATTAATTTTAAAATAAAAAAAAACTTCAAATCTTAATTCTAGCAAAAATTGAAAGAAGCAAAAGATTTCAATCAAAACATGCATGTTTGTTCTAAATATATAAATCTGAATAAAAACTTTGCATCAATTTGATGCAAACGACGGATGCGGGTTAATTCAATTTTTTTATTTGTTTTACTTAAAAAATGTCTTATACATATGTCAGCCCATTTCGCCAATCTTTGCTATATTTGTAGCCACTTTAAATAAATGTCGTATTTTTACCTTAATTTTATAACAAAGTCCTGAAATAATTTTTATATTATTTTTTATGTGTTAATCTCATGTATAAAAGATCTACATATCCATGTATATATTGTAAAATTAACTGTTTTTTAATAAATATGTGTAATGCCATTCATTTCACACGTTAAAAAATTGTTTTTTTTTATTTAAATGAAAAAACAAAAAATTGCCACCCAAGGTTCGTGCCTGCCCCTCTGTCTTCTTGGTCTGGCTACAGGCCGGATTGGATAGTAAAAACTTCATCCGGAAATCGATTAAAAGTTGTAAAAATAGTACAAATTTGCTTTTTACTCAGTTAGCTCAGATTTTTGATAAAAAAGCCAATTTAATTTTAATAATATGACATAAATATATTTTTTGAGATTAAATAATTATTTAAACAATTTTTTTATTCAGCAATCTGTTAAATATTTTATATGAGTATAGTGTTTAGACTAAAATTTTTTATTTTTTTGGTCTATACTATGTTTATTATTTAATAAATGGTTTCATTTCGACAGCAAAGAGTACCATTTTCCATTTTACTGAAAACCGAGCAAACTTAAAAAATTCCAATATTCAGTTCCAATAACTCAATTTATTCAGTTCAGTGTAAGTTAAATTAATTATTTTCTAGATTGATTTTGTTCTATTTCGATTAATTAGGTACTATCATCAACTTTTTAAATTCTACATCTCTACGATGCACCGTTAAAAAGTAAGAGAGAGATGACATCTTGTTATATTAATAGAGTGAAAATTCGTGAAACTAGCCACCTAAAACAGGAAGTCGTAGTTTTTATATATATAATGGATATTATTAAAGTGTATATGAAAAAAAATTAAATTGCAATTTTTTTAAAATTTTTTTTTTTTCAATGAGATACAAAGAATTTAACTTTATTCCACTGTTTTATTAAAATTAATTTTGCTAAGTAACGGCTTGTTAAAATTTCTTGATTTTTGGGTCAAGTACTATTAATACACGTTAAATTACAAAAATGATTTTTTTTTCTTAAAAATTAATAAGCTATTCATAAAAAAATTAAAAAAAAACGTTCTGGACCACGTAGAAAATTTTTATATATTTTATATATTTATACAAATTTAGAAATAATACAAAAAAAGAAAAATTATGTATTCTCCATAAACAAGTCTATTATGAAATGTTTTAAATCTGCACTACCTGTCTTGTGCGAGCCATACAGAGCACTGCGCAATGGAATGATTGGTACAAACTAGAGGGAATAAATTATTTTGATGGCGTTTTAAGTGCTTTATTCACAGAAAAGTAAAAAAAGGGGTTTTAAATATTTGAACAAGTAAGCTTGGCACCTCTCAAGCAAATGTATCTTATTTTTCGCAGTATCTGAAAAACCAGTGAAGCCATGGCTACAGAAACTTAGTCAGTCATCAAGTGCATCATTTAAAGGATATGTGTCAAAAGTAGGCGTGATTGAATAAGTAGGAGTGGCACCTCCCACACAATAAATCATTTTTGTTGATGATTTATGTATTGAGGTAAATGAAGACATGAGTAAAATAGTAGATTGGGCTAAAGCTAATAAGCTTCATCTTAACCCTCTTAAATCATTTGTTCTGTCAATTTTTAAGTCTAGATACTCTTTTTCTGATATACCAGCCATTTTTCTGAATGGAGTCGACTTGAAATTTATAGGTAAAGTTAAAAATCTTGGTTACTATATTAACTCCTCACTTTTCTGTGAAGATCATATAAACTCTGTTGTTTGTAAAGTTTACTATATCCTACGGAACCTGAGGAGAACTGCATCATTTGTGCCTGTTGAGACTAGAAGTAAGCTAGTGGTTCAACTCATAATGCCAATAATTTCCTACTCAAAAGTTGTATACAGTAAGCTTGATTCGAGGTCAAAGCTTAAGTTACAACTTGTGTTTAATAATGCTGTCAGATACGTTTATGGTCTTAAAAAGTTTGACCGTATAAGTCATTTGAGCAATCGAGTACTTGGTTGCAATATTTTCAATTATTTGGATGCTAAAAACTGTATTTTTTTGCATAACTTGATATATACACAAACTCTTAATTACTTATTTAATAAGTTACAGTTTTGTAGATCGACCAAAAATATGAACCTTGTAATTCCTGTATACAATTTTTTGAATTCTAACAGACTCTTTTTTATGAACGCTATCAGAATGTGGAATTCGCTACCTTCAAGAATCAAAAGTATCCGAAATAAGCACAACTTTAAGCATGCAATATTCCAACACTTTTCTTGATACTATCTTTCTTCTTTCTCCTATTTTCTATTTTATTAATGTTATCTTCTTAATTATTTGATAAAGTTCCTTAAAGGTAATTTATACATAAGTCTAAATTCAATTCAATTATAATTTATTGTTAAAATTTAAGCTTATAACTAAATTTAATTTCTTGAGTGAAATGCATTTGTTTGTTGATTATAACTTAAATTTAAAATTTAAAATTTAAAGTTAAATCTAGTCGTTGCTTACAATTTTTTTTTTTAATTTAAAATAAGTAATTTAAAATTTTTGTTTTTATTTATTTGTTGGTTATAACTTGTTTTATTCTTTGATTTCTTACTGCATTTAAAAGACTTTGTCTTATATGTGAACATGATAATTAAATTAAATAAATAAATAAAATAAATAAATAAATTACATTTTTTGCAATATCTAGAGAACCAGTAATGCTACAAAAACAAAAACTTAAGCAATCATCCAATACGTTTTTTTCTACTATTTGTAGAATACGTGCCAAATTAAGGCATGACTGGCAAGTGAGCATTTTACCTCCCATACAACTGAAATACATTTTTCGCAATATCTGGAGAAAAAGTAAGCGATTGTCCTTTTTTATATTGGCATGTGTCCTTCAAATGCCGTACTTTATTATTGTTTAAAGATTTGTTTTTGCGCATTATTGGTTCTCCAGATATTGAGAAAAATTTGCTTCAGTGTTGCACACAAGCATCCCCACTCCATAATTGATTCTCCTTTCAATTGAAGGCCTCACTAGCCTACGCACATGTTGAGTACCACAGTCAGGGTGAAAAAGATTGGTTTGGTCTCATCTGACAGTAGTATATTTCGCCATTTCTCCACTTGCCAGTTGGCATGCTCGTTCGCTAAAAGTAACCTTTTAGAGACATTTTGTTTGGACAGAAAAGGTATTTTTCTGGGTATCTTCACAAACCTCACTATGTTTCTTTCAAGAATTGGTGATATTTTTCTTTTGCATGTTTTCTTGTATATCTTATGTTTTACAGCGTTCTCTACCATTCACTTAGAAAAATTTTACGTTTCGGCTATTTTTCCGGTATGAACATTCCTTTATTTTTAGGTATTTTATTTTCTTTTGAAGCTCGGTGCTGCAATGTTTTCCTCTTCCCATTATGAATAACTAAATTATTTTATATGGTTATTTTCCTTATTTATAATTATAAACAATCTATATACAATTGTTTTAAAAGATTAAAAAGCCGCAATATTTAAAAAAATTAATTTAATATTCGAGTCCCTATATTTCTCACACGCTGAAATGAGCTCATGACATAGCAAACAATTTAATGTGCAATTTCTGATCAATTTATTAAAGCAGAGTTGGGTTTCAAACTATTTTGATGTAAGTGTCCCTATTATTTTCACATGACTGTAACGCCCGGTTTCATCAACTATACTTAAAATGTACTTAAGTCTTACCAGCTAGTTTTTGCTGATAAGTTTAATTATTTTGCAAAATATAATCAGTACAGCAATTATCGCTTGAAAGCATAACCTCTATTTGCTTGTTTTTTGCTGCTTATAAGCGGGAAAGCATATATAAAAACTCGATTATATGCATCCACGGTGCTTATATTAAAACTCGGTTACATGCCTCCACGAAGCATATATAAAAATTGGAATATTGTTTCAATAAAAATTGTCTTATGAATTGGTTTACTTTTTAAATATATTATTTAGAAATTACATTTTGTCAGATTAGCGTTTTTAAAAAATAAAAAATAGATTAAATTAAATTAAATTGCCGCTTCTAGCAGTCTTTTTAAAAATATAAACAAAATAAGTTTTAATAAAACAAAGTCTTAAGTTTTAAAAAAATATATTTAGAAAAAAAATTAAATTTAACAACAGCCAGTCTCGTATTACATATAACTTCAATTAATTTTTTTTAAGTTCTTTCATATATTCTTCATCTTATATAATTTGTCTCAACTTCTTCACAATTGAAATTTTTTGTTTGAGTGACAAGGTTATTCTTTTATTTTTGTTTATTTTAAAACTGCACAGGAAAAACACAAGAAATTTTGACACTTTCAAAGACAGTGATGGGATATTTCATATATGACAGCTCAAAAGAGATGTGAAATTTATAATCGGAATTTTTATGACATTTCAGTAGGGCTGCATATAACCAGTTAGTTTTCTATGACTTTGCTTTTAAAAAATTCCTAATTTTGATGCATATACAAGAGAAATTCATATAAGCAAAATGCTTATAAGCGAAAAAATTCTGGGTATTTTAAATGACAAAGTAAAATATCTCAAGTTCAAATGCATATAAGCGGGATATGCTTATAAACATAGTGCATATAAGCGATAATTACTGTAGTTTGCTGTTAATGACTTAAGTATAACTTAAGTCACGCGTTTTCCATACTTAAGTTGAACTGAAATAATAAGTTCAACTTAACAATACTGAAATATTGAATGTGAAACCGGGCCTAAGTATTTTTATAAAGTGCATGAAGCAATCTTGATTTGGTTGAAAACCCCCTCGACCCCCTCCTATCTACGGTGCTGGTTATAATACACAATCGTGCAGCACTGCCGAGGTCGTGAAACAAAAACGCGAATTCGAATAATCAATGAAGACCAACGCTTTCTCATGCCGACCTCAGTAGTCAAACTCCAACGAAAACATCGCGCTACCAACACCCACACACACACACACACATACATACATATTCAAATTCACGTGCGATTTTTAAATACCCAGTAGTCCCAGTCTCAAAGAAATCTTGAATGAATCATGCATGATTTTTCTTCATCTCTGACGAAACATGCGGATTCATTTATACTTTTTCTTTGACGAAAATCTCATATAAAAGTTCCGAATTCGTGCAATATTTGAAAACTTTCTTTTTTCGATGAACGAATAAATAACAGATTTGTTAGGGAAATATCGACAAATGTATTTCATGCAGTAAGCTTCTTTAAGAAATCACATATTCGTGCACGATACCTTGGACTGCAGGGTAATGAAGAAACTACAGAGACGAAAATTACCAATTGCGAGAATAATAAAAATAATAATAAAAACGATGATGATAAAATAAAAAACCACCACAGCAACAACAACGACATGCTTAAGAGTAGAAAAAAAAATCCATTACAGACATGAAAAACATTTAAGAAAACAATGAATGTATTGCATTTTATTGGTATGTGTGTGGTTAATATGTATTTTTATTGCCATAGTTTTTGTTGGGATAGGTCAGTTTCGTTAACACACATACACAATTACACATAGGTTTTGTGGAAAAAAGCCTAAAAAAAATTCATAAATAAACAGCTCTTAACAAAATTTAAGCTCTGGTAGAACCAGCGCCAAAGAGAGCCAAAATATAACTGTTAAGAATCATATTCATTCTCTTGTGATTGAGTGACTTTTAATACCTATACACTTAGAAAAAAATTTAATATAAGAAACTATTTTAAGAACACTAAAATTGTTGAATTAGCAAATATGGGACCTTAATCCTTTGTTCAATGACTAGACTTTGACTTTTGAACAGACCAGAACATAATTTGCTATATCGTCTTGTAGTGCAATTGCCATATTTTACGAATTGATAATATTATTCCGGATTCAGATATACCTTGAGTTCCATCAAGTCCTGTAAATATTATTTTCACAACTTTACATAAGGCTAACTTCCACAGAAGTGAATGTACAGAATTATTTCTTTATTACAATGAAAATATATAACGTATTTGTTAGAGTTGAAAGCCAAAAAATGTTTAATCATAATTTATAAAATAATGATATAATATTATAATATACATTTTTTATATCTTCTTTGCAAAGACGCAACATCTTCAGTTACTCTGGTAATCCATTTTTGCAGTAATTCGACTGAGTTTTACATTATTTGTGAAATATTGAGAAAGTTAAAAGTTAAATACTGAAAAAAGGAGAGCGATTCTTATATAGGGGGTTGGAATTAGTTTTAAAGGTTTTCTAAGAGATGGCGTAACTATCAATAGATCGCATCGGGCACACCTGTGACTATATTCATTTCAAAGCACATTGTCTAAGCTTAATTTTTCAGTACGTGTCATTCCACTGAAGTGTAAACAACATATATTTTTTTCTCTGTGAACATGTCGACTTTCGTTCCAACAAAACGCAATTTGCGGGAAGGTTTACTTTTGTGCTTCAATTTGAAGAAAAAAGCGGTTGAAGCACAACGCACGCTTACTGAGGCTTACGGGGACTATGCTCCATCGATTTCTACTTGTGAGTACTGGTTCCGTCGGTTTAAAAGTGGTGATTTTGATACGGAAGACAAAGAGCGTCCGGGCCAGCCGAAAAAGTTTGAAGATGAGGAATTGGAGGCTTTGCTCGATGAAGACCCGTGTCAAACCCTTCAAGAATTGTCAGAATCATTGGGAGTCGACTTATCAACGGTCGGCAAACGCTTGAAGGCCATGGGAATGATTCAAAAGCAAGGAAATTGGGTGCCGTACCAGTTGAAGCCGAGAGACGTTGAACGGCGATTTTGCATGTGCGAACAACTGCTTCAACGGCATTAAAGGAAGAGTTTTTGCATCGTATTGTCACTGGCGATGAAAAGTGGATCCATTACGATAATCCTAAGCGAAAAAAATCGTGGGGACCACCCGGCCATGCATCAACATCAAGGGCCAAGCCGAATATTCATGGCGCCAAGCTTATGCTGTGTATTTGGTGGGATCAGAAGGGTGTCGTGTACTATGAGCTGCTAAAACCTAATGAAACCATCACTGGGGAACGCTACCAACAACAATTGATGCAATTGAGCCGAGCATTAAAGGTTAAACGGCCGGAATATGCCAAAAGACACGACAAAGTGGTTTTTCAACATGACAACGCACGGCCACATGTTGCAAGAACCGTCAAGGAAACGTTGGAGGCGCTGAATTGGGATGTGCTACCCCACCCGCCTTATAGCCCAGACATAGCCCCTTCCGACTACCACCTATTCAGATCGATGACGCATGGCTTGGCTGAGCAGCGCCTCACTTCTTACGAGGATACCAAAAAATGGGTCGATTCGTGGATTGCCTCAAAAGACGAATCGTTCTTCCGGCGCGGAATCCATATGCTGCCAGAAAGATGGGAAAATGTTGTAGCTAACGATGGACAATACTTTGAATAATATACATTGTACCGTTGTTTCTAAATAAATGCTCAAAAACCGAAAAAAAAACGTTTAAAATTAATTCCAACCCCCAATATATTAACCTTTCGTTAGGTGCAGTTCTTTTGCAACGAGCTAAGGTGCTTTGTATCAAATTGATATAAATAAAGATAGAGTTAAATTTATTTAAAAATATTAAAAAAAATTAGTACCTTATTTTAAAAACAAAATAAAAACTATTTAATTTCAAATATATTTAAAAATATTTTATGCAAAATATATAAGTACCAATGAAGGATTGAAGATATTGAAAGACCAAGGATATATTGAATTGAATGAGAAAAGAATAACTTCAAATTGAAGAGTGAGAAAAGGGCTTACACATTATGGAGGCCGTTGGTCAAACGGCGGCCATGTTCGAACCAATTTGATAGTTAAGAAGCTAATTTGACGGTTTGTCGAACCTGTTGGCCTGTTGGCAAACATTTTTGATTTTCTCCTTCAAATCAAGGCTGTACAAAAAAAATTATGGCGAAAAACAACAAAATACTTCGCTTGTCTGACGAACACGTTGCTTTAATTTGAACTTTACCTCTTTCGAACAAGTTAAACCCGCCATGTTGATTGAGAAACAAGATCGCCCAGCCCAGGAATGAGTACGTAGGGTGGATTCGTTGATGCACCATTACAAAGGTTATATCATTTTCTTTCAAATGAATTCTCAAAATATATTTTCCGTGAGTTAGTTTTTCTGCTAAAACCAATAGTAAGAATCAAAGACATGAAATACCAATTAACCCCTTAACTCTTAAGGGTGCGAAAACAGAGAATAAGTTTGCTATAATTCTCGGACTTGGAACTCGACTCAAATACTCGACGAGTCCGAGTAACTACTAAACCTCTGCACGAGTGCGCTTAAAATGCATTTCAGAACACTGATTTGTGGAGCAAGCGTTGGTTATGTTCGGCTTTCATTAATTAAAACAAACGTAACACTACAGAAAGCACTCGTCGCGTGAGCAGAACAAAAACAAACAATAACCGAATCAATGTTATGCTTGAGTCGACAGAGAAGAGCGCAGCAGAACGAAATGACTTGAATGTTATGTGATCAACAGCAGAACGCTTGGAGTTATGATGTGTTGTTTAGGTTTCATAGTTTCTGCATTTCCTTCTGAAGTAAAAATCACCTAAAACGCCAAAAAAAGGGATTTTCTTATTATTTATTGAAATTATAATAAGAGGCTTTTTTATTTACTATGAAAATTAATTAATTTTTTTCATTTTTCACAATATTTAATTCAATAAAAGTTATTAAAGAATTAAAAATAAATATATTTTTAAGTAACAACAAAAAATGAATTAAATTTTATTGTGTTACTTATGAGGATATTTTCTTGTTGTTTTACTTTTACTATTGGTGGTGGTTTTGTTGATTATTGTTTCTTATGATGTTAGATTGTTGTTATTGTTGTTTTTTCTGTTGATGATTATAATTATGATTAATTTGTAAATATGATTACTAGTAATGATGTGATTACGTTTGTTGTTGACGTTGTTGTTTATGGTAGTTTTGGTGTTGTTGTTGGTCTATTGCGATGATGTTTATGTTTTTCACTGTTATTATTTTGTGGTAGATCTTAGTAAAACTGAATGATCTACTAGATAAAAGTGATTTCGGAGGGTATTTCTTCAATCATTTCAAATCTAATTTTGTAGAAATATTTAAGGTAGTTGAAATATAACGCCAGTTTTTTATCAGTCAGTAAATTTTTTTCAAAATTAAAATATAGGGACAATTATTTGTTTCACTTCAATTTTACGTTTAGTTTTTCATATTTTATGTACAGTTGCAAACAAAATAATAGCAGTCGTCTTATATTCAGATATGTTTGGATAAATAACACTAGTTTACAAATTTCGTATCTGGTAAACCCATTCTTATTCCTATATGTGCGTTTAACCCTGGTTTCAAATCTGTATTCAGTCTCCTCCTACATTGTAACATTTTGAATTTACAGGGTGTTTAACGTTTTTGGCAAGTGTTTAGTATTATTGATCTAGAATCTGAAATAATCATCATAAAATAAAAAATATCATATTGTATTTTAGAAAAAATATCAGCTCTTCAATCCATATATCAACACTATTGTGTCATGTGCGGTAGCGGAGCGAAAATTTTGAGATTATCCAACGAAATATCAACAAATTTTGTATCTTTTGTTTTACGATAATCGCCAGTGAGCTAAGCCATTTTACAAAAACCTCCAAAATTCATGTTTTTCGTAAATATATTGGCTGGTGTAATGGTTTTTGCAAGCTTAAAGTAAAAATTAAATGAAACAAATAATTGCACCTATATTTTAATTTTGAAATTTTTAATTCATCAAGATCCCCTCCCTTGGGTAAGTCCTGACTACGCCCCTGGCATAAAATACTGGCGTTATTTTTCAAGTACCTTAAATATTTCCAAAATATTCGAGTTAAAATTATGGAAAAAATACCCTCCGAAATCACATAAAACAATGCTTAAATTTGCAAAATATCACGATTTGAATATGCACTTAAAACTCTAAGATATTCGCTAAAAAAAGGTAAAATATGCAATTAAAAATATTTTCTTATTTTTTATTATCGGTTAAAAAATAAGTATTGCATTTAATTAACAAAAAAAAAAAAAAAACAATTAATTTTTATATGCATATAAAATTAATTTATAAAAAAAATAAAGTACCTAATAAAGACTTAGAATTAAAAGTACCTAATAATTCTAAGTTATCTTTTTTCAAAATATGTCGTATTAAATTTTAATTGTTGCAAATCAAAAAAAGCAAAATATGCAAAAACCACATGAATTTATTGTATAAAAAATATACGCAATTAATATGCAAAAATAAGCATTTTTTGTAAAATATGCAAAACCATGCATTTATTACAAAATATTTAAAAATATGCATTAACTATTGAATGCCATTTAGAAGGAATTTCATGATTCGCAAAGGTAACTTAACCATTTGCGCTTTAAGATGTCCAGTAAAAACTTGCATTTGCATGAAATTAATAGCCCTTAATCTCTTTGCCAATGTTCGCTGCGTTAGGTGTGATCGATGCTTTTCTCGCTGTTATCAATCAATTTTGTTTTATAGAACGAATAACATCATGTTCTGGTAAAGCAAGCGGCGAAAAAGTTTTGCTTTAGAGTCGACGAGTGCTCTGCACTGCTCGGTTCTTGTCGTTTAATAAATTGGTTATGTTCTGCTTGACTAACAGAGTTATGTTATGTTCTGAACTCGGCACTGTTGGCTCTACTGTTGTAGAAAAAACGAGTGCATTTGTGCAGAGTTTTAGTAACTACCCAATGATATAACGAGTCTGAGTCGAGTTCAGAAGCCCAAATGACAATCCACACAAGTTTTAATACGATGACAATTACTGAACCATTTCCAATTAAATATTATTATGACACATATATTAAAGTGACCTAATGATATAAAAATTCACTTTAAAATAAAAACATAAAAAAATTTTCACTATAGGAAAAGTATAAAAACTACGTAGTGCGGTCGGGTGACAAAGTTCCTTAAGCTATTTTTCCACCTCGAATGTAATTTTAAATAAAGTCTATATATTTCTATGATTTATATTATATTTTATTTTATATAATTTTTTCAAGGCAAATAATATAAGTGGACTACTAAATCAAAAAGTTTCATTTAATATTTTAAGGAAAAAGATTTTTTAATTGAAAATGAAGATGTAAAATTCTTCAAACATGGTGCTAGCAATGTTTGTTTAATGACGCAAAAAGGCGTTGAGCATTGAACATTCATCATGTTTCTCATGTATGGTGCTTGAATTGATCGAAAAGTTGGACTGAAAACTTGAAATTTGAAAAGCGACCCTTTATAGTGCCAGCACATACACAAAGGGTATCAAGCAAAAAACACATTTTTAAGTTCCACCCTAGTGTCAAAAACTTTTTGAAAATCTAACATCAGATTACACTGTATTACACAAATTTGCTGCAGTATCCATCTCCTAAAACTTAATTGCAATAAAGATTCTCACATATGGTTTAAAACAAAAAAAACAAATATATATATTAAATGTGTTTTAACGATATTTCTACGTGTAAGAAACAAAGATACACAGAGAGAGGGAAAGAAATAGTTGTGCACTCGCCTCCTCATTTGTTAGGCAGCGGACCGAATGCTTGAAGGTCAAAATTCTGAAACAACCAAAATCTTGAAAAAAATAATCTTGAAAACGAAATCTTGAAAAAAAATCTTGAAAACGAAATATTGAAAAAAAAATCTAGATAATACAAAATATGCAATATAAATCTTGAAAAAAATCTTTAAATTGTAAGAAATGTTGTTCTTTCGAATAAAATATATAATTTCGAGAAAAAAACGGAAAAGTGTCTGATTTTCAAAACAAAAATGTCAAGTTTTGGAAAAATTATAAATTTTTTAAATATTTATGGTCCTAAACTTAGCGTCATCCTGACAAACGACGACGACGTGGTGGTTTTTTGTCCATTTATGAACATTTTATTGCAAAATTTGTCACTTTTCGAAATTTGGCACTTATTCAAAATTAATTATGACAATTTTTGCAAAACTTGTACATTTCGAAATTTGACACTTATTCAAAATTGGACAATTTTTCCGAATTTTGGCACTTAATCCAAATTTTACAATTTTTTCCAATATTTGACACTTTTTGCAATTTGAAACTTTTTGAAATAATTGGACAATTTGACATTTATTTCAAAATTTGACAATTTCTGTGACTGACAGTTATTCATTATTTTGATTATTTTTGAAATTTGACATTATTCGAAAAATTTGATACTTCTTTAGAAATTGGACACTTTTTGAAATAGTGTCAAATTTTCAATTAAAAAATTTTAAAAAACCTACGCATATAATGTATTCTTTAATTCACGAGCGCGAATTTTTGAAATAATTGGACAGTTTGACATTTATTTCAAAATTTGACAATTTCTGTAACTGACAATTATTCATTATTTTGATTATTTTTGAAATTTGACATTATTTGAAAAATTTGATACTTCTTTCGAAATTGGACACTTTTCGAAATTGTGTCAAATTTTCAATTACAAAATTTTGAAAAACCTACGCATTTCAAGATTTTGAGCTTCAAGATTTTTTTTTCAAGATTTTCGTTTCAAGATTTTTTCCAAGATTTTGTTTTCAAGATTTTTTTTTTAAGATTTTGATTTTTAGTTTTTTTTTAAAGATTTTTTTCAAGATTTTGAAATTCTGCGAACAGGACCCAAACCTTTTGACACTTTTCAAAAGATATCGTGCCAATTGCTTGAATTTCAAAATCTTGAAATAACGAAAATCTTAAAAAAATAATCTTGAAAAAAATCTTGAAAAAATAAAATCTTGAAACAAAAATCTTGAAAAAAAAAATTTAGAAAACACGAAATATGCATAAATCTTGAAGAAATCTTAAATTTTTAAAAAGGTTGTTATTTCGAATAATGTGTAAAATCTCGAGAAAAAAACGGAAAAGTGTCAAATTTCAAAAACAACAATGTCAAATTTTGGTAAAAGTATGATAATTTTTCACAAATTTTATCCCTTTAACTACTTGCAAGCGTACTTTTTTTGCATATTTTAGCTTAGAAGGTTCAAATACATATAATAAAAATATTAAAAACAAAATTTGAGTTTGGACCCTAAAATAAAATCATTCTATTTGTTCAATTTGGCACTTTTTCGAAATTTGACACTTTCTAAAATTTTGACGCTTGTCAAAATATAACACCATTTTAAAATTTCACATTTTTTGAATTTGACAATTTTTTGCATATTTTACATATATCGAAATTTTACACTTATTCAAAATTTTGAATTTTTTTTGGAATTTAACTTTTTCGAATCATGACATTTTTAAACATTTGTATGTAAACGAACATGACACTTTTCGAAATAGTGTAAAATTTTCAAAACAGAATTCTTGAAAAACCTAAGCATATAATGTATTCCTTAATTCTCACATTCTATGAGTAGATTTTTCAAGATTTTGAGTTTCTTGAGTTTCAAAGATTTTTTTTTTAAGATTTAGCTTCAAAATGCGCGCAATAATAATATGTTGCTTTTAATAATATGTTTGCCATATGGTCAGTTTAGGTTGCGGAAATAAAATAATTATTTTTAAAACTATTTTTAATATAATAATATTTTTTGAAATTTTTATTTATAATTTTTTTAAACTAAATATAAGTAAAAAAATATAAATAATAAAATATAAATAAAAATGAAAAAAGTTAATATTTAAATAACAAACTGACTGGCTAAAAGGTCTGAAATGATAGAAAATTATTGATAATGCTTTTGAAAACACAAAATGCATTGTACAAAAAAAGGTGAAAAATTATAAAAAATGCAAAATAAAAATTGGTGGTTTGAGCTATTTAATTAAACGGATTTTGGTGCTTATAAGCAATGTCTAAAAAAATATATTTTACTACAACATCCGAGCACTAGTCATAATTAAGTGGTATTTATATATATTTAGAGCATATCAACATTTTTTTCTTTCAGTGTAGCAGCTTTTCTCTGTGGAGCTTTTTTGTTTATTTGTTTTTCATATAGAGATAGAAATAGATATAGAAAAATACAATAGGAAATATAAAATATTAGCACAGAAAAAACACATGGAGAATTTAGAAAACGACAAAAAAGAACTACAACAACAACAACCAAATCAACAACAACAACGGCGAATAGAATAGAACAAAAATAGAAACTTTTGAACAAACATCATGGCAACAAAAAAATAAGCAGAATGTGAATTATAAGAAAAAAATGTCACAAGCTTTTTAGCAACAAAGAAAGTGAAATGATAAAAGAAACAGACTGTCATAATAAAGGGAATAATAAGCTGAAAAGGTGGCTGCAAAAACATTCACAATAAGTTGACCTAATTTTATGACAAATAAAAATAAGCTTAATTTTTTTATTACGCCCTCATAAAAGGCGTGCCAATTAAAAATAGTTTTTTAATAAAGATAAAAAATAAAAGGGAAATAAAAGTAATAAATACTATAAAGGCTGTTTTGAAAGTCTATTTGACCTTTTTTTTAAGAGCTTGGGGAGCTCTGTGGAAAGTGTATTTTCCATCCGTGGGTAGGATTTCCTAATTATAGCAAAACAATCAAAAAAAATTTAACTTAATTTTCTGTATTTTAAGGCGTGTATATCCAGCAAATATTCACTGGTTAAAGATACTCAGAGCAGAGCAATTTGATTCTAAATAAAGAATAACTTAGCTTTATGGCAGCATGGCATGACATCAAAACATCGCATGTAGCCCAGGTTATGCGAGACATAAACATAGAATTTTATACTACCTTCTAGCGGTCTGACGGCCTGACCAACCGATCAGATATGTTTAATATGTGTGACAGTGTGTGTGAGCATTAAAAAATGCACCACGCATTGCTTCCTTTATGGCCGAAAAATAATCAAGTATCAGCTAGATTACAAGAAAACGACAACAAACGCAATGAAAACGTGTAACGTATGTGAGCCAATAAAAGGCAGGAGAAATGAGGTAGGAAATGATTCTACAAGGCGACATAAACTAGTCTTGAAGTTGGGGATAAAGAAGCCTACCAACATGCTTCTAAAGCTCCGCAACTGCATTAAACTAAGCAACAGCAAAGCGAATAAAAACTACTGTATGAACAAAGGTATATGTTTGCAAACAGGTACATCAAAAGACGTAACAAAGATGTACAATAAAATTGGGGATAATGAAAGTGCTACCAAAACATGTTGGAATTTTTCATTAACTTTTGCAGGAACTGAAATTGAAGTGCTCAAAGAGAGTGCCTCAGATACATAACCCAGCTGACGTATCTATTCATTAAACGGAGCTTAAGCGAACGAAATGATAAGAAAACTGATTACATTTGCTTAAATATTCTTACAGTTTTTTGATTTGAGAAATCGTGCTTTATGTTCGTGCATACATTCGTTCTCTTCTTACCGTTCAGACGTGTTTTTGCGAGCTCTAACTTTTATTGTTATATTTAGCCAAAAGTTCTAAATTAATAAATATAAATAGAAATAAATAGCTTTGATCAACTTGCACATACATCTGGAAGCGTGATAACGTGGATTTTATCCTTTTAAAATACATGATATTTAATTTAATTTTCAATATAAATATATATATGTATATTTGTTTATAATTTGCTTCTTTCCTTCTTCCTGTTTTGTTTTTAGCGCAAACAGGTTTCTATAGAGCAAATTATTGTATTTACTTTTACAGCTGTTTTCACGCTACTGCAAAAACTCTAGTGCTTATAAAACTTTTCAATTCGTTGGTTCTACAAAATCAGGGCTGCAAAGTTTCTACAGTTTTTGTTTTTCATTAAAAGCATTTAAGTTCATTTTTCTCCTTATACTTTCATCTATATTGCAAACTTTCTATTAAACTGAAAATGATCTGCAATTTCCGAAACTGCGCTGTAAAAGGTGAATCAGACCGGCTGGTTACTTGCTGGTTGTGTGATTCATTTTTTCATATCAAGTGTGTAGCGTTGACTGCGAGGATCTTCGATGCACTCAACGAAAGTAAGGGTCTTCGTTGGTCATGTGAAGATTGCAGGTTTACAAACGTTGAGATCTTTAAACTTATTAGACAATCTCGGAAAGGTTTTTTGGAGGTGGCTAAGGATCTAAAGGTAGCACAAGATAGACTGAGTGAGTACGAAGATTTGTTTAAAAAGTTTAAAATTATGGATGAAGCTTACAATTCTCCAAAACGTAAACGTTCAAACAAAAATCTTCGTAGTTCAGCTAAAACTACTGATATAGCCGTGCCATCGCAAAATAATAATTCTGTTCTACCTTCTACTGTAACTGTTTTCCCTAATGTGATAATACAGCTTGAAGATCAATCAATTGGAGCTTTCAATACTGATCAAATGACAGATAATATCGCGCCAACTAAGGTCGCTGCGTCAGCTGATCAGATTTCTCCTTCTGTTGAAGCAATACCAATCATAGAGGAAAATGCTGATTCTCCTCGCGTTTCTGGCACACAAAAAACTTATGCTGAAACTTGTATTGCCTCAAATGTGGTCCCTGCACCTTCCCAAATTACTTCGGTTTCTACAGGAGCGATACCGAAACAAATATCGAATAGCAGTATCAAAGCCCCTGTTCATAAAGAACTTGTGATTATTGAGCCTGCAAAATCTATATTTGTTTCTCGTTTTGCAGCTGATACTTCCAGTGAAGACGTGTTATTCTATATAAACTCTAAGCTGAATGTTGTAAATAAAAATATCTCCGTTTACAAATTCAATTTTTCATACGAGCGTATTACGTCCTCTTTTAAAATATCTTTGCCTGGTGATCTTTTTCACAAGGTATTGGATCAAAAGTTTTGGCCTGACAATACGATGGTGCATGAATTTATTTCTAGACCTCGGCCTACAACTTCCTTGGCTACTTTTCCGGTTTTTAACAAGAATCAAAAAAACTAGATTGTTGCTTTCAGTTCCTTATCCTTTACCAAAACGTTCGTGGCATGAACACAAAACTAAATAATATATTAATTTTGAGTCACAACCTACACTTTAATATAATTGCTTTTAGCGAGACTTGGCTGAAACCTAACACTCTAAATACTGAAATTCTGTGCAACAAATTTAACATATATCGCAAAGATAGAAACTCCATTCCTGGTATTTGCTCTAAAGGCGGGGGTGTGTTGATTGCAGTCAAAGCGACACATTTCTCTGAAGAATTATTAATTCCAGAATCCTTGGACATTGAATTCTGTTGTGTTCATGTTAAGTTTGGTTCCTTGAGCCTTTTTATTACATGCTCATATATTCCTCCCCTTTCTACCTTAGAAGTTTATAGCAAACATTTGGCTTCTATTAGTAAAGTTTGCTCAAAACTGCAATCTAATGATCATATTTTAATAACTGGAGATTTTAACCTGCCAAACGTTTCTTGGAACTGCTGTTCTGAAATGCCTGGAATATTTTTACCTTCGTCTGAATGTTCATCCGATAATTATTTTTTAAACGAGCTCTCAATCCAAGGCCTGCTCCAACTTAACTGCATCTGTAACAAAAATAATCGTTTGCTCGATCTGGTGTTTTTTGATGACAGCAATATCGCTTCTGTGTCTAAATCAGATCCTCTGGTTACACCCGAAGATTCTCATCATCCAACATTAGAAATTATTTTAAATTTTCCAAAACCATCTGTGCAGTACTATGATTCTCAACCGCCTATTGAGTTTAACTTCAAAAAAACAAACTACGTGATTTTGAAGAATACCTTGTCTAATATAAACTGGAATTCTATTCTAAATATTAATACAAAAAGTTTATCTTCTCAGAGTCTTGATGATGCGGTATATGCGTTTAACAGAACGCTCAATGATTGTTTTCTTAAGGCTGTTCCGCAAAGGAAAGCCTCTTTGACATCGGGTCCGGTATGGTACACAAATGAATTAAGAAAAATGAGAAACTTGAAATCTAAATACTATAAAAAATATCAAAAAACACATAACATATGCGATTTTGGATGCTATACCTCGATTAAATACAGTTACCAACAGTTATGCAAACAATCCTATAATATCTACTTAACAAAAGTAAAATTAAACATCAAATCTGATGCTAAATCCTTCTGGAACTTTGTTAACACAAAACGTAAGATTGATTCCTATCCTTCTTTTATGAAATATAATTCTGTGGAGTCTGATAATGATAATAGTATTTGCAATCTTTTTGCTGACTTTTTCAAGACGACTTATTCATCATCGTCCTATGATTATTTAAGTTATCCTTTCAATATTCAATCTGGGGATATTTATTTCCCAATAATTGACACAAACACAGTCTTATCATTTTTAAAAAATATTAAAACATCATATAAAAGTGGTCCTGATAACATACCTTCATGTATATTAAAATACTGCTGTGAAGAATTAGTAACTCCAATCTCTTTACTATTTACTTCATCATTAAAATCCTGCTATTTTCCTGCAGCCTGGAAGCATTCATTTATCATTCCGCTGCATAAATCCGGAAATAGGTCTTTAATTGATAACTACCGTGGCATCGCAAAATTAAGTGCTTTGCCTAAACTTTTAGAGGCAATTGTTACATCACAACTATCGCATTGCGTTAAATCTTTAATGTCTCCTTTCCAACATGGATTCCTTTCTGGAAAATCCACTGTTACTAACCTTCTTGAATTTACATCAAAAACTATAGAAAACTTTGGAAAAGGCATGCAGACTGATGTTATTTACACGGATTTTAGCAAAGCTTTTGACGTTGTAAATCACAAACTATTGATCTTAAAATTACATCTTGTTGGATTTCCTATACCGTTAGTAAAGTGGATTGAATCTTACTTAAGCAATAGAACACAGTCTGTTATTTTTAAGCTCAATAAATCACATGAGTTTCCTGTTACTTCAGGAGTACCTCAAGGAAGTCATCTTGGGCCCCTTCTGTTTCTACTTTTTATAAACGATTTGCCATCTGTCGTAGTGCATTCCAGCATCTTAATGTTTGCTGACGACGTCAAACTCTTCCTTTCTTTTAAAAATGATAATGACGCTGTATTTTTGCAAGCCGACATTGATCATCTTTATAACTGGTGCAAAACGAACCGTATGAACCTCAACATGAAGAAATGCAAGCATATGTCTTTCTCGCGCAAACCACCAATTAAATGTACCTTCAAAATTTGTGGTTACCCATTAGAGTCCTTAGATATTTTCAATGATCTTGGAGTTACAATGGATCCTAAACTACGCTTTAATATTCATGTAAATAAAATAATAAATAGAGCAAATAGTACTTTAGGATTTATTAAACGTTGGGCAAAAGAGTTTAATGATCCATTCATAACGAAAACCTTATTCACGTCTCTAGTGCGGCCTATCTTAGAATACGCTTCAGTTGTTTGGTGCCCACGATACGGTTGTTACATAGACGACATTGAATCAGTGCAGAAACAATTTATTTTGTTCTGCTTAAGCTATCTTTATTGTAATACTGATTTTCACTTACCATCTTATGAATATCGGTTACAACTCTTAAATCTTCCTTCTTTAAAAAATCGGAGAATTATGATAAATGCTTGTTGGATTACAAAACTTTTACATGGATATGTCAACAGTCCATATTTATTGAGTAAAGTATATTTTAATATTCCTCTTCGTCCTAGAAGATCTTTTGAGTTAATCCACATGAACTTTTGTAGAACTAATTATTTGCAAAATGAACCTCTTAGAAGCGCTTGCGGTGATTTTAATTTTGTATCTGATGTTATATCCTTAAGTGAATCCATGGACTCAATTAAACATAAAATTATAGATTACCTGCAGTACCGTCGTTGATTATGTAAAGTTCTTTCAAACATATATCTGATGCATCTGGTGATTTGTAAACACATTAATATAACAATCTAAATGGATAAATGGACCTAAGCGTAACATGGAAAATTTTGGTGAATAAACATCTAAATAATCTGAATGGACCTAAACCTAGGATCTTCAGTTGCCTTATATCTTCATGATGATTGTAACTACACTTGTCGACGGTACCGTGGTGTCTTGGGTCTTTTTACCTCTTGAAACACTACGTTAGATCGATTTGTAATATATTAATATGAGTGGCCGATAAGACCTAGTTTGTCTTGGTGCCTGCGTTCGCAACTGGTTTTCTTTATTTTATGAAAACTGGTTCGGTGAAGTTGACCTAGTTTGTCGAGTAACCACCCTGTCAAGCCTGGACCTCACCGGCTTCAGGAAGACAGAACGATATATATTATATATTTACCTATTGGAGTGGTGTTTTATTGGGTATGTGACCTTGTTTATCACACGACTCCGCCGGATACCAAAATTGTTGCTAACTTGACCTTGTTTGTCTTGAAAACGCAACCCTGCTTTGCTGTCTGGGATTACCGATTTTGACTTTTTTTTTTTTTTTTTTTTTGTTATTTTTTATACTTTAATAAAATTATATACTTTAAGCAATTTATTAAAACTTTTTGGTTTGTTAATAATACATGATTTCAATCAAAATCATACTTTTTATTTTGAATTGTGTTAAAATCTTATTTTATAATTTTAAATTTGCTATAAAACCTGTTAAGGTTTAGCAATCAAATCAATAAATAAATAAATAAAATGTACATAAAAGCTTTTGGTATTCATTAATTAAAAATAGGCTTGAGTTTATACTTTATATTACACAGTCCAACAACAAGTATTTGAGACTTCGACCAAAGAATGTTGGTAGAGGCGATAAAAAAGTGTGCGTGTCAGCTCCGATGCGCGACTGGAGTTTACTCCTAGGAAGATAAATTCTCTAGGAATTTGAAATATATATACATTAAGATGCCTCAATAAAAAAGTTACCATTGCCACCGACTAAAATTGAACCTTGATCTATTTTATGATGATTCCCAAAATATTTTGGCTGTCATGATAACCGCTAGCGAGCTAAACCATTTTGAAATACCATCCAAAAATCATGTATTTCCTAAAAATTTCGGCTGGGGTGGTTGTTTAAAAAAAAAACAATCGGTCAGAAATACTAGTACTGAAAAAGTTTTTCCAAACTACATCAAAAAGCTTCAAATTTTTGGAATTGGGTTTAAGATAATGCTGTTTTTCGTGTATTTTTTTTAAGGTATTTTTAATAAAATTTAAATAAATTCATTAATTCTTATGCGATCCTCACTATTAAGATAGCGTTGGAAACATTTTGAGTGCTAGTACTAATTCCTGATTCAGAATTATTTAAATTGATACACAAAATAGCTAAAATATTTATTATAAAATAAATACCTACTGAAAAAATTTCAAGAAATGAAAAAATAAAACAGAAGTAATGAAGTTACATGAATTTTGAAAGTTTTTGTATGGAAATAAAAAAAGAAATTATCGAAAATATGCATGAAACCAGCATTATTTTTAATCCGATTGCAAAATTTAAAAAATTTCTTATGCAAATTGAAATAGATTTTTCCGGCCTACAATTTCTGACAGTTTATTTTTTAAAAACTATTACACCGGCCAATATATTTACGAAAAACATGGTTTTTTGAGGTTATTTTATAATGGTCACTGGCGGTAAACGTGAAAGCCAAAATATTTTAGGAATCGTCATAAAATAGATCAAAGTTCATTTTCAGTCGGCGGCATCGACAACTTTTTTTTCTATGGAGCTCAAGGCAGCATGATATACATAGTTGGCAGAGGGGATGAATGAAGAAATTTCTTATATAACTGAAAGCATTATGCCCAAAACTCAACAGTGCGTTGGGTTGGTTGGACTTTGATCGTACTTTGGTTTGCGCTGTAAAAACTTTACGACAGAAGTGTCAAAACAGACGACCTCAAACTTTGCAAAACTTAATGCTGCGTTGACAGATCGTGCCTCTGATATTTCGGTGATGCCAATAAAAGCAGCTATACAAAAATCCCACAAAATTACTCTTTTTCCCAAATCATGCAATTTTTATGGGATGTGGATTTAATTTAAATAAATCAATGAAAAGTAAATAATTATTGTAAATAAATCACTAGACGATCTACTTTAAAAAGATATTTTTTTAATGTATGTTTCATAGAATAAGTGCATTCTTGCATAGTGGCAATATTGTAATTTGATCAATTAGTTATTTTGATCAGGCTGATCAATTGATCAATTATCATTTTATATGTCAGCTACAATACATTGTCATATGCTACGCATGTTGTCGATAAGTTTTTAAGTTGTAATTATCAAAATAATTTCTGAAATTTGAATGAATTAAATTTATAATTACATTTAATCAAGCGCGTCGGAAGCGAATTTCATCTGGGGGGGGCAGTACAAATGGGGGGCAGTACAAATGGTGGTGCAAAAAAAGTTCACCAAAATTTCTTCACATGAAACATGAAGAAGAGAGAAAGAAGAGGAAAATATATAATACAAAAATATTATCGTTGTAAAAAAACTGATATTTTGAATAACTTTTCCTTTTAAATTGTTTATCTAGCTAAAAAAGTGGGGGGCAACTGCCCACCTTGTCCCCCCGCTTCCGACGCCATTGCATTTAATAATTTAATAATTAAATGAATTAAATATTTGTTACTTTTGGTTCAATTCTTTGCTAGTTTGCCGGCTTTTGATTAGAAATTAATTAATTATCGAAAAACGAAAACAGCACATTTATCATATAAGTTTGCCACCTCGTTTACTCACCTAAATCAAAGAACAAATAAATGTGGTTTGTACAAAGGCTTTCCCGCACAAATTTATAAGGCTGATAAACTTAGACTCTTTATACTATTTATAAGCTTTATACTATTGCCAATTTGCATGAATACCCTTAAAATGTAAAATAATAAGGGTGTTCACGATCCAGTGCATCCGATTAAAACATTATAAACTTTTCTAATTTAAAAATTATGGCTGTAATCGAGTCAACAAACGGACGAAAATCGCTAAATCGAATAAATGGTGATGCTGATCAAGACGACTTCTTAAGAGCGTTACAAACATCATGACAAAGTTTATAAACCCCTTGTCGCAGTACCCATGGGGCTATAAATATTTTAATTGTTTAAATTTTTAATAGAAAATAGAAAGAAATGTGTATTTTAGTTCGTAGCAAAAAATCTATGACCCCTAGTCGGCCTTTATAATCTAGTGGAGAGTGCGCTAGACTATCAACCCAGAGGTCCCTGGTTCGAATCCGGGTTCTGGCATGGCTTTTTTCACTTCCTTTGTTCTTACCTATATTTAAGTATTATGGAAAACTAAAAATCCACAGTTAAATTGTGGAAAATGTGGAATTTAGGGACAGGAAGAAGTAAGGGCTGGAAATGCTTTCCGAGGTAAAGGCATAATACTAGCCTCGGTTAAAAGCAATATAAATTGTCTTTCACGGTTGTTTCGCCTAATCAATAATTACCGAATGGTTCCAATCAATTCCTCTAAATATATCTATCAGTTTCCTTTCAGGTCAAAGACCTAACCTTGTTTGTATAAGGTGCATGCCTTGGTTTTTTAATCTTTTTTTTTAAAAAAAAAAGAAAAAAATTTCTATTATAGTTCATATGAAAAAAACTATAACCCTTAGAGGGGTTGAATATATGGGCTGATCCTATTTACTTTTTAACCCTCAACATATCTTCTTAGCATAGCTACACTCCATCTGTCTCCCCTTAGGTATTCTCCATACAAAAAAATTAAAAAATACCATTGCTCGTGTACACAAAAACGTGACGAATGAGACTCAAAACATTTTTCTTCACAAAGACTCGAAATTTTTTTTATGACACTCGAAAACTTTTACTCTCAATAAATTTTTCATAGTGATGTGAGTTCGCTAGCAGCAAACAATTTGCTATGGGCATTTCCGGGGCTACGCACGTGGCAGAGAAAAATGAAACTTACAGTTTTCTTATTTTGATTTTTCAATATTAAGCGCACATAACAAGGTGTCAAAAGTTGTCAAAAGTTCGGCTCTTAGATAGAAACCACCAAAAATGAAACGTTACGTGACAAAAAATAGAAGTGACTTTTGTCTGCATCAATACAAACAAACAAATTTGAGAAGTGTGTGCAAGTTTTTTTTATGAAAGTTTTTTTAATATAATCTGAAATAATGTTGCTACATTTTCCTAATTGTTTCGTTGATAAAATGTTTTTAATTTTTTTATACAAACTATAATATGATACGTTACGTTACGTGATATAAGTTATGCGACAGATTTTTCCCTTCAAAGAAGTACAAATATTTTAAAGTTTTATTTATGTTAAAAAGTTTTATTAATTAATAGTTATGTTATAAAGTTTTATTAATTGGACTAGAAAAACATATACAATCGAAAACTGAAAAAATTTAACTAAAATTTGTGTTATACGAGTATATCTTATACTTATAAAATTCCAACTTTCGTATAAATTTTTCAACTTTTGCTATAATTTTTCAACTTTTGTTGCCATTCATCATGCTCGCTGCTATTCTTTTAAATTCAAATTGAGATTCGCTCTGAGTACTCTCACAATAGGGGTATTCACAATAAAGTGCATTTAGCTGTGCATTTGAGCATGAGCAAAATATTCATGCTTTTTTGCTTTTTACACTAACAAAATATACATATATACATACATATGCTCCTATTTTCCACAAATGCACAGCGTCAACCCTGGTGAAAAAACAGATTTTGTGCATGTGCTTTAGAGTGGCCCTTATTTTTTTTTTCGAAAGTAACAAATTGCGGGCCGAAGTTTTGTTCCTTTACTAAAAAGAAGTAAGCAGTGAAATTTTCAGAAAAAATATTGATATTTAAACGTGCCGCTTGCGACCTTAAGTTGAAAATCTGATTTATATGGGGAAAAATTGCTCTTTTTTCTAAAAAATCTCAATAACTTTTTTTTAAGTGCATATTTCTTTTAAGTGCATGATTTAATTTTTCTTCAAAATGTGCTCTCAAACATGGAAATTAGACAAAAACTACTAGAGTTGTGATTTTTCACTTTTCGAAAAAAATCTAATTTTTTTTCCTTGTTGTATTAAAAAATCGCAAAAATCCAAATTTAAAAAATTTCATTGAAATGTTGTGGAAATATTTTCTTAAACTATATTCAAAACAAAAAAAAAATTTTGGACTTACGTTTAATAACCTGCTCGTTATGAAATCTTTAGGTAGAAGTGTAGCTTTTTGGAAATTTTGAGTTTGGGTATTTTTACGAAAAAAATTCCAAAAAATTTAAAAATGCAAGTTTTGAAAAAATCATCAAAAAAAGATTAAGGGTAGTTGTTAATTGTTTTATGCAAAAAATTAAAAAAATTAAAATTTGGATGCCAAAGTTATAGCTATTGAAACTTGACTTTTTTTCCAAAAATTTTCAAAGTGCCTGTTTCTTTCTGGCACTTCGAACACAAGAAAATTTATAAAAAATCGGAAAAACTATGTTTTTCACTTAAAATGACGTCAGTAATCTTAAAAATATACAAATGCTTTTTGTTTAGAAAAAAATTTGGATTCCAGGGATACCAATATATCATACCCTGGTTTTAGGGTAAAAAAAATGCAAAAAACCCTAAAAACCAACAAATTTAGTTTTTCACCACTGCCAGTTGGATATCGAACTAAATTGGCACTGCTTTGTCTTAAAAATTATTTATTTAGACATCAGTTAAAATTCACTTACCATAAGAAGAAAAATTTGTGCGTTTATTATAGGTTTTTATGTAAATGCTTGGTTAAAATGTGCACCACAAAAAATTTTGATATCGATTTTTTTAAAATCACCAAAAATTAAAAAAAAATTCTTGAGTCCAAACAAATAAACGGTAGAAATGAAAGCTCAACACATTATTCAAAGAATTGAAAAATTGCAGCGGTGAAAATTAAATTTGTTGGTTTTTGGAGTTTTTTGAATATATTGTACACTAAAACCAGGGTATGATTTGTTGGCATCCCTGAAATCCAAAATATTTTTTAAAAAAAATGATTTGTATATTTTTAAGATTACTGACGTCATTTTAAGTGAGAAACATAGTTTTTGCGATTTTTTATAAATTTTCTTATGTTCGAAGTGCCAGAAACAGGCACTTTGAAAATTTTTGGAAAAAAGTCAAGTTTCAATAGCTTTAACTTTGGTATCCGAATTTTGGTTTTTTTAATTTTTTGGGAACTCACAACTACAATTAATCTATTTCTCGGCGATTTTTTCAAAACTTGCATTTTTAAATTTTTTGGAATTTTTTTCGTAAAAATACCCAAACTCGTAATTTCCAAAAAAGTACACTTCTACCGAAAAATTTCACAATGAGCAGGTTATTAAACGTAATCCCACAATTTTTTTTATTTGTTTTTAATATAGTTTGAGAAAATATGTCCACAATATTTCAATGCAATTTTTTTAAAATTTGGATTTTTGCAATTTTTTTAATACAACAAGGAAAAAAAATTAAGTTTTTTTTTTGCGAAAAGTATAAAATCACAACTCTAGTAGTTTTTGTTTTCCATGTTTGAGAGCACATTGTGAAGAAAAATTAAATCAAAAACGAGACGCATACCATTTTTTTAAAAACATGCACTTAAAGAAAAACTATTGGGATTTTTAAGAAAAAAGAGCACCTTTTCCCCATATAAATCAGATTTTCAACTGAAGGACACACGCGGCACGTTTATATATTAATATTTTTTCCTGAAATTTTGAGAATATACTTATTACATGATAAGACACAAACGAAGACACCGCACATACATTCAATTTATAAAAAAAAAATTTCCCATACAGTTAAGGGCCACCCTAATGTGCTTATTAAACAGCTGACATTGGACGCGCTAAAATGAATGAAGAAAAAATAAAAATATATAAGCGAAATAAAACCGATCTGGCTTTAACCTAAGCTAGCTTTAACTTAAAAAATAGCACACATCTGTGTTTGAATCAACTTATTTTCCTGCCGTTTAAAAGAAGTTTTTAATTGACAATTAAGTTGCCACTGTGCACTTCAAAAGTACGCGCACAGTTTGTTGCAAATGCATTATATAATTTGCACTTGCACAGCCAAATGAACTGGATGGTGAATACCCCTAATATAAATTTTAACTTTTTTCTCTATTATGGAGGCTTAAAACAATTTTAAATTACGTTCAATTTTGCAGTCGCGGTAGACCCTTTAGCGGAAATGCCCATATACTATTCTTTTTTTAAAGTTAAAATAAAAAATCTTATTATGTTGACTTTATATGATTTAAATACAAGTTCTAAATGTTTGATAGTTTAAATCATACTTGATTTTAAATACAAATTCTAGTTGTGTGATAGTTTAAAATCGTTTATTGAGCTTAAGGTCAAAGTTAGAACAATTAATTGTTCTAACGAATTTTTCCAAAGAAACAACAACAACAAAGTTTTTTCAATATGAAAAGGAAAAAATCGCTAGCTGATTTTATTGCACAATTTCTGCCCTGCTAAGAGCGTCATCAGAAATCTTTGTGATACCCGTGCAAGCGCGCATTAACGCACTGCACCACCGGGGCGATGAGATTTGAAGTGTCAATTTCTCAGTTTTTCTCAAAATTTCACATTTGTTGTTGTATTTCTGTTTACTTTAGTCTCTATGTTTATGTTATTATATGTAGTCCAACAGCCTGCTGGAAGTCTGCACTAACAAAGCATGTTTACTGAAGTTGTTTTTAGAATTTTTGCTGATTTTGTTTTCAACTGTTTCCGTTTGGTCGAGCTCTACCATTTGATTAAAGTTTTTTCTAAATGGCCTCTATATTTATTATGTTGACTTTATATGATTTAAATACAAATTCTAAATGTTTGATAGTTTAAATCATATATTTATAAAAATCTTATATTTATAAAATTTTTTACTAAGATATACATCAATTTTAAAGGATATATGTATAAGTAAATTATATTAATATCATATTGAATTCTTCAAAATCATTATTATATTACATAAACGGCATACAATTTTAAAAAAGTCTCACCAATTATAAAATCCCACGATTATCCCATGGAAATCTTTGTTACCATCGAATTAAAGGAAATAACCATATATTAAAATTTCTCAACGAAAATGCAACCCAGCATTTGGCATTTGGCATTTGGCATTGGCAAGGTATGTCAAATTCAGGAGCTAGTAAAACAATTCTCTACTGATAACTTTAATTTTATTTTACCCTGCTTCATATTTTTACGGGATGAGGTCGAAGCAAAGTATGAGGTCGAATATAGTGTTACTTCATAAAAATTCGTTGTTTCTAGTGTAGCTGTTAAAGGCTGGCCGACCTAATGCACTATTGAGTTTTTTGCATTATACGGGAATTCCACTTTAAACGTACCGACCTTATGGAATGACCATATCAGATTTATGTCAAATTCTGCATGGAGCATCAACGACGGAAATAAAAAACTTAATGAAAAGGGAAAAAAGTTTTGCGAGATTTTTGCACAACATTGACAAAAATCGTAAAAAACCGATTACACATCTCAAACACTTCTTAACCGAATGTTACATTTGAACTACCATTGGAAAGGTAATTCAGCAGACATTAATCAAAAAATAATTTTGAGAAATTTTGGTGGTTGGGGGTGCCTTCTCTTGCGCTGAGGGAATTGATTTCGAACAGGGGTTCGAAGA
This sequence comes from Dichetophora obliterata, assembly GCA_963920525.1. Taxonomy (NCBI): domain Eukaryota; kingdom Metazoa; phylum Arthropoda; class Insecta; order Diptera; family Sciomyzidae; genus Dichetophora; species Dichetophora obliterata. Next base: position 232,425,444 of record OY986437.1, on the reverse strand, counting down.
ACACCATATAAAAAGTTTAAATCATGTTTTTCTTAAAGCTGATAAAATTACCTGACATAATCTACCTCATGTAATGATAGTATCAATATATTCATAATTAATGTTACTAACATCTCACAGTTATCGCTGTCAGAGTATTTTACCCTAGATGCTTCATTTGATTTGTCTCTTCCTATGATCCCTAATTAAACGCTAGTTTCCTAGTAAATTTCAATTTTAATGCGTGTTCTTTTCCCTTACATCATTCGTTTACTTTTCGTTTTATTTTCCATCAATTGGTTGTCTGGGTCTTAGTGTTGGCCCATTTAAAGCCACTCGCAGTATTACACACACACACATACATACACACGAAAAACTACTAGCACTCCACTTATTCGGACTCATCTTAGGAAAGCCTCATTATGAAGTGTAGCCAGAAGCAATTAAGTGTGATAAGCAAACAATAATGTTCCGAGTCACGTATCGAATGGGACATTTTCTTTTTTCTATTACAATTTTTTTTTTCGCTCACTAACTTTGAGGGGGTATTTTAGTATGCTGGTTATTGGTACGATGTACATTCGTTGTTATTTCTTTCTTAAGAAATTTATTTTCTTGCTTTTATTTAATTGTTTTTTGCCCTGTCTACTAGCTCTTTTATGGATTCTTTCGTATAACAATTTCTGGCTTTTCATTTTTTTCTCTTTGTTGAATATTTGGCTTTGAAATGTAGGTTTTCATTTCATGACGTTCTATCATGATGGATAGACATCAATCAATCTTCGTTTCTGATTATTTTTTTTTCCAACCCAAAGATCTGTCCAATCTTTCTGTAGAAATTTTGAAAATTTTTTTATCTAACACACACAACAAAAAATTGACGACCAATATGTTTTTTTTCTGAATGTATAAAATTTTTAAAATTATTTTAATGACATGTTTTAGTCCATTTTCGAATGGCTATTAACTTAAACAAAACTAAATACTCAAGCTTTTAAATCGCCTTCCGAACCCTACACTTTATGCTTCCTAAAATTAATATATGATTCAAACAAACAAGTTCAGCTGTTCTTTTTCGATTTCTTCATTGAATTTACACTTAGTTTTATGCATTGTCTTCTGCCATGTTTATCTTGATTTTGATGCTTCTTCGGTTCATATCTTGAAAACCATATTTTATGGCGCCTGATGTGTTTCCTACAAAGACTAAGAACTCTGTAACACTTTGCATTTAATAAATAAAAAAAAATTAGTTTTTTTTCAACACTTTTTTCTCTATGTATATTTTTATCATTTATATGCTGTCTATATCTCTCTGTGGGAGTAAATATTAATTTTTACGACCTCATGTTTAATTAAGCCTCGAAAATACTTTAAGTGTTCTGTAAATAAATTTGTTGGCTGTGTTTAACGCTCTTTTGATTCGACTTCAAATATTGACTATTTTGTGGTGCAGTATTTGTTGGAATTTTCTTTGTTGTATGTTTAGTTGAGGGAAAATTTTTTACTTACTATCTAGGCGGCTTATTCTTGGGAAAAAGATAGTGCATTTGAGTGATTTACCTGTAATGAAAAGAGAGAAAGACAAATGATTAGTTTTAGGTCTGAGATTTAATATGTAAAACAGTAAAATTTTATGCTGGTGTGATCGAGATTTAAAAATAAAAGACTCCGAGTTATAAATTGTTTAAGCATAAGGTAAGAATTTGTATTTTTGGTATTTTGGTAAGGAAGTGATTTCAAGCCTGAAGCTATTCTGGTAGAGGTGGAGGTCGAGGTATAGGTAGAGGTATAGGTAGAGGTAGAGGTAGAGGTAGAGGTAGAGGTAGAGGTAGAGGTAGAGGTAGAGGTAGAGGTAGAGGTAGAGGTAGAGGTAGAGGTAGAGGTAGAGGTAGAGGTAGAGGTATAGGTAGAGGTAGAGGTAGAGGTAGAGGTAGAGGTAGAGGTAGAGGTAGAGGTAGAGGTAGAGGTAGAGGTAGAGGTAGAGGTAGAGGTAGAGGTAGAGGTAGAGGTAGAGGTAGAGGTAGAGGTAGAGGTAGAGGTAGAGGTAGAGGTAGAGGTAGAGGTAGAGGTAGAGGTAGAGGTAGAGGTAGAGGTAGAGGTAGAGGTAGAGGTAGAGGTAGAGGTAGAGGTAGAGGTAGAGGTAGAGGTAGAGGTAGAGGTAGAGGTAGAGGTAGAGGTAGAGGTAGAGGTAGAGGTAGAGGTAGAGGTAGAGGTAGAGGTAGAGGTAGAGGTAGAGGTAGAGGTAGAAGCAGAGGTAGAGGTAAAGGTGGGGGTAGAGGTATAGGTAGAGGTAGAGGTAGAGGTAGCGGTAGAGGTAGAGGTAGAGGTAGAGGTAGAGGTAGAGGTAGAGGTAGAGGTAGAGGTAGAGGTAGAGGTAGAGGTAGAGGTAGAGGTAGAGGTAGAGGTAGAGGTAGAGGTAGAGGTAGAGGTAGAGGTAGAGGTAGAGCTAGAGGTAGAGGTAGAGGTAAAGATAGAAGTTTATAAGGAAAATTTCTCTTATAGAATAGATTTGCGTATTTAATTCATTCGGTTGAGATACTAGTTGCCAAAATTTTTCTGTTTCAATAAAATAATATCCTAAAAATGACATTATGGACAGTTTCTCATCTAGAGGTCCAAAATCACGGAGATGTTCTTGATTATATTTTTCATAGAAGGATGTAAATGAACACCTTGAGTTTTTTGACAGTTATGTGTAACAGTAAATTATGTGACAGTAAAGTGTAGAAAAATATTTTTTGCGCAAGTGTAATGTGAAGTCTCAATACGTCACTTTTTTTAAAAATAGGTACCTAAACGGTCTCCATCATATAATTATATATTATTTTTTATTTGATATAGTTTGTCAACGCAAATAATGAACAATCAAACCAAAATGATTAATTTAATATTTTAGGAATAAAAGATTAAGTTATTGAAATTTAAGATGAGAAATTCTTGTGAGAGATAAAAATAGGCAGTAACCGCTGCCAGCGAGGCTTGTTTCATGTCGCAACAAAGCGTTGAGCATTGAATATTCATAATTGTCCTCATATGGAGCTTATTTCAGAATATATATAAAAAAATTTATTTTTAGAGTCCACCCTAGTGTAAAAACCTTTTTAAAATTCTTACATCTGATTCGAAATCAGCAACCCCTTATACTGCTAGCACATATACAAAGAGTATAAAATAAAAAAACATTTTCAAGATCTACCCTAGTGTCAAAAACTTTTTAAAATTTTGACATCAGGTTCGAAATCAACCTTGTACTGCTAACACATATGCATAAAGTACAAAATAAAAAAAATATTTTTAGGGTCCACCCTAGTGTCAAAAACTTTTTGAAATTCTAACATCAGATTCGAAATCAGCGACCCCTTATATTGCTAGCACTTACACAAAGAGTATAAAACAAAATAAAAAATTTTTAGGATTCACCTAAAAGAGGAAGAATTTACAGTAGATTTTCTCTGCACTTGACTAGCGCTGACACAAAAACGATTTCTTTACTTAAACAACTGGTTTTTCAAGGACCTTGAAGAACTCTAGGAGTGGTCGGTATACCGAGTGCTTAGCTTTGTAAACAGCTCAAATTGTTTTAATTAGAGAAGGGAAATCAACCCTGTGGTACCACAATGGGCCTAGTTGGCCTAAGCGTGTTTCAAATTGAGGCAGCCACTTTAATCTAACTTATCATAACCTAGGGTTCACCATAGTGTCAAAAAATTTTTTGAATTTCAACATCAGATTGCTCTGTATTACATACATCTGCTGCAGTTTACATTTCTTTAAACTTAATTGCAATAAAGATTCTCACGTCTGATTTAAAACAAACACACAAATAAAAAGAACAAATGCGTTTTAAAGAAATTCCTATGTATCAGAAATAGAGACACACAGAGAGAGAAAGAGACAGAGACAAAGAGAAAAAAGAAAGAGAGACACAGAGAGAGACAGATTTCAAATCTCAACCCTAGCGCGCGCACACACAGCGTACTCGCCTGCTACCCAGTTGGCAATTACAGGAGTCCGAAGTCCTTCTAGCAGGCGTGCGTTAAGTTTTAAAAGGCTTTCACCGTTTTATTGCTTGTATGAAATGAGAAAATTTGTCAGGCCTTCCGCTCTCCTTGCTTAAAAGAGACCTGCCAGAAGAGCTCTTTCGAGAAGTCACGTTAGACGTAAAAGCAATATAAATATCAATTTGAAATAAAAAACGATTATCAATTTCAGATTAGAACCATGGTCCTCTCTCTTGGCGGTCCGACATCTTACCCACTTGCTATCGTGGTTGTTAAGAATTAATAGCTTATTTTGCTTATTTTGAATTAAAGCTTTCAGGAGCCCGGGATCGAGACCCGACTCGGAAAAAAAATTGTTTTTTTTGTTTTTTTAAAATCTTAATTTTTTTACAAACTGTTCTGTGTATTCAAATTTTTTTTTTTAATTTTTTTATAAATTTTCTTCATACAAAAATATAAGAAAATACTTGGAGTTTTTCCATATAAATATTTTCATATAATATTATATGTAAATAATGTATTAGTTTTCGGGAGCCCGGGTTTGAGACCCTACTCGGACAAAAAATTTTTTGTTGTTTTTTTTAAATCTAAATTTTTTTTATAAACTGTTCTGTGTATTTAAAATTTTTTTTGTAAATTATTTCATATAAAAAAAATATGAAAAGAGTCACAACCTTCAAAAGGTAGGCCTTACAGAACTACTCATCAATGCAGTGATCATGGAAGGTGTATTGACGCTAATAAAAGCAAAGCTAGCATGCCTTCTTTTGCGGAGCACTTGCTAAAATGCCCACTGCCCAGCAAAAAAGTGCTTCCAAAAGAAGGTAAAGTGGAAGGGAAAGTCTTGAATTCCATCCCTTCCAATTTCATACCTAGAAGGCATTCTTTTAACATATGCATGTCATTGGGAGGAATACTTTCCTTAGTCTTATCTAGAAGTGATTCCAGAACTTTTTCAATGGAAGATTGCTTTGAACACTTCAATGAAAGAATTCTAGCAGGTGTTTTCCAAAAGAGCTTTAAGAGGGCATTCTATTGAATAGAATGGTATTTATGGTTTGATGGTTAAAAAATCCCTCGGAAAATATCCCTTTTCCCGACATTCTCCCAATTTTGGTGTTGGAAATGAGAATTGTTTGGGTTTTGTTGGGTTTTTTTGGGGTTTAAAAAAATTCCAAGTAAAATAGGCTTTTTCCCGGTTTTCAAAGCATTTTGGTGTTGGAAGTAGCAAGTGGTAGGGTTTAAAAATCCTACGGAAAATATCTAAAACATATATTATCTATACTATTATATAAAACTGAAGAGAAAATTTAAAGTTACGACTTTACTCCAAAAGTACTGGGCCGATTATTATGAAAAAAATTTGTAAATATCATATTTCTGCTACAGATTTTTTTAGGGGTATTTTTCCCTTGAAATTTTAATAATAAGTATATTTATTAAGGTATTAAGTTATTTAAGAAATCATCCCAGCTGCCACGCATTGCTTATTCGTTGTCTTTTGGCGCATTTGTGTTGCGATAGTCTCAATAAACTCCATATTGCTCTTTATTTTTCTCTTTCTCTTGTGCTCAGCTAGCACAGCCATAGTAGAACTAGACAAGGTAGTGTTAGGGCTGAATGTGTTCTCTTTCTTAGTGATCATAACTGTCAAACTCAGCCATTTTGGTACTTTTGCCAATTTTACTTTCATATTGCATTCTCATTGTTTGCAGATTTTGTATGAAATGTCAACTTCGTTTTGACAGTTTCGCTCACCGGCTCTCCGCCCTAACGCTACCTTGTCTAATTTTGCCATGAGCGCAGCCAAAAAAAAACTGATGAGCCTCGAGCAAGGTGAAAAGTGGGATGCATATAAATAATACCATTTTTTATTTCTTTGATATGTATTATCTTAACCCAATAAGGACGATGATGCCATATCGCATCACTATGTCGAATGTCGCAAAACTAACCGTATCACAAAAAATTAGTAAAAATCAAAATTAGGTAAAAGTTAGCACATGTGTGAAAAAACTGTCCCGTCTTTAAGACGTTAAGGAGATTGATAAAAAAACGTCCGTGGCAAAGCCGCGGGCAACAGTGGTCTGCTAGTAATTATATATAATTTTTTTACTTTAATTGAATTTAAATGCCATTTGAATGTCTTCCATGGTATAATTATTTGACAAGGTAGCCGAGACAGTTTTTTGGCGATTGGTAGTTGTCAAAAACAGCTAAAAAAGTTGTAGTTTCCTGCTGTTGTTTAGCTATGTGCTTATTTTTAACTTTTCTGGGATTCATTAAATTTATTCGCGAAGTTTATTGAAATGTTATTAGTTTGCTGCGGTTGACTAGCTATGTTTAAGTCCTCGCTTATTTTTTTACTTTTCTTTGATTAATTGCATGAACAGCTAATTTTGACAACTACCCATAGCCGCTCGTGAGAAAAAAGCCAGGCTACTACCTTGTCAGTCATTGTGCCATGAGTTATAAGAATGCCTCTTGAAATAAATTCTTCATAAGGCTAAGAATAAGCACAGTTTGATCAATAGAATGTCTTCTGGAAGCAGTATCCCTAAGAATGCAAGTCACATTTGCATCAAAAATTTTGCTGGGTGGGTACCTAGGGGTCATTTTAGCTAGTGTTACGCAAAGGCATGCTAGTAGTGCTTTTGTTGGCGTCAGTGTACCTTCCATGCTCGCTGTATTGATGACTGCTTCTGTAAGGCCTACCTTTTGAAGGATGAAAGACTCATCACATTATTTTATTTGAAAAATTTTTAAAAAATATATAGAAAGAATTATAAATTATCACAACAATTTAAAAAAAAATCTTAATTTAAAAAAAAACAAAACAATTTTTTTTGTTCGAGTTTGGTCTTGTAAAAATCAAGACCAAACTTGTACCCAGGTTTTCGAAATCTAACACATTACATATCATATAATATGAACTTTTACATGGAAAAATTCAAAGTTTTTTCTTATATTTTTGTATGAAGAAATTTTACAAAAAAAAAAAAAAAAAATGAAAAAAAAGTTTTTAAACGAACAGAAAAATTTGTAAAAAACGTAGATTTTAAAAAAATTAAATTTTTTTTGTCCGAACTGGGTCTCGAACCCACGTTCGCGAAAGCTTACTTTCATTTGTAATGAACCAAAATAAGATGAAGTTTATTAATTACTACGGTAGACTAAAGGATAAGCTGTCGGAATGCCACATGAGAGGACGTGGATTCAAATCTGGAAATTGTCAGTTATCTTTTTATTTCAAGTTGATATTTATATAGCTTTTCTCTCTAACGTGCATTCTCAAAAAGGGCTTATCAGGCCTCTAGAAGTCGCGACAAAGGAAGGCCTGGAAAATTTTCTCATTTCATTTGAAAAAATTAATGAGCTTGGTTATGAGTGCGAAAGGGCTAAAAAATCCATGTGATGGCTTGCTAGAAGCGCTTCGAAGCAATGCTTTTGCCCACTAGGTAGTTTGTAGTCTGCTCGATACTCGCATACACACACACATACAGAAATTTCATTGTTACGTGACGATTTCTACCAAATCACACCACCCGCAAGCCGCGTAAGGAAACTTCGTTCCATAAAGAATTGAGTTTTTTGTTCGAGTTTCATGAGAAACTTCCCTTAAAATTAGTTTGATTTATCAGATAGGCGAACCCTTCAGTAAGTAAAGCCTATAGAGATTCCTTCAATCACCCTTCTATATCAACACTGAGCAACTTCAGCATTAAATTCAGTGGTGATCAGCTCAGTTTTATCAGGTCACTCTTTAGTTTAATGCCTTGCCTAGCATAATTTTGAATCGTTCAAAGTTAATACAAATTCGGAATCTGCTTCAAACGAATTTTTTAGCCTTACAAAACATTTCACTAGTAATTTTCAATTAAATATAAATTAAGCTCAAAGCAAGAGCAAAATGCATTCTCAACCCATTCGAACAGGTGTGAATGCAACACAAATTGGCAATATTGCAAATTCCGTTGGTTCCACGACCACGTCAAAAAACGTTGGCCACAACATCATGCCACCGGATGTTGGCACAATATAGCCACAACATGCAGAGCTAATTGAAACTGATTTGCCTTTGATGGTTGTTTGCATAGAACTCGACCTAGGCCTAGGCCTAGGCCAAGGCCCACAAATAATGCCCAGTAGTTATGCATTGTGGTTCCGTATGGAAAATCGTTGTCGTGCATTTAATGCATGACACATCCTTGCAACAAAATTAGCGCCTCTTCATTGCTGTGTGCAAAGTTTGGGGCTGGTTGACTGTAAGTCTACGAAATTGCAACGGGTGGTGGCGCACCACCGAGCTAAAGAAGGGTCAACACATAATGCATGCTTATAATGCGATTGACCGAGAATTGGTGAATGCAAGTTAACTGGAGACGGGGTAGAACTCCAGCATGGATGCTGAAACTTCGGTGGATTGGTGAATGTCAAATAACTGGAGAGGGAGTAGAACTCCAGCACGGCTGCTGAAACTTTGGCGGGCGTTTCGCTTTAAGATGACTATTAAATGAGCGCGTATTGTTGCTGTGGCATGTGTGCTAATGTGTGCGTTGTTAGGATTGTGTTCGGCTTGCCGTAGGCATGTGTTTGACGCAGGGTGGATTAAATCAGGCCAACCCTAGCCAGCTGTTGTTGCTGCCAGATCGTGGGAGTCCAACAGTTGTTTCATTTTAATTTCGTTTTACTTTAGATTAGAATTGTTTCAAAGATTGCAAATCCATTGCGAATAAATTCCATTTAATATCACGTGTCTATTTCACGGAGCTTTAATTAGATTTTTGTTATTGTTTTATGAAAAGTAATCCATGTGTTTTGTTGATGTTATTGATAGCTGACTTTGAAACTAAAGGGTGTCCCTGCCGAGTTAATACACAGAAAACAAATAAATCTAAATAAATCCGAATGTGTTAGTCCACCAAATCAATTCAATTTATAAGCGAAAAATTTGCACAATTGCACAGCTGTTTGGTTTCAGAGTGCTTGGAACTGTAAAGAATGTTTGAAGAATGTCTAAAGAATGCCTAAGGAAAGTTTAAAGTCATCGGAAATTGATAAAATCGTTCAATTGTTTGACCCAAGAAGTTTTGCTATGTCTGATGACAAGACGGAGTATATTAAGCTCACATTTCCTTCGATATTGTCATGGTACAAAGGGGTTTTATTTCTTTCCCTCTCTCGCAATTCTTGCAATCAAAAAGTCATTTTAAGTTTATATATCTTCCTTTCGAAAGGGGTTTTTGCCATTTCACTATTTCATATACCGGGCATGGAAAATTAATTGAAGCTACTTGCTCTTCCCTGTTTCTACCGCTGAAGGTTGATACGCAAACGTGATGTAGCATAATTGGTCTGTCGCTATCCCACCCTTAAAACTGTTTATGAGGCTTAAAATAGAGTATTTTCTCTATTGCCATACATCTTGTGACTTGATTGCTTGAAAAGCTTGAAAGCAACTTTTCTCGCTTGAGAATTTTAAGAATTGCTGTTAAGAAACCGCTGTTAAGAATTTTATTGTAACCATAGCTTTGTTTCTTGCCGATAAATTTTTTGAACTTGCAATGGTTAGGCTGGCAATATCATATTAAAATCCTATAAATATCGGTCTAGGTGAAACTTTTTCTTGGGCCATAGGACACTGAGAGTGTCAATTTGATATGTTAAAGTTTTTTGCTTGTCAGTTAAGTAAATCGTATTAAGAAAAACCAAGAAAGTCGAAACTAGTACATCAAGAGTTAAGAAGTAGTGCATAGAACTTAAAGGGTATGCTTTTTCGTCTGCATCCAGTTCACTTCAACTGCGGTCACAATCTTTTTTTTAATGTTTTATTTTTATTTATTGAAATTAATGTTTACATGTAAGACATAGTCTTTTAAATGCAACGCGAATTAACAAATTTTCAAGAAGTTATAGGATAGTCAATAGACCGGTCGTTAAAAATAAATTTTGAAGTGCCGGGCAGATTCTGTTTCCTTTTGGTCTAAAACCATTAAATTTAAAATTTGGGGCTGATCGGATAATATTTAGTGGCCGCGCCCATCAACCAAAAATTTAAATACATGAAATATATGGAAAAAATTTATATATACCCAATATTCTTCAAATTAAGTGCACAAAAGAGAATATTTTATATATATCGTTTTGAAATATTTCTCTTGCTGTTGCAAAGCAAAACAAAAAAGTTCCGTTGCGAATAGCTCAGTACACAAAATATATGTATTTTGAGTCTTTATTCTTTATTTTCATTCAGTCTTGATGCGTGTCAGATATTGTTTAAGGAAAAAGTGCAAATAATTATAAAAAAGAAACGGTAAAAGAATTAAAAGAATTTAATATTGTGTAAATTTGTGTATCGTGTGAATTTCAAAGAAGTAAGTTAGTTTACATGTTTTTCGTGTGAAAATATAAAAAAAATATTAATACATAATTTGTTAGCACGACACTAATTGGAAATTTCCAACAACATCTTCTTCAATTACTACTCTAAGTTCAGTGGATTCCAATATTATTCTTATTGGCCGAATATTACACCAAATATTGGGAGCTAAATTACCCTCAAATCGTCAAGTTTTGCAAGTATTCTTTTATAATATGCAAGGTTCATGGGAAAAGGATTATATTGCTTGAAAATATTTATTTTTAGAGGGCAGTTTTGGTTGATGGGCGCGGCCACTAAATATTATCCGATCAGCCCCAAATTTTAAATTTAATGGTTTTAGACCAAAAGGAAATAAAATCTGCCCGGCACTTCAAAATCAGACACTTTTTTGGAAAATAACGACCGGTCTAATAGTCAACCGAAAAAGTAAAGAATATTTAAAGCTAATAATTAAGTTATTTAAAAAGAAATAAGGTGAAGAAGTACTTCATTATAACAACAAAATACAAGTAACAAGCAAATCTGGACTTAAATTTAATTATATAGATTAGGGTGGGGCGATTTGAACATCTTAATGGGTGCTTCGCGTTTCTGATTCTTGGGATTGTACTGAGCAAAAAAGTCCACTAGACCATACGTCTACGGTAAAAATCGAGCTTCCGGATTTTGACTTGCAGTTTTTTCTCAGACTTTTGTAACGTTTTTTTTTTTTATATTTTGGCCTATAACAGCCAAACCATTGAGATTTTTGTCACAGTATTGGATCGAAAATTTCAATGGTTTGGCTGTTATAGGCCAAAATATCCAAAAAAAAAAAACGTGACAAAAGTCTGAGAAAAAACTGCAAGTCAAAATCTGGAAGCTCGATTTTTACCGTAGACGTATGATCTAGTGGACTTTTTTGCTCAGTACAATCCCAAGAATCAGAAACGCGAAGCTCTCATTAACACTTTTTTCCTTCCATACTAATCGCCCCACTCTAATATAAATGTGGATAGAAAGACGAAGAGACAGCATTAAGAAAGGTATGGAAAAGTTTCATGCTTAAAGGTGTGCTTATTAGGGATACTTTTAATTATAACAGGTAACTTTTAATTATAACAGGTAACGAATTCCACAATCTGATAGCGTTCACAAAAAATAGTGTGTTGGAGTTCAAATAATTATAGACAGGAATAGTGAGGCTTAGAATTCTATTAGATCTACGAAATTGAAGCTTCTCAAATAGATAGTTGCGTATTTTGGTATGTATCAATTTATATAAGAATATGCAGTTTCTAGCATCCAGGTAATTAAAAATATTGCAACCAAGTATTTGGTTGCCCACGTGACTAATGCGGTCAAACTTCCGAAGGCCATAAATATATCTTACTGCGTTGCTGAAAGCATGTTGTAGCTTAACTTTAGACCTGGAATCAATTCTACTATATACAACATCCGATTAAGATATGATAGGCATTATGAGCTGCTGTACTAACTTTTTTTAGTTGCGATAGGAACAAACGATGCAGTCCACCTCAAGTTCCGCAGGACGTAGTACACTTTACTAACTACAGAATTGATATGGTTTGCGCAGGAAAGTGAGGAGTTAATGTGGTAACCAAGATTCTTCACTTTATCAACAAAGTTCAGTTCGACCCCATAAAGATAAATAACTGGTATCCTTCACTGAGAAAAAAAGTGCACTTTAAAATTTAAAGTGAAAGTTTTAACATTTTTTTAAAGTGCGGCTCCCTCAAGGATCTTATGGGAAAAAATAAAAAAATATATTTTAAAAGTGTTAATTTTAAGTTTTAAAGTTCTTGCTTTCAAAAATAAATTGAAAATTTTTAATTTTTAAGTGAAGTCTATCAACTTAAAATTGTCTAAATTTAAAAATAAAAGTAAACAATTTTAATATTAAATTTATTAATTTAAATAAAATTTAAAATGAATATTTTAAAATATAAAGTGAATCTTAAATGTAATAATATTTAAAATTAAAGTATTTACTTTAAATCTTAAAATTTTTTCGAAAAAAATGATAACTTTTCATTTTAAAGCTTTCACTTTAATAATTAAATTGTCTGTTTTTCATTTAATGTGCTCATTTTAAATATTAAAGTGTTGCACTTTAATTATTTAAGTATCAGTTTCTCATTTAAAGTGTACATTTTAAATTTTAAAGTGTTTACTTTAAAGACTAAAGTGACGGTTTCTCATTTAAAGTGTTCATTTTAAATATTAAAGTGTTTGCTTTCAAATTAAAAGCTTTAATTTTATAATTTAAAGTGTTACATTTGTTTTACTTTAAAATTGACTTTAAATTGCATTGACGCGTTTTTTACATTAAAGTGTTTCATTTAGTTTACAAAATGTAAAGTGTAATTGTATTGTTTATTTTAAATTAACATTTGTACAATGCGTTTTGTTATTTGCCTTTTTTATTCGTGTTAAATACTACGAAAAAGTGAAAGAAAATATTTCAAAATGAGCAGCCAAAAAGAAGTATTGCCAGAAGGAGATTTATTGCAGTTTTTGTGCAATGATGTCGAAATAAATGACCCGAGTGCATTAACATATACGTGCGTTATTGCAGAAGGTTCATTAAATGAAAATTTGACTGAGGATGACACAGACCTCCTAAAACTTTTAAAAGAATTTAGTCTGGAAATCCTTTTTAATGATCTAAAAAGTAAGTAAATATATCAGCAATAAAAATAAAAATCTGAAATAAACAATAACATTATGTGTTCTTTAGATTCAGGAATTACATTTAGGAGCTTAAAATATCTAAGCAAAGAAGACATTGCAGAGGCAATAAAAAATATAGGATTTCGAGCAGAGTTCAGAGAAAAATTATTTTTCTGGCGCAAGTCTCAGGTAATATATATATATATGTATAAAACGCAATTTCTGTGCGTAACAGTTGAATTTTGCTGCGTACATATAAAGCGGCAGTTTTAAAATTGGCAACGTTAGTAAATATTACCAGACTTAATTGCCGTTTGCATCTTTTGTTTTCAGTTTGGAATTGAAGACGAAACTTTGAGCCAGACGTCGAAGGTTTTTAATTGGCTACAAAAACCTCGTCAAGACGACTCACCTTGTTCATCATTTAACTCTGTTAGTAGAGTTGATCTACAGGTAACAAATTGAAAGCAAAAACTTTGTATATCTCAAATTTTTGTAACGGAAAACTTTTTCAATCAATAAAATTGAAATTTAATTCTCATCTTGTTATTCCGTATGTTTTATATTTTGATGATTTTCAAATAAATAACGCACTGGGCAGTCATACATTTTCGATTTGCGCTGCTTACTATAATTTTCCTACAATGCCACAGTATCTCCTCTCAAAACTGGATTTTATTTTTAATGCTGCCTTCATATCAACAAAAGATCTAAAAGATTGTGGAAATGAAACGTCTTTTTACCACTTAATTCAAGAACTTAAATCACTAGAGGAAGGCTTATTGATTGAATCACTTAATGACACTTTAAAAGTACATTTCGTTTTAGGGCTCGTAGTAGGTGACAATTTAGGAGTGAATAGCATTTTAGGTTTCGTGCAATCTTTTAATGCAAAGCGTGACAAAATAATTTCAATAGACATTATTAACAGCAGGAAACAATTTTTCCAGTTTGGGAACATAGATATAGGAAATATTTCGCAGCCTCTCTCCATTAAGCGACTTCAATCAAATAATTTGAAAATTACGGCTAGCGAAGCTTTATGTTTTACACATTTTTTACCACTCATGATAGGAGATCTGGTTTAATCGGATACGAAGCACTGGAAACTGCTGGTGTTACTTATTAAAATTGTTGATGTTTTATTTGATTCAAGTTTTTCTACGACCGACCTTGATATGTTACGAAATTTAATTAAATCACATCTATATATATGTTCAATTATACGGTGATTTGAAACCAAAACATCATTTTTTGGTGCATTACCCTAGTGCAATTGAGAGATGTGGTCCTCTTAAGTTTGTTTGGGCAATGCGACTCGAAGCGAAACATAAAGATACAAAAAAATATTTCAACAACATAACATCTCGATTGAATCCTGCGTACACAATAGCTATAAAGAGTTCTCTTGTTTTTTCAAATTGTTTAGTAAAATACCAAAAAGGTTTTCCTTCTCCTTTTGACACTGAAGCATTTTATCAAAGAAACTTAACAATTGAGGAATATTTTCCATTAATATCGTAAACTGAACATTTTAATTTTAAATCTATATTTGTATCAAAAACAGTAATTTTTAAAGGTACTTTGTATCAAGATAATAACTATTTAGCAAGCCATAATAAAACTGATTGTAATATATATAAAATTAAACTTTTTATTTACGAAAATGAAATCATTTACGTAATATTTTTTCCGATACAAGTAGTTAGATTTGATAATCATTTTCAATCCTATGAGACTGGAAAAAAACAAAATTGCCTTAAAATAATTAATTTATCACATTTCACAAGTGCGCCTATGAATTTACATCAAATTAACAATGGAAAGACATATGCAAGGCTAAAAAAGCTATAATAAAAAAACTATGTGTTGCAAAAAATATTCTAACTTGTTTTGATTTCTAAAATTTTGTCTGAAAGAGTAACAAATAATTACTTGTATAACTAAATCTTCTTTTTATCCCCTTACTTAATGAAAAATTAATTTTTTTAAAAGTAAACATTAAATCTTGTATTATAAAAAATTTCCTGCAACTTAACTTTAAATAAATATATATTTATTGATAAATATTGACACCTAAATATTTAATATCATATTGTAATAATACAACTTATAATAATTATATATGTATCTACATGCAATTTTATTATATTTTTGATATCCAAAATAAAAGAAAAAATTAAAAACAAAAATGTGTTTATCTATAAAATATACTTTACTTACTAAATATACTTTATATACTTTAGAATAGCAATTAAAAGTGTACGTTTCAGTTCAAATGTGAACACTTTTAAATTGAATAGTAAGATGGCTATTTAACTTTATAGGTAAATACATGTATGAACACTTTTAAAAAGGATCAAAAGAAAGCACTTTTAATTTAAATGCAGGCATTTTAAAAACAATTTAAAAGTGCTCGTTTTAAATTTTACTGCGAACGTATTTAATTTGTTTTAAAATTTATCACTTTCAATTTAAAAGTGTGCGTTTTAAATTTTACTGCGTACGTATTTAAATTGTTTTAAAAGTTATCACTTTCAATTTTAAAATAAATACTTTTAAGTTAGGGTAAAAGTGTTATTAAAGTGTTCACTTTTATTTTAAAAGTTTTTATGTTTAAAAGTTGAAATTTAAAGTGAACACTTTCAAGTTAAATATTTTTCTTAATAGCTCCAAATCATTAATTAAAACTTTTAAATTAAAAGTTGCTTGTATGGAGTTTAAAGTGTTTTTAAATTGTTTTTTGGCTGAGTGTAGAGAGAGTGATTGGATTTAGAAATCGGCAAGACATATGATTTAGTGGGATTTAGCTTGAGTCTATTCGATTCAGCCCATTCAGTTATACTCATTAAGTCCTCATTCAACTTACTACATAAATCATCAAAGAGGTGAATAGGTCTGGACAAGTACAGTTGAATATCATCAGCATATGCATGCATGGTAACATGCCGACATTTTCTGAATATAACGTTTATAAATAATGTAAATAAAATCGGACCAAGTACAGAGCCTTGAGGAATCCCACAGGTTAAATTACGG
This sequence comes from Dichetophora obliterata, assembly GCA_963920525.1. Lineage (NCBI taxonomy): Eukaryota > Metazoa > Arthropoda > Insecta > Diptera > Sciomyzidae > Dichetophora > Dichetophora obliterata. Next base: position 232,409,367 of record OY986437.1, on the reverse strand, counting down.
AAAGCAGACAGATTATTACCCACCCTTACTCTTTGAGATCTTCCAACTAAGTAACTGTGTAACAGACGGACAGCCATGCCAGAAAAATTAAAGTTATTTACAAATTTCTGCCACAATAGAGAATAGTCAACAGAGTCAAATGCCTTGGAAAAATCCAACAGGCAGAGTAAATTTAAGTGCCCTAAGTCGTACGTCAGCCTAAAATGACATCTAAAATCTTTAAGACTGCTGTAGCGCAACTGTGCCCAGGTCGAAAGCCGGACTGAAGTGAAGACATGAAGTCATATTTTCTTATGTGTTCCGAGATTTGTATCGCCAGGAGTGACTCGAGAACTTTAGATAACGACGATAGCATACTTACAGGCCTAAAGTCAGATGGATCACAGGCATTGGATTTTTTAGCAATGGGAACAATTGTCGCTACTTTCCAAACCTCAGGGAAGCAAGAACTAGTGAAGCAGTGATTTCGAATCTGGGTTAATGTTAATAATCTCAAAATGTGTGGTAATATAATTTTGATGAATTTAATAGATATTTCATCTTCATCTACGGCATTGGATTTTATTTTGTTAACACAACGAGCAACGTCACTCTCACCAACAGAAACAAACTCAAAATTAAACAAACTTACAGAAGGTAAAGTGCATGGAGTATTAGTCGACAAATTACCAGAAGACCCTGAACTAGCAATGAAATAATCATTTAGAATATCGGAATCAATATCACATTTATTGGGTTTAACACTGCATACCCCAGCCTGCCTTAAAATGTTCCAAAGCTTTTTGGAAGGCAATGATGAATCTAACTTGTTCATACAAAAATGGCGTTAAGATAATTTGACAGTTGAGTTAGCTTTATTTCTTGCTCTTTTGTACTGCTCCCAATTAGATGTTGTGGGATTTCTTTTCCAACGATTGTAACTTCTATTCCGAGTTTTAATGGCTAACATAACATTTCTGGTAAACCATGGGCAACATCTGTTAGAGACCCGGCGAGTAATTAACATATTTGCCATATGCAGATGTGTCAGATTTGTAGGCAAAACCATTTCTATCTTATCTGATAGTCAAGCTTCTTTTTTCTCCTGATGACCTACCACCAAAGCTTAGGTAATAGACCGTCACTGTTGTGAAAAACCTTGCTCAGAATAATCTAAAATAAATTCTGTTCACAGTGGCTTCCCCAGAATTGTGAAGGTGGACTCCCCACCATTCACAGGATCCTCATTGGGATTCTGTTTTTTAAATCTTTTGAGCCCAGCAAAAAAAAACCCAAGCGCGTATTTTGCTTATTGGGCGGTTTCCTGGCCTGCATCTGTACAGTAGCGTTCGACCGCAGCTTCCTTACTCAATGAGTCGTCGTTTACAGCCAAATAATTGCCGTAGCGATGTCCTCTTCCTTCTCAGAAGAGAACTTATTTTTAAGAAAATACCTTCCTTCCATGATTAAAGTGCCTAAGAATAGTCGAATGCAACGATAGCATCTTAGTTTAGGGACTATTTCCCCAAAACGGAAATGGGGTAGACTACCCTCCTTACTTTTTTAGAGTCGGCCTAATTGTTATTTTTTACGAAAATTTTTTAAAATATTGATTTTTATAAATAATAATTACACGTTCAGAAATCTTTGAATTAATTTTAAGCCAAGCGTTGGAATCATGCATTTTTCAATATATTTTAATATATTTTGATCTGTATTAAAGTATAATAAAAATTGTATTATATACAAGTTATAATACAAATTGTCTTAAAATATAATACAAATATCTATCAAGCATCTGCCAAATTGTCATTCTGATTCTGAATCTGACATTGTCAAAATAAAAACTAAAGAAATAGTTTTTGTTAACGAAAAACCGTATGTTATAAAAGAAGCTTTAAATGAATAAATATTTTGTAATTGGTATACCAAATATTTTCTTTTTATTTCACTTGGAATTTTAAAAGTAAGTAAACATATAAAAGATTTATAGCTTTATTCCATAAATGTTGATTTTTCCTTTCAAATTTTCAGGACAATATGTATTAAATGTTACACATTTTGTATTACTGTTTAAGACAATCTGTATTACTATTTAATACAATTTGATACAATACAATTTGTATTAATATTTAATAAAAATTTTTTTATTCGTATTACTTTTTAATAACTGAAGTATTACACTTGATTACAAATGCATTAAAATATAAACCAGAATAGTATTGTTCTAAACTTAGTTTCTATTCTAAGTTTCTATTTCTAGAATTTAGTATTATGGGATCAGAATTCAATTTTAATATTTGACATATATTAGATTCTAATGCAATTCTGGTGTGGTCATATATACAATACAGTTTTTATTAGAATTCAATCCAAGATTTCTGAGCGTGTATGAACGCATCAAGGCCAGTCGTAACTTTTATTGCCATTTTCATTACAAAAACCAACTTTAGTCGGCTATTTCATTTTAATTCATTTCATTTTATCTTCAGTCGGATAATTCACTTTCAGTCGTACCTTAAACAAACTTCAGTCGGCCAACTCATTTTAAGTCGTATCAGCGTTATATTGTTGTAAACGAATCCAGTGTTCCTTTGTGACAAAATGCAGAAAAAGTTCAGAAAAGTAGTATAAATTTTGTTAAAAAAGTATGGAAATAGTAATATAAAAGAGAGCAACGAACCAAATGGGAAAAATGGACCATTTTTAGTCCAATTATGCAACCGTGTCCTTGGTCAAAAATAAAAATCGAAAATTATACTTTTGTTTGACCAAAAAATATTAATGATTTTTATTTATGATTTAAAAGATAAAATCAGATTACTAGTTTTATATCTGAGCAAAAGCTTGAAAATCATAAAACAATGATTAATGCTTTAGTTTTTGGATACATAGCTTACTGATAACAGTCCCTGATACAAATACCTTGTCAAAAAGTTGAAAAAATAAGTGCAATAAAACAAGCCCAAACCCGCAAAGTTTTACTCAGTCGCTACACATATTCCCTTTTTTACAACCTAATTAATACATTTTTGTAGAGCATTTGTAATAAAAAATTCGAATGACGATCGAAATCGGCCAAAGAAATTTTCTTAGCTCAAGAACTCTGATGTAAAATGTTTAATTTCATAGACTTAACATTTTAATTTAAATACAATTATAATAAATAAATAATGAGTTTGAAGTATTTAGTCAAACTATTGAAAAAAGGTCCGTTTTAACTTTTAAACTCGAGATGATGGCAAAAAGAACACCATTTTTAAATCTGCATTCAAAATTAATTTATTATAAAAGCATCGCTTTATGTCATTGTTGATGTTCTAAACGAAATTTCCCAAAGCTCTAAGAAAATTGACAAGTGGACTCGAAATGCTGCATATTCGCTATCAAACGAACTCATTTCTCTTGACTTTATTATAAGTCTTGTTTTTATGAAAAATGTGCAAGTAAATATGAAACTCCTGACTGAATCTCTTGAAGCCGTTGAACTGAATATTTTGGATGCTCTGAAATTGATTTCTTGTACCCTTAAATCATTAGAAAAAATAAATTCGGACTCTGAAGGTACGGATAACCTAATTAGTAGTGCTGTTGCATTGTTAAAATCTTTTAATGTTGATGCTGAAAAGGAATTCTCAACTAGCCATCGCCGTCTTCTTGAGCTGAAACGTTTGGATGATAAAAATACCAACGCGGCTTATTTTTCGATGAACTGTTTTTATAGAAGAGAATTTAAACTTGTATTGGATAAGATAACCTCACTGATGCGAGATAAATTAAGCAGTTGCTTAGAAACAATAAAGCCTCTGTATGAACTCTTTAATCCAATTCTATCTTCTACTAACTTGACCAAAAGCGAATTCCAGGATCAATAAAATTGTTACCAAAAAATTGTTTGTTGGATTCACTTCAATTGAAAGCGGAATTTTAAGTATTCTATGATCTATGCGAAGGCGTAGAAACTCTATCGGGTGCTAATGTTTCAGAATGTAATAAAAAAAATCTCTTCCTGCAGTTAACAAAATGTCGTGTGTGCTGTGCACAGTGCCTGTTGCTGTTTTGAGGAAATGAGAGAATGTTCAGCAAATTAAAATTAGTTAAAGATTATTTAAGAAAAACGCAAAGTGACTCACGTCTTAATGACTTATTAATACTTTCATGGGAAAAGGACATAGTTGATCTCATTAACTTAGATAATTTTGCGCAGCAATGGACTACCTTAAAAAAAAGAAGAATTAATATTTAAATGTTATACTTAAAAATTAAGTTTGTATTTTTTATTTTAAACACTATTTTTTTTAATTAATTTAAAAAATTAAAAGAAAAAATGTAAAAGAAATTGAAAGCCCTGTTTATTTTTTAACACACATAAACTATGAATTTTGAAAACAAAAACGAAAATACTGATTCGATAATGTTGAAATACTTTTATTTTATTTTTAAGGGATCTTCTTCACTTGAAAAAGATCGAAAAGTGTTACTATATGTGGGTTAAAAATTTCAGGATTTCTTAAAACGGTACCAAAGATTAACGAAAAAGTCCGTTTGAGCTGAAACTGTTTTGCATTACATTCATTGTTTGTAAAAAATAGGGTAATTTTTCAATTTTTGTTATGAAAATGGCGCCAAAAACAGGTGTGAGGTTTAGTTGGCTGATTATACGTAATCTTATAGTTTCAAGTATTATCGTTTAGATGAACTAAAAAAATTTTCAGTTACATGTTGTAAAAGCTGAGAAATCGTTGCCACCTTTTTGGATTCCAAAAATGGTGTCCAATTGCGAAAATCTTAACTGTGCGTTTAAACCGCCTGAACGAACGAAAGAAACCTCGTTCGTTCGCTCGGTTTAAACACTTTGCCCGAACGAACAGTGTTCGCTATAAATTTATCGCGAACAATGTTTGCCCGGTGTAAACAGTAAATTAGGGCGAACGAACGAAGATTCCTTCGTTCGCTCTGATCGAACAAGCTTCGATCTTTTTGGGCGAATCCGGTGTTGCGCTGTGTTTAAAAACAGAAAAGTAGCAAAGAGTAGTAGCTTTAGAGAATAATTTATGAAAAGTACTAAAATATGTAGTAATTTAGTTTTATGTTTTTTAAAGTGTTCTGTTAACTTTCGCTGCAATATGATTGTGTTGTGTAAAGGGCCAAATTAGGTTTTTAAGCGGAAAACCTCATATTTTATTTATTTGAGGCGACTGTTTATTTGAGGTCATTTTTTTTTAAATAACTATATAACTTTTAATAAAAATTTTGAGTTTATGGATAGCAAATATTATTTAATATAGCAGGAGTCCGCAATAGAGCTCCTTCAAATAAAATAAAAATATATTTTAGGTTCTGCTGAAACTTTTTGAGTTTTTAATCGAAGATTTTAGAAAAATGTGGATATTAACCAAAATGGTAGTTGAAAATTCGATTTGTGACAAAAAGCAATTCTTTAAAGTTATAACATAAAAAGGATTTCTCTAAAATAAAAATCGAACTGAATCGAATTGACTGAAAGTATCAATTGTATTTGCTTAACAAGTGCATACAATTTGGGAACAATTTTTATTTAATTGACTTAAAATTTAAGAAATTTATTGACACACGAAAAATTTCAAAACATTTAATTTTTGTTCGTCGAAAAACTTAAATGGGCCCTTAAGTTAAACACACGTCTTTTCTGTAATAACTAATACGAGTAATATATTGTTATGGAGTGGCAAACCATTTGTTGTTGAGAAACGGAGTATAAGTTTTAGTACTAATATAAAAATAAGGAGTTATCAACCCTGCATTTATTGATGTTCGGCCAAATGCACAAATTGCTGTTTACACCGCCTGAACGAACAAGATGGCGGCCAATGTTTGTTCGCGATTGATGTTCGTGCGGTCTAAACAGTACTCCGAACGAAGAATTTATTGCAATAAATTGTTCGCGATAAATTTTTCGTTCGTTCAGGTGGTCTAAACCCACAGTAAGAGAGCAGATAAAAGGCCAAACAAAAAAAAAAATTAAAAACATAATTATATGTATTTTGATGTACACAATTTTTTTTTTTCATTATTTAAAAAAACGTATTTAATAAAAATAATTACAAAGTGTTTTTCTTAGCCGTTCAAGTGAAGAATACCCCTTAAGATTTACTTATATTGATCGAACGGATGAGTTACTTTATTCAACTATGTTGTATTTAAAAAAAATCGGGACTTAAGGGTATCCAAATGGCCTCGTTACGCCCCTGCCCATAGAGAAAAGGGACATAATTAAAGAAAAATTATTCAGGCAGAAGGCATAAAATTCAAACCCAACAAATCCTAAGTGTCTGATTACAATGTTCGACAGTTTTTAACATTTTTAAACGAAATTACAGACTTGGATTAAAGGATTCTGGTAAATGAGACAAAAAGAAAATTATACGTATGTCGTAATTTCTGAGTAATTTTTAATATAACATAGAAAATAACATAACCAATTAAAAAATCGGAAGTTCATGAAAATTGAACTGCATGGCGACAGAAATGGAGGTCCAACAAATTTTTCAAAAAAATAAGGCAGCTGATGTATGACTATATGAAAAGTAAAAATATTAAATAAAATATTTTTAGTTGGTTAAAATAACTTAAAATATTATAATAAAATGGTCTTAAATTTTTTTATACAATTTTAACTCAAAAAAGTGAAATTAAAGATATTTCAATTAAAAAAGTGGTGCAGTCAGGGGACCCCGGCCAGGAACGAAGTTCCTTACGCTTTTCTTCAAATCTAAAAGTAGTATTCTGAAAAAGTGACAATTGTTACCCAGTATTTTTAAAGTTTCTATATGTTTGTTGTAATTTTTTGATTTCAAAACAAAATTTGAAGCTCAAAAATAATAAATGTTGATACAAATTGTCACCTGCTTTTCAGATTGTCGCTTTGCCAGAATAGGGCTGTAAATGTAATTTGAAATAAAATCTGTAAATTTGCTTTTTTATTATTTTTATTTTAAAAAAAAATTTTGAAATCATCAACTCTAAATTTTCGAAAAGATGTATTTTTGTATAAAGAAATAGAAGAGAATACGAAAACTTTTATAAATAGGCTCGAAAATTAATAGGAAATAGCCAAAGTCTCTTCAGTGGTTATTGACAATGCATTGAGTAATGTTTTCAGCCTAACAACTGATTTTGGACTGATTCATGTGGCTTATCACGTTATTGAAATAAGCACTTCTATGTATTTATTAAAAATTTAGATGTACAATTCTTATAAGAGATTAAAAAAGGCAGTAATTGTTGCCAGCGATGTTTGTTTGTTTCACGATGCAACAATGCACTTAGCATTGAAAATTCATCATGTTGCTTGAACGGAGCTTGAATTGATTGAAAAGTTGGACTGAAAAGTGGACTAACTTAAGAGTATAAAAAAAAATACATTTTTAGGATCCACCTTAACGTAAACACACTTGAAATTCTTAAATCAAATTCTAAATCAGCAACCAGCGCACCTACAAAGAGTATAAAACAAAAATACATTTTTAGAGTCCACCCTAGTGTCAAACAATTTTTTAAATTCTAACTGCTAGCACATATACAAAGAGTTTAAAACAAAAACATATTTTTTTTCTTCCCTAGTGTACAAAATTTTTTTTTAAATTTTAACATCAGACTCGAAATCAGCGCTACTGCATCTACAAAGAGTTGTACACAAGAGTACACATTTTTAGGGTTCACCCTAGTGTCAAAAACTTTTTGAAATTCTTACATCAAGTTCGAAATCAGCGAGCACATTTTTAGTGTCCACCCTAGTTTACAAAATTTTTTTAAAATTTAACATCAGATTCGAAACCAGCGATCAGTGCATCTACAAAGAGTATAAAGCCAAAAAAAAAACATATTTTAAGGGTTCACCCTAGTGTCAAAAATTTTTTTAAATTCTTACATCAGGTTCAAAATCTGCGTCCCTTTAATACTGCCAGCATATATACAAAGAGTATGAAACAAATAAATTAATTTTTAGAGTCCACCCTAGTGGCAAAAAACATTTTTGAAATTCTAACATCAGATAACACACACTACATGTATTACAAACATTTGCTGCAGTTCCATGTATTAAAACTTAATTGCAATAAAGATTCTCACGTATGATTTAAAACAAACACAAATAAAAATAACAAATGCGTTTTAACGCAATTTCTACGTGTCAGAAACACAGAAACACAGTGAGGGAAAGAGAGAGTTACGCACTCACCTACTCGTTGAGAGTGGCGAAATACTACTGGTGAGAGTGACACAGAAGTTCTGCAAGTGCAGTTTGTCTCTCCCACTCAACATGCTGATTTCCTATTGGTTGTTTGACGATCAAACAAAAGAGCGTAAGTATACGTGTGAGTTTAATTTGCTGATATCAGCCACTACTGGGCATCTATGCTCTAATGCTATGTTCACACTGAGAGCTAAATGCGCATTTGGGTAACTCTTTTAAAAACCGAACACCTTTTTGACCGACACATCTCCGATTTTGCTGAAAATATTTTTCACAGATTCTATATCGAAAAAGAAGAGATATGTGTCTAAGGAATTTTTTTTTGTTCGCATATTTTCCATAACACATGTGATCGAAAATTTGAGAAAAACTAGTTTTTTTGGCTTGGAGAGTCATTTTTAAAAATATATTACTTCGGTTCTATTTCAGCTACAATCTTATTTCATTTATAGTTTTAAAACTAAAGAACTGAATTTTGAGAAAAAAATATTTTTAAAAAAATTATTAACAAATTTATATTGTTATTAAAAATTTAATTTTAAGACGAAATTGTAGATATTTTATTATCAACAACTTTTACATTTAACTTTTGTTGATCCGTTCTAAATTTTTTTTTATTAACGAAAATTTTTTTTTGCACGTGTAGCGCTATATAAATTAATGTTTTAATAATAGTAATAATAAAGGTACCATATTTTGAAAACATGTTTTTTATGTAAAACTTAACGGACTAGCTAAAGTAACATTAGCTAAAATGCCCACTTGGTAGTTTGTAGTCTGCTCGATACTCGCACGCATACACACACAGCAATCTCACTGTTACGTGACGGTTTCTACCAAATCACACCACCCACAAGCCGCGTAAAGGAACTTTGTTCCAAAACTTCGTTCCAAAAAAAAAATGTTCAATATTTGAAAAAAAAGGAAAAATTGTGATCCCATCTTGAACTGAGGCTTAAAATATAGGCAAAAATGTTGGGAAAATTTAAGAAAAAATCGAAAGGGTCGGACTTCTTGAAAATGTCGATTTTAATTTTTCTTAACGTTAATAACTTGGTGAGATGGTGTAATTTCGCTAGTTTGTTTGGCTAGTGCGCACAAGTTTTTTTTATATTTTTTTTAAATCCATTCAAAGACGAAAATACGAAACCCTACTTTTTATTGATATCGACATTTACTACTAGATGATATTACTATTAATTGAAATTTTTTGCTAAAAAGAAAAAGATCAAAAGACCGAACAGAATCAAAAGTCGTTACGACCGGCGATCCTCTCTGGTCGCCAGACATACAGAACCTGTCCATAATGAAAGCGATTGCGACTGACGATGCAGGGTTGCTCTTAAATAGCATAGTTTTGTTAGTGGCCATGCTTTTGTTGTTGTTTAAGTGAAACAGAAGCAAAAAAGAAACGCGAGAACATAGCAAAAACTATGAAATTGTCTTTGAACATACCCAATTGTTTGCAAAATATGGCACCACTAATTGTACTCAGAGAGAAAATCGCCGGTCGTTAGAGAAAAAATAGAATAGATTCTATTTAATTTTACTCTAGCGATAAGTCGCTACGACTCTTGCTCAGCGATTTCATTTTGGACGGCTTCGTTAACTTGCATGTGTTCTGTTGTGTGTTCGACATCACAAGTCGTTACGACTTTTAGTTCTGTTCGGGCTCTAAGTAATACGTGACATCTGGGATGGTTTAATACAAATTTAACACTTTAATTAAATATAGGGATGTGTCTCCAGTTATGGGACACGTCAGGTTTTTGACTCACTTTTGATCAAGTACCTATATAATATGTGAACATATGCATAGCTTTAAAAAGCTTATCAAATAAGTTAAATTTTTTCTAAAGCAACTACATATATTAATAAAGGGTTCATTTTTGTTATAATAAAATTTGTACGCGGTTGTGTGACACCTTGAAAACTACACGAAAAATGGGGAAATATGAAGAAAAACCACTAAAAATACGAAAAATAACCGAATTTATTGTAATATGATATGACAAAAACGATGATATTTGACAAATTGTGAGTCAAACTTATGCTTTAAATGCAAAAAACAAGGCGTCTCACAACCAGTCACATAAAATGTCCCACAACTGGGGACATGGGGACAACTGGGCCATTTTGAAAGTGACTGGCAAACTTGTATGGTTAACATATTTTGGCAGAAATTAATGTTTCATCACAAAATACAATGAAAATATCTACTGCATAAATTATGCATAACACTTCTTTTATAATTAATTTACTTAAACTTATCGCACTCTAAAAAAAATTCAAAAGTTACTACTGTGCTGATTTTTTTCTATTTTTTTCAATGCTCACAGCAAGCAAACAAATGCGTGTATTCACTACGATGTTAGCAAATAAACTACAAGATTGACAATACTCAAATCCACGATATTTGCTTTCTGTAAAAAATACGAAGGGTGTCCCACAACCAGAAACTACTCCCCTACTTATTATTAAAATTTCAAAAGGAAAATACCCCTATAAAATGCTATAACAGAAATATGATTTACACAATGGTTCAGTAATTTTGGAGTTTACCTGTAACAAAAAATTTTCACTTCAATTTGGTTTAATAGTATAGATATTGACTAAACACTACCACCATATAGCCTATTTTTGACAATTTTTTTCCGAATACAGAAAAAAAAGGCGCAAAAGTAAGCAATTACCTTCCAGCCCCAATTTTACACTGCATTTCACTTTGTTTATCTTTCATAATTAATCTTCTGTCATTTTGAATCAGTTACTTCTGCCTTCTGTCATTTTTAATCAAGTGGTTCATAATTCGCTGAGATTTTTCAAAATTGCAATAACATAATTTTTGTGCTAATTGATATAACTTCTATAACTAAATACTATTTGACCGAACTACTGCTCTACCCAAAGGGAGGTTTCTCGTAATTTGTATTGTAACAACACCTTACAATTAGGCTTACGATAAATTAAGTATATTTATTTATATATGCAGCATAGGGTAGACAACTTGGACAACAACAACGTGACCTACATAAATTACCAGCTACAACAACAGGACTCACCGTCCAGTGGCCATAGAATAGCCGCCAACCATTCTTTTCATACGCCATACAACAGACGACTTATATAATTCCTAAGTAGTTCTTTCCGGAAGCATATAAATAGACACGACAAATCCAGCTAATAGCAGATACACATTGACTGCGACAAGCGACGAACGCCAATTGTCAAAAAATAGAACGCATGTGTTCTTATGAAGATGTATTTTTTAAAGACGGCACGACAAAGAGCGAACACGACCACAATTGTTGCTGCCGCTGACTTCAATCTATTTCTAATTTGATAGACGACAAAAGCGAAGAGGGGGAGGGGGAGGGGGGAGGGGGAGGGGGGACGCAAAATATAAGTAGATGATCACTATAAAGAAAATTTTGTATAATCCAAAATGTTCGTAATTACTTTAGACACACAACTGCATTCTTAGAGATATGTGGGGACGTTCAAACTATATAGAGAATTTTAACACAAAACTAAGTTTTATTAATAGTCTGGTATGAAAAATAGATTTTTAGCCATTACTTTTGATTGGAAAGAGATATTGGGGTAATTTTTTCACATAAATTATTTTTGAGACTTGAATTTTTTGTAAAAAATATAAAAACAACATTTTGGAAAAAATAAATTTCGCGAAAAAAATCAAAGGGGGTACCTTGTTGTTTTGATGACAAAAACAGTAAAATAATTTTTGCGCTTAGCTGGAAGAATTTTTGCAAATAAATGCTATGTCATATGAAAGGTAGCCAGATGTGCAATTTTTAATTGATTTCGTTTTTACAACAACAACAATTTTTGAGTCATTTTTTGAGTAAAAAGTCAATATTTTGGACCTTTTTTGACATAATCATAAAACATATATACACTGACTTAACGGTACAGTTCAACCTATTTTTGTGAAGTGATTTTATTGAACTTTTGAACAAAAAAAATTTGAATGAAATATATTAATGGACAGCGGAGATGTTTGCATCGAAAGACCAAACTTTGATTTTCATGTCGTTTTTTTCTCATTCTTAGGCAACGATGTTTTATGAAAAAGTCGTTATACTGAAAATTTCTCCAATTTTGAAGATATGTGAATGTTTTTGATGTCAAAATAACAAAAATTTTTTAAAATTAAATACAAAAAAATCTCCGATAATAAAAAGTTTTATAATAACAAAATTACCGTTAGTTGAAAAATTTCAGAGGGGGCGTGGCAAAAACTAAGTATGTAACATTTTAAGTTGGGATGTACTTAATATGTATACCTAGTTTGAGCAAAATCCGTTCAGCCGTTTAGATTTGTATAAAGGTCAAACAAACAAACAAACAAACAGAAAATGAGTTTTATTACTATAGATTATTATTTTATTTTTTTTTTTTGTTTTCGAAAGCCACGTCGCTACCTCGGTTGACCGCAAGGTCTATCACCGGTGCTGCGACGCAGGCACTCACTACCACGTCACATACCCGGTTGACCGCAAGGCCTGTCACCGGGACTGCGACGCAGGCACTCACTGCCACGTCACCAACCCGGTTGACCGCAAGTCCTATCGCCGGGACTGCGACGCAGGCACTCTCTGCTACGCCACCATGGCGTCTACAGTTGTCGTATTAGAAATACCGGAGCATTCCTTTTTAGCGATTGTCAACCGATTACCGAAGCGATTATCAGCGGACTACCGATTACCGAAGCGATTACCAACTGATTACCCACTACAGACGCGATTACCAACCGATTACCGAAGCGATTACCAACCAATTACTGATTACTAAAGCGGTTACCACCTGATTACCGATTACCGAAGCGATTACCAACCGATTACCGATTACCGAAGCGATTACCACAGATTACCGGCTTCTAAAGCAATTACCAACTGATGATCGAGCACTAAAGCGACTACCAACTGATTATTAAGCCCGCTATCGACTACCCGAAGCTGCATAACTAAGAAGTTATAGCAAGGATAACGTATACAATAAAGTAACTTTGTGAACTACTGAAAACCCTGCGTCTTTTATTTTCAAAATAGTTTGTGAGAGCTAGTGGACCTTTTCACAGGACCCTGGAGCGGCTAAGTTTTACCTCAGCCTTTGATAAAACCACGTCACAATATTCAAACTTTAAAATTCTTAGGAAAAGTTATTTTTTGCGAGTTTTTAGGAAAAATGAAAATGTGGTTCGAAATACCCCAGTCTAACCTACTATTTTTATTTAAACACACGTCTTTTTCAAAATGACTTGAAATGGCATTTTATAAGGAACACTTCCAGAATACATGAACATTGTGCGACTACGTTTACTTTATAAAAGCTTCAAAAGGAATTCCTTAAATATTCTATAAAAGATTTTTCTTAAAACTTCACTGCAGGTCTATGAACACATTTACTATGGCAAAGGCAAGTTCTCTTGCTTTTAATGTTAGTAAACATCTTAAATAAGAATGAATTAAAAACCTTTGATAAAAATTACTCAGACGTAAACTTTTCAAACGCTGATAAACGTTTATTTTTTTTGTCTGCTCTACCAAAATACGCTAATTGAAGTCTGTAATTATTTTGGTAGTGGAACTGTGCTGTTCTTTGATCAGGTCTAATAGACATTTTAACAAATTATGTTTTAAAAATGATTGACTAATTTGAAATATTTTTAAAAGTCTTTTTTAGTTGCACTCAAGTTTAGTCCGAAGAACGCATTGTGCCATTTTGAAGCCATCAAAACTTAGATACACCAAGCTTCATTGTTGACAACTGTTTCTTTTGTTGACACGTGGTGAACGATCGCAAAAAAATGACGATAAACAAATGAAATGCTTTTAAGATACTTTAAAAAAAACCAAGCGAACTAGAGTTTAAAGAGCTCCCTATGGAGTATAGCATGAATAAAGATAAAATTAAAAAAAAAATCTAAAAAATTAAATGAACACGCGTTACTTACTTACGCATGTCACAAATTAGGGAGATCATCTATAGATACGTACCCAAAATGAAAAAAGTCATTAACATAACAATGAGCCGCAACTACAATAACAACAACAACAATAAAAGATGCCGCAAAACAAACTGACATTGAAGACTTAAGCACTTGCGCAAATGTAGCCAGCAGCTCAAGCAGTCAGACACGACAGGCAGCAGTCCATCCAAACCCAGCTGAAGCACCCTTTCGACAAAATGTGCCAAAAAACAAAAAAAAAAAAGGAACGCCGGAAGGTACCCAGGGGAATATTTTACGCGCGCTGTAAACGCTGCAGCAGATAGTGTGTTTTGATGTTAACGAAAATTAACAACAACACCAAACAGTGAGCATTCAAAAAAAAAAAAAAAGAAAAACAACAAAAGCTTTAATTTGAAATGGAACTTGAATTGAACTAGCTGGCGAAGAATGCGAGTGAGGCTGAAATGGATCAGCGATAATATAATTACAGCATGAAGCGTGCCATGATGGAAATTAATAAAAAAAAAAAATAAAAAAAAACAACGCAAAACTATATAAATCTTTTTCTACCCGGGATGCTGCCGCAGAGCATTATTGTAGTGCCTGTTTCACTCAAGAAGGAGTTGAGTTCTCGTATAATATCTATAGAGTGTTTATTTATTTATTTGAAAGAGATTTTGGAAAGTAGATTGCAAAAACAAATTAAAATTCTAAAGCATAGTTAGTAAATGATAAGAAACACACAAAAAATAAAATATGAGATACCCGATGTTAACAGAATAGTAACAGCTGATGGAGATGCTTAAAAATATGGCAACCACACACTTAACAGTTCATATGTTGTGGAAAATAAAGAAAGAACAAAAACTGGTATTAAAAAATTTGGTAAAAAACACCAAATTATAACGAAACGAACGTGAAATTGAAAAAAATAAATGAAAATGAAAAAACACAGCGGTAGCTCTAAGAACAAGAAAGTCTGCTCCAACGAAGCAGTGCAAAAAGTGCTTCTCCAAAACCACACAAGCTAAAAAGCATAGCGTGACTTCAAGTTATTAAACAGCACCCATAATTATTGAAATTTGAAATTTTCATTTCTTGTTTTACTACACATTTCTCACAATGCATTTTTGGTGGCTTGCAACAAAAAAAAAGAGGACGGTAATTTTTAAAGGCCTTGTAAATGGCCTGAAGAAATTTATAATTTTTGGTCTGAAGATATTTAAGCATTAGTTGAGTAAAATTTTATTAAGAAAAACGCTTAAATTGCAATCGATCAAGCAGCAAACAAAAAAATACATCTTGACTTCGTTCAATTAAGTATTATTATGAAGGTAACATTTAGGAAAAAAAAACTAATTTAGTTTTACAAGAAATTTGTTTTTCCCCATTTCTTAATAAAATCGAGTTCGTAAATAAATAAAATTTCTTTTATAAGCTGGGAAAAAACTAAGCAATCTAGGATTGAAAAAAGCAAAAAGACTAACTGTTGTCACTCATGCATAAAATTCTAAATTTATATAATATTTTTCTTGTATCGAGAAAATAAAATAAAAAATTTAATTTGTTAAGAAAAAATTGCGTAATTGAAAAAACTTTCCTTAAACTTTATTATATATTTTTTTTTTGATTGCACACGGAGAAAATTTTTTGGGCACCATTTATGATCAAGCTGCTCATAACATACAAAAAATGTTTTTTTTATCATGTAAAGCAGAGAACTGCACAAGCCTACTTGAAGTCTTTTTCAAGTACTTAAATAGTTGCTTAAAATACAAGTTCAAGCTAGCTTGAGCTTGATAATGTTGAATCAAGTATGGCTTGTAATTGAATATAAATAAGCCTACTACAGCTTGCGACTTGCAAGTATGCTAGCTTACAAGTGAACGGCACGAAGTTTCAAGTAAAGGAAAGCTTGATGCCTTCGGCAAAAAGCTTGAAAAGCTTGAAATTGAAGGCAAGTATTCAATTAGAGCAAGTATCTAAAAAATTCAATGAGCCTGTGTAGGAAATGCTTAGGCGTATTACCATATGACTTTTAAGGGTTCTGTGGACTCCGTGGTTGGCAGTTTTAGGGGGTAGATGATTTCGGATTTGATGTCAGAATTTAAAATTCAAGATGGCGGATAGAGTTGCCACCTAGATTTTTGGGTAGTTTTGCGAATTCTTTTAATTTTGAATTTCCGACAACGGATTTGATTTTGAATATAATATCACAGTTTTAAAATTTAAGATGGAGGTTAGGGTTGCCACCTAATAGTATGTATTTTTAAGAGTTTTAAACATCATTTAACAGTGTTAGGGAGTCACTGATTCCGAATCTGAAATCAGAATTTTAAAATTCAAGGTGGTGGATAGGGTTGCCACCTTAATTTTTTGTATTTTTATGAACTAGGGGCTGGCAAAAAATTAGTATACCAAAAATGGGTCGCTGAATTCGACTCCGTGGTCAGAATTTCAAAATGACAATATTTTGAAATAAAAGGGTTGCCACCTAATAGTATGTATTTTTAAGAATTTTTAACATCATTTAACAGTGTTAGGGAGTCACTGATTCCGAATCTGAGGTCAGAATTTTAAAATTCAATATGGTGGTTAGGGTTGCCACTTTAATTTTTTGTGTATGTATGGATTCGGGGCTGGCCAAAAATGGTTCGCTGAATCTGAATCCATGGTCAGAATTTCAAAATTATTAGGTGGCAACCCTATTTTTATAAAATTATATAATTTTGAAATTTTGACTACGGATTCAGATTCAGCGGCCCATTTTTGGTATACCATTTTTTTCCAGCCCTAAATTCATGAAAATACAAAAAATTAAGATGGTAGCCTTATCCACCATATTGAATTTTAAAATTTTGACTTCAGATTCGAAATCAGTGACTCCCTAACACTGTTAAATGTTGTTTAAAAATCTTAAAAGTACATATTATTATGTGGCAATACTGTGGTAAAAATTAAGGTGGCAACCATATTCGTGACATTATATTCGAAATCAAATCCGTTGTCAGAATTTCAAAATTACAAGAATTCGCAAAAATACAAAAAAAAAAATTTAGGTGGCAGCTCTATCTGCCATCTTAAATTTTAAATTTTGACATCAGATCCGAAATCATCTACCCCGAAAACTTCCAACTACGTTGTCCACAGAATCCTTCAAAGTCCTATACGCTTAAGCTCTCTTTTCACAAGCTCATTACATTTTTTGGATACTTGCTTTAAATTCAATTAATTGGACACTTGCGAGCTTACAAGCTTTTGCCGATCGTTTCAAGCTTTTCAAATTTCTGCCCGACAATGTAAGTCTAAACAAGCCAAGCCAACGAGCAATCATGAATATGACTTGTATCTGTCTGGTATTTTTGAAGCTGGCTAAAGCTTGCTTTTACAAGTTTGGATACATACTTGAATTCAAGTACTTGAAAAGGCTTGAACTTCAAGTAGGCTTGTGCAGTTCTCTGATGTAATGGTTTTGATCACCTATTATGCGCCATGCTCACAATTCTTGCTATAATTCTGTAAAAAACACTGATCATATATTATGAGCAATTTATCAAATTTAAATATTTTTGTGATCAACATAGTTGCATTTCTTATGCACTAATTGCTCATAAAAGAGTCTACAATTTATAAGCACTGGGGATCAATTCCCGTTCTGCGTTATCGTCACATGAAAAGTGTTTTAAAACTGCAACAGCTGTTTATTTTTAGCTGAAATGAAAACAAAGTTAACGCCGGTTGCAAACGCGCGTTATCGACTTGCTATATTAGTTTCGGCTATTTTATGCTACCGAAACAAGCGCGTCGGAAGCGAATTTCATCTGGGGGGGCAGTACAAATGGGGGGGCAGTACAAATATTGGTGCAAAAAAAGTTCACCAAAATTTCTTCACATGAAACATGAAGAAGAGAGAAAGAAGAGGAAAATATATAATACAAAAATATTATCGTTGCAAAAAAACTGATATTTTGAATAACTTTTCCTTTTAAATTGTTTATCTAGCTAAAAAAGTGGGGGGCAACTGCCCACCTTGCCCCCCCGCTTCCGACGCCAATGTACCGAAAAACTTATTTTGGTTATATTTATTTATGCAAAATTCATTATACTTTTCTTTTTTATTGCTTATTTTTAATATATAGTTTTACTTTCTTAATCAAGTTTATAGCTTTGGGAAAGCGATATAAGTCGAAGTGTTCCTCCGAAATTCTGCTGAATGAGTTTTCTTCATCGCGAAGTCTCCTCCTAAAAATCCTTAAGTTTTCTCTACATAAATCAATAAAAAGAATGTTGAAGTCAAAATAAAGTCATCATCATGTTCAATAAAGTCATTTTTGAAAATATTTTCTACCATCTAATAAGTTTTTTACATTTATTTTTCATAAAAGCTTTGTTTAATAGACATTCAGCAACTCTCAAATGCTATTCAGCAGCTACTTTTCATTAGGCGAACAAGAATCGCGTTTTTGTGCGCAGTGAAGTGAAAAAGTGAAACCTTTAAATGAAAACTATTGTGAAAAGCTTATTTTCACTTCACTTTAACGCAAAACGGGAATTGACCCCCTGATCACAAATTATGATCAAATATTCATAAATCAAACACTTCTCAATAAAGAAAAAACACAGATGCCCTTTTAGAAATAGTATTTTCTAGGAAGCTGAATCGTAGTGTTTTTAACCGACTTAAAAAAGGAGGAGGTCTCAAGTCATGAGTATCTTTGTGTTTTTAGGAATATACACCGATAAGTCTTAAAATTCTTGACTAATTGGCATATATTTTTTTAAGTAAGAGACCACTCTCCAGTTTCCAGGATCCAACAAAGTGGCGTGGCAATATCGACAAAGGATAAACAAATATAAGAAATCTTACTTTATCTCTGTTAATATTGAAAAAGGGTACTAAAATTTGGTGGCCGCGACAGAAAAGCGTAGCTTTATTTGAAAAAATAATGCATCTATTAATTTAATCCAATATTTTTAATTTATTTTAAAACAAAACCTGCAGGCTTAGCAAGGTAAGTAAAATTTATTAATGTAATGAAAAATGGTACGTTGTATGTTGCTGCTGAAAGCGTGGCCTTGTTTGAAATTGAGGCATTTTGTGCAAATCGCAACATGTTTTAATGTATGCACTACTATTTTAGGTTAGATTATGAGTGAAATTGCCTTTGCTGATGATTTGGTTCAGCGAAGCTCAAGTTCAAATGTTGAATTTGTTAACGATGAATGCAGTGGTATATACATTTTATATTTTATTAATGAGGATTAATAAGAAATAAGAAATTTAAAAAAGATTCCGTAGTGGTTTACCAAATTCCGGAAGCAGACACAATATTTTTTGATATGCTAACAATTGCATTAATTAGATGAGTACTATATGAAACTCAATTCCTTGAAAATTAATGTTGACAGCTTTTCATCGATACGAGAATGCGACATACGGGACATTTTGATTGCAGTGAGATCGAATCTTTCCAGCAGAATTATTCATTTACCCGAACATGATGGCTGTGTTGAACAACTTTGTGTTCAAGTAAATTTTTCTACAAATTATTCAATTTTTATTTTTGTATCATATATTCCACCGAACAGTGTTATAGATTTATGGGATAAGCATTTGCAAAATATTAATTCTATTACTAATTTATTAGATGCAAAGTGCCATTGCTTTGTTTTAGGCGACTTTAATTTAGGAAATGTTACATAGGCGTTTGATGAAAATAATTTACTGCCATTCAATATCAAAACCGATGTTGAGTCAATGGTAATGGATTATTTTCTTTCGAATGATTTCCAACAATTAAATTTTATAAAAAATGACCTAAATCGAATTTTGGACTTAATTTATGTTACAACTGATTTAATAGCAACTTGTGATAAAAATTTAGCACCAATTTTAAATAACAGCATGCATCATAATGCATTAACAATTAAATTTGAATTTTATGAATACGATATTACAAGTAATGATTTTTCTGATGAGTTTGACTTTTCAAACGGTAATTTTATTGAAATTAATAATGCTCTAAAAAATGTTGATTGGTCTTCAATGATTAATTTATTGGAACCTGATGACGCATACAATTTTATATGTGCGGAGTTTTCGAATGTTATAAGACAGTTTGTACCCAAAAAAAGAAAATATGCAAATTTAAGAGCCAAGCCTCCTTAAAAATAAAGCGTTTAAGAAATTTAAAAAAACGAATTCACAATCAGATCACTTGCGGTTCATACAGGCTCGAGATGAATTTGATAATTTGCATAAATCTCTCTACAACAGGATATGTTTCAAAAATTGAATCAAATTTGAAAGCAAATCCATCATATTTTTGGCAATATCTAAATTCAAAGCGGAAAACTAATGGCTTTCCTT
Organism: Dichetophora obliterata; assembly: GCA_963920525.1. Lineage (NCBI taxonomy): Eukaryota > Metazoa > Arthropoda > Insecta > Diptera > Sciomyzidae > Dichetophora > Dichetophora obliterata. Next base: position 232,388,811 of record OY986437.1, on the reverse strand, counting down.
CTAGTATGGAATTGGATGGGGTTAAGTCCAACAATTCACTAGAGTCCTGCAATCTTTTTGCTGATTTCTTTCAGAAAGTGTACGAAACATACGATAATTCCACCAATTATGAGAATACTCTAAATTTTATCCCCCCAAATCTGTCTAACCTTAGCAGCATTGAAGTCTCAACTGAAGATGTTTCCATAGCTATTTCCAGCCTTAAATCAAGTTTTAAGTTTGAACGCGGTGATTTTCCACCCAAGTTCTTTAAACTATGTATAGAAAGTATTACTGAGCCCATTTCTATCCTATATAATATCTGTTTGAAAACTGGTATTTTCTTAAACTCATGGAAAATATGTTTCATTGTTCCAATTTTTAAATCTGGGGATCGCAGAAACATAAATAATTACAGAGCCATTGTAAAACAAAACACCTTTGCAAAACTTTTTGATCACATTCTGAAAAACAAGTTATTATACCACGTGAAAAATGCAATAAGTGATTGCCAACATGGTTTTATGCCCGGTAGATCGACGTGTTCAAGTTTGGCACTTATCTCAAGAAAAATAGTTGACGCTTTAGAGTGTCGAAATCAATTAGATGTAGTTTATACCGATTTTGCAAAAGCTTTCGATAAAGTTGACCACAACATCTTACTGTATAAGTTAAGGAAATTTGGTTTATCGGACGGATTAATAGAATTTTTTAGCAGTTTCTTAAAAGATAGAAAACTCCTTATTAAAATTGGCAAAGTTTATTCTGAAACCCAAATAACAGCTTCTTCCGGTATTCCGCAAGGGACCCACTGTGGTCCTCTATTGTTTTTAGTTTTTATCAATGATTTACCTCAGTATTTCGAGTTTTCTAAATGCTTAATGTTTGCAGATGACGTTAAACTTTTTCTAAAGATTTCGCACCATTCTTATAGTCAAAAGCTTCAAAATGATTTAATGCGCTTCCACAATTGGTGTGCTACAAACAATTTAAATTTAAATGTAAATAAGTGTTGTGTGGTTACTTATAGCAAAGCTTTGAACACAATTTCATATAATTATTCAATAAATAGTATTATTTTAACACGTAAACAACAGATAAAAGATTTGGGTGTTATATTCGATTCGAACTTCTGTTTTAATTCTCATTACGACTATATTGTTGCAAAATCTAACAAAATGGTTGGGTTCATTAAGCGGAATTCCCAAAATTTTAGGGATCCGCACACAATAAAAGCACTTTATGTGTCACTTGTACGTAGTACAATTGAGTACTGTTCAATTATTTGGAATCCTTTTTATGTCCAACATTCAAATCGTATAGAACGAGTGCAAAGGATTATTACAAGATATGCTCTCAAAAAATTACAATGGCCCGATGGTCTTCCGTCTTATGATATTCGACGTAAACTTCTTGGTTTACAATCTTTAAAAGATAGAAGACTATCCTCTTCACTTTTATTTGTTTACCATATTTTAGTCGGCAAAATTACATCTGCTGAATTATCAAATTGTTTTATTTTGTATGAACCTCAAAGGAATCTGAGAAATACTAGATTATTAGAAGTGAGAATTCATAGAACAAATTATGCATTGAACGAACCTGTTAACAGGTGTATTAATTTATGTAACAGCTATGCTCATGCTTTAGATTTCAATTTAACAGAAAATAACTTTAAACTTAATTTATTTATGTTATTTAACTAGTACTCTATCTGTAATAATTAAGATGAATTGTATAGTCGGTAAGATTTAAAATATCAGTAGACTGAATAAATAAATAAATAAATTATTGAAAGTGAAATTGGTTCTCGGATAAAGTTTCGTGCACTTGTAGATGAATGGCGAGTCTTAAATGTAAGATTTTAAGTTTAAATCCTTTACGGAATGACGTTTACTTAATTTTCCATTGTGTGTTAAGCATTTGGAACCAATTGCGCAATGTTGTTGTACACATGTTTCGGATAGCGCCCTAAAAATATCAGATCATCTAGTAATAGCTTGACGAGGTCCGACTCTTCGGAAATTTCTTCTACACCTACCAACAGTGGACACATATTCGTAACATTAATTGTTGAAATAAATTAAAAATTATCCTTCGAATTTAATTATTATATATCAGATACTTAATTTAAAATTTAGAAAAAACCTATTGAAGTTCAGAAAAGACTAACTGAAATTCAGAATAAATCAAGTTGTATTAAAAAAACTTAAAGTCATTTTGAAAAAATGTGCTCAATATTGTACAAAGTTTTATGTGAAACAAATAACTTTATTATTCATCTACAGTTATATGTGCTATAGCTGCAATTTGATTTATTTTAACTGCATTACAACGAAACTCTCCACTAAGCCCTTTTGGTGTTATTTTTCCTGAATCGCAACTGCCGCGGGCATCACTTGCACACGCACAACACAGCACTTCCCCTCACCCATGGAATGGCAGGAATAATTCAACTTTCACAGACGCACACTCACATCCACTCCCATTGTCAATGTTGCCCTACCGTTTGACTTGAACATCGTGTGTTTGAGTGCATTTAGCATTTTAATGAAATACAACCCTTTTGAAGAGTTTTTCGTCTTCTTCTTCTTCTTCTGTGCTCAAGCTGAGTTTCGACTGCATTTTAGCTCTACAACTCACACCCATTTCTTGATTCGTCGCCCAGTTTTCACTTTAATACTTATCATATTTTTTTATGCTCTTCTACTAACGCATATTGCCATTGCATTTGGATTTGTTTTCACCCAACAGCGGTATAATCTTTAGTTTGTTTGTTGCCATGGCTTTAATCAGTCAGTCTGTCTGACTATTTGGCATCACCAGGGACCAACGTCATGAGCATCATTCATCCCTTTGCTGGCCTTATTGCCTGGCCTGGCGGTGCACTTTGATTATCCTTTGCTCAGTGTTGCTCGAGGGTGCATTAAACAATATTTGCATTTGCAATTAAATTGTTGTGGACTTGCATTTCACCGGCAATGTTGGTGGTAGGTGAATTTCCTGCAATTTTCTAATTTTAATTATTAATTAACTCGCATCTCGTCGTTTGTTTTGGGTTCTGTACAGCAAGATTATATGGACTTAACTCTTTTTGATTTCGAATACTTGTAAAATTTATTGATAACTTATACAAAATGTTGCTTGCACCCTAACTCTAGTGTGTTGCCAAATAGGGCTCGGGTTGTTCTAAAGATAAATAATATTTCTTATACAAAGAGGGGAATGTACTCGTGTTTTGTTGATATTTATAGAATATTTATTGGTTTACGAAAACCATAGAAGTAAACAGAGATGGGTCTTTTAATTATTCATATACAGCGTAGTGTTTCTTCAATCTTCCCTTTGGAAAGTATATTCTCCTTTCCTTTATTAAGAAATTTAGTTTCTCGTAGAACCTGCGGTAGCGCGTACGTCGTTTGAGCAGTCAGTGTCTTTTTGAATTTTCCGCCTAGTAACTTAAAATGCAATACCCTGTTAAAAGACTACTGTCAAATTTTAAGCAAACTGCGTAATTTATTTTGATATTGAAATCAGACAATCTCGTGAATTTCGACAAAAATGGAAAAAGTGAATTTCGTGTGCTCATGGAGCATTACTTTTTCCTGAAAAAACCATCACCGAATCCAAGGAAAGGCTTGATAAATACTATAGGAACTCTGCACAATCAATTTCAGTGACTTATAAGTGGTTTACTGAATTCCGTTGTGGTCGAACCGGGTCCTTCCCGGTCGTTCAGGTCGCCCAAAAGAGGTTTTGACGTCAAAAATCTTTGATCTTGTATCTTATTGTACAAACTAATATCACATAAATTTGAAATAAATATGAAATAAAGTCCATGTAATGATATTGAACGTTGGGAGAATGAAAGTGCGTAAAGTAGCAGAGGCTGGAGGCATCTCAACCAAGCGGTTACATCCAGGGACCGAAAATAACTGTTACTTTACAATTTTCAGATGATTAAGGCATAACGAAAAAGTTGCCGGAGGACTATTTTAAATATACCATTATATTTATATTAAACGCCTTTTAAATTTTTGGCTGTTACTAAAAAAATTAAAGTTAACTGTTATTTTTTTATTTTTATTTTTTTGGTCAAAAATAACTGTTACTTTTGACTTTTATTTTTTAGGTCAAAAATAACAATTATTCTGTGCCTTTTATTTTTTAAAAATAAAATATCAGGCAATTTGGAAGTTGGAAAAACACTCTAAACACACATGCTTAAAAGCGTCTTTCCCGCAACTCTTTTTCCATATTAAAATAAGCTAACAATGTTCGCTTCGAACTTCGCTATGACTAAGGCGTCGTAAAATTTGTGCAATTTTTGCTCACTGAATAAATATTTTCTAAATTTTCTATGAGCGTGTTATTTGTGTGACTGCGCTATTGCGTTATTTTTTTCAAAACAAGTGAATCAGCGCAGTAAAGCATTTAAGTGCTTCAACTCAATAGCGCAACGCAGCGTAGCGTTATCCGTGTCTACTTCGAACTGCTATCCTATTCAGCATATTCTCCAGATATAACCCCCGCGACTATTTCTTATTTTCAAACCTGAAAAATTGACTCCGCAACAACTATTTGTTTATATGGAAGCAAATGGTGACTAGTAAGGCTTCCAGTTCCGGGATCATGGATCTCGAACTTTTTCCAGTCCAGACAGTCCCAGGATTTTAAAGCCTAAAATCCTACTATTTTCGGGATCCTGGGATTGCCTTCAAATTGCAAAAATACAACACTTTAATTTGACATTCGAGAAAAAGCTTTTATAAAAATTTAAATTTACCTCAAATGTTCGAAAATGAAATAAAATATGAATGTTATTAGTTATACTATAGATAAAATATTAAATATATATATTCTCGTCCTTTAAAAAAAATATCCTAACTTTTAAGCCATGCACACGAATTTTTTTTTCAAATTCCTGGATTCTTAATTATCAATCTTGAAATCCCGCAGTTGTTTTTGAGTCACGATATTGGAAGCCCTAGTTACTGTTGATGAAAAATGAGTCAGTTACGACAACGTCAAGCAAAAACGTTGTGGTCGAATTGCTGCAAGGCCAGCAAAATTTTTGATGCAAATGTGACATGCTTTCTTGGAACACTGCTTCCAGAAGACATTCTATAGATCAAACTGTGCTTCTTCTTAGCCTTATAAATAAGTTCTTTCAAGAGGCATTCTTATAACCTACTTAAGACCTTCAAAGGGCATATAAATTCAATTAAATTAAAAAAATTATATATAATTAAAATATATGTTTTAGATATTATCCGTGGGTTTTTTACACCCCCAATTAAACCCAACCACTTACTACTTCCAACACAAAAATGCATTGAAAATCGGGAAAAAGGATATTTTACGTGCAATTTTTTTTAAACCCCCAACAAAACCCAAACAATTCTCCTTTCCAACACTAAAATCGCGAGAATGTCGGGAAAAGGGATATTTTCCCACGGATCTTTTTAACCCCTAAATTACAAAAGCCATTCCATTCCATGGAATGCCTTCTTAAAAATCTTCTGGAAAACACCTACTAGAATCATTACATTGAAGGGCTCAAAGAAATCTATTGAAAAAATTCTGTAAGGACTTCTAGAGAACACTAAGGAAAGCATTCCTCCCAAAGTCATGCATATGTTAAAAGAATGTCATCTGGGTATGAAAGTGGAAGAAATGGAATTCAAGACTCTCCCTTCCACTTTAGCTTCTTTTGGAAGTACTTTTTTTGCTGGGAACCGGCGCAAACGATGGCCAAGCCTGGCTTGACGGTCAACAAGCTTTTTCTGTGTGTTTTGGGTTGGATTGCCACGGAATCATCTGCTATGAACTGCTCCCCTGCGGCCAAACTCTTAATTTGTACCTGTGCTGCAAACAATTGGACCATCTGAAGCAAGCAATCGCCCAAAAGCGTCCAATACCCAGCAATACCCAGCTTTGGTCACTACCCAGCAAAAAAAGTGCTTCCAAAGAAATTAAAGTGGAAGGGAAAGTCTTGAATTCCATCCATTCTTATAACATATGCATGTCATTGGGAGGAATGCTTTCCTTAGTATTCTCTAGAAGTGCTTCCAGAATTCTTTCAATGGAAGATTTCCTTGAGCCCTTCAATGAAAGGATTCCATTAGGTGTTTTCCAGGAGAACTTTCAAAAGGCATTCCATGGAATGAAATGGTTTTTAAGGGCAGGGGAGCTTAAAAAATCCCACAGAAAATACCCCTTTTCCCGATTTTCTTGCGATTTTGGTGTTGGAAATGAGAAGTGGTTGGGTTTTATTGGGAGTTGAAAAAACCCTACGGAAAATATCTCAAACATACATTATAATTATATGTATTTTTTTCTTTAATTGAATTTAAATGCTACACAGTACAAAATATGTGCATAAATTTTATACCATTTTGTTTACATATAAATCCAAACCAAAATTGTTTTAAAAGTTATACTACCATCAAATCTTATAAATTCTTCCAGACCATTTTTCTCGTCAGACCAATCGAAACCACTATATTTTTAAATTTCCCGATTTCGGTGAATTTTTTTCTTTCGAACCAGAATATATTTTGATTAACACATGATATCCATATGAAATTTTTTAATTATATTTGTTTTATTATTTTTATAATTGGTATAAAATTTATAAATTATTTGGAATAAAAAAAGTTTATACCACACAAATGTTATAAAAAAGATAAAATTTACCCTCAAATTTTTTACTGTGTATTTGAATGAATTCCAGAAGTAGTTTCTGTGAATGCCTTTTGAAAGCATTCAAAAGATAAGGCCCTTGATAAGAGTAAGAAGAAGCACAATTGGATCCATAGAATGTCTTCTGGAAGCAGTGTCCGTAAGAATGCATGTCACATTTGATTCAAACATTTTGCTGGGTAGGAGAGGAATTGTATTACATCAGGGCAAAGCCAGGCCGCACTCATCGATAGTGACTCGCCAGAAGCTTGGTTGAGAGATTCTGTTGCATACACCTTATAGTTCGGATCTGGCGCCAAGTGATTATCACCTCAAGAGAAGCTTGTGAAAATCGACTCTCCCAGTTTTTAGCCAATAGAAACGAAAGTTTTGACGTAGAATTACGTTTTACAGCGCGGTTTGTATGGGGGTCATTTTCACAAATTTTTTCAAAGTGATATTTGACACTTTGGTGTATACCTACAGCCTTTAATATTCATCGTACAAAGAAAAAAAAATGCCAAAATATCAGTTTTAGTGGGAATAAATCGAATATCTAATAAAATAGCAAAATCTAAGAAGATGAAAAATTCATATATTCGTATGAGAAATGCACAAGCTACTTAGCTGCAGTAGCTGCTTATGCTGTTTTTAAGGTTGTTGTTGTTGTTGTGTGTGTTCGTTTGGTTTATAATCACGTCGTTCCTTGTTGTGCTGCTTTTGTTGTTGTTGTTGTTTTTTATTAAGACCCAGTAGTTCGCGGCATCATTGACGAACTTTTCGTGATGATTTCTTAAAGGAAGTTTCTGCATGAGCTTAAAAAAAATGACTTAAAAAAAATCATACAAAATATAATGCAAAGTAGCGGTTGTCAGCGCCTAACTTTTTCCACTCTATTACAACAACTTCAAGATATTCATGATTGTTGTAATTCGCCGAATCTTTCAGAGGCTAAATTGTAGAGTTCGCAAACTATCGATGACACTATCGATACTATCTATAATTTCACACTTTCGTGACTATCGATAGTTTTGGACTGACGATGGTTTTCGATAATATTTAAATATTCATTGACACCACGTCATTGCCATTGCTGTCGAATTCTTGTGGTTTTGACAATTTAGTATTTTTTTTTTCTGTTTTGTAGAGTGAAAGCTCAGGTAATGTTTCTTATAAATGTATGAGCATTGTGTTGATTTGGAAGATGGGTGATAGTTAGTTAGAGGTTGAAAAGGTGGAGTAGTTTCGGTGCAGATTTGTTTTAAATTTGACGGGAAACACGCTCGTAGGGAGATTATTCCACAACTTTACCGTACGACTAAAGAACGAATTATCACTACAACGTGAGGTCCTGTGTGGCATCAAGGCAATGGAAAAGGAGTGGGCTTGAACAGCTGCCCAAGTGGACCTGGAAAATATACGGTGTGGTGGCGTCAAGCCACGACGTTGAATTCGGTCCAGAAGCACGTTTCGATTTTAATTCCTTGACGAATTTTCTTTATATTTGTGTCTACTTTTCGTTAACGAGATTTCCTCAATATTTCGATATTGGTTCGTGCATGATAAATCCCGACGTTTCTGCATTGTGTCTTGCACGAATTTGGAACATTTATATAAAATTTTCGTCAATGAAATGTATGGCCAAATCAGCATGTTTTTTGACAAATGAACAAAAACTACAAATTCATCACCAAAAATATCAAACGAAAGCTTTTTATAAAACAAAACAAATTTTTACATGAATTTAATTGTGAGCTTTTTAGATCAGGTAAGTTTGAAGAAGGACAACAACAACAAGTTTGTTTTTGAATAATTTTTATTTAGAAGATGAAATACTTTAAAATAGTTTTGAAAAATATAATTATAAAAAAAAAACTGGAATTTTTCTCTATTACTGTATAAAAAGGAATTCTACGTCTATACTTACGATACTATCGAAACTGTTTCTTTTTATGAGAGAGGCATTACCTTCAAAATGGCAACAAGTTATCGAACAAAACAGTGCATATTTGAACGAAAGCGGATCATGCTATGGTGTATAAAGACTTCAATTTCATGAAGATATAATGTTTTTTTTTTAACTACACTAATATTTCTGGTTGAGCAAACTTTGTCAATAACTCTCTGAACTCTTGTCAAAAAAGCTAATCTATTAGAGTTTTTAACGACAAAAAAAAAATCAAATTAAATCAATTCCCAAAACAGTTAAACTCAAGCATTAATCCCAGATAAAACTTAAAATCAAAAGACTACGAAAAAAATTATTTGTCAGCTTTAGAATCTACTTTATTACTATACAAGATACTGACTGACGTATGCTCTTTCAGCCTACCAGTCAAGCATGAAAATATTGCTGAAGTGAGAGCGGGGAAAGGAGAGACAGAAAAATAAAGGGGGAGGTACACATCAGGAAGCTGTCAGTAAATTGGGAACAAATTGGAAAAATGTATGAAATTCTATTTCAAAGCATGAATGGAAAATTGAATTGCGTGCAAATGTCGAACGCATTTATAAATCTAGCGTAGCGAGCGGGGAAGGGGAAAACGAGAAACAACGACCCACCCTGCTACGGCTAATCATAACAAACACAAACACGTGAAAAGCATTTAAGAACAAGCGAGCTGTCAGAATCGCCCTTCGATTTGGGGTGACAACATTGGTTGTACATAGCATAGTTTTGTCAAATAAGTGGCACATCTTGGTTTTTTTTTGTATTCCCGTTTTTTTGATCATATTGTAAAAAATAAATTGTAACATTTGTCTTCATTGTTTGATGGATTAAAGCTGAATGCGCGTCACAGCAATGATATAAATGTAAATTTGTTAAAGAAAGTAGTATTGTTCGGGCAATTTGATAGTTACTAATTTCGATATTACGCTTATTCCACATCAAAGCGATAGACAATGAAGTGTAGGAAATTGGTGTGGAGTTAAGAAATTTTTAAAAAATGAACGGAAAATCAGTTAGACTCTTCAGTTAGACTGGCATCGAAAAGAATAATTTGTGTATGATTTTTCGAAAGAGTAGGATTGTCAATTTAAATATTGACAGTAGTAAAGTGGGAAGGAGTAAGAGAGAGAGAAAAAGAAAAAGAGAGAGAATATAAGATGTAACGGCTCGATAGAAGAGAGTATTCAAAATTTGAAAACTTGTTCTTCTTCACATTGTGAATTGAAATGCTTGTCACAATCAGCTGTTTTACAAAATCAAGATCAGGGTGTCGTGCAGTATTTTGTTTGCTTACTTAATGCCTTAGTTCAATACAATATGGGTTGCCGTGTATACTTTTTGTGTTTAAATATAAATAGGGGTATTCACGACTCAGTGCACTTGCCAGTGCAGTTGAGGACTTGTGCAGTTAGGTTATTATGAACACCACAATCACTTTTTGAAAACTGTCAAACGTTCACAACTGCTGAAGTCCTAAAGCTTAAGGCAATAGTAGAAAAGCATTTGTGCAAATTTTGGACGTACGCGTATTTTTTTTTTTTTTGTTAAGTGCACAAGCCTTTAACTGCAATGGCAAGTGCACTGAATCGTGAATACCCCTAATATTTATATATATTGCAATGGAAATTAATTTTTGATGGTTAATTTTCCATTTCTCATTAAAAAAATTATTGAGGGTTTGAAAATTGACGAAAAAGCTTTGAAAATTGCCGGAAAGCTTAGGGTTTTCTTTATTACTATATGAAATCGTTCGTGGGGGTCCGTTAAGATCTCAGAAACGGTAGCACCTAAGGGCATCAAATTTACAACATTTGTTGTCAAGGCTCATATCTCGAATAAAAAACAAATTGCCACACCCCCTATTACCGCCCACAAATTAATAAAAATGCTATATTTCAGACAAATTCGGTTTTATTGGACTAAAATTTTGTAATTTAGTTTACAAAACTAATTAACTAACTGATTAACTAATCTTGGAAACTCAACAAAAAATGAGCGTGGTCAAACTAAACAACGCCCACTTTTAAGAAATCATTACAATTCCTGAGTTGTGCATGTTTTTATAATAAAACTGAGACCAAGGGATATATATAATAAGTTGGGGATTTGCAGAAGCAGACCACAGTGGGTCCCTTTTCGTCCCCCATTGGACAAAGGGTTCTACTGCTCGGAGTACTCGTACGTGAGCATGCTCTTCGTGTAAGCATCCTTTGTCACCTCAAGCATATCCTTATAGGTTAGTTGACCAATCTCGGCTTCGCCAATAAATGGGCGTCCCAGAGTGGTCAATCTTATGCTTGCCAGCGCTGGACACTGGCACAGAATGTGTGCTGCTGTTTCCGGCTCCTCTAGGCATAACCTACACGCATCGTCCTCGGTCAGAGTCATCTTCCCGAGATGGTACATGAAGGGACCGTGTCCTGTGACCAGTGCAGTAAGCCAGCTTAAAGTCCTTCGATTGTATCGGATAACTTTTGCTGCCTCACTACGAGACCACTTCACGGCCGCCTTTGATTGCCTGCAATTAACAGCTTCTTCCCACCTTTTACTGTGTTCCGAGTCCGTCCATTGTTTAATAAGGCCTGCCACCATATTGTCGCCTATGGCGAAACGTGGTTCTGGTCCACAGAATCAGCTTCTTCATTCTGTTCTATGCCAGAGTGTCCTCTCACCCACATAAGTGTGAGCTCATTCGTCTGGGCGCACCTATTGAGTTTTGTAAGACATTCTATGGCCAACCTGGAAGTGATGTCTGTCCGTTGCATACACCTAATCACAGACTGATTGTCGAGAGCGATGACAATTTTCTTGCCACTGATCCGGCCATCTATCAGGTGGTCCAGCGCATGCACTACGCCAAGCATTTCTGCCTGGTATACAGACACAAACCTCCCCAACCTCAGTACACAGGATAGGCTTAACTCTTTTGAGTACACGCCTGCCCCGGCCCGGCCATTCATCAGAGAGCCGTCTGTGATTATACTGATATCGCTACCAGCGATTTCTTCACAAACGGCTCCATCCGTTATAAGAGTTTTATAACATTTTTCTGTTATTTTTACTCTCTGCCTTCCGTCCATAGGCATAAACGCCTCCCTGACATCTCTCTGTACAATATCAAGGATGCGAATATGACCATGCAGGGCCGTTGCCCCATGCCACGTAGCATTTCGCGACATCCTGAGGGCTGACAACGCCGCTGTTTTCTTTATTTCTAAATCCAACGGCAGCATACCTAACAGAACCTCCATTGCGCTTGTTGGAGTGGTGCGTATTGCACCTGTTATTCCAACACACGCCAGCCGTTGGACTCTGTCCAGTCTCTTCTTAATGGTTTTCTGGCTGACTTTTGTCCACCAAATCACCGAAGCATACGTGATGACAGGTCTAACCATCATAGTGTAAACCCATTTCATAGCCTCTGGGTTTAGCCCCCATTTGAGACCACAAACGCGTCTGCACTGGAACAGAACCCTCTTGGCTCTTTGAATCCTTTCTTCTACATGCTCGTTCCAGTTCAGTTTGCTATCAAGGGTTACCCCTAGATATTTAACTTTCGTGGACATGTTGATTTCAGCTCCAAAAAGTCTGAGTGGTTCTGTCCTCAGGCCTACCCTCTTTCTAGTAAAGAGAATATTGTCTGACTTGCCTGCGTTTACGGTAAGGCGTTGTTCTCGACACCACTCCTCCACCAATCGGAGTGCTCCCTTCATGATGTCAGAGATGGTGTCAATGAACTTGCCGCGGACCACCAACGCAATGTCACCTGCATACCCTATCGTGTGTATGCCCGATTCATTCAGTCTAACCAGTAGTGAGTCCACAGTTATGTTTCACAGGGTTGGCGATAACACCAGGCCCTGGGGACATCCTCTACTTACTCTACCTCTAGTCTTTACTCTACCATTCTGCATGTTGACAGCCCTGTGTTTGAGCATAGAGACCAAGTGATGGTCCCTATATATATATAAATGTGCCATACCCCCTTTTACCGCACAAAAACTATTAAAAATGCTATATTTTAGACAAATTCAGTTCTATTGGACTAAAATTAGGTAATTTAGTTCATATGGTTACTTTCGGGATATGAATATATTCAGCCCAATTCTGAATGATTTTTCCCGGGGAATCGAAAAAGGGAGTTTTCATTTTTATGACAAAATTCAAAAACATTCTGGAAATTTTTAATGCCAATTGGTTCATCAACCGTTAATATTCATGAGTGTAAACAAAAACAAAAAAATGTGATATTATCTGCTATCTTAAAAATTAAAATTCCCTTTTCCAATTCCCCGTGAAAAATCATTCAGAATTGGGCTGAATATGAAATCTCTAATAAAATTGAAAATGTTGCTAAAATATATATAGTTTGTATTTTTTCTGACAGATAATTTGATTCCCTTTCAAATAACGTGTCAATATTTAAAATCGATTGGTTATTGGCAAAGATATAGATGTTTTTTTGAATAGATATTTTAGAAAAAAAAAATTGTAAAATCGATATATCGATAATTTCTTTCGTATATCTTATCTTCTCAATGATTACTTTAAAACTGCATTTACAAATCTTGGCGCCCGGAATCATGCCTATTGATTTCTTACAACTACATACATATATGATACAAAATAGTAGTGTAGAAGTATGCATATTTAAGTACTAAAGTATATAACTACAATAGTACTACATCTGGCAACTATGGGTGTAAGCTCAACTTTTTTGTTTGACTTGATTTTGACAGAATTGTAGGTATTGTTGACAAGGAATCAAAACAAACACAGAATCATGGCACAATTACTGACAAGGTAGTAGCGTAGACTGGCTTTTCTCTTATGAGCGGCGATGGGTAGTTGTCAAAATTAGCTGTTTATGCAATTAATCAAAGAAAAGTGAAAAAATAAGTGACGACTTAAACATAGCTAGTCAACCGCAACAAACTAAAAACATTTCAATCAACTGCGCGAATAAATTTAATGAATCAAAGATTAGTTAAAAACAAGCACATTCTTTAGCTGTTTTTGACAACTACCAGTCGCCAAAAAAACTGTCACGGCTACCTTGTCAAATAATTATACCATGACACAGAATATAAGGAGTACTTTTTAAAGTCTCTCCGTATCGAGCCTACCTGGCTATACCTTTTGTTCAAATGAAATAAAAATTCTACAGCTTTTTTCTAAAACGCTCCCGTAAATTGGTCCCCACAGATTTTAGCAAAAAATTTCTGCTACTTCAGGGAATTGATTTAAGCTAATGACTGGAAACCTCAGCTAAATGATTCCACCCCCATCACAAATGCGACCTTTCATGTAAAAATCTACCTTTAACTTTCTACATCCTTGTTCTACACATCAATATCACCAAATGGGACGCAAAAAAAGGGTTTCAGAACTTATGAGGGAGGCTAGTTTTTTTTTAATCGGCTTTTACACATATGCTTAAAAAATTGAAACCAAAACATATTCACGTGATTTTTTAAGTTCCTACCCAATTCATTTTTATTTGCTTTCGACAAAAAAAGTTGGCAGCTCGATTGATATGGCAACGAGAATAACTAGTGTTGCATCACAAGAAAATTGTGATAAATTACCGAAAGGTAACTTCTGTTTGCTGTCCAATCGAGCATTCAAATACGGCACGTAGGCTTCGTAGTAGCACACGGCAACTACGAACGCACAGGAGATCTCGTCCGTCCATCACAGAAGATGCTGGTGCGTGCTGCGTCTTAGTGCCATGGTAATTTATGCCTGAGACTTAACTGGATAAAAGTCTGTCATCCTGTCACAGCGAACCGCCACATGCGAGGTAACGCTTAAATCAATAACGTTGTGCAGCCAAGTGATGCGTTTTTGATGAGCATTCAGCCAGCCAGCCAGCCAGTCAGTCAGACGCCTGATATTAAGCCTGGTAAAAACGAATTTTTAAGCAAAAACAAAGACACCCTAAAAGCGGTAGTGTTCTGATTGGCATTACAAGATCCAAAAAAAAAAAAAAACAAACGGTATGTGTCCATAATTTTGTCACGTGTGTTTGTGGACATTGAAGCGTAACAGTGCGTTTTTTTTGCGTTCCTTAGAGCGTTACTTATTCGGGCTCTCAAATAGAAGAAGTGTCAACATTTTGAACAAAAACAACAACTTCTTAGTATGCAGACCATGTTTCATATTGTAATTTTAATATATGTATATATGTTTATTCTTGTAAGACAAATATTATGTTTGGGGGGTGAAATAAATCTCTTAAATAATTGGATGCATTAAGCGGTTGAGGAAGTAAAGAAGAAAAAGTTTTAACTCCATGTTATACCTTAAATTATAATTAATTGTATTCAATTACTGCTAAATCAGGTTTGATGATAATAAGGCTATTTGATAAATCAGTGACTTTTTGAATAAAAGGTATTTTCGGCAAAAAGCATTTTGTCTCAACATAGTCTGCTTTTAGATAGATGCATTTAGTCTAGGGATTTTTCAATTTTTTTATATAAATAAAAGGTAATTCAATATATAAAAATATTCTGCATTGCTAAGGGGGGGGGGGGGTTTGAACCCCCTGAACTACGGCGTAGCGAAGAGGTAATGTTAGTTTTGACAACGAAAGTTGTTGACATAAGGAATTCACACTTAACGCAAGCTTTTTATATTTCAACACCTCTTGTTGAGTTTGTTTCTCTGGTTTTTTAAAAAGAATATAATTGCAAAGTGTTTTGATGAAATCGAAATGAGTGAAAATAAAGAAATTGAAATGGAAATTTGTGCCGACGTCCTCAATTTATTCATTGAATGGGGATTGTCCACTGCAGCCATTGGAAGTTTGTGCAATTGCTCTATTAATTCACTGGACGTAATAAAAGTCATGATATTGACGAAGTGTTCCAAGCAAGGGAAATGATCGGCGAAAAAATAAAGTTTCGACACAATCTACAAAAGTGGCGCATTCAAAATAATGTAAGTATTCATTTATCCAGTTAGCAATAAGGCGGCATCACGGTGATAAATTTGCTGTAGCAATCGTTAAGAAAATTACCTTGGAAGGAGCTAGAAGCTTATTCTTTGCAATAATAAGTCCTTTTAACATTGGCGGTGCAGGCTGCTGGCTCCTTCCAATAAAGTTCTTCTTTTGGCAGTGGTGGCTGCTGCCTGTTGGTATTGAAGTTGGTGGTTGTCAGATACACAACAACTTCCAATTAGTGTAATTTAATAAAAAAAGCTACTTTGGCAGCTTAGCAGAAGTTAAGTTTATACCTCTACTAATCGAGTTTAAAATTTCGATTTATTTCAGCTCGATTTTGTGTCTTACTATGGAAGTGATAACGCAATATCGAGCTGCGTATAAGATTGGGTCAATTCTAAAAAAACACCATCGCTACAGCCTCAACTTTTTGCAAACTTCAATGTGGCAGATGTTCTCTCTAAAACTGCTCCAGGAAGATATGTTTTAAAAAACTACGTTGGTCGTGAAAAGTAGTCTTATTTTTGCACACATTTTCGTAGAGAATAGCTTTGTAAGACCAAATATATCAAATCAAAAGAATATTGTAAGCATCGATTTGAGAAATCTTACATATTATCAACATTTAAGTACAAATTATACTGAAGGACTCGAAGTCGATAGTTTGTCTTTTAAAGGCATAAGTTATAAAATAAGTAATTTTGTAGAAGTAAGTACAAACATATTAATTTTTGAAAATATTTTGTAAGTCAACAGACGAAATTTTTATTATCGATCAAGAAACAAAAACGGAATTTTTGGAAAAGTTTCAATCCCATAAAATTTTGGATATGTGTCAGTGTTATTTTTTAAAGCGAATTGTAGATTTTTCATTGCCAATAAAACAACAAACATTAAATGATATGCAACAAATTTTACATGTGAGTGGGTTAGTAAAAAAGTGTGAATGTATTGCAACTTGAAAGACAAGAATAAAACGTGAAACCCCCAAGTAACGTTTGTTAATTCATTGCTTGTGATAATCAAATTTTTAAATAAAAAATTAAAAACCAAAACAAAAAATAATGGGCAATAATATATTGCTCAAGATTATGATCAGATTATGCTCAAGACCTACGTTTTTATCGCCGACTCCGAACCGCTCATGTTCTCAAGAAGCTTTACTCGGCAATTTTTACTCTCTGAGGTTTGCCATCGTCTGCAGAGAGGTGACGACCGAACAGAAAAATTAATTCAATCGAAAAAATTTTCTGTCTGAGCTGGAATTGAACCCGGGCTACCGCGGTTCTTTAGCTTAGGGGCCATGCACTCTACCCACTAGGCTACGGGCGCCTCTAAAGTCAAAGCTACTTACCCTACACTATTATTCGCCTATTATTATTAAAAATTTATATTTATTATTATCACTATTTATTATTATTAATAACCACGTTCGTTAAACATATCATTGGTCTATTTAAAATACCAACTTTTAGTTTTTAGAGATTTCATGTAAAACAACAAAAAATATAAAAGCTGCTCGGTAAAGTGTGGTATTGATACCACGGGTTTTTTTAACTAAACTGAAAACGCAATTGTGAATACCCTTAATGTGTTTTATTTTTGTTACTTTATAAATGAATTAATTTAAATTTTTTACGTTTTGAATTATTTACTTATTAAAGTTTTCAATCCCGAACTAGTCCCGGGATTTCGGGATTGAGATTTTTAATCCCTATAATCCCGGGATCGAGAAAAGCTTCATGGATTGGACTCCCTAGTAGGCATGCCTTAAGAATGGAGGAAGAGGTGGAGTGGTATCGCATCTCCTCTTTTCATGCCTCGCTCTATCCCACAGAACTCACTATCCCACAGGACATAAACATTTAAGCAGATTTATTCTTTTTTATGATCTCAGGGATCTTGAGGATGTAGACGTTAGGCGTCTACTAATATTCATTGTTAGTACTTGCTGGTTCCATTACAGCGCCTAGGAGAGATGGAATGGCGGAGTAGATCTTTACGGGATCACAACGGACCAATTATCTGGGCTATGTGGGCCGGTCTTCGACCGTCCGCCATCTTAATCTACCCTTAGTCTAATACGATCAGTGTTATGTTTCAAATATAGGATTTTTATTGATTTAGGGGGGCTAAGAGTGGGTATGGTAAATTTTGGGAACGGTATTTTAGCGCAGAAAAGGCAGCCGTTTAAAGTAGGCGTGGCAACATTTAATTATATAGTGACCGCTTCTTGGACCCATATCACCTACATACCAAGTTTAACTATTAAACCATGCACAACTTAAGAACTGTAACGATATCTGAAAAGTGGGCATAAATATATTGCGACCATGCCCATTTCTAATAAAGTTGACGACATAGCAACACGACTCAAACTACCAAATATTAGTCTAATATGACTAAAACCATCTAAATATGGCATTTTTCCTAATTTGTGGGTGTCGTGTCATGAAAACAAAGATTTTCCCCTAACAAAAAACACTCAAAGCGCCTAACATAACGCCTCCACGAGGCATAGCACATGACATGGTGTATATTATGCCCTGCGATATATGCCATGATATATTTCATGGCTTCTATCTCATGGCATGAGCTGTATTGCATACCTGAATTTCAATGGAAATGAAATATTTCCACTAACATCCCGCCAGTATCAAAAGTATCAATTGGCCCATTCATGCTAGCAACTTCAATAGTTCTATACGCACTAGCTACTTTTTTGACCCAAGGTAATGCATAAAAGGGTCAGTTCAATCAACTTCCATCTCGATTGTTTCTTGTTTATTTTTTTAACGTCTGGACTGACTCATAAAATATATCTGTGGTCAAAAGCACTAAGCGCTTAAGTCAAAAATTGCTGTTTCGAGTAATCTCGTGTTAAAGTTTTCAATCGCCATATGAATTGTATGAAAGAGTCTTTTGTTTTTGTGTCATAACTTTGGCTAGGGTCATGCTAGAAGCTCCAGATTTTGTGTGCTTATAAAGCTATATGCTTGAAACACATCTGCATCAATAACTCAGTTTTGCCTTAAGTCGACTTAAGCGCTTAGTGCTTTTGACCACAGATATTCTGACGAGCTCATACTTCGAAGTGACTTATTCGAGAAAACATGACATATAAAGCTTTTCAGTTTCGTTGAGCAACATAAATAAAATATCGTTACGAAAAGGTATAAATATATTGAATAATGATTATCAGTCACTCTGCTTTGTTTTTTTTTTGTTGTGTCAATATCAACTAGCGAAAAAGCTAGCTCTTCATGTCTAGTGAAATAGCTAGGGAATAGGTGTGTAAAAAGTAGCAATTGATCCCTTCCTATGACATGCTCGTGTAAAATTCGCCAGTTGAATACAAAGAAGGTAGATTGAAGTGGAACTGGTACTGGCTAACAAGGGGCTAGTGAAATCACTAGTTTTGTACTAGTGTCATTAACTGCAGGGATGCTATGGCAAAGAATGCCCACCAAACAAATACTGTGACATATTTTGACAGTTGATGCTTATGCCTTGATGTATATGATGGCATGTGATATGCCTCGTGGTAACGTTATGTTAGGCGCGTTAATTTTTTTTGGCAGAGTAAAGCTTTGTTTGCACGACACGACACACCGAAAAAATATTTAAAAAAAAAGTTTTTTCGTGAGTTAAAAGAGTTTTTGAGAAGTTAAAAATGTTTCGTCGCAGTAAAACTCATAACGAATTGCATCAATATTTTTTTTTTGTTAATAAAAAGCTGTTTCTGCTGGAAACAATTAATGATTAAAGCTTGAATTAAATATAAATCAGTTTTAAATTAATTCTGCATCTTCTTCGAACATCTACGAAGATAAAATTTTGCATTTTAAAGCTGAAACGGAGTTGTGTTTAGCACGAAACAGAGTCTCCTCGAGCAAATATTTCCATTTGTTCATTTAAGAAAGTACTCAAATATTTTAACAAGCAAATCAAGTGTGCTGTAAGAAATAAATGTTGCACAATGATAAAAAAGGGTAGTTTTTGTTATAACGAGTTATATGTATTCGTATATCTTTGTTGAAGTTATTTCTTACACCAAAAAAAAAGCGGAGTAAATAAAGCCATATTTGGAGTCAATTTAACTCTTTTCGTGCATTGTATTTTGCCAAAGCTGTAAAAACTATATTTACCTCCGTTTGTGTGTTCAATTTACTTCAAAAATTGGATTTGTTTGAAAAGTCGTACTGACTCCGTTTGGAGTTGTTTGAAGAATGAGAAATTGAGAATTTTTAAATTTTGAGTTCACTCAAAAAAAACTAGAATCAACTCATTTAAATGTAGCATGAAGATTTAAAAATAAACAAACTCACCCACAAAAGAGTCAAATAAAGAACCCTTAATTTCTTTTGTGTTTAATTATTTTTATTTATTTCTTATTCCAATTGAATACAAAGGAAATTAAAGTCATATTTAACGCCGAAAACAGAATCTCTTCTCCATACTCACAGAGCAGCTTGCTTATCCACGATTTGCCAATTTTGAATCTCCATAATTTCTTATACAGCAAAACTTTTTTTACTTTTGAGCTTAAATTGCGCTCAACTTTCAAAATTTGTTTCAAAGGTGTTTCATTTATTTGATTTTAAGGGAAATTTTTTTAAAAAGGGATTTTTGTGTATAACATATTTGAAAAAAGAGATAAATATTTGCATTGACTTTACAATTGATTGCTGTTTTGTTCGTTGAATGAGGGAAAAGATATTTTTTAAGCATTTGTCAAAGTGAAGTATATAAGTTGATGCTAGAATTATTAAATTTGGTACAAAGATAGGTAGAATATTTTGAAGGCGATTTGTGTTAAGTGAGCATGGTTGCCTATATGTCGTGATACATACATTAAAAATTTGTTTATTATTGTTTAATGCAGTTTCGTTAATAAAATATGGTAATATGTGACTTTAGTATGTTCCAAAAACTCATAAATTCCGTTTAAAAAAATGTATGTTTCTTGACTTTTATTAAAACAACAGTTGTATACCAAATTTAATAAAATTGTTTAGTTTCCCAAAATTTTCTATAAAAAATACACCGCAGGTTAAAAAAAATTACGGTATAGTGTGTATACAGTACAGAAGGTAAGCTTCTTAATATAAAGAATAAAATAGATTCTTGTAAAAAAACAGAGAGTAAGAAAGATATAGCATCTCAAACGAAATACAAAACAAAATTTTCATAAAAGATATTCTGTTTATTTAATATTTTCATGTCATTGGTTGGTGCTTCATTTAGTAATACTGGTCTTAATGGTTTGCGATGTATGCGGAATATGTCCGTGATTTGATATTTACGAGATGACGAGAAAAATTCACATATGGGGATCTATTATGGGAGTCCCCATAAAAAAAAAACAAAAAATTAAAAAAATAGCTTTTATAATTCATATCAAAACATCTACAACCCCTAAGGGGATCAATATATGAGCTGGTCCTATTAATTTTTTCCCTTAAAATTTCTTTTGAACTCACCTTTTCTCTATCTGCCAACCTTTTGGAGGTCCCGATACAAAAGACACAAAAAATAGAAAAAACTGTCTATTATAGTTCATATCAAAAAATCAATAACCCCTAGAGAGGTCAAATGTATGAGCTGGTCCTATTGTTTTTTTTTATTTAGCATTTCTTCTATACACACATACACTCTATCTGCCACCCTTCTAGGGGTCCCCATACAAAAAAAATATCAAGCTTGTGTACACAATTTTTCGTGACGAGTTTAAAAAAAACTTTCGTGACGAGACTCGAAAAATTTTACCCTCTATATCAAATAACCGCATAAGAAGTTTCACTTCCATAAAGATATACGAAAACATATAACTCGCAATAGTAAAAACGGCCCTTTTTTATCATTATGCAACATTTAATTCTTACAGCTCACTTGATTTGCTTGTTAAAATATTTGAGTATTTTCTCTTCATTCAAAGTAAAACGAACAAACCAAAATATTTGCTCGAGCAGACTCTGTTTCGTGCTAAAAATAACTCCGTTTCAGCTTTAAAATAAAAAGTCGTTCTTCATAGATGGTTGCAATAAGTTTTAATGGAGTTAACATGAGAAATGTTTGGAGAAGATGCAGAGTTAATTTGAAACTGCTTTTAATTTAGTCCAAGCTTTGAAAATGAGTTGTATCAAGCAAAAAAAGTTTTATATTAACAAAAAAAATATTGATTCAATTCATTTTGTGTTTTACGGCGACAAAACGTTTTTAACTTCTAAAAAACTCTTTTGACTCATGAAAAAACTTGGGTTAACTCTGTAAATTTTTTTCGGTGTATGCGGCGATTTGATAATGAAAGTAAAAATGTTCGAGTCTCGTCACGAACTTTTTTTTTGTTTGGGAGATGAATCGTTACGTTTTTTTATACACGAGCAATGATATTTTATGTTTTTTCTATGAGGTGTTTTATTTTGAATTTTTTGTTGAAAAATAAATTGAAAAATGAATGAGGTTGAAAACTAAAAAGAAATTACGAGTTCTTAATATGACTCTTTTGTGTATTGGTTTGTATTATTTTAAAACTGAGTGCTACATTCTAATAAAATGATTCAATTTTTTTTTTAGTAAAATCCAAATTTAGAAGTTCTCAATATAAGACCGAAAACCTTATTATAACTCAAAACGGAGTCAGCACGACTTCTCAGACAACCTAATTTTTCGGAGTATTTTAAGCGCACAATCAGAGTTAATTAAAGTTTTTACCGCTTTGGCAAAATACACGAAAAGAGTTAATGTGATCCCGAAAATGGCTTTATTTACTTTTTTTTTTGGGTGCACCCAAAAATTAGAAAAAATGCCATATTTAGATGGTTTTAGTCATATAAGACTAAAATTTGATAGTTTAGTTCGTGTTGCTATGTTGGTAGCTGTACTAGAAATGGGCGCGGTTACAATAAATTTACGCCCACTTTTCACATGTAAAGAAGTTTTCACTTCAAAATATGAAAAAAGTAGTAATGAAAAAAGTCTAGGGTCTTTTCATATTTCACTTCAAAATATGAAAAGACCCTAGAGAAGTAAAATTTATGAGCTGGTCCCATAAGTTTTTCATCGGCCATATTTCTAACGAAGACCACGCTTCTGTGGGTAGGCGACCACATCATTTCAAGTAGTATATAAATTCTAAAATCAAAATACGGAATTATAATGCCCTTTATCATACCTGCGACTTGGCCTAATGCTTAGTTTGTTTTCACTATAACACCTTGCAATTATTCACAACACTTAAAATCTATTTTCAATTATTTTGAAATATTTTAAGAATCGAAGAGTGAAAAAAAAGTAAATGGTCCTTTACAGTGTTGCCGTTTTTACTTCAATTAAATGTTTCACTTCTTTTTCGAGGCTCACACTTCGACACTTCCTCTTTAGCATGAACACTTCTACTTGGTACGTAGTGCAATTTCTTTTTGAAAAGGCCAATTACGGTTACTATTTACTGTCCAAATTGGCAGCATTTGTACTAAATTGTGATGTATATTGTTTCGTTTTATTTTATTTTTTTTTTTAAATAATGATGTGCCATAGAAACCAATTTTTATGTTTGCCATATTCGTCGCTTCGCTCTCTTTTTGAAGAAATTTTATTTCACTTCGCTTCACTTCACTTTTTTTAAAATGTCACTTCGCTCAAAAATTTTGAGATGAATTTTGAATGCTTGAGATGAATTTTTTTTCCAATTGGTAAATAATTATGAAAACGTCATTGTGTTTCACTAAAAAAACAACGTTAAAGTATTTAAAAAGTGATGATAAAATAAAAGAGTCATATTATAACTGCATCTTAAGTGCCCTTTATGATGGTTATATCTACAATCAGTCAATTTGAACACTCCGTATTTCGTCAACGCACAGCTACTTAGAAGAGAGTATAATGTCCGCATCTCTAATTAACTAAAACATTAAAGGCATTTAAATTAATTTACTAAATGACAATAAATTTCGATAAACACACATGAAAATAATTGCCACCACTCAAATTACAAATTACACTTGACCACCTTCTAAACATAAAAGTTCCCTTGCACCAGCCTTTTATAATCAACATTAAGCTAATTAATACTTCCAAACAAAAAAGAAAAGAAAGAAAAAGAATACTGATTGAGAAAATAGTTTCTAGGCAATATATGTAGGTAGTTATATTGTTACATCTGGTTTTGTGTGTGTGAGTGTGTAAAATCAAATTGTTAATTACTAGTCAGTACATATCATATACATACTGAATCAAGACCATTTAAACCACCTTGTAATTTTAACATCGCCTACCTTTAAGGCAACCAACCACCCACCTCCTGCCCTATTATCATCATTGCGCCAAACACTTTAACAATATTTTGCCCAAGTGCCAAACACCACCCCTACAGCATCTGGCAGTGACAGTTGCTACTCGGCACTTCACTTCATTTTGCTCCATCTATTCCATTTACACCACTTTCGACGAACAGCAGCCGCTTTGGCAGCACTGGCAAATGTGTTAATCAAAGCGTACTTAATTGCCCGCTAAAACACTGATTGCGTAATGGTAGAAGCGTCTGTGTCTCAAAGCACACGCCGCACTCTCTTTGCCATTCAATTTCAATCTTTTGAGTTGTTATTGTAACTCCGTCTCGTTCTCTTTCTTCTTCTTCTTCTTTCATTTATTCTTTTGGTTTCTTTAAGCATTGTAACTCCCTCATGGCGTGTATGGATTGGATTCATGCTCGCGGTTTTTAGTTCGTGCAGATCAACTTCGTGTTCTTTTTTTCGTATTGTGATTTTGTTGTTTTTGTGGTGTTACTCCTTTCTTAGCATGTGGCGTCATTTATTTGCACCCACCGGAAATACTTCATAAAAACTTAATTGCCCATGTAACACTTGAGTTTTCTGTTTATTTATTTTTGTTTTTGTAATTATTATGGTTTATCGTTAAGTTTTGAATAAATGTTTGCGATGTTGCCTGGGGTAGGTGTAGAGAAAAAACCCAAAGTAGTTCAATGATGTTTCGTAAGAAATTCATTATTAATCAGAACAAGAAACGCGGATTTAAAATACTTTTCTAAAAACTTTAAAACAAATGACATGTGGCATAGAATTTCAAAGAATTTTAGTTTGTGATTTGGGAATCATAGCTCCACACATAAAAATTTCAAAGAAATATAACATACAACAAAGGTTTTAACCTTAACTGTTTAAAAGATTGGGATGTTCAGGAAGGATGGTTGAAGAGAAATGGCTACCCGATTTTCAAATCTAGGAAGACTAAACTGGTGTTAAACGCGAATGGCTAGGGTAAATCTTAAAAAAATAAGTACTACTAGTACAAATAAATGTATAAAACTTGTTCTAACCGCTATACAAGTTTACAGTGGAAATTATAAAAAATAAGTCCCGCTGAGAGGAAAAAACTATTCGTAAAAACTAAATCAATCAAATGGGATTAAGTAAAGGGAAGAATAGAATAACACAAATATTCGCATGGTGTTAAAAATTTCAAAGCATGTTTTTGAAACTCTAATCAATATAAGTTCCGGTTGCCATTTCAGTTACCGTTTTATGGCAGTGATTTTAAGGGAGGTTATTACAATAATTGATGTTATAACAAGAATATAAATAAAATTTAAAATATGACTGATACGAGCAGTATAATGAAAAAAAATGACATGCATTTAGTCAGCTTTTGTTATATTTTTTAGAGGGACAATCACTAGTTTAATGATGTTAAAAAATATTATAACTGTGAGAAATAGCAGAACGAACAATGACAACAAAGAAAAAAAAATGCAAATTTTAGTGACTTAATCCTCTGGTCTCATGACTGAAAACCAGTTTTAAAGCTCATAATTAATTGTAAAATTTAACGATGACAGTGTTTTCGGACATTGAAATTGCATAAACCATGGGAAACAATAGCGTTTATTCCAAAACTGGACATTCTTGTAGTGACCAACACATGGGTTTTTCAGGTTCCATGAGTAAAAAAAAAACCTACATTTATGCCTAGAATTAGTCAGTTTAAAAAAATATTTCACAATTCTCAGAACAATGCAAAGGTTGAGGTCAAGAAAAAACCGGTTTCGCTAAAAAAAGGGTTTCCTTTTTATTTAACACTCTCAAAGCAATGAGTTTCACGCACTTGGGTGCATTTAAATAAGAACGATTTTAGAGAACGCGTGCTATCCAAAGAAACATTTATACATATGCGTATGGCAACCCTTATCAGCGTGTTAGATCCGTCGACTTTCATTATAACAAAAAAAAGGGACTGATGTTTCCTAACGTTACTCACACTCTGTTAATAATTCCCAGGCAGCATCCTCGCATCCTTGCAGCATCTAAATTTTGGATTAATGGTCGCGGAATTGCACGTGCCGCACACACACACACAGTCCACTATAAGTAACCAACGTGTGAGTGCGAGCGAAAGAGCTTCAGTGAATGGGTCAGAGAGAAAGTGCGTTTTTGTATGCGTCTGTTATCTGGGTTGCCAGTTGTGTTCACTGTCATGGTTGCCAGCATTTAGCTGCAGACGTTCGTCCGTTCGTTCGTCTATAATGCATATAATAAAAGCCTTATATAGTTTGCCGAACTCTTTCATGAAATACAATATTTTATTGAAGTTCTCATGAAATGTGTCTGGGGTTGGGGAGGAAAAACATTGTTTTGCCATAAAGAACCACGCAGCATGTGCTTAAACTGCCCACGTGACGATTGAGGATTGACTCATTCTTACATTGAGCCAGACTTATTTGCAAGTGGAATCAAAATATTTGCTAAGCTACGTGAGATCATCTGTGCTAGAGTTGAGATATTGCTTTCATATGGGTTTATTTGGAAGGATACAAAGGACGAGTTCAATAATATTGAAATTTTTTGGATTTCAGTTGATGATAAAGTTGTAAAGAACTAATTCTTTCTATTTAAATAAACAAGAGATTATTATCGGGGCATTCAACTAGTTTATTTGAATTATTTCGAATAATCTATGTTCCTAAAGAAATGGAATTCTAAAATAAGCTGAAATAAATTTTCATCTATTTGGTGAAATAAAATACGCTTGTGAAAGACTTTTGTTTCTATATAGCGATTGGTTAATGATTTTGAAGAGTTATAATGATAATAGTAATGGTTATGGTTATGGTTATGGTTATGGTTATGGTTATGGTTATGGTTATGGTTATGGTTATGGTTATGGTTATGGTTATGGTTATGGTTATAGTTATGGTTATGGTTATGGTTATGGTTATGGTTATGGTTATGGTTATGGTTATGGTTATGGTTATGGTTATGGTTATGGTTATGGTTATGGTTATGGTTATGGTTATGGTTATGGTTATGGTTATGGTTATGGTTATGGTTATGGTTATGGTTATGGTTATGGTTATGGTTATGGTTATGGTTATGGTTATGGTTATGGTTATGGTTATGGTTATGGTTATGGTTATGGTTATGGTTATGGTTATGGTTATGGTTATGGTTATGGTTATGGTTATGGTTATGGTTATGGTTATGGTTATGGTTATGGTTATGGTTATGGTTATGGTTATGGTTATGGTTATGGTTATGGTTATGGTTATGGTTATGGTTATGGTTATGGTTATGGTTATGGTTATGGTTATGGTTATGGTTATGGTTATGGTTATGGTTATGGTTATGGTTATGGTTATGGTTATGGTTATGGTTATGGTTATGGTTATGGTTATGGTTATGGTTATGGTTATGGTTATGGTTATGGTTATGGTTATGGTTATGGTTATGGTTATGGTTATGGTTATGGTTATGGTTATGGTTATGGTTATGGTTATGGTTATGGTTATGGTTATGGTTATGGTTATGGTTATGGTTATGGTTATGGTTATGGTTATGGTTATGGTTATGGTTATGGTTATGGTTATGGTTATGGTTATGGTTATGGTTATGGTTATGGTTATGGTTATGGTTATGGTTATGGTTATGGTTATGGTTATGGTTATGGTTATGGTTATGGTTATGGTTATGGTTATGGTTATGGTTATGGTTATGGTTATGGTTATGGTTATGGTTATGGTTATGGTTATGGTTATGGTTATGGTTATGGTTATGGTTATGGTTATGGTTATGGTTATGGTTATGGTTATGGTTATGGTTATGGTTATGGTTATGGTTATGGTTATGGTTATGGTTATGGTTATGGTTATGGTTATGGTTATGGTTATGGTTATGGTTATGGTTATGGTTATGGTTATGGTTATGGTTATGGTTATGGTTATGGTTATGGTTATGGTTATGGTTATGGTTATGGTTATGGTTATGGTTATGGTTATGGTTATGGTTATGGTTATGGTTATGGTTATGGTTATGGTTATGGTTATGGTTATGGTTATGGTTATGGTTATGGTTATGGTTATGGTTATGGTTATGGTTATGGTTATGGTTATGGTTATGGTTATGGTTATGGTTATGGTTATGGTTATGGTTATGGTTATGGTTATGGTTATGGTTATGGTTATGGTTATGGTTATGGTTATGGTTATGGTTATGGTTATGGTTATGGTTATGGTTATGGTTATGGTTATGGTTATGGTTATGGTTATGGTTATGGTTATGGTTATGGTTATGGTTATGGTTATGGTTATGGTTATGGTTATGGTTATGGTTATGGTTATGGTTATGGTTATGGTTATGGTTATGGTTATGGTTATGGTTATGGTTATGGTTATGGTTATGGTTATGGTTATGGTTATGGTTATGGTTATGGTTATGGTTATGGTTATGGTTATGGTTATGGTTATGGTTATGGTTATGGTTATGGTTATGGTTATGGTTATGGTTATGGTTATGGTTATGGTTATGGTTATGGTTATGGTTATGGTTATGGTTATGGTTATGGTTATGGTTATGGTTATGGTTATGGTTATGGTTATGGTTATGGTTATGGTTATGGTTATGGTTATGGTTATGGTTATGGTTATGGTTATGGTTATGGTTATGGTTATGGTTATGGTTATGGTTATGGTTATGGTTATGGTTATGGTTATGGTTATGGTTATGGTTATGGTTATGGTTATGGTTATGGTTATGGTTATGGTTATGGTTATGGTTATGGTTATGGTTATGGTTATGGTTATGGTTATGGTTATGGTTATGGTTATGGTTATGGTTATGGTTATGGTTATGGTTATGGTTATGGTTATGGTTATGGTTATGGTTATGGTTATGGTTATGGTTATGGTTATGGTTATGGTTATGGTTATGGTTATGGTTATGGTTATGGTTATGGTTATGGTTATGGTTATGGTTATTGTAATGGTAATGGTAATGGTAATGGTAATGGTAATGGTAATGGTAATGGTAATGGTAATGGCAATGGCAATGGTAATGGTAATGGTAATGGTAATGGCAATGGTAATGATAATGTTAATGGTAATGGTAATGGTAATGGTGATGGTAATGGTTATGGTTATGGTTATGGTTATGGTAATGGTTATGGTAATGGTAATGGTAATGGTAATGGTAATGGTAATGGTAATGGTAATGGTTATGGTAATGGCAATGGTAATGGTAATGGTAATGGTAATGGTAATGGTAATGGTAATGGTAATGGTAATGGTTATGGTTAAGGTAATGGTAATGGTAATGGTAATGGTAATGGTAATGGTAATGGTAATGGTAATGGTAATGGTAATGGTAATGGTAATGGTAATGGTAATGGTAATGGTAATGGTAATGGTAATGGTAATGGTAATGGTAATGGTAATGGTAATGGTAATGGTAATGGTAATGGTAATGGTAATGGTAATGGTAATGGTAATGGTAATGGTAATGGTAATGGTAATGGTAATGGTAATGGTAATGGTAATGGTAATGGTAATGGTAATGGTAATGGTAATGGTAATGGTAATGGTAATGGTAATGGTAATGGTAATGGTAATGGTAATGGTAATGGTAATGGTAATGGTAATGGTAATGGTAATGGTAATGGTAATGGTAATGGTAATGGTAATGGTAATGGTAATGGTAATGGTAATGGTAATGGTAATGGTAATGGTAATGGTAATGGTAATGGTAATGGTAATGGTAATGGTAATGGTAATGGTAATGGTAATGGTAATGGTAATGGTAATGGTAATGGTAATGGTAATGGTAATGGTAATGGTAATGGTAATGGTAATGGTAATGGTAATGGTAATGGTAATGGTAATGGTAATGGTAATGGTAATGGTAATGGTAATGGTAATGGTAATGGTAATAGTAACGGTAATGATATTGGTAATCGTAGAAAATTAATGAAAATCTGCCCTTAGGGCATTGATGAAAACGAGATGGCAGGTATATTAGCAAACGAAGGCGCGGAGATGGGATCAGAGTTAATTGAACATGTACCTATACCGCTAAAAAAGCTGAACCGAAAACAGAAATAAAAGCCTCACAAGCAGTAAGTCGTACATGGAGAGACTTCTTTCAAAATATCAATCTTATTTGATGTACAATGAGAATGTATGAACTGCAGGAAGTTTAAGGAATCGGGAACTGCAGATACCCTGGAACATCTACTATGCTCATGCCCCGCTCTGATGAGATCAATACTTAAATATTTTGGTTCACCGTCAATAGCTCTTTGACTCCTTCCTAAGATTCGTGATCTCAACGCATATTCCTACAAATCTCTAATGAAGCTCCTTTTATCTGTATCATTAAGGAACAAAATGTTCTATGTGAGGCTCCTGCGAGAGCCTACCGGAATGACTTAACAAACTTTTTGGAGCACATCAAATTATTTTTGTTTTTCCCGCTAGTTGGTTGGATTAAAAGCTGATACTACAAATAATAGGATCCAAGTAGCTCTAGTGAGCCATTTTGATACCACAACCTCATGCTTAGGGTCTCCAATTTAGGGACATTTCGACACGGGATCCCGGGACTAGTCAAACCTTAGAAAACTAATATTTTGGAAGACGTAATATGAAGATCCAAAGTAGTTATGCCTTGTTTTACAACACAAAAAATTTAGAAGATTTGAAAAACTAAAAATTACAGTTTCGATTAAATGTTTGGATAGTATTTATTGTTTATTTCTCAAAAACAAAGATCAATTCGTAAAAAAATTCATTTAATGAGATCATTCGGAAGGCTCATAAAATTATTTAAAAAACAATAACATAATACAATAATTTTCGTAATTCTAAGTAAGAATTTTGTGATATTTTGTACAGCTTGTTAAAGGAAGTTTTTATCTTAATTTTTTAAGGTCACATTTCAGTTTTTCTAAGTCAGTATGTTGTAATATTTTGTAAGTTTTGCTCAAGAAAGGTTTATGTTTTTATATTTTTCACGTCATATTTTGTACAGATAGTTACAAAAGATTTTTATTTTTGTATTATTAAAATCACATTTTAGTATTTCTATTAAATTTTTTAAATCACATTCAGGTTTTTCTTAGTTAGCATCCCGCCGTCAACGAACATATTTTTTGTCACACCGCCAATGAACTAGGTGTATCACACTTGAGAAAAAAATTAATTTAAAAATAAAAACTATACACAAAATACTTTTTTTTAATGTTATTAAGTCAATAATATATTAATTTGAAGAAGAAAAAGATAACATATTCAGTTCTTTAGAAATATTTTTTTGTTATTTAAATTAGAGATAAAAAAAAGAATGCAAAATTTATTGAAGCCCGGGTGTAACACACCCATGTTCATTGACGACGGGGTATCATTGAACTGTTTGGTGGAAAATTTTGGATTTTTTTGCCTTCCAATCCCGGGACTAAAAAAAGTCCGGGTCCCCGGGATACCAGGATTGGATGTCCGACTCATGTTCCTGTTAGTAGAAAGAGATCGCATTTTTAGCTTATTACAATCGAGTGCGGTTGATGCATGTTAGAGTATTATTAATTTTTGCTGTTGAGAGTTCCTCTAGATTGCTTAAGAAGGGCTTACCTAGCGCTCTTAATCTAGACCTGGCTAGGGCTGGGCAGGTGTACGGGAAGTGAGTCAGCGGTTCCTTTTCTCTCGGGTTGTCACAACTGCGACAGTGGTTGTAAAAGGTTGTATTCAAACATTCTTTCCGGCGTGTATTTTGATCAGAGTTGGGCGTAATGCACTAAATTTGCAGTTTCAGTTTACCTGTACTGATAGTGTAAAATTATTCTCTATATTCTATTATTTTTGACTGCTGAATTGAAAAATAAAAGCCTCACTATACATGAGTGATAGTGATAGTGAACAATTTCTCACTCAAATTCATGTAAGAATAGTGGAAAAAAAATGTATACAGCTTAGTGGAACATTTCTTTTTGCACTAAATAAATAGTGCAAAAAAAAAATACTTGCACTAATAGTGGTACGGCAAAGAAAGTTATCACTCAATTGAAAGAAAACAGGAACAGTTTACTTGTAGTATTGAGTATTTAAATATTACACAGAAATTTGTATGTTTCTATGCTATTCTTAGTAAAATATAAAAATATTAAGTAAAAGAAGAAAAATAAGCTATGCTAACAATTATGTATTTGCTGTAAGCAATTTAACTCATGAAACTATTATTTTAAATAACACCAATTTTATATAAACTGTCTATCTGATCCTAGTTTGGTGATGCTCATTCAGAGCTGTTGTTGTTGTTTTCTTCGTAAACATATATGACCAGGAGCTCGAAAAATAGTTTTTCTCAATTATAGATTTTTTTTTTAATTCGAGTCTAACTGAAATAGTTTTAAAACCAGTCGTATTTGAAAGTTGAGTGGAAAAACTTTCAATTGCAGCTTTCATTCAGTGGCTGTTAAAATTTTGCACTATTTGAGTGTAGTGGAGATTTAGTAACTACCACTCAATTTAGTTATAGTGCAACAATATAACACTACCACTAAAATGCCTAGTGATAGTGAAGCATCTCTTCACTAAGCTGGTAAAAAAATAGTGAAAAATAGAATTTTTTTCAATATATTTTAGTGCTAGTGAAAGGCTGAGTGCACTCAACATTTAGTGCACTACGCCCAACTCTGAATTTGATGCACCAGTGACCCGTAGCAATAGCCGTGATTCTGGCTATTTCATTCCGTGATCTTGAGAGCTTCTCCTGTCTTCTGCCTAAGTTCCAAGGGGGCCATAATTTTTATTGATAAGAGAATACTTTGAAGCACAATCTACAGAACTTCGTATATTGAAATAAGACCTAAAAGTTTGGTTTATAAAATAAATTGTTTAATATTCAAGATCAGATTTCAGAGTGAAGAACATTTCATAAAAACGTAATTCATAACAGAATTCAGATATTTCAATGAGTAAACAAAATAGAATTAACAAGTGAATAAAGTATATCAAGTATCGAGTTGTTGATTTCCAATAACTTCCTTGATGTGTTACAGGTGGTGAAACCTTTCAACCTACGATTGGTTAAGGCCAAGTAGTTAGAGTGAACTCCTCCCTTAACGGTGTTCATTGAAATTGCACCCGATTCTGCTCTTGAAACGTCAAGGGAGGAACCCCGCCTAGCCTGTTAATTTGCCTTATCATAACCATACATGTTCTTATGGCCGGAAATCTAGAATACGGTAATGTTAAGTTGGTGACATAGCCGTATCAGTTCATCCTTACACTGCCTTACCAGTTGGGAGTTAGTAGTGATCGTAGCTAAGGCTTTAAGAACTGCTTGGTTTTCCTCAAAATATTAGTATTGGCTCTAGGTGACTCAAAGGCAAGGAGAAAAGTAGGGGCTTTTCCTAGGGGGTGGTGTTCTTTAACCCTTTATAATGGAGTTTGGAAAGAAAATAGGAAAGGTGGGCTGCAAGGTGATTGCCTATGCAGTGAGATATCAGCAAGAGATATCTACATTTTTGAGGACAGCCAAGCAGTGATAAAATCCTATGGAGGTGTGTTCCTAACATTATTAACAGCCCTTAAATGTCGCTCGTCTCTTCATGAGATGGCTTATAAGTTCAGTACCTTGTCTGGGTGCGGGAGTATAGGGACATTCCTGGAATTGAAGAGCAGAGACACTCGCTAGAGAAGGTACAACGGTAATGCTGCTGCCTGACATGGAAACATAAGGCATGCCACTTGGGTCGTGCACAGAAATGACTAATTTCAGGTGGAATTATAGCACTTCCTCTAACACAGCTAGAGAGATGTGGGCCAGTTTAATTGAAAAACGCACGAGACAAGAACTCTCCATTCTGACAAAATGACACTGTCTTATATCTTATAGGTAGGCATGTCTTAAGAATGGAAGTCCATGAAAATAACTACTGAAGTAGTTTCAGGGATTTAGGAAGAGGAGGAAACGGTATTGCATCTCCTCTGTTCATGCCCTACTCTATCCCGCAGAAGACTTAAGTATTTAGGTAGCCTCTTCTTTGATGATCTCAAGGATTTTGAGGAGGTACTTTGTATTAGTACTTGTTGGTTCCATGTCAGTGCCTAGGTGAGTAGTAGCGAAGGAGTAGATCCCTTGTGGTATCACAACGGACCAATTATCAATGACCGGCCGCCACCTTAACTTAGCCTAACCTATTCTAACCTATCACGCACAAACATATCGTGCATAGTAATGATTCCTTTAACTTAGGAGCTTTTCCAGCAATCAATAAATCTATCTGCCAATACAGTTACGCTTCGTTCAGTCTATATATATGAGTCAATGTCTGATACCTAACATCTGGAATGCAAAGCTTTCAAAATCAAAGTCATCATTGTAATTTAATCATCAGTGCAAAATGTTGAAGCACTTTAAAATGTCAGTTTTTTTAATCCAGTATTTTTTTTGTTTGCAAAAATGCAAACTTAAATATTTGCATAAAAGTACTAGAGAGCATTAAGCATAAAAAGTGTAAATATTAATGAGCACCAATATGGCCACCCCATGACATAACAAAAAAAAAAATAAGAGTAGTAGTCGCAACGGATCCATTAAGAGCAGCAGTAGCTGCCAGAAAAATACCCGAGCCAACAATCGACAGCGAACTCTTAACACCGGATGTGCCTGTCCGCGAAATATTTTTCTTGCCTGCACCCAAACCTAATACAGCGTAAACATACACCCACCCCTTCTTCCCTCTTGCTAACACTCTCTACCCTCTACCCTCTGCCCATCTAACGAACTAACTTTTAACGAGCTCATATTTGCTGAGAGTAAAAATAACACATCGTATATTGAGCCAGCCAAAAAAGTGTGGAAACCCCTTTTTTTTTTTGTCGCACAGTGATAACATCAAAAAGTTGAAAGGGTGCCATTTTGCCTATATTAAATATTGGAAATTCACAGTTTGAAGAAGTTGCAAAAAAGTCGGAAAAAATTGAATTATGTATTCATAACTGCTGCTGATTGAGAGAAAGGAGACCCTTGGCAAAAGAAGCTGTAGTACAGAGCTAAGAAGGGGGCTTTACAACGCTTCGCTTTACCCTCTACTTAATCCCTTAATCAATTGCCGCCTAGTGTGTTCGGTAACAAGTTGTTGCTGATTGTCATGCAGAAGCCCTGGCTATGCACAGGGGTTGCCGAGGCTATTCCGAGCAGAGTCAGTTTAGGTGAGGCGCACATAACAAAGGTAAGGCTGCTGGATGTTTGTATCTTTGGCTTTGTCTGTTTAGCATTGAACTGCAATGAACTAGTTCGAAAACCAGTTTGGTCAGTTATGCACATCATGCATGCTATGCATCCAATGCATGCTTTTGGAGTTTCAAGTCCAGCGCATCAGCTTGACCGGCATTTGTAAGGGGTTGTCTGCATTGTTCTTGGCGTGGATTTTTTTTGTTGTTTTTGTTTTCTTTTATTCGATGTTATTATAAAGAAATCCTGTTTGGCACCGCTGCGTGCGTGCCAAACAAGTTGACGCGTGTTTCGTAATTTACAGCTTAAGAGGGAAGCGATAACATCTGCGGTGATTCCAGTTCCAGTTTAGTTCCCCCTCTGTGCAAGGATATCTTTGTCAGTGGGACAACATTAAAATGAATAAGGTTTTTTAATATTACATTTTTTAATGTGACTTTTAAAAAAAGTTTATTGGCTATTATTTGGAGTTAGGACTTTTTTGTCGTGCACACATTATTTGTTTAAATTGAAGTTTTATGTTTGTTTCACTTCGAGTTGAAGCGGCAATTTCACCCTTGAGCGCATGGTTCTTTTCCGAAGCAGCATGAAAAATGTTGAGTATTATTTTTGAAAAGCACAGCTAAGAAGTTTGTCGGTTACACAAACACGGTTTTACGAGTTATAAGCCTTGGAAAAGTTTCTTTGAAGTTACCAAAACTGTTCATAAGCTTCAACTTTTGGAGTTTGTTTGGTTATTCAAAAGAATTGAAATTTGATTTTATTCCACCCGCAGATAAGTCCAAGAAGATGATCAAGATTGAGTGGGACAAAAGCGAAGTGATTTCGCTGGGCGAGTAAGGAATTAATATGATTGAAATTGAGTTAAATTGTAAAAAGCCTAGTCGAATGGTTCGACGGAAGTTTTTGTGGCAAGAAGTCTATTATATGCTTTTGATACTTTAAGGGTGCAAACTCTCTCAATACGGTGATGTTATTGATTTTTTTTTCATAGAAGGAAGTAAATGAACACCTTGAGTTTTTTGGCAGTTGTTAATTAATTCTTAAAGTGTAGTAAAATCTTTTTTTTGGTGCAAAAAAGTGTAATGTAAAGTGTCAATACGTTGTCAAACGTCACGTTGAAAAAAGGTACCCAAACGGTATCGCCATTCACGTCCAAGTCATCTGATATAAAAAACCAAGCAATTTTATAAATTAAATTGAGGGTATACACTTCACTTTGTAACTCTCCGAAATCGCAAATTTAAGACGAGCTGAAGTGAGCGACTGCTTTTCAATATTTTTTCCAAAATATTTGTCAAGCTATCAACGCGCAAACTGTTAATTTATTGAAACCTTTGTCGTTGCCGTTTAATTGTGAAAAATGCCGAAAATAAGTGAAAAAATTAAATTATATGAAATTTTATTGAAGAAAACCGTTGAGGATGTTGTTTTTTTCAGGAATCTTTTGAATCCTTGAGTCTTTGAAATCAGAGTTAATCTTTTGTCTTCACTTTTTATTTGAACATGTCATAAAGTAGCAAACAAAAGTATGTGTGGCCGACTTGAGGCGAATGTGCAGTATTAGGAGTGGGATAGTTATAGGATCACGAAATTTGGTAATATCTCTAAATTTTTTACTTACAGTGAGTGAATCACAGTGAAAATCATACACTTCAATATCTTTATTATATTGAACAATTTAAACGAAACAGTTTACGTTGAATATTTTTTTGTATTTCTTAATTTATACAATAAGTAAACTTAAATGAAATTAAAAGAAAAATATTACATTCTTTATTTCTATTTCTGTTTTAACTATCAACAATCGTTTAACAGTTTGAGTAATAACATATAAATTATAAAAACAATATGATATAAAACTAATAAAATGTAAATATAATTATATTAAAGAATATTACACTTTAATAAATTCATTTTAAACAATTCTTAATAAATTTTGTTTAAAAGTTTGTCTATTCAGAGTGAGATCTATTTGAGCACTTATGGAATTGAACGCTAAGCACATATTATTAATAGGATAGTTTGTCCTGTGATACGGAATGTAAAAAAAAATCTCTTTGCCTAAAATATCTCTCAGGCGCATATATTCTTAAAAGAGCGAGGAGTGGCGCGCAGTCTATATGTGACATAATTATATCGCGAACAAAAATAACAAGAAAAAATTTAGGTCTGGAGGCTAAGGTATTAAGACCCAGAAGAGCACACCTGGATACGTACGTTGGCATAAAATTCCAATTTAATTTAAACATTATGTAACGAGTGAAACGTTTTTGTATTCTTTCCAATCGCAAAGAATCTACCTCGTAATATGGATCCCAGATCACACATCCATATTCCAAGATAGGCCTTACTAAAGATAAAAATAATGTTCTAAGGGTATATGGATCCTTAAATTCCTTCGAATTACGCCTCAAAAACCCATCATTGCATTAGCCTTAGTAATTATGCAATCGTAATGGTTGGAAAAAGAAATTTTTCTATCAAATAGAATTCCCACATCAGATGTAGACTCGACACGTGAAAGACCACTATTTGCGATTGAGTAATTAAAAAAAATTGGTTCTTTTTTCATATAAAAAGACATAATGTTGCATTTGGCAACATTTAAATAAAGTCTATTAACTGAACACCATTTAATCATATTGTTTAAATCAATTTGAAGAAGTCGATGGTCGGAAGGTGAAGAAACCGAATTAAACAGTTTAACATCATCAGCATACATCAAACAGTTAGTATGCTGTAAAAAGTTTGGGAGATCATTGATGAACAAGACAAACAATAGAGGTCCAAGGTGGCTTCCTTGGGGCACACCAGAATGGTTGGTAATAGATTTTGAGTAGCAGTTACCAATACGGACAGCTTGATATCTATCAGAAAGGTAATTCCACCGCCAGGATAACAAAGAGGAATGAAACCCCATTAGGGAAAGTTTTTTAACCATAATGGAGTGCTGTACTCTATCAAAGGCTTTGGCGAAATCAGTAAAAATTACGTCAATTTGATTGCCTTTTTCCATTTCAGTTTTAATGAAGTGAGAGAACAGTGTTAGGTTTGTAGAAGTAGATTTACCACTAACAAAACCGTGTTGGAATTCAGAGATAGAGTTTTTAATTCTAGCATAAATGTGTTTTTTGACAATTGACTCAAATAATTTAGGGATCAAGGGCAATTTTGATATCAGTCGATAGTTCGCTATATTTTGTCTAGAGCCAGACTTATGGACTATTATTATAGTCCCTAATGGATTCTTTCCAAATATTCAAAATCTGCCCTGTCTTTAAAGATAAATTAAATAAAATTTTTAGCTGCGCAGTTTTTTAGAAATATTGGGGGAATATTATCAGGACCAGTTCCTTTATTAATGTCTAGAGTGAGCAAATCTTGTAAGACATCATCATCAGAAAGAACTAATGAACCCATATCAATAATAGGGTTGTCATTATAATAAAAAGGGCAGTTCACGTCATCTCCGTCGTCTAATAAAAAATTCAATTGAAAATAATCAGCAAAAAGATTTGTGACATCTGAAGTGCTACTTGCAGTTTTTTCGTTAAAAAACATATTTTTAGGGAAACCCTTCGTGTTCCTTTTTTTATTTAAGAAATTCCAAAAGTTCTTCGGATTTTCTCTAATATCAGAATCCAGCTTATTAAGGTGAGATTTGTAGAGCGATTCTTTAAGAGATGCGTATTCACTACGCGCCTGTAAATAGTTTTGACGAAAAGATATATTTATTTTACTTTTTTTGAACAATTTTTTCATACGGTTTTTTAATTTTAAAAGACTTTTATTGAACCACTCCGGCTTAGAACTTTTCCTTATCTTTTTAATAGGAACAAAGCAAGTAAATGCTTGATTTTTAATTTCGATAAAAAAGTCATAATTATCTGACAAGATATCACCAAAACCCAGACGCCAATCCACACTCGATAAAAATGTAGATATCGCTGTGTAATCAGCTTTTTTAAATGCAAAAACAAAAATATCTTCTTCTATGGCAGAAGAAAATTAATAAGAATTTCTAATTGTATTAAAAGTGCTTTATGATGAAAACTATTATTTGAAAGAAGTAAATCCGATTCAACACAATTGGCATTTAGCTCATTATCAATAAAAATAAGATCTAAGATTTTGTTCAACCTATTTGTGACAGAGTTTATTTGAATCAGACCCAAGGAATATATAGAGTCTAAAAAATCGATTTCCAAATTGTTGCACATCGAGTTCGGAATCATACTTAAAAGATTCTTAGAATAAGTCCAATTTACACTACTTAAGTTGAAATCATCCAATACAATCGGGTATTCATTATCTTTGAGCCTATCAATTACGTTCAAAATATTAATAAAGTGCATAGAATAAACTTCACTTGAAGAGCAAGGTGGAATATAAGACACAAATTATATATATACTTTTAATATAGGTAGAACCATCACCATCCCAAGGGCAATCTACACGAACGCATATTTGTTCCAAGAGATCGGATGTGTTTAGCAATGATATCTGCTGACAACGATAAACTGCACGGATTGCAATTAAGACACCACCACCTCTTGTTAAGCCAGTTGATGTCAATGATCGATCACGGCGAAAAACCTCGAACGTTTCATCAAAGAATTCAGATGTATAGATGCTCTGATGTAACCAAGTCTCCGTTAAAGCGATAACATGAAAAGAACAATCCATAATATTTAAAGAAAACTGAGTGGACTTTGTACGGAGGCCACCCGAATTTTGGTAATAAAGTTGTAGAAATTTATTGATAGGACTCAAAATGCCGCCATTATTCGATAAAATACTAACATTATTAGATAGTTTTTTTTTTAAGTGCGCTGAGTTTGTTTTGGCGGGCGCACGTAGTTTTTTGAAACATAAAAAGGTTTCACACGAACCCCTGGTGGCCATTCAAATTGCAGTTGGGAAAATTAAAGAAAAAAATAAAAACAATTCATACATAAGGCTCACAGTGAAATTCATACATTAACAGAAAAGTACTTTAAAAGTTTTAAGATGTGCATAGTTAATATTTGGTTGGTTGACCTTTTAGCTTGATGACATTCTTTAGGCGGTTTTGCATCGATTTGACCAATTTCTCGGTGTACTGTGGTCTAATTTTTGCCCATTCATGACGAAGAGCATTTTTTAAGGATTCTTTGTTTGTTATCGCATGTTTTCTGATATTTATTTCTAAAATGTGCCACAAGTTCTCTATAACAGTAAGGACCGGAGATTGGATGGAGTTTTGATGACCTTTGGGCAGTTATATATTAGCCACTCTCGCACAATATGGGCACAATGTTTGGGATCATTGTCTTGGTAAAAGTGGAACTTGTCCCGGATTCCCAAATTGGCAGCACTCTCATTGAGATTTTTTTTGAGAATACCAAGGTACATCCATTTATCCATGTTTCAATGAAATGCAAACTTCCAACTCCTGACGCAGACATGCATCCCCAAACCATTACATGTCCACCACCGTGCTTCACTGTTGGTCTTAAATTTTTCAAATTAAGCTCTTGGCCAGGTTTTCTCCACACATTAACACGCCCATCTGATCCAAAAATATTGAATTTGCTCTCGTCCGTAATAATCACGTTTTTCCCAAAGTCAAAATCTTTAGATTCGAGGTCTTCAGCAAATTTTTTCTTAATAGTATATTTTTTTTTGATATATATGGTTTCTTACGGGCAATCCTTCCATTCAAACCATTTTTTCGGAGGATACGGTGTATAGTTTCTGCATATAATTTCTTTCCTAAGTATAACTCCGCTTCAGAAGCCAATTTCGGTGCGCTCAATTTCGGGTCGTCCCTTACTTTTCGTAGTGTCCAGCGTTCATCGGCGTCATTAAAAATGATTTTATTGCTTGTTTTTGTTTTATTTTGCACTTTGCCCTCAATTTTATTGCGTTTTATAATACACTAGCTGAAACCCGGCGCGTTGCTGCCACTCTCCTTTGTCAAACGCCCATAAAATGTTATCAGTTAAACAGCATGTCTAAATTGAGGTCGAATACTGAATTCCGAGACTGTGTGACCTATATCCACAAAGCTTTTCGATATAACAAATTTAGGTTGTATAGGAGGTGCCACGCCCTCTTGATCACCGCTCATAGAATGTAATCAATTAAACCGCATGTGTAGATGGAGGTCGAATACTGAATTCCAAAATTGTGCGACATATAACTCCAATACTATTCGATAGCACAAATTTGGGTTGTATGGGAGGTGCCACTCCCATTTTCCCTACGCCCATAAAATTTTACCAATGAAACTGCATTGGAGGTGTCACGCTCTCCTCCCCCTCCCCCCCGACAAACTCTAAAAATTTTTATCAGTAAATCTGCATGCGTAAATTTTGGTCGAACACTGAATTCTGACGCTGTGCGACCTATAACTTCAATGATATTCGATATCGCAAATTTACGTTACTTGGGAGGTGCCACGCCCCTCTTACCAATGAATAAATACAAAATTAAATCAATGAAACTGCATGTGTACATTGAGATCGAATACTGAATTCCGGCGTTGTGCGAACTACAACTCCAAAGCTATTTGATAGCACAAAGTTGGGTTGTATGGAAAGTGCCACTCCCCTTTACCCTACGCCCATTAAACGTAAGTAATGAAAGAGCATGCATAAATTTAGGTCGAATACCGAATTCTTAAGCTGTCAACCTATAACTTCAAAGCAATTCAATATCGCAAATTTGGGTTGTAAGGGAGATGTCACGCCTCCCTGTCCAACGCCCATAAAATAAAATCATTGAAACTGCATGTGTAAATTAAGGTCAAAAACTGAATTCCAAAGCTTTGCGGCCTATAACTTCAAAGCTATTCGATATCGCGAATTTGGGTTGTATGGGAGGTGCCCCTCCCCCTTGTCCAACTCGGTACATCTAAATTGTGGTCGAATACTGAATTCCGAGACTGTGTGACCTATTCGATTTGTAAAAACATCAGTGTAAAAACATTTATGTATCGTGACTGCCTCTTGGAGCACCTACACAGCAAGTTTCACTATAAAAATGTGTAGAACTCCGGAATTGCCATGATTTCGAAAAAGTGGGCGTATACATATTACAACCACGCCTATTTTTTGTACAGTTACTGACAGTAAACATCTGAACAAAATTATAAAATCTTAGATTTATACGATCGAAACCGTCTGATATATATCTTTTATTTGGTTTGTGGTAGCGCAAATTTGGCTTGTATGGAAGGTACCACGCCCCCTCGTCCAAACGTTACCAAACCTCACAGGAACGATCTA
Organism: Dichetophora obliterata; assembly: GCA_963920525.1. Lineage (NCBI taxonomy): Eukaryota > Metazoa > Arthropoda > Insecta > Diptera > Sciomyzidae > Dichetophora > Dichetophora obliterata. Next base: position 232,346,457 of record OY986437.1, on the reverse strand, counting down.
TCTCTTCGGCAGACGTTGTTCTGCCACAGACTGCGTTACTGCCATACACGAAAATGTCAAGAAATGCCAAATATATTCACCATTTTCAGTATAGCTGCCGAAAGTAGCCATATGCACTAAATAACCAAATTTTATAGCTGCCGAAAGTAGCCATATGCACTAAATAACCAAATTTTAGTCTAATACGATCATAACCGTGTGAAATATAGCATTTTTGTTGTTTTGCAAGCGGTAAAAAGGGGTGCGGCAAAATATTTCCCTTGAGCCATCTCGTAATCGAAACAAATCAACTGCCCAAATTTCAGCTCAATTTAGGTTAAGCCTGGCGCACTTTACTTCACTCGACGCCATCTCCCCGAAAAGTGAGTTTAACTACCGTACAGTTACCGTACAAACTAAGCCAACATCTTAGCTCAATCGACCCAGTAGTCAATTTTAATGATTTCTCAAAAAGTGGGTGTGGCTATATAGCGATGACGCACTTTTTTAGTACAGTTGCCGAAAGTAAACAAACTACGGTATCACATGTAAGCCTCATACGGCCAAAACTGCTTGAAATGTAGCATTTTCACTGATTTTTGGGCAAAAAAGGGCGTGGAAACCAATTTTTTGTACAGTTACTGTCAGTAGCTTCACAAACCAAAGTACCGAATTTAAGTCTTATACGACCAAAACCAACTGAAATAAACTATTTTCATTTATTTTTGGGCGGCAAAAGGGGGCGTGGAAACCCATCTTTAGTACAGTTGTCGACAGTAACCGTACATACTAAATTACAAAATTTTAGCCTTATACGACCCAAACCGACTGAAATATAACATGGTTATTGATGTGGGGGCGGTAAAAGGGGGGTGTGGCAATTTTTTTCCTCAACCATCTCGTACCTGAAACAAATCGACTGCCAAAATTTCAGGTCAATCAGGTCAGTAGTTTTGGAGTCTATAGACATCACACAGCCAGACACACATCGTTTTGCTTTTTATGTATATAGATTAGGGCGGGTCAAATTCTGGCTCAGCGAAATTCGTAAAATACATGTAATTTCAAGACTTTTTCTCCACTACTGAAAAAAGCTGTGCGGACTTTCGTAAATAGATTCATACACATACATTCATACATTCATATTTTATAATTGAGAACAAAATCTATTTACGAAAGTCCGCACAGCTTTTTTTCAGAATTTGTATATTCTGTAGTGGAGAAAAAGTCTTGAAATTACATGTATTTTACGAATTTCGCTGAGCCAGACCACCAAAAAATTCGTCCATACAAATTGACCCGCCCTAATATAGATATTGATTTGTGGGCGGTAAAAGTGTCGTTTTGCTTTTTATGTATATAGATATTGATTTGTGGGCGGTAAAAGGTACCACGCCCCCTCGTCCAATCGTTACCAAACCCCACAGGAACACTCTCAAGATGTGGCTTTAGTTTACCTGAAAATTTTATAAAGATCGGTTCAGCGGTTTTGGAGTCTATACGTGATATAGCCACATACCCATATACCCACATACATACATCCATTTTTATATATATAGATATAAAAATCTCGTGTCACGGTGTTTGAGTCAGAACTCCTCAGAAACGGCTCGACCGATTTTCATGAAATTTTGTATATATATTTGATGGGTATGAGAATAGGTCGTAAAGTATATTTCACCCTCCTACCCCTATTGGGCGTGGCACCTCCCATACAACTCAATTTTGCGATATCGAACGGCTTCTCAAGTTTATAAGACAGTAGCTTATAACTCAAGCCGCACAGTCTCGGAATTCGAAATTCGACCACAATTTACACAATCTGTTTCACTGAAAACATTTTATGGGTGTTAAACAAGGGGAAGTGGCACCTCCATATAATCCAAATTTGCGGTATCGAATAGCTTTAGAGTTATAGGCCGCAAAGCCTCGGAATTCAGTGTTCGATCAAAATTTACACGTGGCGTTTCACTGATAACATTTTATACGAGTTTTACAAAGGGGCGTGGCACCTCCCATACAACCCAAATTTGCGATATCGAATAGCTTTTGAGTTATAGGCCGCACAGCCTCGGAATTCAGTATTCGAACTCAATTTATACATGCAGTTTTACTGATAGCTTTGTAAGACGTTGGACAAGAGGGCGTGTCACCTCCCTTACAAGGCCGCGGCAGCAACGTGCCGGGCTGGTTAACACATACATTTCTTAAAATAAATTTATTTAATAAAAACGCATTTTATTGCTCCAATATTGTCAAAGTACTACCTGCCGATTGATACCAAATTTGCAGGATTTCGAGACACAACTTTTTTTTTTATTTTTGTCCACTAGGAAAATCACTGTGTGTCGGCTTATTTTTTAAATTGGTGACGGTTTCATAAAAATATAACACGAATTTACTTGTTCATACAGACCTTCTTTGTCTTCAAAACCAACGTTTTTAAGGATAGCCCCCAATAAATATGTCAGCATTCTGTAAGTTTGATTTTCACCTTTTTTTGATGAACTAAAGATAGAATGTAATTCTTACGTGGAACGCAATTCAGATAGTTGGAATATTTTTTAAAATTGCTGCTCTTAAATGAAAAAATCGAAAATATGTTGTCACAGAATGTCTGAACTGATATCGTGTCATGACGTTGACACGAATGCTTGAACGAAACTGTCCCATAAGTAATTGAAGAACGTATTCCTGATAAATTAGAAACATGTTGCACCCGTTTTTACTCTAAAGAAGTTCAGTAAAGAATATGTTTCACGTATTTTAGTAATTCCATCAAAAAGAATTACTTTCAATTCGCATTCGTTGCATCAACAAACCAAAATATACATATCTCCTCATATCCACACATAATTGGGAAATATATTGTTTTCATTCAAAATTTTTCACACCAATTCGTGCTACTATAAGCGAAGTGCTTTTCAACTATGAGTCTCGGAGTCTAAATTCAATAGAAATTCAATTAAATATTCTTAGAATTCTATCAAAACAAACGTATAACTCGCCGTTTTCCCCTCGATTCACAAATCAAACAACCAAATGGGGTGGAAAAATGTTGCTAAGTCCCGACCGCCCCACTACAGACAGACATATTGCTAGACATAGCTATGTTCGGATCTATCCTTTCGTTGGTATCTATTAAAAGCAAAGTTGTCTCGGTTACCCGAACTTGTATCCCTCGCTCATCGCTCTGATGTTCGTTTGTTTATATTTTGCTATATCCTCACTACAATTCGCCTTGCAGAGCGGTTCCTACTTGTTTTATTTTTTCAAACCTTCTTAGCGACTGTTAAACCTTCTTAGCGACTGTTACGCTCTGTCTCTCTCTCTTTATTGTTTACACTCTGCCTCTAGTTTTCCGTGGCTCTTTTTGAACCACCATTCCTTTCTTCATTCCATGATATTTTTTTTATTAAGGATTAAGGTCGGTGTTGCGTGTGAAATGTCAAGTTCAGTTCAATAACATTAAAATTTCTTCGTTTTTCATTCTATATTGTTTGTTCCTCTTTTTGCCTTTGCTATTTTTTGTTGTACATTTAATCGTTATTTTATGAGGTTATTCAAAGATTGCTTTAGATTAACTCAAGTATTTGAACTTTAAATTTTAAAGAGTCAAAGGCTTTATATTATTTTGTTGTAGTATAATAAATTTGTTGTTTTTTTAATGGTCACAGTTAAATCTTAGTATGCTGTAGGAACGAAAAAAAAAATTCCATAAGAAATACATTGAAATTTTTGACAACGAACAGGCAGCGAAATTTTTTTTCGCCAAGTAGTACGCTGTAGAAGTGAAAATTATTGTTACGTTGCCAAATTTCCATTCGTGAGTGGAGAGTTAAAATGTCAAAATTTCGCTGTCGATTATATGCCCGTACATTTCATTGGCGCGGAATTTCGCCATTCAACAATAAAAAATAAGCAGTAAGTATGATTAAGTGCTAAATTTGTTATTTACAAATTTATTTATAGTTAATTAATGTATAGCCTTGCCTTTTATAGGATATAAAATTGCAGCAATAAAAATATGAATCTGTCAACCAGCACAGCAAGTGCTTTTTCTCCACACAAAAATTTCGCGTGTAGAGTTATATGCCCAAAAATTTTCGTTCCTACAGCATACTAAGCTTAAAACTTTAAGTAGTATCTTAAAAATCCTTGACCCAAACTGTTTGAGGTATCTGGCAGTGAAGAGAAATGTTTAACATACACGGATAGTAAGCGGAAGAGTAATTGTTTTTGGTAGTTCAAACTGAACTTTTCTGACTCCTTTTTTTCATTTTTTGGCTTAGTCCTGTTACTTTTTTAGTCATTCTTCCGTAAATGAAGGTTTCTGGAAGGTATATTTAGTGTTCAGCAAAGCTTACCGGAACACATTAGGTATCTGCAAATCATATCTATCTTATAGACGAACAAGTTACATCTAGACTTTTATAAACACCTGAAAACAGCTCGACAGATTGATAAAAGTTGAACAACCTAATATTACCTAACACGTCAAAAAGTTATAAATATTAATTTGAGTCTTAAAGTAGAGTTTCAGAGACAAGGGACTTCTGTCTAACTGCAACAGAAATTTCTCACATTTCAACACTTTTCGGTGGTGGCCAATCATTTAATATAGCAAAAGGTGTGTGTTTTTAATAGTGGAAAGCCACCGAATGGTTGTTAACCAACTCGTAAAAAAATCCCACCTTAAAGATTGAATATGTACATGAGAGAGTACTGATTGTGAGTTATTAAAGTTATAGTAAGTTTAAGTAAGTTAAAGCAAGTTTAAGTAAGAGTAAGCAAGTTTAAATAAGGTACGTTACCAAGGGGGATGCAAAAAGCACCCTGGTGGAACAGAGGAGCTCCGAAATAAGTCCAGAAAACTCTTCAACAAGCCAAAGGCTAGATCCACAGTAGTAAAGGAATACAAGAATGAATTAAGAAAAGCACAAAGTCAATCCTGGAAGAACTGTTGTAAAAAAATAACACAAAACTCAAAGGCGTCAAGGCGTAGGAAAATTCTAAGTACGGTTCCCTCCAATCTGTTGGACCACCAACAGTGTGGAATCTCTGAATATTTTAGTAAAAACCCACTTTCTAGGTCTGAGCTCAGACCTATGTAACGCTCCAATTCAGAAAGATCAGTTACCATCTATGAACATATACCTAAAAATACTCACACAGACAATTCTCGAATTGGAAATCAGTAGCTTGGAATCAATTAATTCACCAGGACCAGATTTTAAAGCTCTCATTGAAATTCAAAAGCCGTATGGTATTACTTATTTAGGAGCAGTTTTTGTGGATCTGCCAAAGCTGCCTTGACCTAAATCACATTTCCAAACGTTGGCGTAATGTGAAGGTTATCTTTATACTTAAGGAAGGCAAAAGCTCACTTGTAAGCCCTAAAGGCCTTCGACTCATTGGCCACTCATCTTTTGTTTTAAAAATTCTTCAGAGATTAATCGACATTCACTTGAGATTCAAGATAGATAAGAAGCCATTGTCAACAGCACAACATTACTACACCAAAGGCAAATCAGTGGAAACAGCTCTCCACTCCATAGTTTTCAACTTTGAAAAATCCCTCCATGAGAAGGAATATACAATTATAGCTTTTATTGATATAGAAAGGGCTTTGAACAACGTCGAAGCAAGAGCTATCACAAATACGCTGACGGAACTTGGGATGGATGCTGCACTGATAGCACTGATAAATCAAATGCTGGTAGGCAGGATTATAAGTGCAAACTTTGGAACGGCATCCACGCTAAGATCTGTACCAAGGGGAACCCCTCTCACCTCTACTCTGGAATTTAGCTAGTCTATCTAAATTAAGTGCTAGTCAAACTGGAAATAGAGAAGTGCAGGGTGATAGCTTATGCTGATGACGTTGCAATTGTTACCTGTCTGCCAGGGAATATATATCTGTGGAGTTTTGACAAAACAACTTAAGTCGATCTGAAATTCATTGACAAAACCCTTTAAGTTGATATGAAATTCATATAGACCTAAGTTGTTTTGTCTATGAATTTCAGACGGACTTAAGTTGTTTTGTCAAAACTCCACAAATATGTACTTTTCGATCAATTATTTTGCTAGAAGAAGGCTTAAATATCTAGGGTCATTCTTCTGTTCTGAGCTTAACGACCTGTCAAGCACAAGCGTCAAACATATTACAAGCTTCATCAAGAGCTCAATGTGGTTCCAATCGGACTGAAGGCCAGGTGTGCAGCGGTATCGCAATGGACCTTATTGGCCTAAGTGAGCCTCTAGTTAGTCCTCCTAAAATGGAAAACACAAGTCTTAGATTCTCAGATCAAGCAAAATAACTGCGCCTCATACAAGATAGGAAATTTGCTCAATAGAGTCAAAAAGCAAATATTGCCCTGTACTCATGCAAAAATACGGTGGGTAGCAAGTGGGGCTTACAACCAAGTGTTACTTACTGACTGTTTACAGCAGTTATAAGGCCAATCTTGCTATATGGTGCTATAGTCTGGTGGCAAGCTCACCTTAACCTTCTCTATAAATTTAGAGATCAGCTGAACTGTGCATCAGTGGAGCACTAAGAACCATTCCGACAGGCGCATTAGGCATTATGCTCCACTTTACACCATAGGGAAGGGAAGGGAATGGAAGGAAGAACTTACATTAAACAATCTCTCCCTCCTATACCCAGGCCCATCGACTATATCACAAAAAAACTATCCTTTGAAAAGATGTTTGATGAAGCCATTCCCTTTCGAGGAAACTGGGAATTAGGAAACCTTTCACCTAACAAAGCCATTAAGATCTTAACCTATGGATCAAAACAAGATGGCAAAGTAGATGGAGGAGTCTTCTCTGAACCATTAAACATTAATATAGAATTAAGGCTCCTTGAGCATTGCAGTGTATTCCAAGCTGCAATCGCTGCTATAAATGAAGCGTTAACTTGGCTTCTGCTAAATGAGATATCTTCCATGGATATCTGCATACTATTTGATAATCAAGTCGCCTTGAAAGCCCTAGAAAATGTTGAAATAACATCTGAAACAGTTCTCAACTGCCGCAGATCTCTAAATGAGATGGCAAGGCATCTCAGGATCTTTATATGTTGGATTCCCGGACATAGGGATTTTCTAGGTAATTGCAAAGCAGATAAACTCGCTCGCACAGGTACTACCAAACAATTGTCTACAGATAAGGCGAGCCTTGGTATTTCTACCACTACATGTAAACTCCTTACACGTGAGCTATCCTGCAATAAAACCAACATCAGGTTAGCAGGAACCAAGTGTAATATAACGCGGAAAATCTGGCCCAAACTCACCCTTAAGCGTTCAAAAGACCTTATTTCCCTTAGTAGAAACCACATTAGTACCATGGTAGGGCTATTTACAAGCACTGCCTGATTGGCAGACACGCTCAGAGATTGAACAAGAGAAAGAAGAATCGACAGAACATTTCCTCTCACGCTCGCGCTGGCTCAAAAACGCTTTCTTCACTTAAGCAACTGGTTTTCAATGACCTTGACGAACTCTCGGAACCTTCGGAATACCGAATCCTAGGCTTAGTAAAACCTCAAATTGGATCAAATAGAGAGAGCAAAATTAACCCTAGGTATCACAATGGGCTTCATTGGTCTAAGTGTGTCTCGATTGAGGCAGCCACATTAACCTAACCAAAGTAAGGTAGATTTGAGTATATTTAAGGAATTTGAGGTAAGCCTAGGGTAGGTAAAGTAGTCTAAGAAAGTCGAATTAAGTTTAAGAAGGTATGAGTAAGTTTAAGAAAGCCTAAGTAATTTTAAGGAAGCGTAAGATGGTTCAAGAAAGTCTAAGTAAGTTTATGTTTAAATTTAGGTGTAAGTATAAATTTAAGGAAAGAAATTTTAATAGGCAAGGCAAGACAAGGCAAGGCAAGGCAAGGCAAGGCAAGGCAAGGCAAGGCAAGGCAAGGCAAGGCAAGGCAAGGCAAGGCAAGGCAAGGCAAGGCAAGGCAAGGCAAGGCAAGGCAAGGCAAGGCAAGGCAAGGCAAGGCAAGGCAAGGCAAGGCAAGGCAAGGCAAGGCAAGGCAAGGCAAGGCAAGGCAAGGCAAGGCAAGGCAAGGCAAGGCAAGGCAAGGCAAGGCAAGGCAAGGCAAGGCAAGGCAAGGCAAGGCAAGGCAAGGCAAGGCAAGGCAAGGCAAGGCAAGGCAAGGCAAGGCAAGGCAAGGCAAGGCAAGGCAAGGCAAGGCAAGGCAAGGCAAGGCAAGGCAAGGCAAGGCAAGGCAAGGCAAGGCAAGGCAAGGCAAGGCAAGGCAAGGCAAGGCAAGGCAAGGCAAGGCAAGGCAAGGCAAGGCAAGGCAAGGCAAGGCAAGGCAAGGCAAGGCAAGGCAAGGCAAGGCAAGGCAAGGCAAGGCAAGGCAAGGCAAGGCAAGGCAAGGCAAGGCAAGGCAAGGCAAGGCAAGGCAAGGCAAGGCAAGGCAAGGCAAGGCAAGGCAAGGCAAGGCAAGGCAAGGCAAGGCAAGGCAAGGCAAGGCAAGGCAAGGCAAGGCAAGGCAAGGCAAGGCAAGGCAAGGCAAGGCAAGGCAAGGCAAGGCAAGGCAAGGCAAGGCAAGGCAAGGCAAGGCAAGGCAAGGCAAGGCAAGGCAAGGCAAGGCAAGGCAAGGCAAGGCAAGGCAAGGCAAGGCAAGGCAAGGCAAGGCAAGGCAAGGCAAGGCAAGGCAAGGCAAGGCAAGGCAAGGCAAGGCAAGGCAAGGCAAGGCAAGGCAAGGCAAGGCAAGGCAAGGCAAGGCAAGGCAAGGCAAGGCAAGGCAAGGCAAGGCAAGGCAAGGCAAGGCAAGGCAAGGCAAGGCAAGGCAAGGCAAGGCAAGGCAAGGCAAGGCAAGGCAAGGCAAGGCAAGGCAAGGCAAGGCAAGGTAAGGTAAGGTAATGTAAGGTGTAAATGTTTTTAAAATTATCGCAAAGTTAGAAAGTCAAAAAATCAAACCATTTTGTACACATGTCATGCTTTTCAAAATCTTAAAAAAAACGCATGCCTCCAACATACTACTTTAATAATTTAATGCCAACGGCTGCCATTTATTTTCCACATTTTTTTTCTATAAATAAAAGCGATTACAAACCATCACGTTTGAGTCCTATTCATGATTTAAATCTGAGTTATTCAATATAATATTGATGAAAAAAAACCCACAAACAATTATATAGTCGTCTGCAATTGACTACATTTCAATAACATAGCCATACATAAATCCCGACATATACAAATACATACATACATACATACATATTAATATTTTCTCACAGACAACACATGCAGAAACGAATGAAATAAAGTACACACACACACATGTGTGCATCACTCAAATCACTCAAGATTCGCACAGTTGGGCAAAATAAACATAACGTAATCATAAACGTGAAAAATCTATATAAATAAAACTATTATAAAAATATCTTAGAATTCACGTGCATAAATATGCAGAGCTATTTCGGAATAATACGAGTAGGTACACAGCTAAAAATATCCCATAACAACAACAACAACAACAACAACAACAGAAAAAACACGAGTGTAATTGCATCAGTTGAAGAGTAAAAGCAGCAGCAGCAGCAGCTGCTTGCCGTAGGGGCTTCCCAATACGAATTCTACAACAACAAAGCAGCATTCAAAACAACAACAACAACAAATATCCCGTATACAAAAAGAAAGCAACAACAAGTTGAACTTGATAGCGCTTTTTTTTGGCGGAAGACGACAACGACATCTGGTGCTTGCGGAATTATGGGGCAGAGGCAGGCGGCTCCTGTCTCTGCTCCTTAGTTAGACCTTTTCTACAGCCTCTACCCCCAATATAGGATATTTGCGCGCAAAGAGGCAAATCAACAGCAACAACAACAATAACTTTGCAAAAAGTCGGGAAAATTAGCAACACTGTCAATGCGCGCGCAATACAAAAACAACAAGAGCAAAATACATTTCACCGCAGAGCGTGAGAACTTTTGAGCGCCATTTGTGTGTGTGTGTGTGTGTGTGTGTGTGTGTGTGTGTGTGTTTGTGCGTCGATGTTTGCGTTTATTTAATTCTCACGACAAAAGCTCTAACGAACGAACACACCCTGGGAAATTTTACTTTACTGAGTGGCGCTAAAAATGGAGCATAGGGAAAATTTGCTCGTATATGGGCTTTTTTATATTTCCAGCATTTGAAACTGTTTTGCACCTGCGCAATGACTGAATGTCTCACAAATGGAGAGAAAAAAGATTAAAAAGAGCTGAAAAGCAAGGAAAGACGATTGTAACGGTTGAAAATGATAAAAAAAATTACCGGAAGTGCGGTGCTAAGCAGTTCTGGCGCTTCCTATGTACAGAAACTAAAAAAAAAACAACATATAAATAATGGGTTTTTCTGGTATTCTGTTTATGATTATTGGTGAGATTAAAGTGAAAATTTCAGTAAAATTCTTTTAAAGATTTCAGTTTGGCTGCGTGAGTTTTTTTTTCATGTAAGAGTAAAAATGTTGGGTTCGAAGAAAAAACACTTGCATGTGTTTGTGGCGGGAGCGATTGTGACACAAAGAAAACTCTTTTAATATTTTTATTTTTTTTTTATTTAGGAATGTTTTTGGCCTTCTGGGGACAAAAACAAATTTGCTATTTTAGTTTAATGTCTTTCAGTAGAAAAAAAGTGGAAAAACGATAAAAATTTGTTGGTACGGAATTTGTTCTACAGAAAAACTCTGCCATTTTATTCATCAATCTTCTTCCGAATCACTTTAACGTTGCCATATGGCATCACATACATATGTAAACACTAAAATGATGGTGTTTCTAGATGTAACCATTGAATATTTGCCTTACATAAGTTTTATTTAAAATTGAAAAAAAAAAAACATGATTCGGGTTAACACGCATTAATAAACGTTAACGAATAATTATTATTTACTAAGGTAAAAGTTGTGATGAGAAACCACCATTTTCAGCATATTTTCTTGAGAACCAAACGAACTTGAAATTGCATAACGACGAAAAAATCAAAACTTTTTTAACGCTTTTGTTACTTCGAGGGTTTTGAGGTAAGACTTTTTTCTTGTAGAAACTAATTGGGTACATAAATTCATTGGAATTTATTTAATATCAAGATGCACAGATAGAATTGCAAGATATATTTAATTAGCTTCAGTATAATTTGGCAATTTCTCTATCCGTAAACGGAGAATAATATATTTATTTATCGAGAAATTATTTTGCTTACTTACTTGAAACAAGCAGTTTAAACTGTTTATTGAAAAAAAATTTACGATTATAATAATTATTAATTTCTAATATTCACTATTATTTGCGATTTCTCAAATCAAGCATTAATTGCTTGATTCAAATAGCTGAAGTAAAAATTTAATTTATGCAAGTAAGATTTTATATTTCAGGGAAAGTTTTTAGTTAAGAGTTTTAAGTTTAGGTTAAGGTGGCGGCAGGTCTTTAGACTGGCCCACTTAAACCAAATCATTGGTCCGTTGTTACACCACAGAATGAAGGAAAGGAGTAATCAAGTGAAACTTTTATGTAGGATGCTGTTAATGTCTCAGAAGAAGAACATGTGATATTGAATCTGAAGCAAGCAAGGGCGTCCGCAGGATTTGTTCTAGGGGAGGGGGGGGGGTCAAGGCAGAATTGAATCTATAATAAGCATAAACAAAATGTAACATATATAATGCTATTTACTACGATTATTGGTACTAGTTTTGTGAATATGATATGCTCATAGGGCTGCCAGGTTTTTTCTTAAAAAAATCGGGATTTAAAAAAAAAAATAAATCGGGACATAAGAAAAAAAAAATCGGGAAAAAGATGTATGCATGTCGTTTGTTTTTTTCAATAACGTCACAACTCCAAAAATGCAATATCTTAGTTAAGTACACAGAAATACTTGTCATAGATCAATTTTAATTGTATGAACGATAACGATATCTTATTAACTTTTCGCGATAGAGGGAAATGTGTCGCTCAATAGTTCAGTAGCATAGCAAAATTTTTGATTCAAATGTGACATGCATTCTTACGGACACTGCTTCCAGAAGACATTCTATAAATCAAACTGTGCTTCCAGTAGCGTAACTATATTTTATGCGCCCGCCCGCAGTTTTCTAAAAGCGCCCTGCTATTTACTTTAAGAGTAAAACTATGTTAGGTTACTAGAAGCGTAGGAGAAAACAAGAAAACTCTTAACAAAAAAAAAAGAGAACAAGAAGAGACTTTTTTAATTCAATAGTCAGCATTAGAGAGTATAAAAATATGCACAATAAAACTTGATTTTTGCGCATTAAAAAACACGAAAAATCAAGATCAAGATCAATCATGAATCAAGATTCATTGAAATTTATCAAGTAGAAATCCAGATATCTTAGAAGCCAATTCGAAAAACCTTGTTTCGAAAAAAACGCGAATAAAGATTTAAAGGTTCTTGAATATTACGCGACATGCGAATATAATGTATGTTATAATTTTTTTCTATTTGATATTTTTTTCTAAAATTTTGTATACGTATTCTTAAAACTAAAATGGATTTTAAATTTTTTACACACTGTAATAGTACCTTAAATGTTTTGTATTTGACGTTACCTGTTAACTAAGGAATTTAACTAACGTCGCAAAATATGACCAACTGACTGATTAAAATAACATCAGCAGCTGACTTGCTGAAAATATGAAAGCTAACGGGTAAATCGACTTCGACCATAATCAAGTTTTGCCAAACAAAGGCGACTTTTGCTCAAAAAATCGGCTTTTTTCACGTCGATTATTGCACCCTGAGAAATCGTCTGTACATGACTTATAATTTATCTAAGCACATATTATTAAATTATTTTTCATTTATTGTTGTTAATTTTAAACAATAATAATTTATGAAGAAAGTAAATATTTTGGTATATCTTAATTTTTTTGGAAACAAAAGTCGCACAGTCTAACGTCCCCATTCTTGGCCAAAAAGAGGAGGAGTGATCGTAGAGCTATGAGAATTGGCACGAATATCTTTCTTGGCAAAATTAAGTAATGTTGAAAAGTAATACAAATCCGCCCTCTGCCACACCCACCTCCCATATAAACGAAACCCATTTTTGCCTGAAACTTCATTAAGTCTTCTTTCAAAATAGCGAAATTTGCTACATCAATATCTTTTGTGATTATAGATAAATGGAAAATTGTATAGGCGAATGCCACTCCCATTAATCATATTTTATTAACTCAGCCATGAAAAATACTACCAACACAAGTTAACTACGTTTTTGTTTAAATATGTAAACTTTTTTGATTACAGCAAAGAAATTTTAAAAATGGAGTTGTTTTGTGTTTGTATATCTTCCGTTTTAGTAAGTATTAGCTAGAAATTTTGGTGTAAGACTTGGTGTAACGTAGTTCTAATAATTTTTTCGTGAAAAACTATAGTCAATCTTTCTCAAAATTATTTTTTAAACATTTTTAAAAATTTGTATCCCGCTTTTAGTGTTTTCTTTTATGATAAGATTCAAACCATATGTTAAAAATGTAAACAAATACAGTAATTTGCCAGATATAAGAAATTTAAACTTTATTTTGATATAAGAAAAATTTAATTTTTAATAATGTAGCTTTGACGGCTTGTCATAACGAAACGGTTGCAACTATTAAAAAATTCATTTTGATTTTTTCACCCAGGATATTTTCTATTGAAAGCTATAAAAAATTGGAAAAACTAAAACATCGATATACCATATTCGTCGTACCAGTCGTTCTCAACTTTATTTATAATTTTCATCAAGGGACTTGAGGGCGCCCCTGGCTTAGTTGCGCCCGCCCGCAATGCGAGCTCTGCGGGCCCGCGTTTTACGCCACTGTGTGCTTCTTTTTAGCCTTATAAAGAAGTTCTTTCAAGTGGCATTTTTATAAAATCCTTCTGGAAGACATTCAAATGGCATTTCAATTCAATTAAAATACAACAATTATATATAATTATAATATATGTTTTAAATATTTTCCGTGGGATTTTTTTAAACCCCCAATGAAACCCAACAACTTACTACTTACAACACCAAAATGCTTTGAAAATCGGGGAAAAGGATATTTTACGTGTAATTTTTTTAAAGCCCCACAAAACCCAAACACTTCTTATTTCCAACACCAAAATCACTAGTCTAGAATGTCGAGAAAAGGGATATTTTCCCAGGGATTTTTTAACCCCCAAACCACAAAAACCATTCCAGTCCATTTAATGCCTTCTTAAAGTTCTCCTGAAAAACACCTGCTAGAATCCTTTGATTAAAGGGCACTTCTAGAGAAGACTAAGGAAAGCATTCCTCCCAATGACATGCATATGTTAAAAGAATGCCTTCTGGGTATGAAAGTGGGAGGGATGGAATTCAAGGATAGACTTTCCCTTCCTCTTTAGCTTCTTTTGGAAGCACCTTTTTTTGCTGGGACGCTGAGAATAAAAAAAACTTAAAATACTTTTACTGAAAATCGATTTATTTGAGTAAACGTATTTGAATAAAAAGAGCGATAGGTAGCTCTAAAACATATATTTTATTACCCAAGGAAATAAAACCCCACACCAAACAGTGCGTTTTTCAAGTTTTATTGGCAGCACTTGAACTGCCTCTGGCTGCTCTTCAGACTATATTCAGCAATTCTGTTCAGCAATTTTCTAAGTCAAATGGACACGTACAAACTGTAAGTGAAGAAGAATATCTGTACAAATTTAGTGATGTAGAAATAAAAACATAGAAAATATTTTTAAAAAGTAATAAAAATAATAAAAAATTCAATTGTATTTCAGAAAATCGGGATATTTGGCGTCTCGCTTAAGGTGCAGGACGCACATTTTTAGGCTGAAAATCGGTACAACCCGCGTGGAAATCGTGACCTGGCAGCCCTATATGCACACTACACCGGTTGACACACGCTTGTACACATTACAAAATCTAATATAATTTTAAAGATGGTGTAAAAATTTATCTCGTATCATGTCCGAAATATTTAAAAATTTTATTTCAGTTTTTTGCCATGTAATACATTTCAGTAATTTTTTGCTAAAGCAAATAATAGTATAAGAAAGTATAAGAAATTAAATAATGTGAGGCCTATATCCTTAAATGCAATGGCATTAATTACTATCGAGTCCCAAGATTACAACTTATAAAATTAGAATACAAAATTTTCTAATATTAAATAATATTTTTTTTTTGTTGAAAAACTGAAAAAACTAAATTTTTAGGCCATTTTTTAACTTTGGAAGCCTTTAACTCCAAAATAAATTTCGAGCGGACTAAAATTTTTCAGATTTGGATTAGTATGAATAAATAAATAACGTATGAATAAATAAATAAAGAGTATTTCGACTAAAAATATATATTAGATTTGTTTTGGGTTTCATACATTTTCTTAACATATTCCAGAACCTCCCTGCAAGGCTTGCTTAAGAAACCTGGTTTAATATAAGCACGTGATTGGAAAAAAAGTCCAGAAAATTCTCATACTGGATGGGCGCCGCTACATAACGTGCATTTTAAGAAGTATTGTATAAAATTATTGTTTTAAATCGAGTCTACTATTTACGTTTATTTAAAAAAAAAACTTTTGATTATAGCATATTCTAATGTAAATCGTTTTTTAATGTGATATAAGGCTTTTTAAAAAATTAGTCCTTGATCCAAAATTGGCCTACTTTGTTAAATTTCCTAATTTTTTCTTTCGCTTTTGAATTAGAAGCTTTGCTCTCTAAATTTCTTAAATTTAAATGCTGTAGAATTGTTTGTTATTTTATTAAGTTTAGGAAAAATTAAAAAAATCCAAATTGAATCATAATTATGATAAAAAAAAGCCGAGTTTTTGGAAAACATTATTTTTTTATAAAATTTACTTACTTTGTCTTTTGCTTGTTACAATGACTTTAAAACATAAATTTGCTTATCGTCAAAGTTTATATCCGTTCTTGAATTAAAAGCACCTTGCTTTCTGTTGCTACGAAGAATCATCTTCGACTAATAAGGGATATCCTTTCTTAACATTTGTAATTTTATCGTAGGAATAACTTCTTAATTTGTTTCATTACATTCGTAGTATTTACTAAAAAACTCAATTGTAGTTTGACCGTACGCATTATTCGTAAAAGGTACGAAGTTTTGGTAGAGTTTAAAAAATTTACAACTGAAATCGTTCAGACTGGTTTGTCGAACAATTACCGAATATAAGGACATGTGTGATTGCAAGGTGGCCGTAGCCTACTGGAAGAGTACGAGCCCCATACGCTAAAGAACCGCGGTTCAAAACCTACTTGAACAGAAGGGTTTTTTTCGCGAATAGGTATTACGATCATTCGTAAATGTAAAGTACAATATATAATTGTTTTTGTACGAATATTAAATTAATACCGAATATTAAATTAGTATATGTATTTAAATACATACCAAATTCAATATTTTTTAGCAGCGTTTTCAAAAAAAAAAAAAGTAAGAGTAATCGCGACAAAAACGCGTAATATGAACACGGCCTTACAGCAACGGGTACAACATACTATTTGAAAACGAATGGTTTAGCCCTGTTTTATTTATAAATTAACCTAAAAAAAGTATTTTTGTTCTCTTTTCAAAATATATTAAATACATAATGAACAAATCGTTATTTGAAATCAAAAAAGCCATAAGTTACAAAAAATTCGAGATCGAATTTTTGATTGATTATGATGCATATTATCATGTGAGGACACAAGTTGTTGTACAATTTTTGCCCCACAAATGATATATATAAAGGAAATGAAATGTAAATAAATTATGAATGTTTAATAATTTTAACTAAATTTAAAATATAAGGTAAATAATAAAAATATTATATATATAAAATGTATCAAATATAACAAATTATTATAAATACATTGTAGTAATAATAAATAAGTAAATAAATAATAAATACACACATACAAACATGCAAAGGCATGTTCACAGTCACACATACACAGGCAGGGAAAACAAAACACGTGAACGGCGAAACAGAACACAGCGAGAGCATATAGAAGGCAACTCGCTGGCATAAGAAAATCAGTCTGGGTGCAAGCGCGGCTGCGTGCACATTTGGAGACTAACTAGTGAAAGTGTTTCCACCTTTCAAACGTAGTCAGAAGTCATAGGAACGTGTTCTCACCGCTCAGTATAGAAGTCATAGGAACGTGTACCCACCGTTCAGCATAGAAGTCATGGGAACGTGTTCCCACCGTTCAGTTAGAAGCTATAGGAACGTGTCTCCACCGTTTAGCATAGAAGTCATTGGAACGTGTGTCCACCGTTCAGCATAGAAGTCATAAGAACGTGTACCCACCGTTCAGCATAGAAGTCATAGGAACGTGTACCCACCGTTCAGCATAGAAGTCATAGGAACGTGTTCCCACCGTTCAACATAGAAGTCATAGGAACGTGTACCCACCGTTCAGCATAGAAGTCATAGGAACGTGTCTCCACCGTTCAGCATAGAAGTCATAGGAACGTGTCTCCACCGTTTAGCATAGAAGTCATAGGAACGTGTCTCCACCGTTCAGCATAGAAGTCATAGGAACGTGTCTCCACCGTTCAGCATAGAAGTCATAGGAACGTGTCTCCACCGTTCAGCATAGAAGTCATAGGAACGTGTACCCACCGTTCAGCAAAGAAGTCATAGGAACGTGTTCCCACCGTTCAGTTAGAAGCTATAGGAACGTGTCTCCACCGTTCAGCATAGAAGTCATAGGAACGTGTCTCCACCGTTCAGTATAGAAGTCATAGGAACGTGTACCCCCGTTCAGCATAGAAGTCATAGGAACGTGTTCTCACCGTTCAGTTAGAAGCTATAGGATCGAGTCTCCACCGTTCAGCATAGAAGTCATAGGAACGTGTACCCACTGTTCAGCATAGAATTCATAGGAACGTGTCTCCACCGTTCAGTTAGAAGTCATAGGAACGTGTCTCCACCGTTCAGCATAGAAGTCATAGGAACGTGTACCCACCGTTCAGCATAGAAGTCATAGGAACGTGTCTCCACCGTTCAGCATAGAAGTCATAGGAACGTGTCTCCACCGTTCAGCATAGAAGTCATAGGAACGTGTACCCACCGTTCAGCATAGAAGTCATAGGAACGTGTCTCCACCGTTCAGCATAGAAGTCATAGGAACGTGTCTCCACCGTTCAGTATAGAAGTCATAGGAACGTGTCTCCACCGTTCAGTATAGAAGTCATAAGCTACTAAGCATAAGATCTATATTAAGTTATAATATATATATATATAGCATATATATATGTTACATTATAATTAAGTAAATAATTATTAAACTAATATAAGAAAATACTAATGAAATTGAGGGGTGTTATGGAAACCGACAGTTGTCAGAATCGGGTTTGAAATTGACACAGATTTCATTTTGGTGTCTTAGAAACCGATTATCGATTTAGAAACTGGTTTCATTTTCGAAATTGGTTTTGTGTTTCTCAATTGATTATCGGTTTCTATGACACCAAAAAGAAATTTGTGTCAATTTCAAAACCGATTCTGACAATTGTCGGTTTCCATAACACCCCTGAGTAACAATAAAAACAGATTTTTATTACAGTTCAAAACTAAAAACTCCGGCTTTCTCATTTAAATATTGGAATCGTTAGGAGATAAATTGTTTTGTAAAAACCCTTGGCTTACTCACTGAGCTCACCTCAGCAAACAGTAACGGACGAAAAAGGGTTCGTTACAATCAAAATACATGTTTCGCAAAATTTTACACTTCTACAACCAAAACCGACCTTTTTATTAACAAATTTCACAAAGCCCTAAGTTTAAGTGCAACTTACAATTTAGAAAATTTTTGATTTTCTCTTTAAATTTGTTAATTTAAACTTACGGCTTTTTTGATTTAATATGAAGATATATAAAAATGTTCATTGCCTAGGGGGGAAGTGCCCCCTACCCCCTGTGAACGCCCATGGAAGCAAGTGCTATATCTTGACGTCAGTCAAATCGAGTTACTAAGCGTTCCTCTCCACAAGCCAACTTCTACTTTTCGTTCTAAATTGATGTGTTTTAAAGTTACTTTGATTAGAAATAAGAAAAAAGGTTAAGGCGTAGGACCATGGATTCCCCGAATTCGAACCCGTTACTGCTGAGAAGACCTAACTGTCACCCATGTCTACATGTAATTTAAATTTTAATTCATATTTTCATCATCGGATAATTTAATTTTATCAAAAAAAAAATTATTGATTGCTTTCGATAGAAGAGGATTTATGATAAAATGTGTTAATATTATATTTTTGAAAGCTTGTGAAAATCCTGTGGACTATCTTATGGAATAGAGTCTATTTATATCTTAATATTTTTGCTTATACACAGAGATTGTACTACATTCTTTCCGGTATTAAAAATTTTTTATGAAATTTTTAAAAATGTGGTTATTTGTAGAACTTTTTATCAAAGAAGACTTTACTCCGAGAACTTTTAAATCAAAGCTAGCTATCTAAGAAACTAAGAATTGTCAAAATAGCTCATCTATTCATATTACAAAATCAAAAATATATCGAAGCTTGGATTTTCTTTGGACTCATATATAGCTTAGAATCTATTAAAAAACCTTGAAGAATTTAATTATTTCCTTTATATTTAAAAAAAAAATGCATTTATATTAAAGGTATTTGCTACTTGTATTCATGTTTAAGATTTTTCGTTATTTTCAAACGAGCTAGACTTGATCAATTAACTTAAAATTTTTAGTATCTTTAGATTGCTTAACCTTTTACTTTGGAGGTGAATTTTTTTGACATAGTCTGTGACGTGGTGGTAAATTTGACCCCATTTTAATTTTACTGATAAATTCTAATAAAAAGAGTTTTTTTTAAATTATTTCTTGTCTAAAAACAGGTTTTAATATTGTTGCTTAAAATAAATAAAAATTTAAATTGTCAAATTAAACAAAACTGGCACTTTGTTTAACCAGCCTTCTTTTAAAGACGACAAAAATATGTAAAGATGTGGTAAAATTTGCCACCACCTCCACAGTTAAAGGTTAAATATTGACAATACAAATGCCATAATTAATTTATGAAATTTCGGAAAGTTATTTTGTGACTAATGACTAGGGACTGGAATCTGAAGCAAATGCATGTTTGCAGTAGTCACCATGTTAAGAAAATTAATAGAATATCTTTGCGATTTAGAAAATTTCCTTTAAAATGGCATTCAATCGTTAGTGCATATTTTTGCATATTTCTTTTTAAGTGCATATTTTACTATAAATGCATGTTTTTTGCATATTTTCTTTAAAATTCACGTTTTCTTTTAATATTTTATAAAATGTTTTTATTTTTTTATTTAATTTTCTTCACGTTCAATTTTTTTCTACACAACATGAACAGTAAGGTGGATAAAAACAAAACATTTTGTTTGACACACATATTCTGGGAGCTGGATTCAAGTAGATCTTAAATCCAAAAGGATATCGAAATCGGTGGAACCGTCATCCAGCGGTTTTGATTTAAAAAAATCACTTTTTCGCCAAAAATCACAGGTTTTTTCGCCGTAACTTTTTATCAATCTAAAATAACTACCTAAAAAATGGTTGCAAATGAAAGGTATCTGTTACACCTAAGTTGTAAATAGGAAGATTTTTAGATTCAAGAAATTTTTTAGTGCAACAGTGTTCAGAATTCGGTCAACATTTTGGGTACTTTTCACTAAAATCGCTATTTGAAAAAACATTTTATTGTTTCTGCTAACAAGGCAATATCTGGGGAAAAGTAAATTAAATATATGAGGCCTATAGAATAAAAAAATCTACTCTTTCACTTTTAAGAGAACGAGATAAGTATGAGCGATTATTCTCAACAGCGGTCACCATAATTCAGCTTTGAAAAAAACTGGTCAAAACATTTTGTGTCTGCTTAACTTGGATCGATAAACAAATTTTCAGATATGATTGGCTAATGTGAAGAGTTTTTATTCCATATCACAAAATTAATAGGTCTGTTCCCGTACTTGAAAATTCGTGCGCATTCGCACGATTTTTTGCTATTTTCTGCTATTTCCTGTTCCCGTACTCAAAAAAGTTGCAAAAGAGAGAGGAAAACGAACTTGGCAGCATTGGATTAAGTTGCGATTTTCTGCTACACAAATTTGGCGAAGCAGAAATTCGCAGCTTCCATTTTTTGACAGCTAATGTCTAATTAGAGTGCAAGTCATTACAACCACATTAAAGTGTATACAAGCTAAACAAGGAAAATGTCGAGAAATGTGCAATTTAATTGTTCGCCAGAAGTATTTTGTAATACTCAATGTGAGTAGCAGTGTTCTATCTAATTTTTTTCAATAAAACATAAGTAATTTTTTCCTTAGATATGGACGATACTATTGAAGAAGATGCTGCTAGTGGCGAACAACTGGATGTCACTATTTGCGAGAAAGCCAAGTCCATTTGGGTCGATGCTCCAACAAAACTTTTGATTTCTTTGCTGAAGGAATACTTTCCTAAAGTAGGTAAAACCGCAAAGCTAAAAAGTAAAAAAAAAGTTTGGCCGTTGGTTAGTGCAAAACTCCAAGAGCATGGCTATTCTTTTAGCGAAAGTCAAGTGCAAACCAAGTATAGATCGCTGGAACGCACTTACAAGAAGTCCAAGTTACACAACAATCAAACAGGTCGGAATAGGCAGCAAATTCCATATCAAAGGTAAAATAAATCTCACTTAACCTATTTGTATTAAATTAAATTTTTGTTTTTCTGAAGTGAGCTGGATGAATTGTTTAGGGAGCGAAGAGGAATTAATCCGGAATATATTTTGGACAATGAAGACAGGGGAACTTTGCGGTCTGACTTTGCTGCAGATGATCAAAGTTCAAATGATGAAGTCCAGTTGGTTTCAAGTAAGATAGCTTTATTATTTGTTTTTCGAGTTTGATTTTATAAATTAGTTAATTTAGGTTTAAATTGCTGTCAGCAATACAATAAAAATACACATGGTAAACAGAGCTATAAAAACATTTGCTGATAGTAATGTAAACCTTAGTTTTCATTGAAATTACTTGTAGAAATAGCTAAAATAAAGTCTTTATTTGTGTTTTTCGACATACAGAGAGAAGTCCAGATTCAAAAAAGCGAAGAAACGGAACAGTTCAAGAAGAGATGTTGAGAAAGTTCGAAGAGCTTCAAGAGGACAGAAAGCAATTCCACGAAACTATTAAGGACTACTTGCAGCGGAAGGAAGAGCGAGAACAAATTAAAAATGAACGTGCTGAAAGGAAAATGCAGCTCCTCGAGTCCTTTGCTTTGCATCTACGAAACCAGTAACAATTTGTTTTTACTAAATGAACCCATTAATGTTAACGTTTAATTTATCGTACGAAAAATGAGTTCTGACTCAAAAATCAAGTTGCCTTATGGTTAAATAATTTTGATAAAACAAAATCAAAAACATAAAAATTTGAATTAGGGCCAAATAGACTACACAGACAGTCTGCGCAGGCCAACCGATAGTTAAAAAATTTTAATCAGCCCTATTATGAATAATTTTTCACGCGGAATTGAAAAAGGGAGTTTTCATTTTTAAGACAAAGCCCAAGAACATTTTGAAAATTTTTAATGCAAATTTTTTCATAACGGTGTATCAACAAATTTGCATTAAAAATATTCAAAACGTTCGAAAGCTTTATCTTAAAAATGGAAATTCCCTTTTTCGATTCCGCGTGAAAAGTTATTCATGATAGGGCTGATTAAAATTTTTTAACTATCGGTTGGCCTGCGCAGACTATCTGTGTAGTCTATTTGGCCCTTCACAAAGATTAAATTTAAAAGTTTTAACTACAAAATGAGTATAAAGCGCTTTATTTTTGTTCTTTGAGGAAAATTTTGCAAAACTCATTTTGCGTACGATATATCATACTTAAACGTTATTGGGTTAAGATAATTTCCTGAAAATTAAGCGTAGTACGAGCTGAATGCAATTTTAATGTTTTTTTATTTATTTTCATTTGGAAATTTAAAAACCCTGTAGAACAGGTCGCCTTTGTACATTGTCAGTAATTTTAGACTGCTTTATTTAAACTACTTTTGTAATTTATTTAATTTTTAAAACATACATAAGAAATAAATGGATTATTAATGTGTATTGCCTTGAGTATTTCTTTCGCGTGTAATATCTTCGTAGATGGCATCCCTCACCGCGTTTCCAATAATTGGATTTTGAACCGCTTCGATGTCGTTACTTTCCTCCGATGTAGTTTCAAGAGTGAAATCCAAATCATCATTATTGGCAAGATTGTGTAGCACACAGCAAGCTCTAATGAAATGGCACAGTTTTTTTAAACCTCTGAGCTTGCAATAATATAGTTGTCTAAATCGCTGTTTAAGAATCCCAAAGCTATGTTCTATTGCAACACGACCAGAGCTTAACAAAATGTTAAAATCTTTTTGAGAACGTGTCAAATGTCCATTATCTCTGTAAGGTGTAACCACATACTTCGTGCATGGATAAGCAGAGTCACCTAATAAATAAAAATCTGAGATGATAAAATTAGCTTTTCATTTTTTCTGGTATCTACTTATTTTAACACAAAATATTTTCGTAATGCAACTTACTTCCGCAATATGATGATAGATTGTTGTAAATTGGTGAGTTCTGAAATATCCAGCTATCATGCGAGGAACCAGGAAATCCAACAAAAATATTTATAAATTTTTTTCTTTCGTCGCATATACCCTGTAAAGAAATAGTTGTGTTTCCTTTTCTGTCTATGTAATCATCCTTGGCTTTTTTTGGAGGATCAATCACAATGTGGCATCCATCTATGCAACCTTAATGTATTGAAAATATTAATTCAGATATTAGATATATAGATATATAGATTAGATATATTAGATAGATATACCTCGATACAACTTTATATGACTTGTTACTTCTTACCAATAGCTTTAGAAAATCCACATTTTTGTTGAAAAAAATTGCCAGTTTCCTTCTTTTTATCTTCATTAGGCCATTTTATTACTTCAGGACTCAAGGAACTAATAAACATTGTTGCTCTGTCTATAATGCGGCACACAGACGAAAGGGAAATATCGAAGCGATCGGCCAAATCACGAAAACTGCAAGCCTCGTGACCAGTAAACCACAAAAACACTGCTAAATGAGTACTTGCTGGGAAGCGTTTGTCTATGCGAAGATTTTTGTAATAATCCGATTCCTTGAATCTCGAAGAAAGGTTTTCAAACAAAGTTTTAGATATTCTGAAATGCATACGGAATTCGTTTTCAGAATATGAAGGAACAACTTCAGACAAATAGTTCCTGATGCAGTTTCTCTTATTTTTGTTGAAAACTTTGAGAAGTTCCTGGATTAAAGTATCATCTTCATTATTGTATTTAGTGATTACTTCAAACATTTCGGAGTCACTATCACTATCAGATTCACTTGATGAAGCAATTAACTGAAATACGGAAACAAATTTATTGCTTTGATCAGCCATTTGTTCAATTCTTACAAAATGACTTTTGTAAACAAATGTTTTTGACGTTGCATCAAAAGTTGCACCTTTTTACGAAAAACCTGTTCCCGTACTTTTTGCAATTTTTATCACAAAGAGAGCATTTTTTCGCTTACTCTCTCAAATTCTGCAACTTGCGAATTTCTGGTACAAAAGTACGGGAACAGACCTAATATATATAACTTTATTAAACTTTCTTCTATTTTTAAATATATTAACTATTTTTTGTTAAATCAATAACTGTTATTTTTCGTTGCTGGTTTAACTCAGAAAAACATACCAAGAGACATTGCACAGTTCAATTCGAACTTTAATGAGTGTAGATTCATATTTTGATTTTATAGTTCGTGTTGATTTTGTTTTCCGTATTAAGTTTAAATTTGAGCTTGAAACGAGGAATGAAACAAACTAAGCTAATATTTACAAATATTTTTTTGAGCTTTATGTGTTTTTTGGTAATTACATGCATATTTATGTAATTGTTTGTCATAAATATTGAAAATTTTTTGTTTTTTAATGCATATTTTGAGTGCATATTTTTATAATTTTAGGTGCATATATATGCGCATATATTAGATGTTTTTAGTGCATGAGATTCCGGTCCCTACTAATGACCAACGAGCGTAATGGGCCAGTTGCTGGCCCAGTTTATGCTGTATTCGAGTATTGCGGAAGGAATTGAAGACAATTGCTTGGATTTCTAAGAAATGGTTAAAAGTATAGTAGAAAACCTTTAAGTTTACCAAACTTATTTTTTTACAATTTTCATCAAAAACCTCTGACGAACATAAACGGTAACCGCAGGACAAATTTTTACAATTGCTATACGTACCTACTTAAATCATTATAAAAAATTTTATATCAAAAAAAAAAACAATACATACAAAAAAGGATAAAGAATAAAAAAGCCGGTTGATTTTTGAAGAAAACCCAATAAAACAGCAACAAAAACTTTTGTTCAACACAATTGAGACGGAAATATCGAAAAACAGCTGTCAACCAGACAGACGACTGCGTCGTATTTGAGCCTCAAATACATGCAATGTAGTTATAGGGTGTAGGGGAGCAAGGTGCAAAAATGTTAGGGCTACAAGGAGGCTGAAGAATAAAAACAAAAACAAAGACAACAACAATCCCAAATGCTATTAACAACAATTGCACTGAAAACGATCAAGAAGAGGAGGTGCATCAGCAAATAACCACACCACAATTGCCAGTCATTCAGTCAGTCAGACAACCAGTCAGCCAGAAAGCCACCAGGTTTGCACCTACGTTAGTATAAATGTATTCAGACAGCTACAACATAGCAAAGGCTCATGAGTTGGAGAATATAAAAAAAAACAAAAACACATGAAAACCAACCTGATACCGTTCATTAAATACACAGCTACCTGCAGGCGCTATCACGATGCATTCATATCAATGTTGAGCCATGCGGCAACATGATGTTGAGCTGTTGAGCTCTTGAAACTGATCGATCAGGCGATGTTCGAGGGAAAAAAAAGAGAGAAAAAAAAAACCAGCAGCAGTATTAAGTGATGGAAGGTGGAACCTTAAACAGCTGCTTTTGCAATAACGACATATTACTGATTAGTCCTTGGAAAACTCATTAGGATTTTCCATACAAACACACTATTCTTCTGGGACTTGCTGCATAACCCGTATATCCTGCTTACTGTGTACTTAAAATCTAATTAAAATAGCAAACCAGGAAATATTCCAATAAAAAAAATGCAATTCTAGTTTAGGACGCTGCAAGTTGCTGCGGCACTTTTAACTTTGATACTTATTTCCTCATGAAGATGCTGGCAAAGCAACTGTAATCGGATAGAAAATACCTGCTGTTGCCACAAAACAGCTGTTGAACGCACAAAAACGTGTTTGCTTTCCGATGGAATGTTGTTTAGAATAGCAAAAAAAAAAAAAAAAAAAAAAAACCAAGTGATAGTTCAACAAAATAGAATTTCTTGTTTGAGTTCAGTCAAAATAATTTTAATCTACGTGGAAAAATTCAAACAAGATCGTTAAAGATTGAAAGGTGTGCTCACTAGTAGCTTGAATATGGTGTGCATTTTGTGTGTGAGATGCAAGCTGCAGGTGGTGCTTAAAGAGGATTATATGGAATACTATAATCAGCAGCAATACAGTCTTTAAACACACATGGCAATAAAAAATGTAAGAAAAATACAAATGTAAAACAAATTTTTATGAACATTATCGATACATTTTGACAAAAACGTTGTCTAAATAAAAAAAAACACAGCCAACACGTTCTGAAATAGATACGACATAAAATATCTTCGGGCCGACACAGAGATAGCGCCAAAAACTTAAAATCCATATGCTTATTATAAATTACAACCCTTAGGTCGCGTTTATAGTGCCAGCTGATGGCTGGGCCGGACCGAGCTGGAAACGTGTAAGGGCGCATTTATAGTGGCGACTTGTTGCTGGACCGGACCGAACCGAGAAGGAAAGCTCGAAAACGCTGCACATACAATCATATGAAACAAGCTCAAAGTGCGTATAGTGCCAGCCGAGCTTGCAACTTCAAGTGACTTGTGCGCTGGTTTCCATCTTCCCGATTGTTGCTTTCTCGCTCGCTCGCACGGTTTGCTTGTGTTTTGATTCATTTTACACGTTGCTTGCTTATTACTTTCGTTAAATAACATGAAATTTAAAAAGAAACAAGGAAAACAATTTTTTTTTGTTGGAATGAAAAGGGATTTTTCCCACAAAGTTGGCAACGCTGGCGGTAGCAAACTAAATTCCTCGGAAAAATATTGATATACGAAAAAAAAAACAAATTGCAGCACACTTGACTGCCAGCGTCGCGATCGATTCTGTATTTCCTTGAATTCATTCATTCAAAAAAAAACAAAGAACCACACGATAGCAACAAAGGAGACCAACAAGAAAAGTAATAAGCATACAAGAACACGAAATTTCGCTGTTGTTATGCTGTATTTTCTTGCCCGCAAAAAATACACACAGAAACAGCACTATAAAGAAGCAACAAAGATAAATTTCTATCGACTGTTGCATACAGAAAACAAAAAGAGAAATAGTGAAAAAAGCTAAACCAGCCGGTGAAGCAATTCGTCGATTAGCGGCTGCAAGTGCGTTTCATCTA
Source organism: Dichetophora obliterata (assembly GCA_963920525.1). Taxonomy (NCBI): domain Eukaryota; kingdom Metazoa; phylum Arthropoda; class Insecta; order Diptera; family Sciomyzidae; genus Dichetophora; species Dichetophora obliterata. The sequence continues at coordinate 232,318,879 of OY986437.1, read as the reverse complement.
AAACAGAGAATCGAAGATTATCAAATTTTTTTATGTGCGCTCTTCCTTTCTATTTGATTTTAAGCACAAAAGTAAACAAACAAAAATAGTAGCAACAAGATATAACGACTTTGTTTAGATTAGTTTTGTATTGCTTTGTTGCAATATCAAAAATAATACAACAAAAACAAAACCTAAAGAAAAAAGTTAAAAAAGTTAAAACCAGTTGGATGATCAAGTGGCTTCATGCGGCTTGAAGTGCGTTTTCGCTGAGTCATCGCATAAAAAAATCTTGGGCCAGCAGCTGATGTCCGATTTTTTAATGTGCATTCTTTCTACGATCTTCTATTTTGCCAAAAAAAAAATTTTTAAATAAAAACACAACAAGAAGGCAACAAAAACCAGCAGAAAAAACCAGCGACAAAAGTCGAAACAAGTTGGTACCTCAAGTGACTTGAAACGACTTGCAGTTGCAGGAAGCGCGTTTCAGCAGCGTTTTTCGCATTTTCGTCTCTGCGCTTGTTGGTTTGAGGAAAGCAAAATGAATGAACGAAATCATGTGGCTTTTTTGATGCTTCGGTTGCAAAAATAAACAAAAAAAAACTAATATATACAAACAAACCCAAAATAGTCAAAAACCAGCTGAAACAAGTCACCAGCGACAAGCGCGCACTATACGCACTTCCAGCTGCTTTTGGCAGGACGCGTTTCCAGCTCGGTCCGGCCCAGCAACAAGCCGCCACTATAAACGCGCCCTAATGCTAAAAGCAGCTGGAAGTGCGTATAGTGCGCGCTTGTCGCTGGTGACTTGTTTCAGCTGGTTTTTGACTATTTTGGGTTTGTTTGTAAATATGTATTAGATTTTTTTTTGTTTATTTTTGCAACCGAAGCATCAAAAAAGCTACATGAATTCGTTCATTTATTTTGCTTTCCTCAAACCAGCAGACAACAAGTGCAGAGGCGAAAATGCAAAAAACGCTGCTGAAACGGACTTTCTGCAACTGCAAGTCATTTCAAGTCACTTAAGGTACCAGCTTGCTAAGATTTTTTTCGCAAGTATTTTCTGCTGGTTTTTGTTGCCTGTTTTGTTAGACCTTTTTGTTGCTGGCGCTATACGCACTTTGAGCTTGTTTCATATGATTGTGTGTGCAGCGCTTTTCTTCTTGGTTCGGTTCGTTCCAGCAACAAGTTGCCACTATATACGCGCCCTTGCAAGTTTACTGCCGAAATTTAATGACATTATATCAACGCGTTCTTAAGTTATTACCTAGGAAATCACATTAACTCTTTAAAGACGGGACAGTATTTTAACCAATGGACTTATTTTAACCTAATTTTGTTTTTGCAAATTTTTATGTAATAACACTAGTTTGGCGACATCCGACTTAGTGATGCCATAAGGCATTATCGTCCTTGTTGGGTTGATTCTGTCTTGGAAGCGAATCTTTTTACGCCTCCTTTTGTTATTTGCTTGAGTGAAATCTCAAAAATGACACTTTTTTCCATTTAGAATTGTTGTTTTTTTGAATTGTTGTTGCTTTTTGCTTGCGTCCATTTCAACAAGGGAATATAAAATTAAAAATATTTCTATTATTATCTATATTTAACAATGAGAATCGAACCCGCACCTAGGGTATGCAACTATTCAACATTATAAAAAAACCGGTCTCGAACAGTAAAATGTGTACAAAACCGGTTTTCGAATTATTCGATCAGAAAAAACCGGTTTTTTATGTAAAACAAATTTTTTACTTTTTGTGATATACCTATGATATATGAGATATCTATATATATAAAAATGGTGTAAAAAATGTATAGTAAAACATCAATTGAGAATGGCTGGGCCGATTTGTCTAAAATTTTTTTTCAGTTGTTTATAATTGCCAGGAGAAGGTTTTTACGAAGGAAAATTTTGGAAAAACCCTCCGGGAAAGTCCGATAGGTGGCGTTGGGGTGGACTTATATCGAAAATTTGAATTTATGGACCAATTTAACTGAAATTCAGAATGTATGTTTGTTTAATCATAAGAAAATAATTTGGGTATAAATGGACCCGATAGGTGGCGCTGGGGTGGACTTATATCGAAAATTTGAATTTATGGACCAATTTAACTGAAATTCAGAATGTATGTTTGTTTAATCATAAGAAAATAATTTGTGTATAAATGGACCCGATAGGTGGCGCTGGGGTGGACTTATATCGAAAATTTGAATTTATGGACCAATTTAACTGAAATTCAGAATGTATGTTTGTTTAATCATAAGAAAATAATTTGTGTATAAATGGACACGGTAGGTGGCGCTGGGGTGGACTTATTTCGAAAATTCAATGGCGTGAAAAGTGATTTTGGTATTGCCACAATTTTGAAATGCAATCCTGGTACGAGGGGGGTAGCGAAGCACACCGGGTTCAGCTAGTATGATATATCTATGCAGTTTTATTTAACAAAAATAACAATTAATTTTTAAAAAATAAATAAAGGCACTTATGTTATTAAAATTATGCAGATAATCTGTACTAATGATTTGTTTTAAAATAATACCTTCACAATAAAATAAAATTTAAGTGCTTAGATTTTAGGCCATTTTTGGCTTTATTTTTTATAAAACGAGAGACTGAAAAAACTCTTTCATTTATAGCAGATGTGGGACATACTGTTAACAATGCGTTAAATAAATTATCCAATTTTTCAGTACTTTCTTTAAATTTTTCGAAAAGCTTAAAGTCTTCAATTAAGGAATTTGGGTTATTTCCTTTCAAACATTTCTTGGGAGCTTGAATTGTATATTTTTTGAAACAAATGAATTAATGAAATGAAAAAAAAGAACTGCTATCTATAATTCACCAAGGAACTAGAGGCGATAGCAGTATCTATAGATATTTTAATTACAATCGATATTAAAAATACTGGTAGTAACAATAAGGTATCTTAAGTTTTAAATGAATAAAAACATCTTTAAAAATATTAGAAAATTTAAATACAAAAACATAAAAATATATGATGATTTAAAGAAATGCTAAGAAATATGCAGGAAATCATAAAATATAAATAAATACAAAAATCAATAAAGACTCAAAAACTCAAAAACGATTATTACCAATGATAGAAAAGAAACTCAAAGCAAAAACTGAATATAATTACATTAAATAACAATACATAGTGGAACATTTATATCATTATAGTTAAGATTCATAAGCCACATTTTTACATTGTTGAGAAACTTGAATTTATTACGGATGGATCTTATGCAATCAGGCAAGCTGTTAAAAAGTCTAGGGGCAACTGCAGTGTAAAAATTAAGAAATAATTGAAGTGAATGCTGTGGTATCGTTGCAAAATTTTGATTATTTACTCTTAAATTGTAATTAATAGAATATCGACTTTCCAGATAGCCAGATTTAAAAAAACTACTTTTAAAACTTTAAAATAGTACAAATGTTTTGTGGCAAAATATTTAGTTCTTTAAACAGTCACAGACTGCTGTCACGGCGACGTTTATTGCAAATAAGGCGAATGGCATGTTTTTGCGATATTAACAGTGGATTTATTTTATTTTCATTAGTACCACCCCAGCAAACTAATCCGTACTCTAACTTTGAATGGAAAATACCATAATAAATGCACTTTAAAAGTTTAAGACAGCAAAAAGATTTTAAAAGGTATAAATTTCTAACCGCAGCCATGAGGTATTTCTTAAGCGCTTGTGTATGGTCAGACCAACTCATCTTATTGTCAAGTAGCAACCCAAGGTACTTAAAGGACATTACATATTCAATGGGAAAACATTTAGGGGAGCAAACTCGATCCTCGATCATCACAGTAAGTTTGTGAGCACAACGAAGCTAAACAAACATTTTTACAGTACAAATACTTTTCACATTTACCACCGTGAAAGTGAAGCGGCCCGAAGTCTAAATCTTTTCCTAAAACATTGAAATACATAATTCTTGTTTTATCACTGAGTCATGATTAATATCCGCAGAAAGATTTAATGGACAGTCACTGTAAAAAGTACAAGCCATATCGTCAGCAATGGCATTTATACCACTTTTAAAGTTTTGAGAAAACAATGAATTTATGAAAATAAGGAAAAGAATCGGTCCAAGCACTGATCCCTGAGGGACACCTAAAGTAGATTGTAAAGGAGAGCTTAAGTGGTTGTCGATTTTTACTTTTTGTTGTCTATTAAATAAATATGAACTAAGCCAACTATGAATTGAACCTCTGAATCCATATCGCAATAATTTATCTAACAAAATCTTATGGTCAACTGTGTCAAAAGCTTTTGTGATATCAACAAAAAGAGTCGCAGTTATCTTTTTGTCATTTAGTGCAGAGTACACATTAGTGCAGAAATTCATAAGTGCATCTTCTGTAGATAGCGATGGTAGCAGCGAGATTGGTCAGTAATTATTAATATTTGCGCGGTCATCTTTTTTATACAAAGGAATTACCTCCGCTGTTTTCATATTTTCAGGAAATATACCAGTTTCTACACTTTTATTAAATAAATGACTTAATACATCACAAATGTTGAATGCTATTTTTTTCAAATAATTACTCGAACAACTATTTGATGTAGAAGAATTCGAGTTTTTTAATGACATTATAATTTTATATAATTCAAAGGAAGAAATTGGTATATAAAGAAAGCTCTCAGATAGACCAGGTTCAAAAGATAAACAATTACACTGATTAGAACACATTGCATTTCCATAGAAGTAAAGTATTTATTAAATTGTTCCGCTAACATTTTAGGATTATTAGCAACCATATAACCAAATTTTAGACACTGAATACGTTAATTTTTGTTGCTTTTATTAAGAATATTATTTACCATTTTCCATTCCTTTCTTATATCACCTTTTACCTTCTGAAATTCGTTGCAGTAAAAATTGTTTTTTCATTGAAGGACCTCTTTCGAAATCTCTTTACAAAGGGATTTATAAGAATCACGAACTTGTACATCACTTGGGCATCTGTTTTTTCTTTTAAAAAGATTATTTTTAGTTTTAATTTTTTTCAGCAGTTCATTTGAGATCCATGGTTTCAATCTTTTCATGCTATCACATTTTTTCTTTATGATTGTCGAACAACCATCAGTATGTATAAGAAGTGTTTTGACAAACATATTGTAGGCTTTAGAAGGATCACATTCATTATAAACATGATCCCAATTTTCAAAGCAGAGGGAATTACTTAACTTATTAAAATCAGTCTTTGAATGTTCGACAGGCGGGTTAGTTATGCAATCATTTTGAAGAAACACATTTCCAAAACTTAGACACGTCATACAATGGTCAGAAATCTCTAGGTCAATGACAGAACTTTGAAGAGACAAATTATTGCAATTTTGAAGACGCACAAAAATATGATCAAAACAAGTTTTGGATACAGGTGTTATACGCGTTGGCTCATTGATGCAGGATTCTAAACCATTAGAAGCAAGTAAGCAAAGATATCTGTCAACATACGAAAACAGAATGCATTATTAAATAAAAATCATGTTTAACTTACATTAAATACGCCAGCCGCTTGTAAATGCTGTTTGTACAAAATGAAATAAAATCAGAGCTAAGAAATGTTAGCAACGTTGGTGAAATGTCAAAACGCAAGTAGAAAATGAACAGGGTCGCTCAAATACAATAAAAAAGTGGTTTAAAGACAATTTTATATTGCAAATTTATACATTTTTTGACTATTCGAGCAGTCGAATAATTCGAGCCAAAAAACCGGTTTTCGAATTGTTCGAAATTTGCGAATTTTTAAAAAACCGGTTTTTGAATTATTCGAATTTTGCAATTTAAAAAAAAACCGGGTCGGCTAAAAAAACCGAAACGCCGAATAATTTGAACCGGTTTTGCATACCCTACCCGCGCCTCTTCGATTGATAGTTCTACACGCTACCATCAACTCAAAAAACACCTGTTACGTCATTTGGTTCATTCAATATTAAGTATTAACTGTATCTATGTTGCAGTAGATGACCAGAATATATTAAAAGGATTGTGCTTTAGCTACATGTGAATGCGTGAAGCTATGTTGAAGCAGCTCACAATAATCTATCAAAAGATTTACAGGCTCAAATTTAGTACAGCCTTGGATTAAAATACAAGAAAGAATACAAGAAAGAGCGACATTCAGTTTGCAAACTCACTACTCTTACCACCCGGCTATTGGCCTATGCATAACAAGCGCGATAAGAAAACATGTGAACCGAGTCGCTTAATATTGAGTCGCAGCATTGCAAGGCTAACTTTTTACGGGTATTGATCCAAATTTAGTATCTAAATGCACTAGAATTTGGTATAAATTGTATTGAAAACAAAAAGTAATACAGAACTGTACTTAAATTTAAGCCAAAAAGGCTAAAATTTAAACCAAAAAGAAAAATTTAAACCAAAAAGCTAAAATTGCTGCTGCTATGTTTCTTTTGGCTTAAATTATAGTACAAAAGAGTTTTAAATATGAGTTAGTATTTGAAAAGTTTAAATTTTAAACCACAAGGTTAAAAAATGCAGTAATATTTTAGTGGGACTAAAATTTAGTCCAAGATTTCTAACCGTGCATATACAGAATTTGCATTTCGTGCACAAATAAGTTTTGTTTAAATAAAATAAGTGTATTAACATTTTTGGGGCGCCTGATTGAACTCGAACGGGGCGCCAAAAGCTATTGGGCAGGCGCTAGTTATAGTATTGCAGATTAGAATGAGCTGTGATATTAAATCTAGCGCAGTCAAATGAATCACTAAAATGCGCTAACTCAATTGCGCCATGGCGTAGTTTGAACAGCTATGATACCTGTATTCACAAGACATTAATCAGTAGGGATCGGATTTTTATGCAAAATCATTTTTAAATCAAATCCTGTGTAAAGATAGGATAGCAACATTAATTGTATTTTCTAAAAATATTGATTAAATAAACATATTTGATCAGAATGTGCTAAAATTTTGCATAAAATTTATATATTTTAGATTTTTGACACTACTTTTTAATACGTTTTGCATAAAAACCCGATCCCTATTAATCAGCATAATAAGTCTTGATAAGTTTTTGAGAAAGTTATATCAAGCACTCGGAAGAAAAAATACAAAAAATGAAATAAAAATTATATAGCAATATATTTATTCTGAAAAAATCATAACCATACACGTTTTAGGTTTATAAAAAATTTAATATAGATTTGAGCTTGTTTCTGCTTGTAAACATGTTTAAAGGAACAAGAGCAGATAAACGAGGAGAAAAATAATAGGGGTATTCATGCTAATGGGCAATACCCTTATAAATGGTATAAACTGTATAAGTTTATTTGCTTTATTAATGAACTGTCAAATTTGTATAGAGAAGCCTTTGCACAAACTAGATATAGACAGATATTGATTTCCAATTTAGGTAAGCAAACGAGGTGGCAAATTTATATGATAAATCAGCTGTTTTCGTTTTTCGAAAGTTAATTAATTTCTTGTCAGAAGCTGCCAAAAAAGCAATCAGAGAGGTAAGAATTTTTGAGTTGGAGCTAAAGTAATACATATTTAATTGAAAATTACAACTAAAGACTTATTGAAAACATATGCTAATGACATATATGCTGCTCACGAACAATCGACTTTAAGGGAATGCTACTGTTTTAAAAACTTTTGAAACATTTCTTTTATATTTTTTCTGAATGTATAGCATTTAAAGAGTATTTTGTAAAAATTTCAAGTAAATCGTGCTAAAACTAACGAAAATCCAGCGTTTCAAGTGAGCGAACCTCATGCTCGATTTTTATACATACATGCGGACGAACAACCCTATCGGAAATTTTAAAGCACTTTATTAAAAAGCACATAAAAAGTGCTTTATTCTACCTTTGCATAGTGCTTTTGTGAAGCGCTTTGCTCTCGCTGCAAGCTGAGTTGTAAAAAAGCTCTTTGCTTTCGCTTTTCTTAGTGCTTCAAAAAAGTTTTTGTGATTACTTCGAATATCTTGTCGAATTCGATATCTACTTCGATACTACTGGCACTCCCATCACTAGCATTCGTGTCATCACTAGCATTTTAGCATTCGAAAAGTTTAAAGTATAAGAAAGTGTATTAGAATAGTGAAAAATAAATAATTAACCGAAAAAGTAAATAGTTTAATTGATAATATTATAATGTGATTAAAAAAGGTAATAAAATGAGTGGCAAGTGATTAGGGTATTCAAAACGCCACTTTAAAAGATTGAACAAAGCCCTTTTTCGAATCATTTTCCAAAGCGAGAGCAAAGCACTTTTTTAACGATTTTTGAAGTGAGAACAAAGCACTTTTTTAACGCTTTTTGAAGCTAGAACAAAACCCTTTCTGGAATCACTTTCCGAAGCGAGAGCAAAGCGCTTTTACAAATCACCATCCGTTGCAAGAGCAAAGGTCTTTTTCCCAATGACATGGTAATGTTAAAAAAGCCGCTATTTAAAACGAGAAAAAAGCGCTATTAAGATTTTGTTAAGTGCTTTCAAAGTGCTTTGTTTCCTAAAGGGAAGCTGCAAGCACAAGTAAAAAGGGTAGAATGCTACGTAGGCAAGAACAAAAAAATCCATTGAACATCCTGAAAGACAGCGTTTTACTGTACGCAGCTGGCAAAGATGATTCTGTGTAAGAATAAAAAACCATACCCTTTTATTAATTTTTTGTTTTTGATTTTCGATAAAAAAACTTTAAATCGATTTTTTGGAAAACAACTTTTTTGAAGTCGGTGAACACGATGCCGCAAAATCTACTTGACCCATCGTTTTGAAATTTTTTTACACTATTTCTACACATAAATCAAAAGGTAATGCCGAAGAGTTTTTCCTTTTTTTTCTATTTTAACATAATAAAATAACGTTAATTTTTTAGCGACTTCAAAACGCTACCAAAAAAAAAACAACATTAAAAAAAAAAACTCGTCGGTATTACCTCGGGAAACATATTACCTTTTAAACAAATTTTGAATTTTTTTTCCAGATGATCCGCTAACCTCTAATCGTGTTCACCGCAAAACAACATTTTTTCGAGGCGCCTCCGGAGAATCAATGCCACGGATTTATTTATCGATAATTTTTAATTTTTTTTCCAAATACACTTAAGAAGTCAAACTATAACATGCATATGAAATAAAACCACCATCATTATTAATGTCTCCAAAACAAAATCATGTAAACATGCCTTTTTTCGGCTTTAAAAGAGTACCATCCCCTTGCTCAAATTATAAGATATCCATTTCGCATGAATACCCTTAATATATATTGTTGCGCTAACGCAGGTTAGTGCTCCAACTCAATAACACAACGCAGCGCTACATTTTTCATATCTGCTACAAATCTATATATATAAAAATGGATGTATGTATGTGGGTATGTGGGTATGTGGGTATGTGGGTATGTGGGTATGTGGGTATGTGGCTATATCACGTATAGACTCCAAAACCGCTGAACCGGTCTTTATGAAATTTTCAGGGAAAATAAAGCCACATCTTGAGAGTGTTCCTGTGAGGTTTTATAACGATTGGAGAAAGGGGCGTGGTACCTCCCATACAAGCCAAATTTGCTCCATCGATCACAAACAAAAAAAAAAGAAAAATATTTCACGGTTTCAATCGTAAAAAACTAAGATTTGGTGATTTTGTTCAGATAGTTACTGTCGGTAACTGCACAAAAAATGGGCGTGGTCGTTATATAAATACGCCCACTTTTTCGAAATCATGGCAATTCCGGAGTTCTGCGCATTTTTACAGTGAAACTTGCTGTTTAGGTACGAACACAATTTATAAATGTTTTCACGCCCACTTTTAACGCCCACAAATCAATATCTATATATATATAAAGCAAAACGATGTGTGTCTGGTAGTGTGATGTCTATAGACTCCAAAACTACTGAACCGATTGACCTGGAATTTTGGCAGTCGATTTGTTTCAGGTACGAGATGGTTGAGGAAAAAAATTTGCCACACCCCCCTTTTACCGCCCCCAAATCAATAAAAATGTTACATTTCAGTTGGTTTGGGTCGTATATGGCTAAAATTTTGTAATTTAGTATGTACGGTTACTGTCGACAACTGTCCTAAAAATGGGTTTCCACGCCCCCTTTTACCGCCCACAAATAAATGAAAATGGTTTATTTCAGACGGTTTTGGTCGTATAAGACCTAAATTTGGTACTTTGGTTTGTGAAGTTACTGACAGTAACTGTACGAAAAATTGGTTTCCACGCCCCCTTTTGCGCCCACAAATCAGTGAAAATGCTATATTTCATGCAGTTTTGGCCGTATGAGACTAACATATGATACTTAAGTTTGTATGGTTACTTTCGGCAATTGTACTAAAAAAGGGCGTCATCGCTATATAGCCACACCCACTTTTTAAGAAACCATCAAAATTGACTACTGGGTCGATTGAGCTAAAATGTTGGCTTAGTTTGTACGGTTACTGTTAGCAACTGTACTAAAAATTGATCTCCACGCCCCCCTTTTACCGCCCACAAACCAATGAAAACGTTTTATTTCAACGGTTTGGGTCGTATTAGACAAAAATTTTGTAATTCAGTACATATGGTTACTCTCGGCAAGTGCACTATCAATAGGCCTGCCCTACTTTAGTTAAACTCACTTTTCGGGGAGTTAGCGTCCAGTGAAGTAAAGTGCGCCAGGCTTTCCCTAAATTGAGCTGAAATTTGGACAGTCGATTTGTTTCGATTACGAGATGGCTCAAGGGAAATATTTTACCGCACCCCTTTTTACCGCTTGCAAAACAACAAAAATGCTATATTTCGCACGGTTTTGATCGTATTAGACTAAAATGTGGTTATTTAGTGCACATGGCTACTTTCGGCAGCTATACTGAAAATGGTGAATATATTTGACATTTCTTGACATTTTCGTGTATGGCAGTAAGGCGGTCTGTGGCAGAACAACGTTTGCCGAGGTGATAGATTGTTCCTGTGAGGTTTGGTAACGTTTGGACGAGGGGGCGTGGTTCCTCCCATACAAGCCAAATTTGCGCTATCGACCACAAACCAAATAAGGGATATATATCAGACGGTTTCGATCGTAAAAACTAAGATATTATCATTTTGTTCAGATGGTAACTGTCAGTAACTGTACAAAAATCACTTTTTCGTCGCAATTTATATACGCCCACTTTTTCGAAATCATGGCAATTCCGGAGTTCTACACATTTTTATACTGAAACTTGCTGTGTAGGTGCTCCAAGAGGCAGTCACGATACATAAATGTTTTCACGCCCACTTTTAGCGCCCACAAATCAATATCTGTACATATAAAAATGAATCGTGATTTGTTCGGATGCTTAAAACTTGAAAACGACTAGACCAAATAGGATACTTCCTTCTACTGGTTTGTTCGTAACTGCTACGCAAAGGTTTAGGAAAAAATTAATGCCACACCCCTTTTATTGCCCACAAATCAATAAAAATGCTATATTTAAGAAGGTTTTGGTCGTATTAAATTAAAATTTGGTAAATAAGTTCTTATGATGACTGTCACTAACTTTAATAAAAACGGGCGTTGTCACACTTCATCTACGCCTACTTTTGGAAATATCACAATACTCCGATACTATTGGTCCGATTGAGCTCAAATTTTGCAAGTGGCTTTGCTTTGAGTACGAGATGGTTTAAGAAGAAATGCCACACCTTCTTTTACCTCCCATTAATATAAAAACAATTTGTGTTATCGAATAGCGTTATGGGTTGCACAGCTTAGAAATTCGGTATTCGACCACAATTTAGACGTACCGTTTCAGTGATGAAATTTTATGGGAGTTGGACAAGGGGGAGGGGCACCTCTCATACAATCCAAATTGGTGATATCGAATAGCTTTGAATTTATAGGAATTCAGCTTTGGAATTCAGTTTTTGACCTCAATTTACACATGCAGTTTCAATGATTTTTTTTTTATGGGCGTTGGACTGGGAGGCCTGACATCTCCCTTACATCCCAAATTTGCAATATCGAATTGCTTTGAAGTTATAGGTTGACAGCGTAAGAAATCGGTATTCGACCTAAATTTATACATGCACTTTCATTTCTTACATTTTATGGGCGTAGGGAAAAGGGGAGTGACACTTCCCATACAACCCAACTTTGTGCTATCAAATAGCTTTAGAGTTATAGGTCGCACAGCATCGGAATTCAGTATTTGACCAAAATTTACGCATGAAGATTTACTGATAAAATTTTTTAGAGTTTGTCGGGGGGCGTGGCACCTCCCATACAACCCAAATTTGTGTTATCGAATATATTTGGAGTTATATGTCGCACAGTTTTGGTATTCGGTATTCGACCTCCATGTACACATGCAGTTTAATTGATTACATTCTATGAGGGGTGATCAAGAGGGCGTGACACTTCCTATACAACCCAAAATTGTTATATCGAATAGCTTTGTGGATATAGGTCGCACAGTCTCGGAATTCAGTATTTGACCTCAATTTAGACATGCTGTTTAACTGATAACATTTTATGGGCGTTTGAATAGGGAGAGTGGCAGCAACGCGCCGGGTTTCAGCTAGTTCTTTATGTTTGTTTAGTATAAGACTCAGTACATCTAAGACATGAAAAGGTAATGGTTTAAGATAAGGTAAAATAAGGTTCCTGAGTAGAAGAAAGGGCTTCCAGTTTTGAGTTCTGGTAGCAAAATTTTGGAAGTTGGTTAGGACTATTAACATGATTAAAAGTCATGCAGGCATCGAAATGCTTGCTTAGAATAGCATGGATATTATTTCTTATATAAAGATATCGACCCTTTTGCGCGAATTTATCGCATGTGCCAAAAAAAATTTTACCGATTTTTTTCTACTTTTCTGTGCTTTAGCTTGCAATATCAAAACAAAATTTTACCTACGCTTAGATAATTAACTAATTTACTACAAGGATTTCAGCTGCAATATTTTACCTGGTGATGCGTTGGGGAGTGTAGAGCAGATTTGCATCAAAAAATCAGTTTCGAAAAAATGGCACATTCGATAATTTTGCGCAAAGAGGTCGATATATTAATGAAAATGCGTTCCACGAGGCGAGTAGTGGCAAAAGTATTTTGTACTGGGTTAGATTTACTAAATCATCACAAGCACAATTAAGTTAGTTTCAAAACCTCGCAGTCAAGTGTAAAATAATACTTTACATGTACATGAATTTTCGATTGACATTGGATTAGTAATGTTGTAGTGCTGGACTCAGTGGAACCTATGTCCAAGGTAACTATTGTGGGCTGGCCTTCGCTGTGTTAGCTCAACGTTGCGAACTTATTTTTATAAGGGTAACTCACGATCTTGTTGCATCATTGCAAATTGGCATTTCCACAAAAAAGGCTACCGTGACCAAAAAATTATAACTTATTTAAAACTTATTATTTGATGATATTATCTTAGAGAAGCATTTTAATTTAATATATTTAAGCTATTTACACATAAATTCATTTACCATGATGATCAAATCGTTTCCAGTTTTTCACAAATGCATTTTTGCTTTTTCGTAAATGTTTAGTAAACGTTTCGTAGACTTTTTGGTTTTAGTAAAAATGGAAGGCATTGGCTAAAGATAATGAAGCAATGGTTGAGGCAAGGTAAGAAAAATATATTAAATTGGTTCTTTAATTACTAAATTATATAATTACTTGACTACCTAATTACTTCATTACCTAATTGAACTACAATGGAAAAATTTGAAACGTCCGACACGAAACGTCAGAACAAATAGAATTATTTACTGTGACCACACTATGTGCTTAATAAAGAAAAATATTGTCTTGCGACAATTTTTGTATGGCTAATAAATTCGCAGATCTAGGCGTAGTATGAACTTTAAACGAAAATGACTTGCGTTTCGTGAAACATCCGAGCGCATGTTTAAAATAAAAATGTTGTTCCAAATTTAAGTTGAATAAAAATTTTTAAAATTTTTCTTATTATACCAATAGATAGCATTTTGATAATATACACTTTTCCTAAATATATCTCTGGATTGTATTAAAAATGTTTAAAAGAAGCGTCCGAATGAAACATTCGACACGCTGGATTTGCCCAAATGCGTTTTTGCAAAGGTAGATTCTTGTAACCACACCAACTCACAACAGCTGTTTTTTCTGTTATCTGTTATCTGTTATCTGTTATCTGTTATCTGTTATCCACCCATGCCAGTGGCGATTTCATTTCGCTGATTTTTTCATGTAATGTGCCAAAATGGTGATTTTTTTAAATGTTTGCATGGGGAACCCGCCAGGGTTCCAGGGGGTGTGCCTCTGGCATGGGTGTATCAGCCCTCCAAAGTTAGTGGGGGTCGGCCAGACATTTGGACTCGATTGGAGCACTCTAAATGGGTCAAATACCCAACTTTTGACTTTTGTCTCGTAGGATCAAATTTTGAAAAATCCCTCTTTGACCCATTTAGAGTGTCCCAATCGAGTCCAAATGTATGACGGACCCCCACTTACTTTGGAGGGCCGATCCACCCATGCCAGAGCCACACCCCCTGGAAAAAATCACAATTTTTGGCACTTTACATGAAAAAATCAGCGAAATGGGGTCGGCACTGGCATGGGTGGATTGGCCCTCCAAAGATAGTGGGGGTTGGTCAGACATTTGGATTCGATTGGGTTACTCTAAATGGGTCAAGGAGGGATCTTTCAAAATTTGACCCTACGGGGCAAAAGTCAAAATTTGGGGCATTAGAATTCGTTTTAGAGGTATAGTTCCTCGGACAAAGTTTCTTATTTTAATCCCTAGAATACGATTTTCACTGAGCAATGGGCTATTTTTAAATCGACCCGCCCTAATATATACACATATATCTAATATCTTCCTCCGTCCACTTTTTGTAGACATTTTCCTTTATAATTTTCTTGTGTAAAACTACGTCCATATCTTTATCACTTCTTTTTTTTAAATAAATTAAAATTTTTTGTTTCTGCCGCTAATCAGCGGTGTTCAAAAAGCATAGGTGGTGGTGTTCAATGCCAAATTAACATATTCATTCAAAATAGCGTCATGCGCTATTGGATTTGCCTATGCAACAGCCTTTTGTTGTAGCAAATGCATAAATGTTGCAAATGCATATCAATGCTTCTTGTTTTTGAAAAACCAGATGATTTTGCATTTGCAACGATACAACAAGATCGTGAATAACCATATTATTTGGCATTTGCGTGGAAGTGCGAAGATCAACCGGTAGCCTTAATTTGTTAGAGATGTTAGATCGGTATTAATTTCAGCCAGTAAATGCTAATGGTGGTGCACTAACTGAATCGAATGTAAATGAATGAATAGAATGTATGCATATAAAATATATGGTATGGAAGGAAGGATGAAAGAAAGGAATGAAGGAAACAAGCAATAAAGGAAGAAGAAAATGCTTAACTAACAATAAATTCGAGCTCCAAGCGCGAGCCAAAACCATTCATAACCAACCATGTTATAAGCAGCTTAAATGTTAAATTATTATCATATCAGCATGTTTGGGTAAAACCATTTAACTTAAGAGCAGTTGTTTTAAAAGTAATAAATATTCAATATCCACTAGAGAATAACGAGGGTAGTTTGAAAATTAATCGCTATATTCTTCCTCAAGAGACCAACTTAGACCAAGCCATTCATGGAATGATCTAAAAATAACGGCGCAGGAGATAGAGTGTCAGGACACAAAGACAGCTGCTGCTCCTGTTACTGTTCGGGCAAAGCAAGCGCAACAGCATCTATCTAATATTTATGAATGAATAACAAACGATCTGGCGGGCTGTGCATCACATTCACATTATCTGTTTTTTCTTATTTTTTTTGTCCTTCAACTGTTGTTCCTTCAAGTGCGTGCGTGTGTCTCTTTCAATACAGTTGTCAACATTTCCGCTTCAATAAAAAGATGACAGTTGCAGAAGGAGCACATTTGTTCACATGCTTGGTGATGCTTGTCTTGCTGCTACTTCTTCTTCCGTTTGCTACAAAATTCTGCTGTAGCTTACTCAAATACTGCATCTTAAGATGATGGACGTTTTTGGCTAGTGAAATAAAAATTACACAAAAAAGATAAAAAAAAAAAATAATGTACGAAGAAAAACATGAAAACCTTAATGTATCTAATGTCGTCAACATGAATTTCCATGTAATGCAATTTTTATGTTGTCGCTGGTGCTTCACTTGAACTTGGCTATGAGTTTCGTGGAACTCGTCAATGGGCTCAGGCACAGCATACCAGAGTCAAGGTCTCGAATGTGACTTTAATGACTTTCCGGCGGCTATCAGAGGAGTGACTGGGTGAAGGCACTAGAACACTAGCAGCTAAGCACAGAATATTTTTTTGGAAGCATCATTTTTATGCCTTAAGTATGTATTTATTTTGTATGAAAGCGTGCATGTGTGCGTGACAGTTTTTGTTGGATTTGTTTTTTCTGACAGCATTTCACTGTGCTGGGTGGCTTGCTGATGGATCTTAAGTGTTTTTGTATCTACAGCTCTTCCAAAGTGCCCTCACCAACACTCAATGTTGTTTATTTTACTACGCGGTTTATAGAGCGCTAATCTGGTGTACTTTCAACGTTTTCAATTGGGTAATTGAAGTGGTGGTCACGGTTTTTTTAATAGCATCTAATTAGGATATCGCTCAGATTTCAAAATAGCTTATATCTTTAAATTAAGCTTTAAGTCTTTCGGTTTCTGGAAAGCTTTAAATCTGAAGATTTTGGAGATATTTTTAAGTAGATTTAGTTTATGTTTAAATTTGCGCTATAAACATAAAGTGAGGAGAATTGTAAAATACATACTTAGATTTTCTAAAGGCGAAGAGCTGCATTGACTCACAACATTAGCTATCTAAATGTCAGAAGGATTACTTCTTTCCAAGCATGAAATCGGCTTAACATTTTAAATGGAAGTCAATGCTTATGCCTTAGAAACTGTGTTGGCAACATTTTTGAAACCAAAAGGCATAAACTCGCAAAAAGGAGCTGATAATTTTGACCTAAAACACTAAAAACGATATCGTAAAAGCTATTACTAAGTACATATAATGCATTTGTTAAAGCAAAGAAAAAAAATTAAGCATTCTATTGCTTGCACCTAGCAAGAAGGCTTTTGTTTCTCACTCATGCATAAAACTCTAAATTATATTATTATTTGTCTAGTATTAAGAATGTTATTAAGAAAAACTACTTAGTTGCAGCATATGTTTTCTGGATTTTACTAAATTTTTTTTTCTTAAAGTGAGAAAATCCTGATTTATTCAAGTATATAAATAAATAAAAAATAAACTGACCATTTCAGCACTTGGAAGGACTTTGACCTAACTTCTATTGATCAATTGTGTTGTGCGTGTTAATAAATGTTTAGTCACAAATGACCGAGAACTGGATCTACGTCGTAAACTCAACACTAACACATACTTGACACAATAACATATCCCAGTAGTTCCAGTCTTGAAGAAATCTCAAATTAATCATGTACGATTTTTCTTGATCCTTGACGAAACATGCTGATTTGGCCATACATTTCATTGACGAAAATTTCATATAAATGTTCCAATTTCGTGCAAGACGCAATGCAGAAACGTCGGGATCTATCATGCACGAGCCCAATATCGAATTATTGAGGAAGTTTCGTTTACGAAAAGTAGACAGGATTATAAAGAAAATTCGTCAAGGAATTAAAATCGAAACTTAAAATCGAAAAATAAAATTCGTGAAGGAATGTGTGAAAGAAGTGAAACGCTGTATTGTTTGCAGTTTAGCCTCTGAACGATTCGGCGAATTACAACAATCATTAATATCTTCAAGTTGTTGTAATAGAGTGGAAAAAGTTAGGCGCTGACAACCGCTGCTTTGCATTATATTTTGTATGAATTTTTTTTTAGTCCAGTAGCTCATGCAGAAACTTCCTTCAAGAAGTCATCACGAAAAGTTCGTCAATGATGTCGCAAACTACTGGGATACTGCACAATACTATAACGTGTTTGTTGAATGTGTTAGTTGAACATTCCCAGCAAACATTTTGACAAGCGTTTTGCAAACCAAGCTGATTAAAAACTGGCATGAATAAGATTATTGCAAGCATTGTAAACCAAGGTTATGCAAAGCTGTCATGAATAAGGCTTTCGTAAGCGTTATAAGATAGCAGCCGCCGACATTTTCAAAATATTTGATGTTGTAAGCGTTTTGCGATTGTCGCTTTCATTTTGCTTGGCAATGCATTCCTTTTCTAAATGTTAGCGGCAGCTCTCTTACATTTATCTTTCAGAGAAAACAAGCATCAAATTTATATAAATCATTCTTGTTGTGTTTGCTGAAAAGTTAACAAGTAAACAAATTTTTTTAAAAAATCGTCAAAAAGTAAGCGTGTTTTTAAATTTATTGTAAATTTATTGTATTATAAATGTCGGCATCAAAAAAATAACGAAGTTTTGTGCACAGCAGCAGTGACATTTTTAACAATTATGGCACAGCGAGGCCCCAAGTTCCGTAGGGAACGAGATTGAGCTTCCAGAACAGGAGATTGTGTCGAACAACAACTTATTGAGACAGTGCAACTTCGTCTGGTAAGTTATTTACTTTCATAAGTTAAATTTTTATCATTAAACTGCAAATTTTTTTACGCCAGCTTTTCAATCCTTGATCAACGACGCATGTCAAAAGCCTGTCGAAAAGGTGGAGGAAATAACAAGTTTATATTACTCAGGCTTACGGAGGAAATTCAAGGGTTTCGTAAAGATGTTGGCGAATTGAAGAAAGCGGTATCGCAAAAAAACTCTACCATTGCATTGTATTGTAAATTGTATTTTTTGTAAACGAAAGAAGTGACAAAACGCTAATTTAATTTAATTTTACTTTCTGTTTATTATTACTAATAAAAAAACACATAGAACACTCCAAAAATAAAAGTTTAAAACGCTTACTTAAATTCATTAAAAATACGTGTTTTGTAACCGTATTTACAAAGCTAATGGAAAGCGTATAAAAATTAATTATAAAACATTTTCTAAACACATTTGCAAAACGCGTAATTACGTGTCTTAAATAACATGTTTTTCAATCGTCTTTTTAAAGCTTTTAAAGATGGTTGCGTTTCGATTATAAAACGCTTACTTTGATGCATTTTATAAATGTCATAGCAGCGTTTTATAAGCGTTTTGCTTACATTTGAACGCTTACAAAACATTTACTTTTATATATAATTGTTTGTTGGGTTATTGCTGAATCTCAAATTTCCACGCCAATTAATTGTATCGACATATAAAAGACAGCGAAAGTTTGACATGTTAACTCTCCAATCATGGTTGTGAACTTGGCTGCATTGAACCAATTTTTCGGTTCAACAGCGTACTAACCAACGAACAAAAAAATTTTGCTACCTTTTCGCTGTCAAAAACGCAATAGGGGTATTCACGATTTAGTGCACTTGCCTGTGCAGTTGAGGACTTGAGGACTTGTGCAGTTGTGCAGTTGTGCAGTTGTGTAGAACACACCACTATCACTATTTCAAAGCTGTCAACATTTTTCAATGCACACAAGTGCGCAACTGCTCAAGTCCTCAAATTTAAGGCAATAGTAGAAAAGCACTTGTGCAGATTTTTGACATACTTACATTTTGTTTTTATAAAGTGCACAAGCCCTCAAGTCCTCAGCTGCACAGGCAAGTGCACTGAATCGTGAATACCCCTAATGTATTTCTTACGGAAGATTTATTCTCGCTTCTACAGCATACTAAGCTTAAAGCAGCTCTAGAATTCCAACATTTTTTCTAACTAAACTAAAAAATATTTTTCTAAGATTACTGAAGTCATTTTAAATGAGAAACATAGTTTTATCGATATTTTATGATTGGTTTTTGTGCATGTAATGCCAAAAACAAGCACTTTTTTCTTTTTTGAAAAAAAGTCAAGTTTCAACAGTTATAACTTTTATATCCGAACTTTGGGTTTTATATTTTTTTTGCGGAACATAGCTTAAGACAATGTTATAACCACCCCTGATGTTGGTTTTTAAATTTTTGCATTTTTGGGGATGTTTTTTTGTAAAAATTCCCAAACTCGAAATTTACAAAATGTTATACTTCTAGTAAAAAAATTTCATAACGATCAAGTTATTCTACGTAATCACATAATTTTTTTTATTTATATTAAGAATTGCTTAAGACTACATTTCTACAATATTTCATCACAATTTTTTCAAATTAGAATTTTTACGATTTTATGTATTACAACAAGGAGCAACCAACTAGCGGTCACTTGGCGTACTCCTAAACCCAAACCTCATATTTTAAACTAGTCCTATCTCTCAGTTTCAATATATTGAAATTTTCCATACCAATCCACTACCAGTTTATATCTAAGGTAAGTTACCCAAATAATGCCAACCTAACGGTTTTTACCAGATAGAAGAGAAACGGGTTTTTTAAACTTATTTTTGCAATTTTGTATTTTTGTTTATTCAATTCTTTTTTCAAAAACATACAAATAAAGCATGAAAAAGTAAAAAATATATCCAGCTCAGAAGGTTTTAAAAAGGTCTGATTTTTGCCATATTAGGACCACCATGTCTAAATAAGGCCCAATATATAACGGTTTTAGAAACATAACAAAACAGCCAGAAAATAATAAAATAAGAACACATATTGTTATGACAAGTGTTGGTTTACATTGATACTAAACATAAATGCTATTCATAGCTTTTTTTTATAAAAACTTTTTCGAAAAAATATTTTTATTGCCAAAAGTTCATTTTGAAAATTAAAATAAAGTTACTGTGGCTTTTTAAAGAAAATTTTGGTAATTTGCTGACCTTTATAGTTGAGGGCTTTCTTTTTGGTAGTTTTTTCTCCCAAGTAAATTTAGGTGTGGACATGAGATCGGAAAAAGAAAGCCGGAAAGAAAAAAAATTTTTGGGCCTCTTTAGGCGCTCTCAATATAATTTCATTAATCAAGTTTTTCTCGGAATACACCACAGTTAGATTTGATCAATTAACCTTTTTGTTTTCGTTAAAATACCTTGATTTTTAATTCAAAGCTGGGCAATAGTTAATTCGTAGAATAACGGACTTTTACTGCGAGCACAATATTACATCAACCATGTTGTTGACGCTACCGCTGACTTCGTTCGACTGTCACTGGCTTCACAGATGCGCAGTCGAAGTAATTTTTTTTGCATCGTGATGCAGATATGAACATGTTTAAACGTGCAAAAAATCATTTTGCAGGGAATGCAATAAATGTGCGTATTAGAAATCGGGCCTTATTAAGGCTTGGACCTTATTTGGCGAAGGGACCTTATATGCCAGTCTACTGTATAAAGATTTTGTCCATAACGCTTACAAAAATGTGTTTGTTTTTTTTAAGTGAAATGAGTCAATACAGAAAATAAATATCAGAGATTCTTACAAATAGTATACACACGGAGAAAAGTGATTGCTAAATTTGTATTGCTGTTAAGCAAAACTTGGGGTTAAATCTCAGCCACTTCAAAATTATGCTAGATTTCAGCAAAAACTAATTAAAATTTGCTATTCCAGTTTATAATAATTAAGTAAAATTTTGATAAAATTTTGATAAAATTTTGCTTAATTATTATAAACTTAAAAAGCAAATGTGCACTTAATTCAAGCAAAGATTTGCTAATTTATTATAAATTGGAAAAGCAAATTTTGATTAGTTTTTGCTAATATCTAGCTTATGTTTTAAATGAAATAATTATTAACATTAAATTAAATTGAAAAACTACCACTATTTGGAGACTTGAACATCGGCCGCGTGAGTGTAAGTCCATGCAATAAATGGGCATATCCATTCGAACATCGCAGTTGTAAACCAATCCTTGCCTAATTTTTTTCATTAAGAATAAACGTGTGGTTAAAATAAATTTACTTGATTTTAGTAAAAATTTGCTATTTGAGTTTATAACACCTTCAAATATTTGCAAATATTTGCATGAGTTAAGTAAAAATTTGCTATTTGAGCTTATAATATCTTAGCAAATATTTGCTTGAATTAAGTAGAAATTTGCTTTTGCAGTTTATAATAACTCAGCAAAATTTTGCTAGAGTTTAATCAAAATTTTGCTTTTTCCTTAATATATGAGGAGTGATGTCAATTTAGCAATCTTTTTCTAAAATCACACCGTGATTGAGCAAAGTTTTGCTGATTTGTTTTTAAGCAAAGCATTTGCTTGATTCAAGCAAAATAATTATCTCCGTGCATAAATATACCAACAACTGGAATGTGAAATAAAACCACAACATTTTTGAGGTAAACATTTTAAAACTTTGTCGGAATAGCAGATCCGCCAAGTGATTACATTCCCATTTACCACTTCCCCCACCCCCCTCTCCCCTTCCAGAACTCATCGAAATATGCCACAAATCTAGAAAAGCAATTTTCCCTGATTGTGTCTACGTGAATGCACATTACAACAGCACTACAAATACACTAAAGCAATACAAAAACGGTCTATCAATTGAAGCATCAACGAGTCCCCGCCTCGGACTCTGTCGATTCTCACCTGTCCAATATTTGTAGAAAATGTTAAAATCCTGTTTATTGGATTCAATGGTTGGTTAATTGCCAATTTCAACTCAAACCTTCTAGCTAAAAATACCGAAAAGGAACGCAAACAGCAACACATACACACACACACATAAACACAGCAGCGCACAGTTATTCATAACTACAGCAAGGATGAGTAAGCGTGTGAGTGAGCACGAGTGATTTGACAGGCGCATGTGCGAATGAGATAGCGCAAGGATAATAATTTCCTGGCTCACTATAAAATTCATTAGATAAACTCGTTGAGGCTCTACAACTGGAGTCAATCGCTGCTACCTGCCGAGGTCGTCGTCATTGCTGTCTGTCGCTCCTGCTGCTGTTGCATCATCACACTAGTAGACACGATGTCCTGCCAGTCAGTCATTCAGTACGTCAGTCCGTTTGTGGCTACCGTTAGTTTGTGTGTTTATGTCAACATCAAACAAACATACTTACATCGAGTATCTAGGTACATTTTTTCTGACATTTTTCAATGTCGCTTTTGAATTCGAACACAAAACATGTAAACCCAGCTGGCTGGCAACGCTGTCTGTCCACTCTTATTGCTGTATTTGACTGTCTATCTACCGCAAGAGATTTCTTTTTTGTTTTGTTTATTTGAACTAAATGTGTTTGACTTTTGCATTCTTTGTTGAGTGCGCGCGTCTGTTGCGCCCGCAGTTAAAACACAAGAATAATAATTTTAATATTTGTTTTTTAAGCGGTTTTTTGTTTTTAATATTGTTTTAAATCTCGTGGAATCTGAAATCTGTTGTTTTACTTGGACCTTTTTACATTCTCTACCGCCTTCCAACACCTCTCTTTTCATTCGCGCAGTCATAATTCTTTCTTTTTTTTTTGTTGCCACCACTGTCGCCAAACATTGATATATAGCTGCGCACACGAGTGCTTTTTAAAAGCCCATCCGTTTATGCTGCCAATGATGCCACACCGTCGAAAACCATTAAAGCTTTCATTATGTACGTGTATATCTTGTCATTTCAGGTTTTGTTTCTTAAACCTTTTTTTTAAAATAAAAATTCTACCACAACAAAGTTGTTGAGTTGAGTTGCAACGTTGGTTTTTTATATCCAAAGTATAGGTAAAACTTTAAGCTGCGTTGAGAATAATATCCAGTCTTATAATTTATATTACAGGTTCGTTGAAAAGTACCCTGTAGTGTAAGACCAATCAGCAGTAAAAATGATTAGTCTTTATACTAGTTAAAACAAACTAGTTTATATTTTGTCACAATTTACTAGTTGCGAAAATAGTTTAAATTCAACTAGTTTATGTCATGTGATAATAAACCAGTTGTCAAACTAGCCAAAATCAAACTATATTGCTCTATTATTAAACTATATTACATATTGTTAAAATCAACTGTGCTTTATGAACTTTAAAAAATTTACTTTTGTATGAAATAATAAAACACTGATGAAAATTTTACTTGCAACTTTTTTAATACTCGCTTTAGTAGAAGCTCCAAATTCAGAAGATAAATTGCCGAATAAAGAACTGGTTGAATCATTGGTTAGATATAAGTAGTTGTAAACTAATTAAAACATGACTATTTGCCAACCACACAGGAAAGATTAAAATAGAAACTAGTTAAAATTTGGCAATATATTATTTGTTGACAACTATTTACAACAAACTAGAATATAACTTATTATAATTAAATATACTATAAACTAGTTTCCATCTGTTCAGAATAGGACATTTGATATTTCCTATGACATCGCCATGTTAAAAATACTAGTTTGGTATATGAAAAAAAGACGATCTTGAACTAGTACTGCTCAGTTTTCAACTAGTATGCAGACTGGTTTTAAACTAGTTGGTTACACTGCAGGGTATTGAAGGCATATATAAAGAAATGTGAATTTTAAAATGAAGTTAATTTTTTATTCAATATAATCTTCCGCAACGTTAATTCACTAATGGCAATGGTTCTTCAATAATTTTATATTATATCTGTAATTATTTCCTGAAAGCTCTGCAAAATACTGTTCCACGGCAGCAATAATTTCTTTGGACGAAATAAGATTTCCACGGAGGAATTGTTTCAAGTTTCTGAAGAGATAGTATAGTTGCTGGGGGCTTCCTGGGGTCTTGATGAAAAATTATTGTTTTATGTCTGTAAATAAGGTCTTTTCTCATTAATTGTTACATTCAGCTGATCCAAAAGTGAAAATAATATTCAGAGTAAATTGTTTTACCTTTCTCAAGATAATCAATCAACAAAATACCTTTCACGCAGTTCCAAACACTGATTCCATAACCTTTTTTGCCGATCTTTCTGACTTCACCTTTTTTTGGAGGTGAACAACCAGCTTTAGTTCACTGTTCAAGTGTTCTCGTTTCAGTTTAGGATCTAGCTGGTCTCATCCAAAGTTATAAAATTATGCAAAAAATCTGTTTTATTCTGCTTAAACGCTTCAAACGAAACTGAGAACTCTGTTTTCGATTCAGTTTTTTTTGAATTGTTAACGAAAGCGAACTCGTTCGTCTGAGATGTCTCTGATATCAGCCATTTCACGCATTTGCTTGGTTTTCACTATGTCATTTTTATGACAACACAAAAGTTTATCACCTGAAATATCACCTTAATAAAACTCTAGAACAGTGGTCATCAAACTCTATACAAGAATACTATGTTTATGTATAAAAGCTCATTGAAAGCTTTACACTGGAAAAAAAATGCGACTTGAGTCTTGTTCAGCTTTCATTCAAGGTGAAGGTGCGCTTGTTGGACTGTTTTCATTATTGCGCATATGCATGCCTTCATTGTCGCCAGCAAAAATTTCCTCTGCAGTATTGCAAATCTAGGGGAGGGGTGAGAGGGGGAAATGTTTTGAAAAAATTTGCGTTTTACGTTGTCTTACTAATGTTCATAATTCATATCGAAGAAACATATGATCAGTTACTGATTTATGCACTGTTCCAATTAAGAATAAAACTTTTAAAATAGTGAAGGTTCATTTCATCCTTTTCAAAAAAAAAAAAAAAAAAAAAAAAATTAAAAAATTTTACCTTTTCGTATTAAATAAAGGTTTGAGTTCCTAAGAAGGTATGACTGGATAGAGAGGGCATGAAAATTTCGAGTTCAATTCTTTTTGTCTTTGAGTAATCAGGATAAGCTATTTATCCTTTTTTTAATTTTTTTTTTCGTTTTTGAGAGTGGAATACAATTATTAATTGTTTGAGTTAAGTATTTTTTTTATATTTTTTTTTAACTTTAAAAAAAACTCGAAGAAACATATGATCAGTTACTGGTGTATGCACTGTTCCAATTAAGAATAAAGCTTTTAAAATAGTGAAGGTTAGTTTCATCCTTTTCACAAAAAAAAAAAAAAAATAAAAAATTTCAAAAATGAATTTTTTATTTAGAAGTGAATTTGTTATTTTGCATTAAATAAAGGTTTGAATTCTTAAGAACGTATGACTGGATAGAGAGGAAGATAGAGGGCATGAAAATTTCGAGTTAATTTCTTTTTGTTTTTGAGTAATCAGGATAAGCTATTTTTACTTTTTTTGTTTTTTTTTAAATTTACATTTTTTTTCGTTTTTGAGAGAGGAACATAATTATTAATTATTTTAGTTAAATATTTTTTAAATATTTTTTTTGTGAAAAAATATCGAAGAAACATATGATCAGTGATTTATGCACTGTTCCAATTAAGAATAAAACTTTTAAAATAGTGAAAGCTAATTTCATTTTTTTCAAAAAAAAAAAAAAATTTAAAAACAATTTTTATTTAGAAGTGAATTTTTTATTTTGTATTAATAAAAGTTTGAATTCCTTAGAAGGTATGACTAGATAGAGAAAGCATAAAAATTTCGAGTTAATTTCTTTTTGTTATTGAGTAATCGAGATAAGCTATTTTTTAATTTTTTTTTGTTTTTTTTTTAAATTTATGTGCTTTTTTTGTTCGTTCTTGAGAGAGGAATAAAATTATTAATTGTTTGAGTTAAATATTTTTAAATATTTTTTCTTGCGAAAAAAATTGTGAAATTTTGCATTGCACTGTATGCATTGTTTTTTGGATAACTGTTTATTTGCTCAGTAGGCAGTTTGCTATTTTTTTTTTTAATAAACGCTTTCTTTTAAGCTCAGTTTCATTTAAATTTTTGTATATTAAACTATGACAAGCGTTATAATGCTGTTCAATATTATAGGGCAGTTCAAGTTCTTGTTGCATCGTTGCAAATGCAAAATAAACAGCTTTGACAATAACAAAAAGTATTGAAAAGCTTTTGCAACATATGCTTTTTGTTTTTGTAAAAGCTGTTTATTTTGCATTTGCAACGATGCAACAAAATCGTGAACTGCCCATATATTTTTTACGAACAGAAACAGTTTGGTAGCAAACCATGCATTGCGGTTCAGAAAAAATATTTTTAGCAAAAAAAATTTGCAACTCCCATTCAATACGAGACGTATAGAGAGAAGTATAGAAATAACAAAAGAGTAAATATTTATGAGTGTAGCATAAGTTTCGTGTGCGCAGCAACAACAACAATCTAACAAGCATGCATGTGACACAGGTTTGTTCTGCATAAAATCTCAATAGATACTAATGCTTGGTTTTCATTATGCCATTTTTATGACGACACAAAATTTTATCATCTGAAATATCACCTTAATAAAACTTTAGAACATTTTTTGCATAGCTCCATTTAACAATATATATATTTTTAATTTTCCGAGATTGCCAAATGTAGAAACAATGTCAACATGTTGTCATTTTCAATTTGATTGACAACAACTGACTACTGAAAATGACATAGTGAAAACCAATCATTAGTCATACTCCGATCTACACAAACAATAGCATACATTTGCTCAATGATTTCTGGTGTTATTACACTTTTTGGACGTTCACCACGTTGTTCATCATCGGTGGGTCTTAACTTTAAGACCCATCGATGCACATCTGGAAATTAACCCTTTCAATGGCTTTCCTAAACTAAGAACAAAATAATTTTTTTGAGGTAATATTCTTATCATTTAGGCCCTATATAATATGAAAAAAAAATTACTTTTGATTTTTAACTGGGCTACTTATGTTTTGCAAGCTTGTACAATGAAAAAATCGTTTTGCTCCTGTTCGGCACACATTTTTTTTTTGTAATTTCTTGAAGGTTTTTCAACCCTTTAGATCATTGTTTTTTAAACCCATTTAATGGGTTATAATGACAGCGAATGGTATATCATACGCGATAAAAACTTTTTTAAAAATTCCTCAAAAATAAACCTCAAGAAAAAATAATTAAAAAAGTACATTTGGTTAAAGTGGAACGCCTACACTACGAAATGAAAACATTCCAATTTATATTTTTTTCTAATTTTTTTTTAGATTTTTTGTTATTTCTCTACTTACAGACCCCTTATGCGTTTATAATCACGCGCTTTGCCACACCCACACCCTTTAGATTTTTTTTAAGCTTCAGAGTTTTCCGTATAATATTAATACAAGCTTTTGCTGAAAATTTCAAAAACTAAACGGGTTCTGGTAGTGAGCATAAATGGGCTAATATTCTTATTATTTAAGCCATAAAAGATAAAAAAAATAAATTTGATTTTTGCCCGATTGATTTTTTCTTAGAAAATAGGTTAAAAAAACCTTTTTTTGTTTTCTTCGCCACAAAATTGAAAATCGAACTGACTTTAATGTCAAACATCTCTCTAAATTTATTTTTATCATGTTGGTTCATCTTTTTTTCATAGAATCAAACGGTTTGATTTAAAAAAAGCGTTGCAAAACAAATATAAAAATTACTGTCTGACGTGTCCAATATATTTTTTCATTTCTTTTGCTGACAAACCTTCCGATAATCGATTTTTTCCATCTCATAAAAATACACTCAACTTCAAATGGCATGTAAACAAAGAATGAATTTACAGATCAACAGATCAGAAAAAAAAGAAAAGATGGAATATTAAAATTGCGTTTAAATTTTTATTTTTATTACCTACTAGTTAATAGGTGTCGCTTTTAATACTTTTCTACCTACCTGTGCATAGAGACAAGATTTAACGAGATTGAAGAACGGGAGGTGGTAAAATTTAGTTTATTTATTGATCAATTTAACGTTCTAAAGATATTGGTGTGTAGTTTACAGAAATAAGTTTAAATCATTAAAGATTTATGTTTTAACTGTCGTGGAATATCTGCGTTTTTTTACTATCTCATATTGTATATGACTCGAAAACAAAAATTAGAAATTCTTATAACATTTGAGTTAGATAATTAAAGGCTGTAAAAATTCAATATTTTATTGACATTCAAAGAACATAAATAATTTTTATAGATTTAAAGAATAAAGAATACAGGTATTTGAGAGCAATATAAATACTTTTTAATATTTTTTTTATAACACAATCTGGTTGTAAGCTGAAACCTGTACTATGTATATTAAAGGTTATCGGGATGATAGTTTAATATTGATGGCAAATTTAAAATTAGTTTGAAATGATACACATTTTTAATTTAAGCATAGTACTCTGTTCAGTTTCATGTGAAATTTCACTCAAATCTCCATACAAAATTCGACAGCTGCGAAACAAGCGTGGAAATTTTTACAACATGTTCGTCAGAGCAGTACTCTGTTCCGCTGCGTAAAATTATCGCAACATGTTTCTGAGCAACATTTTTTCACGAACATTTAAGTGTACTGCCAGAGAGTATGTATATATTTATACATACATATATATATATATTAGGGCGGGTCGATTTGTAGGGAGTGAAAAAATTCACCAATTTCCCTATGATTTCCGTATTATATGGGTTATTTCATGAAAATTTGCCGAAGGAACCATACCTCTATCGTTAAAATCGAGTCCCCTACTTTTTGTTGGTAGATTTTTCCCAAATTGACGTTCGTATGAAATATTAACTACACGTTCACATCCATAACTCAAAAACTATCGATCGGGTGTGATTGCCAGTAGGCGCGTTCAAAAGTTACGGGCATTTTTGTCCAAATTTTGGACCATTTTTCCATTTTTTTCATGATTTTGTCCAAGAATATTACTTTCATGGCCATTTTTTTGGCTCAATTCATTATTTTATTCAATTTACAATTCAAAACGAAGAGTTTAAGCCTAAATTTATCGAATTCGGTCGAATAATTCATGCGATATTGCTAAAACAAAATAACACATAAAACCAACTTTTTGATTTTTTTTCCCTTTTTATTTTTTTTTTCTACAAAAATTCAAATTAAGAGATAATAAAGTATCTATCAACCTATTATCAAAAAAAAAAAATATTCAATTTGAGTGTAGTAAAAGACAAAATGTGAAAAAAACATTATTTTTTCTGAAAGTCTGAAAAAAATGGACAAAAATGCCCGTAACTTTTGAACCGTTGGACCAATGTTGGAGATTTTTTTTTGTAAATTGATCAAAATCAGCTCACCTTTCCAACGCGTCTACTGGCGATTAAGCCCGATCGATAGTTTTTGAGTTATGGATGTGAACGTGTAGGTAATATTTCATACAAACGTCAATTAGGGAAAAAATCTACCAACAAAAAGTAGGGGACTCGATTTTAACGATAGAGGAATGGTTCCTTTGGCAAATTTTTATGGAATAACCCATAGAATACGGAAATCATAGGGAAATTGTCGAAAAATAAATCGACCCGCCCTAATATATATACATACTCTCTGGTACTGCTTATTTAGTCTGAAGTGAAAAGAGAGAGATCATATGAAATTTCCAGTGTTGCCATTTTTTAATATCCAAATTCCTCAAAAATTTCTTAGATTTCAATGAAATTCCTCAAACAAAATTTTCACACGATATTTTATTTATCAAGTAATCATAAACAAATATATTTTTTCCTACACATTTTCTATCTTATTGGATATTTATATTAACCTTTTGAGGACGACAGCAAACCACTGTAAATTTTTAAAAATTTTTTTATCATTTTTTTTATATCACCGATGGCATATTTCCATTTAAAATTTTTAATATAAATTTTTACTATAAGTATTGAAAAAATTCGGGAAAACCCATCCCGAAAATTTATTTTTTACTCTGTTGGAGTAGCTGATTCATAAAAATTTTGACATAATTGAGATGAGAAAATATATTCGCTCGTATTTGAAAATTCTTTGTGATACCTATATGTGTAGTTTTTAAGAAATTGGGATTAAAACTTATGGAAAAAAATATTTTTTGACTTCCTAGTTTTTTCTTTCTCTAAAATTAAAACACGTTCGAAAAATGGAATACGCTAAAAGCCACATTTATTTCTAATCCTTTAAGCCTATTTTTAAGCCTAAAACACGACTTAAAAATGTAAATCGTTTATTTTTCACCCACTCGTCGTCAAAGGGTTAAAACACTCTGTGAGTTCCTTAAAAAAATTTTAAGACTTTCTAGTTTTAACGTATGTTTTTGTTAAAAAATTTTAGTTATAAGCATAAATATGGAAATATGGAACTTTATTTTTCCAATTCAATTTTGAGTTAATTCAAATAGGGCATCAACATTTTTATAAATTCCTTCTTTAGTAAAAAGAAATGATAAAACTGTTTTTGTATCGAGTCGTTTTCTCAAACTAGTGTTATTATTAAGTAATGTAAAGAATAGTAATGATATTACTTTTTCTTAATATGAAAACATATATATATCTACGGGATTTTTTTATATTAAAAACTCGTTTTGAATACGATTTTGTTTCTAAAAAATAATCGATGCAAAAATAATCTCCACTAATTATCGAGATCTTAAACAGCCAAATTTGATTGAATTATATGCTCTTTTTTGCTGGCTTTAACTTGTGGGAGTGCTCAAAAATGTCTTTAACCCAATAAGGTAGATGATGTTATATGGCATCACTAAGTTGGATTTCGCAAAACTAACGGTTATACATTAAAATTTGTCAAAATAAAAATATGGTCAAGATTAGCCCTTATGTAAAAAATTGTCTCGTCTTTAAAGAGTTAATCGATAATTGCTACAATAGAAATAATACTAAATGCATGCCTTTTCTTCCGATGCAGACTGAAACTATGTAACCTTTTTCTTGTATTTATTTTATGTTTAAACTGATTTTAGCTAAAACCGTACGCCAATTACTAAGTTCGTTTGCACTTATATCTATTTTTTTAATAGTGACGGGGAAACGCAATCGGAAAATTCAGTATTCATTTTAATTTAAAGGTATGTTTCTACCAACCAGAAAAAGGTGCTGCCAAAGTTTTTTTGTATATGGGGTATTCCATACAAAATTTGCCACTAAAATTATTTTTTCAATAAAACTTATTTTTTATGGTTCATTATTCAAAAATTTTGACACATATTTTTTTATTTAAAAAAAAGGACTTCACGAGAAAATAATTTTTTTATATTACGTTTTTAAAAAAGGACCTTTCTTCAATCGCTTATACTGCAATAACTAAAGAAGATAGAAAAATTTGTTCCAAAGAAGAAATGTGCACGCTCTTTTTAGCTTTCGATTGATGTTCACTAAAACTTAATCACATTACTTTCAGAATTCGAAAAATAAAGATTTCCAAATTGATTTTTTTTTAATTTGAGCCTAACTTTTTTTTTTTTAAAAAAAGTCCAAACCTTTTTCTTAATACTGGTAGAATTTCAGAGTGGGCACTTGAATACTTACGGAGCAATGAATTTTTCAATCGCAACTTGCACGTGCGAGGCAGAGAACTTCAATGAGTCGCTTTTTTAGCATTCAGAGTATACTTGATTCAGAGTATAATCGTTCGTAATCCGTTAAAAAAGGTTTTATATTCGAATAAATTATATCTATATATTTTAGAGCAAAAGGAATGTTTTCTTGGAAAATGTATAAATTATAATGTAACTTTTTTGATTTTATGTTTTTTTAAAACTTCAGAAATTTCTTTGGACATTTGATTGTTTGTTAGACAATTTATACATTTTCCAAGAAAACATTCTTTTTGCTCTAAAATAAGTACTAGATACATAAGTTATTCGAATATAAAACTTTTGTTAACGGATTACGAACGATTATACTCTGAATCGAGTATATTCTGAATGCTAAAAAAGCGACTAATTGAAGTTCTCTGCCTCGCACTTGTAAGTTGCGATTGAAAAATTCATTGCTCTGTACGTATTCAAGTGCCCACTCTGAAATTCTACCAGTATTCAGAAAAAGGTTTCAACTTTTTTTAACAAAAAAAAAAAAAAAAAACAAAATTAGACCCAAATTAAAAAAAATCAATTTTGAAATCTCTATTTTTCGCAATCTAAAAGTAATGTGATTAATTAAGATTGTGAGCTTTAGATCAAGTGAGTTTTCAAGAAGGCAACAACAACAACAACAACTCTGTATAGAGTCAATCACTTAGCTGACTAGACAGTCTGTTTCGGAAATCGCTACATATTCCTCACCAGTAGTCTTTGAGTGATTAAGCTGTGATCAACTCACTGTTTAAACTAGAATATGAAACATCTTGAAAACTCACTTGATCTAAAGCTCACAATCTTAATTCATGTAATTATTCAATAGATCATAAAAACTAATTAACTTAACTATGGCAGAGCTTGGCCAAATAAGTTTAATTAATGTCAAATTAATTAAATAATCTAATAATTGATCGATTTTTCGGTCAAAGTCATGTGTAATTGAACATTTGGTTGTAAAAATAGCTACCTTTCAGTTAGAACACTAGCTTCTGGCGAAGCAAAAACTCGTTTCATTTCTATGGTGCATTTTGACAAACAATCGAACACCAATGAATATTGAAATAAATGAAGAAGCAACTAGAACAGATGGCAACCCTTGATAGAGTTGATGGCGGTGATCTAAAATGGCCTCCTGCTTTGAAGTGTCATATGATTAGCAGCCATACAATTCATGAGAATGAATTAGAGGATCTGCACATTCATATGCTAGTTTAAACAGTGAGTTGATCACAGCTTAATCACTCAAAGACTACTGATGAGGAATATGTAGCGATTTCCGAAACAGACTGTCTAGTCAGCTAAGTGATTGACTCTATACAGAGTTGTTGTTGTTGTTGTTGTTGCCTTCTTGAAAACTCACTTGATCTAAAGCTCACAATCTTAATTCATGTAATTATTCAATAGATCATAAAAAGTAATGTGATTAAGTTTTAGTGAACATCAATCGAAAGCTAAAGAGAGGGTGCACATATCTTCTTTGGAACAAATTTTTCTATCTTCTTTAGTTATTGCAGTATAAGCGATTGAAAAAAGGTCCTTTTTTAAAAACGTAATATAAAAAAATTATTTTCTCGTGAAGTCATTTTTTTTTAAATATAAAAATATGTGTCAAATATTTTTGAATAATGAACCAAAATAAATAAGTTTTATTGAAAAAAAAATTTTGGTGGCAAATTTTGTATGGAATGCCCCATATATATTAAAAAAAAATTCTAAACATTTTCAAACTCCTCAAAAACTTCTCAAAATAAAATTTCTCACAAATTACTCACAGCCACTTTAAATTCCTCACTTTTTGAGGAATTACTCACAAAATGGCAACACTGGAAGTTTCCCAACTCATTCTCTGAGTCTCTCTGAGAAACGTTACAAACAGCATTGCCAGAATGACGTAAAATAATTCTTTTTGACGTATTTTTAGGCTTAAATGACGTATTTTGCACACACTAGTTTCTTATATAAACACACGTAAAACACAACTTATGGAAATACCTTTAAAGTTCCTCTCATATTTTCATGTTCTGCAACCCTGTTTGCACATATTGACATGGCAAATTTTTCTTTATTTTGTGCTTTTCTTTTCTTTTTTATTCAATAAATGTTTGGTATAAAAAATTAAAATATAAAAAAAATTGAAATCTTTTTGCTCTTACTAATCATGCGAGCTGTTTTTCATTTAAATTGGTTACAAATTATCTGATTTATAAGCTTCTTAGCGTCTTAAATTTTTTAAATCTCATACATATATAAAAATGTAATTTCTTTTATGCTAAAATAAACAATAAGTGACAATATTTTGGTATGACTCTAAAACTGGTTTAGATGCTTTGGAATTTCTTTTAATCTTTAATCAATTTAAATAAATATTAGTTCGTGGGATGCAGAATATTATAAGCTTTTTTGCTGAACAAATGGACCGAGTGGGTCTTACAAAAAAACTAGCTTAAACTCAGCCTAAGTAGCTAAGTAGTAGTAGTAAGTAGTAGTAGTAGTTGTAGTAGTAGTTGAAAGTAGTTGAAAGCGGGCCAGAAATATGAGGCTTGTAAAAATTTTTAATACAATCAAACGATTTTTTCATGTTAATTTCTTCATCAAAGTTGTTGGTCAAAATAAATGAAACAATTTTGCTGAATAACGATGAAATTAATAAAGAACCATCATTAATTTTACATAAAAAATGTCATATCTTTGCAAATTTTGCTGAATAACGATGAAATTAATAAAGAACCATCATTAATTTTACATAAAAAATGTCATATCTTTGCAAATTCCGAAGAACCAAGAATGACATATTTTAGAGTTATAGTAGAAGTATGTATAAGTACTATGAATTTTTAAATCAAAAATAGGTGATGTCATATTTTCAGAATTAATTATCAAAATTTCCACAGATTTTATTCATTATGACATTTCGGTGACGTTGAACTTTGTCTTTTGTATAATATTTGTGAAGTCTAAAACAAGCAGAAAGTAATAACAAAAAATTCAAGACTGAACGAAGCCAGAGTTTGTTTGGGGTTTTTTAAGTAAAATATCCTGTACAATTAATTCAAATTATAATAAATATTGTTTATTTCTCCTTTAAAGCAATCATTGAAAAAATTTACAAAATTTATTTTTTGTGTTGAATTTCCGTATGGAAACTATCATATTCATATAAGCACGATTGGCGTTCGTGATTTTGGCACGGACCAAACCAACAACAACATAAGCAGTTACTGAAGCATTTAATGCTTGATTTTTCTCATACAAAAATTTGAAGTTTTTTATATTTTGCTATTTTGTGACTTTCTGGAAGAAATGATAAAATTCAAAGCTAAATATTCATTTTATTCGCCCTATAACTGATATTTTGACATAAATTTTATCTTTGTACGATGAATATTAAAGGGTGTAGATATACCTCAAAGTGTCCACTAAAAAAGTAACATGTGTTTGAAAAAATTTATTAAAATGACCCCCATACAACGGCGCTGTAAGACTTTATTCTACATCAAAACATAATGATTTAAACGTATACAGGTCCTATGTAAGTCTAACTAACCCAAATTTAAAAACAAATCCAATTTTTTCGATGCCCGCTTCACGTTAAATCCTTCATTATTTAATTCGAAGGAAGAATAAAAAGTGCAAGTTTCTAAAAAAGTTGTACTTATTGTTGTTTTGTTTTGTCTCATATGAAATAATTTTATGTAATATACATGGCTTTTTATTTATGCATTAATAAATGCTTATAAAAATATACATTTCTGTTTGTTTTCTCGGAAATATTTGAAATTGACGTTTTTTGACGTATTTTGAATCACTCAATGACGGTTTTTACTCACAAAAAAATGGCAACACTTGTTATTAACGAAACTCCTCGCAACAAAATATGTGTCAGAAATTTCACGCAACAAATAAATGAATGTTGTCAGACAAATTTCACGCAAAGAAAATATAGTACTATGCTTTAATGCTAAACAAATTTATGAACCAACTTCATGAACAACAACAAGTTATTTACAGAACAAAGTACCAAGCAACCCACCAGCTTTAAGGTATAGTTTTTTATCTAAGTGCCATAGTTCACGGTGTTGTGAATGGTTAAAGTTGAATTTTGCATACATTTTTGGGTAAAAATTTCGCTTAAATAATTCCCATTAATTTTTAAAAGGCGATAAAATTTATTGCTTTTAGGTATCATAAAGAAAATTAATTGGGGATAAAATAAATTTTTTTTTAAATATTTATTTATATTATCAAAAAAAAATTTGAAAGTGAAAAAATAGTATTTATTTTTGTATTTTTTATTTTAAATTTCATAAAAAAGTAAAAGTGGAATACTTACAGCCCTATTCTGGCCAATTAATAAATTGTTAACCAGTATTTTGAATATTTCTATGTGTTTGTTGTAATTTTTTTATTTCAAAACAAAATTTGAAGCTCAAAAATAAAAAATTTTGATAAAAATTGTCAACTGCTTTTCAGTTATTAACAATTTCATTAACAATTTTAGTTTTTTGAGCTTTAAATTTTGTATGAAAAACAACAAACATATAGAAATATTCAAAATACTGGTTAACAATTTGTTAATTTGCCAGAATAGGGCTGTTAGTGATATAAGCGCTAATATATTGCTTTTATATACTCTATTCAAAGGCCGTAGGGGTTTTATTTTAATTCAATATTACTCATACGCCATGTTGATAAACTAAACTAAACTAAACAGAATGAAAAGACAAACGAAGATGAACAAGAGATTAACGAAAAAAAAATGGAGATAAACGCAGACGAGCCGAATAAAAGCAAACGATTTGAATGAGTTTCACGTGTTACGGGTATCCTTAACACACGAACCGTTTTTTTTATAACAACTGGAATTTAACAAATTTTGTTTCTGAAAACTCTAATTTAAATACTCTAAAAACTTTTTTAAAATAATAGCCCCACTATTGCTTTTCCTGATAGTTTCCTTGCATCAATCAATACGAGCCTTTTTTTTGAGATATTGTCAAATTAAGTGGAATCCAACGTGAACATATCTTTTTCACAACTATGTGTTCATGTAAAACGGTATGCATGCTAGTGGAAGTAGTTTTGTATCACAACAACACATTTTGAACGCCCTTCACAAAATTCGTTAGTGAGCGAAGAACGACCACGCTTAAATTCTGTTTTCCATCAATAAACAACAGAGGTTTTTGATGATGCTTCATCGACAAAAGTCGAGTTCTTCGATGCCACTCTTCTTGAGATACTTCACGTCGAAAGTTGTAAAAAATAATCGCACGAAAATGTTCACGTGTGAATTTAATTTTTTTTTTTGCTGAAATACAATTTTAAAACCACTGTAAAGAACACAATAAGCGCACGTACAACAAAACGTTGTGAGTACGTATAAGCTAAAAAATATCAAACTTTTCAATGACAAAGACATTAGCGTTGCGAGAACCCGAAATATATTTAGCAGCCTATGTATTCCAAAGTTTTATCGGATTTATTCATAAGTACCTATACTGATGGAATAAATATTTTTTTTTCCATTTCGAAATGCTTTAAAAACAAAAACAGAACCATAGACAGAACTTAACTCTTTAAAGGATGTGCTGCAGCATTCTTCTTTCTACACCAGCAGGATAGAAACATTCAACATGTACACATATAAGCGTTGAAGCCCCGTTGCTAGTAACAGCAGCAGCAGGAGCAACATGTATGTTTGTAGGTGGACCTGGCTGCCATCATATGTAAAAAAGTTAATATTTGCTTGCATGTTGGCAACACTTGGATTTCCTGCAAAACGCTTTTAAACAACTCAACGGAATAAAATAACAGAACTGCGAGCAAAACAGACAGTAACTCTGACAAGGAGAGAGTGAGACGAACGGAGGGCCACACAAACAGATAGTCAAACAGTTGGTATCACAGACAGACAGATATAGCAACATGCGAAGCATAACGATAAACTGCTGGCTGTTGCTGATGCCTTTCTTTGCTGTTTGTCCTTAGTTGTTGTTGTTGTTGTTCATAAATGAATTATTTACATATTTCTGGGCTTCTAGTGTATTCAGTATGAATACCAAAGGACTTTCTTTCAATGCTGTTATTGTTGCTGTTGTTGTTGTTGTGTTCTTTTGTATGAAAAGCAAGCGCTTGCTTTATTTTTCCATTAATTCCGTTGAAGTTATTCAGTAAAGTGTTTCATAACACAAGCGCTACTATTTATTAATATTTTCTTTTTGGCCGTAAGTGGTTGTTAAATTTTTTCTTGATTCACGTTACGAAAAGGAAAATATTTCGAACTGTTTGTTGCTGTTATAAATGCTGTTGAATTTTAACTGGTTTTAATCAAGAGTTTTAAGAATAAATTAATCGCAAAACTTTTTGATGGAAATCACTTTAGCAAATCTCTTTAGATTTAAGTAATTCCAGATACCTCAGCTAAATGTTTATATGAGCGCTAATATATTTACTTATTTCTCCGTGAGTTATAACCAGAGCTAGGATGTAATCGTTTACTTTTGTACTTTTGTAATAACAAATTATAATCGTAATCTTACAAATATGTATAAAGATTACGATTACTGTAAAAAAATAGAAATTTTTTATTTAGAGAAAAATAAAAATGTTCAATCATAGGCTGTGTGTCAAAAGGAAATATTTCAGTTGTGGTAGGATAGAAAATATCAAGTTGAATAAAATTTGCGTGTTTTGAAATACGCTTTTTTTGCTGTGTCAAATGGACAATGAAATTTTGACAATTACAAATTTTGACGTTTCACATTTCGGTCGTGTTTTAGCGCAAATATTTTATTTAATTTGCATTTTATTCAATTTGCGACATATTTAACTCGAGTGCTTGTACTTGCAACTTATTTCGTAAACTTGTACTATTGTAAACTTAAAAAACTTAAAAAATAGCAAAATAATAATAATAAAAAAAAAACTAAAGTGGTTGATTTTGTGTGTGCGTGTCAACGCACATTAGCTAATCATTTATTAGCCAACGATGTCTCGGTGCATCAGTAAGTGCAGCAAAGTTAAATTGGCTTTCTTTGCTGACGAACGTCCTCCAAGTGCCACCAGCAGCAGCACAAGCAAGTGAAGCACAAATTTCTTGCTAGCCAACATCCTCCAAGTGCCATCACCTGCAGCACAAGCAAGTGGAGCGCAAATTTCCTGATTCTTTTGCTTGCCAACGTTCTCCGAGAGTCGCCACGAGCAGCACCAGCAAATGTAGCACAATTCAATTGACTGGTCAACTCTCCAATATTTCCGAAGCACTATTTTAGCATGTCTCAAGCGCAGAGGCAAATTTCTGCCATTATATTCCGGCGTGAGTTAAATAAATTGAAAGCGGAGAATTTGCGCTTCATTTGCTTGTACTGCTGGTGGTGGCACTTGGAGGATGTTGGCTAGCAAGAAATTTGCGCTGCACTTGTTTGTGCAGCTGCTGGTGGCACTTGGAGAACGTTCGCCAGTAAAGAAAGCCAATTAACTTTTGCTGGACTTTCTGATGTTCCGGGAGATCGTTTCCACATTCATTTTTAACACAGCTGAGAGGAATGTTTCTCTCTAATGACATGCTATGTAAAAAAAGCAATGAACTGTGCAACAAAGGGGAATGCTTCCTACATTCCATGGAATGTTTCCTGGTAACATCCGGGAATGCTCACATTTCCTGGAGGGTAGCTAGTGTGATTGCGCTTGTGTGAGTGAGCGTATAAGGGCACCCCAATAGGCAAAAAGTCCAGGGCTTCTTAAAAGAATGCATGAATTTATTTATTGCCACTTTTGGCGACAAAGCACATGCCTTCCTCGCTGATCCAATGAGCGCTTCTATAAAATCGTCCATTTTTATATTCAAGGTACCCAGCAGCGGATTTGCCAGTGGCTACCATAGAACTAATACAGAATAAATTACCAGGTAAGGAAGCATTACTTTTTTCAAAAAGTAATGCGTCTGCATATAGCAGAAGTAATTAACTCATACCTCATTACCTGTATTGTAGCATACAAGAAAAAGTAATGCAGTGATTTTTATAACTTAATACAAGTAGTATGTTACTCCATAACTTCTAGGTAATGCTGAAGGGAGGCGATGACTTACCTCCTGTCTCATTCAATGTTAAATGTAAGGCCTTTTATGCATAGTAAGGTAATATAGTCGGAAGTAGTGGTCATTGCAAGGTAATTGATGCTTCATATATTCGAAATATATTCCATCCGCTACTGGGTAGTTTCTTTCCATTAATATGTAGATAATTTGAAAAGTACGATATAATAATAGCCCTTCCGTTTGCTATATCAAAGATAAAATATTGAAAATAATCTAACATACGATTTTTTTATCTTATAGAACACATTTAATTTTCGATATCCCCATCTTTTGGTCTTTCTAAAGATGTGCTTCTTCTAGTCGGCCTCTTAGAGCCGCGGTAACAAAATGTGTTGACATGGAAGGGCTGCTAGGACCGCTTTAGAGCCCTGCCAATGCGCACTGGGATGAATTGCTGTTTATTCAGAATAAACTGTTTAGCCAAAATAAGAGTTTTAAAACTAAGCAAAAAAAAAAACCATTTCAAAATAGTAAATATGTTACATAAAATAAAGTTTTTTATGCATTAAAACCGTGTTTATTTGCAGTTCAGTTTAAAAAATAAACCAAAGATGCGATGTCTATTCATAATATAGCAGCCATTTCTATTTTGGCAACCTGGAAACACAACATGTCTAGTTAATGATGACTGTCGGAGACAGGTTTTAATTTATCCCTTTGTATTAAGTAGATATGGTCATGACTCTTTCGCTTCGCTTTGGGTAAATGAGCTATTTTGTAGCAAAAAAGCATAAAATGAAGTCAAGTGATGAAAAAAATTTCACTCCTAATCTTTTAAAAGGTGATTTTAAAAAATTTTGTAAAAATGTTTTACTGTGAAAAATTAAAGATCTCCTTTAAAATGTTGTCATGAGTCATGAATAATGACTTTCGTTTCAAAAAATATGACCATCAGTTAACCTTCAGGTAAAGTTATGTGACCCTTGACCTGAAATATGAACATTGAAAGAATATTTCTGAAGTAAAACCTAAACTATAAGAAATGGAAGAACATGGCGTAGGAGGAAATTTTTGATATTAATACAATTTAGAAAAATCATTTTTCACTATCTCTTACGGATACCCTACAATAAGCACATTTAATAGTACATTTTTTTATTTTACAAATAGTAAATTCTAAAAAATTTTGATATAAAAGTTGTGACGATATCTTGAAAACTGTTGCTTTCTCTCGAAACTTAAGATTTTCTTAGTACAACACATTTTCTTAAGGCAAGGTCAATGCCTCAGAATGAGAAAAGCGATTGAAATTTCAGAAAGTTGGTCGAATTTCGACCACAGGCGATACTAGTATCTATTAAAGTGCCAATATAGAATGACGATATTTAATGTATATAATTTTTTGTATTAATATGACTCCAATTATATTGGTTTTTTTTTGTTTTTTTAAACAAAGTACATAACTATTCATAATATAGCTAGCTATAATCAGCTTAACTTTTGTTTCAACGATTTCTTCCACCACTTTTTCCCTCAACACAGGAACCTTTTGGTATTCTTTCACCATCTCAGCACACGTCTGAAAAATTTGGGTCTTTGCTTTTGCAACAGGCTTTGACGTTAAGGCCTAATGTTCTTGATCAAAGGAGATACCGTATGACATGTACTGTCCTTCTCAGAAAGAAGAAATCGGTTCAAGATCGTGTCCTACCGGCTTGTATTTCGTTCTTAAAACTTCTATGAATTGCCATAAGTTTGTATTATATCGTTTACAATAAATCGGAATAAAAAATACTATTGAAATAAATCAATTTTCAGAAAGCATTTACACAAAAACACATAACTTGGTGCAGCTCGGGTGCAGCCTTTAAGGGTACTCTGTCAAAGACCAGGTGAATTTCTTTGCGTTAGAAATGAGGATTCACCTGAATGGGTCGACATAGAATCCAATGAAAAATTCTATTTTGATGAATCCTCAACAAAGCTACCAGCTGCTTCTATCCCAGTGATTGAGAGCATCGAATCTTGGATCGCAGATGGAATAGCTTTTACAGATAATATTAATTATTGCTTTTTTTCCAATTGTTCCTTTAATGTATCTAGTCATTCTACACACTAATACTAGTGAAAATTGTCAGAGCTAGTCAAAATATATAATCATTCGAATGAATTAATTTCATATGTCACGTTACTTTATGGGGGGGGGGGAGGGGTTTTGAAAAGCACTACGAAAAGTAACGCAGGGGGAGGGGGGTAAAAAAACCGGAAAATCAGTAACGTAGTTTATGGACGACCCCTGAAATATGCTGGACATTGTTTGATAACGGTATACAATTACTTAGAGCTAAAAGACATGTAATAAATAAATGGCTCCTCAAATAACCAAATTTGCTCTCTTTTTTATATAATATATATAATATATTATATAGATATTATATGTAGAGCTTTCTTTTGTATGATGATTTGAAGCGAAATTTTACTTATAACATTTTTGTTATAGGAACTAACACCCTAACACTGAGTTTTGTGGGACATTTTAACACCAATTCTAAATAAGTACGTAATTAACCCTTAAACACATTTTAAGTTTTCACTTATTTTTGGCATTCAAGTCGGCTTTTGGGCTTTGGTGTATTCAGAGACCTATAGTAGATTTTTATGGCAAATATTTTTGTGGAATATTTTAACCCGTTATAAACCCTGTTTTATGGGTCTTATTTGCCCTTTATCAAAAACAGGCCAAAAAAAACCCATACATTGAAGAGTTAGAGGGTTAAAATGTTCCACGAAAATATTTCTCGTAATATTTTACATAAATGAAACTAATGAGCGATATGAAACTAATATTAAATCAAACCCTAAATCATTTTGAAATTTTATACAGTCTAAAAGAGGTGGCTCGCAGATTCCTACTTCAATGTTTTATAATGGAAAGTGTTCGGTGAATATTGCTGATACTGTTAACACGTTTGCTGACTTCTTTAAGTCTAACTTTACTGTTGAAGATGATTTACCCGTTAATGCCTTGAACACTGTTGATGTCTTTACTAATATTGGATCTTTTTCAGTATCAATTAATGATGTCATGGAATCCATTATGGATATGAAAACTTCTTTTAAAGAAGATATTGATGGGTTCGCATTAATTATTTTTATAAAATGTTCACATACGTTAGCCGCTCCTCTGCGTGCTATTTTTAATAAGTCTCTATCTGAAGGAACATTTTTAAATTGTTGGAAAATTTCTTCCATTACTCCTGTTTTTAAATCGGGTGAAAAAAATAATGTCGCAAACTATAGGCCAATCTCAAAACTATCCAATATTTCTAAACTCTTTGAAAAAATAATAAAAGTAAAGCTTAGCTTTTTAACAAAACGCTATATTTGCCCTGAACAACATGGTTTTGTAGCGGGGCGCTCTACCCTTTCAAATCTAGCACTTTTTTCTGAGTATTGTGTATCTTCCTTCGTGCAGGGATACCAAGTAGTTGTAATATACGCAGATTTCTCCAAAGCATTTGATAGAGTATCACACAATTTACTACTTTGGAAACTATCACATATGGGAATTCATTCAACTTTTTTGAGCTGGATTAAGTCTTATCTGTCGGATAGAACCTCTTTTGTTTGCTTAAATAATAATAATAATTCATACGAATTTGTTGCATCTTCGGGTGTCCTTCAAGGTAGTATCCTTGGACCTTTGCTTTTTATTCTTTTTATGAATAATATTTCTAAACATATTTTTAACTCTCACTGTCTACTTTATGCTGATGATGTAAAATTATTTAAAAAATATCATCTTCTTCAGATATAGATGACTTACAAGATGATGTTAACAGACTTTTGGCTTGGAGTGTTTCAAATGGCCTTCCTTTAAACTTTTCTAAATGCTTTCATCTTACTCTATCCAAACTTTCTCTTAATACCTTATCTAACTCTTATTCGCTTTCTGACTCAAAAATTCAAATTGTGTTTTCATATCGAGACTTCGGTGTAATTTTTGATGCAAAGTTTTCATTTCATGACCATGTCAACTTCCTAATTTCTAAGGCCTACTCTCTACTTGCGTTTGTCCAAGAAATTGCAATGACTTTTCTGATCCACATACTCTAATAATGTTATTTAATGCGTATGTGAGATCTAGATTGGAGTATGCATCCATTGTTTTGAGCCTGTATTATAAGTCTACCTCTTTTAGACTGGAAAAAATACAAAAAAATTTCACGAGGTTTGCCCTGAGGTCAATTAACTTTTGTGACCCTTTGCCACCCTATAACTCTCGTTTAATGCTCTTAGGACTTAAATCGCTTGATTCCAGGCGGAAAATTGCATCATTGATGTTTATTTATGATATTATCTCTGGATTATTTGACTGTCAATCTCTCTTGAAACTTATACCTTTTCATATTCCATTAAGAAATCTAAGAATTTCCAAATTATTTTATGTAAAATATTGTAGAACTAACTATGTCTTAAATGAGCCAATTACAGGAGCTTTGTTACTGTGTAATGAATTGAATGAATCTAATGACTTTGATCTCTTTGTTCCGAAACAAAAGTTTAAGAATTTTGTTAATAGTATTTACTAAACCTAGTCTTAAGATTACATATTTACTATAAATTTTTAATTTTAGTTTTTCTCTA
Source organism: Dichetophora obliterata (assembly GCA_963920525.1). Taxonomy (NCBI): domain Eukaryota; kingdom Metazoa; phylum Arthropoda; class Insecta; order Diptera; family Sciomyzidae; genus Dichetophora; species Dichetophora obliterata. The sequence goes on along the minus strand of OY986437.1, from coordinate 232,274,002 downwards.
AATTTATATAGTCTGTAAGAATTTTTGTATTCAAAGACTTCCAAATAAACTAAACTAAACTGAACTAAATGTGCGGAACACATCTTTAACCAAAAACATAAGGGTCACATGATTTCGTTTGCCAATTCACTATGAGAATGTTCAAAAGGGGGATAAATTAAACCCCTTTCCAAAATAAAACTAAAACGTAAGCTTTCAAAACGCCGATACACGTATATTTTTTGTCCATTTTATCAGAATCCGTTGGCGGAACCATGTTATTTTCCTTTGTGTTGAACAGTGTTATTTATGTCACACCGTTGTACTTCTTAAAGATCTTTTTGTATCTTACAGTACTATTTTATCCTCAAATAAATACGAAATACGAAATTTTCTGCACCAAATTTATTTTTTTCCACTGTGTTCGCAAAGAAAATAATAGGCTTTGTCGTCCAAATTGTTACTTCTATATCGATTATCATATATAAAATGCACGTAAATATAAGAGGAGGTATTACTTTTATATTTTGATACAATCTGTGCAATTTGATAGAATATCTTTATAGCTATATTTCGAATTTTATTCTCATAGTGTTAAAGGAGCTTAGCGGCTTTAGTTCACTTCCGTTAAACTTTTTGGACTTACACCGCGAGGCATAAGAAGTTTATCTTAAAAAATCGCTTATATCCTGTCTTATATGTTACTTTTTACGTGTTATTTTTTTCTATAATTTTTCAATTAAAATTTTCACACGGGACACAGAAAAAATGCAAAGAAATCGGTAGATTTCACACATAAATTTGTACATGACCTCAGACCTCCTTCGGTCTTAAACTGGTTTTGTTACGATATCCGCTCTCTTATCTAGTAATATACAGTAGTTTTTTTTTTATTACAAAGGTTTTCCGTCCGGTTACTTTAATTTCAGAATAAAATAAATATATTCTGTTTTTTCTCATGTATTCATTGAAAAGCATATCTTTTTTTTTTCTCTTATAATATCCTTTGCTCATCAATGCACCCCATAACAAAGATTTTGTCATAAAATTCTAGTGGTTTGTTAAGAACACGTGATTGTTTTTTTAACAAGACATAAATAGAATGTGTTCGCTTTACGGAATATGAAAGGGGTGTTTCCTTACAATGATATCTATTATATTAAAATTAATTTCTGTGTTTTTTGTATATTCATCTGCAAAAAATAACATTTTTCCCAAAAGTTTTGTGAGTTTTTAAGTTGTTCTTAGACAAGTTTTAGATATGTTTTTTTTTACTTATTAGACGTAACAAAATAAGCCGATTATCGAATAAAATTTTATTTCAATCTGATTGATTTTGCATTGACAGAGTTTGATTTTTTTGCTTGCTCTTCAATTGTAGAGAGAAATCTATGCATTACTTCTGGCATTATTTTTTTCCACTTTGTATTCAGCAGTTTAATCGTTATCAACTTCCAACTAGTTGAAGAAAAAGTGTGTGAAACACAAAAAGTCACTTCAAAAACTTTTCAATTTTAAATTAGACAAAAGCATTAGGAAATCATTTCGAAGTGCTTTTTTCACAAACCTTAGGCAAAACAATAGCCTTAAAAGTTTTTGATTTTTCTTGTTGAATGTTGAACACTTTGCTAATAAATCTTAAGGCAATTATCCTAATGTATGTGGATATATTAATGTGAAAAAGTGCAAAACTTTAAAACTAGACAAATTTATGGAGCACTTCAAAATGCTTAAGAAAAAAGTGAATACAGTTTTTGAACACAAATAAAAGGAGCTTCCCGGAAGTGGGCAAGTGAGTAAGAGGCTAGACACAAACACTTTAATTCAAACTTTCACCGCAAATTCAAATATTTTAAATAAATAATTTGAAAATGGCAAATAAATTATATGAAAATGGTGACTCTTGCGGTTATTTCCGCATCCGTTGACATTTATTTTGATTTACGATGGCAAACACACATCCAGATACTACCGCAAAAACATTGAAAGCCGTAAGAGGACAAAAAAAAAATAAATAAAATAACCACCATCTCCATTCAAGCCACACCACTATTGAACCAAAGGACCAAACAACTTGTGGCTGGTTTTATGGAAAGTGAAGGATGAGTCAGTTAGCAGCAACTGAAGAGCAACTGAAGAGGCCGGCATGGAATTCGGTTGTTGTTGCTGCTAGCCATTGAAACTAATCAGCACTTAGCTTTAGAACAGCCTCCAACTATGGGGCTACCAAACCCCTTCCCCATCTCTCCCCCAGTCTTTTTCCACCTCGATATTCTCGACATGCTAATTATGCTCGGAGCCGACTTTGTTCAAATGTGCTCAAAAACTACGAGCGCAAAAATGCATATGTTGTTGACCCAACACAGCAATGGACGGCACAACTAGCAGCACCAAAAACTACAACAACAACAACAACAATAAGTTTGCAAACACATCCGTCGTTATTATATGCGTATCTGGCAGCATTGCTTTAATTCGTGGGTGAGTTTGTGGATGCCGTTTTTGGAGACTGTGTGCCAGGGTGCATGCGTATGTGTGGGTAAAGCAAATAAATTGCAAAACCGCACATTTACATAGACTCGCTCAAACAAACAAACGAACAAACAAACATCAACTTATTTACACACACTTCTAAACAAATAACATAAAATTGCATTTTACACAAACACACACACAATCACTTCAGTGAGCTTTTCAATAAGTGTTTGTGTATGAGTGAGTGCTTGCCTGCAAGTTTGCAAATTTTGAAAAACAGTCTTGTTTGCGCCGCCAAGTATGCTATGAAAAACATTTTCATAACCAAAATGAAGCCTTTAAAATGCATTTAGTTTTTTATTTTTCTCTTCCTCATTTAAGGCGCACTATTTTCACACGTACACGCTTAAACAAGCAAAGCCGCTTATGTGCATTTATAGACTTATAGCAGAATGAAAAAGAAAAATATTATTTCTCACAAGTTTTTACCAGACAGGTAGCACACTATTTTTTATTGGTATTTAAATACTTGACTGAACTCAGAGCTTTTTTGATACTACTTCTCAACATTAAGGCCACCTTCTATCTTTGCCACCCAAATTGTCATGCCTTGCTAAATATTAAATTACACACAAAATATGAAAGAAATCGACAAACCGTTTTTTTTTTGAATATGTAAAGCCTCAAAATTGATTCAAAATTTAAGAACAATTTTTGTTGTTGTTTTTGTTGTATGCCATGTCAAAGCAGACAAAAAAGTTGTTGCCACTGATTGTAAGAATAATTTTTTTACATCAACTATAACTATACTATTATATAAAATTTAAGTGAACATTTTTTGTTCCAGTTAAGCTCCAAACGTGCTGAGCCGATAATTTTAAAAAATTTTATAAAATATAATATATGTGCTGCAGCATATTTTAGGTGTATTTTCATTTCGAAATTTTTTAAAAAACTATATTTAACTAAAGTCTTAAGTTATTTAAGAAATTATCCCAGCTGCCGCGCATTGCTTAAACGTTTTCTTTTCATGCCTTGTTTTTGCGAGATTTTCAATAAACTCCATGTTGCTCTCTACTGCTCTCTTTTTTGTTCAGCTAGCACAGAGCAACAAAAAAAAAAAAGATGAGTCTCGAGCAAGACGAAAAGTGAGATACATATAATTGCAGTGCTGTGCTTCAAAACAAAATAAAACAAAACAAAAGAAAAAAGTTTTTCATTACGTTTGACATGTATTGTCTCATGGAAAGTTACAAAAAAATAAATGAAAATATTTTTAAAACTAATCGTTATTATTGGAACTAGAATTAAGAAGGTCGTTCAAGAAATAACGCAACTGTAGTTTTCGAAGTTAAAAATGTCAAAACAAGTGTTTTTAAGATAAAATGGGTCCAGCTCCGCTGTTTTTGGAGCTACCCTCATTATTCCAATTCATTATTCCAACTTTTTTTTATGTCAGTGGAGAGCGGAATAGTTGCAAGACTTTGTCAGGCTCGACGAACCCCAACCAAACAACGAAAAATCGAAAAGAAATGTTTTAGTATTGATGAATTGTTCTTTTTATGTAGTTTGGTGAATGCAACAGTATGAGGTCTGGCCAGACCTCATATAAAATATACGGAATTGGTATAGTCCGGTGTGCGTTGACCAAATTTTAATTTTTAGAGTGTGTTCCACCAGTCATGATACTTGATTTAAACTTATTTGTATAATATCGGATGAGCGGTTCTCGAGATATTGCAGAAATGGTGAATCCCTTTTCGCCCATACGATTTCTCACATAAAATCGCCATAGCTTTAGAATAACAGGTAGCACAGCGTCGGAATTCGGTATTCGACCACAATTTACAAGTTCCATTTGAGTGATAATATTTTATGGCTGTTGGACAAGGGGTTGTGGCACCTCCCACACAACCCATATTTGCCATATCGAATAGCTTTGGAGTTATTGTACGCACAGCCTCGGAATTCAGTATTCGACTTCAATCAAAGCATGTAGTTGTACTGATATCGATTTCTTGGCGTTGTACAAGGGGGCGTGGCACCTCTCATACAACCCAAATTTACGATATCGAAAATCTTTAGAATTTTAGGTTGCACAGCCTCGGAATTCAGTATTCGACCACAACTTACAAGTGGTGTTTGACTGATAATATTTTATGCGTGTTGGACAAGAGAGTTCGGTACCTTCCATATAGCCCAAATTTATGATATCGAATAGCTTTGATATTATAGGTCGCACAGCCTCAGAGTTTTATATTCGACCGCAACTTACACGTGCCATTTCACTGTTAACATTTTATGGGCGTTGGAAAATGGGGCGTGGCACATTACATATGAGGTCTGGCCAGACCCCATACTGCAACTTACGACGTCCGGAAGGGTTCTGAATCGAAGGGTTAAGGCATGTAGCGCAAACACTTTTTTAAATCGGAACATTTTTTCGATAAGTTTTTATTACATCCATTCGTAAAAAAATGGTTTCAATATAAACGCATTTTAGGTTTTATTAAGTGTTTTCGTATTACTAAAATTTAATTACAGTTGGCTTGAGAAGTTTTTCCGACGCATTTGTGTGTTGGCTATCACAAAGAAAAATTTTGTTTAAATCGGATGATTGGTTTCCGAAACATTAGAGGGAAAGAGAAAAAAAACTATGAGGTAAAATAATTATTTAAAAGAAGCGTATTTCTGAAAAAATAACAAATGTTTTATATTTTTGTTTTAAATAAATTTTTATTATGGGTTTTTTAAATTAAAAAAATTTTAAAATACTTTTTTTTAAATCTCTAGTTGCGAATATTTCTATTTGCGAGTATAAGAGAACCGGTTAAAAAAACAAAAATGTTTTGTAACAACATTTAATTGTAAGTTTCCTCACAAGAATGCAAAATCAGCTTATGAAAACAGGTTGATCATCAAATATGTGCGTATGACATGATTTTGTAATTGACTTGCAGAGCTATAAAATCGGCATTCATATTTAGAATTTTAAGTACAACTGAATAACGAAATAAGCATTCTTATTCAGTGAATGCAAAATTGATTTATAAATAAAAATTTTAATTCACATTCATTTTTAAAAAACTGATTAATTATTCATTTCAATTATTTATTATAGTTATTCAGAATAATGAATAAATTTTTCTTATTCATTTGAATGGTATTCACAAAAAAAGCAATTCACAAAGAATTGCAGAATTTTCAATTAATATTTTCTTGTTCATTATTCATTTTTATTCGTTATTCATTTTGTATTTATTATTCATTTGTTATTCATTATTAATTTTTTACTCATTATTAATTTTTAATTGCTTATTCATTTGTTATTCATTATTAATTTTTTATTCATTATTCATTTTTTATTCATTATTAATTTTTTTCATTATTCATTTTGTATTCATTATTAATTTTTTATGCATTACTTATTTTTTATTCATTAATCATTTGTTATTTGTTATTCATTATTTATTTTTTATTCATTATTCATTGGTTATTCATTTTTTATTTATGGCTTAGGACTAAAATGAATAATGAATGCGAAATGAATAATTAATAAAATATGAATAATGAATAAAAAATGAATAATGAATAAAAAATTAATAATGAATAAGAAATGAATAATGAATAAAAAATTAATATTGAATAAGAAATGAATAATGAATAAAAAGTGAATAATGAATAACAAACTTATAATGAATAAAAAAATTAATAACGAATGAAAAATTAATAACGAATAAAATAAAAATAATTGAAATTTCTAAAATTCTTTGTGAATTGGTCGCTTGAGAAAATAAATGTCGTATGTGAAAATTTTCACATTTCAGTTTATTGAGAAAAAGGGGCTATAATTCAAAGTCTAGCGGATCAATATTCTTCAGAATTTCAGGCCTATTTGCAGACACATTTCGCAATAGATTACGAAATTTTTGTGGTCTTTCCGTTTTTTTTTTGAATTTATAGCCCCTTTTTCTCAATAATCTCAAAAGTGAAAATTTTCACATACGACATTTATTTTCTCAAGCGACCAATTCACAAAGAATTTTAGAAATTTCAATTATTTTTATTTTATTCGTTATTAATTTTTCATTCGTTATTAATTTTTTAATTCATTATAAGTTTGTTATTCATTATTCACTTTTTATTCATTATTCATTTCTTATTCAATATTAATTTTTTATATTAAATGAATAAAAAAATTGTTTCATTAATCTGAATAGCGAAAATGAATAATTGAAATGAATAACTAATCACGTTTTTAAAAATGAATGTGAATTAAAAATTTTATTTATAAATCAATTTTACATTCATTGAATTCACTGATTAACTTTTTTGTGAATTCTTTTACATCTCTGCTGACTTGCCTACACAAAAAAACTCAGCAAAAAACTACTCTGTAGATTTGCTCAAAAATTTAACAAGATGTTCCAAAGACTATATTAGTTGAAATAAAAAAAAAAATTTTTAAATTTTCAGTGGTAGAACCCTTAAGAAATAATATTTTAGGAGAATGCTTTGAATGGCTGAATATAAGATTTTTCTAGAATATGTTGACCTTTTTCAGAGAAGTTAAATATAGTATTATGAAAAAATATGTTTGTGGAATCATGTAATTGATATAACTAACCGTTTCGGAGTGGTATTAATTTTTGTATTTCGAGGGGTACTTGACCCCCTTAGTATGTATTCAGTGGGTAACAATGTAGCCCATTTTTGTGGAATAAAAAATTCACAAAAATTCACTCGAAACTTTATACAGTTAAGAAGTTTGAGAAAATCCTTATTTGACATAATATTTTAGGAGAATGCTTTGAATGGCTGAATATAAGATTTTTCTAGAATATTTTGACCTTTTTCAGAAAAGTTAAATATAGTATTGGATAAAAGATAAATATAGAAAAGGAGTGGTATTGAATTTTGTACTTCGAGGGGGTACTTGGCCCCCTTAGTATATATTAAGTGGGAAACAATGTAGCTCATTTTTGTGGAATAAAAAATTTACAAAAATTCACGTCCAAATTTTATAGAGGTAAGAAGTTTGAGAAAGTCCTTATTTGAGCTAATTCAGTAAAATCCCTTGGTGGGTATCTTTTATGGGACACCTACTTTTTCAAAGCATTGAGATATTTGAAGTTACTTTCAACAAACCTGAAATTGTTGCAGTGCATTTAGTTAACTCGAATAATTTTATTAAATTTAAATTTTGGTGAATACTTTTAAAAAATCAAATGAGGAACATTTTAAGGAACTCCACGTATTTGGGCATGTGGTTCAAGTCTATCGTGCGTGTGGATTTTTAGAAATATTAATGAAAAACTGTATTTTTTGGATCACTATATGGATGATCTTAAACTTTTTTAAGTATTAAACGAGAGTTTTAAAGATCTTTTTTTATCAGAAGTCAACAAAATATTTGAAAAATGCTAAGAAACATTTAAACCAAACATACACTCAAAAAAATCTGCTTCCCTTAAATTCAGAAACTGTGGCTTCAATTCATAGGCATGGGTTTTTCTATATTCTATAGAGACTTATATTCTTATTAATTATATACATTAATATATTCTTATTAATGTAGAGGATTGTATATAATTTAAATACAAATTCTAAATGTTTGATAGTTTAAATCATACTTGATTTTAAATACTAATTCTAGTAGTTTGGTAGTTTTAAAATCGTTTATTGAGCTTTAGGTCCATGTTAGAACAGTTAATTGTTCTAACGAATTTTTCCAAAGAAACAACAACAAAAACAACAACAACAATGTTTTCAATATGAAAAGAAAAACATCACTAGCTGATTTTATTGCAATTTCGGCACTGCTACAGACTTCATCAGAAATCTTTGTGATACGCATTTGTGAAACATTTAGAATTTGTATTTAAATCATATAAAATCAACAAAATAAATAACAAGGTCATTCAGAAAAACTTGAATGCAGAGGACTTTTACATGATTTAATGATCTCAAGTCTTGAATTCGTTGCAACGTTATCAGAACAGCTTCTTAGTTTTAAAGACAAGTTTTTTCTTCAATATAAGAAATGAAGGAATGATAAAAGTGAAATTTCCAAAAATTGTATAAACGAAGAAATAATTAAAAAAAACAGTATTGATGTCAAGTCCGCTTGCAACATTTTAAAGTATGATTTCTTTAATTTGGAGAAATATAAGTTACAGTACTTGGATATTTCATAAAAATACACGAAAGTTTTTCTTTTTTTGTACACCACAAGTGATTTACTTTAAGGATGCTTTTCTTATATTTCTAGAAAAAAAGCTTTAAAATTACTTACAAAGCGTACAATTCTTAATGAAGCATATTAAACTATGATTGTTTAACAACTGCGATGGTAGAATGGATAAGCTACTGAACTTACACTCACGCGGCCGAGGTTCAAGTCTCGTGATAATGGTAGTTTTTCAATTTAATTTAATGCTAATAATAATAATATTCGCAGTTTTTCGTCAGTATAAGATATATAATTCTCATGGAATGCTGTTTCAAATCTTACAAAACAATTTTTTCTTTGCAAAAATTCCAAAATTATTCCAGGGATTCGAAGAAAAAGTTTATATATAAAAAAAAAGTTTCTCTTAGTTATAGCCGATGATTAATAAACAGTAGCAAATTTTTTATTTTCAGAGAAAATGTTTCTCTTAGTGAGAGCCGTTGAGTAATAAACAGCAGAAAATTTCTAATTTTCAGAAAAAATTTTTCTCTTAGCTATAGCCAATGATAAATAAACGGTAGAAAAACTTACTTAAATGTCATAAGATGCCAACACAATTGGACTAAGGTTCTCCAATTTAGCGAAATAGTTCGTAAATGATTAAATAATTTTCCTAAACTATTTTACACTTCTGGTGTCTATTTAACGAAAAATATATACTTCATTTTTGGAAAATCGGCCATGGCGCTAAATGAAGCCCTATTTTCTTACAGTTTGGTGCTATTCTTCTAGATTTTCTGGAAATTTTTTCTGAGTGTAGCGAACTCAACGCTCTGTTTCATCTCTCAATATCAATATATATTTCCGATTGTAAAAAATTTGTCTGTGTTGACATTGTAATGCAGAACTATAAGCGGGGTGTGTGACAAAATCTTGTTTTTGTTTTTTGTTAAAATCATTATGTTCTTTTCTTTGTTAAAACAACAGCTTGACTTTATTCGTCTGTGTAGCAAAATCGTGTTCTTTAACAGGAATCTTTGCAGTTAAGTTTGTGAAAATGCCTTATCTTTATGTTACGACCAGATCAAGGATTTATTTATGTATAAAAAAACTAAGTGTTAATAGACATTATTTCTGAAATGCTAGATAAAAGGTAATGAATTCGTTCAATAAATTGTGAAAATAATTTGTGGTGTCATTTGCTTTTGTTTGCTTATTTTCGATATGTCACCTTTCGTTTTTGTGGTGTTTTTGGCGTAGAGAAGATTTTCGACAAGTTTTTCCATGTTCTCCCCAATTGTGTGCGTCGTTTTTTTGTTCTCTCCTATATTGTGCATACCTACCATCGTCGCTTACAGAGTAAGGTGGATGTCATCAGTGTTAAAGCGGTCATGTTCAAACAAATGTAATTAAGAACTTTGAACAAACTTTTGAGCCCTCTTAGCTACATCGTTTTTAAGAAACAATAGGTTATGTCATGTGTCCATTTACCACTGGGTTGGCTATTTCTCATTTATGATTAATAAATCATACAGCACATTTAACATTTTCGTCAATCTTTTTTCATTTTTTTAGCCAAACGAAAAATGTTGCAAAATGGTCCAAAAAAGTCATTACTCTTATTATCTCTATAATTAAACTGTCATCAATCAGCTATCAAAATAGAGAAAATACCTTTTTCCGCCCTTACTCCAATCCCTACCTAAGTAAGTAGCAAAAATTAAGCGAAAAGTGGTCATAGTTCATCATAAAACCTGTCAAACACTGCTGTCACCATCGCAACTAGCACAAACTAATTACCCGAAACGTCAAATCAATACCTTAAAAATCTCGACAAATTAAAAATAAATTCTAGCACCCCACTACGAACAAATTACATGCTTATATACGAATGTCAAAAATTTTTAATAAACTGCAAAAGATTAAAAAAAAAAAAAAACAAAAATTAGTACGTATTACAGCACTAAAAAAATAGCTCTTCACAACTCCTGCTAATACATATAATGAACTGTTATTTTTTTAATGTTTGATGTAATTTATGCTCAATTTTCTTCACCATAACTTCACGTGGTTTCCAATCAAAAATAAATGAAAAACTCTTAAAAGTGATAAATCACAAGAACAAAATAAAACAACAAAATACAAAAATATACGACAAAAGTGCCCCCTGCAGACCGATATTTTGTGTTTTTTTTTTTATTTATGCTTGGCAACACAAAATACTCATTAAGCAACACTTGGATAACGGTTATCCCTTAAACTTTTTTTTGTAGCCAATGAAATTGTGTGCGGTTTAATGTTTTGTCGTTCTGCTTGTTGTTGTTTTGTTTTTTTCTAGTACAAATATAAAATTAATTTCTCTAATTGTGCTGCTCAATATAAAAAAAAGAGAGAAAGAAAGTCAACATTTATTAATTTCTTCAAGTGTATTTGAGCACTTCTCACAACCATTCCGCTAAAACCGCTGCTGGTGTTTTTCGCTTACTTAGTTGCTAACACACACAAAGTAAGGCATTAATAAATTCTTTGACAAATCTGTTGCGTTGTTAAGACACACTCCGCGCAATCCTCTTATCCCCTTTTTCCCCCCGTAATACCCACTTACTTACCCAACCTTGTCTAACAAAGTTGAGGTGTTGCCACCATACGCGTTAAATATTGTAGCACTGCGCCCATGGCGGCGGCTTTTTCATGCACGTTTGACCCGGACTTGTTAGAGCTTCGTGGCGTTTTTGCTCCTCTCTCCCCCCACCCCCCCCCCCCCGGCCAGAGTCTAACTCCGCTGGCAACATTCTAAATCACTTGAAAACGTAAAAGTAATAAACTTAATTGGTTCGCCCAAAAACGGGGCGAATGCTATATAAAAACTTTCAATGTTGGAAGCCCTCTTATGTATGCTTTGGAGGGGCGAAAAGGGGTGGTAGGCCAGTGAAATTAAAAAAGTTATTTGTTTCATATCAAGCAGAATGTTAGAAAACCATGCAGCGATGAAGTCTACCACGTGGGAGGAATGATGTTGAGAACATTGCTTGTTGAGTTCTTCAGATGTTACCCCGAAGATGCTGCTATTGCTTCTGTCTTGTGTTTTTTTTTTGTTTCCCCAACTAGCTACATAGTTTTTCGATTTCATTTAATATAAATGTTTGGCAGCAAATGAATATAGAAAAGTTATCAAGTATTTAGCAGTTGTGCGGTTAGTAAAAAATAGAGGGTGTAAGAGAGAAAGAGGTTAAAGAGCATATTGGCAAGAGAGAGTGCTTAAAACTTTTGACGTTAAGTTTACTTGGTAATTTTTGTGGAATGTGGAAAATTAAAGTACGCCAAAACTTATGTAAGCCAAATAGCAAAATATTGTTTTTTTGTAAATGTGTACTATTGTACATTTATTACAGTATATTATATACATAGCACAAGTTAAATCACAGCACAAATTGAGCACAAATTACTCCAAATAAGTAAAAAATTGGCCAAACAGAGGACGAATTAAGGCCGAACAAGGGTCAAACAAGAGTCGAACATGGTCTAAAAATAATTAAAAATGTCTACGCGGAAGAACAGAGGCAAAACAAACATCGGACATGAGCTAAAAATATCAAAATAGAGGGTGTAAGAGAGAAAGAGGTTAAAGAGCAATATTGGCCAGAGGGAGTGCTTAAAACTTTTGAAGTTAACTTTACTTGGTAATCTTTGTGGAATGTGGAAAATTAAAGTACGCCAAAACTTATGTAAGCCAAGTAGCAAAATATTGTTTTTTTTTTGTAAATGTTTACTAAATTTATTACATTCTATTATATACAAAGCAAAAGTTAAATTACAGCACAAATTGAGCACAAATTATCCCAAATAAGTAAAAAATTGACCAAATAGCGGACGAACAACGGCCGAACAAGGGTCGAACATAGTCTAAAAATAATTCAAAATGTCCACGCGGAAGAACAGAGGCAAAAAAAACTCAGCATGAGCTAAAAAAATCAAAATAGAGGGTGTAAGAGAGAAAGAGGTTAAAGAGCAATATTGGCCAGAGGGAGTGCTTAAAACTTTTGAAGTTAACTTTACTTGGTAATCTTTGTGGAATGTGGAAAATTAAAGTACGCCAAAACTTATGTAAGCCAAGTAGCAAAATATTGTTTTTTTTTGTAAATGTTTACTAAATTTATTACATTCTATTATATACAAAGCAGAAGTTAAATTACAGCACAAACTATCCCAAATAAGTAAAAAATTGACCAAACAGCGGACGAACAACGGCCGAACAAGGGTCGAACATAGTCTAAAAAGAATTCAAAATGTCTACGCGGAAGAACAGAGGCAAAACAAACATCGGACATGAGCTAAAAATAACAAAAAAGCCAATAAAGAACGTTTTACAGCAATATTCTAATGTATATTTTGCCCACAAGCTTATGCAAAAACAAAAAACCGTGAACAGACTAAAGCAGCACATAAAGTACTCAATGTCCATAACAAACGAATGCGCAACAGCAAAAGTAATAATTACTTGGGTATAGCTGATGTTGCTAGCATCTAGGGTTGCCAAATCTGCATTTCATTTCATGCTTGGAATGCTTGGCAGCACGGTGCTTGCAGTTGCTGAAGCATGAAGATTACATAAAAGACGTCTTTGTGTCTACTTGCCTATTTTGATTTGATTTCTTTGAAAAAATTGTTTTAACTATAAGTTGAAAAATATGTTCAGCAACCTGTTGTATCACTAATTGCAGGTAATTTCAAAAATACATTTTCCTTAAAGCTATGCCTCGTTATCAAATAAACTTTGCATTATTGTCATAATCATATCTTAAAATATTTTGTAGAATACCACTGTTTACATTTACAGATCAAGCGATTTTTGCTGCAACATCTTCACGGAGGTAAAATATGGTCAATTACACAGATCAGCTAATCAACTTATTGATTTAACGATAACGATTATTATACCTACTTGATATTCATAAAAACTATCATCTATGTCAAAGATTTATGATAATTACTCTTAAATGATGACTAATGATGCATCATTTCGAATAATTAACTGTGAACTGTGAATCATGGTCTTTATTCCTAGTTATTGTTCGAAACAACTGAATTAAATTGGAAATTTTGTGTTTTATTTCATTCGAATCCGGTAATATTTAATGTTGGTATTTGGAGAAAGTTTATTAGAGAATTAACATGTTTTGTATGCAAATTTGCACCATATTAGTTAGCGAATACAAACCACTCCCACAGCGCATGCATGCATAAACTATTTATTACATTTGAAAAAATATATAAAAAATATAAACTTATTTTTGTAGATATATTTTTTCACTACGAGCCCAAAATATGTTGATGAGCACAAAAAATTATGTTGGTTCAAACATTGTTTTTCCAAACAAAATGGTTTGCTTCAAGGAAATTTAATATTTTGGAAAAAAATTAAGCTTTACAAAAAAATTTTAGAGATATAAGAACAATATAATTGAAGAAAATTATCAAATCAAATCTTTGAGTTATATCTAAAAGTTCATTGTCAAACAAGTTTTACTCTTGGAAAATTTCATGTAAAACAAATATAAGTCATGTAATTTAAAAATCGAAATTTTTGACTTTAAAAAATGTAATATCGTTTCGGTTAGCGAATTATTCAGCGTTAAATATGTGTGTTTTCTTTCAATCGAAATTACTTCATAATTACTATTCTGATTTGTACAAAAATCGAATATTTCTCAATTTATGGTTTACTAGCAGGTCCGGCAGAAGGTATTGTTTTGCCCTTTCCACAGATACCGCAAAGAGTTTGATTTGGTAACAATTCTCGCATAAACAAATTATTAAAAAAATAAGTTGTTGGCCTTTTTGGAAAATAACAGTAAGCACCAAAGATTTAATACATTACTGATCAAAACAATAGCACCAAAACACTCATCGTACCTGAAAAACTCTATATACAAATATTTATGCTATTTGTATGAGCGGCTTAGGAGTTTTTTGCAGTTTTGTAAAAGATTTGTACTACAACGCCCACTTGGGTCAAAGATATATCAAAGTAAATAACGCCAAGACACTTATCGTACCAGAGAACCTCTTAATACAAAACTTCATACTAATTGTATTAGTGGCATAGAAGTTTATCGCCGCATACCCGATTGCAGCACCACCTGCTGGGTCCAATTGTAAATCGAAACCATTTAAGGACATTTAGAACTCAAACACACACAAGAAATATTATCACAATCGGTCCAGCCGTTTAGGAGGAGTTCAGTGACAAATATACTCACAAAGGAATTATACATGGGCAATTCCGCAAAAAGTGGACTTTTTTAAATTGAAAAATGGAACAATAAAACTTGAAGCTATAGTTATGGTTTTTTATACTATTTGGCCCCAAAATAAGTTCAAATCGCTTGAGGGCTATTGATTTTTATGCATTTTGTGTGTTTTTGAGTGGTTACAGGAATGACACAAAATGTCAGCAATGACGGTTACAGGAATGACAAAGTCGTCTTTATTTGGAGATTGCAGGCTTTAGAGAAAACAAAACACTTTTTCGCATGTTTTTATCATTTATTTGCTTATTTGTTTTCTAATGTGTCATACTAAATTAAGGTTTGGTCTATCACTAGCTGAATGCACAGTTGGTTACAGAAATTACAACTTTTTGATTTAAATATTAATAATATAACAAATAAGTGTCGTTTTGTAGGGGACAGTGGGGAGTCTTGAAGCATGGGGAGTTGCGAAGAACGGCCATAGATGTCGCTTAGCAGAGGTTCTTATAGCTCTTATCTGCTGCCAACATTTGCTTACGTAATATCTCAAATTTGTACTAGCACTCGTCCCGATAGTACACTTTTTGTATTTCTTCAGGAAATGCCCTCAACAGTTTTTTCGAAAACTTTTTTAAGCATATCGAAAAGTAGAGTACCCACAAAATAATCAGTAATTTTGTGGTCAAAAGGAATAACGACCTAACTCACAGTATCGTAAAAAACGATATTTAAATTGCACGAACTACGACCTATTTTTTTGAAATATATGAATCGTTACAAACAAAATATGTGCAGACATAATTGATGATCAATTCTAGGCCATAAATTTATATCTGCATACTTCCAAAAATTAGCAATAAAGTAAACTGCATATCGCTTTTTTACGATATTTTGAGTTTAGTCATTATTCCTTGTGACCACAGAACTATTAAGCTTTCGACGTTCAAAAGAATTTATGCAAAAACATTCGATGTGTTAACTGGAAATTTAAAAATAGAATCGAAAGGGGAGATGTGAAGCACAGCAAATATGACAGATGTCAACCTGAAATCGTATTTTACGTGCGTATTATGAATTATTTGTAAAAAATTCGAAAGCTTAGTTCAATTCCAAGGATTTTTTTCAATAAATTTTGTTATTTTTCTGTGTTTTCCCTTACAAAAAACATAGTTTTCAACCCGAGGAGCGTACAAATATAAGATAATTCTGAAGTCTATTAGGAAATTTTGTAGACTATAAGAAAACAATGAGAAAACTTTGAAAACCATGCGAAAACTTGCGTTTATTGCGGATTGGAATGATTGCGCAACTTGCCATTTTTCACTTCTTTTTCAATAAAATTATAATTTTTTTCCATTTTCTTAACTCTAATACATAATAATCATTATAACTTGTTATTTTCTCCGAACCCAATTAAGAATTTTCACCAAAAAATTAAATTTTCTGCGATTTTTAGTAGTGCTTCACAACTCCCCACGATTTTTAAAAACTTCAAAAACCAGTTTTTTTTATTTATAAGATCAAAGTATCAAGGCATGCGCCTTATACAAACAAGGTTTGGTCTTTGACCTGAAAGGAAAGGGATAGATTATTTAGAGGAAGTGATTGGAACCATACGTGAATTATTGATTAGGCGAAACAACCGTGGAAGACAATTTGAATTGCTTTTAACCGAGGCTAGTGTTATGCCTTAACCTCGGCAAGCATTTGCAGCCTTTAGTTGTTTCTGTCCTTTAATTCCACATTTTCCACAATTTAGCTGTGGATTTCTAGTTTTCCATAATTCTTAAATGTAGGAAAGAACAAAGCAAGTGAAAAAACCATGCCCGAACCCGGATTCGAACCACGGACCTTTGGGTTGATAGTCTAGCGCACTCTCTACTAGACTACAAAGGCCGACAATTTTTGCCTGTTGTCCCAAAATGATGATGATTTTGGATTTTATGCCAGTTCTTTAACTGGGAAGTGTATTTTAAGATACTCTGGAGATTAGATTCAAAAAATATGGCAAAAAACTCCCCACTATCCCCTACTTAAGCTTCGTAGTCAAAACCACTGGTGCATTTTTGAAACTTAATATAAGTAGCGTAAAAAGCCACACCGAGAGAGCGATTATTAAAAAATACTTGTCTCTTAGTTTTGCTTACTAAAAGGAGCGAAATGCAAAACGTGATAAAATCAAGGGACTAAAAGTTTGTAGATAAACATATATTAACAAATTTTTATAATTATTTAGAATGGCAGAAAATGCACATGGTTTACGTAGTATTTTAACCTTCTCATCTAGAACATGTAGAAATAAAAATTGCGGAAGCTTTACTCTTTGAATTGTTATAATCTTGATCGAGTACAGGTTACAGGAATGACATTTGAGGCCTTTTTTGGGCATTGCCAACAACAAAATTAATTGTTTAATGACCTCTTACTACATAAACTTCAAGAAAAAAACTTTCTAAGAAAGCTGGAGTATTTTAAAGTAAGAAAAATTACTTTTTTATAACTCTAAACTATGAGGACATGTAAATGGGCACTTTTGGCGTAATTGCCCATATGTAAAGATAGCATGCCACGGACATTTTTTTATCAATTTCATTAAGACAATACATGTCAAACGTATGTCAAAATTAGACAAGGTAGTGTTAGGGCGGAGAGCCGGTGACCGAAATTGTCGAACGAAGTTGACATTTCATACAAAATCTGCAACCAATGAGAATGCAATATGAAAGCAAAAATTGGCAAAAATACCAAATTGGCTGAGTTTGACAGTTATGGTCACTAAGAAAGAGAACACATTTAGCCCTAACACTACCTTGTCTAGTTCTACTATGAATCAAATGCAATTTCTAATTTTTTTTTGTTTGGAGCGCAACACTGTGTTTATATGTATCTCACTTTTCGCCTTGCACAAGGCTTATCGGCAGTTTTTTTGTTGCGCTGGGCGAGCTGAGCAAAAAAAGAGAATAGTAGAGAGTGACATGGGACTTATTCAAACTCTTGCAACATAAACGCGTGAAAATAAAACGATTAAGCGATGCGTGGCATCTGAGATGATTTCATAAAATACCTAACACTTGATTTAAAAAACTTATTATTAAAAGTACTAGCACATAGTACATAAATTTCATAAAATTTCATAAAAAACCTAACACTTGATTTAAAAAAACTTATTATTAAAAGTACCCCAATAACGTGCTGCAGCACAAATATGATATACATTTTTTTTCATTAAAATCGGCCCAGTACTTTTGGAATTAAATGATAAATGTAAATTTGCATTTCCATCTTATATAGCAGTATAGATATGGATAAGAGTTTTCAAATTGACCAAAAATGCAAAAAAATTTCTACAAGAAAGAAAGGAAAATAACTAATTACAGCAGTGGACTATTTTAATTAACCCATCGCTAATGGAATGCTAGAGGGAGGCTTACAGCTTAAAAGGCCCACCATTTAATTGGTTGTTTTTTTTAGCAAAAAAAAAAAGAAAAAATACCATAATAACAATAAAAGTGAAAAAGCGGTTTATCCTGGCCCACCACTATACTATCGTGCTCTATGCCAGACTGCAAGCGTTATAAGCTATAAAAGTTTGTGCCAAGTAATTATGAGGCAGCAACAAAGTAGACACCAGGTACGTGCCATGCTGGAAGCTGCGGGCACAAGACAAACTATGTATATACCAAGTATCTAGAGAGGCAAAGAAAATTTGTATGAAGCAGATTAGCAAGAAAACGTGACCACAAATGAATGCTCCAATTTATGATGTTGACTGGTAGAGTTAGGTATTGCTTTTGTTGTGAAGTCTGTCGGCTTACCTGCAAAAGAAGAAAAGAAAATAAAAATTAATATGTTATAGAAATCTTATCTAGAGTATAGTATTGATAGATAATATAAAATAGATAAGTGATAAAAATCATTTAATAACGGTTAATGGAGTTGTAAAGAAATTTATGAAGTTTTGGTGGAAACGGTGTGTTGCTTTTTAAAAAAAGTAATCAATATTTATGTATTTCAAAAATTGCATTTTTGAAGCCCAGACAAGTTGCTTCTTTTTTTTCTGTGGTAAAACACTTTTTATGTCAGACTCTGAGGACTGTGACTTTTTGAAGGTTAATTCATGAACCAGTTTTCTGCTTCTTGCGGTCATTGTCTGCAATAACATCGTCTTTGGCGTGTCAAATAAATCTTGACTTTTGTTTTCCTTGGCAACTCTTCTACGGCGTCGTTTTTTTCAGCTTCCCGACACTGGCCAAAGACGTCGCAACACAGTGGAACGAAGCTCTTTTGTTTCGAAGTACAAATTGATTTTCTGGTCATGGAATTTAAGCTACATTAACAATTATTTTTGTTTTTAATGTTCGTAATTAAAGAATCTATCATTCTGTCCAATATCGATATCAATTACTATTACAATTTTTTATTGTAAAAGTGAATTTATCACTAAAAGAAATGTTTTTAAAATAAATCGAATGACGAAAAAATTCGAGTTATTGAACCATTTTTTCTTTATAAATGTGAATTTATGTATTATCTATCAATTTGCCTAGTAGGACTTTCGATTTTCCTTTTCTGTATTTCAGCATTATTGTATTGAAAAAGTTTATTTTTACTAAAAGCCCTGTTTTTCAAATTTATAGGTTGAATAATTCGAGTATTTGGACTTTTTTTTTATAAATGTCATTTTTGAATCATCCATCAATCTATTTAACTGGATTTTTCTTTTGCATTTTCAATATTAAAGTTTTTTTTTAAAAACTCAAAATTTTAAAAGAAAATATTAATAAGTGTAAATAACGTCTTATATAACAGAGTAATGGTTTTTTGTACTGGAGTACGCTTTAGTGTATAGTTTCTATGTAATAGTCTGATAAAAACGAATTTTAAAACTAGATCGAAACTTAATATCGATTTTATCAAAACTGTAATGGAATTATTATAAATCCAGACTTTATGCGCTGAACTGTAGGACAGGCCCTCCATCACGCCACAGTTAAAGGTTGCTTGTAATTAATTGGCGGTTATACCATATAATTTTTGGCCCATATATACTAACTGTTTTTTATGCGGTCTTTTTTGAGCGGTATAGTTTATTTCATATGTATATATATTTAACATATATATATATATATTTAACACCGTAATGCAATGCTTGACGCGGCCTCTATTCTTCGCTTAAAAACAGGTTGGAGTGCATTTAATTTTTTATAACTTTAATATATGTATATATTTTTTCTTTGAGAGCTTTTTTTAATATAATCTATTACTTGGATGGCTTTTAGTTGCATGGAGACAATTATTATTTTATACAACTTGAAATACAATAAAAAAAATTTTACGATCAATATTAAAAATGTTTACAAAGATTTAAAAGTGACCGAACAAGGAGCGAACAACGGCCGAACATGGGGTTACTGCAGGCCGAACAAGGGTTTAAAATATTTTGCGATATTTAAATGATTTGCAAAACGAAATATTGAAGCAGACTCTACAAAAATGAAAATAATTTCGTATAAACATTTAATTCGCAGACCAAAAGTAGATTCGATTGCCGATTTGGCTATCATACGTATGAGTGTGAATTCTTTCGAAATTATTGATTAATTTTTGTATTTTCCAAATATGTAGAAGGTTAAATTTCAAAATTAAAAAATGGGTCAGTGAGTTATGAAAAAGTTCACTAGCATTTTTTGACTAGCATAAAGCCGTTTTTATAAAAAAAGTATATATTTTATATAATTATGCCGTGTTTAAATTTCTAAACGCGGCCCCTATTCTTTCGCGACAAAACAGGCTGGAGTGCTTTTGAATGCTTTGCTCAAGTATATATTTTTATTCTTGGGAAGTTTTTAATATGATCATGGTTCGAATACTATAACCTGAATGGATTTTAGTTGCATGGAGACTATTATTATATCATACAACTTCAAATTCAATAGAAATTTTTTGTCACGATTAATATTAAAAACGTCAACAAAGGCTTAAAAGCAACCGAACAAGGAGCGAAAAAAGGCCGAACATGGGGTAATTGCAGGCCGATCAAGAGTATAACGTGTTTTGCAATGAAATGCTGAAGCAGGGTCTACTAAAATTAAAATACTTTCATATAAACATTTAACTTGCAGACCAAAAGTAGATTCGATAGCCGAGTTGGCTATCATTATATGTATAAAAGTGAGTTCTTTCAAAACTTTAATATGATCGTTGTTTGAACACTGTAACTTAGATGGCTTTTAGTTGCATGGAGACTATTATAATTTTATACAACTTGAATTTCAATAGGTCCGAACAACGGCCGAACATGGGGTAGTTGTAGGCCGATCAAGAGTTTGATATATCTCGCAACGAAATGTTGAAACAGTTTCTACTGAAATTAAATTAATTTTAGATAAAAATTTAATACGCAGATCAAAAGAAGATTCGATAGCCGATTTGGCTATCATACGTATAAGTGTGAATGCTTTCAAAACTATTGAGGAATTGGATCTTCCAAATAGAAGGTTACATTTTAAAATTAAAAAACGGTTCAATGAGTTCTGAAAAAATTCATTCGCATTTTTGGCTAGCACAAAGCTGTTTTTGTAAAAAAAAAATTTATGTTTCATGCAACTATGCCGTGCTTAAATTTCTAAACGCGGTCCCTATTCCTTCGAGGCAAAACAGGTTAGAGTGCATTAGAATGTCTTACTGAAGTATATATTTTTCTTTTTTTTCTTTGGAAGCTTTTTAATATGATCATGGTTCGAATATTATAACCTGAATTGATTTTAGTTGCATGGAGACTATTATTATTTCATACAACTTCAAATTCAATAGAAATTTTTGTCACGATTGAAATTAAAAATGTAAACAAAGGCTTAAAAGTGACCAAACAAGGAGCGAACAAAGGCCGAACATAGGGTAATTGCAGGCCGATCATGAGTTTTATACGTTTTGCAACGAAATATTAAAGCAGAGTCTACTAAAATTAAAACACTTTCATATTCACATTTAATTTGCAGACCAAAAGTAGATTCAATAGCCGAGTTGACTATCATACGTATAAGTGTGAGTTCTTTCAAAATTTTTGAGTCATTTTTGAATTTTCCAAATAGAAAGCTAGATTTAAAAATGCACAAACGGCTCAATGAGTTAAAAAAATCATTCGCATTTTTTGGCTAGTGCAAAGCCATTTTTGTAAAAAAAAAATATATATTTAATACAACAACTATTCCTTCGCGGCAAAACAGATTGAGTATATATTTTTCTTTTTTTTTCTTTGGCAGCATTTTAATGTGATCATGGTTCGAACACTATAACTTGAATGGATTTTAGTGGCATGGAGACTTGTATTATTTCATACAACTTGACATTCATTATAAATTTTTATCACGAGTAATATAAAAACGTCAACAAAGGCTTAAAAGTGACCGAACAAGGTGCAAACAAAGACCGAACATAGCGTAATTGCAGGTCGATCAAGAGTTTTATATGTTTCGCAACGAAATGTTGAAGCAGAGTCTACTAAAATTAAAATAATTTCATATAAACATTTAATTTACCGACCAAAAGTAGATTCGATAGCCGATTTGGCCGATTGCATTTGAGTGTCTTACTCAAGTATATATTTTTCTTTTTTTTTCTTTGGAATCTTTTTAATATGATCATGGTTCGAACACTATAACTTGAATGAATTTATGTTGCATGGAGACTATTATTATTTCATACAAATTGAAATTCAATATGAAATTTGTCACGAATAATATTAAAAACTTTAATAAAGGCATAAAAGCGACCGAACAAGGAGCGAACAAAGGTCGGACATAGGGTAATTGTAGGTCGATCAAGATTTTTATATGTTTTGCAACGAAATGTTGAAGCAGATTCTACTAAAATTAAAATAATTTCATATAAACACTTTAATCGCTGACCAAAAGTAGATTCCATGGCCAATATGGCAATCATACGTATAAGTAATTCTTTCAACATTTTTGAGGCATTTTTATATTTTCCGAAACGGAGGTAAACTGCATGTTTATGTAAAACGTCCATTTTGTGAAAATTCCATTTTGTGAAAATCAAAAATCCAGCTAGAAATTTTTATAGATAACTAAGAAACAAATATTTATAACAAAAAAGTTTCCTGAATCTTAATTTTTCGACCTTTGGGCTAAATATTTATTTGCAAAACTTGGTTGTTAGTAAAACTTGTCTTTTGCATAAATAAATTGTAAAAAAAGGAAATAATAACCGAAAATACACCTCGACAGCTTAATAAAATATTTAAAAATGAACATTTTTAAAAAAAGTTTCAATAAGTCGAAATTTTTCGACCTTTAGAATTAATTGGATTAAGATAATCTTAATTTTTAATAAAAAAAACTTTTCCAATAAATATTGTAAAAAATTGAGATAAAAAAAATCGCAAATCCGGCGATACATTACAGATTTACAGATTCATACAGATATATTACAGATTCATAACAGATACGTACATAGATTTACTGTGAAAATTCAATAATAAACTTATTAAAAAAATATTTTACTTTAACAAAAAGGCTACGTCCAAGAACTCAAGTTGGTTGAACCAGCAGGTTTTTGTCCCACAGTGCATCGTTGTCTGCTTCAAGCAGAGCCGTCAGTCAGTCAGGCTTTTATGATTTTATCTGTCCGTCTATCTATCCGCTATAAAAGGTAATCCTTCAAAATGTGGTAAGATAAATAAACAAAAAAAAAAAAAACATGCACTGCTTGGACCAAAAGAATTATTTGAGCACTCAAACAGTCCAAAGAAGCCTAAAGAAAACTGGTTCTGGTTCTCCACAAATGAATCACCTAGAATTGTAGGCAGGCAAGCAGGCAGGCAAGCAGGCAACAACTATCAACCATCCATCCATCCATCTAACCATCCTGTCTGGTCTGGCACACAAAAGAATCTTACGAGCAGCTTTTATTAGTTGCTGGTTGCTTTCCTTGCTAGTTTATCTGGCTGTTTAGTTTTATTTGTTCGACTCCTTGCCATACCCCGAATTGCGTTGAAGCTACTGGAGTACCTACTTCGAAGACAAAAACAAATCCGTGGAGTCACGCCATACGATACCAACAAGCTTAGCATTTTTCGCTGCGTGTCTGGATGATGCGAATAACAACAAGAGAGCACAAAGGTAAACAAAAACAGCAATAACGCGAAACTGCAATAGAACAAAATGAAAATGGAACGGCTACGAAAAACCAAATGCGAAGTAAGAGCAAAAGTTGTCACAACAATAAAAAAGAAAAATAACAACAAACCAACAAACGCGTGGAGTTGATTTTCTGGTTTTGTCAGTGAAGGTGCGCTGATTCTACCTGACCCCACCGATAAACTGACAACAACAAATGTGGAGGAAGAATGGTCGGGCAGAATTCTGCAACATGTGACTTAATATATGGAAATTTACTTTCGCAAGCGTTGCCAATCTCAGCCGTTGCAAGGCAAACATAGCAGATTCCGCTCACACCAAACAACCAACCAGCCAAAGGATTAAGTCACAGGCACAACTTCACAAGAGACAGTGTGGTAAAAGCATATCCGGCAGTCACAGCTGTATAAATGACTTGTGCCAAAAGGCAAAGAAGCTCACACCAAGAGGCGCAGTAAATGCAGAAGATGATGCAGGCGAAAAGGCTGCAGTTATGATCAACCTCAAGTTTCCACTTTTAAGGTAGGTTTTCTTCATTTTGTATGGTTATTTTCGGCAAAAGTCGACGACGCACAGTGGTTTCAACGCGAAATAAGGAATTTTTGACGAAAGGCTTCTTGAAAGTGACAGATTTTCTTACATTAAAAAAAATATACCATTCCGCATGCCGGAATCGAGCTTGCGCCCTCTCGATCATTAGATGCAATCCGTATCCTCTAAGCCATTTATGTTTGTTAGTAATAATTGTTGATTCATTGTTAACACAAAACACTTAATTGAAATATCAATTTTTTAACAGGAAATACTGCAAATGTTTCGGTAAAACTTGAAGGAAAATTAATTCAAATTCGTGATTTTGAACTCTTTAAAGCATTATGATAAAATTGTATTACTTAACAAAAAGGCTCATGACGTCACGAAAATTTATGAATTTGTTTAAACAACAAACCATAAAGATTGATACAAATATTTTTCCAAATACTTTAAATTTTTCTCTCACTAAGTATTATCATGGTGTAAGAAATCAAGATGTAAGTGACGTCGACGGCGTTTGCTAAAGCTATCAAACTTAGGGGTCGTCCATAAACTACGTTACTGATTTTCCGGTTTTTTTACCCCCCTCCCCCTGCGTTACTTTTCGTAGTGCTTTTCAAAACCCCTCCCCCCCCATAAAGTAACGTGACATATGAAATTAATTCATTCGAATGATTATATATTTTGACTAGCTCTGGCAATTTTCACTAGTATTAGTGACTAGTATGACTAGATACATTAAAGGAACAATTGGAAAAAAATCAATAATTAATATCATCTGTAAAAGCTATTCCATCTGCGATCCAAGACTCGATGCTCTCAATCACTGGGATAGAAGAAGCTGGTAGCTTTGTTGAGGATTCTTCAAAATAGAATTTTTCATCGGATTCTATGTCGACCCATTCAGGTGAATCCTCATTTCTAACGCAAAGAAATTCACCTGGTCTTTGATAGAGTACCCTTAAAGGCTGCACCCGAGCTGCACCAAGTTCTGTGTTTTTGGATAAATGCTTTCTGAAAATTGATTTATTTAAATAGTATTTTTTATTCCGATTTATTGTAAACGATATAATACAAACTTATGGCAATTCATAGAAGTTTTAAAAACGAAATACAAGCCACAGGTAGGACACGACCTTGAACCGATTTCTTCTTTCTGAGAAGGACAGTACATGTCATACGGTATCTCTTTTGATCAAAAACATTCAGGCCTTAACGTCAAAGCCTGTCGCAAAAGCAAAGACCCAAATTTTTCAGACGTGTGCTGAGATGGTGAAGGAATACCAAAAGGTTCCTGTGTCGAGGGAAAAGGTGGTGGAAGAAATTGTTGAAACAAAAGTTAACCATCAATTTAGACGATCAAACATAAACAGGTAAGGTTAAAAATTTTTGAAATGATTGTATTATTAATTATAGGTTTTTCGTCGATTTTTTTAATTTTTGGTAACGTTACAATATCTAAAAACCTTCCCCCCTACCTTTACTTATCGTAGTGCATTTCAAAACCCCTCCCCCCCCTAAATTGGTAACGTAGTTTATGGACGACCCCTTATGAATGAGTGACAGAGATAGAAAAGTTACTTTTGTATCGTTTGACAACTTAAGTGTTAGATTTTTACAACAAAAATTAAAATTCGCTGTCACCTTGTTTTCTTACACCATGAGTATTATACTATATTTGCTTGCTATATTTGCCTATACTATATATGAAATTTTTGATGAAATACTTATTTTGTTGCAAGGAGTTTTGCTTGCAACGACTCTCAGAGTAGCTCAGAGAGCGAGTTGAGAAATTTTGTTCGATCTTTCTCTTTTCACTTTAAAACAAAAAGGTCGTAGAATCGGCGTTGCCGTTTTGTGAAAATTTTACCAAAACTGGTAGATTTTTTTTCAATATAAAAACTTGGAAATTATTTCCATTTTACAAACTTATGAAAAGTAGGCGTGGTTGTAGCGGATTTAAAAATATTTCTGCCTGTGATCTAACATAATAAATTAAACTCATATTCCAAATATTAACTAGAATATTAATCAACGACGACTCTTTTTATTTTGTGACTCTTCCAACTTTTGTATGGGATGAAACCACTGTGCGTCGTTTGCCTGAATGAAGAAGATGCAAAAGTTTAATAACTTCAAAAAAACTGCAAAGATTTCAATATTTGACAGTGTATGCAACTCTTTCACACTCGCACTCGAACTCCAACTCTTCGGTTTATTTATGTATATTTGCAAAGAAATTGTTTGGAAAGTTGTGCGTCTCGAAGTTTTGTGGAGGTCACAATTGAGTTGTCGTCGTCCGTAGCCAGGTAGCTGGTTGTCACACCTACTTTGTGTTGACAAATAAAGTACTTGGCTGCGTTATAAATTTTGTGGCTATTTATTTTGGGCTTTCAACGTGTGTTGATATGTTGTATGTGGTAGAGCTTTTGGGACAATGAATGAAGTAATAAGTAGTCATATGCCAGAAGTTATTGAAACTCATAAGTGTGGATAAATGATAAGGTTGGTGCTTAAGATAGTGTTGATTTATTAGAGGAAGGCAGAAATTGATCAATTGTTGTGGGGTGGTTTGGGACGGACCAATCAATTTCAGGGACTAAAACTAGTAAATTACACTCAGGAAAACAAACTGTAAGACCAACAAAACGACACTAACTTCAAAGAATTTTGGCTATTAAATTAGTAAACGGCATTTTAATACTAGCTTGCAAACACATACGGAAAACTTTTCTATGCTTCTAAACAAAGCATGGTGGCAGAGAGAGCAAAATCGTGACCAAAGGCTTTGAGCTTTTTACTTTAAAATAAGAAAAGTCTTTTGCAATTAAGACAAAAGCTTTCACACTTTAAAAATAAAAGTAAAAGGTTTTTTGTGGTATTTATTTATTTATTTATTTGGTTGCTAGACCTTAACAGGTTTTATAGCATATTAAAATTCTAAAATAAGACATTGATGACCATTCAAAATTATAAAATATGATTTTGATTGAAATTGAGTATTATTAACATATTAAAAAGTCGTTAATTGGAAAATAATGCTAACATAATAAAAAACACTAAGTCAAAACGATAATAATATCAGACAGCATATCAGGCTTGCGTTTTCAAGACAAACAAGGTCAAGTTAGCAACATTATGTGTATCTTATCCCAATGTGTATCTCATACCCAATAAAACACCACTCCAAAATGTACATATCTAATATATATCGTTCTGTCTTCCTGAAGCCGGTGGGATCCTGGCTTGACAGGGCAGTTACTCGACAAACTAGGTCAACTTCACCAAACCAATTTTCGTAAAGCAAAGAAAACCAGTTGCGAACGCAGGCACTAAGACAAACTAGGTCTTATCGGCCACTCATATTTATTTATTACAAATCGATACATGAGTTTTAATTGTGAGCTTTAGATCAAGTAAGATTTTAAGAAGGCAACAACAACTCTGTATAGAGTCAATCACTTAGCTGACTAGACAGTCTGTTTCGGAAATCGCTACATTTCCTCCTTAGTAGTCTTCGAATCATTAAGCTGTGATCAACTCACTGTTAAAGTCGTGAGCTGTGATCAACTCACATTTCACACATGTCTGAACATATTCTTAAGAATTTTACATTCAAATCGGCTACTTAGTCATATATAAATAATCATAGGACGATGATAAATAAGACGTCTTGAAAAAGTCAGCGAAAGGATTGCAAATACTATTATCATTATCGGACTCAACAAAACTATGCTTCATAAAAGAAGAATAGGAATCAATCTTACGTTTTGTGTTAACAAAGTTCCAGAAGGATTCACTTTTTTTAAGTATACCATAGTTTGGGACTGTTTGCATAACTGTTGGTAACTGTATTTAATTGAGGTATAGCATCCAAAATTACATATGATATATGTTTTTTGATATTTTATATATATCTAAATATAACATACATCTGGAATCTTAAATCGAATTTTCTGCAAAAAAACCTATCAGTTCAGCTTAATTGCTACCATCAACTTCTTGCTTACTTTAATATTACAAATACTTAGTAAACCAACAACTGCAACAGACACAAATCCACAAATAGCACATCACAAATTTGTAACATAGAAATATTCTTAGCACGATATTTATTTCATTTGTTCCGCCGACTGACAATCTGTCAAAATTTAACAAAGCAAACGTCAGCGTCAAGACGCTGGTCTGGGTCGCATTTTGCTTTTTGTATGCTGCTATGAAGCACTCTAGAACTTTTGTCGTTGGAAATGACTGTCAGACAAGTACAAGAAATTGCTTTTTTATGCTGCTCAACACTAACTCGCACCCTTCGCACCAAACGAAGGACTTTTTTCTTGACTCTATACTGTATAAATAACAAACATGTGTAATGCGGCGTTGCGTTGCTTTGTTGAGTTGAAGCACTTAACTGCTGTATTGAGTTGACACACTTGTTTGATTTTTGGAAATAACGCAAAATCGATGTTAAAACTCAGTTCCTTGCTTATTGTTCTTTATTTGTTTCTACAAACTTGAATCAAAATTAAACTTTAACTTTTTTGAGAGAAGACATGTGTATTAAGGCGCCTCAAAAAAAAAAAGTTGTCCGGGTCACCTCCTGAAAACAAACTTTGGTTTATTTTATGATGATTCCCAAAATATTGCAACTCTAGCTTTAGCCGTTCGTGAGCTGGAATGGTTTGAAATAACCTCTAAAAATTGCGTTTTTGATTAATACTATTTATACCACACTACCTTCGGTCAAAAAAATTGTCACAAATAGTGTAAATCGATGAAATACATAGTTTTGTTTTTTTATTTTTTTTTAAATCTGCCCACACACTTAGTTAGAGTTATTTGCAGTGATTTTTTCAATTTTTTTTAATGCAGTTTTTATAAAAATATATATAACTTCCCCATTTATAGCCTGATTTACCATTCCGTGGTATCATTGGAAAGGTACTGAATGCTGCTTTTCATTTCTGTCGTTAATTAACCCTTATAAGCACTTTTATAAAAATGCATTTTTTATCAACATGATAAAAAATTTGTGGTTATTTATTAAGTCGCTAATTAAAAGATAAAAAAAAAAAACAATTTAGAGTTTTATCAAAGAAATAATTTTTTTTATTCCAAATCTTTTCGTGATTCAATTTTACAGTAACGCTTGCGCGATTGAATCTTGTTTGCAATATGTGCAGGTCTGTTCTTATCAATTACCGAAACGCAGGATTGGCTTACCACATGTACAAAACGTTCCGTATTTTGTGAATGACATGGAAATTCTGAAAATTGTTTGTTAAGAAAAGCATAACAATTATTTTAAAAACTTTTCATTACCAGGAATTTTTACAATTTCATTGGAGTCGTGTAGTTCTAATAAGTATTGTTGAGTATAGAACTGGATGCGTGGCAGTTCTGTATTAGCTCTTAATTCATTCCAATCTATCATATTTTTATAGGAATCACAATTGAATTGTATCTTGGGGACATTAAATTGGCGAATTCCTTGTGTGTCATGAGCACGCGATTGTAAAATAATATCGTAGGCTTCCTTTCGTGTCGCCTTGCTCTCATCTGTAACCATTGCCAGTAAAATATTTTCTGGGTGAGCAAAAAATCCATTAATTTGAACAGAGCGTTGTACAATAAATTGCATATCTGCCGGTAATTCGCGCGTCCACTCAATGTATTTAAACAAGTGGCGGCTGCCATGAATGGCTTTTGGTTGGCTTTTTATTAAAAACCAAAATGGTGCGTTGACCCTCATAACAAAAAATGCTAGCTGCTTTAACTTTTCGCAAGCCACAGGCTTCGTAACATATAGCCGCAAAATTCTTGATGCTGTTGTCAACCAGCGTGAAAGATTGAGCGGGCCAGGTTTAATGCTGGCCAAATGTTCATCGCACGCCCCAGCATCAACTGCTCGTACCATATCATAAAGATATTTTTGATCAGCTCGCAAAACCCAGTCATCAATATTTGTGGGCATACAGCCCATCGCAATTGGATCAAAGTTATGAGCAATCTAAAGTTAATATTTTATTGAAATTAACAGTTAAAAAAAAACAACAAAATAATTGAATACAATTTACCGGCACATCTTCGCAGCCCTGTAATGTATGCCCAATTATTACTGGCCAGTTTTGCGGCCCATTAGCTTTTCCTAACATTTCTTTGAGTAACGCAGTGAATGGCAACTCGTTAAAATGAAAGAGGCATATTAGCCACTGCAAAGGGCGCTGCAATTGTCGTCCTAGGTTACAAATTGCTCCATTAAATTTGCCTGTGTTGGTGCTGGTTCCGTCGCAATTTACAGCGTCCACGTGCTCTAGTGAAAACTTTTCAGCTTTCAAGTAATTGACAATATAGTTTGCGATACCAGCACCGCTTCCGTCTACGGGAGTTAAGTAACCAATATAGTTTGAGCTGGGTTCGCTTACCAGAGTTATATGCTCCTCCATCATTTTAACGTTGCGTGGTTTGCCATTCACAGTAACTTGTTTCAAAGTGCGTTCCCTTTTTCCATCAAAAGAAATGCATTTTAGTATTTCATTGTTTTTTATGTCTCTTAGTGATTTCGCCCTAGCTTTAGTTCGCTCCCTTTGGATTTTGTGCTGATCAATAATTATGCCTGGAATATCCAAGTCTTTTAGCAATGTTGTTGCGAGCAGAGCCCCAAAGCGATTGGATACACTGGCACGGTCCAACGCAGCACTGAATGTTGGTAAGGAAAAACTTTGTACGCTTGGTCCAAGATCTTTAAGATCTTCCTCAGACGATGATGAATATGGATCATCCACATCCATTTCTCTTAGTTGTGGTACAAAAGTGGCTGTTGCAATACTTTCGTTTTCACTTTCGCTTTCGAAGTCCGTAATAGAATCACATGGGATGTGGTTTTCAACGTCATCTAGCGTGAGCAACCTTCGGCTCGACTGATCAAGGTAAAAATTCCAAACATGCAATGGCATTTGTTTTTCACCTGGGCAACTACAAGACACTCTAATTTTTAGAGCACATTTGCAAACAGAAATTGAAAATAGTTCGGCCCACTCGCTTGCATTGTAATGCGATGGATTTTTTGTGATATCCCGATATAAAAGCGTTAAATTTTGAAGTTTTTTGCGGATCGCAGTCTTCGATATAACCGGAATTTCTGCTCTTTTCCAAATTTTGCTTAAATCATTTAGCATGTTTTGATGATAATTAGATAGCCCGTAAGACCGATTATTATTTTTTTCGCGCAAAAATAATAAATGTTTTATTACATCACTTTTTGTTGGCAATTGATTTTTATTTAACTCGCGAGAAACGAAAAGCATTTTTTTATGAATAACTTGAACAATTAAGCGATCACAATTCAAAAACTCACATTTATATAATATAATATAACTCATTGTCAAACCTAAAAGTCATGTAAAAGTCATGAGTGACTACTTATAAGAACTGTGGTAAAATTTACTCTTAGCTGTTTTGTCTAAGTACAATAAAGTATTTTCCTATACTTTATTCAAAGTCCATTTAAAAAATGCATTCTTTATCTACATGATTTAATTTTATTTCTCTTATATTTGAACAAATTCAGGAATTGAGGCAAAGGCCATCACAAAAAAATAAAAATAAAATAAAATGCATATTTATAAAAGTGCTTATAAGGGTTAATTAACGACAGAAATGAAAAGCAGCATTCAGTACCTTTCCAATGATACCACGGAATGGTAAATCAGGCTATAAATGGGGAAGTTATATATATTTTTATAAAAACTGCATTAAAAAAAATTGAAAAAATCGCTGCAAATAACTCAATAACTAAGTGTGTGGGTAGATTTAAAAAAAAATAAAAAAACAAAACTATGTATTTCATCGATTTACACTATTTTTGACAATTTTTTTGACCGAAGGTAGTGTGGTATAAATAGTATTAATCAAAAACGCGATTTTTAGAGGTTATTTCAAACCATTCC
The DNA here is from genome assembly GCA_963920525.1 of Dichetophora obliterata. Classification (NCBI taxonomy): domain Eukaryota; kingdom Metazoa; phylum Arthropoda; class Insecta; order Diptera; family Sciomyzidae; genus Dichetophora; species Dichetophora obliterata. Next base: position 232,241,487 of record OY986437.1, on the reverse strand, counting down.
AGCTCACGAACGGCTAAAGCTAGAGTTGCAATATTTTGGGAATCATCATAAAATAAACCAAAGTTTGTTTTCAGGAGGTGACCCGGACAACTTTTTTTTCCTCCATACAAGTTGAGGCGCCTTAATGTGTATGTGTCTTTTTTATGGCTCGTAGCAGCAATGAACGAAGTTCAGTTGTTTTGTATGTTTAAAATTTATTTTCCTAATTTTTGGCTTCATTTAGACATGCTTTATTTCTTTTTAATTTCAATACTCTACGAAAATCATCCCAATCAATAAATTTACCTAATTTCTCAACCCACTATTCAGCACAAAAACTCACTGCGCTGCTTCAAGACCTATTAATAGAATATATATAATAAAAGCAAAACAATTTAATTGTTCTGCCTATTTATTTTTAAGTGAAAAGAGAGAGTTCATACGAAATTTCTCAACTCACTCTTTGTGTCTCTCTGAGAAGCGTTGCACATTGCGTTAACACATTACGTTGGTGCAACAAAGTGAGCTGGAGTTGCTGTATCAGCGCAGTATTTTTTGCTGCGTTTTTTATAACTAATTAGCTAAGCGCATCATTCTGATATGCTTTATATAGATTTTGTATTGATTTGGAATGAGTTTTCGAGCAATATTTTATTATTACAATAAACTTCTTTAAATAAAACATATTGCTACGGACTTTGATAAGATTTGTTGTATTTTTTTCTAAATTATGCTCTACTGCGCTACCTTATCAGATAATTTATTGCGCTGCCAAAATTATTTTTTTTGACTGAACCAACGCTCAGGGGATGCCCCCAATAAATGCATATGCATTGTATTAATTTGAAATACTTTCATCCCCTATCAAATACTGGCGTTGAGTTCGATCCAGAAGTTCCAAATAAGATCTTCAAGCCCCTGCCCATAGATCATGCGAAGATCAGCTGAAGTGAAATATTTTATGCACCGTTTTAGAAAACCTAGGCACTTGCCCACTTCTTTCGACACATCGAAAATATGATCATTCCAAGGAAGATCAGATTGGATCGATATGTCCAGAACGTCAAAAGTGGCTGATTCCACAAGATCCACACCATTCATAATGAGGGGAGCTAAGGGGCAATCTAGCCGCTTGTGGGTTAACAGACAGCACTGAATCTTCACTCGGAGATTTTTTGTAGATCATTTAGGAGTGTGTCGTTCATATTTTGCCTTTCCATAACTTTGGAAAGCATAGAGCATATCGCAATGGGTCGGTAGTTTGCAGGGTTCGTGGCATTGCCCTTTTTTGGTACCGGCTGGACATTTTTTTGTTTTTTGTTTTTAATTTGTAGTTTGGCTTTACTCATATATTAGTACATAAGAAATAGTTATTCTTTTGCGTACAATAAAATAGTATAATATACATCTCGAACAAACATAAGATCAGAATGAAAAAGAAACAAACAGCTATTAATTTTATATTTAAAAATTACTTAAGTTAAATTCTAAAAGTAATTTAATTAAAATAATAAAATCAACACAAACTTGTATCTAATGAATAATTAAATAAAAAAGGGTTAAATGAGAAAAAGAGAGAAAGTGAAAGAGAAACAAGAATTTAAGAAAAATGTGCAGATATTAATTGCTTGAAGTTTTGTGAGTTGGAAATAGATTTAAGATACCTCGGCAAGGAGTTCCACAATCTAATGATACTTACGAAAAAAAGTCTTGAGGAATTTAAATATTTAAAGCGAGGAATGACCAAATTTAAGCTCCTGGCTGATAAACAAAACTGAAGTTTAGAATATAGATAGTTTGGAGTTTTTGAGTGTATCAGCTTATGCAGGAATATACAATTTCTTGCTTTTAAATAATGTTCTGCATTACATCCTAGAATTCGGGTGCTTAGACCAGTAACATGGATAAATCTTCTGAGACCATACACATAACGGGCCGCATAGTTTAACGCCCCTTGCAGTTTATGTAACGAATGTGAGTCTAGATTACTAAACACCACTTCAAAATAATTTATTAAAGGCATAATCAACTGAACCTTGCGACAAGATGGAAATACTCCTGTTCTGTAGGAGATGTTGAAAAGGTTGCGTAAAGGCCGAGCCAGCGAAGAATCACACATTTTAAGTACAATTGGTGGTATGCCATCAGGGCCAGAGGCTTTGTTTACGTTGAGATTTGCAAGGTCCCTTTTAACTGCTCTCGTTGAAAAGTAGATCTCCTGCATTGCATAAGATCCATCCTCAATAAAGGGCAGTGGCTGATTGCTATCTGAGAGAGTGGAATTGGGTGCAAACAATCTAGCCAATAGGTTCGCTTTATCAGCCGAGTTAGTGAAGATTTGGTCATCTTTTAAAAGAGTTGGAATCAATGACGATGTCTGATTTTTCACTCTTTTAACAAATAACCAAAAATGTTTGCTCCCTTTGGGCAGAGAAGAACCTGTTCTCGGATGCGAGCTTCGTGCAGAAACTTTTCGCATTTTAAAATGAAATTATAGGGATTCCTTGCCTCAATGCGAAGTCTTTTAGTATTAGTACTAGTATAAAAGCCTATCCAACGGCAGGTCCTCTGCACACTTCCTTTTTGAAGTCGTTTACCGAAAGCACTTTTGCTCTTTTTAAAGCTTACTTTTTTATTCAATTGATTTTTGAAAATTCAAATTTACCACTTTAAATAACACTTTAGGTACGATCAAAAACGTACTATAGTTAAAACCTAATATTGTCACTGATAAGTATCAAATATATTTTCTATGCATACTTTCAGGCTGAACATTTTTGAGAATAGTATGTCTTGTAAAAGTACTTTACTGTCAAAAAATAATTACAGTTTAAGAAATACTGCGTGCGGAGCAGCATGTTTGCCTTTTATGTATTCAGATGAGCATACTTTCAGGCTGAACAGTTTGATAAATATTGGACACGGAGCAGCGTGCTTGCCTTTTATATAATAAGATTCTTGTTAGAACGCCAATTCTGAAAGGCTTCCTCTTTGGACCTGACTGCAAACCTGCAAGTCTCATTAAACCATGAGTTATCTTTTGGTTTAATGCTTATCATCTTATTGGAAATAAAAGACCGCATACCCAATAAAATAATTTCTTGTACCATGACATCATGTACAACATTCACAACTATCAGCGAAACATAATTTCCAATTAAAGCTTAGTATGCTGTAGGAACGAAAATTTTTGGGCATATAACCTACACGCGAAATTTTGGTGTAGAGTCAAAATTTTTGTGTGGAGAAAAAGCACTTGCTGTTCTGGTTAAGAGATACATATTTTTATTGCTGGAATTTTATATCCTATAAAAGGCAAGACTACACATTAATAAACTATATAAATGCAACAATAAATTTGTTAAATAACAAATTCAGCACTTAAACATACCTACTGCTTATTTTTTATTGTTGAATGGCAAATTTCCGCGCCACTTAAATGCACGGGCATATAATCGACAGCGAAATTTGGATATTTCAACTCTTCACTCATCAATGGAAATTTGGCAACATAGCAAAAATTTTCACTTCTGCAGCGTACTAGCTGGCGAAAAAAATTTGGCGCCTGTTTCGTGGTCAAAAATCGCAATGTATTTCTTATGGACATTTTTTTTTCGTTCCTACAGCATACTAAGCTTAAAGTTAAAGGCAAAATTTACCACACTCAAAACATTTAACTTATAACTCAATGCGCAATCACACTCAAATTTGAGCTGAACCACTGCGTTGATATAAGTGCTGTTGACACAAGAATCATGGCACTTCAAACTAAAATATGTCATAACGCAATTGTGTTAACGCATTTTGCTGATACACTAAACTGCGCTTAAGTTGGTGTATCAGTGCAGAAATTGTTGTAACGTTGTCCACGTCTAATAAATACGAGAGGGTGTCATCGTTGTCAACATTTTTCACTGACAGCCATACAGATGCGATGCGACCCTCTTCGTTTTCCACACCACGACAAGGAGTGGGGGCCCAGCTCGCAGTCAGCGAGGCATGTCGAATAAAACCTTTTCTGAGTAGTTTTTTTTGTTCTCCCCTCTTTTTTTTTTTTGGTTGCCGTGTGTAGCTCACTCCTGCTTCTGCTACTCACCAGCGAGCTGCACATGTCTACATAATTATGCTAACGACTGTCAATTGTAGAGATTCGTATCATTGCATCAACATCATCTTTTGTGGAAACCACAAGAAAAACTTACCCCCGGCAGCAGCAGCAGCAGCAGTAACCACAATGTGTAAGAAAGACCCACGCTATAAAGAATGGGTTAAACATTTCCGCTCGTTTTTGTTCGTCGTCCAAAGTCATCTTCTGCAGACGAATACGACGACGCCGCTTTTTAAAAGGGTGTTAATAGTTGTTGTTAACCAGCGGAAGGGTTGCCAACTTGCACCCTTTGTCAATTATGCGGGCATACAACTACTTTGTTGCCGCTACTGTAGTTGTTATTGTTCTTGTTTTTGCTGAATTACACCTTTTTAAGGGCAATTGACTTCGGCAGTAGTCCTTTATTCATGCTTCTACTGTTGTCATTTTTGCCTACACCCAAGCGAGATGTGAATTTTATTGCCTCAATTTAATCTTTTGCTGTTTTCTTAGATGTATGTTTTCCATTTGGCTTTTTAAGACAATTACTCACACCTTATCTACCTGCTCCTACCCCTTACATTTTGCATATGCTTTGCTCTATTGCGCCCTCCTCTTCTTAGACGAGTGCTTGAGTTTTTACTTCGCATTTCTTAGCGAGGCGTATTTTGTATGAATACTTTACTTGTTATCCTTTCTTCTTTTGCATTTTTTTCGCCCATTTCTTTTGATTTACTGCTGATTTATGCCAGATTTCTGCAAAATTCTGTTGAAATATGTTAAAGGCTTTACATTGTTGGCTTTATGCTAATTTATTCAGGCAAATATTGAAATATATCAACACTTTTGTGGAATTATGTGTTGAAGTTGGTCTGTCTTCAAGATGTTCTCAAGTCTTTTCTGTCAGTCTTCAAGTGGCTGCCCGAGTGTACTTAATGCATTTGAAAGGGTACTTGACAGTAAATTAAATTAAATTATATTTATGCAAATTTTTTTGCAAATAATTCTTGATTATACTGCAAACTAGAGTAAAAAGAATTAAAATAATGGTTTGCGTAGTTTTAAATGCTCTTATAAGCCATGGCTTAAAACTGTCCTGCAGATTTCTTAATGCCAATTTTTTTTTCAGTGTCTATACTATACTCCTGCTCTCTAAATTTCTAAGCCTCCTACAATTTAAGGTACTATTACAGTGTGTAGCTATAAAAAACACATTTTTTATTATTTTTTTTACCTAGTATTATTAATTTTAATGATTCAAATGTTTTAAATAATGAAGAACCACGGTTGCCACCTTTGTGGGAAAAAATCCCATTTGTGGTTATTTTTAATTGACGTGGGAAATGGGAATTCTCATGGGATTTTTTAATTGAGTGTGGTTTTTTTTAATTAACGTGGGATTTTTTTTGTTTTGTGGGATTTTTTTTTTGTTTTGAAGGATTTATTTTTATTTTTCAGTTAAAATATCTATAAATACACATACATAGAAGTGTACATTTTTCCTATTTTGTTCATTGTCAAAATTGTCTCAACCCATCTATATGATTTTCGCAACGAATTCGTTAAGATTTCGGTTACTTTGGTTTGGTGGGAAGTTCTTTCACTTTTGACATAATTACATGCATTGGGAAAGTGTGTTTCAGTGAATTATTTTCTTTTTTATCAATATAAAAAATTTTTATATCTCAAAATTGATTTGTGATTGGCCCTTATTACGAGTTGCTTTCAACGTAATCTTCGCTGGTTATCGAACAACTAGTATCGAACGTCAAATCCTGTCGAAATGTTCGTTGTTCATCGAATTTTCAGTCGAATAGAATTTTACTTTTGATGCGGTGCGTGCTGAGCAATAATTGTTAAAATGATTAGAATTTCGTGATTGTTTTTTGGTTTTTAAAGACTTAAAACTAATTTGGAACTCTTTTTGTAAACTTTATACAGGTTTAAGGTGGATTAAACAAATATTTTTTACTGAATATCATTGCTAAAAGACTAATTAAAACACAGGCGACGAAATATTTCTAATTTCTTGTTTCATTTTTGTCTGTATTATTACTGTGGTAATTTTTCGTGGTTTTTTTTTAATACAAATGGGATGTTTCGTGTTTTTTTTTATTTGCGTGGGATTTTCGTGGTTATTTTAAATGTCCGTGGGATTTTTTGTATTTTTTTTAATACAAATGGTATTTATCGTGGTTTTTTAAATACAAATGGGATTTTTCGTGGTTTTTTTATTTGCGTGGGATTTTCGTGGTTATTTTAAATGTCCGTAGGATTTTTTGTGGTTTCTTTTAATTGCGATGGGATTTTTTTTAAAATTTTATACCATGGGAATTTTTGTGGTTATTAATTTTTGCTATTGTGGGAATAAGGTTTTTTTCGTGGGAGTTTGAGGTGGCAACCGTGTGAAGAACTATTCATGAGGAAATAAAAATAACTTTTTTGTATCTTTATAGTTGTTGTTAATTTTCTACAGGGCGTGGAAGTTAGCGTGTTTAAAAATTGTTGCAATTGGCTTCTCGTCTCCAGCATTTACAAAGCGTCTGAAAGTTTAAAATCAAAGTGCATTCTTGAGTAAAGGGTTGTAGGTAAGTGCTCAACCTACGCAAATAAAAAAAAAATTTTAAAAAATAGCATGCGTTGAAAAAAAAATTTACAAAAAACCCCCTTTATTGCCGAAACTTTCAGCCATACAAAAAAAAAAAAGTAAAGTAGTGAGGGGACTGCCGACCGAAGCGAAAACCTATGTATAAAATATTCGTATTCCCTGGAAGACTTTGTCCTGCCACCGACCGCTTTACTGCTTTTTAAAAATGTTCATGCTAATCGGAAAAACTTTTTATATTTTGACTCCCTCAGACTTTGATTATATCTTTCAAAATATTTTTTATTCAGATTACTTGTTATCCTTTCTTCTTTTTTTATTTTATAATTACACTAAACTTATTATTACATTTAAATTGAATATTGCTGGTATAAAAATAAAATACAGAGAGCACTATTGAATGAAAAATAGTCCTCATTGAATAAAGTAAATTTTTTATTTTTTATATATGATATTTTGTTTGATTCGTCTTGAAGTCTCTTTTAATGCCTGCATTTGAGATCTTGCTACAAGGAAAACAGAAAATATAGCTAGCAAAGTGCAGTTTATTTTCTTCCCCCGATTCGGTTTATCCGTACATCTGGTTCATCATTAATGCACATTATTTTCGTCTTTTATCATTTCATTATATTTTAAATTATGGGTATTAATATAAAAAACAGAGTAACACATAAATAAAAATGTAAATTAAACTTATTTAAATAATTAATATGTACATAAAATACGTATCCATAGAATTTGTCTTTACATAAATTTCATTGAATTTTATTTACATTACTTTCACTGTTTGCGTCATTAATAATTGAATTATATTCTAAAAAAGATACTTTAGGCGTATGGTAGCTAAAATAAGAAACAACAAACTAAGTTGGACGATGCAGTCCCAGTCATGATAAAATTATTATTAGGTAGCCTGACAACTACTTATTTTCTCACGAGCTGCGACCATCGAATTTCACACAAAAGAAAACAATATAAAGTGCGTGTGTCACACACATTGGCAGCTTTCAGCGGAGTCAATAGTTGGGAACTGTTTTTTTTTTAAATTTGAGTGAGAAACCTTTGCAATTAAATGATCCATTCACAACAGGTGACTCCTCTGAATGCGGCCAATGTATGTGGCATACGTCCTCTATTTTGTTTTCTTTTATTTGACATTCGATGGCTGAAACACGAAATGTCACTCCTACCTATTACTTATTATACCATGGTTCTAGTCAGAGAATATGCTGGCGACATTTATAAAACTACAAATGTTTTTATGTTGGTCATGAAACTCAATCACACACTCTTGGATTTTGGCTACCTGGCGCTCAGCTTTTTTCGTTTGACATGATTTTGACAGAATTGTAGGTATTGTTGAAAAGAAATCAAAACATACACAGAATATAAGGGCTACTTTTTAAAGTCTCTCCGTATCGAGCCAACCTGGTTAATATGCCTTGCTGAGAGCCTGGTAGTCAAGATCCAAAAGCGTCATTTAAAAACCTACTCGGTGTCATGGCAGAATAACCAGGTAGGGCCGGCTCGCTTAGTGCCCTCACGCGTTAACCTATTTTCTGTCGTGCTGCAAAAATTTTTGAATTTTTTGATATAAAGTATATTTCTAGAGTAATTAGGGTCCCCTGATTCCAAATCAGTCATCGAAAATTTTTAAACCCATCTTTTTTTCGTAATGTCAAAAAATCAAATGTTCTTTTAATCGAACGTTGGCGCTTATACCATTTCTATTTTCGTGTTAACACAATAAAAATGGGTAAGACGTTGTCGTTTGCTAGTAAAATTTGACATAACGTATTTGTATGGGATTTTATGGTATGGAATAAGCGAAAACTTTCAATTAATCGAACATTAACTTTGACTCATACCTGTGTCATCTAGGTGTTGCCAGGTCTTTATTTTTTTATTGAAAAAGATAGCTTTGTTTTTTGGCTAAAAGACCTCATCATTAATTTCTTTTTTTTAACTTTATATATATATTTAATTTTATTTACTAGAAAGGTCTATTGGCAAGGTATTTTTCAACCACACTCCCACCGGCTTTAAAATTACGGGTGGTGATGGTGAATACTATTTTCAAATAGCCAATGATGTAAAGTAATATATGATATCAACGATCTGCCTAATATCATTTACCTTCATAGTTAAAAAAAATTAATGAAAATGGACAAATTATACGTTCGAATAATGGAACACCGGTTGGAAATGGGTTAAGGGCCAAATAGACTACACAGACTGTTTGCGCAAATGTTATTTCTCGTCATAGCGACGACCATACACTACACAGACTTTGTTTGCGGAGACTTGATTTTTTACGACAATACAATCGTATTTGGTATGTATATTCTTTGTCGTATTTCATCAGTGCTGTTCTTTCTTGTTACGAATTTGTTTTTACCGTGCACATTTCATAAGTAACATCACTATCATAACAGTTTTTCTTTTTATTTTGCCATTCAAATAGGTTTGTAGAAGAAATTGAAAGTTTTGACGTGGCTTTCTGATTCATAACAAGATCAAGTCCTTACTTTACACACAAAGCTCTTATTATTTCATTCTTTTCGTTTTGTTTAGACATTTAAAAAAATTTACTTTCTCCAGTCATTTGTCTGTTTCTTCAGTCAGCTGTATAAATACGACATACAACAAAATAAACCCTTAGGGTATGTTCACAGTTGTTGTATTTTTTATTGAAAACGCAATACGACATACAACAATACGACAGCTTGTGAAAACCCTAAATATGTTTTCAAATTGTAAATAGTGTGGATACGTGTGTTAAGTTTGTGTTAATTTGAATGAAAATGAAAACTATGAAATTCCGAGGAAGTGTTGAATTTGCAAAAAAGCAAAAAAACAAGTTTAACCAAAAATCAACTGCAAAACATTAACATAAAGAAACTCGAGATGAACAGCTGATTTTGACAACCAGCTCGCTTTTCTCTGCTTTCTACTTCATTCCTCTCCGAGTTGGCCCTACCTGGCTATTCTGCCATGCTCGCTGGCTGTATTGATGACGAGAGTTACTCGGAAAATCACGATGACGCAAACCAAAGATTTACCCTCTACCAAAATCGTTCAACGCGCCAAAAGAAGTTTTCAGTCCAAAAAAATATATAAGTTTTTTGGCTTTTTTTAGGTCTAGTGCTTAGCAGAGTTTAAAAGGATCACAATGAATCAAGATTCATCGAAATCGATCAAGTAGAACTCCAGATATTTTAGAAGTCGATTCGAAAAACCTTGTTTCGAGAGAAATGCGATTAAAGATTTAAAGGTTCTTCGTGTCGATCACGCGACATACGAATATAATATACGCTATAACTTTTTTTCTATTTGATATTTCATTCTAAAACTTTGTATACGTATTATTAAGACCTTAAAAACCATATTCTAATAAAAAAAAATTGATTTTTAATTTTTTACATACTGTAATAGTACCTAAAAAAACATAACAGTCGTCTTAATAATTTTCGTGAACGCCAAGAATTTTAACTTTGTCCAGCCTTTCTTCAGAAATTAGTACATGTAAATTTTCGGATTCAATTTCGAAAAGGTCAGACTGTCTTACAGAATATTCATTATAATAAAAAAATGACTTATAGTTTGTAATTTTATAAGACCTGTTTAATTCTTGAAGACACATATTGTTTTTCTGTATCTATACTAGTGACAGAATGACCGGTTCTTATTGATGGTCCTTCTTTCTACATTTCTAAAGCTCTTACTATCTTACAGAATGTCGCTTATATAAAAAATCATTTCGTTTTAGTATCTTTTTAAAACATTAAAATCTTTAGTGAAAGCTTTAGAAAATTTTTGATAGAAATTATTGAGCAAATTTTAAAAAAATGCAGATCCATTTATTTTGTCAAAATTCTTCCCAGCCTTTGGAACTTTGAAAAACTTAGGAGCTAAATTTAATGAGAATAATGCTTCTAAGGGGTTTGCCAAAACCATCTCCTGTTTTTGGTGTTATCCTTCATTCTTCCCATCGATACGATACGCACATTTTTTGCCTTCTTTGCCCGGAAATCAGTTAACGATACTTTAGTTTTACGATAAAATTTTGACACAGAAATGATATCCAATTAGATACGATCTGGATATTGTTTTCGATATTTAATATCTCATATATTATCTTATCGCGGATGCATCCTAATGTTAGAGTCAAGTGTCCTTATGCCTGGACAAAAGCCTTAAAAATATAACAAAATCGATATAGCGTGAAACGTTTTCATATGCATTTAAGTTGACACGTTTTTCAGACTTACAGCTTTATTCTAACAAAATCACAAAAGCCACCTCAGTACCAATTGATATAGAAGTCACAATTGATACAAATTCGTATTCTTAAGCCTAGTACTATGTTCGTTTACGTGAAATTTCGCTGGCAACAGCTATTTATTTGATGCGTAAAATTTCTGACTTAAAGTTGGTTGCGAGGAATTCCTATGGCAACGTTTCTCAGAGAGACTCAGAATAAGTTGGGAGATTTCATATGATCTCTCTCTTTTCACTTCAAAATAAATAGGCAGTACAATAAAACTGTCGTCAAAAAATGTTTCTCAGAAACATGTTGCGATAATTTCACGCAGCGGAACAGAGTACTGCTCTGACGAACATGTTGTGAAAATTTACTCGCTTGTTTCGCAGCTGTCAATTTTTATATGGAGATTTGAGTGAAATTTCACATGAAACTGAACAGAGTACTATGCTTTAGCACTTTGAAAAAGCTCTTTTTGTATCAACAGTGATCGAAATAGTGACGAACAGCAAAGTAGGTCACAAATATGTAAAGAGCCAAAATAAGGATAATATCTACACCTTATATCAATTTTAAGGAATCTGGAGCCAAGAATTGATTTATTTAATGTGTTAAAAAGTTAGTTTGCTACGATTTATCGCTAAACAAATCTGATTGCAGTAACTTAGTTGAAGCCATTAACATAAACAAAGCCAGTGCTTCATAACATCGTTTAATATTTGGTCACAAACATATCTCTTTTAAGCACCTAACTGAATATTTGACTATCAGCATGCATTTATGTATAAAAATCTATGCTCATTACACAGAACAGCTTTTCACCTTTCTGTGGAGAGTTAAACAAGCTTTTCGGTTGAGACAGCTTAGGCAGAATACGAATCAATAGAGATCAGATCAAGCTTATCACAATTTTTCAGTATCAATTGATTGTGACGATGATGCCAGAATAGAGCTGTAAAAGTCATTACCAGTGCTGGGATTTTGATGACCTAAAAAACTGCAAAAAATTACCTTAAAAAATTTCGAAAATAACCTAAAAACTGCAGAAAATGACCTTAAAACTGACAAAATGACCTAAAAAGCGCAAAAAACTCCATAAAAAAAATAATGTTTTAAAAGTAAAACATAACTAAGCTTAAAATTTATTTTATATAATTTTTATATTTAGCGTTACAGTATATTACAAAGTACATTTTTAAGTTATTAAAATTGAAGGAACGTCGATTATCTTGCAAAATGTTTTTGTAAACAGAAAAAGTTTTCTATATGACCTTGTTATTTATAATGTTGATTTTCTATGATTTAAATACAAATTCTAAATGTTTGATAGTTTAAATTATACTTGATTTTAAACACAAATTCTAGTTGTTTGATAGTTTAAAATCGGTTATTAAGCTTTAGGTCAGGTTAGAACAATTAATTGCTCTAACAAATTTTTCCAAAGAAACAACAACAACATTTTCAATATGAAAGGAAATTATCATTAGCTGTGGTGAGCTAATGCGCTTGTACGGCGGTCACGGCCTGGGTTCGATTCCCGCCGGCATCACAAAGATTTCTGATGCAGCCTGAGCAGGGCCGAAATTGCAATAAAATCAGCTAGTGATGTTTTCCTTTTCATATTGAAAGTGTTGTTGTTGTTGTAGTTTCTTTGGAAAAATTCCTGACCTAAAGAAAAGAACATATTAAAAAGAAGAAATGTCATCGTATGTAAGTTCCTCTTCTAATTTCATAGTATTGACATTTTTACCAACTAATATTTCAGCAATAGAGCACAAAAATAGAGTTAATGAAAACTAGCATATCCTGAGTTTTTATCTAACACTTGTTTCATCTTTGTACATACCCTTTCGTCAGTTTCACCACGCGCAGAGCTTTTTTTTTTCATTGAGATCTAATAACAAAGTTACTTCTTTTTCGAGCGGTAGTGTTTTTGATTGAAGGGCCTCTATTGTTGAAAGAATATGTTTAAAAATTTGCATTTTTACATTTTTTTGTACGAAAAAAAACGAAAAATTCTGTTAAAATTGCACTGAAATGACTTAAAAACCCGAAAATGCTCTTAAAATTAAAAATGTCCAAAAATGACAGTGAAATAACTTAAAAATGACCAAAAAATGCCCTAAATGTAGCTAAAATGACCTGAAACTAAAACCAATAAAAAACGATGGAAAATGACGAAAAAAAATACCTAAAAACTTTTCATATTTGGAATTTAGGAAACATAAATGGACGTTCTAAATAAAGGTGACCCAAGGCTATATGTTTTATACAGATGACATGTCAAAAAAATTACATACCGAATTTCATCTGTGTGTCAAAATTAAGTTTTTGTCAGACAGCTTTTTTCTTTTGTCTCCACAGTATCTGACACGTCATTACAAAAAAAAAAACAGATTTTCAAATTTTTGTAAACTGTAAAGCTGTATCCTCTTTTCGCCATTCGAACTAAAAATAAATTCATTATAAATCAATTTATTGAATAAATATCTTAAAATTTACTCTTTCTTCCATTTTCACAAAAAAATTTATCAAACTGACATTTTATAGAGATAGAAAAACATACGAAATTAGAGACAGTTTTAATTCAAAAACTTACAGACACAAATACAAACGCCATTTCAAAACCACAGTTTCATATGTTTCACACTATCTGTAGCTAAAAATCATTGGTAATTTTTGACGTGTCATATGTATGAAACATATAGTGAAGAGGCACTTTAAGCAGGAAATGCCTTAGAAGCAGCAGAAAAACATGACATGTCATCGAAATCCCAGCCCTGGTCGTTACAGTTTCAATCGCTGTCATGTCGAAATTTTATTAAATCATGATATAGTTACGATATGGATTTTGTAAAAATATTGAAATTTTAGTTAATCTCGAGATCGTTGCTCCATTGAAATTTTCTTTAATCTCGATATTCGTTAAGGTTTGTATTCAAAACAGTCATTCAAAATATCGTCTCGAAAAAGTTTAAGGACATAAATTATCACCCTGATATCGTTAAATTTAATTATCATGTGGTAACGATATCATATCCTCGAGTTCGTTTTACTTTAAAAATTTTATTCAACCTCTATGTCATTCCGCGATAGCTTCTCAAAAATCTCTAATGACAGAAATCATCAACTTAACAATATCATTTCAATATCGAAACGATATCATCTCAAAAATCTTTGCCGTCACAAATTAGCAACTTTACGATATTATTTCAATATCGAAATGATACTATTTGACAACGATATCACATCACCGTGTTCCCAACTTAGGGGGTTTCCCCTAAATTTAGGGGGAAAAAAGTGAAATGGGATTTTTTAGGGGCTTTTTAGAGACTTTTTGACAATCTTGCGCATTGGATACTCCAATTTACTACGAAGTTTTTGTATTTACTACGATTTTGCTAAACATTTACTCCGCAATTTTTCCCTCTTTCATTCCCTGCTCGTTACCATGTTGTAAGAAAACAAGGTTAATGTGACCTCTAAATATTTTGCTAAAGCTGTCAAACTTGTGAATGAGTGAAAGAGACTGAAAAGCTGATTTTGTATGGATTGTCAACTCAAGTGTTTGATTTTGAATTAAAACCGAAAAAACCTATTTTTTTGTAAATATTAAATCATTTATAATTAACGATTATAACAAAATATTAATTGATCTATTTTTTGTTTTGGGGTGATTTCCAAGTAATTGTAGCGACTTAAGGGGTTTTTGACTAAAGCTTGAGGGATAAATATTTTTGGGAGTTGATAACACTGTCACATCATCAATATCATTTCGATATCAAAATTTAATTTAACCTCGTTATACTTTCTTGTGATAGTAAAATTTTCATTAATCTCAATATAGTAAGAATTGCTTTGAAAACAATCACTTCTCAATCTCGAAACGATATTGTCTCGAAAATCTTCGAAATAATAATGTTCAATATCAATATCAATATCAAAAAACTTTGTAATTTTAGTTATTTTTAATCGCGACAACGTTTATGCTTTAACGAGACAGACATTTATCGATATCGTCTCGAAAGTCTTTAACGATACAAATAATCACCTTAAACGATTTCATTCGATTGCGACATCATATGCTCGAGAACATTTCGATTTGAAATTTCATTTTCTGTATAATTATTTATGATATCACAATTTTCATTAATTTGGATATCGAAAACGTTGTATTTAAACAAATTATTTCTCAATATCGAACGATATCGTCTCGAAAATCTTTAAAATTATGTTTTATATCGATATCGAAAAATTTTTTATATTTTAGTTAACTTTAATCTTGATATCGTTTATGTTTATATTCAAAACAGTCAGTTCTCGATATCATGTCGAAAATATTTAACGACAAAAATTGTAACCTTTAAGATATCAATTTAATATCGGTACAATATCAATTATTTAACATCATATCCTAGAAATCGTTTAGGTATCGAAATTATTTCAACCTTGATACAGCTCCTATATTGAAATCGTTTTAAAATCTTAATGTTAGTATTCAAAACAATAATTTTTCGATGTTTTTCATGTTTTTCACATAATTTGATTTGTTTGGTAAAGTCAAGTAAGTTTATTGTTATTTCTGAACCATCATCTTGATTACTTTTTCGTTTTATGAAAAATTATCCCTTGAAAGTTTACTTTATAAAGCATTTCAAAGTGTTCTTGATTACTTTTTCGTTTTATGAAAAATTATCCCTTGAAAGTTTACTTTATAAAGCATTTCACAGTGTGCGATTTGGGCAATTCAGCAGGACCAAATTCTAAATTTTTGTAAAATGATTCCTTTTTGTAAGCAAATTGTTTAGAATTTGGGGTCTATTTGAAACATTCTCTTATATTCTCTTTTTTGGTACTTCATTATTTTTATAGATATAGGCATTTCCAGAAAAAAGTCCGTGACAAAAAAATTAAAACTTATTAAAAACTTATTATTTTATAATAATTTCTAAGAGAAACATTTTAATTTTATTAACTTAAGCAATTTGTACTTAAATTAATTTACCTTAAAGATCAAATCGTCTTCACTGTTTCATAAATAGAGTTTTTCTTTTTCGTAAATGTTTAATAAATGTTTCGTAAGCTTTTTTGTTTTATTAAAAATGGCTAGAGATAACGAAAGAATGGTTGAGGCAAGGAAAGGTCACAATATGTGACCTTCTCCGAGAAAAGGGACCTAGTGTGTCAAAAAACGGGTTTGGACTTAAGAGTGGATTCTGGTACCTAAAAGGGTGTAGAATAAGATGAAATGAGTTCGATTTCTGATAAAAATTTATTCCCAATTGAATAAATCTCCCAACTGAAGGTAGTAATAATGCGTTATGAAACTTTAAATGCGTTTTTCTCAAAACTTCATTTTCACACACTAGGTCCCTTTTCTCGGTTAAGGTCACGTATATTAAATTTGTTTTTTAACTACTAAATTGCACAATTACTTAATTACTTAATTACCCAATTGAAGTGCAATGGAAATTTAAGTAACGTAACGCTAGTGGCGGCCGTAGCCTAGTGGGTAGAGTGCGTGGCTCCTAAGCTAAAGAACTGCGGTAGCCCGGGTTCAATTCCAGCTCAGACAGAAAGTTTTTTCAATTGAATTTATTTTTCTGTTCGGTCATCACCTCTCTGCAGACAATGGCAAACCTCAGAGAGTAAAAATTGCCATGTAAAGCTACTTGAGAACATAAGCCGTTCGGAATCGGTGATCAAACATTTAATAACACGCACAACACAATTGATCAATAGGAAGCTAGGTCAAAGTCCTTCCAAGGGCTGAAATGGCCAGTTTATTATTATTATTATTATTAACGCTAGTAACGTAACGCCATATCAAAAAGCCTAATAAAAAAAACAAGAGAAGATTTTTAAATTTGATCACTTGGAAAATGAACTTATATTAATTCAAACCCTTATAAAAAAGTTGTATACAAAAAGTCTTTTCCAATACAGAGAGTTTTCAAATATTGTAATCCAAGTTAAAAACCACTTACGTTTTTTGTAACGTTACTCCAGCACATATTTTTGCATATATCTTTAAATCCTAAAGGTAAATTGTTCTCATTATTTTTACTTATATAGTGCTAGTTAAATACTACGCAAATATAAAAAAAAATTTAAATATTCGATTTTTTCATTCTATTTTTGTAGTATTTCTTCGTACAAATTGTTCGTAACGCCAGTTTGGAAATGCCCATATAGAAAATGCTAAAATGTTTCAATTCTTTAAAATAACCCAAAATTATATTAGTCCTACATTGATTCTATTACTGTAAATACCTATTTTAAGGAACTAGTTGACGATTTTTTTGGTTTGGTCGATTTTCTAATTGAAAAGTAATAAAGAAACATATTATTTAATTTTTTTGTAGCCTAAAGGTCTGAAAAAATTAGACAAGACGATAGCAATTTCACGAGCCTAACGAGTTAAAAAATTTTAATTTCTTACAGTTTTTAAAAGTTTTGTTTATGATTTGTAAAAGCATTTTCATTCCATTGTTTGCTGGGTTATGCCAGTTATAAAGTTGTGTGTGAGAAATGTGAGCGTGATGCTGATATTAATTAATGCTCGAACAATTTCTCAACTCTCCTTGCATTAATATGTGATGTAAGCAGTTGAGTTTTTTTTTATTCTTTTGGCACTCAACCCACCAAACAACACCGTGTGACAAGCACAACCCACTTATAATCATACTCCTGCCATGGTGTAAAGTTTTCAATTTTGACATTAATGTAACATGGCGCCAATTTTGTTACTGTTGTTGTGTGTTGTTGTTTGTTGTTGTCTGTGTTGTGTCTAAGTAAGTGTTGCGTGATTTGTTTTTAGCTATCATGCAGAATTCTGTCAAAGTTTTGTCGCCAAAACTCTACAAATTTGTTGTCCTCTAACCAGTATGTTGATTTTGGTTTATTTTTGTTTTTGCATAGCGTTTTCTTTCTCCCCCACAGTTTTGTTAGCGGTTAATTTAAATGAATTTAAACAAGGTTCACGGTTGCCATGTTAATCCTAGCTAATTGGTTTTGTTGTTAGAAAGTTTTAAGTCAGATGGAACATACATTTTACTGCATATGTGTGTGCGTGTATCACTTAATGTAAGGACAATTTTCAACCGTTGCTAGAATCAAATTAATTTTTAATGTAAATTAAAATCATGAGTTTTTTTGTTGTTCCTGCAAACATGAGCTAATTTAGACGAATTGCTTAAAAAGTTTGAGCAACTTAAAAAAAAAAAACGCTTTAAGCTGGTAATTTTCAAGAACATAATGATTTTTATAGTTTAAGCAATTAGTAATGATGTATTTACTTAAATGTGGTCTTCTCTAATGATTTTGTATTTTAAGAATGAAAAATAATAAATACATTTTTTTGTAGAAAATAAATGTAGATTTATGCTTTAAAGTTCAAGAATCCTTTAAAATCTGCTGATTGTAAACCGATCTAAGTACTAGCTGAATAAAATACTACAGGGTTTCAAACGGCTTATGTTCTCAAGAAGCTATACATAGCAGTTTTTTTACTTTCTGAGGTTAATCGTTGTCTGGCGATAACGGCCGAACAGAAATTTTAATATAATTGCTAAAACATTCTATCTGAGATGGGAACTGAACCCAGAAATGTTAGGCACAGGCTACCACCGTACTTCAGCATTTGGGTCACGCACTCTA
The DNA here is from genome assembly GCA_963920525.1 of Dichetophora obliterata. Taxonomy (NCBI): domain Eukaryota; kingdom Metazoa; phylum Arthropoda; class Insecta; order Diptera; family Sciomyzidae; genus Dichetophora; species Dichetophora obliterata. The sequence goes on along the minus strand of OY986437.1, from coordinate 232,222,893 downwards.
ACCAGTAATATACGACCGCTGAATTATTGGAGCTAGCGAACAAAACTCTCATGGAACATCTTGTTTGAGGAATGTTTGACTAAGCATATCTCTGAAATGGGTTGATCGATTTTAATTTTTTTTTTTCTGAACTATTCTACACTTCTAAAATTATTTTCTTATGAAGTTAGTTTAATTGAAGAAAACCGGTTATTCGAAAATTTAATTTTTTTTTGTGGATTATGTATTTCGCGAAAACGTACTTTTCTTCTTGAAAAGTTCATAAATGAATTAATAAAAGAAAGTTTTGGTTCACTGGGATTACATGCTGATGTTGTATTCATATAAAAACTCTCACTCTATACTGTATCATAAGTGTTAAAATTATATTGTTGAACATAATTTTATTTGAGCTGCTAATAATTTTCACACTCTTTGGTCAATGTTTTAGCACTTTTGGCGTGGTGGGAGATTTTTCTCCAACCTAAACTGCAGACTTCATCCTTTTTGATTACATTGCTACAAACTTGTTGTTGTATTTGCTATATTTGCTGTATTTGCTGTGTTAACAATGTTATCTCGTAATTTTTCACCCCAGTGACTTTTCAAGTTTGATTCGATTGTCCAACCAATTGTGGAATTGCATTTTATCCTTTTTTAGGATGAATTTTAAATTGTCTTGAAATACGAACACTTACCATGCCCCAGATGGAACGAACGAACGTGGTGCTCGTTATGTATGTAGTTGCAATAAATTTCACTGCTACACAGCGCGCCGAAAGGATTTTTTTGCCCAAGGATATTGCCTCGCCAAGGATTCAGCAGCATGAATTGCTCTAGTCTTAAGAGTTTTTCTGTTTCATTTTTCTTATGTTTTTTTGTTGTTTTTTTATATTAAATGGCAATTGAAGTGCTTCAGTTGTGCGGGTTGGGTGCTTGATGGCTTGTTCGTTTGCCTGGTTGCCTTCGGTCGTCGTTGTCATGCATATTTAAAGGTTTTTTTCTAACTGCAGCAACAACAACGCATTGACAACAACCCTTTCTTTACAGCTTACACTCAATATTGAAATAATATGGAAATCAATGATTTGTTAAATTCAAGTCAAAGAACTTACAAACATTTAGCCTCGAGTGGATGATGGCGTAAATAAAATGGATTTTTTGGGATACACCAAGACGCGCTTAGCTTTTATAGGTTATTTGGTTTTTTTTTTGGTTGTCAAAAAATGTCTGCATAATTATTTCCAAGCTTTTGGTTTTCCGATTGAAACATTTTTCTTTTGTTTGAATAACAAGTTGTATGGTTTAAGCAGGAAATGGATAGAAATCCTTAAGATTTCAATAGGCAAAAATATATGTATGTGGGCGGCATCTCGAGAGATGTTGTAATTATTGGGATTTGTGCTGGACTTGTGCACTAATCAGTAATTACCAATTTCTTTTACCAGTTCATGATTTTAAGCCATGCGTAATGGTGCATATATGTACATACACGAAAAGAAAAATCAAGCATTCTATGCTTAATCAAAACAAGAAGGCAACCGGTTGTATCTCATACACACAATTCGCATTTTAAGCATTATTTTTCATTTTTCTGCGTTTTTGGTCCAAGTCAAAAATGTCCTTAAAATAAAAGAATTTGGCTTGATTTGTGCAATTTTTTCCGAAAAGGGAACAGTTTCCTTGATTCCAGTAAATCTTTTTCTGAAAATAGTCTCATTTGGCTAACATAAGCAAAATAATCAGGCAGATTAGAATTTGCTGTACTCTTTTATTTGCTTATTTATTTTATATTTACTTTTATTTGACTTTAACTTTTAACTTTTACTTCTTTTTCTATTCTTATTTTTTGTTTAAATTTTTGATTTTATTTTTATGTTTGTGCTTATTTTTATTTAATTTTTATATTTTCATTTTTTATTTTTATATTTTGTATCTTTAATTTTTTTATTTGTTATTAAAATTAATTAATTAAAGTTTACTTTTCTTTAAATAAAATAAATGTCTTAATATGAGAGATTTTTCATCTATAAAAGGGAATATTTTCCTTTATCCAAGTCAGTAGTATTTTCAAAATAAGGACATTTTTCATATGAAAAATATTTAGGCAAGAGAATAATTTGCTTTATTCCACGACTAGTATTCCCCGACATACGTTGTCCTGCCATAAACCACCTTACTGCTTTATTCGAATTTTCATGCTAATCAGAAAAATTGTATATTTTCACCATTCTTAGTATAGTTGCCGAAAATTACCATATGAACTAATTTACTAAATTTAACTCTAATGCGACCAAAATCGTCCGAAACATAGCATTTTTGTTGATTTATGGACAGTAAAAGGGGGTGTGGCAGCATTTTCTTTCATTAAACCAGTTCGTAATCGAAATAAATCGACCGCAAAAATTTCAGCTTAATATAATTTATACCTGGTGCACTCTGTTTAAATCCACGCTTATCCCCTGAAAAAGGTGTGTTAACACAGTGTGACCACTCCCATTTCCAGTATAGTTTCCGAAAGAATCCATCGAACTAAATTACATTTTACGACTTAAACCGTCTGAAATATAGAATTTTCATTGATTTGTGGACAATAAAATAGGGCGTGGCAAATGCCGAAAACCATCTCGTACTCGGCAAAAATCGACTGCCAAAATTTCAGCTCAATCAGTCCAGTAGTTTTGGAATTTATAACCATCACACAGACAGACATAAACAGAGACTGATTATTTATTTTTTTTTTTATTAATTTTTATCTGACTATTATTTTTATTTTCAATCATTATCTATTTTATATTTATTTTTACTTGACTTTTACTTATGGTTATGGTTATGGTTATGGTTATGGTTATGGTTATGGTTATGGTTATGGTTATGGTTATGGTTATGGTTATGGTTATGGTTATGGTTATGGTTATGGTTATGGTTATGGTTATGGTTATGGTTATGGTTATGGTTATGGTTATGGTTATGGTTATGGTTATGGTTATGGTTATGGTTATGGTTATGGTTATGGTTATGGTTATGGTTATGGTTATGGTTATGGTTATGGTTATGGTTATGGTTATGGTTATGGTTATGGTTATGGTTATGGTTATGGTTATGGTTATGGTTATGGTTGTGGTTATGGTTATGGTTATGGTTATGGTTATGGTTATGGTTATGGTTATGGTTATGGTTATGGTTATGGTTATGGTTATGGTTATGGTTATGGTTATGGTTATGGTTATGGTTATGGTTATGGTTATGGTTATGGTTATGGTTATGGTTATGGTTATGGTTATGGTTATGGTTATGGTTATGGTTATGGTTATGGTTATGGTTATGGTTATGGTTATGGTTATGGTTATGGTTATGGTTATGGTTATGGTTATGGTTATGGTTATGGTTATGGTTATGGTTATGGTTATGGTTATGGTTATGGTTATGGTTATGGTTATGGTTATGGTTATGGTTATGGTTATGGTTATGGTTATGGTTATGGTTATGGTTATGGTTATGGTTATGGTTATGGTTATGGTTATGGTTATGGTTATGGTTATGGTTATGGTTATGGTTATGGTTATGGTTATGGTTATGGTTATGGTTATGGTTATGGTTATGGTTATGGTTATGGTTATGGTTATGGTTATGGTTATGGTTATGGTTATGGTTATGGTTATGGTTATGGTCATGGTTATGGTTATGATTATGATTATGGTTATGGTTATGGTTATGGTTATGGTTATGGTTATGGTTATGGTTATGGTTATGGTTATGGTTATGGTTATGGTTATGGTTATGGTTATGGTTATGATTATGGTTATGGTTATGGTTATGGTTATGGTTATGGTTATGGTTATGGTTATAGTAATGGAGCGGTGATGAAATTTCATTGTTAAGAATTCAAGAGAAGGTCAATGGGTTGTCAAAAAAATTTAAATAAAATTAAACTCATAACTCCATTTGAAATTCAGACAACTTTAACTGAAATTTCGAAAAAATAAATTGATATTTGTATTAATTTAAATTTAGCCTATAACTTAATTATTACTGTATGCAATTAATTGAATCCCGTCATAATTATGGTCAAATTATAACTATGATAAATTTTAATTTTTGAGCATCGATGTATTTTTCTTAATTTTAAATTGAATTTCTAAATTGCTTTTGACTTTTTCAGAATCGCATTGGAAATTGCATAGAATTTGTAAACAGATGATTAAAAATTTCATTTTTAAGGTTAAATTTTTCAGTGCAAGTTTAACTCTGTTTCTCGGCTAAACTAAGTTTAAACCAAGAAATAAGTTTTTCAGTGAATATTAACCAAAGTTTAAACTAATGTTAACCGCTCAATGTTCATTGGTTGAACTTTTGGTAAGTTACCATTAGATTTTGACAAATAATTTGTTTACTTCATTTATACAAAAAAAAAATAAATTTAAACTGATCAAAGCTTTTATTGTTGAGGACGGTTTCTGTTTTATCAATTTTTTGCTTTTCTAAAGCATAACCATTTTTGTAGGCGCTTATAAATCTGTTGATTGTTGCTTATAAAAATTCAATTTCCTTAATGGAAAAATTGCAGATTCTTTTTTCACTCATTTTGTTTTTTTTTTATTGAGACTTAAGATTTTACAGACATTTATTTGAATTTTTATGACGTTTAATGGTATTGTCATATCAATAAACACAAAAGTGCTGGTTACTTATCCAAGCACTGAAAAAGTGATTGTGTGGTTAAACTCTGGTTAACTTTAAGTTAAGATTAACTAAACTCTTGTTAACTGGGGCTTAAACCAGTATAGTAAAATTGGCCCAAAGAAGACAGAGCGATTTTCTAAATATAACTAATAAATTCTAACATTCGACACGCGTCGCACAATATAAGATTATAGCATTTGAGCGCTCAAAACTATAAAATGCAAAGTAAGTAATCGTAATACTTTTTTTTACGATTCTAAATTCAAATTGTACGAGCTTTTCAATTTCGGTAAACGTTTTTGTATATCTTTGATACATTTTGATACATTCTCTGCGCAAATGTTTAAAATTTAACTTTTGGGGTATTCACAAGGTGTGCTATCATGTCATATTCTCCTAAAATTTTACAACTAAAATTTACAAGATAAAAAAATGCTAATAAAAACCAACTGTTTCATAACGACACTTCAATAAATATAGCTTTCAGAGTTGTCATATATTAGTACTTTTTTATATGGAATGCAGCAACAAAATGTTAAACTAGTGTAAAATCTTAGGACAATATGACATTATGACATGATAGCAAACCTTGTGAATACCCTAATTATATTTTAATTTGAAACTGTCCTGTAAGCAAACGCTTAAATATTTTAAGTTACGGTTTTCTTTTATAGCACTACAAAGATATTATTTAGCAATCAATTTTATTCAATTTAAAGTTCAGTTGTCTGTTGAACACAGTAACTGAAATCCAGAAACCTTATTCGTTACAAATTTTTCAATTTTCGGTAAGCTTTTAAAATTTCAAGCCAAATTTCAAGCCAACTCAAGCCATTAACGAACTACAAGACAATAATATTTCGTTTATCTTCTTTCCAACCATATATAGATTGGCCGCCTGTTGAACAAACTTTTCAATTAAAAGATATGTTAAAAAAATGAACTTTAAAATTTTTAAAATAAGTAAGGAAACTTACTTAATACGTAATAAGAGAGCAAACTATAAAGATTTTATTTATTTTGTTTTTATTACTTCGAAAAAAATACGTATTAAATTTCTTTAAAAAATCGTTAAATTTCATAAATTTTTTTTCGTTGATTTTGAGCAACTCTACAAAGCCATCCCTAAATAATCTAAAATTTTTTGTTTTTGGTTTGAGATCTACATCGATTTCTAATACATATTGCTTATTTCGGAAAATTTTAAACTTTTTTTGAGCTTTATAAATATTTTGGTAAGTGTATATTTAAAGATACATTGAGTACCAAAGGGTTAAGAAAACTTATAAAACTATGGTTAATACTATTAAAACTTGCAAGTTGGTAAGAACTAAAGCATTTTTAAAACAGTGAAAAGTCTACGATACAAATTTTGATTTTTGCGCTAAGTTTGGGGCAACCCTACTAAGCACCCTCCTGCTAGTTTAAAAATTTTTCTTAAAATTTTGAAAGCGACTGCGATTTCCAACACAACGAAAATATCTTCATCCTTTAAAAAGTTACAGAATTTTGATCACGGAGGGAGTAAAATCTTACACTGTGCGTCGTTTCAACACCGAGGTCATGAATTGCAACCAGCCAACGGTATTTGTGTTTTGTCTTTACGCTTATGCGCCTGAAGCAATTAAAGTACTGTATTTAAAAAGAATCAAAAACGATTCGTAATTGGTGATGGCCTCATAAATCTGACGATAGGCCACATAATTTTCTCGCCACCTTGGGGTCTCGAGGAGTCTGCTTGAGCTGGGTAAGCCTAGCTTTCGGAATAAACGTAATCCAAAAAAAAAAGTTATTAATTCTAACATATATCTTAAAAGAAATGTACAGGTTATAAATTAACCCAGTGGCAAATGGGCTCATGATGTAACCAATTATTTCTTAAATGCAATATAGCTGCGAGGTCTCTAAAGCACTGATGACAACTACCTTACACAGTAAGTGACGATGAGAGTAGGTATGCTGCTTATAATGTGCAAGATAGGAAGAAACAAAAAATTTAACGTTGATCCTCTATGCTTCAAAAACACAACAAAAACGAAAGAGAACTCACCGAAAAGAAACAAACGAAAGCAAATAACGCCATAAATTATTTTTATAACATGTTCTAATATTTAAAGATAGGATTTTTTACTTTATTTGCCAGCAATTTAGAATGAATGTTTGATAAAACTTTAGTTTTTTTAAATATAAAACTTTGTTGTGGTTCAAACATAAATATAAATAATTTTCACAAACACATTTCACTGCAAAACTTCCTGTAAGAAAACACGATGTTGCTACTCAGACGAATTAAGTCAAACTGTTGTCTGCAATAAAAAGAAACTTCCGGCCTTAACAACACAAATTGCATTTAGTCACGTCTCACTTACAATTCTGCATTACAATGTCATCACTGACAAATTTTTCTAAGCGGGTAATGAAACAAAAGTAGGCGCAATTGAGAGAATTTTGTTTGTCTTGGTGTTTATTTATTCTTAGTTGATAGCTCTTAATATAACGGGGATATAAGTGGTGGTTTGTATGTTTTGTGGAATATATTTTCTAAGAAATCCTTTCAATATTTCAAACATTTCTTTAATTCAAAATGTCACAGATGTCACAGTGAAAAAAGTGCTAAAAATATGCATAAGTACTTACGAAATAGTGCTCAATTGAGAGTCAAGCCTTTATCAATTCCCGAATTTATAAAAAAATATATAAATGAATTATTCCAATACTCAATTCAACGAAAGCTACTTGTTTTTAAATGATTCAATCTATTAAAACATACAATCGAGTTATAGAGGTAAAGTTCCACAATTGACCTGATATCAATGGCACTCTGAAATCTGTTGTAGCTTAGAAAAGAAATCTCGTAGAAATAGTAACAGGTTAACTTCATCTGCAATACAAATTCACTTAAATCATAAAACCACAGTTTGAAAAACACTGGTAATCAAAACCGTATGAAGTTCAAATAACTAAATCCAAAAAAAAAAAGAAAAATGCTTTAAGATTTTATCTAACTGCATAACCAGAGCCGCCGCCAGACTTCTTAATCCACATGGAGGCATGCCATGAGAATATTTACAATGACCAGCCAACAAAATAAACAAAAATAAATAAAAAAAAAAATTATAAAAAATAACAACAAAAACAGCAAAAATCTACAAAGTCGTCGTCCCACCAGCAAAAAACAAACACTGTGAAGAAGTGAAATTCTCTAGAGTCCTTTCCAGGAATTGCCTGCAGGTTCTACATTTTCATGCCAACAATCAACAAACAACAAAAACAAAGCAATTTATAAGATAAAACAACAAAAACAAAACCAAAAGAATTGCCGTCTAAGTCAAGGTGAGAGTAGAAGAGAAGCGAAAGGGAAGGCAGCGATATATATAGAGTATAGAGCAGTTTGGAGTTAAAAAGGCAAATAATAAAATGAGACCAGCTCTAACCGAGACGCTTCATTCTGACTGCTGACGCTGGATTGTTTATATTTACAGGCTCGTCTTACAGTTTTTTATTAACTTTTTCGTGCTGTTGTTGTTTTTGGAGTTGGTTTTTTGTTTTACTATTTGCTCTTTCTTGATTGCTTTCTGCCAAGTTCTCTCGGACTTTGCGCTACCACTTTCTTCATCAACAGCACTGGACCAGAAAAAGAGCTACGTCGGGCTACTTCTCTCCCTCCCCACTTTTTCAGCAACACGGAACTTTCATTACGTTGTATTTCCTGCACTGTTGCAACATCAACGGAATAACAGCAACAGCAACAAGCATCAACATCATAAACATAATCGACTTAGACATCATTATCATGTCCAACATCAACAGCATCATAGCTGCATGGTTCCAAAAAAGAAAAAAAAAACGGCTGAAACCTAATCATTGCAACTATCATCAGCATCAGCCGTGTTTTTTCATGGTTCTTGTTTTCCCCCCGCTTGCCAGCACTCTGCAGAAAAGTCCTGACAACAATAACTACAACGACAACCACTCATTTTGATTTTATGTTCCTCAGACGCGTCGAAAACGTATTAGTTTCGGGTAGTTTTCCAGCGAATTTCTTGATTATTATCAACGCCATCAGCCGTAAAAACTAAGAAGAACCTCATCAGAGGCAACTCAACTAAACTCAACAGCAGCACCACCAGCAGCAGCAGCATCAGCAGCAGGGATTGTCTTGAGAATAACAACAGATGATTGGAAAGAATTGTTTGACATGCCATGGTTTGGGTTGTTGGAAACCTGAAACCAATCAGTCACAAAAAAATTTTTTATGCGAAACCAGTTTCAATCATATGAGCAGCGCAGTCTTGACTGTGGCAAGTCATAAAGGTTGCCCCAGTCAGCTGTTGAAGTGTTCGAATGCTGTAGCTGCTAAAACCTTGAGAGTAGAAAGAAAGAAAATAAAAATCATTGAAAGAACCTCAATTGATATAAGCCAAAGTACCACAGAGAGTATGCTTCTTGAGCACACCAGCCACACAAATGAAGTGGCAAAAAATTTTACGTTAAAGTTTTATAAATCAGCTGTAAAAATCCGCTAGAAATGGTGCTAACGGATGCTGGGGTTGATTGCTGAAATCAAAAAGGGCATAAATTTCATGGCATCAATCATGTTAGTTCTTGAATGTTTGTAAATATATATTATATTTAGCTCTTCCTCTTTTTTCTAAGATAGAAATGTTGAAGTACATTTTCACATAAATTTATTTTAAAAAAGACACAGTTTCGATAGTATCGTAAGTAAAGACGTAGAATTCCTTTTTATACAGTAATAGAGAAAAATTCTGTTTTTTTTTAATTTATATTTTTCAAAACTATTTTAAAGCGTTTCATCTTCTAAATAAATATTATTTAAAAACAAACTTCTTGTTGTTGTCCTTCTTCAAACTTACCTGATCTAAAAAGCTCACAATTAAATTCATGTAAAAATTTGTTTTGTTTTATAAAAAGTTTTCGTTTGATATTTTTTGTGATGAATTTGTTGTTCTTGTTCATTTGTTTTGTTAGTTAAAACTAAATGTAATTCAAATTTGTGTTTAATTAATGGAAATAAATATGGGTAAATTTGTATTATTTATTTTTCCTGTAGTAAAGAGCATATACACATATGTATATTTTAAAAGTAATTTAAAATTGAAATTTTAGTAAGCAAAATAAATTTTTAGTATGGAAAAAATATAATGCATTATATAAATAATTTGAATTTATTATGGTATTTAAAAAATAAATGGAGTTTTTAAATACTTAGTAACGCATGCGCTAACCTGCGTAGTATACATACATACTGCCTCTGTAGCTACACGCATCTGTATTCTCTATTGTATTTATCTTGCTGAAAATAAACATTCGTTTTATTCGTACTCCAACTCATGTCAGAATAACCAGGTAAGGACGACTTGGAGAGGAATGAAGTAGACAGTAGAGAAAAGCGAGCTAGTTGTCAAAATCAGCTGTTCATGTCGAGTAAACATTAAGAACATCTTAAAAAATTTCAGCTAACTGAACCAACAACAATTACCAAGCAAATCTTAAACAACGACGCACAGAGAAGAGCAAGATCACTGCGGTTGAGCAGCGTTAGAGCCCGAACAGAACCAAAGCGGATGTCGGATGGCGGGCCTCTATCGGAGAAATCCGCTGAGAACACGTCCAGAATAGGAGCGGTTGTCGGTTGTCGGATCACGGTTGCATTTCATATTGGGAATGATACAAATTATTTTATATTATGCTTTGAATTCACATGAATGCAACACAGGCACAAAAACAGAATGTCAGATCATAGTAAAAACTAAGAAAATAACACTGAACGTACCCAATCTTTAGCAAAAATATGGCAACATTTAAGTCACTCAGAGAGAGATCCGCCACCCGTCAGAGAGAACTAAGAATAGATTCTATTCTGCGTTTTCCCGTCACGCGTTTCTACGGCGATTTCATTTTTGGCGGCTGCATATATTTTCATGTGTTTTGTAGCACGGCGAATCCGACAACCGACATCCGCTTTGGTTCTGTTCGGGCTCTTAGAAGGGATGAACCGAATCGTCCACAGAAAATAAACAGAACTTTGCTTACTATGTCCCGCTTTTCACTCGTCACACACGAAAATTCTCGAGCTTGCGGCGAAAGCAATTATTGCTCCGAGAGCAATAATGCTCTTGCTCTGGTAGCGAGATCTCTTTGTCCCGCTTTTCACTCTGCAATAATTGCCTTTGCCACAAGAAGTTTGTCGATTATTCTGCCGCATGAGGAGGTTTCCATTCGTGGAAATTTTTAATTGCCCTTAGGAATTTTTGTTTTTGGGAATTCCTATTAAATTTTTTTATTCAGCGTGGTAATTTTTAATTGGCGTGGGAATTCAGTGGGGTGTTTTTTGAATATACGTGGGAGTTTGGTAATATTCTTCTTAAAATTTGTTTTTTTCTTTTTTAGTAAGCAACATTTCTTTGTGGTATTTCTAAATGTTTTTTAAATGATTTGTGAAAATTATATGTTTTTTTAATTATATGGGACTTATTGTGGAATATTGTGGATTTTTGTGGCAATTTTATATGCATATGGAATTTGTGGTGGTATTTTTATCAATGATCGAGATTTTAATCGATGACTAATGATCGAGGGATTTTTATTTATACTGTTTTATTGCGGTAGAAACTTTTTGTTTTATCTTTACCATGGTAACTTTTGTTGTATTTAATTTATGTTACTGTCCAAAAGGGAACTTTTTGTTGGAATTGTTTCAAATTTTAACTGGCCACCTTGGCTAGTAGTAGTACATTTTTTTGTAGCCACATACTGGCTCTCTAGCTACATGCATCTGTATTCTCTATTGTATTACAACCCAACAAGCCACGAATGTCACTGTTTCAGCTAAACGATACTTAAAACGGCCGCGTCTGATTTGCTGGTATGAAAACGCCATGTGTTTGTACCTTTAAACCGTTATCTATATAATTGTAAAGTCCTTTTTTATATTTATCAAGAATCGAATTAAAATTTATGTCATATTCGCTTGATGCGTCGTTTGTTCTTGTCTTTTTTCCCCTCTCTTTTTCAACTGTTCGCAAAAAAACTCTGAAATATGCATTGAATCTTGTATTGAAATCAAGGTAGAGCAGTTGAGTTGCCGTTTATTGTTTAGTTTATTGTTGCAACTTAATAAAAACCATTTTAAGAAAAGGTTACAATTGTTTAACAACAAATAAAATTAATATACAACTTAAAGTTTTCTATATGACCTTGTTATTTATTATGTTTATTTTCTATGATTAAAATGCAAATTCTAATTGTTTGATGGTTTAAAATCGTTTATTGAGCTTTAGGTCAGGTTAGAATAATTAATTGCTCTAACTAGTTAATTAATCAGCTAATTAATTAATCAGCTAGTGATGTTTTCCTTTTCATTTTGAAATTTTGTTGTTGTTGTATCTTTGGAAAAAATTCGTTAGCGCAATTTATTGTTCTAACCTGACCTTAAGTTCAATAAACGATTTTAAAGTATCAAACAACTAGAATTTGTATTTAAAATCAAATTTAACTATCAAACATTTAGAATTTGTATTTAAATATTACAAATTCTAAATGTTTGATAATTAAAGAAAATCAACATTAATATACAACTTAATAAATGGCACACTTATATGAAACACACAATGCATAGTTTTCTGACAACGAAACGGTCCGCTTCAGTGCTTTTAGAAGTGCACACCGTTTTCAACCGAACCGATTGGTTATCTGGGATACGAAATAAAATATAAGCAACTGATGTGGATTTATATATCTGTGGACTTTTGACAAAACAACTTATGTCTATCTAAAATTCATAGACAAAACCCTTTAAGTTGGTATGAAACTCATATAGTCTTAAGCTGTTTTTTCTATGAAATTCAGATCGACAAGCGCGTCGGAAGCTAATTTCATCTGGGGGGCAGTACAAATGGGGGGGGGGGGGCAGTACAAATGGTGGTGCAAAAAAAAGTTCACCAAAATTTTTTCAAAGAAACATGAATGTGAATAAACAAATTTTTTATTTTAGTTTAAAATAAAATAAATATAAAAATATATAAAAAATATTAAAATTTCATTATTTTTAAAAGTTCTTCCAATTTTAATATTAGAGATCATTCTTTAAAGGATCTTTCATATGGTAATATGAAAATATAAGAAATAATGGTTGCTTTTATAAAGCAAGACTAGGTATATCTTTACATGGTTTAAATGCAATAAGGTACAAAAAGTTATATCAATTTAAATTATTCCGAAATGTTTCTTTCTGTCCTTGCGAGAAACAAACTCTTTCACCACCTCCATCCAATTCAATTCTTCGGTTTTATCTTTGTGAATGTGTATAAGTGCCGCATGAGTGAGTCGTTTCTGTGTCATAGTTGCTCGAAGATACGTTTTAAGTCGTCTTAGTGCACTAAAAGAACGCTCAGATGAAGCTGCTGATGCAGGCACAGTCAAAAGCAAAGCAATAAGTTTTTCAACTTAATTTAATAGTTTTTTTACAGTATCCGAATTTTTTGCAAATTGGGATACAATGCCACTACAATTTCAAGGTGTTTGGCAATTGCTTCAGCAATTTCTTCTGCAAAAAAGTCATCTGCATAAAGATATAGTTTTGTTTTTAGAAGGCACTTTTCCGTTGAAGGCTTCAATTACAATATTTTCCAACGATTCCAGAGTGTCAAGATCTGTTTAAATGTACAGAAAATCCAATGTGTTTTACGTAGACACCTGCCGTGTAGGCTTAATTCTACGGTGCTCCATAGCGTGGGACCGAAATATTGCGTCGGCCAACGCCCCTTTGAGGGTTCAAAGGTACCAAATTAGCTAAATGTTGTGATGACATGTCGCAACCCTTGGTAAGGGTGGAGGCCTATCTAAAACCTCTTCCGTACTCTGGGGTACGGCACCCGGTTTGAGAGTGCAAACCTACACCGAGCTGAGCAGCTCTACCCGCGATATAGGTGATAAACACACAGCCACCACGAATCTCCCCGAAGGGCCGACCCAATCAGTCAACCTGGCGCATGCCAAGTGGCTACCGACTGCCCGTGGTACCAGCTTTCAAGTCTTTGGTCGGACCTCGTAGCATACTAAAAGCATACTACTACCAGTTTTAGCTCATCACAGCTCCGGACTGGTAACCAATCAAGTTTAAATATACAATAAAATTTACAAAGTGCCAGTTTACACTAGCTTCACTCAACCGACTCACCGAATGTTAAATCAAAGTGAGTGGGTTGAGTGAAGCTGGTGTAAACTTGAAAAAATAAAAAAAAAAAGTAAAATATCAACCTGTTTGATCGAATCTAGCCGTTATCTCATTTGAGGGAAGATCTAAAATTTCGAAATAATCTTTTCGTAGCCGATCATATCATGGCAACTGTACTGAAGGAACCGGATTTGATGTTTCTTCAAAGCGTCGAGGTGGATTTTCATCAGCTAATTCACAGTAGGGGCTTTCGCGTGGTCCAAAACATTGGACCAACATGGCAGATTGCACAACGTGTAGTACCATGCGTAAGCTAAAACGATAGTCGAAATTTTTGGTTTTTTTCTGCCGATTGTACAATATTGTACAATTATGTAAAATTACTGCTCAATTGTTAGGGCATCTAAAAGTTGCTTAGCTATTAGCCGGATGTGTTCTGCTTGAGAGCTTGCAATTAATGATGTTGCTTTACTAGTTGAATCGTTCGAACGCTCAATCAAATAGTTCCATTAGTTTTCCATCTAACTTATCGTACAACATGTCGTCCAATATGGAAAGCCCCTAAGAACATGTCAAATTTTTTCTTACCAGAGTTGCAAAATTAACAAGCATTAAGCTACATACTTAAGGGTGCTTTTAAACTGAAGTGGTGGGTTTGCAGTAGAAACTCTACATTTTGTTCTATCTTTTTGCAAACACAGAGAAAGAAAATGGTTATCCGCAAGCAAAATATATAATACAAAAATATTATCGTTGTAAAAAAAACTGATATTTTGAATAACTTTTGAAGTTTTCCTTTTAAATTGTTTATATAGCTAAAAAAGTGGGGGGCGACTGCCTCCCTTGTCCCCCGCTTCCGACGCCAATGCAGATCGACTTAAGTTGTTTTGTCAAAAGTCCACATATATGTATATTTTATATACATATTAATAAGAACAACAATAACAAGAACAAAAGCAGCACAACAAAGAACCAAAGAACCGACATGATTATGAACCAAACGAACACACACAACAACCTTAAGAATAGCATAAGCAGCTACTGCAGCTAAGCAGCTTGTGCATTTCTCATACGAATATATGAATTTTTCATCTTCTTAGATTTCGCTATTTTATTAGATATTGGTTTTATTCCCACTAAAACTGATATTTTGGCACTTTTTTTTTTTTTTGTACTATGAATATTAAAGGCTGTAGGTATACCCCAAAGTGTCAAATATCACTTTGAAAAAATTCGTGAAAATGACCCCCATACAAACCGCGCTGTAAGACGTAATTCTGCGTCAAAAATTTTTATAAGGCAGAAATAAAATCTTACAGATTACAATATAGTTAAAATACAAAATAAAATAATTTCTATTACTAAAATGTGTAAACTTCGGAAATTTTTACTTTCAACGATTGAACTGTATTAACTTACCTCAAACAATTGATCGTACACAAGAAGTCTTAAACAGTAATTTGACTGTCTGTGATTGATTATAATATTCAATAGAATAAAACAAAATTAGTTTAATTTGAAAGATTTGAGATTAACTTTTCTTGTATAAGAAAAAAAAAGATTTTCCTATTTTTACTTTTATTGTTATAACTTTAAAACCGGATATACTTCTAAAATAAGACTCAATTAATTGCCCGTACACCAAGAGAGCGCTCCCTGTTTCTTGTTCGTTTATTGTTTTTAAGTTCCTTTACTTTCTGAGTAATATTTACACATCATTCTTTAGTTTGCACGCAGTTCTGATGTGTTATTCGTTGCGTGCACTTTATAAAATAACATTATGAGTTACAGTCACAACAAAATTCCAGTGGACATAAAAAAACTGTTTGTGTTATGGCATAATGAGGGGAAATCTTTGGGAGAAATGTCAAAAACTATTTCCCGACCTCGTTCATCAGTTTAATATGTGATTAAACAAACCGGAATGTACTGCACCGGAGAGAAGACTGCACCAGGAAGAGGGCGTAAAAAATATTAAACCAACGTTTTCAAGATTAGTTGATTCGAAATTTCTTGCATTCAGTGGAGTATATAGCATGTGTTCCTCGAAAGAAGCCCTTTATATCTAAGAAGAATGTGAAGCTTTGCTTAGAATATGCCAAAAAATATGTTGAAAAGTCAGACGACTTCTGGAAAACAGCAATTTTTACGGACGAAAGTAAGTAAAATATTTTGTTGTGTATATATATAAATCTACAGGATCGTGGATTTACGGTCCCAATTTTCAAAAAGTTGTTAAAATGGGATATACAAGCAATTCAAATTGTCTTTCACGTTTGTTTCGCTTTATCAATAATTCACGTATGGTTCCAATCAATTCCTCTAAATAATCTATCACTTTCCTTTCAGGTCAAAGACCAAACCTTGTTTGTATAAGGCGCATGCCTTGGTTCTTTGATATTTAAAAAAAAAAATAACAAAAAAAGTAATGTAATGATTTGAAATTCCTGATATCGGTCATTCCATGTCAATTCAGACGCTTTTCGAAACTCACGTTTCTGTAAAAATTCGGTACTTTGCACGTGGATAGTACTTTAAAAAAGAAAAATATTTGTATATATTTTTTTTTTTTAATTTTCATTTTTTTTTTTGCAGTTTTACGCAGTGAAAATTTATAAAGAAAAACAAAAATTGTCATTTGACCATGTACTCAAACAACTATATCTTCTAAACCGTTAGTCCGACAAGAAAGAGTGAAAGGCATATTTTAAAGATCTTGAATTGCAAACACTTTCGTTAAAAATTTTAAACTTTTTGACCACTAAAAATTTCATTCACATTTTTCATAGTCAGCACCACTATTTTTTTTGGCACTTTGAAAATATTATCGTGTTGTGGCATTCATTCTTAATGCATTCTCAAAATTTGACGTTGGAGAATGAATCAATGTTGACTATTTTAAACGAAATTTTCAAAAACTGACTACACAATTTTTAAGTACAAAATACTCTAATTTTTAATTAAAAATGGAATTTTTTGTATTTTTTGCTAAGCTAGGAACATATCGTCATTTTACAAATCGTCGCTGCGTCAGAAAAAAGAGTTATGTGATTTTTGTAAATTTTTTTATAGCATAGTTTGTTTACACTGTTTATTACCCACATTTCTGCATTTGCAGTTTTTTATATCTCTTATGATTTCGAAGTGATCAAAAACAGTTATGGCTCGCAGTACTAGATATGCTCTAAAAAATTTGTTTTTTTGCTCTCCTGAAAAGTTTGTGAAAAACATACAACTGTTTTTGTTGGCGCAGCGACGATATGTACCTAGTTTAGTAAAAAAATACTAAGGGTTCTCATCTAAGCATGTAAACTTGTAAACATGTATAGCATTTAAACTTTTGATGAGCGATAAAGTGTAAATAGCGTAAATGTCGACAAAATGGCGGCTGCGGCTGCGACAACATTATGACTTTTTTAAATTTTAAACCTTTTAAAAACCTTCATTAACATAGAAAAATAAATAAAACGTTATATTTACTTCAACTAACTTAAATTTGTAATGATTAGCTCCAAAGACAACCCTCATTCACACACACGTAGATTTACATGATAGTTTACACTACAAAATAGGCTCAGAAATGCTGTAAACTCACGCCCATACAAATTTTGCCCGATAGTTTACGCGCATGTAAGTTCACAAGGTTTACAATGTTTACGGGTCAGTTACATGCTTAGATGAGAAGCCTTACTAAAAATTCAATTTTTAATTAAAAATGAAAGTATTTTGTATTTACAAATTGTGTAGTCCGACTTTGAAAAATTCGTTTAAAATAGTAAACATTGATTCTCCAACATCAAATTTTGAGAATGCATTTTAAATGAATGCCTTAATACGATAATATTTTCAAAGCTCCAAAGAATTAGTGGTGCTGACCATGAAAAATGTGAATAAACTTTTTAACGATCAAATAAACAATAAAATAAATAACTAAAAATAAACCACAAAAAAGATCAATTCAAGATCTTTAAAATACGTCCTAAACATTTTTTTGTAGGACTAACGGCTTAGAAGATATAGTTGTTTGACTACTTGTTTGAATGACAATTTCTCATTTTCTTTTTAATTTTTCACTGTTTGGAACTGCAAAAAATAAAATAAAAAATTATAAAAAAATATGCAAATATTTTTTGTTTTTATAGTTCTATCGACGTGCTAAATTCGAAAAAATCGGAATCGTTAAAATTAGTTTTTTGGCTAAAGCGTCCCATATGACATGGAATCACCGATATATGTTTTAATTTTTAGTTTACACTCTGAGTTTGAAATTTGGCACTATCTTATGAAAACTCCACCTACCTCCCATACAAAATGATGTCATCAAAGTAGTAGAATCTTCATAATTTCCTCAAAATTTGGTTCACTGCACAACATGCGTAACTTTTACACTTAAAATGTTCTCAGAGTTTGATATTTGGAGAAGTTGAAAGAAAACCAAGCCTATCATCTATACAAAGTGACGTCATCAATATAACAGAAACATTCAAAACTTCGAGTATAAGCAGCTGTGTCCGAATATAAGCGGCTGTGGTGTTGTTTAGCTTCGGCCCAGTCGAAGATCATTCCTTACTAGTTAAATAACTACTTTAATAGCATATATACCAACTATTTTGAGCATTTGATACATAAATACACACAATTTATATACATTCTTATAATCTGGGGACTACATATCATAAAATCAAGATATGGGCATTTCCGCAAAAAAGGCTAACGTGAGCAAAAAATTACACTTATTAAAAACTTATTATTTGATTGTTATCTAAGAGAAACATTTTAATTTAATGTATTTAAGCAATTTACACATAAATTCATTTGCCATGATGATCAAATCGTTTCCACTTTTTCACAAATGCAGTTTTTCTTTTTCGTAAATGTTTAGTAAACGTTTCGTAAACTTTTTGTTTTTGTAAAAATGGAAGGCATTGGCTAAAGATAATGAGGAAATGGTTGAGGAAAGGTAAGAAAAATATATTAAATTTGTTTTTTAATTACTAAATTACATTATTACTTAACTACCTAATTACTTAATTACCTAATTGAATTACAATGGAAAAATTTGAAATGTCCGACACGAAATTTCCGAACAAATACAATTATTTGCTGTGACCACACTATGCGCTTAATAAAGATGACGTATGACTTTTCTGAAAGCTTGTTAAATTAATAAAAAATATTGTCTTCCGACATTTTTGTATGGCTAAAAAATTCGCAGATGTATGCATAGTATAAATTTTGTTTGAAAATGACTTCCGTTTCGTGAAACTTCCGAACGCATATTTAAAAAAAATTTTTGTTCCAAATTAAAGTTGAATAAAAATTTTAAAATATTTTTCTTATACCAATAGATAGCATTTTGATAATATACACCTGAAGTCCCAAATATATACCCGGATCGTATTAAAAATGTTTAAAAGAAGCGTCCGAATGAAACGTCCGACACGCTGGATTTGCTCATATAAGAGAAAAAAAGAATGTGTTAGTAGACTTATTGCATCTACTATTTTCTAAAAAATTTTTTAGTTATCCCTTTAATTTTGATGACTTACATCAATTTTTGTTATTTTTGTTGTAATTTAGTTTTGAAGATACGCTGAAAATGAAATAAATTACTTTTTAATTATAAAAAAAATATATATAAATATTTATAAATATTAATGCATATCATTTGAAAAATTTGGAAGGATGATTTTTGAGGTTTTTTTTAACTGCTAAATTTTCCAAAGTTTTTAGCTTTTTAGCACTAAAAATTCTTATTTTTAATAAATCACAAAAAATAAATTGGTTTCAACAACAACAAAAATACTGCAGTTTAAGAAACATTAAATATCGTGTTTTTATTATTTCTTCATTTCAATTCCATTCTCTTAAAAACAAAAAAAGTGGAACACTTACACTGCCGTCCTAAGAAAAATAGTCACAAACGCCAAAATTCCAAAACGTAGGAAATGGCAGATTCGGTACCGTGAATGAGTTTCTGATTTTTGTGTTAAACTAATAGTACCAATTTTCAACTCCAAATGACTGAAAAATTTAAGTAAAGTCGTCACTTCTTGTGTGTTTCTTAGAAAGATAAAAAACGTAAAAAATAAGTATCTCAAAACTACTCAAATGGAGATATGACTTTTTTACTTAGAAAGATAGTACAGCTGCAGGTAGTAAAAAAGGTGTTATTCTGAATTTCATTAAAAAAAGTTCAGTTTTGAAGCCATTTTCTGATCAAAATTTTTAAGATGTCTGAGTGATTTTTTTATAGTTTTCCTTATCTGATAAAATAAATAATATTAAAAATAAATAAAAAATTTTACTTTGTTTTATTTATGGCCACGATCTCCCACAGTGCGACGCTTCAATTAACTCGCTGTACTCGAAAAACTTGTGAACTGTTTGCAGAATCGATTGAATGAACGAAGACGTTCCACAGTTTTAACCAGGGACCGTACCGGTTATGGTTTTTATCAAAAAAGTCAGATAGTAACAGTTATCATTTAACTTTTATTTTTTCCGGCAAAAATTCTAGTTATTTAATGCCTTTTATTTTTTCGGGCAAAAATAACTGTTACTTTTGACTTTTATTTTTTTGGTCAAAAATAACAGTTATTTTGTGGCTTTTATTTTTTCGGTCAAAAATATCGGGCAATTTGAATTTTTTTAAAGGCCACTTGAACGGCAAAAAAAAGTTTTATGCAATTTTTATCGTCTCATCAGCACGCACATTTTGGGCTATAAAACTTTATAGTTTTTAAAGTTTTTTATTTGGCCTTTGAAAAAATACAAATTGCCTGATATTTTTGACCGAAAAAATAAAAGGCACAAAATAACTGTTATTTTTAACCTAAAAAATAAAAGTCAAAAGTAACAGTTATTTTTGCTCGAAAAAAATAAAAGGCAAAAAATAACAGTTAATATTAATTTTTATAATAACAGCCAAAAATTTAAAGGCTTTTAATATTCGCGAAGCTGCTGCCATTACGATAATAATGGTATATTTAAAAAAGTCCTCCGGCCTTTCGTTATGCCTTTTTTATCTGAAAATTGTAAAATAACAGTTATTTTCAGCCCCTGGTTTTAACTACCTGAATCCTCTATCTAAATAGCGTTTTCCCAGTTTCTGACGACTGCTTTGCATACCCTGTGTGTATGTGAAATTCTATGCATATCATATTTTAGATTCTAACTTTTTTTTTTTTTTTTAAAAAGATTGAAGAACCAAGGCATGCGCCTTATACAAACAAGGTTTGGTCTGTGACCTGAAAGGTAAGGGATAGATTTATTTAGAGGAATTGATTGGAAACATACGTGAATTATTGATTAGGCGAAACAAACGTTAAAGACAATATGAATTGCTTTTAACCGAGGCTAGTGTTATGCCTCAAACTCGGCAACCATTTCCAGCCCTTAGTTGTTCCTGTCCTTTAATATCACATTTTCCACAATATAGTTGTGGATTTTTAGTTTTCCATAATTCTTAAATGAAGGAAAGAACAAAGAAAGTTAAAAGAACCATGCCCGAACCAGGATTCGAACCAGGGACCTCTGGGTTGATAGTCTAGCGCACTCTTCGCTACCCAGCTAGCACAAAAAGGTTGTAAAAGTGTCGCAAAAGAGTCGCCAATACAGATATAAATCGGAATTGTTACGTAATTACAACTGAAGAAGCAGATATTTTACGCTTATTTTGTAACAACTTATGTTGCAATTAGGCGAAAAATGTGTTATAATAATGTTATAAATGTGTTGTTGGTACAAACTCAAGTTGCACGCCACAAGATGAAACATACTTGAAACATCCAAAAAAGTTTTTATTGTATTATTCTTACAATTTAGGTAAAATGACGTGAATGTAACCAATATTTTGTTTTATTGAAGCTATTTTTTGTTATAATGACAGATTTTTAGCAAGGAAGGAGTACTGATGACATAAATATTCCTGATTGAAAAAAAATAAGTTCTTAAAAAGTTTTAAAATATTTTCCTTAATATAATTTTCATTAAACCAGTGATAATTTTTTATAGTGTATTTTAAAAGTCAAAGACAAATTGCAATGTAATAAAAAGACGTGAAATTAACTTGAAAATATGAAGAGATACACTAAAATTTTACAACAAAGGCCATTTTGTCGATGAATTTTTTGTTTTACCTCAAGAAAAGTCACGCGCTACCCAAAAAATAACAATTTTTAAAATAATTTGGATATAAAAAATATTTCGAGCTTTTAATTTCCGCGTAATAATGTTAAATATAAAGCTAGTTCCTAGTGTTATATTGCAATGGAAATTTTAAAAGAAATTGATAAAACTAAAGAAAATCATATTTTGAATTTATTCCAATCAAAATTCATAGTGTAGAAAAAAATCAAATATGGCGAGTATGAAATTTTGCAACACTTTTTTCCAAAGTTCTTGCAACTGAATAATAACCTCAATACATAGTTCTTGCAACTAAGGCCTTTTTCACATGGAGCAATTGAAAAGTAATGCAACTGCAACAAAAGCAGCTAGCCAATGTATTTATACCGAAACCTTCACATGAAACAACTTGTACTCAACAAGTTGGCAACACATTCGCAACCAGTTCCATGCAACACGGCTTGATGCAATTTGAATCGGCGATTTGTTACGTTTGCGATATGTGTTGTGTGCTATGAAAATAATTAATCCGTTAATAATTATAAAATAAGTGCAGGAAGTGAAGAAATATCCTTTTTATCCTCAATTTATTTTTTATATCTATTTCACAAAGCTTACATTAAATAAGTGTTTGTATTGTTGTGAGTTTTTCAATGTTGCCTTGCGACGTGACTTGCTCATCTGAAAGCGTTGCAGTTCAGTTTAAAATTGAAGTGTTTTGAAACTTTTTAAGCTGTTGCGTTGTAGTTGCATTACTTTTCAATTGCTCCATGTGGAAAAGGCCTAACTTAATATCATAAGTTACAAATATTTTATTAAAGTTATTGCAACTGAATAAAAACCTTAATGCAGCATTTACTTACAACAATTTTATTCAAAACTTCTTGCAACTGATAAAACTCCTTGCAAAACTTCTTATAACTCCAATACAATGTTCATGTAACTAATGACATTACATAAGTTGCAATGGTTTTTTCTAAAGTTTTTGCAACAGAATAATAACCTCAATACAGTGTTCTTATATCAAGCAAAATTTTATAAGTTACAACTATGTTTTTTATTTTGACATGATTATTTTCAATGCTCTTGCAACTTAATAAAAACCTCAATTTGACGTTATTTTTCTTTATTACATTTTTCGAGTTAAAATAATGTTTCCTAAAGTTGAAGCAACTGAACAATAACCTCAATACAGCATAAGGTTGCAATGACTGTTTCCAATGTTATTGTAACTGAATAAAAACCTTATTTCAACCTTCTTGCAACAAAACCAATTCTCATAATTTCACAATGATTCATTTCCATTCAACGAAAAAATGGTTCAATTTGGTAGTATCGTTGAACGCTGAAATAAAACAAAAATGGATTACTTGGAAGTAGAAGCCTACACAAAGAAATTGACAAGCAACACAGAATTTTTTGTGAACAATAAAATTTATATTTTGCTTATGGCATTTTAGTGCGTCACAGGAAAATTGGAAACATTTATAGCCCTATTACGGTTCACAACACAACAGTAATTGCTGTCTTCAATGTGTAAATATCTATTACGGTAGACAACAAAGCAACTGAATACATTCCACTGTTGTCTGTCAACAGTGCTGTGTCTTCAATACACTTACTACGCAACACAGCAGTTGTGCTTTATTGTCTTGTTATCTGCCAAATTTTGAAGACAGCTAATTTGGTGTTGTGTTGAAGAAACGAAATAGATTAAAAATGAAAATTTTATTTAAAATTGCGTTTTTATTTATTAATTATTAAAATTTCACAGAAAATTGATAATACGTCTCCTTGTGAACAGAATTATATTGAATTTAGCAATTGAATTCGAAATTGTTTGTTTGTTTACTTTTTTATTTTGACAGTGACCAGTTTACAGTTCCATCGAAACGTACTAATTAGATTACGTTTTTATTTTGAGAGTACGAAAATTTCTGCGATGCTACCTTTTTATTATTTCGGAATATTTATGATAGAAAGAAGTGCTAATTTTTATTAGTTAACAAATGCCGGGAGAGGGGTTCTAAACTAAAAACAAGATGTATTTTAAATTTGCCATAATTCTTAAATTATAGTTATGCTATTGGCATCAGAGAACTGCACAAGCCTACTTGAAGTCTATTTCAAGTACTTGCTGGAAATACAAGTTTAATCTAGCTTGAGCTTGATAATTTTGAATCAAGTATAGCTTGTATTTGAATATAAATAAGCCCACGACAGTTTGCGACTTGCAAGTATGCTAGCTTACAAGCGAACGGCACGAAGTTTCAAGTAAAGGAAAGCTTGATGACTTCGGCAGAAAGCTTGAAAAGCTTGAAATTGATGGCAAGTATCCAATTGAAGCAAGTATCCAAAACATCATTTATCATTGTAAAGGAGTCGCTGATTTCGAATCTAAAGTCAGAATTTTAAAATTCAAGATGGTGGATAGGGTTGCCACCTTAATTTTTTATATTTTTATGAATTCGGGGCTGGCAAAAAAAAAAAATGGCACACCAAAAATGGGTCGCTGAATCCGAATCCGTTGTCAGAATTTCAAAATTATAAAATTTTGAAATAATAGGGTTGCCACCTAATAATATGTCTTTTCAAGAGTTTTAAACGGCATTTATCAGTGTTAAGTGGTCGCTGATTTCGAATGTAAAGTCAGAATTTTAAAATTCAAGATGGTGGATAGGGTTGCCAACTTAATTTTTTGTATTTTTATGAATTCGGGGCTGGCAAAAAAAAATGGCACACCAAAAATGGGTCGCTGAATCCGAATCCATTTTCAGAATTTCAAAATTATAAAATTTTGAAATAATAGGGTTGCCACTTAATAATATGTCTTTTCATATGTCCTTTACTTGAAACTTCGTGTCGTTCGCTTGTAAGCTAGCATACTTGCAAGTCGCAAGTGTTCGTGGGCTTATTTATATTTAATTACAAGCTATACTTGATTCAAAATTATCAAGATCAAGCTAGCTGAAACTTGTATTTCCAGCAGGCTTGTGCAGTTCTCTGGTTGCTACTATAAAAAGGGTCCGTGTTTCCGGCCAAAAGGAGGGGAAAGCGGGATTTTTTTTCAACACCATTATAATCTTAGTAAAAAATGCTTCCTTGTACTTAAAAACATTTTAAAACCCAGCTATTTCATTATACTAGATTTAATCCTATTTTTTAACGCCAGTTGAAATTAACGGGTTTAAATATGGGCTCACAATATTTCCTTTTCATATCTCAAAAAAATTCTTATCAAGATAGTACTTTTTGCTATTTAAAAAATACTTTTAAAAGAGTACGTTTTATTTTTCTCCGAAGCAACCCTGGACCAGTCAAGCAACGAATTCTACATACGTTCCGCTATCAATCGTGACAACAACGTATTGTTGTGAATCATAATAGCTCGATATTGTTGTGTCTTCTTGACTGTTGTGTCTACTCGTAAGAAGACACAGCAGTTTATTGCTGTGAACCGTAATAAGCCTATTAGTTGTAGTTACTTCCTTATAACTTCATAAAAACATCTTTAAACCGAAGTTTTGAACATTTAGTTCTTGTGACATTGATGTAACTTAATATGAACACAAAGCAATTTAGTCGCATATAGGTTGCTAACTCGTTACAATTATAATACACAAACATTTTTATAGGTGCTACAACAATAAGTGTAATAATGTTAATTTAACGTAAAAATTACTTATTTTTCTCAAAACTTTATGAAGCATTTTTACTACAAGTGCATTTACATATTAACACCGTAGTTTAACTTATTTGCAACAAGTCGAATGATTTATTACAAATTGCTTATTTGAAACTTTAATACAACCCATTTGTGACTAAATTTGTTTAAATAACTGGAGTACCACCGAATTATAACATATTTTTGTTACAAATCGAAATCTGTGCTAGCTGGGTAGACTACAAAGGCCGACAAACTTAACTAAACTTAACTGAAATACAAATTTGTAAGTTCACATTCGCTATATTGGAGCTATCATCTTGAATTTTCATTAAAGCTTCAGACTTCATATGAGTAATCAGCAACCTTCCAAATCCTCTAAACCGCCAACAGTTTATCTTTTAAATTAGCCAAAACTTTCGGACTGGAAAAGGATTTAATAAAAAATAATTCAGAAGATTTCCTGAAAGAGACGATTTCTATTTTCACTTCTAAACTTTTTGACCATATGCTCTGCTTTACTTTACCTTTTGTTTTAATAACTTTTGCTTAGTTTTCCCTTTTCGTACCCTGAAAATTGCTCATTCGTTGCTTGACTGCCTGAGTGACTTTGGGTTGAGCATTTTTCTGCTTAAGCTGTTAACAACTTGGAATGCAACACCATCATTCACATTTCGGCGTCTTCTAATCATTTAACAAACAACAACAACAGCAGCAATAACAACAACAATGAAAAAAGGGATACTGAAAAAAGAATTGTTTATAATGGGTTTCAACTTTCATCCATAAACATTTTTGATGCTACTGCAACATGTGCCCGATTGAATGTTTTTACTGTGGCCTCATTCGTCTGGCCATCATGGACGATAGGAGGAGTAGCGTAGTTTAAGGATGGATCGGTTTGAATCAGTTTACTGAATTGCTTAAACCTGCAAGGGTTATATTCTAGACTTTTTTATGGTTTCATTGACATTATACAATCTTTTTTCAATGAAGAACTACCACATGTTTTGTCTGGTATAAATATCTTGTATTAATACTAGAAAATTGCAAATTTTTTCATTGAGTTTGCATTGTTTTGGTGTTATTTTCATAAGATATTCATGGAATTTGTGACCACTTATTTATTTAGTTTGTTGATTTTTGCAGCTTTATTTGTCTATTTCATGTTGTTGTTTTTGTGCACAACTCAAAATATTGATTGAGTTATTTGTTATTGAGAGTAAACTATATGCTCAGGTAAACCTTGGCTAAATTTTTAGAGTTTTATTTTCAAACATATGCAATTTTTAATTTAATCTTATACATTTCAAGTTCTACTATTTTAAATCAAATTTAATATTTTTCACTTACATTTGAATTATTCAACCTTTTTAACTTTAGTACAATTTTTTAGGGATTTTCTGATTATTAAAAAGTTCATTTTAAAGTTCAAAAAGTTTGATTTCATATCTGAAAAGATAGATTTGAAGTGTAATAGAAATTTAAAATTTAAATTATTCAATTGAAAGATTGCAAAATGTATAGGTTTTTTGTGTGGTCAAGCGCGTCGGAAGCGAATTTCATCTGGGGGGGCAGTACAAATGGGGGGGCAGTACAAATGGTGGTGCAAAAAAAGTTCACCAAAATTTCTTCACATGAAACATGAAGAAGAGAGAAAGAAGAGAAAAATATATAATACAAAAATATTAGCGTTGTAAAAAAAACTGATATTTTGGATAACTTTTCCTTTTAAATTGTTTATCTAGCTAAAAAAGTGCGGGGGCAACTGCCCCCTTGCCCCCCCGCTTCCGACGCCAATGTGTGTGGTACATACATAATTAAGGTTTAAATCTAAAAAGTTTTATAGAAAGTGTTGTAGGTAATATTTGATTGAGAAAAACGTTAATTTGAGCTAACAAGAAATTAAATTCAATTTGCAAAAACTCTGATTTTAAGTGTAAAAGTGAACTATTTTTTTAAAGAAAATTTGTAGTATTAAATATTATATTGGTATGTAAAAAGTTAAAATTGATAGTTTTAATGTTAAATTTCAAGTGCAAATAAAATAAAATATGACTTTTTAACTTTCAAGTGGAAATAAAATAAAATATGACTTGAAAAATATTGAATTTATAACGCAAAAATTTAATTCGATTTATACGAAATTTAAGTTGAAGTTAACTTAAAACAGAAGCTGATTTTGATTTGTAAAAAAAATTAAACATTTTTTTTGAAAATGAAAGCTTACAAAATTGTGTAAGAAATTGTATTGAATCCTGAAAATTGAATTTTAATCATTAATAAAGTCAAATTTGCAGTATAAAAATTTCGTTTTATTTGTGAAAGTTTATAAATAAAACTTTTAAATATTTTAAATCTTTTAATTTCTTAATATGAAGAACGTTAATGGAATTTATTGCATAAAAAGTTAAAATTATTTTGTAAACAGTTTAATATAGAGTTGAAACTGCCGTCTTTGAAGTGTCAAAACCAGTATTTGAATTGTTAAAAGTTAAATTTTATATGTAAAATATTAAATTCTTATAATTCGATTTTTAAATATATGAAGTAGTTTGCAAAAATTTCAATCTTAATCCACTTTCGCCGGCACAAACAACAACCACCTCTGTGAAGATAGCCCAAAATCTTAAGCCGAAGTTTTTGCTGAATTTGTCACAATTTATATCTGATTAATGAATTAATCGCAGTAACAATTTTTCATTTTTATTTTTATCAAAAACTTTCATTTATTTGCAAAATTTTTTTACTTCTTCTTCAAATTGCTATCAATCATGCTTCATGTCTATTTTAAGAAGTAAAAAACTCAGTTCAGGATTGTTTTTTTTTAAAACGATAAAAGTATCGAAAATGAAAAGCTACAAAAAATATTTTAAAATCGATAGGCATTATCCTTAAGTCCCGCTTTATCGTACTTGGTACTGAAATTTCGAGCTGAAATGCAAAAAAACTGTGATTTTTTTTATGAAATTCAGGTGGAATTCTAACCCCAAAACTTATCACATAACAAAAAGTTCCATCCTGGATTATGGATATGTGATTTTTTTTTGGGTGCAAGGTTCTGACTTTGATTAAAAAAATATCGATTTTTTGCACAACAGCTCAAATTTCGCTATTTAGGTCGCTAGATGGCACCAAAGTGCCATACAATTTTTAACATTATAGTTTATTTTGAACAAAATTTCAGGATAAGAACCGTTCATCTTCAATCCTATTTGTCAATTTTATTATAAAAATTTCCTAATTGTTTTCAATTGTATGCCTTTTTACGGTATAAAGATAATTATTGATTTAAATTCGATGAAAGATAAAAAAATTGATATGAAAAAAATTGCCATAAAAATCTCTATAAAATTGAATGATTAACCTTAGTAGTTAATTGAGCAGGTTTAAATTTTCTCTCCTTTTTTTTATAAATATGTTTATGTGTCTGTTATAATATTAAATTTATATATAATTCTGCAAATATTTTCAATCGCCTCAAAATATTTTCTGTACACCACATCCCTGTGTTCATTTTTAATCGCCTCTAAATCGCCAGCGAATCGCTTGGAAGATAAGATTATCGCCGTCGAGCTCATTTGGGAGTAAGCAGCTGAGTAGAGTAAGCAGCAGTAGAGTAAGCAGAGTAAGCCGACTGTAAGCAGCTGAGGCAATAAAAGCAATTTACCGGGAAAATTCGCGAACGAATCGCCTAAAGAGTTCGTAAGCGGTTCGCTGGGAAGTGTCGCTAACGAATCACCGAGAGGAGTCTTAAGCGATTCACTGGGAAGAGTCTCAAACGAACCACCAAAAGAAGTCCTTAGCGATTCGTGAGAAGAAGTCGGCAAAAGTAGTCTTACTGCATGTTTATGTAAAACGAAACGGTAAGCAATTAATTTTCCCATATCAAAAAATACTGTTCGTTTTCGAACAAAAATTGGCTTTCGTTTCGTATACATAAACATGCAGTAACGCGATTTGCTGACAAGAGTGGCAAACGAATCGCTTTTAGGGTTCCTCATCGATTTGTTGTGAAGCGTTTTTATTGAACGTTGCTTTATAGTGGTCATTCTTTGTCAAATCAATAAAAAAAAGATCTACCACCGCAAATCATGCTAATATGAATATTTTCATCGCTTGGGCGATTGAAAAGCGATCCATCTTCCAACGATCACCGGAATGAGCGAAGGAAGATTTTAAAGATTTTTCTTGAATCGCGCATTCATCGCTTGAGCTATCGAAAAGCGATCCATCTTCCAACGATCGCCGGAATAAGCGAAGGAAGATTTTGCCAATCGTCTTCTAAATGCTTGCAGAGAACTAGGCATAGGCGAAACAGTTCGGCAACATTTCTCCCGTGTTTCTCAACCGATTTAAAGAACTTTTTTTAAATGAATAAAGTATGGAGTGCATCGAATATTTTTTGTGACCTTTGATCTGAAATATGAGCGAGAAAAGAGAATTTATTTAATAAAAGCTAAACTTTAAGAGGTGGAAGACACAAAAATACTCGAAAAAATTAGAAAGGTCACAGTAAGGAGGTCGAGTTTCGACCACTGGCGAGCATGTTTATGTATGTATGTATAAATTAGTCGTAGGCGTAACAGTTAACCCTTTCAATGGCTAGACTAAACTAAGAACAAAATAATTTTTTTGAGGTAATATTCATATCAATTTGGTCCTAAAAAGATGAAAAACATACCTTTGATTTTTACCTACGCTACTTACGTTTTGCAAGCTTGTACAAAGCAAAAATTTTTTGCTTCTGTTCGGCACATTTTTTAACCCCTTGAAAGTTTTTCAACCCCTTAGCTCTTTGTTTTTTAAACCCGCTTAATATAATCATTAAATCCACTGAAAGGGTTAAGAATCATTTTCTCTCGTGTTTCTACACCGATTTTAATAATTTTTTTTAAATGAATTAGAGTAGGGAGCAGTAGTGTTTTAAATGTGTGAAATGACGTATGATATATTTCACGCATTGTGAATTCATATACACGTAGAAGTTCTGCACAAAAAAAGGAGCAAATTTGTCATTGTTTCGCTAGTTTTTTTTCTTAACACTGTGATATGAAAAAAAGACTCTTTTTTATTTTAAGTTAGCCGTTCAAATTGCGCTTTCTGCGAGGAACTGGTGGCTAAATTATTAGGAAAGTAAAAGCGATGCCAAATTTTTATGAAAAACATATGTTTCTGATATTAAAATTTTATCGAATCAACAGAGAATGTATGCGAAAAGGGGCGAATTTTCACTGCTGTTGAACTATAATTATAGTAAATATTATTCATCAGGCTAATTCATTAGGAAAGTAAAAGCTATGCTAAATTTTTATGAAAAAAATATGTTTTTGACATTAAAATTTTTTCGAATCATAAATATGGCGAACTCTTGTTATATTAAATATTCATAATTCATATAATTCATAAAATCGTGTTTTTGCAATAATGTACGTATTTTCTTTTAAAAAAGATTATGTAGCTATTTCTTGCCATTTTAATTGGTTTGCGTCGAGTTAAAAAGTTTGGTTTGAGTTTAACGGCGAATTCAAAAGTCGAGCTAAGTTAAAAACTATGGTATAAAGATTTTGGGCTAACTTCACACCGGTATAATAACCGGTTCAATATTGATAAAACGTCATACAGAGGCTGAAAATGCCAAAAAGGTACATTTTGGAAAAAAATGTGTACCTGTACAGTTGTGTCCAGGAGACACATTTCTTCCAGATACTATAAATAAAAATTAAAGGGTCAGTTAATAGGGTCAATATGTACATTTTGTCACGTCAAATATACATCGAGCGATGAATGATATTGACAGAAATTCTCAATTCTCATATTTTAAATATATTTAAAGAAAAAAAAGTATAAAATTAACAAAACAAAAATGAAAATTAAAAAATAGAATATGCATCCACGTGACTGCTATAAAACCTCATAGATTTATGACTGAATCTCACCAAACTGATATTAAAAACAAATAAATGTTAATAACAGTTTAATATATGCTAGCAAAGGTCAAAACTAACATATTTGCTAGGCGTCTGGATGACATAATTTTCGGTCTCACCTGAAGAAGTATCCAAAGACATTGATCGGAAAACGGACCACAAGGTGAAGATGAGTTAAGTAAGAAACTATATTGTTGACATTTTTTGGGCAAATGTGGAAATTTATAGATAAACTAGTATAAAAGCCTGTCCTACGACAGGTACTCTGCACACTTCCTTTTTGGAGCCATTTGCCGAAAGCAATTTTTTCTCTTTTAAAGCTTGATTTTTTTTTCAATTGCTTTTTGAAAAATACAAATGTACCACATTATATAACATTTTACGTATTGAAGCAGTGTTGAAAAGGTAGATAGATCAAAAACGTACTATTGTAAAAACCTAATATTGTCACTGACAAGTATCAAATATCCCTTTCAGTTGGCGCGTACACAATTGCGTACATCACTTTGTATGGCGTTTGTATCGAAATGTGTTTCATGTTGGACTCGTTTCAATTGGAAACTTTGTTCTTTAGGATGTTCTCTATGAGTTTTATATACATATAAAATGAAAATACATCAAGATTCAGGTTTTTTTCAAAATTTTCTGACATAGCTTAGATCAAGTAGAAATTTAGTTCCGTGACCGTACTTAGAAATACATTTTTGTAGGGGTAGAGAAATCCGTATAACATTGAAAATGTGATTTTGTGAAATAGAATTCTTTCAGAAATAATAAAATATATCCTTTAAGTCTCAAAACATTTATATTTATTAAAAGAAAAAATCAGCTTAAAAATCATGTACGCAATTGTGTACATATAATAAGTTGGGGATTTGCCGAAGCAGACAACAGTGGGTCCCTTTTCGTCCCCCATTGGACAAAGGGTACTACTGCTCGGAGTACTCGTACGTGAGCATGCTCCTCGTGTAAGCATCCTTTGTCACCTCAAGCATATCCTTATAGGTTAGTTGGCCAATCTCGGCTTCGCCAATAAATGGGCGTCCCAGAGTGGTCAATCTTATGCTTGCCAGCGCCAGACACTGGCACAGAATGTGTGCTGCTGTTTCCGGCTCCTCTAGGCATAACCTACACGCATCGTCCTCGGTCAGAGTCATCTTCCCGAGATGGTACATGAAGGGACCGTGTCCTGTGACCAGTGCAGTAAGCCAGCTTAAAGTCCTTCGATTGTATCGGATAACTTTTGCTGCCTCACTACGAGACCACTTCACGGCCGCCTTTGATTGCCTGCAGTTAACAGCTTCTTCCCACCTTTTACTGTGTTCCGAGTCCGTCCATTGTTTAATAAGGCCTGCCACCATATTGTCGCCTATGGCGATACGTGGTTCTGGTCCACAGAATTCTTCTGCTGATCCTGCTCTAGCTAAAGAATCAGCTTCTTCATTCTGTTCTATGCCAGAGTGTCCTCTCACCCACATAAGTGTGAGCTCATTCGTCTGGGCGCACCTATTGAGTTTTGTAAGACATTCTATGGCCAACCTGGAAGTGATGTCTGTCCGTTGCATACACCTAATCACAGACTGATTGTCGAGAGCGATGACAATTTTCTTGCCACTGATCCCGCCATCTATCAGGTGGTCCAGCGCATGCACTACGCCAAGCATTTCTGCCTGGTATACAGACACAAACCTCCCCAACCTCAGTACACAGGATAGGCTTAACTCTTTTGAGTACACGCCTGCCCCGGCCCGGCCATTCATCAGAGAGCCGTCTGTTAATATACTGATATCGCTACCAGCGATTTCTTCACAAACGGCTCCATCCGTTATAAGAGTTTTATAACATTTTTCTGTTATTTTTACTCTCTGCCTTCCGTCCATAGGCATAAACGCCTCCCTGACATCTCTCTGTACAATATCAAGGATACGAATATGACCATGCAGGGCCGTTGCCCCATGCCACGTAGCATTTCGCAACATCCTGAGGGCTGACAGCGCCGCTGTTTTCTTTATTTCTAAATCCAACGGCAGCATACCTAACAGAACCTCCATTGCGCTTGTTGGAGTGGTGCGTATTGCACCTGTTATTCCAACACACGCCAGCCGTTGGACTCTGTCCAGTCTCTTCTTAATGGTTTTCTGGCTGACTTTTGTCCACCAAATCACCGAAGCATACGTGATGACAGGTCTAACCATCATAGTGTAAACCCATTTCATAGCCTCTGGGTTTAGCCCCCATTTGAGACCTCAAACGCGTCTGCACTGGAACAGAACCCTCTTGGCTCTTTGAATCCTATCTTCTACATGCTCGTTCCAGTTCAGTTTGCTATCAAGGGTTACCCCTAGATATTTAACTTTCGTGGACATGTTGATTTCAGCTCCAAAAAGTCTGAGTGGTTCTGTACTCAGGCCTACCCTTTTTCTAGTAAAGAGAATATTGTCTGACTTGCCTGCGTTTACGGTAAGGCCTTGTTCTCGACACCACTCCTCCACCATTCGGAGTGCTCCCTTCGTGATGTCAGAGATGGTGTCAATGAACTTGCCGCGGACCACCAACGCAATGTCATCTGCATACCCTATCGTGTGTATACCCGATTCATCCAGTCTAACCAGTAGTGAGTCCACAGCTATGTTCCACAGGGTTGGCGATAACACCCCGCCCTGGGGCCATCCTCTATTTACTCTACCTCTAGTCTTTACTCTACCATTCTGCATGTTGACAGCCCTGTGTTTGAGCATATTGTCCACCCAATTTGCTATCATTGGGCTTACATTGCGTTCTGTCAGGGCTTGCCGCAGCCTTCCAAAGCATATTTTGTCGAAAGCAACCTCGATGTCCATAAATGTGGCCATCGCAATGCCTCCTGAAAATACCTCCTTTTCAGTCACTCTTACCAATTCGTGAAGAGCACTCTCCGTAGACCTACCTGCTCTATATGCATGTTGGCATCTACTCAGAGGATTTTGCATCAGCAAGGTGCTTTCAAGACAGTCAACCATCACTCTTTCCATCGTTTTCAAGAGAAAAGATGTTAGGCTGATCGGTCTGAACGACTTCGCCTCCGCATAATCTTTTTTTCCAGGCTTAGGAAGAAAGACAACTTTCGCCTCTCTCCAGACTCTCGGAACATACCCAGTCGCTAGGCAAGTAACGAATATACCCCACAGCCTAGGTGCAATGAGATCTTCCCCCCACTGCATCATAGCAGGGAATATACCGTCCATCCCTGATGTTTTGTACGGAGCAAATGAGCGTATAGCACTCCTCACCCCGTCCATAGCGATCATCCTTTCGGCTTCCAGCCTGTCAACCCTGTGCATTCCTTTCTTCAAGGGTGTCCACGGGTCATCAGACTTAAAAATTCCAGGAAAGTGCACCTCCATCAGAACTTCCATGGACTCCTCTAGGTTCTCTGCCATGGTTCCATCCTTCTTTCGGATCAGTCCCACTTTAGAGAATGGGTCTTTTGAAACCATTTTCTGAAGCCTACATGCTTCTGATATAGTTTCCATCCCAGAACAGAAGTCTCTCCACGACTGCCTTTTCCGTTGTCGTATGAGGTACTTCAGTTCCCTTTTCCGTGCCTTGTAATTTGCCCATGTTTCTGGGGTTCCCCCTCTCATGTGCAGGTTGAAGGCCTTCCTACCCTTCTTCTTCAGAGATTCGATTTCCATGCACCACCATGGCGTTGGATCACCATCGTCTACTGAAAGTATTGGGCATGCCACCTCGTAGGCTTCGACCATGGCCAAGCTAAGGTGTTTGACATGACTTTCTACTGAATTGTGTACATACGTAGTGTGCTTTTATGTAAGCAAATGTGAACATGTACTCAATTCTGTACAATCAAACTGAGCACATATAGACAATTCTAAAAATATTAGCATATATAGTAAAGTCTGTGCAAAGTGTTACCGTTTTTGGAGAGAAATAAAAGAGAAAACGGTTAGAATTTTAAGAATTGTAGTCGTAACTAATTGTCAGAAGCAGTCTGAAAAATTATTTCAAGCGATCGAACGTACAAGCGTAATATAGTTGGTTACATTGTTTGGCATTACAATTTGAATAGTACATACCTACAATAAAACTATATAAATAAAATGGCTTCAAGAAAAAGATTTTGTGAACAGGAAATTCATGATCTACTGAACGCTATAGACTCAGACTTAGAGTTGTCAGATTTTTCTGAATGTGAAGATGATTTTATAACTTCCAAAGAAAATGCTGAAAAACCAGTAGCTGATATAATTACAACAATTCCTCAAAGATCTGCAAACTTACTTGATGTTGTTATGAGTAGAAATATTAATGATACAGTTGAAACTGAAACTGTTGAGTTTATTGATGAAATGGAAATGTACACAGTAACTGACAAAAAGAAAATTAAGTGCAGACGAAGGCTTTTTTCTCCAGAAACATTTATATTTGAACCAGAAGTATTGGTAGAAAATGAAATAGAGGACGTTCTAAATAAAAGGCCATTATCATATTTCGAAAAATATTTGCCAGCTCAAATTTTTAATCGAATGGCCACATACACAAATATTTATTCAGAACAGACAAGAACAGGTTCTCGTGCATTTAAACACACGCCTCAAGAGGAAATGATGCAGTTTTTTGGAATCCATATGATAATGGGAACTATGAGGCTGCCGCAAATTAAAATGTACTGGAGCAAACATATACAAATTGAGTCCGTGGTTTCAGTGATGTCATGCGAACGATTCTTTCAATTGAGATCAAATCTACATTTAGTGAATAATCTCGAAATTCCAAGCGAATGCAAAGACAAATTTATTAAAACCCGTCCAATTATTGATGCGGTGCTAAAGAGATGTCGGGAAATTCCTGTTGAAGAAGTTGTATCAATTGACGAGCAGATTATTCCGTTTACTGGACATTTAAATATAAAACAATATATTAAAAAAAAACCATCACCTTGGGGAATAAAGGTTTATATATTGTGCGGAAAAAGTGGATATCCGTACGACTTTTTTCTTTATCAAGGATCCACAACGGAGATATCTGCTTTTGATTGCACTCGATTTGGTCACGGTGGTGCAACAGTGCTTCATCTTATTAAAAAATTATCGTACACAGGACATAAATTATATTTTGATAATTAT
Source organism: Dichetophora obliterata (assembly GCA_963920525.1). Taxonomy (NCBI): domain Eukaryota; kingdom Metazoa; phylum Arthropoda; class Insecta; order Diptera; family Sciomyzidae; genus Dichetophora; species Dichetophora obliterata. The sequence goes on along the minus strand of OY986437.1, from coordinate 232,186,182 downwards.
TTTAGTATGTATCAATTATTTGAAATCTTACTTCAACGGAAAATCAATGCAGCAAGTACTATAAGAATAAACCGCTTCAGCAATCCACCATTTATTTCAGATGGGAATTGAAGAAAAAAGGACGTGGGTCTTCTGATCTACTAGTAAGTCGCGATGGTAAGATTGTACTCATAAAGTGGCAGGACAATAAGGCAGTATACTTGGCAAGTAATTTTATAGGCAAATATGATGAAAAATGCGTTCGACGATTTGACAAAAAATCAAGGGATTAATTGAAACACAACAACCAAATATTGTCGCTGCTTATAACAACGGCATGGGAGGGTCGATCTGTTAGACCAACTTATGTCATATTACAGAATATTTATAAAATCGAAAAAGTGGACCTTGCGCATTATTTTTCATTTCGTTGACGTTGCTATTTGTGCAAGCTGGATAGAATATAAAAAGGATTGTATAAACCATAAACTTCCCGAAAAGGACATTATAAACTTGCTGCAATTTAAGCAGATATTGGGCCGTAGCCTAACAATAGTTCACCAGTCTGAAAGCCGCAAAAGAGGAAGACCATCAAATACATCTAGAAATACGCTACCAAATATGTCAACGCCAAAAATAATTGTCAGGGGAGAAGTGCAGCCACTACAAGAGCTTCAATATCATGGAATAGACCATCTCCCAAATCACAATGACGCAAAAGAAGCCACTAGGTGCAAGAATCCAAAGTGTTCGGGTATATCTCGTATAATTTGCTCTAAGTGCAAGGTACATCTCTGTTTGACGAAGGATCTAAATTGCTATCATAAATTTCCTACAAAATAATTATCAACATTTATAGAAGTATATTATAGAATACAAAAATTAACTTATTTGAATTAACTTTTGAGTTTTTTTAATATTATATTTTTGTTTTTGAGTCCTAATTTTTCTTTTTTATTGTTATGTTTTACAATATTTATAAAATCTTTCTTTAGTACTGTAAAAAATTACGCTTGAGTTGGTATGTACGCAATTGTGGACATCCTGGAAAAGGGTCAAGGAGCTGTCGGAGAAATTTTTTACTATGATTTTTGAGTTTTTTGGACATTAATTCACTAAAAAAAATAATAAATAATTTTTCACAATACTAGTATTAATTCCCAACTCAAAGGGATATATTTTCTGTGCATACTTTCAGGCTGAACAGTTTGGGAGATGTTGGGCACAAAGCAGCGTGCTTGCCTTTTATATATTAGGGCTATTCCCAGTTACGGGCAAATAGCTTTGCAAATGTATGCCCTACCAAATATTTGCCATCAACTGTGAGCACACTTTTTAAAACACTGTTTCAAACAAAACTCACAGCTGTTTTGGAGGAAAAAAAAAACAACACGAACAGTATTTGTGGTGTTTTTCATTACTATTTATCAAAGTGCATTATTTATCACAGTCAGTTCCATATCAGAGTCTGTTAATTTTGTTTTATTAGCGGCGTTTGGTTAAAATGTGACAGCTGATTGATTGGCAAACAAGTTTTGCCCATGCTCGACTGTTTGCAATGCGATTTTAGTGTTGCAAATTTGACACAGTCGGGCAAATGCAAATCTGTACATTTTGTTGTTGTGTTGAAAATATTTGCCATCATATTTTGCAAATGCCACGATGCCACGCTATTTGCCCGTAATCGGGAATAGCCCTATTATGATTAACAAATTGTTTTTAAAAGTAGTACATTAAATAGGCTTCAACATTTATTTTTGTATAATATATTACAAAAGGTAACACATATATTCATTTCACCCATCACAACTCCCACTAAAAAAGCAAGTTGTTGTTTTAACAGTTACCTCGACAAACAAACAACTCTTAAACTTAAGTCACAAAAACATAAATTGTACGATAGTAAAAATTGATATTCACCAATTGATTCAATTGAATTCTAAGTTGAAAATATAGATAAAAACATAAAAGTAATTCGTTTTACATATAGCATTATTAAAGCATTCATAAAAACTGAATACTAATCTTATCGCATCTAAGCTACATATAAGCATTTCACACCCCTTATTTTTTATATCCGCATAATTTTTAATAATATATTTAGCATGAAGTTAATTAATCACTTTCTATAAGATCACGATTAGCTGTAGTACGAGTAGTCGTCATTCTTTTTTCACGGTTGCGATAAATTGACCACTTTGATTAATGTTTATCGCTGACTAAGCACCACTCTCGATAACTATTAACCTGAAAAATCTTGATTTCGTTTTTAATGTTTATGATTGCCACCTGAAGTGGCAATTCTAATTGTTTAATTATTACAGCCATAATAAATGTGAGTTTGTTTGTGCATCTAAAATATATTTAATATAATAAGCTTTGGCTGCTGGCAGCTGCAGCTCGTTGGATTTTTATTCATTTTTAAAATGTTCGCTGATTAACTTTTAATTTGCATTAATATCATTTTGTATTTATTTTCCCATCATTAAATGATTCATTAATTTTAATCAGTTTCAGCGCAAGAATTCGCCAAAGTTGTATTTAAATATTTAAATACAAGAATTTTATAAAAAGTTCCCAGCGTTTGTTGCTATACGTTGCACGACTTTTTACTTGCGGAGATTTTTTTTATATAAACGGAATATTTTATAAATGGTAAAATGTGCTTAAGTGATAATTTTTAGCTATCACCAAAACAGGAATTCAGTGTTCGAAATAGAGGAAATACAGAAAAGTTAGTTTTTAAAAAATTTTAAGCAGTTTCTATATAAATAAAAACTAAGATAAAAAAATCAAAACCCGACTACTAAAATGCACGATCTAAAAAGTACGAAACAAGAAAAAATTCTCATCTGAAATTGCTAAATATAAACTATTCAATATTTTTTGTCAATACCCAGCTCTGGTAGGTAGGTTGTTGTTTTGATGACAAAAAACAGTAAAAAATGTTTAGAAGATTTACGTGGTCGTATGCTATGTATACATAATATTTACATAATATTTACAGTGCTGCAACTTCTTCTAAAAGTAATGTTTTATAAGTCAAGGAATTTTTAGGGGGCTCCAGCACAAAAATGTTTGAAAATTACAAAAAATACATCATAAAAAAAGATTTTTCAACAAAACAATTATGAATATACTATATAGCAACATTATTCCAGATATTATTAAAATAACTTTAATAAAAAAACTCGTGCACTCTTCGCAGATTTTTTTCTTTTTTATTGTTGCAGACAAGAACCACTTCTATTTTTTTTTATCGTAATGTTTCCGTTTTTGTTTGCTTATATCTTTAGGCAATAATTTCGATCGCTTCCACTTTTTACAGTAAAAATAGTAGATACTACTAGAATGCTATCCAAAAATTAAGACAGGACAAAAAAGTTTAAATTTTTCTTTGCTTTTTTTAATTTTAAACAAAAAAAAAAAAGGGCCTACGGAAGTTATGTGCGTGGCCATGGAAATGACAATAATATATTCACTATTATTAAAGATACCGATCTGAAATTCTACACACGTTTCTACACACACAAAATAACATTTTTATTAAAAAATATATTAAAAAATATATTAAAATTAAAAAAATTAAAAAGGCCCCTAAAGAATAATAATGGTATACGAAAGATTTTTGGGGTAAAATTGTTCAGATACAGTATCTCAAAAAAAATTTCCTTTATTTTGACATCGAAACTATTGTGATGTCTTGAAAACTAAATATTTTCTTTGTACAAAGCATTTTCTTAAGGCAAGGCCATCTTATGAGAATGACCTCAGAATGAGAAAAAAACCATGTAAATTTCAAGTCCTGATATATCAGGCAAATATCTTAGTCATTTTCCAATCGATTTCTCGCAAATTTTCTATGACTTTCAAGTTCAATGTGAAAATTTTCAAAAATGAATAAATATTTTTCATTACCTCACCAATTCTATGTAATAAATTGTTTTTAAGAAACCTCTAAAATATTTAATGTATGTTTAAAAAAATAGGTCTAAATTTGTTTTTGTGCTATTTTGAATATTAATTTCCCACACTCAATTTTCATCACATATAATTTATCTGCAAAAATTGTCTCACTTCGACACAAAACTCAATAAACATAGGCATAGGGGCCTGCATTTTTTTGGCTAAAAATAATTTTTTTAAAATTTGTTTTTTATATTTTTTTAAATAATACAGCTTCTAAATTAGTTTTGGTGAAACAAATTTGTACAGTTGACCTATGATACGAAATATGACTTTAAAAAAATGTAATTTTGCATTGAGATTTTTCAAGGGAGGACCTAAAGAGGCTGACTGAAAAGGGTTGGATATGTTTGGAATGTTGGTAGGACTAATAAATAAAATAAATAATAAATAAACTGGCCATTTCAGCCCTTGGAAGGACTTTGACCTAGCTTCTATTGATCAATTGTGTTGCGCGTGTTGTTAAATGTTTTATCACAAATGACCGAGAACTGGACCTACGTGTTTTATGCCGACTCTGAATGGCTTATGTTCTCAAGAAGCTTTACATGGCAATTTTTACTCTCTGAGGTTTGCCATTGCCTGCAGAGAGGTGACGACCGAACAGAAAAATTAATTCAATTGAAAAAACTTTTCTGTCTGAGCTGGAATTGAACCCGGGCTACCGCGGTTCTTAAGCTTAGGGGCCACGCACTCTACCCACTAGGCTACGGCCGCCACCATATACATTAGTTTGCTTGGAACAATAAAATCAGGTAGGCTCTTGACTGAGAGTGCAACCGCCGATACTGTAAAAATGAAACGGAATACATTAGTTTGCATGGTACAATAAAACCAGGTAGACTCACGACTGACTGTACCTTCTCCTTCTCATGTCATGCTCGGCCGGTTTCGGCGGTAGCGATCTCAGTCGTGAGCCTACCTGGTTTTATTGTACCATGCAAAAAATGTATTCTGTTTAGTTTTGAAAGTATCGGCGGTTGCACTCTCAGTCATGAGCCTACCTGATTTTATTGTACCAAGCAAAGTAATGTATTCCGTTTGGGCGGTCGCGCTCTAAGTCGTGAGCCTGGTTTAATTGTAGCATGTTTGTTTGTGTCTTTTGTGTTCTTTCTCAAAACACCTGATTTGACACTTATGCCTTATGAACAATAAAAATTTAAAAAAAAACATTATTTTTCCTACAATAACCCTTATGCTTGGTTTTCACTATGTCATTTTCAGTGGTCAGTTGTTGTCAATCAAATTGAAAACGACAACATGTTGACATTTTTTCTACATTTGGGCAATCTTGGAAAATTAAAAACAAATAAATTATTAAATGGAGCTACGCAGAAAATATTCTAGAGTTTTATTAAGGTGATATTTGAGGTGATAAAATTTTGTATCGTCATAAAAATGACATAGTGAAAACCAAACAATACTTGTTATGTATTTATATGACAATCAAATAAGGCGGAATGCATAAAAAGACAACCACTTAATTTGGGCGCTTTCGTTCAATTAAACACAACTTTTCCATTTCTCAATAGATTTTCTTCAACAATCAGCCCTATTACAGAATTTGTCGCATTAAATTTCCAAACGTATAGCTACGCTACGAATACGACAAATTTTGCCTATCCAAATTCCGAACAAAACTTCCCCTTTTCGAATTTACTTTCGGGAATTCGAAAACAACTGATATCAATAGCAGACACATAAACAAAAAGAAAAATTGAAAAACTGAAATGTTTTTGATCAACATTAGGGGTATTCACGATTCAGTGCACTTGCCTGTGCAGTTGAGGACTTGAGGACTTCTGCAGTTGTGCAGCTAGGTTTTCGTGAACACAACAGTATCACCATTTCAAAGCTGTCAACATTTTTCAATGCACACAAGTGCACAACTGCTCAAGTCCTCAAGTCCGCAAGTTGAAGGTAATAGTAGAAAAGCACTTGTGCAGATTTTTGATGTACGTACATTTTGCTGCGGCCGCCACTTAGGTAAGTCATCAACTTTGTTTTAACTCTAACTCTTGCGCTAAGGCAGTTGCCTAGTACGCCAGGGATATTTTCTTAAGAAAATTTTTCTAAGTCTTTTCGACTCGAAAAATTTCTAAGTCTTTTTTTTAAGAAAATTTTTCTAAGTCTTTTAGCTAAGAAAAATTTCTAAGTCTTTCGCTAAGGCAGTTGCCTAGTACGCCAGGGATATTTTTTTTAAGAAAATTTTTCTAAGTCTTTTCGACATGAAAATTTTCTAAGTCTTTTGTTTAAGTAAAATTTTTCTAAGTCTTTTAGCCAAGAAAAATTTCTAAGTCTTTCGCTAAGGCAGTTGCCTAGTACGCCAGGAACATTTTTTTAAGAAAATTTTTCTAAGTCTTTTCGACCTGAAAAATTTCTAAGTCTTTTTTTTTAAGTAAAATTTTTCTAAGTCTTTGAGTCAAGAAAAATTTCTAAGTCTTTCGCTAAGGCAGTTGCCTAGTACGCCAGGGACATTTTTTTTTAAGAAAATTTTTCTAAGTCTTTTCGACATGAAAATTTTCTAAGTCTTTTTTAAGTAAAATTTTTCTAAGTCTTTGAGTCAAGAAAAATTTCTAAGTCTTTCGCTAAGGCAGTTGCCTAGTACGCCAGGGACATTTTTTTAAGAAAATTTTTCTAAGTCTTTGCGACATGAAAATTTTCTAAGTCTTATTTTAAGAAAATTTTTCTAAGTCTTTGCGACATGAAAATTTTCTAAGTCTTATTTTTAAGAAAATTTTTTTAAGTCTTTACGACATGAAAATTTTCTAAGTCTTATTTTAAGAAAATTTTTCTAAGTCTTTTCGATATGAAAATTTTCTAAGTCTTATTTTTAAGAAAATTTTTCTAAGTCTTTTAGTTAAGAAAAATTTCTAAGTCTTTCGTAATGGCCATCGCCTAGTACATCGAGAATTCTTTTTTTCCCTTCGAGACTTTCGGGTACCGTTACGCCGCGTGGTCGGCACGCTAGAACATAGGTTGCGCTCGTCAAATCACGCCACTCGATCAGCAGAACGGGACTTGAGTAAATAAACGTTACACCGCCTGGCACGTGCCGAGTTGTTTTCTTTGGTTGGAGGAAGAGAAACAAGACAAACAAGCCCGTCGACACGTTCCCACAACGCAGCTGCCCACCCACTGATGAATGCGTTTCCGAGATGTCTCTAGGTTATTTTTTTTTATATCTCGGCTACGCCGCGCGCGGTAACTTGCTACATTTTAATTTAGGTTATTTCAATTCCCGATAGTTTTAGTTAGCCCCGTGCTGTGAGATGTCTTTAGGTGAATTTTTTTTAACTCTCGCAGCCATAGTTTTAAGATCAATTTGGTTTTGTTAAACATCAATGATTTCTTTTTAAGTTTCTTTTGATTATTCTGATATCTACGGTAAACCATAAAGTAATTTTAAGACACGGTAATTCTAAGATGTAACAAAATTTCGCTTATAGCAATAAACGAAACATTGTATGTTTGAATAAAAAACTTAAGCGTGAGTTTTTTTTTGTTTGATTTCTACAGCGGGGCTTTGTTTTGTGAGACACGAACCCTGGACACCGGCGAGTGATACCTCGGTCGGAAAGGTTCGTCACAAAGGACATATATGTAGGACATAATATGATGTAATATTATTTTTACAATTTTTCCAAGGATGCAGTCTTGTAGGCAGAGGCTTAACAAATATTTTGATGCTAAATTAGTTTTTTTATGATGTACGTTTTGGGATTTATGGCCAAAACAAAAAGAAGTGGAAAATCACCAAAAATGACAGATAAAACTAAGATTCCTGAAAAAATTATTTTTCTAAGAGTGCAGTCATATGGGTTTATGTATAAGAAACATTTTGGTGCATAAATCGTCCTTGTAGGATGTATGGTTTGGGAGTTATGATGAAAAAAACAAGATGTTTTGGCCTTCTATAACTCCAGAAAGTGTTCTATAACTTCTAAATTAGAAGAGATATGGCAAAAGTCATTTCAACAAAAAGTAACCACCCTTGAGGACGATGCTATGGCGATCATTTTAATGCATGAATCGTCCTTGTCAAATGTGTAGTTTGGATTTTAGGGCGAATTTTATGTCAAAAAACCAAAAAAAAAAAAATTCACCAAAAAGGACATGAACATATGATATAATATTATTTTTACAATTTTTCCAAGGATGCAGTCTTGTAAACATAAGCTTAACCAACATTTTGGTTCATAACTCGTCTTTTTATGATGTACGGTTTGGGAGTTATGGCCTGTTTTTTGGCCAAAAAAGTCGAAAATCACCAAAAATGACGTTTAAAACTAAGATTCTAAGAATACTTTTCTGCATTTTCTAAGAATACAGTCGTAGGGGTATATATCTTACAAACATTTTAGTGCATTAATCGTTCTTGTAGGATGTATGGTTTAGGAGTTATGAAGATTCTGAGTTAGAGGTTTGTGTTTGCGTTCAAGTACACAAACCTTAACGCATTTTGGCACAAAATGTAAACGAGTGCTGTCATGTACGCTTTTCACTTTTAATGGTCAGTTTTATTAAATCTACGCTATAATGCCTTAACATTCACTACATTAGTGTTTAGTAGTTGGTCGAACTGGCCAATTACTGATGTCACCAACTGTCACCAATTACTCCTGTGCAGATGTTCAAATCAGAAGTATCATTAATTTCAAGAAACTTCATTCACTTAAAGATTTAGAAGACTGTCAGAATTGTTCAATACCTAGTAGTACAGTAAGGCACAGGTGGCTTACAGCATACATTAGAACAATGTTTTACATGGTGACAAAAAAAAAAAAGAGATTCGCAATGTACCTAAAAGCCTCGCAGAAGCACTAACAAATGTGCACAAACCTTCAAAACTAACCCGATCTAATGGAGAAACATAAGTAAGCATTAAAAATACATTGCACACTTAAATTTGTGTGTTCTTATTCAAATTCCTTGCCCTTTTTTGATGTGCTTTGCAAAACTATTTTGAAAAAATAATTCCCAAAAATTATTTATAGCTCGCCTGGAGGATTTCAGTATAAATTGTTAGAACTAACGTTTTCCATTAAATAAATTGACTTTATGCAATATTAATAAGCGTGTCTGTACGTAAAACAGGGGTCTAAAACATCCGATATGAAAAACATGCTAGATAACGGCTTAAAACGGGGGGTAATTTTTACAATTTTTACAATTTTCACAGCAAATAAATGCAATTTTTTATATAGGAACGAAGGGAAAAAGAAAAAAGCTGCAAAGTGTAAAATCCGAAATCAATTAAAAATCTTCAACTGTCAAACAATGGTGGCAAGCAAAAAAGGATTAATACAGCAAATTAACAGAGACTTAAAAAGGGATTTGTGAGTGAGCTGGCAGGCGAGCATTGTAATTAAATTTCAATTTTAATTTTAATCACAACACAAAAGTCTACAAAACTTCAGCCGAGAAAGTGGAAAAAAGTAAGCAAAAAAGCATTTTGCAGTAATTTTTGCAGAGTTAGCTTTTATGCTGTTTAAAAAAAAAAACAAAAAACAAAAAAATAAAAAAGGAACTCATCTTTTGTCTAGCGCCTGGATCAGTTTCTGCATCATTCTGGAAGGTTTTTTTGCTCGCATTGTTTGCGAGCGTTGAGTTTAAAAAGTTTTCGCAGACTTTAATCTGCTAAAAGTATGCAATGAATAAATGAAAGGCTAAGGAGGGGGGGAGAAGATAAGCAGCTGATGACTGCTTTTAGGCGCAGCCTGATTAAATCGCATAATTAAAAGTCAAGTAGAAAATTGCATTTATACACTCAAAGTGAAAAGTTGGCAAGAGAAATAATACGAAATATTTGAAGCAGGAACTTAAGAATATTCTGAAAATGTCTTTAGAATTCTATTTAAAATGCTATCCCTAAGCTTTAAGGTCTCTGCCCACTTGCGGCACGTAACGAAACGACACGAAACTACAAAATATAACTACCATGTGTTCTTATGTATACATGCTCACTAAGCGACGATGAAACGGCAACGACTGTTGACGCCGACGAAAAAGCCGGTGGTGATCGTTTCAAAGAATTCTGACCGGCTTGTCGTTCTCTTTGTTTACAAAAATTACAATGAATTCCAACAGCTGATTGTGCAAAGTAAAAATTCGACATCTATGATTTTATCAGTTTTCTACATCGTCATCTAATAGCAAAGCTATTTAAGCTAATTGTGTAATAGAGAATTCTGCGCTTATTGTTTTGTTTAATTAAAATTTTTGTTGCCGTTTCGTTAAGTGTGCATTAAACATTACGTTGTCTTTTCGAAGCCGATTTACAGTCGTTTCGTTACGTGCCGTAAGTGGGCAGAGACCTTTATGGGTGTTAGCTGTTTTTTTTTACTAAGCAGCTGTCATATACCACTAGCAACATTGAAAGCCTTCAAACGTAAATGCAAAAAAAAAAATCTATAGACATTGCTGATATAAATATAAATATTTGATGCCAAAAGATTCCCCCTTTTCCAAACCATTTTCAGCGGCTGCTCTTTCCTGCTTTTTGGCAGCAAGTTTTCTGCATTTGTCATTTGTTTTATTTACGCTTTCATCTTCATCCTTAAGCTGCTGTCAAATATGAAAATAACACCAATTGTTTAAGCAGCTTAAAGCGCCTTAAAGTATGCTTTCAAAAATAAGCAAACATTGAACTCTGCCGCTGTTTACTGCCTTTTCTCCTAAATCATCTCTATTATTTAAGCATTTATTTTTTATTTCTTAATTTCGTTCCTACTGTCTTTATTTGCTGTGTTGTTGTTTTTCATCTTGTTTTTCACCATTCAATTAACATTTCTTTGCCTTTCTTTGATGCCATTCGCACACTTTACTTTTCTTTTTAGACGTTGTCATTTTCTTGCCTTCCGCGTGTCGTCCTTTAGTCATCTTCACTAAAATCGTTTTATATCCTTTGCTGTCACTTTTGTGTCTGTCTGCAATATCGTCATTATTTTTATGAAGTGCTTTCATTTGCTTGATGATTTCCCTGTTCTTTTTTATAGCTTCAACGTCATCATCATAATCATTATGGAGTCTCATCCTTGGCATTTATTGTAATTTTCTACGCCCAAACTCCAAAAATGCTGGAAATCTTCAGTATTTTATTTTTTTTTTTTTGTTATTCTTAACAAGAAAATTATTTCAAGCGCCCTTCCGCATAGTCAAATTTTTTACAAATGAAGGGTATGTTTGGGTAAAAAGGTAGGGAATAGCTGAGTTTTTTAATTATCATGCCTCTATTCATTATTTTATTTCATTGGTTTGAACACATTAAAGACTAAAAAAAGGATTTGCTCACTGAGTTTATTATAATAAACACATTAAATAATATCAAGACAGGGTAAAGTTTAGAAAATTCTGAATATTTGTATAGATACTAAGGAAAGTTACTAAAAATAGAGAACTAAAATATGCCGGGTTAAATTACTCTTTTTGTTAAGGTGTTCTTTAATAACCATACACTTTGCTTTACATAACTCAGTTATTTTCGTCTGATAATTTCTTCTTAAATTTGTATAAGAGTCATCCTCTTTTATTTGTTAACTACTAATAAAAGCTTAAAACTAATACGGGAATCTACCCACTGAACCAAAAGCGAAAGTTTTGGGTCAAGTGAGAGTTTTGCGAACGTTTTTGGATAGTTTTTTTTTTAATTTTTGATTTTTTATTTTGTCGCTTAAAAGTGCTTGCTATAGAAGATTAAATTCGTTAAAAGTTTTCCCATAAATAAAACCTGTACTTATTTTGCAAAGTTCATAAAATTGATTTACACAAAAAGGGTTCATTTCCGAGTGCCAAAAAAGAACTTTTCTATGGTTCATTTTCTAACTCATTTCCGAAGAAAAAAAAGTTCGTTTCTGAGAGACATTTTTGTCCGGTGATTGATTCAAAAAGGGTTAATTTTCGAGTGCCGAAAAATAACTTTTCTATGGTTCTATTTTTAACTCATATTCGAACAAAAAAATTACATTTTATGGTTCTTTTTTTAAAATGGTTATCTTCCCAGTGAACCAAAACTACCGTTTCCGAATTCATTTATAAAACTTTTCTGGTAGAAATGTTTATTTTTGGCTCTCATAAATGAACACTTTTTGTATCATTCGTCGGGGTAAAACGCCTCTCAAAACTGAACCTTATTTTGTTCGGAAATGAGTTAAAAAAATGAACCATAGAAAAGTTATTTTTCTGCACTCGGAAATTGTCGTGGTTTTCTTTCTGTTTCGGCTTGATCTTAATTTTTGATAGAAATGTTGCAATGTTATGACAGACTTGTTGATAGATGAAAAGGAAAATAGTTTTCGAATGTGTAGCAGCACATCCATCTCTCTTCTTATGGCGAGAATTAATTCTCACTGGTGAAAAAGTTTATATGACGTTTGTATGACGGTAAACATTTTAATTTACTATTATAAAAATATCAACAAAGGTTCAAATTATGCCTTCCTTTCATTCCTTTTTTAACTTATTTTTTAGTATATAAAAAAGTAATATTTACGATTCATTTCTGTACTCATTTATGAACAAGAAATGGTTCGTTTATGAGATATTGTTTCTACTGATAGAAAAAAATTATTATTTTTTGAATTCATTTAAGAAAGAAAACAAAAAACATTTATGATTTATTTCTGAACTCATTTATGAACAAAAATGGTTCTTTTAAGAGGAATTTTTAGCTTCTACATAAATGATTCTTTTTCGACTCAAAACAAGTTTTTGATTAATTTTGCAATAGAAGTACAGTTTTTATTTATTGAAAAAGTTTGCGCGAATGTAAAATTCTATTGCAAACACCTTTTAAGAGACAAAATAAAAAATTAAAAATTAAAAAAAAAATCTATCCAAAAATGTTCGCAAAACTCTCACCTTACGCAAAACCTTTGCTTATGGTTCAGTGAGACAAACTTTCTGGTTTTACAAGACTTTGATTGTGCATGTTGCCAGCCGTCGTAAGAATTTGTACTGTTTGTCGGCAACTTTCTGCCATAAAAAAATCTTCAAAATAGATAAGCTTCTTCGTAGAGAAACTTCAAAAAATCCTTGTGTTAAATATCCTAAAAATAGGTCTTTCGATTTTCGAGAAAAAAAAATATTTTCGATCTATTTTCTAAACTGTAGCAAACTTAATTGCAATCAGAAGTGACAGATTTTTGAAGTCACTTCAATTTCAACGGTAAATAAGTTGAAGGGCTGCAATAAAATATATGACAGCCAATAATGTGACACTGACAGCAACACTCAAAGCTGCACAAAATCAAAGAAAACTCCATAAAAAAGACGCTTGCAAAAGCATTCAAGCTTATCAGTCAGTCAACGAAGTATGTAACTGTCTTCAATACTCCGCTACAGTCAAAATACCTCTTCAGTCGATCACTTACAGTCAGTCAACCGCGACACTTTTAACATGTCAAAAACAAAATAATGAAATATGTGCGAAAAATAAATTACATACCTACATTTTCAAGAAAAATTGCAGCGAAGGAGTAGCAAAACAAAAGTACAACAAATCAAAAATCTTGTCAACCTGAATTATTTACATTGGCGTGCGCGTATCTCGTCAATTGTGCCGGTAACGCGTGCTTAAGTGGTAAAAAATAACAACAACAACAACCAACATAAAGACAACATGTAAAATAAAAAGCCGAAAAAATAAAAATAAATTGGCCCGAAAAAACTGATACGGTAGCAATGATTAACAACAGCAACAAAAACAACTACATTTCAATTACAACATAAACGATGGATGGCAACCGAGCCACCAAGCCGATGCAAGTACAAACGAGAGCGAAAACTTTGGAAGAACGCGTGCTCAAGCGTTGAATGTGGCGCGCACTGAACACACCCCGCCGACAACAACAACAATAAAAAACAAAAACCACAACAACAACAACAACAACAATTAAGGCGCGCGCCATCGTCGCGTCATTTTGTGCTGATTTGTTTTTGTTGTTGCTGACATGTGGCATTATGGGCCGCAAGTGTTGCCAACGTTCAACGTCAAACTTGTTTCCGGTGTCGCGCAGTCATCATCAGTTGGTCGGTTGGTTGGTCTGTCGGTCGCTTGGTTGCTGTGTCTGTATGTCGCTTGTTGGCCGCGATTTATTGCGGTTGAATGAACACACCCGCCACCGACGCCAACACCAACACCAACACCAACACCAGCAACAACTATAACCAACAACAACTAAAGAGGTGAATGAATACAAAGCGTAAGAGATAAAAAAAAACGTACACAAAAAAAAAACACATTTTCTATAACGAATTTTTAAGTACATTCATAGTCTGATTGGTATGTAAATGGCATGGGAAAAAGCTGCATAAAACTTTTTGTTGTTGTTGTTGAAAAATTATGCAAACAATTATTTTACTATTTGTTGGGAATTTTTTATTTTTCGAATCCGTTCTAATAGAGTGCTTGACAGAGTTGTCGTGGGAAAATAACTATTAGATTTTCCTTTAAACAGAATATCTCGAGGTTTTTCCAAACAAAAAGTTGGAAATTTTAAAATGAGAGTAAAACTCGTTAACAATAATTTACTACAGCTAAAAAAAAAATAATACAAACGGTAGTTTGTCCGCACTTGGTTTTGAAAAGGCAATGAAATAAATTCACTTTAGCGAATAAATTAAAAATAACTTTGGAAATAAATGCTTTAAATTTTAGTTTGGAGTTGGAGTTATAGCCCTATTCTGGCAAAATAACAAATTGTTAACCAGAGGGCGGATTCTGAAAAACGCTAAAGCTAAATCTCCACCGCTAAAGCTAAATTAATAGTTTTTAGCGATATTGCTATTCTGAAAAACTCCATCGCTTATTTTCATGCTAAAAATTTAGAGACTGAACGAGCTTTTAACGAAGAATAAAATTAAAGCTGTCATAGCTAAATTTTTAGCGATTGCTGCGATTCTAAACTTTTTTTTAGCGATTAACAGAAACTCTAATTTTATTTTTAGCTATAATTTTAGAGACTAATATTTTGTTGCCGCTAAGTTAAAAATTAAAAGATTTTTCAATTAAAATCGTAATTTTTGATATATATATTAAGAAAAATTAATGCTTTGTCTCTTTTGAATGTTTTCAAAGAAAAATATACCAATTTAAAGCACTTTTTCTAAAACTTGCTGTTTGTATTTATCAGTTGTATTAATATTAGGGGTATTCACGTGTCAGTGCACTTGCCTGTGCAGTTGAGGACTTGTGCAGTTAGGTTTTTGTGAACAAACCACTAACACTTTTTCCAAGCTGTCAAATTTTTCAATGCACACAAGTGCACAACTGCTCAAATCTTCAAGTTTAAGGCTGCAGTAGAAAAGCACTTGTGCAGTTTAAGGCTGCAGCAGAAAAGCACTTGTGCAGATTTTTGACGCACGTATATTTTGATTTTGTAAAGTGCAGAAGTCCTGGCAGAAGCACTGGCAAGTACACTGAATCGTGAATACCCCTTTGTTATCATATAACATACTTTTAGAAAAAGGTTTCATTTCTTAAAACTTTATAAAAATTTATTAAATGATTTGGTAGTTTGCAAATAAGCCAAAATTGTTGTGACACACTCTTATGTGATAATTCTGTATCACGAAGAAGCACACCAACGATAAGAAAGACACTTGAAACAAAACAATTCTATATGGAAGAAAGTATTGTTTCTTGTGTCTTTCTTATCATTGGTATGCTTCTACGTTATACGGAATAATGCAGTTAGTTTGCAATTAATTCATTAATTGACAAGAAATTTTGCACCTAATTTTTAATATGTAAAATGTACTCTGAGTGCAAAATTTTTAAGAACTGAATGAAACCTAAGCCTCCAATAAGCCACGAATGTTTTGGTATTTAAAGTTGAACCAGTCAAAATAAATCCTTACTAGTTTTTACATAGTTTTATGACAACACGAGAATATTTAATGAAAAATCATAAAGTACTCGTGAAAATATACTTAAAAAATTAACCACAAATTTTTAAGTATGTTAACTTAAGTTCATTTAAAATTTTTTCAAATTACTGAATGTTTTTATTTTGCACTTTTTACAATATTTAGATATTGGTGCAGTTAGTAAACCATTTTAAAAATAAGAAACAAGCTTATTTTAATTATTATATTAATTTAATTAAGGTTCGAAAGAAACTTTAAAAAGTTTTCGAAAACTTTTCACTCGGATGATGAATTTTTGACAGTCGGAAGTAGAATTTTTGATATCAGTGAGGTGAGTTTTATTGTCAAAACTTCATCTAGCCCCGGGGAATAATAGAAATTTTGACAACCGGCACAAGAATTTTTGAGTGAAGCAAAAGGGTTGTGCTTTACCCTTACAAAATTGTTAGTATCAGTGTTTTGCTGTGTATTTTTTCTGAAAAAAGTAGTTTTGTTTATGTTTCTGTATAAAAAATAAGATTGTGCTTTGCTTTTAATATTTAGAAAATATTTATTTTTAGGCTAAAAATGCAGGCTTGAGAAGCAGTTAAAAAGCATGGAGTGACTTCAGTCGTCTCTAATTTATTTTAGCGTCAATAAAAATTACTACAATTATTTTTTAAGAATTTTATAACTAGGCCAGTCTTAGGAGCTAAAGAGTTTAAAATAAATATTTTTGTTAAATTTGGAAGTTCATTACTTCTGATATACGCAGTGTATTAAGTTTTTTCTTTACTGCATTCAACTAATACATTGAATATACGTGTTCAAGGATGTTTTATGGTAAGCTGCTTGATCGACTGAGCATAAGTCAATATTTTCTTTCGTATTACAGTCGATTGAGTTCAAAATTTGGCAGTCAGTGTATTTCGGGTATGGCAACCTTTAGGTATAGTGCGATTTTTATCCTCGCGTATAGTTTAGGTTAAAGATTTTTAGGTCCAGTTGACAAGAAAACTTTAGCACTGATACTTTTTTTACTACAGTATATTTTATAAGTGGAGTAAAATCTAAACATATAATTTTAAAACATGTTTTCAATTTATTCCATCTCTAAGCTAATGAGATAAAATGCATACAACAAAATAATCATGAATAAAAATTGTAATTTTTTTACAAACTTTTAATGTTTACACAAGTTTTGGTTTTATAAGTTATTTAACTTAAAACAGTTACATTCCTTGTAGCTCACAAAAATAATTTGTAGTAGTAGTGGCAGTCAAATGCGTCTTAAAAAACTCGTTCATTCGCTGAGAAGACGTCCAAATTTCTGGATAACATTTTCAGGTTTCATTTGCCACAGCAAAAAATGACAATTTAAACCAAATGGCACACAGCCATAACCAAATCAATTTTTTGACATAAGAATCGCTAAAACAACGCTTCCTGTGGCGAGTAGTAGAAGCAGCATTTTTAGCTAGGCGATTTGAAACTCAGAATCGCATTTTAGCGAAATCGCTAAGGAATTGAACAAAGCATTTTTTTAACATTTAAGCGATAGAGATTTAGGCCCCTATTATGTATTACAACTCAACTTAAGTTGACTAGATTCAACTAATTTTTTTTCGTATAACTTATTACATACATTTCAGTTGAACTACGTCGTTTGAAAATTCTTAATAGATGGTAGCAAACTACATGGTTCAATTAAAATATATGCAATACGTTATATGAAAAAAATGTAGTTGAAGCGAGTCAACATCGCATACCATCGCATACATAATACGTACATAATAGGGGCCTTAGCTTTAGCTAGGTGATTTTCAGAATCCGGCCTCAGTATTTTGAATATTTCTATGTGTTTGTTGTTTTCAATAGAAAATTTAAAGCTCAAAAAACAAATTTTTTTAATGTAATTGTCAATAACTGAAAAGCAGTTGACAATTTTTATCAAAATTTTTTATTTTTGAGCTAAAAATTATGTTTTGAAATAAAAAAATTACAAAAATCACATAGAAATATTCAAAATACTGGTTAACAATTTGTTAATTTGCTAGAATAGGGCTTTTATGTGCATTGAAAATTGTATTATCTGCCGGGCAGTTCTTCTTTACTAAAATATCTTTATTCTCAAAAGCACGGGAAAATCTTGTAGTTTCGAAAAAAAACTAATTTTCAAAGCCCCGAACCCACGTTTTCGTAGTCGTACCTTTAAAAAACTGTAAGATTCAAAGTTATTTTTATTTTTTCAATTAAATAACATATTTATCTTCTTAAAAAAAGTACTCGGAATTTGTTTTTATTAGCGGTATTCGCGATGTTGGGCAACTGGTTTTGTAGATGAGCTAAATAGCAGAACAAATTGTGGAGAAAATCTACTATTTGCTTAACCCATTAACCGCGGCTCCCAAACGTTTTGTACGATTTTTTTAAAATTTCATGTGCTTTTTTAGATTGATCACAGGAACAACCACATCAAATTTCAACTTTGTATCTTTCACCATAGCGAGATATAAGGTGGGTATAAAAATACCCAACCGCACAGTACTTTGTCTCATAGGAATAAATCAAGATTTTTGTTGTGGCAGATCCTAACAAAATTGGTACCGTTTTTTTGGAAATACTTCCACTAAGAAGAATCCAAATTTTTTTGCCAATTGAACAATTTTTGTAGACTCTACAGCTCCTTAAAGTCAACCATTTTTATGCATTTTGATTGTTGTGGAATATTTGATTTTGGACATCCTGCAAAGAAAAAATTGCTGTAAACGCAATTTTTGCCCGATTCTTTTGTTTTTTGATTTTATTTCAAGATTAATATTGTAAAAATAAATCAATTTTAATATATTTTAAATTAAGCTAAAACTAAAAATATGAAAATTGTCCAAAAATAAAATTTTTTTTTAAATATTTTTCAAAAATTTGCAATTTTTGAGTGAAAAAAAAACCATCAAAAAACATCTCTTTAATTTATTAATATATTTTAATATACATATTTGTCTTTCAAATTCCAAAATTTGATATCCGCCGGCGGACGCAGTTATCATGTTATCGCAGTTATCGGAGTTATCATGTTTTGAAGAATAGTCTAAAAATCATATTTTCTTTTAATTAATGGAAATTAGTAATTTGCACATCTTACAAAGAAAAAATTGCCAAAATTGCAATTAAATTTTTTTGTAAATATTTTCCAAAAATTTTCAATTTTTGAGAGCAAATTAAAAAAAAACAACGAAAAACATCACTTTTATTTTCAAATTTATTGTTATTTATGTATTTTTCTTTCAAAATTCCAAAACATATTAACCTTTTTTATCCGACTTTTAGAGTTATCGTATTTTGAAAAATGGTCAAAAAATCATATTTTCCTCTAATAAACGTAGCATGTAGTGAGGAGTTTACTCCTTTGAAATGTAAACAAACATATTAATGGGTGACTAATTTCGAAAATGACCTAAGTCCATTTTTTTAATAATCGTTTTCATTAGGTTAAAAAACTTGTATGTTTATTTCTATTAAATCATTAAATGTTTACTTTTAAAAAAATTAAGACTTTGATCATTTTTAAAGTAATCTGTATGAATTGTACTGTAAGTAACTGAGTAACTATACTGTAAGTAAGTAAGACGTATCAGTTTGCAGAAAATTGTTTTTTTTAAGAGGTTCTTTAAATAGTGATTTAAACTTATTATGTTTGTAAAAGTAATTGGAGTATGAAAATCTTCTGTAAAAGTTGTAAAAGTAAAAGTAAAAGTAATTGGAGTATGAATTCTTTTGTAATTGTTTGTTAAAATGCTGCTATTACATACAGGTTAAAAATAAATAATGACTATTTATGTTAAAATGTAGGGCATTCTCATGCTTACTAATGCCAACATATTTGTTTTTACCGTATTTTTCTCAGCGAAAACATTACAAAGATTTTTAATTTAAAATGCCAGTAATTATTATTAATAACGATTTATTTAACTGTTGGATTTCTGCCGGGTCACGCAATAAATACTTGTTTTTGAAGTCATTTGTTAAAGATAAAATTTGTAAAATCCCATACAGTGAAGAAATAATTGATGAAAATATTTAGGTTTTTATATTGCAATTGGAAACGAAGTGGAAGCAGTGCGGATATAGTAAAAGCAAGCTTATTAAAAAGTATTCCAATTGGTTAAGTGCCGAAGCAATTGTTATTTCTGATCCAAATAATGTACGCAAGTAAAAATAAAATTTAATATTAGCGCAGTTAAAAATAAAGTTTACATTTCAGCAACCAAGCACAAGTCGCGGAAGGCCTGAAAAGGAGTTCCATTTGTTATCAGAACAAATGAAAAAAAGGAAAGTGGCTCACTTATTATCTGATTATTCTGAAGACGAATTACAATATGCATCAGAACTTGCTTCAAGAAAAAATAATCATGGTTCGAATATTAACAGTCAAAATTGTCTATCAGTACAAATAGCTTTGTCACTGTACTTAGATTTGGATCTCTCGGAAGAAAAATATAATATTCTGCGCAACACTGTCAACGTCTATCACAAAAATGTATTTCCGAGTTTGTATGCGATACAAAATTTTAAGAAACGATTAGTACCATCTATTGAAGCTTCGGAAAGTACTGCAGAAGTTCTTAGTGTATTAGAGCTCTGTAAAAATGCAACAGATAAAATTACTCTTATTTGCAAATAGGGTATGGATGGCAGTTCAGGTCACAGTCGATACAAACAAAAATTTTCTTCAGAGGAACTTAGCGATGAATTTTTATTTTTTATTGCATTCGTCCCAATCAAGTGAGTCAAAAATTCGACATTTATATATTTCTGTATAACAAACGACCATTTTTATATTAAGGTTAATTGATTCCGCATCCAATTCTGCAAGCAGATGTTTCATTTGCAATGCTAGTCCGGTTGAAATGAATAAAACGGATTTATATAAGCCTCCAAATATAAATACCTATAAATATGGACTGTCAACGCTTCACTGCTGGATTCGGTTTTTCAAATGTGTAATACACATAGCATATCGTTTGCCATTTAAAATATGGCAAGTAAGAGAAGAGAACAAAGCTATTTTCTCTGAAAACAAAATACCAGGAATTTGTACCTAGATCTTTACCCTTGGTATTTTATGCCTAGTTCTGTCCACAAAGTTTTAATGCATGGATGTGAAGTTTTAAAATTCTTCGATTTACCTATAGGTTATATTTAACTTTAATAATATTAAGAAATAAATAACAATTTTTTTTAATTTTTGTAGGAAATTTATCAGAAGAAGCATTGGAGGCTTCCCACAAACACATTCGATATGCTCGTCTTAGCCATACGAGGAAAAGCTCACGGTAAAATACAAATAGATATCTGATGACATACCTGCTGATTTCATCAGATCCTTTGTTATCATCTCAAAGAAAAATCAAATACAAGAACAAGTTATATGAGGAAGATACGTATATGCTTTATTATATTGAAACGGAAAGAACCGAGGATACTTAGGTTTATATTACTGAAATACCTATTTTTTGGCATAAATTTTTTAATTTTGTTTTTAATTTTTATTCTTTTAATCAATTAAACAAAAAAATATTTAATTTAATAATACAAAGTGAATTTAGAATTACAAAAAATATTTTTTTTGCAAAAACATATTTTTTTTTACATGAAAAGTAACATTTTCGTGAAAAAGTGCATATCAAACTAATTAATTTAAAATGTTTTAAAAAATATTTTTAAAAAAAAAGATATTGCCATAAAATTTTCAGTTTTAACAAGTTAAGACCTTAAACTTTTCAAAAATATATTTTTATTTTTTTTTAAAAAGTTTTTATAATTTTAATATTTAATTGAAAATAGGGAAATTTCAGTTTTTTTAATTTTTAAACCTCATTTATGGCGTAAATACTTGATGTACATAAAATCTGATTCGATTTTTGAAATCAGCAGCCAAAAAATAATAAACATGTCAAATTTCGTAAAGATCGAACAACTCCTTGTATTTATTCCTCACTTTTGTATGGGCTCAAAATACTGTGAACCGTCGATAATATGTTTTAAATGAGCACAAATTCCTTCTATGTGCTACGACAGCACAGTTTTATATCAGGAATTTTCTATAAAATAGTAACTCTAGTATCTCTAGTAACCAAGAGAGGGGTTCTTCTGAATCTATAATATATCTACTATATACATTAGACTGGTCCTTATTTGTATTGAATAAAAAAATTTCGTTTGTTTTTCTTTATCACTCTTTTATTTTGTTCCTATATATAAAAAACGCATACAAAAAAGTTTTAAATGAATTGGACTTTATGAACACGTGCCGCCAGGTAGAAATTCAAAAAATTGTCTACTATATATAAGAAAAAAAAAGATAAAACAGCAATTCAATTTTGAACGTACCGGCCTTACGGAATGACCATCTCCGATTTGGGTGAAATTTTGCATGGCGCATCACTGAAGGAAATAAAAAACTCAATTTAAAGGAAAAAATGCTGGAGCTATTTTTGGCGGAGTTACAGGGTGCACAAAATTGACAAAAATCGGCAAAAACATCGAAAATCTACTAAGATTCATATCGAAAACACTTCTTAGCCGAATCTTAAGATTGAACTACCGTTGCAAAGGTAATTAATTTAACTTTAATCCAAAATTAATTTTGAGAAATTTTGGTTGTTTTTGGTGATACCACTTCTGATGTCCGGGATATAAAACCTGGCATTCATTTATGTGAAAAAGTTAAAAAATTGCATTTATGCAAGAAAAATATGCATATTAATAATTCGTCAAATTTAAGAAAAACGTTAACACTATTATCAATACTTCCAAAATTAAGACAATCAGATAACAATCAAAAATTCTCGAGTGCTCTTTAGATTCGAATATCCTTCCCATAGGACACTGTGGATAAAAATCCAGAGTGGCATCTCGTTTGACAAGATATTGTTAGTGAAAGTCTATATTTACTTTTGCTTTAAGACATATGTAGATTTTCTTAACAACACCAAAGAATTTTGAGATCGTTATTTTTTTAACTATTTTCTCAAAAACATCTTTTTTCTTGCTGGAGGGAAATACATCCTTTTTTCCCTAAACTTTTTTGGGAGATCTTGACCACCCTATGCAACTTTTGAGATCCCTTAGAATGTGAAATTCGAAAAAATTGTGATTCGATACGCCCTAATATTCGTTCAGTTGCATTGCCTCTGTGTAAACTTCAAGCTCCGAGCGGCACGTGTTATTGTTGTTGTAAAAAAGAAAAATTAGGGACTTATTTTTAGACGCTAAGGAACAAAAAAATCGGGTGCTCAACAATTTCTAAAATAAGGACCACCCTAATACACATATAGGACAAATATCAATTAAATTTATTTTTTTATTTTTAGTTCACGTTTTCTTTTAAATAAAAGCTTATTTTTAAAAATTAATTTTTACTTTTTATTTTTTACCACGACAGCGCACCAATTTACTCATCTCATCTTGTACGCGACTATTTCACCAAAGATAACGTTCATACCGTTCCGCAAGTATCGTATTAACCTAACATGGCTCCTTGTGACTTCATACTGTTCCCCCGACTCAAGTTACCACTTCGTGGAGAGTGTATTGAGTCGATTATTGCTATACGTAGGCAGTTTGAGAAGTCAGTTACTTTTTGAATTGCC
This sequence comes from Dichetophora obliterata, assembly GCA_963920525.1. Classification (NCBI taxonomy): domain Eukaryota; kingdom Metazoa; phylum Arthropoda; class Insecta; order Diptera; family Sciomyzidae; genus Dichetophora; species Dichetophora obliterata. Next base: position 232,162,738 of record OY986437.1, on the reverse strand, counting down.
CGCGTAGTAACTTTAAATGCAACACTGATCCCGTACACTACAATCTCTTAATAGACTACTGTCAAATTTTAAGCAAGCAACTTCGTAAATTTCAACGAAAATGGAAAAAGCGGATTTCGTGTACTCATCAAGCCTTATTTTTTGAGTAAAAAAATCATTACCGAATACAAAAATATATACAAATAAAAACGTTTAAAAATACAATTTGCACTCTGCATCGCAAATTTCAATGGTTAAGAAGTAGTTTACTGAAGAACTCCGTTGTGATCGTACCAGCACAAGTGACGCCGAACTTTCAGGTGGTCTCATGCTTTATTGTATGAAAGGGTTGTCCGCATTCCCTTATTGCAGAATCAAACAAAGCAAACAGATTTAAATGTATTAATAGAAAAAACAGGTCGTCACGCCAGAAATCGTCAATAAAATCCATGAAATTATATTATACGATCGGTGAAAATTAAAGTGGGTGATATGTTTGGGACTGTAGGAATCTTAATTGAGTGGGTACTTCACATTTTTCATGAATATTTGGGCATGAAAGAGCTATCCGAGCGACAGGGCCGCTATTTCTCACACTCGATAAATAGAACCACACTCTAAAAACTGATTGAAAAATCTCTACAATAAATGTTGTGAAATTTCACGACATTTATTGGCGATTTTGTAAAAAAACCACGCTCTGCAGTGAGTTTTTTCAATTCTGTCTGAAAATCAGCGTCTTTTTCCAAAATATGTATAATTACTCTACTATTCACGCTATTTGAGCGTGTTTTCGCTCAGAGAGTCTTAAAATATGTAAATCTCTCTACTTTTCATGCTATTTTAGCGTGTTTTCGCTCAGAGAGCCCTAAAATATATATATTCTCTACTTTTCACGCTATTCTAGCGTGTTTTCGCTCAGAGCGTTCTAAAATATGTATATTTTTTATTTTTTATGCTTTTTCAGCGTGTTTTCGCTCAGAGAGTCTTAATATATGTATATTTTCCTTACTATTTCACACTATTTCAACGTGTTCTCGCTCAGATACTCCTAAAAACGTTCCAGCAGTGGTATTTACGCTTGCCCTTAAATAAACACTTCTGCTTTAACGTCATAGGATTTCAAAGAGTTTATTCGAACAAGTGTCAAATTATATGCAACTTAAACAGTAGATTGGTCACAGCTTAATTACTCAAGCCTACTGAAGTAGGAAAGAGTAGCGCCTACTGCTGAGTTATTGACTCTATACAGAGTTGTTGTTGCTGCTATGTTCAAAACTTACTTGAGAGACTTCACGCATTTCTAGTTTTTTTATATAAGCGCAGACGAGATTGAAAGAAATAATTTTAGAAGAGAGTATTTACAAGAGAGCGAAAGAAATAATTATAGGAGAGAGGATTCACGCAGTTTTAACGATAAATATTTATAATTTTGCTCTATGGGATTTAACGACAATAAATGTAGGCAATTATTGTAGTTACTTCTCATGAATTTTTGTTAGAGTGCACTCCAAGGGAGTGTTTAGCGATGTTTATCTACAATCCGAAGCAGATTTTTGCTCCGCTGACGAAACATGGATACATCACAATATACCAGAGACCAAGGAAAAGTCAAAGCAGTCGACTTCTTCGGGTGAATGTACACCAAAAAAGTCCAACAAGGTCATGGCGACAGTACTTTGGGATGCATGTGACGTCATTCACATCCGCAAATAGGGAAAGGTTAAAACGATCACCGGCGAATATTAATAACAGCCGTTGAACAGATTTAACATTGATTTGAAGAAAATACGACCGCATTTGGCGAAGAAAAAAGTGCTCTTCCACCGGTGCTCACGTTTGTAGTTGGCATGGCGAAAATCCATAAATTGGGCTACGAACTGCTACCTCATCCACCATATTCTCCAGATTTAGCCCCATGCGACTATTTCTTATTTCCAAACTTGAAAATATGGATTGGCGGTAAGAGATTTTGGTTGAATGGATCATCAAACCATATCATCGACCAGATCATCACTGAAACCAATGCCTATTTTGAGAACTTTGATAAAACCTATTGTTTGTAAGGAATAAAAAATTGGAAAAATGCTGGACTAAATGTATCGATTTATAAGGATACTTTGTTGAATTATGAGCCTTTATGCCGAAGAAATGAATTTTATCTAAAAATTCACGGACTTATCAAATTGTTCTCGTAAAGGAGAATTTGCCGAAACAGCAAACACTAGCTTGTTTACAAAGCTCAAATAGATATTTGATTGCCAGATGACAGATGTTATCTAGAGAAAAAATATTTTGACAATATCTCAAGCATAATTTGTTTCAATGGGAAATTCTAGACACCTTTTGTTCAGAAGGTATTTATTTAGTTACAGCTTTTCAAAGTTCTTTCTCTACATTGAAATTTCCGACACTTTCATCACTTGAGGTAATAATTCACATCCATTTATCATATGATTCAACATAGGTTCAATAAGAAAATATCTTAAATATTGCTGTTATAAAACAGAAACTTACCTTAATCCTTATAAAAGAAAAATCTATTTGATTGTATAAAACACTCACCTGAAAAGAAATAAGAAAATTTTTATATTAGGAAGTTATTAAGTTTAAAGTTTTTCATATTTGTGTATGTAAGGCGGTTATAAAGATGACCATCAGATCATAGTTCATAGTTCATAGATTATCCCTTAGAAATATCAGGCTAAAATTCATCAAGATAATATAATTTGTTTCTTATGTTTTCATGATTTTCATGAGATTGAGTAAGAATGAGACCTAACAACCTAGAGTCACATATTAGAAAGAACTAGTGGAAATAACTGTTGAGTAGAGTTAATGATTTAAATAGGAAAAATGTTAAAAGCAAACTCAGGCAACTAACTACCAGGAGGCGGAAAACCTTCAATTCAAACATACTAAAAAACCAACCTTATATAAAATTTTGCGTGTTGAATAAACCCGTTGTAGACTTTTAAGAATGAGGCCACAAGACATTAAGAAGATTTCACATAGGCACATGTCAATCCCTACAGAATAAGTGGATGAAGGAATGAAGGAATCCCGCATTGAAAATGTAACTTTCCATTCCCGTAGACAAAAAGGAAAGGGGCACAAGAAGTTTTCATCTTCTATGATACAGATCTTAGCAGAAATTTATCTCAAACAAGCCAACGACGCTCTGAAACTCTGAATTGCTCAGCATGCGTAAAGCAAGGGCATGTTCGCAGCAAAGGCATCAGTTCGCAGATTCCTTGATAACAGAGGCATTGCCATGGAAGGCATACCTCTGAGGGTAAGGTATTATTAATTCTGGTATGCAACATAAATTGGACACAAGGTGAAACTAGATTTGGTCACTACCCTTTTCTAATACAAACTAATGTACATCTCAGATAACCTTTTCAAGAACTACAATGTTCATATCATTTCACGGAAGAAATATAAAAAATAGACCTCATTGCGTTTAGGGGCTATAAACATATTGACTGACGGTTATAAGCTCAATGGGGGTTATATCTTTAAACGCCAATGCAGGCAGATCACAAAACTGGTTTCTTAACGGTAAGTCAAAATTTTGAGGGTGTTGGACAGCTTTTATGCTCTGTTTTGTGTTACACTCGACCAGACATACAATTTACACCAGGTCATTTCAAAAGTGCATGCAGTTTAATTAATTTTGTCGCACCGTGTTATATACAAGTATCGAGTTAATGAATATACGACTTCTGTTAACACCAGGTTAAAAAAGATTACATGGTATTACAATAGGCCAAAAATGGCCAAAGTACGCGAGAAGAGCAGCCAACTCAACATTACTAACAAGATCTAATTCAACCACAGACGAGTAGAAAACTGGTGATTAAAGGATCTGACTGAAACTATCTTCGTAGCAATCCGATCTTAAAAATCCGTTAAAAGGAATTGTAAAAATTATTTTTTCGCTAAGTTGGCAGAACTGCCTTCTTTATGTTTGAGCGCGATCCGTGGATATATTTTGTTTTTAAACGTACTTCCGGGAGCAAATTTTATCTTGCTGCTAATTCTCGTTTATGTCTTCTATAGACTGGAAACGGGTGCCTCGAAGTGATCATTTGAGTTTTGGAAAGAGAAAAAAGTCGTCCGGAGTTATATCATTTTAATACAATGATTGTTCGATGGGGTTTTTGGACAGAAATTCACTTCCTTACCTTCCTAACATTAACTGTTTGAAATAGCGAGATTCAATCAACCATCATTCTCTTAGTAATTTAACCGTTTCGGGACGACAGGGATGTTTTTATCCCAGAAAAATTTGAAAAATCATATCTCTGAAAATTCTCACACGATTTGGTTGAAAACCGTCCCAAATCATTATTTATATTCTTCTCTACAAAAAATTTAATATAGCTGTCAATATAACACATCAAGCTTATGTCAAAAGTCATAAATCAGTTCGCGCGGTTTGAGTTGCTAATAAGACCATCGACAAAAGCTCAAAAAACAAGTGTTTTAATTGTGGAAAAAAGTGTCATTTAATAAAGTTTTACTCAAACAGTTGTTATTTCATAGAAAATATAATCGAAAACCAATAAAAAGATATTTTTCTGAATTTGCGGCTAAGGTAAGTTTCGTGGAATAAAATCATCCCAAAACTGTTTATTTGTGGGACGTTAACATCCCAACCGTACTCATTCACATTATTTTTCTTAGAGAGATATAGACGGAAAACGTAAACTGGCAACTCCAGAAATTGAGGATTTTCTTAATAATTCAAGCAATGATGAGGATGATCCATTTGCTGCTAGTGATTCTTCTTATAGTCCCAGTCAGGAAGGCAGTAGTGCTTTAGAAGAGGAAGAAGACACGGATCATAGTAATGAAGGAATGGAAATTGTTGATGCGAATGAAACTGCAAATGATATTTCCGATGACTCTGACGAAGAAACATTTGAAGTGGAACGTCTGGATGAAGAAATTGTTTCTGATTGGCCAAACAATGTTATAATTTGGTCAAACCCCCTACCAACATTCACACCACGATTTACAGTTAGTGAAGATCGCACCGTTAGCCATGGAGGAATACCTCGAGGATTGAAGCCTGTGGAAATATTTTTCAAGCTGCTGCCTAGAAGTTTTGTTCATCACATTGTTCATTCTACTAATGAAAGGATTGATATTTTCAATAGCAGCCATCCTAAAAACAAACCTGCAAAAACCGATTTCGGCGAAATACTTATATTGCTTGGATGTACCTTTGTTATGTCATATAATCGAGTGCCATCCTTGAAGGACTATTGGTCGAATAGCACGTCATTGGGTAATGCATACATAAAAAAAGCAATGTCCAGAGACCGGTTTTTACACGTTATGTCAAAACTTTATTTTTCTTCCTTATCATTCCAACCTGATCCAAAACCAAAAACTTATTTCGTTGATGATTTGGTAGATTGTCTAAAAAAAAACTTTCAAAAATATAGATCAGACTCTCTGTTCCAAAGTATTGATGAATCTATGACAAAATTTCTAGGCCGCTCTACGTTGAAGCAGTATATGCCACTAAAACCTGTAAAGAGAGGCATAAAACTATGGATGCGATGCGACAGTTTGACAGGCTATACGTACGATTTTAATATATATTCCGGAAAAGAAGACCATTCCTATCAATCATCCACATTAGGCGAACGCGTTGTCATGAATTTGTCAGCGACTATCAGACACCCTGACACAACGTTGTGCTTTGATCGCTTTTTCACGTCAGCAAAATTAATTAATAATATACCGTTTCCAGCCTTAGGTACTTGTATATCTAACAGAAAAAATTTACCAACTTTTACTGAGAAACTAAGCAGAGGAGAATATGTCTTCAAGAGCAATTCGTCTGGTACTTTGGCAGTGGTTTGGCAAGACACAAAACAGGTTATGCTGCTTAGCAACTGCCATAAAGCTTCAGTGGACACTGTTACAAGAAAACAGAAGGATGGCAAAAAAATAGATATAACATGTCCGGATATTGTAAAAACGTACAGAAATCTAATGGGTGGCGTAGATTTGGCGGACAAAATGAGTACGTTGTATGAACTTGACCGGAAGTCAACGAAATGATGGCGATAAGTTTTCTTTCGGCTTATGATGACATGCGCTGTCAATGCGTGGATAATCCATGCGGAAACAAATCATCCACGGCAAAAAAGAGAACCATTTTGGGGATTTTTAGTGGAGCTTTCCGAATCTCTCATTGACGAAGGAAGCAAGCAAGCGAAAATACGACGCAAAGTTAGAACAGGACCCCTCAGCACTATGAAAAAACGTATGAAACAAAATCTGGGGGACCATTTACCAACACGAACAAACAAGCGACAACGGTGCGTAAATTGTATTAAAAACGGAAAAGAAAGTCGCACAAATCAGCTTTGCATTGCCTGCAACTTGGCGTTTTGTAAAAAATGTTTCACACCTTGCCATAGAAACTAATTAAAATAATTTTATGCTACAATAAATATTATAAAAGAATAAAATAAATTGAAATAAAGTAAAATATATTCTGATTTTATTATTCAAATTTTGCTTTTCAGGTGTGTTTGGGATGTTTTTGTCCCAGGACGATATCTCCTTTTCGGAACGTCCTAAAAATATATTATGAAATTACTTTTCTTAAAACAACATTAGGAGACTATATCTAAACTCTTTTTTAAGATTGATGGCCACAAAAGTTTTCGTCCCGAAACGGTTAAGGGAGTTACTAACCCAAGTTCAACTTAAGTGTAACTCATACCGACCTTCCTAGTCTAACCACAGTCAGAGCGTATTTAACCCTCTCTCTAGAGACAGCAGTACGTTGTTCACCACAAGATTATATAGGAGTAGAGATAGCACACCGCCTTGTGGCGTACCACTTGCAACCGATCTTACAGCACTATAAACACATAGGTCTGATAAGATTACTCGGCAGTTGAGTATCTTATCTAAGAGATCAGTAATGATATTATTCACACTAAGACACTCTAGTCGTATGGGTTGTGGCGTGACATTATTGAATGCTCCCTGTGTGTCTAGGAAAGCTAATAAAGTGAAAATATTTTGCTCGAAGGATCTTTCTATGGTCCCGACTAGTGAGTGTAAAGCTGTGTCCACGAACCTATCATTGCTGTTTGCACACTAAGCTGACGATAATAGTGCAGAGTCTATGTAAGAAAATACAGAGCTATTAGGCGTTTTAACGTTTTCAAGAGGAATGACGTTAGACTTATGTGCCTGATATCTTTAGGAAAGGTATGTGATGTCTTCCCTGCTTTAGGTATAATTACCACTCTTGCCTTATTCCAAGCGTTGAGAATATAAGTCAGCCATTGAATATAATACGAAGCCAAGGCAGAATATATTCCGCAGGCTCTTGTATTTCTTTAGGGTAAAAATCATCAGGCCCTGCTGTTATAGGCCTTAAAACAGTTAACCACTTATTTTAGCTTCCTATCGAAGACTATGCTTTCGGTATTCTGCGTTAAACAGCTAAGTTAGGCAGTTGCGCACCCATGGACGCACCACTAGCAGGGAAGTGCGTGTCTAATAGGAGCTTGAGAAACTCCCCACCAGACATTGCCCTTGTGCCATCCGACCTTTTGTGATAGCCGGGTGTGCATGCTGTGCTAGCAAGAATCTTGCGTAGCCTAGATGCCTCTGAGATTTCTTCGATTCCTCCACAAAACTTTTTCCAAGAGGATCTTTTAGCTTTCCTAGTTTCAGTTTTGAGAGTTTTGAGGACTATCTTATTAATTGTCCAATCAAGCTCAGCTCTCGGGCGCTTAGCTGCGTTGAAGAGCCTTTTACATTCAGTCCTAAGTCCATCCAGTTTGAAGGACCACCACTTTGGTTTAAGCTTCCCCTTGTTTTCCTTTTAGGACATGAGAAAGCAAGAGAGCAATTCATTACTATGGTAACTTTATCGACTAGACTCTCTTGGTTCAGCTGCCGATTTTGGTTTATCAATCGGACCTGATGGCAAAGGTTTTGCCAAAGCCCTTTTTAAGACAGAAGCTTAAATATCAAATTTCAATCCTAAAACTGTTTGAATATTTGAAGGGATGCTATGAGGGATTGCATCTCTTTTGTTCATCTTACAAACAGATCGCTGAAACCAAAAAAGATTGATTTTGCATTAATAAAAAAAATCTGGCACAGAAGTAATGGCATGTACCCAAAATTTCGGGAAAATATATTGGAGACAAGAAAAGTGAAATCCTAATTGAAGCATTTCTCCATTCAGTAATATAATATTGCTTTTTTTCGTATTGTAAGCGAAAGCTTGTGTAGAAATTGAAAAAAATCTATAAGTTTTATGTTAGTTTTTGTTAAGATAAAATTAAAAAAGTTTTCTTTAAAGTAGGAACCTAAGAAATCATTCCATTAGATGCTATAAATCGTAAAATTTTAATTACAGCTTACAAAAGGCTTACAAGAACACAAAAAACGAACATAAACACATGCCACATTTATGTTTGGCGCTGTGTGTGAGTGTGTTCGTGCGCGTTTACCAATTCAATTACACAAGCATAGAGTTTATTACACTCGGTGACATAATTAAGAATTTGATGATTATAATTTGTGAGCAAACATTTTCCTAATAGTTTTCCCGCCAATTTGAATGCATGAGTTAGCGCGCATACATACACACGCACACTTAGACGTAAGAAAATATTGCCACCCACTGGCACCCACACCGCGCAACAGCAAAGCAACCCTCAACCGTTGAACTCCCTTGACACACATAAGCAGCCGTAATCAGATGACAAGCGAACAACAAAAATTAAATTAAGCGCTTAAAGCAGTGAAGGCGGTGATATAGAGTAGCATGGGGCGGATGAGGGGTGAGATTAAAAAAATCACGTGAGTAGTGTGGCATAGAATGAGAGTCGACACACACAAACGTGCATAAATTCATAATGTAGCGGAAGTGAGGGTAGCTTTTCATTAACCGTTATAATATTTATAGCAACACTTGCACTTATTGATACTGAGAGCGAGGAATGGGAGAAGATGAGTATTTGAAAAGAAGATATTGCAGAAGAAACTGAGTGCTAAAAAAACCCGCAAAAAGCAAAAATATGGGAGTACTTCGGGTGAAGAAATAGCAGTAATAGTGTCATAGAGAGTATTCTTGTTGAAAAAGTGTAGCGTTGAGTTTTATTAGGGTAGGTTCACACCTAATAAAACACACATAACTAAAATGTTTATGTGTCTAGACAGTTGACACGAACTCAAAGAAAACTTCGTGCACCACAACGAAGTGGCAACAGTAATGAAGAAAACCAAAGAAAATATATCGGGAACATTGCCAGAAAAGAGAAAACTAAGGAAAGTGCAGGAAAAACAATTTTCTTTAGAAAACGAAGTAAACGCCCACGAAAAATAAACCCAGAACTACAACAAAAACAAAAACAAGAATTGTCGAACAACAAAAACATCAAGGACGACGAAAGTTGGAGCAGAAAAAAAATCCCATTAACTTCATGTAGTGCTCAAGAACTTTGTTTGAAGACTAAGTTCGGGGAGGATGTTCAAGTGGTGGGGGGGATTTAACAAATAAGTAAGAAATGACGATGCAGGAAGTAAGACAAAGAAAAAGAAAAAAAATCTTATCAAAAGCAAATGCCAAGCACAGACTCTATGGAAGAAAAAAAATATCAAAATGAAAAGAAAAAAAAGCAACGAGAACCGGAAGGAAGGAAGGAAAAGGTGGTCCACAGGACAAGATACACACACAAACACACAAACACACAAACATATGTATAGCAAAGCAAGCTAAGCCAACGCAATAACATTCTACCAACAATATTACATATATAAGCTATCGTGTAGGTGTATGTGTATGTGTATGTGCAAGTTAAGCCTTTGTAATGTGTGTTAAAAATGGTTCAGGGGGTTTTTTGTTAGAAGGGTGGCTTTAAGTGTGTTAGGCTAAAGCTGGCTGGCGGCTCTTAGCACAGCGTCAGTGTTTATTGGGTGATGGTGTGAATGCAGATGTGGGTGTGTATCACTAAATGTGAGTATGTATATGTGTATGCCTTGTGGTGCCTAGTGCTGCCAAAGTAATTTCAAAATGATAAGAATCTCCTCGTTTAGCGCTGGCTGGGTTAGGGATGGTTGACGTTGTTGTTTTTGTTGTTGCTTTGACTTGCTTGAGTTGGCCCTCTTTTAATGCTCGCAGAAGGGGGAATAAAAATTGCAAACACTTAAGATGATGATGATGATGATGATGGAAGGGCGACTCAAAAAGGGCTCGCAAGTAGAGAGTACACTGTAAGTTCTTAGTAATTTTCATTCTCTATTTCCGACACTTGACTTTTCAGCTTAAAGTTTAAAAAATGTATGCATAATTTTCTGTTTCTAAATTTAAAATTAAAATATATCAATAATAAAACTCAAATCTTACAGCTTTCGAATTCTAAATCTTCAAATCTCAATTTTTAAGAAAAAAATTAAAGTATTTTTGTTGAATCTCAAATCCTAAGTCTCAAAATTTAAATCTGAAAATAAAAATCTACAAATTCAAAAATTTTTAATATCAAATTTTTTTTTAAAAAAGTTTCATGTATCAACTAACTAATTTTAAACACAAACCTTAAATTTTTAAATCTAAATTTCTAAAACCTTAAATTTGCAGACTCAAACCTTAAATCTCAAAATTTCTAACTTAAATATGAAAATCTAAAAATCCTCAACTTGAAATTAAAACAATGTCATTTAAAAATAAAGTTTTGTAAGCATTAAATTTCGTGTAAGAAATTTAAAATATCATTGTTATTTTTTTGTAATTTTTTTTTCATAATGCCAAAAATATAAATATCATAGTTTATATTTTTTGTTTTATTTTTCCAATTCCAAATATCGAGAATCATATTTAATTTTCTTTACTTCAGATTTCAAAATTTTACATTTTATATTTTTTATATTCATATTTCATAATTAAAATTTCATATTTTATGTTTCAAATTTCATAATTTGTATTTCAGATTTCATAACTAATATTTTATATATCATAATTCATAAATAATATTTCATAGATCATATTTTTTATATCATATTTTATGTATCATATTTCATATTTCATAAATAATAATTCATAACTCATAATTCATATTTCACAATTCATATTTATGTTTCATATTTCAGAATTAATATTTCCTAGTTCATAATTCAAAAATCATCAAGAATTCATAACTCATAATTCTTGATTTATAATCCATTATTCATATTTCCTACTTCACATTTTACTTTTCATATTTCATTATTCATAGTTTATTGTTCGTATTTAATGTTTCATATTTCATAATTTATATTTCATAAATCATATTTCAGAATTCATAATTCATAACTCATCATTCATCATTATTCATTAATCATAAATCATTAACAATTAATCATTAATCATTAATCATTAATCATGAATCATAAAGCATTAATTACTTATCATTTATCATTCATTATTTGCATTCATTATTCATCATTCATCAGTCATCATTCATAATTCCTCATTCATCATTCAACATTAATTATTCACTATTCATCATTCATCATTAATCATTCATTATTCATCGTTCATCAGTCATTATTCATAAATCATATTTCATACTTCATTTTTTATGATTTATATTTCATTATTTAGGTTTGATAATTCACAATTCATAAATAATAATTCATAATAAATAATTCATAATTTATACTTCATAATGTATAATTCATAACTCATAATTCATAGCTCATAAATCATAATCCATAAATCATAGTTCATATTGCATATTCTACGTTTCATATTTCATAGTTTATATTTTACAACTCATTGTTCACAAATATTAATTCGTAGTTCATAAATCATAATTTATTTTTCATATTTCATAATTCATAATTTATAATTCATAATTCATATGGACTACATCGTATTTTATGTTTCATATTTCATAATTTATATGGTATAATTCATAGTTTATAATTCTTAATTTATAGTTCATAATTTATAATTCATTAATCATAACTCATAACTCATAATTCATAAATCATAATTCATAAATCATAATTCCTATTTCATAATTCATATTTTATGTTTCATATTTCATAATAGAGATTTCATAGTTTATAGTTTATATTTTATGTTTGTTTTGTATATAATAATTTATATTCCATAATTCATAGTTCATAAATCATAATTTATATTTTATATATCATACTTCATATTTTATGTTTCATATTTCATAAGTTATATTTCATAATTCATATTTCAGAACTAATATTTTATATTTCTTATTTAATAATTCATAAATCATAATTCATCATTTATCATTTATCATTTATCATTTATCATTCTTTATTCTTCATTTTTCATTCTTCATTTTTCATTCTTCATTCTTCATTCTTCATTCTTCATTCTTCATTCTTCATTCATCATTCATTCCTCATTCATCATTCATTCTTCATTCATCATTCATTCTTCATTCATCATTCATCATTCTTCATCATTCATAACGCATCATTCATCATTTATTATTCATTATTCATTATTAATTATTCGTTATTCATCATTCGTCATTCAGGTTTCATACTTTTTATTTAATGTTTCATAATTCATTATTTATATTTGATAATTCATAAATCATAATTCATAATGCATAATTCATAATTTATAGTTCATAATTTATAAATCAGAACTCATAATTCATTAATCATAATTCATAAATAATTTTTCATATCTCATACTTCATATTTTATGTTTCATATTTCATAACTCACATGTCATAATTTATAGTTTATAGTTCATATTTTATGTTTAATATTTCATAATTTATATATCATAATTCATAATTTATATTTCATATATCATACTTCATATTTTATCTTTCATATTTCATAATTTATATTTCATAATTCATATTTCATATTTTATATTTCATATTTCAAATTTTATATTTTGTCTTACATTTCATAATTTATATTTCATAATTCATATTTTATATTTCATATTAAATAATTCATAATTCATAAATCATAATTCATAATTCATAATTCATCATTCTTCATTCATTACTCATCATTAATAATTCATATTTCATACTTTTTATTTAATGTTCCATATTTCATTATTTATTTTTGATAATTCATAAATCATAATTCATAGTGCATAATTTATAATTTATAATTTATAATTTATAATTTATAATTTATAATTTATAATTTATAATTTATAATTTATAATTTATAATTTATAATTTATAATTTATAATTTATAATTTATAATTTATAATTTATAATTTATAATTTATAATTTATAATTTATAATTTATAATTTATAATTTATAATTTATAATTTATAATTTATAATTTATAATTTATAATTTATAATTTATAATTTATAATTTATAATTTATAATTTATAATTTATAATTTATAATTTATAATTTATAATTTATAATTTATAATTTATAATTCATAACTCATAACTCATAAACCATTTTTCATACTTCATATTTCATGTTTCATATTTCAATATTTAATAATTCATAACTCATATTTCATAAATCGTAATTCATATTTCATACTTCATATTTTATGTTTCATATTTCATAATTTATATGTTATAATTCATAGTTCATAATTCATTACACATATATCATATTTCATACTTCGTATTTTATGTTTCATATTTCATAATTTATATTTTTTAATTCTAAGTTCATAATGTATAATATATAATTCATACCTCATAATTCATAACTCTTAATTCATAAATCCTAATAACTCTTTATATTTCATTCTTCATATTTTATCTTTCACATTTTATAATTTATATTTTATAATTCGTAGTTCATAATGCTAAATTCACAATTCATATTTTATATTTCATATTATATAATTTATTTGGTATAATTAATAGTTCATAATTCTTTATTCATAATCCATACTTCATAATATATAATTCATAACTCATAATTCAAAACTCATAATTCATATCTCATAATTCATAAATCATACTTCATATTTCATACTTCCTATTTCATGTTTCATATTTCATAATTTATATTTTATAGTTCACAGTTCATAATTCATAATTTATAATTTATACCTCATAATTCATAATTCATAACTCAGAATTCATAAATCATAATCCATATTTCATATTTTATACTTCATATTTTATGTTTCAAATTTCATAATTTATATTTTCCAATTCATAGTTTATAGTTCATAATTCTCAATTCATAGCTCATAATTCATAAGTCGTTATTTATAATTCATAGCAAATAATTCATAATTTATAATTCATAACTCAGAGTTATAATTCATATGTAATGTTTTATATTCATAATTCATAGTTCATAATTTATTATTCATAATTCAGAATTTATAATTCATAATTCAGAATTCATATTTCATCATTTATATTTCATAATAAATAGTTCATTGTTCATAATTCATAATTCATACTAGTAATTCAGAATTCATATTTTTTACTAAGTATTTCATATTTTGAATTCAAAATTTCAAGTTTAAAATTTGTTAAAATATGATTATATTTTTTACTTCATATTTATCATTTCGAAATTCAAATACCGATTCTACTCATATTCTACATTTCTGTTACTTTTAAATTTAGCATTTTATATTTCATATTTCATATTTCATATATCATATTTCGTATCTTATAATTCAGATTTCAAATTTCAAAAACAAATCTTTGTAAAATTAATGTTGTCACTTTTCTAACTTTTTTCAAAAAAGTAGAAAACAACTTTGCTTTGAATGGCAAAAAGCACAAATTATTCTGTTTTGGTCAAACAGATGTTTTGGGTATGAGCTTAGCAAAATAGATGGACTGCATAAAAAACTACTAAAATATAATTTTTTAGAATCATAAAATAATATATTGGCATTTCCATGGTAGCGCACGTAAAGTTCGTACCTCCATTTTTGTTGTTAAAAATTAAAAAACGAAAAAAAATTAAACTTTTTGTAATATTTTTAGTGTAAAAGGTGAAAGCCATGGAAAGTATTTTGTAAAGCTATAAGCAAACAAAAAAAAAAAAAAAACGTGCTACGATACAAATAATAAAAGTGGTTTTTGTCTGCACCAATAAAAACGAAAAATTAGCGAAGTGTTCACGAGTTTTTATATTAAATGTATTTTAATATTATCTGGTATAATGTTGCTATATATCCATAATTGTTTCGTTGAAAAATCTTTTTTAATTTATTTTCAAACAAACATGATACGTTACGATACATACGTAACGATACAGATTTTTCTCTTCAAAGAAGTAAAAATATTTTATATTTTTATTTATTTAATTGAACTAGAAAAACACATAAAGTGTAATCCAGAACCGTTAAATCGAAAGTTTAAAAAAATTGAATTTGAATTAAGTTGTATTGTAAGAGTATATATTACGCGTATACTTATATAATTTCAACTTTCGTTAAAATTTTTTAACTTTTGCCACCATTTTTCAACTTTTATTGCCATCATAATAATTCATATTTAATCCATCATCATAGCCATTTAATCAGTACTTTCACAATACAAATTTAGACATTTTTTCCATATTGGTGGAAATGCCCATATCTCAATTTCAAGAACCCAGAATTTCAAGAATTTTTTAAATATATGAATTAACTTCAAATTTTTATTCATTTTTCAAATTTAAAATTTCAGATTTAATTTTTTATATTTAATTTTTCATTGTTCATATTTCAAATACCAAATTCAAATTTTAAATTTAAATTTTTCAAAATGTGATTTAATTTTCAGCTGTTTATTTTACTTTTTACGTTTATTACTTTTTACTTTTTGCTTTTAACTTCTTAAGTTTTTTACTTTTTAGTTTTTATTTAATTTTTGTTTTTACTATTTGCTATTCACTTTTTAATTTTTACTGTTGGCATTTACAATGTGCTTTTTACATTTTTAAATTTTTTTTTTTACTTTTTAGTTTTTACATTTTACTTTTTACATAAAATTTTTTGTTTTTTGATTTTTGCTTTTTATTTTTTACTTAACACTTTTTACTATTTACTTTTTACTTTTGTTTTTGCTTTTTGCTTTTTACTTTTAAATTTTTACTTTTTACTTTTTACTTTTACTTTTTACTTTTTACTTTTTACTTTTTACTTTTTACTTTTTACTTTTTACTTTTTACTTTTTACTTTTTACTTTTTACTTTTTACTTTTTACTTTTTACTTTTTACTTTTTACTTTTTACTTTTTACTTTTTACTTTTTACTTTTTACTTTTTACTTTTTACTTTTTACTTTTTACTTTTTACTTTTTACTTTTTACTTTTTACTTTTTACTTTTTACTTTTTACTTTTTACTTTTTAATTTTTACTTTTTACATTTAAGATTTTACATTTTACTTTTTTGTTTTTACCTTGTAGTTTTAACATTTTACTTTTTACTATTTACTTTTTACATATTGGTTTTGCTTTTTGGTTTTTGCTTTTTATTTTTAACATTACACTTTTTACGTTTTACTTTTTTCTTTTTACTTTATACTTTTTATTTTTTATTTTATACTTTTCACTTTTTTGCTTATGCTTTTTAATTTTTAGTTTTTATATTATTTCACTTTTGACATATTGTTTTTTGCTTTTTGATTTTTGCTTTTTATTTTTAACATTTACTATATACTTTTTACTTTTCAATTTTACGTTTTACATTTTAACTTTTGCTTTTTACTTTTACATTGTACTTTTCACATTTTGCTTTTACCTTTTTACGTTAAAATTTTACTTCGTAATTTATTTTTACTTTTTTCTTCTACCTTAGTTAAACTTACAAAAAGCTTTAACCCTTTAATTGCATAACATAGTTTCAGACATAATTTTTTTCAGTGTTTTGTTTTTTGGCTCGGGAGATAGGTTTTGTGCTCGTTGCCGTGGAACAATCTTTTGCAAAATAATCCACTCAGTCAGCGAAGTCAATTGAAATCAAAAACAGATTTAAGTGGATTTTATTATTGTTTTTATTTATTTTTTGTTCTTGTGTACAGTAAAAAACACAATAACAAAAAGACTGAGTGCCTACAATGTGGCCCGAAAGAGAGTGCTGAGCAAAAAATATGAATGAAATGTTATGATGGAAATTTAAAAATGACTGCATTAAAATTTTAAATTTTAGGAAACTCTATAATTTAGCGAACATTTTTTAAATTTTACAAATACACTATACCAGATCGTGAATTACACTGCTATTTTAATAAATTGAGATTACTTACAATATTGTATCGAATAAACTTTTGAAAATTTGTAAATTGAATTCAAACGTTAAATTTTGATGAGTTAAAGTGTGATTGAATGAACTGGATTCTAAATCAGAATTAAAAGGTCAGCTACCAGTTACGATATAGTTAGTTTGTACTGGACCTATAAGATCTATTGTGCCCTTGATTAAATCTCCAGATTTAGACTTTTAATAAATTTTGGCACTGTTTCTGGCTTGTTCTTCCAAAATGTTGATGGAGATCCATCCAAAGTGGATATGTCCTAGATTGTGGTTACGTCTTAGACTAGAATTTCCTTCAGTTAAAATATAGTTTAAGTTTAGTTGATAAAAACCAGTATCTATTGCTTAGAACCAGCTTAAATAAGTTATTCATATTGAAAACATAAAGAATCTTTTTTTCTGAACTTGTATTTTTAACAATGAAGATAGTATCTATTTTCGACCAGTGTGCATTCCACATGTACTCCAATAATTTGACTCAAATCCAAATAAACTGGTACAAAATATTGCGGCTGCCACTTTTTTAATGTGGTTAAAATTTATTTGCCAATCCGGCGGGTTTGACATAATTAATGACAGTTATTTGCATTGTTTGTAGTTGCGACATGAAGAGAAACGAGTCTGTGGAATGGTGCGGAAGACCAGTGTGGCAATAACTTCGACTTATGAAGATGCTGCTCGTACCTTTATTTAGCGATGCAAAGATTTTTAATGCAAGTGATGTTCTTTGTGCTTTTTTATCAAATGTGAGAATTGCCACCATTATTTAAATGGAACCAAAGAAAGATTTATTTTTTTTAAATACGACAAATTATAAACTATAAAAGCTCTTAAAGCGTAAAACTGAGTCACATTTTGTTGATGGTGGTTGGCTTGTGACTCATGCGTATTTAAAACTGCTAAAATTTGCATGAATATGTTTAAGTTTTATTATCGCCTATAAAAAAAAAAATGACAAAAAATAACAAGATTGTTGGTTAGAAACAAGTTTTTGATAACTGCAGCTGAGAATTCTGCATATAACGTTCTTAATGTGGCTAAGAAACGAGTTAAAAGTGCCAACATATGAGGAAAAATAATAAAAAAGCAGTCAAAAGCTGTTTACTATATGTGAACAAACGCACATACACACACACACACACACACACTTACATATGTGATCATATAAGCCACTTGCAGTATGATTAATGAAATGGGAATTAAATTGATAAAGTTATTTATTATGGTCTGCGTGCAATATCTTCACTGGGTGTGTTTGAGTAAACTAATAAACTTATGTGTGTGAATGTGTGTGTGTGTGTGTGTGTGTTTTGGCACCAAAGATAAGTGCCATTAAAGCAGCTGAGTAAGTTTGCCATATAACAAAAAACAATAAATAATACCAACGACATGATGCAAGCATTGCTAGCAACAACGCTACCAGCAACAGCTACATAAAATTGTCAAAATAACCAAAAATATTGTCGTTGTAATAAATTTGTTTCAATTGAAGAAAAAAAAATATTAAAATACTTACGATCAGGCCCGTTGCTAAGAACTTCCTTTGTATTCGATTATAAATGCAATGGTACCAATAGGATATGCATATCATAAGGTTATGCAAGGAAATGGAATTTTTTTAACTACATAGCATTAGTATAAGAAATTTATTTACAAAATAAATTAAAAAAAAAATGTTATATTCTAGGCACTAACAATTTAAGTCTTCAGCCTAAGGAATTTTTTAAGCAAAACTCATTACATTGTTATTATTATTCTACAACTCAGTGTTATAATATGGAAATTTTTTATGCAAAAATAAATAACTAGTAGTGTCATTATTCTTGAATTGGGCTGTGTAATTTTGATTGACAAAATATTTTTATTGTCTATTAAAAATTAGAAATGTTTAAAATTATTTCAAAGATATTTTTCAAATTTCTTTTAACTCATTAAGTTTCATGGAGACGCATTTGCTGGCACTTTTGTTGCTTGATTTCTAAATTAGTATCTGCTATAAAAATAAGGCAAACCAAAATTATGTACATTCTTTTGCTTGCACTCTTTCCGGGGTCTTTTCTAGGGTCAGAATTGTATCTCCATCACTCCGAAAAAAAAATGTTTGGATATATGATGGTTTTTAAGCGAAAAAGTACTTATGTATTAAAATTATCTTATTGTATGTTCAGCTAATTATTTGGTTTTGTTCCAAAACATTAATAAAGGTGGGTACAATTTTCATAGAAAGTTATTAATCATTATGAGAATTATATCAAAAGCAAAATAAGAAAAATGGGTACAAAGTGCTATGTCTAATCTAAAAAAAGATAATGATTTATATGTTTGCTGAAGGTTGCCTAAAGGTACAACAATAGATCCTTAAGCTTTTTTTCAAAGAAGCTACAGAAAGAGCACAAAATTGTTTATCTTTGAATGTCCATAAGTAAAAAGAGCGATGCCACTGGATATATTTTTCTGCTAATTAATTCAGTTTTTATATAATATTTTGCATTCTCCAAAATGCCTACGGGGGTGCATGATAGAATGAGTTGAAGGTAGTATTAATCGAGCTGAAACAGCTGTTCAGCGTGGGCATATATTGTCAAAATGAGGTGATGACATTTAACGATGTTGTTTTTCTTAATTAAAAAAGGGATTTTTCTTAAAAGAGAAATAATAATTTTTAAAACGGCACAATTTTCGGAACATTTAACCTTTAGCAAAAATGGTCTTTTTTATTTTTATTTTTATCAAAATGTGTATTTGGAGCTAAAAAAGGTAGTAGTGAAAAAAATAAGGGCCGCTCTCAAGTCGTTCAGAAATTATATGGGTCCAAAGTTAGAAAAAATGGCCTCAAAAACATGTGATTTTTCAATTTTCCAACAAAAGTAATAAATATGAGAATCAAAAGAAAGGCAAGTATTTATTCAAGGAAGTATAAATCTTGAAAATCCATGCATATCTCTTGAAGATATAACTCTTTTTTGACTTATTGTAGAAAATTTTACGTTTGAAGATTTTTTTGTGATAAAAAATTGTTGTCCTTGAAATGATCCCAAATTCATGTAAAATCGAAGTTTTGACAATAAATAAGCTTAGTGTATAAACAGCATTGTGAACATATTGAGAACAATATGACGCCAAAAAAATCCCTTGTTATTTTTGTTTCGGTGTACATCACTTGTTTTTGACATCTTATGCCCATAGCTTGGCAGCGCAGTCGCTATTAATAATACCTGGTCATTGTATCATGCGGGGGTGGAAGTATTCGCCATAAGAAAGGCCGCGGATATAGCCCTCGGCATGGACACTAAAGAGCTGCACAAGTACTATACAAATGACTTTCAAGCAGGGTTGCCAACTCGTCTCAACCAAATTTCCCAATTCTGGTAATCGAACTCTCCCATTTTGCAACCGATTCCCCCAAAAATATATACGGGTCCGCCATCTAACGTTTTTTTTTTTCAACTAGTGCTTATTTCGTGAATGGTAACACTTAGCTCATGTCTGATTTGACAGATATTTAGTTTTATCCTTCCGCTGAACGAATATGGTTGTGTATACGCTTGAACAACGCTGGGAAATATTGCGACATAACTTTGAAAATCATAGTAACGTTGCAGAATGTGTGCGAAAATTGCGTACGGATTTTGGAAGAAGAGAAGCACCATCAGCTCCGTATGTTCGTTATCTTGTGAAAAAAAATGAAAGAAACTGGCATCCTCAACGATAAGCCAAAGGGTGAAAAGCCAAAAGCAGTGCGTACACCCGAGAATATTGCTGCTGTGGCAGAAAGTGTGCGTGAAGCGCCATCAACATCAATTCACCGTCGTTCTCAACAATTGAACATTTCGGAGACATCATTGAGACGAATTTTGCATAAAGACCTTGGTATGACGCCATACAAAGTCCAATTGGTTCAGGAGTTGAAGCCAACGCTAAGTGGGCCTGCGATCGACTTACAGAAGATGCCGATTTTGCCAAAAAAATCATCTTTTCAGATGAAGCTCATTTTGATCTTGGCGGGTATGTAAACAAGCCAAATTGTCGCATTTGGGGCACAGAAAACCCGCACGCATACATTGAAAAGCCGCTGCACCCAAAACGAGTCACTGTTTGGTGCGGATTTTGGTCCAGAGGCATAATTGGGCCATTTTTCTTCGAAAATGAGCAAGGAGTGGCCGTTACAGTCAATGGCGATCGTTATCGGGATATTTTGAACGAATTTTTGTTCACAAAAATTGAAGAGAAGGATATTGGCAACATTTGGTTTCAACAGGACGGCGCTACGTGCCACTCAGCTGAAGCTACACTCGATGTTTTGCGCCCTGTTTTTGAAGATCGCATTATCAGCCGCAGAGCTGATGTCGTTTGGCCACCTCAGAGCTGCGATTTGACACCGTTGGACAATTATTTGTGGGGTGCCCTCAAAGATAAGTGTTACGCCGACAAGCCAGAGACAATTGACGCTTTAAAGGACAATATTCGTGAAGCCATTGGCGAAATACAGCTGCACACAATCGATAATGTGCTTAAAAATTGGACCGATCGTGTAGGCTACTGCATGGCCAGCCGAGGCAGCCATTTGAATGAAATTATTTTTCATTATTAACCGGAAGGATTGTACTTTCAAATAAAAAAAGAAATTTGAGAAAATATCCATTAGTTTTTTTTTATAGAATTTTCAAAAAAAAAAGTTATTTGGCGGACCCTATACGTATTTAAAAACAGTCTTTATTCATTAAAAAGTTTTATCAGTAAGATTTTTTTAGCCCTTATGCAAACATCAACAAAAAAGTTGACAAAACATTTTAAAAAAATAACATAAAAACATAACATAAAATAGGTTATACGAAACGACTAGAATAAATCCTTTTAAAATTTATATATAAACATTAAGGTGGAGCGATTTGAACATCTTAATAGGCGCCACGCGTTTCTGATTCTTGGGATTGTACTGAGCAAAAAAGTCCACTAGACCATATGTCTACGCTGAAAATCGAGCTTCCAGATTTAAACTTGCAGCTTTTTCTCAGAATTTTGTAATGTTTTTTTTTGATATTTTGGCTTATAACAGCCAAACCATTGAGATTTTCGATCCAATACTAAGACAAAAATCTCAATGTTTGGCTGTTATAGGCCAAAATATCAAAAAAAAAAAAACGTGATAAAGGTCTGAGAAAAAACTGCAAGTCAAAATCTGGAAGCTCGATTTTCACCGTAGACGTATGGTCGGTCTAGTGGACTTTTTTGCTCAGTACAATCCCAAGAATCAGAAACGCGAAGCGCCCATTAACACTTTTTTCTTCCATACTAATCGCCCCACTCTAATAAACATGTTTAAAAATGTTATACTTTTTTTAAAAAAATCGCACTACATTTTAGAGAACTGTTATAGGTTTTTAATAAATTAAATATTAGGGAATTATCTTCGACTAGACCGAAGTTAAGATACCCCACATCTGAATACTCGAAGATCTCAATGTTGTATTATTTTGATGACGCTACTTTTATAGATCGTTGTTATATCCAAATATTTTAAACTTAAACTCTACAAAGATTACATACTAATTATCAAATCATATGAGTAAAATATCAAGTTAAATCCATTATTGTCATGGAATCTATGAGGGTTTTACTATTATATATATGACGTCACTTTGTAGGGAGGAAAGTTTAGTTTTCAGTTTCTTTTTACAAAATTCCGAACAATTCCGAGTGCATAATTACGATTAAAACATATTGACAAAATTTTAAGCCATTGTTCTCATTTTTGTGAAATTTGAGGAGACTTTTTGAGGAATTTTACAGTTGGCTTAAAGTTACTTTGTATGGGAGATAGGCGCGATTTTCATTCAATTCCTACAAATTTTATTCAGTCGGTCAAATTCAGTCGGTCTTAGTATTAATGCAGAGAAAACGGATCTGGTTCTGTTCACGAAAAGGTACAAGATACCACAGTGGATACCACCGAAACTGAACGATATACGTCTCATACCGAAAACTCACACAAAATATCTAGAAGTCATCCTGGACAGCAAGCTGTTATGGAAAACCAACGTGGAAGAAAGGTTGAAGAAATCCACCATTGCACTATACACATCCAAAAAGATGCTAGTACAGTACCCTTTCTGATGCACTGGATCTATGTAACGGTAGTGCGTCCTATTCTACTCTATGGGATTATTGTGTGGTGGCCGGCTGTGAACAAATCAACATTCCTCAGGCACTTGGAGGAAACTCAGCGGCAGGCAGCGCTATGCATCACGGGGGCACTGAAGTCAACTCCAACTAAAGCGCTTGAAACCATTCTAAGTATGGACCCCTGGACATACACGCAAAACTAATAGCCGGAAAAACGGCACAACGCCTAACGGCAGCAGGCAACATGCACATTCAAAATTTTGGACATTGTACAATCGGAAAGGATCTACCTAGTAGCACGGACTACATGGTGCCTCGCACGATAGTCAAATCCAAAGCACGAACTCTTCTGGGACCAAATGACTGGTGCAAAGGTATAGAATAATCACAGCAGGCGGTCAACATATTTACCGACGGCTCCAAAATGCCTACGGGGGTAGGTGCGGCGGTGTATTGCGCAGAGCCTAATATAAGGCAGCCATATAAACTGCCGAACCACTACAGTATCTTCCAGGCGGAAATATTTGCCATAAGGAAGGCTGCTGAGATAGTCCTCAGCATGGACACACAACACTCTAACATCAACATTTTCGTTGACAGTCAAGCGGCGATCAAATCCATGCGCTCCGCTAGCATCAAGTCCAAAAGTGTCTTGGCTGGCAGAGATGCACTAGATGCACTATGCGCTTCGAAAAGAGTGCGCATCTACTGGGTCCCTAGCCACCAGGGCATTGAGGGAAACGAGATGGCAGATGGTTTAGCAAAGGAAGGCGCCGGGCTGGAATCAGAACATGTACTTACTCCGCTACAAGAGTTGTACAGGAGCCTCGAAAGAAGAGCCACACTAGCAGTGAATCGTAGATGGAGAGATACGACATCGTGCAAAATCTCGAAAATCATGTGCAATGCACAATGCGAAAAACGAACTCTGTTCATCTTGGCACGCCCGCGCAAAGTTTTCAGGACACTAGTGGGCATGCTCACTGGTCACTGCATGACGGCAGCCCACGCGAGGAAGCTTGGCATCACCACGGATGACAACTGCAGGAAGTGCAAGGAACCGGGCACAGTGGAGACCCTGGAGCACCTACTATGCACATGCCCCACCCTACTTAGATCGAGACTAAAATACCTAGGCTCATCGACATTCCCGTCGCTTAAAGATGTAGCCAGGGTGTCTCCGAAATGCCTCCTAAGGTTTGCGAACTCAACGCAAATCTTTAAAGACTTTCAAAACAAACACAAAGGTTCCTTTTGTTCGCTACCGGTACCACTAAGGACCTGAAATGGTCTAGTGAGCCTTCACGAAGGCATCCGGTTTAACCTAACCTAACCTACACATTTTATGCTCACAGTGCATATTTATTTATTTGATATTTAATATTAGTATTTTAAGAACATGTTCTTTTGAAAAACAAAGATAAAATCTTAATAATAATATTATATTGTATATTAATATTGTAATTTAGTTTTAATAATGGACTTATTATCATTATTATTAATATTTATTTTTATAACTAAATCATAACGATTACATTTTTCACAGGATTTTTACAAACTTAGAATGATTTGGACCGTATATAAGTACATAAATAGAATAAAAAACAAGAGCAAGTCTTAGTTGCAAATTAAGTCTTAACCGCAAATAAGTCTTATGTGCAAAATTTAAATCATTCAATTAATTTTTGTGGAATTTAAAAATATTTTACCGTTTTGGTATAGTCACTTTGTATAGGAGGTAGGCGTGGTTTTCATCAGATTTTGACATATTTCAAATATGTAATGAATATTTCACGCCAAAGCATGTGTACAAAATTTCAAGCCAATGTATTTTTTTTTGTGGCACTTGAAGATATCACTTTTGCTAAAATCCTTTTTGCTAAAATCACTTTGTATGGGAGGTAGGCGTGGTTTTCATCCGATTTTGCCCATTCTCGAACTTGATCTCCGTTTTTTTAATTTAGCCGATAGCTATTCATTCTAATAGTTTCAAAATTGCGGCTGCAATCGTGCCGACAGACAGACAGACGGACATGACTAAACAAACTCAGCAGGAGAGTTGATCAAAAATATAGATACATACTTTTTTATATCTACCACTTCTCTTTATTAGCATTACAAACGGAGTGACAAAGTTAATATAGTCCTTACGCAGTACGCGTGGGAATATAAAAAACAAGTTAACTTCTTGTAATCACTTATTTTGATCGTAAATTAGCTGATTAAATCAGTCAAAGCGTATGTCAAAAAAGGAAAGCATAAAAAATATATTTGCCAACTAAGGTTTTTAATACATTGGGTATGTTCAGGAACAAAGAAACTTAAGGGGATGGTACTGTTTTAAAAAAATGTTGAGACATTTTTTTATATTTTTTTTTCGGAATGTACAACATTTCAAGAGTATTTTGTAAAAATTTCAATTAAATCGTGCTAAAACTAACGAAGATACAGCGTTTCAAGTGAGCGGACCTTTAAACATATTGGATAAATAGCCAAAGCGGATGAACAAGCTGCAAGTACAAGTAAAGAGGGTAGAATGCAACGCAGGCAAAAGCAAAAAAAAAATGCATTGGACATCCTGAATGACAGAATTTTACTGTACGAAGCTGACATTGATGATTCTGTGTAAGAATAAAAAATTGTACCCTTTTATTGATTTTTCATTTTTGATTTTCGATAATAGAAAACTTTAAATCGATTTTCTGGAAAACGGTGAACACGATGCCGCAAAACCTACTCGACCGATTGTTTTGAAATTTTTAACACTATTTTTTTTTTCTTTTTTTTCTCCTATTTTAAGGTATAATATACGTATAAAAAAGAAGAACAGAAGCTTGTTTTCAAACATTTTTTGAGGTACAAGGAGATGTTATATTTCTTTGAAATTTATACGGGTTATTGTACATAAAAACTATTTTAATACATCTTTTTTTTAGCAATTTTCTGGCTTTTTATAGAGGTCGCTAAAAATTAAATTGAAAAAAAAAACATCCAAAACTGTTCGATGGATATGACCTTTCACATGTATCTGACACAAAGAAATCAAATTTCATTTTAAAGTAAAGATCAATAACTGAGCATCCCACCTACGAACGACTCCCGGGAGGTTTTCTGAAATTATGATGAAAGTTTGAGTAAAAAAATTTTAAATAAAATAGATTTTTGCACGCTTTTTTGTCAATTAAAAAAACAAAAGGAAATAGGTACTTGAATTTAGGTGGGATGCTTAAGAGATAAAATTAGGAACAAAATGCAATAAGATTCATTGAAACTGAAGCAATAACTTTTAAGTTATCTATCGAACCATTTTGGATGACTTTTTTTTTCAATTTCATTTTTAGCGCCCTCTATAGAAAGCCAGGAAAATGCTAAAAAATATTTTTATAAAGCATTTTTTATGAACAATAACCTGTATAAATTTAAAAAATATATAACAACTCTTTGTACCTCAAAAAAATGTTTGAAAACAAGCTAATGTTTTTCCATTTTTACACGTATATTATACCTTTAAATAATAAAATAGCCTAAATTCTTCAGCAAAAATTGCGTTTTTGACTTCAAAGCGCTACAAAAAAACATTAAGAAAGAACTCTTCGGTATTACCTCGGGAAACATATTACCTTTTAAACTAATTTTGAATTTTTTTTTCCAGATGATCCGCTAACCTCTTATCGTGTTCACCGCAAAACAACTTTGTTTTCGAGTAACCTTCGGAGAATCGCTGCCATGGATTAATTTATCGATAATTTTTAAATTTTTTTTCCAAATATTCTTAAGTCAAACTATAACATGCATATGAAGCAAATACACCTTTATTATTCATGCCTCAAAAAAAAAAACATGAAAACATGCTTTTTTCGACTTTAAAACAGTACCATCCCCTTAACAAAAGTTTCTAAGCATACGGAAAATTTGGATTTTTATGATTCTTAAAATATGATTTTAGAAACAAAAACAAAAATGTAATTAATTCCCCCAAAAAATTAACTCATTCCCCCACTCCCCCATCGAGTCAAAACTCCACCCAAATGGAGGAATTCCCCCCGAGTTGGCAAGCCTGCTTGCAAGCCATAAGCTCTGCTTTCAAATACTTCCGCTCTTCTACTCTCTCATTTCAAAATAAGCACTGCAGTGAACATGGTAGAAGAATACAGGTATATGCACTAGATGAGAGCATACTGCCGGAATTGTCAAAACGAAGCAAAACTCTTTCTTTATTTTCTTTTGTTTCCATTCGCCACACAGCCAAATTTGACAAACATGGCAGTATGGAAAGAGAGCACAGTCAGCGCTGCATATACCTCTATCCTTCTACCATGGCAGTGAAGAGAGTTTTTGATATACAAACAAATAATGCAGAGAGAGACAGTAGAACATTAAATCTACACTCCAGGAAAAATCGGAAGGCTTCCATCTAAAAGTGATAAAGAAACATTCCCCACCATATCTTTTGAAAGCTTAAGGGTAGTTTTGTATTTTTATTGTTTCCCCACCGTATTTTTTGGAAGCTTAAGGGTAGTTTTGTATTTAAATTGTTTCCAAACCGCTTCTTTAAGAATGCATGTGGAAATTTTATTTATTGTCAAGCAATGACAATAGAAAATATTATCATTGTTTTCTAGCCGCTTATTGTAGAATTCGATAGTCTAGTGGTGCGCGCTCGACTGTCGCTCAGGGGTCCCGGGTTCGAATCCTGGCCGAATCCATTTTCATAACAAGGGAGAGGAATGTTTCCACATTAATTCTTAAAACAGGGCAGAGGACTGCTTCCAATTCACTTTTGAGGACAGCGGAGAGGAATGTTTCCGCATGACTTTTTAACACAGCGGAGAGGAATGTTTCCCTCTAATGACATGCTATGTTAAAAAATCAATGGAGTGTGCAACAAAGGGGAATGCTTCCTACATTCCATGGAATGTTTCCTGGTAACATCCGGGAATGCTCACATTTCCTGGAGGGTATAGAAAAATAGAACCAAACTGAAGTAGAACACAACTGAAGTAGAACCTAATGTATGTACTGGCACTCAGCAAGGGTATGTTCGGAAAAGCATCATAATGCGCAAACTGCTTTTGCAGCGCAAGTAAAATGTTCGAAAAAGGCCAATAATGCAGCACTGCAAATATCAAACATTCTAAAATGTAATTTTTCTATCAAGAGTCACTCGCATCAAAAAATTCGAGCTGCATTTGGACTCTTGAAAAATGCCAGTTGTGAGCATTTACAAACAGACCCCGCTTACGGGTATAAAAAAATGGTTCTTAACAGAGGCTATAAATAATAATTATTTCTAGATTTTAAAACCAAAATAGCATTGTGAAAAAATATTCGTACCACCGTTTTGAAAATACCATTAGAATCCTCTCATATTGTAGAACTTGATTTCTTATTGATTTGTAAAATTTTGACTCTTAAAATAAATAATAATTATTTCTGCTTTTTATTTTTAAACCAAAAATTTAATTTTAATATTTTTAAACCAAAAATAAAAAGCAAAATTTAGCCGATATTTTTTTGAGCACAAAATAACTGGCAAATTTTGATTTTTATTTTTTAAGTAAAAAATAAAATTTGCTCGATAATTTTTAAGCACAAAATAGCTGGTAAATTTGCTTTTTATTTTTTAAGGCAAAAATAAAAAATTAAATTTGCTCGATAATTTTTAAGCACAAAATAGCTGGTAAATTTTGATTTTTGATTTTTAAGGCAAATATAAAAAGCAAAATTTTCCCGATAAATTTTTGGGCACAAAATAACTGGAAAATTTTAATTTTTTTTAAGGCAATAATTAAAAGTGAAATTAGGATTTTAGTGTACGGTAGAATCAAAACCGTAATAGATGAATAGCAAAAGTATGGTTTTACCGTATTTTGCTTTTTATTTTTTGCTTAAAAAATAAAAATCAAAATTTACCAGTTATTTTAACCTCAAAAATATATCGGTCAAATTGTTCTTCTTATTTTTGCCTTAAACAATAAAAATCAAAATTTAACAGTTATTTTGTGCTTATTATATTGGTCAAATTTAACTTTTAATTTTTGCCTTAAAAAAATAAAATTTTGCTTGTTTATTTTTGCCTTTAATATTGTTTTTTTGTTATTTCGTTTTAATATTGCGAAATGCAGGTCTTTTTATTTATGCAATTTAAAATACTTTACAAACTAGATACTAGATAGATATATTCATGAGGTATTGTTTTTTTTTCAAATAATTGGATTTGTACTCGAAAATTGTATTAAAAATTTGTTCACATAATTTTCAACAATTGATTAAAAAGATTGAGTTTCCAATCGACTTTTTTTAGTTTTTGTTGGAAATAATGAACTCATAGTTCTATAAGCAGATTCAAAAAAATGCATTATTAGACACTAGAATATTTCCTTTAAAAATACTTTCATTATTGACTTTTTTGTTTAGAAAATTTAGAATTTTTCAGTTTGAATAGTTTTATTTTTTTTTTAACTTCATTTTTTATATACCATCTTACCCAATGGGGGGACTTACACCCAAAAATGTGCCTGCTTTAGAAGTTGTTTAGTGTTGTTGTAATTTTTTAAAAACACAAATCATTTAAATTTGAATAACCTTTAGTCTCTAGCTAGGCTTTTCCATAAGCAAAAAAAGTACAAAAATTTTGCCGTACTTCCAGAAAAAAACTATTATACATCAACGTTCTGCAAACCTTAAATCTTTTGAAAATAAGTCGATGCTTGACATACATCGATGATTGCAAAATAAATTGCTAAGCGCAGCCAAAGTAAAAACTTTGATGATTTTGCGAATTTGGCGGCAGCAATTTAAACCCTGAACAATAGTATGCATCAAAGTCATGAAATAACAGTTAATCCCGTAAAGCCTAAGGGCTCTATCACCTCCGTAATTATTCGTACTCTTACACTAGACACACTGTATATGTATTTTTGTTTGGTTTGTATAGAAATTTGAATGGTTCGATAAATTTTTATCATATTAATGTAAATTACTTACAAGACAAAAGCTACAAAAACGCCAAATTAATAATCAATTAATAAAAATTTATGCGAAATATTCTAAACACTAGCACTTTTCACTATTATTGATACTTTCTAATCGTACACCGACAAACAAACACGAACTTGTCCTTCCATGTCGATCGGTTCTTTGACAGATACATAAATTTGTTTTGTTTGCACAACAAAAGAAATAAGAAGTAGTAAGCTGAAGCAAAGTGAATTCAGCGAACAACAACAACAACGAAACATATGGAAATATTTTTTCAACTAACTTATAAACTAAATAGAATTTGGTTTCGTTAGGAAATAATATTAGAGGCGTGGAACAGTTTAGAAAGAACCATTTTAAAATCGGTCAACCCATTTAGAAGTTATGCTCTGTCAAACATTTTTTAAACAAGCTGTTCCATGTTAGCTTCGCTCGCTTGCTCCAATAATATAAATATAAAATATAAAAAATATGAAATATAAAATATAAAAATATAAAAAATGTTTGTTTTTTTTAAATTGTTGGCTTTATTTAAATACTAATAGAATTATTTGAATAATAACATAAATTATTTTGAAAGTTTCATAGGTATTCAGGTCAAAAAAATTTAATTTTCGCTATAAAAATAGGAAATCTTTTGTGGCAATTTTTTATAAAATTCGTTAAAAATAGCAATCGTAGGAATCCTAACCTGAAATGTGTGTGTTACACTTTAAGATTGATGCCTTAACACGACACCATATTAAAAAAATACAAATTTTTTTGCGAGGCTATGAAAAATGTGACTGAAAATTTGAGGCTACAAAAAAAAAAGAATTTTTCATTAAAATGCAACAAAAAAAAAATCCATCACCAAAGAGACCAATTCAAAGTCTTTACAATTTTTGTCAACATTTTTTTTTTCTTACAACTTACGGGAATGTCACAGATATTTCAATACATGCACTAGTTGTATTTTTTAAGAGTTTTTGATATTTTTTACAGTGTATATCTTTAAAAAAAAATTTTAAATCCAAAAAATAGTACGCAGATATAATTCTTTTCAGAAGAACTACCCACTTAGTGAGTTTAAAATTTTCAAAATAGTAATGTCAGAAACGTTGGCGCTTTGACATGAAATCACCGACACACTGGTACTTATATGAGAACCTCCCCTTAAGAACATGATGATTTGGTATCAGTCTTTTTGGATGCCCGCCAATTTTAGCTGGCAAGAGCTCAATCAGTAGTATATTTATTTGCAGTAAATACACATAAATAACTTGTTTAACCATATTTTTTTTTAAATTTTAGCAAAAACTAGGACAATAACCTGATTGTCCTGAGTTAACATAGATTTCTTTTAGGTCAGCAAAGTTCACATAATAAAACAGTTTTACGCTTGGGTAAATACAAGAAAAATCATGACTACAGTACAAATCGATGGACACTATTGAATTATGCATTAATTTTTTTCTTACCCATTCGATGCATATCGTCGCCGGTTTTACTTCCTATTCTAAAGTGCTGAATACGCGTCTTTAGATGATACTCTTAAAAAATTAAAAAGATTTTGCTTTTGAAAAATTTTGCTGCAGTTAATAGATTCACGCTGTAGCTAACATTAAGAATGCCCATTAGGAATATTTATAATAATAATTTTTTACTTTAGTTTTCCCTATAAGGTTCTCTAGGCTAAAAAGACAAAATATTTAAATTTTTATTTTGAAGCCACTGTTTTTAATCAATTTTTAATGTTTTGTTGTATAGTAGTTATATGAATATATTGTGATTATTCATGAGTTATTCATGAAGCAAACCAAACAAATCAAACAATTTTATTTAGGTTCTGCGAGTACATTCTGAGTTTTAAATCGAAAATATAGGAAAAATTTCAAATTTACCAAAATGGAAGGTAGTAAAAAAACTTAAAAAATAAAAAAAAAATAGACTGGCCATTTCAGCCCTTGGAAGGACTTTGACCTAGCTTCTATTGATCAATTGTGTTGTGCGTGTTGTTAAATGTTTTATCACAAATGACCGAGAACTGGACCTACGTGTTTTATGCCGACTCCGAACGGCTTATGTTCTCCAGAAGCTTTACATGGATATGTTTACTCTCTGAGGTTTGCCATTGTCTGCAGAGAGGTGACGACCGAACAGAAAAATAAATTCAATTGAAAAAACTTTTCTGTCTAAACTGGAATTGAATCCGGGCTACCACGGTTCTTTAACTTAGGGGCCACGCACTCTACCCACTAGGCTACGGTCGCCAGTAAAAAAAACTTATTGAAGTAAAAACATCAATTTTTTTTAAAAAAAAATTTGCTTTTATGGGCTGTAAAAAAGTCCTTCCCAGAAGTAAAATTAAACTATTCAAAGTCATTTATTTTAGTTTTTTTAACAAATGCGTACAATTTGGTAGTGAGCCGTGGTAAAATTTTCGAGTTATGTTGGTCACCTTTTTTAGAAATGAATTTTCGATATATGACTAATTGATCATGAATATGTAGATTTTATGCATAGGTTGAGCCCGAACAGTATCAAAAGTCGTAACGACCGGCGATGTAGAACACACAACAGAACACACGTAAATTAACGAAGACGTCAAAAATTAAATCGTTAAGCAAGAGTCGCGGCGACTTATCGCTAGAATAAAATTGAATAGAACCTATTCTATTTTTACTCTAACGACCGACGATTTCCTCTATGAGTACAATTAGTGCTGCCATATTTTGCAAACAATTGGGTATGTTCAAACTTTCATTCTGGATGGGTTCTGTGTGTCTGGCGACCAGAGAGGATCGCCGGTCGTAACGACTTTTGATTCTGGTCGGGCTCGTTGCTGAAGACCAGTGTGACCAGAGTGGAATATTATATTCCACTTTGGCATATTTTACCTTCGGGTAGCATATTTTTTTTATAAAAATATGCAGCATAAAAAGTGGAATATTTTGCGTATTCCTATATTTTTTAAAATTAACAAAAATTGCAATAAAAAATGTCTATTTGAATACTAAGTGGTTATTTTTGGCTATCGACATTTTATATTTTTTCATCTCTGAACCACCTTGTGAAACGCAATATAAGGAATTCGTTTTGTGGTTAACTTCTTCATTGTCAATTTTATTGCAATTCATTTAATAACTTCACGCAGCTTAAAAAGTGAAGTAAATTTGCTTATATGTTTGTTTGGTTGGATTTTTTATAGATTATATTACAGTAGTAAATAATATATTTAAGACAACATAAGGGGTATTCACGATGTGTTGTATTTCCCCTGTATTGTGTATTTTTGATTAATTTGATATTTGTAGTAAATTTTGTAATATAACAAAAACAAAATGCACAGTTTTCAAAATACAACCCTGTGGAAAAAATGCAACGATGGAACACTATTGTATTCTGTGTAAATTTCGTTACGTATTAGATCAGATGATTGTACAAGCATTTCAACTCAGCATATAGCAAGCTTCCGGCTACGCTGTGAGTTTATTTCATAAAAATTAATATAATTTATTCCTTCATTTAAATTTTTGTATGATTTCCTTTAGTTAAATGATGATTTATATTAATATTTCCAAACAGAAGTAGATACCAAAATCAGCTGATTTTGAAAATACAATATCTACTTTACTGAAGGCTCGTTCACAAAGTTGTAGTATTGTAAATTTTGCAAAAATTTATCACAAATGCACTACATCGTGAATATCCCTATTATTGCAAACAATATTTATTTCTTTTAACTATTTTTAAAAGTGGATTCAAAGCAACAAAGCAGAAAAAAGTTATTGATCAAAGTTGGGAATCTGAAGAAGATTTATCAAAATTTGTGCTTTCCTCGCATAGTTTACCATTTAGCAATGCTGAAGTTGAGAAAATTTTTAGTTGTAAGAATCTATTTAAATGAAAAATTGAAATAGAATGCAAGAAAAACTCTTAAATAATTTATTGAAAATTTAGAAATGCGAACTTCTATGATAATAATAAAAGCAACAATTTAAGTATTGATCTCGAAGATGTGCCTAAATTTTAATTTTGTATATTGTGTATCGTTACTTAATATTCAAAAAACCATAACAACGTTCATAATTTTTTATAGGAGAAGCCAAAAAAGTTTTAAAGTAGCACATATAGTAGATTGTAAAGTGATAATTTCTTCATAATTTCGTTTATTAAGTAGTTATTTTTAGGTATTGGTCCAAAAAACGGCTTTTAAATCTAAAATATGTCCCATTTAAAAAGTTTTTGGCTTCTCCTACAAAAAATTAAAAATGTTGTTAGGGTTTTTATATTTTAGGTGACAATATGTAATAAACCTATATGTTTCTGACTTAAAAATGAAGTTTTCTCTGTGAGAAAAGTATTTGAATATTTTTAAGAGAATTAAGGCTGTGTGCGAATTGATCTAAATCGACCTAAACTAAATAGTGTCGATAAGGCAGTGCTTTCTAATTCAGGAAGCATTTAGGTAGCTCGAGAATTTCCTAAATTATATAGGAAGCACTGCCTTATCGACCCAATTTAGTTTAGATCGCATTTAGATTAATTCGCACACAGCCATAA
Source organism: Dichetophora obliterata (assembly GCA_963920525.1). Classification (NCBI taxonomy): domain Eukaryota; kingdom Metazoa; phylum Arthropoda; class Insecta; order Diptera; family Sciomyzidae; genus Dichetophora; species Dichetophora obliterata. Next base: position 232,127,865 of record OY986437.1, on the reverse strand, counting down.
TTCTTGAAAGGACTTTTGTAAATTACAAATCAACTGATATATGCTTTGTTTACGTCTTATTATATTCATTTATTTAATATTAACTTACGTTTTATAAATTTAAGTGTGATAGTAATCAAATAAATGTTTTACAGCAAGCTTGTGTTTCTTTTATATGCTTATTTTGTCTTATTTAGATATATATCTTTGAAATTGAAAGTGGAATATTTTTGTGGAATATGAAAATTGAAAGTGGAATATTTAGCTGCTTTTTTTTTAACAAAATGCATATTTTTTTAAATCTTCTGGCCACACTGCTGAAGACATGCTAGAAGGAGTCAATTTCGAACCAAACTGTGTAACTGGTGGTGGTCTCTCACATGAGTTTACAAATTTGATATACAAACCAGCATGGTAGAACTAGTGAAGGTATATGTATTTCAGACTGCTCTCTTTTTCTCATAGCCAGAATTGTCAAACTCAAGCATTTTGCTATTCTTGCCTATTTTTGCTTTCTTATCGCATTCTCATCGTTTTCAGATTTTGTATGAGCTGTCAACTTCGTTTTGACAGTTCCGGCAGTCTGTCTCTCCGAAATGCATCTACCTTCTCTAATTCTACTATGACAAACCAGTTAACAAGCTTTAGAACGAAAACACTGCATCTAAGAAGTTAAGAGGGTTTTTAAATTTTTTATTTCGTTTGGTTACACGGAGCTCTAAAAATCAAGTGTTAGAAAAACTGATAGCTTAAAAAAAAACCTAAATTTTGGTCCAACTTTCGAATCTTTAAATTGAGTTAATTTAAATGCAACCCAAATTAACGAAGCATATTTTAAAAACTTGCAATCCAATGCAACTAAGAAAATTATTCCGGTTTTTTATATTGCAACTTTCGTTTTACGGATATTTTCAAAGTTGTAGTGGTTGTTCCAGTGAAAAAAGTGCTTTTAAAATTTTGAAAGAGAATAAAAAAAATATATTAAGGTATATTCTAAATATTTTTGCTTAAGTTTGCCAAAAGTATGTTTTATCGAATGAAATATGTCCCAGCTGCAAAAGCTTGCAAATAATGACGAAATTTTGCGATATCGCCTCTGCATGGCTCGAAATAAAAGATAAACCTGACTGCATTAGAAATATATTAAGCTTTGTAAAAGTAAAAATTGCGCTAAGATAAATCATGACCAACTAAAACACAGTAAAAATTTGTAATAGCATCATTTCAAAATAAGTAACGCGCTCCTCGTCGCTCCAAATGGTTATTTCAGAAGAGACTTAAAATATGGTTCCAAAATTGTTTGATTATGATAAGGTAAGGCAAGTAGGTTTTTCGCAAATGAAATTTTATTTTGAAAATATAGATACATAAAACAAATTTTCAAATAAATAATATAAAAATTTAGCTTGCAAAACAAAAATAAAAAAAAATAAATTAAAATTAGTGCAAGTAGCAATAATGACCAAGCGATAACATATGTTTTAAACGATGTTTTCTATTTTGTTTTTCTTTGTTATTCTATTTTTGAACTGAAACTTCTTAGGCAGCGATTTGATGCTCAGAGTAAAAATGTTAGAGTCTCGTCACGAAAAACTTTCGTTATGAAAAATACTTCGAGTCTCGTCACGTTTTTCTGTACATGAGCAATGATATTTTCTGTTTTGTGTGTTTTTTGTATGAGGATCACCAGAATGGTGGCAGATGTGTTCAGAAGAAATGTTGAGGGAGAAAAATTAATAGGACCAGCTCATACATTTGATCCCCCTAGGAGGTCATAGATTTTTTTTGATATGAACTACAATAAACATTTTTTCTATTTTTGTGTTTTTTGTATATACACGGTCAAAAATCTTGGACTAATTTTTAATCCAATCGTTGGAATCATGCGTTTTCTAATACTTATTCTATTATAATTCACTAGACATTTTTTAATAAAACCTGGAATAATATTTAATACAAGTTGGATTAGTCTTTAAAGACAGCGTTCGGCTTGATTCGGTTCTTATGCATGGTTATCACTTCTTTATACATGTAGCTTCAAAGAGCAGTTGGTAGAGCCAAAAACTTATAACCTAAACGTAGTGGGTTCGAATCCCGCGATGTTTCGTTAATTTTTTATTTTTGTAAAAAATATTTTAATACAAGCATGTATTAAAATTTAGTCCCATGAGAGAATAAAAATCAATTGTAATATATACCGTTTATTAAATTTTAATACAGTTTCGGTGCCGTCATATATACAATACAGGATTTATTAGAATTAAGTCCAAGATTTTTGAGCGTGTAGATAGATTCCCACAACCGATTTTCCTACTATATATGCAATTTTTTCACATCGAAAATAGGAAATCATGGACATGTATCCCATATTTAGTTATAAAAAACCATTAAATCAGCATATTTTTTGTGTGGGCACCCCAGAAGGGCGGCGGATAGAGTGAAGTTGTGTTCATAAGAAATGTTAAGGGGGAAAAGTTAGTTTGACCAGCTTATTTATTTGACCTCCCTAGGGGTCGTACATTTTTTTATATGAATTAGAATAGAAATTTTTTTCTATATTTCGTGTTTTTTGTATAAAGATAGATCCCCACAATAGATCTCCTTACGATACATGCAATTTTGACATCGTATTAAATTTCATTGAAATATTTCTGCATATCATATTTCCTACTTAGGGTTTGTAAGGGAGGGAGGGGTTGTATCGGTCCGATATGCACCATTAGAATTTTCTTAATAGGACTAAGAAACGATTATGTATCAAATTTTATCAAAATCCGAGAATGTTTGCTATTTTGGGCATATATCATGTTTCCTAGTTTGGGTTTGTAAGGGAGGGAGGGGTTGTATCGGTCCGATATGCACCATTAAAATTTTCTTAATAGGACTAAAAAACGATTATGTACCAAATTTTATCAAAATCCGTCAATGTTTACTATTTTTGGCACAAGAATGTATGAAATCAAAACACTGTGCGGCGTCTTCCAAATAAGCCGAAACCGAAAAAGTCACTTCAAATTCGATCAAAAGTCAAGTTAGTGTTGACTGTTTTCATTGATTATTGCAGTGTTGTGCAATCGTAATTCATGCCAGAAGGTCAGATGGTCAATATAGAATATAATCTGAGCGTTATGCGACGTTTGAGAGAGCAAATTCATCGAAAAAGGCGAAAAGAAAACTAATAGATTTTGCACCACAATAACGCACCACATCACAAGGCTATCATTGTGAACGCATTTCTGTCCAAAACCTTATAAAATACCATCAAACAACAGCTGATACTAACCTGATTTGACATAAAACAGAATTCGCGGTGAGAACTGAAGTTGCATTCTGAAAATTCGCTTAAAAAGTTTTTGATGATTGGATTGTTCCTTGTTCCAATTATTTCGGAAGGAGCATATTTTGAATGCATACAATAAATTGGAATAGATAAGAACAATTTTATGTTTGCTTATGCGTTGTACTAACTAAAGATCTTTTTGTATCTTACTGTACTAATTTATGTTCAAATAAGTAATAATAAAACTGACCATTTCCGGTACTTTTTTAACAGAATGAATAATTATATGAATGTTTAATAAAAATTTTCATAAAAGGAAAAAAATAAACGAAATAAAATTTTTAAACCCATTCAATGTACATTTAAACCATGGCACCTTCTAGTATTGCAAATTTTTTGTCAATTTTTTTTTTATATAAGAATTAATATAGTCTTGGGAAGATCTTGTGAAAATTTCAAGCAAATCTACCAAGTACTTTTTTTTTTGCGAATTTTTTTGTGTAGGCAAGTCAGGCACAAAATCATGTCATACGTACATATTTGATCAACCTTTTTTTATATATGGATTATCAGCCCAGTTCTGAATGATTTTTCCCAGGGAAACGGAAAAGGGAGTTTTCATTTTTAAGATAACAGATTAAGATATCACATATTTTTCTACAATCATGAATATTGACGGTTGATGAACAAATTGACATTAAAAATTTCCAAAATGTTTTTGAACTTTATCTTAAATATGAAAACTCCCTTTTCTGATGCCCCGGGAATAATCATTCCAAATTGGGCTGTCAGTATTTTTGTGAGGAAACTAATAATGAAATGATGTTACAACATACTTTTGTGTCATTTCTTGTATACTATATATGCAAAAATCAGATATCAAAAATAACTATTATTAATTTTTTTGAGGTCGAAAAAGTTGGCGATATTTTTAAAATTATTTTATTCGTTGCTTAGTAATAGTTATTTTTAATTTGCATATTTTACGTTGCCTCGTAACAGTTGTAGACGTGAAAATAATTTTTTACATTGATCATAACTTTTATTTTATAATTTTTTTTTTTTTGTTGCGGTTCTAGAGAAATAAATTTTTTATGTAATGAAATGGACCGTTTTTGTAATTTAAAGATTCAATAACTTTATTTTAAACATTTAATTTAGAAAAGTTTGCGAAAGCTCTTCCTTTTGCAGCTTCTGTCTGTCAATAAAAGAAGTAAGGCCGAAACAGCTCACTTGACAGAAGCTTGTGTAGCTGTCACTGCATGGAAAATATGTGATCATATCCCCAAATTTGGAAAACTGTATTTTTTCCTCCCAGTTCAAGCTCAGTTCAAGCTCCGTGAATGACTCTCTGAGCAACGATGTAGTGCTTTTGTTAGTGGATTCATGCAGAGAAACGCACATGTTGGTTGTTCACCAAAACTTCTCAGAAAAGTGTTTTCCTTTTTTGAAAAGGAAAATTATGAACAACTTCAAAATTTATAAAAACAAACTTTATAGTAACGAAAAAAAAATTCTTCATACATAATTGTTATCCGAAGAAAAAAGTTTCCTTTGAAAATAACAATAACTTATAGATAAACATTTTTTCTTGCAATATAACAATTATGGCCCAATTTTTAAAATTATTTCTTATAACAGTTATTTCTCTGACAAAAATACTCCAAAATTATTGCCTTTATGAGTTAAAATTTCAACACATTCCCATTACTTCGTGACCCACCCTCGTATTTCTTAAATTTTTTCTTCCAAACCCATCCTTATTATTTATATTTACAAAAAAAAAAAAATTAATTAATTTGCAGTTTCTCCAGAAATAACCTTGCTTTTAATAATTTTACCAAATCAAATTTTTTACTTTTTTTAGAATCATGTCTTTGAGCACTTTCTCCCTAATTTCTCAGAAAGCAGTCATCCAATTCGGAAGACGTTTTTCTTCTTCACAAATACGTCGGAAAAACGTTCAAACGAATAGTCATGACATTTTATTATACCGAAAGCACTTACCAAAACTATAAATGCGCTTAGCTTGACACCACTTTTTCGCGATTGGTTGTAATAAAAACTTATAGGTAAAATTGTCCGATTAAAAAAATGTATGCACCACATACTTTTAACAGCAGTTATTCTCGTCGGAACTGTTGTCCTGAGGACGCTCATAAAACAATGGAGCTGGACCCATTTTCATTCCTAAAAAACAGTTTTTTAAATTTGGAAGCTTAAGTTCCGTTATTTTTTGAACGAGAATCTTAATTATAGTTCCAACGATAACGACATTAGTCCTAAACATTTTTCCCTTTAGCTTGTTTTTCAGATGCTGCAGAAAAAGGTTTATAGTGCAACCAATAACTTTGGTACAAAGGCATAACTTTGTTTTTGGTCTACTTTAACATGGCCTATAGCAAAAATAACAAAGGCAATAACAACAAAAATACATTTTTAATCAACTTTTAAGCTTTATCTATTCAATAAAAACCGCTTGTCGATATCTGTTATATTTTTTGTGTAATTTCATTTTTAGCGAGGCATTATAATTTGGGTCACAAAGATAAAAGGTAGTCTTAACGCCTCATTTAAGTTTTTCAGAAGCTCAGAAACAAATCCCTTAGTTTGCTAATCCCGATTATCAATATTATTATTGAAAGAAAACTTTTTAAGCAGCACGAAACCACAAACTTCTGAAAATTGCATCTAGTTCCTTTTTCTGTTAATTTGCATAGGCAAGTAATAAAGTGAAAATCAAAAGAAAATCTGAGATAATGCAAATATTTAAATCCTAGAGAAAAAAATAACGTTAAAAAGTCTCACACAATGAATGAAAAGGAAACGGAAATACGTGCTGGTGATAAGCCAGAGTAGCTTGAACAGCAACTAACGGGAATGTTAAAAAAAAAAAGAAAAGTTTAAAAACAAAATCTAAGGAACTGACAAGAAAGTTACAAAAAAAAATTCATGGTTTAAAATTTATTCCATTTAATTTAACTTTAAATAGTTTCAATGCTTTTTTGTTGCAGATGAACAAGTAAACAAGAAGGTGGCAAAACCCTGGAAACAGAAACCTGGGAAGTGGCAGAAACTCATTTATTTTGTTGCATGTATGCTTTACCTACAGGGTCAGTACTCACGCTAAAAGCACAACTTAGTTATGGAGAGTAAAAAATTGCTGCTGCAATAAAGGAAAGCGGCAGAGAGAGAGAGAGAGAGGTGATGGAATCAAGCGTTGCAAAGGCGCGGCTCTACATGCCAATGCTTCGCATTACATTAGCGCAATGCAATTAAACGCAACTCTGGGCGCTTGCATTTAATTTAATTTTAATTTGAAATAATTAAATTTATGCAAACACAAAAAATAAATTGCATAAAACACGCGGGAAAAAATAAATGCAACAACAAGAAGAACAGCATGAAAATTGTTTGAGTGTGGGATTTAGTAAAGCGCAACTATTTTCAAATTGCCACAAGGCATTCAGATACAGTGGGACAGTTCAAATTGTGCGGGCTGTGAAGGAAGGTACACTGGCGAGGGGGACGAGGTAGTGTACCACGGAGTTTACTTCGCTGGTTAAAAAAGTCAATTTTTGCATATGAAAAGCTTAGAGCGTCGACGATTTATGCGATTTTGCGCATAAAAGCGCAAAAAAAATTTATTAAAAATTCAAACAGCGGAAGTTGTACAGCGGAAACGGATGCAATGCGTTAAAGTGCAGGCTGACTTTTTACGTTATATGCGGGCAAAAGAGTAAAAAAATTCAAATTCATTGCATAATTAGGCTGTGTTGGCAACATTGAAATGTAAATTTAACAGAAATTCACGCAATGTTGACAAATTAGCGGACACGCCCTCTCACTGCTACAGAAGCCACACGCCCACATACAAAGCTCTCAAAAATAGCGCAAAAATTTGTCATAATTTGAATACATTTCATAAATTCTGCGAACAAAAATTGTGGGAAAAAATTTGCAGCTTATAACGTCATCAACTGCTAATGCAGCAGTGACATTGCAACAACAACAACAACAACAACAATTACAGCAACATTAACGAGCTCAAGCAACATTGATTAATTATTGCACATTTGTAGCCGTCAAACACAGTGACACATAAATAAAAGAAATGCCATAGTTATGGTTGCTGATGTTGTTGTTGGTGTTGTTGTGGTCATAATTAACAATAAAAACAATAATTTAAAATCCAACTATTTACAACAACATCAGGCAAAATCTTTCGTCTACTATGTTGTAAGCAAAACAAAAATTAAGTACACTTAAAAAAAATATGTATGTTAAATAACAAAAACGTTATGCTAACAAAACAAAAAAATTTTTATTTTTGATCCAACCTTGTGTTTGCAATTGATCTTGTATTGCATTGTAATTAAAAAAATAAAATTATTTCAATGCTTTTTTTGTCAAGTAAAAATATTTAAAAAAATATTTTGTGACATTATTGATTTTGTAATTGTCAAAGGTTATATTTGCTAAATATTACAGAAAAATATTTTTTTTTTAATACACACGTCGTAATTGAATAAACTTTTCATGCGATTTTCGAATACAGTACTTTTTTAAATTGAAGAAAGTCAAAGGATATATCAAGATATGTATGGTATATGCAAAAACAATAGTAAGGGAGCGTTTTTGAAGCAAAGCTTTTTACGCCTTGATTTGTGATTTGCTTGAGTGAAATCTCAAAAACGACACTTTTTTCCAGGGACCGAAAATAACAGTTATTATCGAAATTTATATAGCTTGCCGATAATAGCCCTTATAGCTACTACTATGCCGATAATAGCCCTTATAGTATCCGAATCATTCTAACTTTGTACAAATTTGGTGAAATATGTTATAGTTATCATTTAGTATTAATAATAATAAATAATAATATAAAGTTTTTTGGATGTTACCGCGAATAATGCATATAATTAAGTTATTTAAGTAGTCTGTAAGGGTTTGTACTGGCTTTGACGAAATGAATAAATAAACAACTAAATAAATAAATTTCTATTTAAAAAGTCAAATGGAAAGAGTCGGTCTATTTAATTTTTGAATATAGCAATGTGATAGTTGTTAGCTAAGGTATAATAATCTTCAATGATACTAATTTTTCTAAATTTTTTAAAAAAGTCAATAAATAATCGTTATTTTTTGACCAATTTTATTTCGATTAAAAACAAAAGCTAATATTTGACTTTTATTTTTTGATCACATATAAAAGTTAAAATTTTACTTTTATTTTTTTGATCAAAAATAAATGTTAAAATTTTATTATTATTTTTTCGAAAAATATAAGTTAAAATTTGACTTTTATTTTTTGATCAAAAAAAAAAGTTAAAATTTGACTTCAATTTTTTGATCAAATGTTAAAGATAAAATTTTACTTTTATTCTTTCGATCTAAAATAATAGCTAAAATTTGGCTTATAGTTTTTCGATCAAAAATCACACCTAAATTTTGACTTTTATTTTTTCGATCAAAAGTAAAAGTCATATTTTAATTCTTATATTATCTGCTTGCTGTCGCTGTTCTAGTCGTTTGCGAAATAAATGAAACAGAATGTGCAATGATAAGCAACTATGTGATGCAATGCAACGATATGAAGATCGATAGCAATGTTTATATCTCTGTGCAATTATGTTACGAAAAATGTACTCTATTAATTGTTTTTAAAATTAAAACTATTGATTTTGGGTTAGAATCGGGCCTAAGGTAACTTTTGTATAATAATATGAGCAAAAAATAAACCAAAATTAAAACCTTTTAATTATTTTTTTAACCTTAACTTACTTTCTTAATTAATAATAATATGAGTATAATAATATGAGCAAACAATAAACCAAAATTAAAACCTTTTAAGGTTTAAAAATGTGTGTTCGAACGTGAATTTTATACACATTGATTTAATATTTTTAATAAATTTTTCATATAACCCTCTCGCGGAGTCTTTTTTTTCACAACACAAAGAATCTAATCTACAAGTTCAAAAATTCGAAATTTACTAAAAAAAAAACTGTAAACCCGAAAATTTAACTTTTTGCTGAGCCTTGATCGCTTGTGTTCAGTGGGTTTTCACTATATTTTGCCGCAAAAAAACCTCGTTTAAGCTAGCTACCTTATAGTTTTTTGTTGTAAATCTATTCGTTGCTGTTTTAATTTCTGCCAAGTCATTAAATAAATTAACAATGAAACGAAGAAACAAAAAACTTCAAACTATATGAAAAGGTATAAAATGAGTTGTGGTTATATTTTTGGTAATGAGAATTTAGATTTTTATTTCGGTTTAATGTGATTTATTAACACAAATTGGCGAAGAGTTCAAACATTGTTGTTAACAACAAAATAAACTTTTGTTAATCGTTTAGGGATTTGAGTAAGTTGTTAAAAATATATAAACAATTAGGGTATTCACAAGGTATCATTATAGTTTTGTTTCCGTACTCGATTGAAGTAACTTGAAGTTGCTTGAAAGCGTTTTTTAATACATTTTTAAAGCTTGAGAGAGAAGAATAACAAGCAAAATGTCACTCTCTATTCTATTGCAATTTCTTAAAGTTAGTACGGAAACAGACCTAAATTCATATCGCTAATTTCGTGCAAGACCGTCACAATTAAAAATTTGGGTCTTTTGAGTTAACCTTCATCGGTCCCCTATTTCTAGAAACGAATGCGTTCCTTGTGTGTATATTTTACACACTTTTCTCAGGAGCAATATTTTCATTGATGATTGAAATGCAAGCAATCTTCTCGTTAAAAGTAATTAATTGTTCATTGTTTTATACACGTCTACAAATGGGCGTGGTTACACTTTATCTACACCTACTTTTTCGAAATTATGCAAATTTTTGAGTTATACTAATTTTGATAGAGAACTCTATATAAATGTTGCCACGCCCACTTTTACCGCCCCCAAATCAATGAAACTTCTATATATAAGACTTTTTGATCGAATAAAACTAAAAATTGGTAGCTTCCCTTTAGGAAACCTTTAGCTTCCCTTTAGCGCTTTATTCTCGTTTTTAATAGTGATTTTTTTAACATTGACATGTCATTGGGAAGAAGACCTTTGTTCTCGAAAAGACCTTTGTTCTGCGAAAAGTGATTTGAAAAAGCGCTTTGCTCTCAGTACGAAAAGGGATTAAAAAGCGCTTAGTTCTTGTTTCGCAAAGTGATTCCAAAAAACGCTTTTCTCTCCCTTCGCGTTCTCCCCAGTACCAGCGTCTATGATGAAATATCTATTCCGGAAAATGTCTTACCTTCTTTGTCACAAACTGTTTCTTCCGGGACTCAAACTATTATTTCATCAGAAAAAGACCATTCTATTTCAAAAAGAAAGAGGAAGAACAAAAATAAGAACAAAAATAAGCGTCGCAAAGCATCTTTGAATAACAATACTCCAGTTTCTTCTTCGTCACCCACTAATATTTCTCCTTTGACTAATAGTCCAGTTTTACCTCCTATTGAATCCACAAATCATTTAAATTTAAGGGCAGTGTCAAGGAGGAAAAATTTATTTATTTCACGTCTTCAGCCTGACACAACTGTTGAAAACGTATTGACGTTTATCAAACATAACAACTTGTTGAGTCAAAACGACTTTTTTTCATGTAAAAAAATAGGGAATAAACCTTTCCACGCTTCCTTCATTCTCACAGTTCCAGCTGAAGAGTTTGCAAATGTTTTAAATTCTAATTTGTGGACCGATAATATATTCGTTTCAGAGTTTCTGCCTAAGAATAAGTCTAGAAGGACGACTCAACCTGTTCGTCAAACTCAAAAAAACTGAATAGGCTATCCCTTTACTATCAAAATGTAAGGGGATTACGCTCTAAGACGCGAGACATATTTTTAATGTCTCAAAATTTGTCTGAAGATATTATCGCATTGACTGAAACGTGGTTAAATGGAAGCATTACTGACTTGGAATTGTTTGATAATAGCTTTGAAGTATATAGAAAAGACAGATACGCTGGCAATACTTCTGCTGTCGGTGGTGGTGTCTTATTAGCTGTTAGGAACTCCTTCGTTAGTTCCATTATCGATATTCCCTGCTCTTCTAATATCGAACTTATATGCATTAAGATTGTACATTGTAATTCTTATGTATATGTAGTTAATGCTTATGTTCCTCCAAAGAGCAGTGTGGAAGTTTATGCAAGCCTTGCGGATTGCATAGAATACGTTATAAATATTCTTGACGTTAGTGACGACATTTTATTGTTGGGTGATTTTAATCTGCCTGACTTGAAATGGGAATCTTCAGACGATGATACATATTTTTGTGCATCTAATTCGAAGACACGCCAAGAGCATATATTTGTTGATAATATATGTTCTGACTTACAACAAGTAAGTTGTATTTATAATAGTCGTGAAAGACTTCTTGACCTGGTCTTAACTACAGACTGTAACAACGTGATTGTTAAGAGGGCCCTTCATGCTCTAACTTCTGTTGATGACTACCATCCACCACTGAGCATATGGTACAAGTCCGACAGGGAAAATATGGTGAATTCCAATTCAATAGATAAAGTTTATGAATTCAATTTCAAAAAAGCTGACTTTCTGAGGTTGAATCATTTACTTCATAATAAACTTAATGTAATTTTAGAATATTTTAATGGTAATAATCTTGAAGATTCAATTAATTTTTTTTATATGGAAATCTTTACTATGTTTTCTGAGTCCGTGCCGTATAGCCTAAAATTTGCGAAAAATTGTGCTTACCCTTGGTACACAAGGGAATTAAAGACTCTTCGCAACAACAGGAATAGGGCATGGAAGAAATATGTCTGTAGCTTAGACTTAAATGACCTAGAAACCTACAAGCGTTTGTTTCTGGATTTTGAAAGTTGCTCAGCTACCTTATATCAAAATTATTTAGACAATATTAAGCTGAGAATATTGTCTGATCCAAAGAAATTCTGGGGTTTCATAAACACCAAAAAAAAAATCTGATGGATTCCCTTCATCATTTAAGACTTCTGACGGATTTACTGACGATCCCGTTATAATTTGTGGCCTATTTGCCACTCTCTTTAAAGAGTCATTCTGTTCAGGTGTTCCTCAAGGTAGCCACCTTGGTCCACTTCTGTTTATTTTAGCCATTAATGATGTAACCCACATCATCAAATACTCTCATCTGCTCATTTATGCAGATGATATGAAAATATACAGAACAGTAGATTCTAAAGACAATTCAGTTCTACTCCAGTCTGATTTAAAATCCTTTGAAGTTTGGTGTTCTAAAAATAATATGTTTCTTAATCCAGATAAATGCCAAACTATGACCTTTTCGCGAAAAAGGAATAATTTAATTTTTGATTATAAGATAAAAGATACAGCTTTAAATCGTGTAGATTCTGTCAAAGATCTTGGTATATGCATGGATTCTAAGCTATCGTTTAGCGTTCATATTGATAGCATTTGTAAAAAAGCGTCTTCTATGCTCGGTTTTATAAAACGCTGGGCCAAAGAATTTAATAGTATGATAACAACTACAACGCTGTATTATTCAATTGTCCGTCCTCACTTGGAGTATGCAAGTCAAGTTTGGTCGCCAAGTTACAATGTACATGTTGAACGAATAGAAAGAATTCAAAAACGTTTTGTTCGGTTTGCTCTAAGGGGCTTAAGCGGAACTGACACTTTTAATCTTCCTCCTTATGAGGATCGTTTAAAACTATTAAAAATGCAATCTTTAAATGAGAGAAGGAAGTCTGCTGATATCGTCTACTTACACCAACTCATAACTGGTGGGTTCGATTCACCAGAACTCCTAACTCTTATAAATTTTAACACTAACCGTAGAAGCAGTAGAAACGCTAACAATTTAATTTACTTACCTTTTAGTAGCACAAATTATATGGCTACTGCTCCTTTAAATCGCATGAGTACCTTTGTTAACAACTGTAGCTTTTTTGATGTTAACTTATCGAAAGGTCAACTCAAAAGTAGATTGAAAACTAATGTATGATTAGATCTATATTAACGCATGGTTAGTTGTTATGTCTTGTGTTGTCCCTGAGCCCAACCCATATTATGGTGGGTAAATTTTTCTCACTTTAGATTGTATTGGACCACTCTTATCGATATCATTAGGGCTATTCACGGTTTGAGCGTACTTTTAACAAATCGTATTTATAGCATTTGTTATTGTTCAAACTGTGAGCACCTCGCCATGTGACCGTCGTATTAAAAAATTGTGCAGCCCTGTGATGTATGTCATTATGCGGCTGTTGACAGATCATAAAAATACGAGGTACAAAAAACACGTCTAAGGGCTGCTTTTATTTCCGCGTGCCTGCGTATTTGCGTTTGTATGCAAAGCAACAGCAAGGCAAAATGCGCTTTCGTAAATTGGCATACAAATAGCGGATCGTACAAATGGCGGACCAGCGTATTCGAACTGTGAATGGCCTTATTGAGATGTTGTAATGTTGTTTGGGCTGGTTCTTAAGATGATCTAATGCGGAGAAAGTGCGAAAAAGCTGTAGTAGCTGAACTCTATTGTTATTGCATGTTCGGAAAATGATTACAGAAAGATCTTTACTCTCCTTTTGAAAAGTTATTCAAAAAAGCGCATTGCTCTCGCTTCGAAGAGTGATAAAAAAGCGCATTGCTATGCCTTCGGAAAGTGATTAGAAAAGTTAATATCGAACAAGTACGACAGCAACGACAAGATGTAGAAACGAATACGATTAGTCAAATTAGGTAAAATAGTGAAAGCAAACCGATTTTTTGACGCTCAATTCGTAGCGAGAGCAAAGCACTTCTCAGAAGCACTATTCATAAGCAGATTGAAGCCCTTTTTACTTGCTTTTTAATAAAGCACTTTGAAATTTCCGATAGGGTTAGTTCATATGTTTACTATGGTCGCAATATCCCAGTGGGCAAAAATATTTAAATATTTTAAGCCGCAATAAATCCAAATTTCATCGAATAGAGTTAAAATAAGTTATTCGAGGGGTTCCGGGAGTCACTTATTACAAATTGATGTCAAAAACTCGAAAAATTAAAATATGGAATCGAAAAAATGGCGGTTCAATTTTATTGTTCTTAATTTAAAAACGATATTTTAAAATTATGTTTTAAAATATTTGTTTTCAACACTAAAGTTTTTGTGTTAAATTATTTTTAAACGAATGTTTTTAAATTGTAAATGTTTACTATAAATGTGTATTTAAAAACATTGTTTTGAAAAAAAAATTTTGTTTTTAATTGAGTTAAGTTAAATCGATATTTTTCAAGCTCTATTTGTTTTTTAAATTCATTTATTATTAACATAGATTCCATTAAATTTGAATACATATTCCTTCAGAGTACTTTAAAAAAAAGAGTACTTTAAAAAAATGTTAAGTCTATATACTTTAGTATTTTCACAATAAATGTTTTAAGATTTAGTCTTTTGATTTTTTTCCATTTTCGGGGGTTCTAACCTCTATTTTAGGTTTGCCCATGATTCAATTATATATAAGGTTAAGCAACCATGAAATTGTTCTCATACAACCACAAAACTTGGATTGCAAAATGTCAAAGTAAAACAAAAAAAGACAAGTAAACAATCAAATTAAAATTTCTGACTTAAAGTCAAACTATTGAATTTTAATATTAAATTTGTGTTTCAAATAAATTTTAAACAATTTTCTTGGAGTTTGAGTTTTTGTTACTACCTCAAAATGCCGAAAAAGTACGCGATTCGCCAAAACTATTGGAACAAGGAAAACGTTTCCTTTTTTAAAGTACCCAGTGATATTTTTAAACGAAAATGCTGGATGGATGGAATTTGGATCGGCGAATCTCAAAGTTAAAGATAACAACACCAAACAGCTGTTTCTGACATTCGCCGAGAGATATGTGCTTACTCAACCTTATATATAATTGAATCATGGGTTTGCGACTTACATTTTGAGTAAGAGAACTGGTGGCTAATTCATTAGAAAAGTAAAAGTTATGCCGATAAAAAAATTTTGTATCGCATCAGAAGAGAATGTATGCAAAAAGGACGCAATTTCGACCACTGGCGAATTCTTGTTATTAAAAATATCTGAACTAACGCATCAAAAGGGAATTTGTAAGGAATTTAGAGCCGAGACTCAAATAAAGTGTTCGAATAAATTTTCAACTACACTGAGAAAGCAAAAAATCAAAAACGCATATTTTAAAAAGGTTTAGTAAAATTAATATTTTTAAAAATATTTTACGCCATACAAAAATGAAAACGCACATTTTTAAATAGAAAAGTAAAGTGAAACGTTTTTAAAACAACTACTAATATTTTACTATGATAAATTAGGTTAAAAGTTAATATTTTTAAAAACATTTTACGCCATACAAAAATAAAAACGCACATTTTTAAATAGAAAAGTGAAACGAAACGTTTTTAAAACAACTACGAACGTTTTACCATGACTTAGTAAAATTCACATACTTTGTTTCAAAACACTTGTTAATAACGAATTGATTGCTATATATGTTTTATTGACTTATGTATTTGATATTTGTTCAGAAAAAAAAAAATAGTTTTCATTCTCGATTTCATCACTCTGCAGTTTTCCTGCAAGAAAGTAATGAAAGAGTTTGAGTTGAAGCATTTGCTGCCACAACTAAAAGGTAAGTATTTTAAATACAATTAATAATATCTGACAAAATTCTATTTTTTATAGACTCTGGGATACAGTATAATTATCTAAACAATTTTAACGAGGTGTACATAGCTGATGATAAAATAACTAAAATAAACAAACTGTAATTTTGAAAACCAATAAAGTTTTTTTTTTTAATTAATAGAGGAAATGCGGATTTCTATAAATTTTGTGAATTAATAGGAAATAGTGAACATTTTCGTTTTCAAAAAATAAATAATTGTTGTACCATTGCATTTTAAAATGTTTAGTGTTACAAATCGAACAAACATTTTAGAATCTAATTTTAAAATTTTCGTTTTTGAAATGAAAAAAAAAAATTTACATTTGAGAATATTTATTATTAAAAATCAAACGAACATTTTAGATTCTCGTTTTAAAGCAGTGATCTGCAAGCGATGGCATTTTCGCTACTTGCAATCTACCCTCAACAAATACAGTGACAGTCTGACCGCACTACGCAAGCGCTGCGATTGTTGTGTCGAACATACTTGCAACATTGAAGCCAACTGTGTATGAGCGTGTCGTAAGACCACAATAATGCATGTTCGAGTTGTTGGTTTGATAACCAGCGCAGGGTCTTTTCAACTTCTGGTATGCAATGGTAAGTATGGTCATTTACAAGCAACAAAACAAAGACATAAAGCGTAACTCCTGCATAAAAAAACCAGCGCTTATTTTGTTCTCCAAACACAAAGTATTTGCAGTAACATTGCAGTAATATTGCAGTTACTTTGCGTGACTTTTGAGAGCTTGTAGCTCATAAGCTAATGGTTCAATTGAGCTGATTTCTTTTTTAAAATAAATTATAAAGTTTAATTGAGTGAGCAATAAAATTTGTTTAGTAAATTTTTAAAGATATTTATTAAATTTAGTTTTTTAAGAAATTATATCAGACGCCATTTTACTATAAAACACCTTTAATGACTGATTTTGATAAGATTTTGTATGCATGCAGATCTTTAATAAAGCTACAACTTTTGTTCAATTGTTCAAAATTTTGAAATAATAGGGTCGACACCTAATAATATGACTTTTCAAGAGTTTAAAACTGATAAATGACGTTTAAAACTCTTGAAAAGACATATTATTAGGTGGCAACCCAATTATTTCAAAATTTTATAATTTTGAAATTCTGACAATGGATTCGGATTCAGCGACCCATTTTTGGTGTAAGATTTTTTTTTGCCAGCCCCGAATTCATAAAACTACAAAAAATTAAGGTGGCAACCCTATCCACCATCTTGAATTTTAAAATTCTAACTTTAGATTCGAAATCAGCGACCCCTTACCACTGATAAATGACGTTTAAAACTCTTGAAAAGACATATTATTAGGTGGCAACCCTATTATTTCAAAATTTTATAATTTTGAAATTCTGACAATGGATTCGGATTCAGCGACCCATTTTTGGTGTAAGATTTTTTTTTGCCAGCCCCGAATTCATAAAACTACAAAAAATTAAGGTGGCAACCCTATCCACCATCTTGAATTTTAAAATTCTAACTTTAGATTCGAAATCAGCGACCCCTTAACATTGATAAATGATGTTTAAAACTCTTTAAAATACATATTATTAGGTGGCAATACTGTGGTAAAAATTTAGGTGGCAACCCTAACCTCCATCTTAAATTTTAAAACTGTGACATTATATTCGAAATCAAATCCGTTGTCAGAATTTCAAAATTACAAGAATTCGCAAAAATGAAAAAAATCTAGGTGGCAACTCTATCCGCCATCTTAAATTTTAAAGTTTGACATCATCTTCGAAATAAGTTACCCCTAAAACTATTTACTCTATTCATACTGAAGTAATCTACAAAAACTTGAGTAAAAATGCAATGTACGCGCTGATTTCATCGTTCGTAAGCTTACTTTTGTATCACTGCTTAGCCGAAGTTGAAATCTACCTGCAATGGTACACGAGGCAGTAGCTCAAAATAATGCATAATTATAACGATTGCCGTTCGTGCGCTGTGGTTTATACACTTAATTATTTTATGTAAACATCTATACTTTCCACTGAAGTCGAAGCACACATCACACAGTGTTTGACTTTGGTACAATTGGCTAATGCAACATGCTTGATGTTGTAAGTGAGCTCGATGGCGTAGAATATGTTGCATGGTATTAATGATATTGAAGTCATACAAAACCTAAGTATGTACTGGGTGTAAAAGCAGTTGCTGTTCATCGCTGCAGGTCTCTGTTTTAAAGTTTTCGTTTTTAAAATGAAAATAAACGTTTTACTATGTTTGTTTTTAAAATTAAAATAAGCGTTAGAAGTGCAAAATCTGGGTTAAACGTTTTTAAAAGTAGCTCGTTTCTGCCACTTTTGAAAATGTTGTTTTCTCTGTGTATAATTACCGTTATTACAAATAACTTAACAAAGTAAGCTGATGGCTAAAGCCATAACAAACATGAAGTCATACAAGAAATAACAGTTATGATTGATTTTAAAAATTTTGGGAAAAAATGTTGCAAAGTAGTTTTTTATGAACGGATTTGTAAATCACTGTATTTTTTTTTACAATTTAAATGAAGTCATTTTTTAGGAAACCTGCGCTCTACTGGCATACATAATAATTTGCAATGGAGCGCACACCATCAGCAACATATTTTCAATCAGCAACAACACATAGTATCTTGTTGTCTTGCAAGACTTTTTCCCCATTTAATGCAATTTATTTAGCTTTATTTTTAACATTATTATTTTTGTTTTGAGCTACCACAAGCTAGCCAGTCAAGTTAACCGAATTGCAAATGATTGCAAAACCAACTTTCAAATCTCGACCTTCGTGTTGCAACGAACAAATGGACAACAAGCAGCCGCTAGCAGTCAACAACATAATAATAATAAAACCAAATAGAAATATTGAAAAAATAGAAGAAAACAAAAATAGAAAAAAATAAATATAGAAAAAAGAAATATAGAAAAAAATAGTTGTTAACTTAACAGCAGTGAACGACAAGAAAAACAATAACAGCAACAACAGCAAAACAAACAATCAACAGCAACTGTGCACAGATTGGCAGCAAAAGTTTTCATGTTTTGGGCTGTTTTTTGCAATGTAGGCTGCCTGGATTGCAAGCTAAGCAGCAACAAAAACAACATCAGCAACAGCTACGACAGCAGCTAGCAGCCAGCAGCAACAGCTGCAGCTGTGTTTAATAGTAAATCTTATCGCTCGCGCCGTGAGCCATGAGCTATGATGACTTTTACGATTTAGTCAGTCGACACAGCAAGTTTTACGGTTTTGCTTTTTTGCTGTTATCGTTGTTGTTGTTGTTGTTGTAGATTTCCTTGAAACCAACTGAGCTGCAATTTGCCAGCATCTCGCTGCAATTCGTTTGAATTTGGTTGGAAAAGCAAAAAAAAAAAAAATATATATACAAATTATAAAAAATTATTAGGTATAATTTGTTGCTGCCACTGATGTTGTTGTTATTCTATGCTATGGCATTTAAGCTAAAGATGCACTTACAACAACAATAAAAACAACAGCAAAAAAACCTAAAACGTGATTCCTAAGCATGGTTTGCAAAGTCCTTGAATCAAAGAATTGTTTTTCATTCTAATGCTGCTGCAGCATTCTTTTTTCTTCTATTTATTTTGGTTTTTTCTCGTCACTCTTTTCAAACCGAACCAAATTTAACCTTTAAAGCTTAGTAATCGATTTTCAAGCTGAACCAACTTAATGCAAATTGATTTGCTTCTTAGTTAAATTTGTCAAGGACTTCGTTTTGCTGGTTTTTTTTTTCTAATTTTTCTATCGGTGCTGTCATCTTTGGCGAACTTTGAATGGTTGTCTGTCTAATGATTTTATTTTCTTTGGAAACTTATCGACATAAAATAGCTGCTATTGAAAAAAAGACACAGTTTCGATAGTATCGTAAGTAAAGACGTAGAATTCCTTTTATACAGTAATGGAGAAAAATACTGGTTTTTTTTTATATCAAAAACTATTTCAAAACTATTTTAAAACGTTTCATCTTCTAATTAAAAATTATTCAAAAACAAAATTGTTGTTCTTGTCCTTCTTCGAATTTACCTGATCTAAAAAGCTCACAATTAAATTCATGTAAAAATTGGTTTTGTTTTATAAAAAGTTTTCGTTTGATATTTTCGGTGATGAATTTGTTGTTCTTGTTCATTTGTTTTGTTGGTTAAAACTAAATACAATTCTAAGTTATGTTTAATTAATGGAAATAAATATGGGTAAATTTGAATAATTTATTTTTCCTGTAGTAAAGAGCATGAATGTATGATATGAAGTATGAATGTATCATATGAGTATATTTTAAAAGTAATTTAAAATTAAAATTTTAGTTAACAAAATACAATTTTTAATATGTAAAAACTATAATGCATAGTATAAATAATTTAAATTTATTATGGTATTTAAAAAAAAATTGAGTTTTTAAAGCACAACACATGGTTAGTAACGCATGCGCAGATTTGCGTAGTAGTATACATGCATACAGCGTTGCCATATGGTCCGATATATCGGATATGTTACGATTTAAATACTTGAATCCGACGTTCCGATATTTGGCCAAAATTCTTCAAAATGTTACGATTTCAGAAAAAGTAGATCCGACGTCCGATTTTGCATATATTTTTATATAAAGGGTGTTTCTTATAGAGTGATACAAGTTTAAATCATTATAAAACATGGTTTTTTTTTTTTATTTTAAAACATAGTTATATATTTTTAATATCAATGAAACTATCTTTATTGGATAGAAAATTTTGTGACATTAATGTTTAAATATGATTTCCACCATGTGGCCGCCACGGCTGGCGCGTACAAGGCGCAATCTGGAACACTAATTTTTACAAACTTTTCGCAGCATTTGCGGCCGTATCTCGCCGATAACTCTTCGAATGCTGATTTCCAGGTGTTCAATTGTTTGTGGTTTATTGACGTAGAAAAGTGACACTACAAAGCCCCAAAGAAAATAATCCAATGGGGTTAAATCACGTGATCTTGGGGGCCAATTAATTGGGCCATTTCGTGAAATTATTTTTTCGTCAAAAGTTTCCTTGAGTAAATCAATTGTAGCGCCTGCTGTGTGGCATGTGGCTCCGTCCTGTTGGAACCACATATCAGCAAGATTAATGCCAGCTAATTGAGGTATGAAAAAACTTCGAATCATGTTCCTATACCGTTCACCATTGACAGTAACATTCTGACCATCATCGTTTTTGAAGACATATGGGCCAATGATTCCGCCAGCCCATAAAGCGCACCAAACAGTAATTTTCTGTGGATGTAATGGTGTTTCGACAAAAGCTTGTGGATTCTCCTCACTCCAAATTGCATGGAAATACAAAATCTATATCAATTTGTGCTTCAGCCCATTCGCCGAATTGGCCGCGCATACGATGGTCATTTGGCTTTAATTCCTGCACAAGTTGAATCTTGAAAGGTTTTAAGCCAAGATCTTTTCGTAAAATCATCCATAAAGTGGAGGGACACAACTCCAATTGCTAAGAACGGCGACGAATTGATTGATTAGGATCATCTTCAATGCTTTCCTGTACAGCGGCTACAGATTCTTCAGTGCGCACTGTTCGGCGTCTCACGGGATGCACATTATCAGTAACAGTAAATGTTTTCCGAAAACGATCTATTGTTCTTTGAATTAGCAGCTCTGAAGGACGATTATGTACGCCATAAAATGGACGAAATGCACGATAAGTTTGACGAACAGAACTATTATTTTGATTAAAAATTTCCACAATTTGCACGCGTTGCTCTGGTGTAAGTCGATCCATAATAAAATGTTAAAGCAAACTAAACAAAAAGCAACTATCAGCTGTTAAATGGGTGGTCAAATAAAAGAGTAAAAAACAGCCTTTACATATATATACATGAAAAGAACAATATTAGTATAATAAAATTGATGACAACTTTAAAATAAAAAGATGCGATGGTACTTCTGCATTTCCAATAATGGGAAAATTTATTTTTGAATTCTTCAGCTTACCGAATTCCTCAGCTAACGTTGAGGGAACTATATGAAATCTTTTAACTGTTTTAGTCTTGAAATTGATAAAGAATTGATAAACAAATTTAATAAAGCAATATATATATGACTTCGAAAAAATTATATTTTTTTATTCATATTTTTTTTCACTAAAATCTAATTTTTTTGTAGTTTTTGGTGGCTTAAAACAACAACATTTTTTCATTTATTTACTTGTAGCAAAAACTTTAAATTTAAAGAGTTAAAATTGAAAAATTATGTATTATAGCTCAATGTATTTCATTTTTACCGATTTAAGAGATCTACATTAAACCAAACTGTGTTGCAAATGTATTTAATTTAATTTTGACTCTTCGTTTGAGTGTTCAAATATATTTTCAAAATGTAATTTATTATAATAAATTTTCTATATTTATAATGATTTTTGAATTGACTTTTGAAAAAAATGTGCTTTATTTAAATAAATAAACCTTAAATATTCATCATACGTCTAATAAAATGCAATATTTTATTTGTCTTCTTTGTTGTAAAATGCGACTGAAAATTTCTTAGTTCTTGTTTTCAGAGTTTTACAAATACGACGAGAAATCCGACGAGAAATCCGACGAGCATAGTGCAAAAGTTACGCTGTAAAATTATTTTTCATGGCAACACTGCATGCACACTGCCTCTGTAGCTACACGCATCTGTATTCGCTATTGTATTTATCTTGCTGAAAATAAACCCAGGAGTTCCAGTCTTGAAATCTCAAATGAATCATGTACGATTTTTCTTGATCCTTGACGAAACATGCTGATTTGGCCATACATTTCATTGACGAAAATTTCATATAAATGTTCCAATTTAGTGCAAGACGCAATGCAGGTACGTCAGGATTTATCATGCACGAACCCAATATCGAAGTATTGAGGAAGTTTCGTTAACGAAAAGTAGACAGGATTATAAAGAAAATTCGTCAAGGAATTAAAATCGAAACTTAAAATGGAAAAATAAAATTCGTGAAGGAATGTTATACCGCAACGTTGAAGAAGTGAAAACGCTGTATTGCTGCAGTTTAGCCTCTGAGCAATTCGGCGAATTACAACAATCATTAATATCTTCAAGTTGTTGTAATAGAGTGGAAAAAGTTAGGCGCTGACAACCGCTGCTTTGCATTATATTTTGTATGAATTTTTTTTTAAGTCTAACAGCTCATGCAGAAACTTCCTTCAAGAAATCATCACGAAAAGTTCGTCAATGATGCCGCGAACTACTGGGAATATTCGTTTTATTCGTACTCGGAGAGGAATGAAGTAGAAAGCAGAGAAAAGCGAGCTAGTTGTCAAAATCAGCTGTTCATGTCGAGTAAAAATTAAGAACATCTAAAAAAATTTCAGCTAACTGAACCAACAAGAATTACCAAGCAAATCTAAAACAACGACGCATAGAGAAGAGCAAGAACACAGCGGTTGAGCAGCGTTAGAGGGGATGAACCGAATCGTCCACAAAAAAAAAACAGAACTTTGCTTACTATGTCCCGCTTTTCACTAGTCACACACGAAAATTCTCGAGCTTGCGGCGAAAGCAATTATTGCTCCGAGAGCAATAATTCTCTTGCTCTGGTAGCAAGATCTCTTTGTCCCGCTTTTCACTCGGCAATAATTGCCTTTGCCACAAGCAGTTTGTCGATTATTCGCACGCATGAGGGGGTTTACGAAAGTCCCCTTTAAACCCGAGTAGTCAACAAACTACTTGTGGCGAAAGCGATTATTGCTCATAGAATTGCCGAGTAAAGAACGGCCCTTTGCAGCACATGCAGAACCAAAACAACAATAGGGGTATTCACGATTCAGTGCACTTGCATGTGCAGTTAGGACTTGAGGACTTGTGCACTTTACAAAAACAAAATGTACGTACGTCAAAAATCTGCACAAGTGCTTTTCTACTGTTGCCTTAAACTTTAGGACTTGAGCAGTTGTGCACTTGTGTGCATTGAAAAATGTTGACAGCTTTAAAATAGTGATGGTGGTGTGTTCACGAAAACCTAACTGCACAAGTCCGCAAGTCCTCAACTGCACAGGCAAATGCACTGAATCGTGAATACTCCTATTATCAGCAGCTAGTAGCAACGTTGCCAGTAATGTTGGGAAAATCCCATTCGTGGTAATTTTTAATTGCCGTTAGGAATTTTTGTTTTTGGGAATTCCTATTAAATTTTTTAATTCAGCGTGGTATTTTTTAACTGGCGTGGAAATTCAGCGGGTATTATTTAAATTTCCGTGGGAGTTTGGTAATATTCTTCTTACATTTCTTTTTCTTTTTTAGTAAGCAAAGTTTCTTTGTGGTATTTCTAAATGTTTTTAAATTGTTTGTGCATATGCAACTTACTGTGGTATTTTTTAATGCGAATGAGATTTTTGTGGCAATTTTAAATGCATATGCATATGAATTTTTTTGATACTGTTTTATTGCGGTAGAAACTGTTTTGTTTTATCTTTACTATTGTAATTTTTGTTGTATTTAATTTAAGTTACTGTCAAAAAAGGAACTTTTTGTCGGAATTGTTTCAAATTTTAACTGGCCACCTTGGCTAGTAGTAGTACATTTTTTTGTAGCCACATACTGGCTCTCTAGCTACATGCATCTGTATTCTCTATTGTATTACAACCTAACAAGCCACGAATGTCACTGTTTCAGCTAAACGATACTTAAAACGGCCGCGTCTGATTTGCTGGTATGTAAACGCCATGTGTTTGTACCTTTAAACCGTTGTGTATATAATTGTAAAGACCTTTTTTATATTTATAAAGAATCGAATTGAAATTTATTTTATATTCACTTGATGCGTCGTTTGTTCTTGTCTTTTTTCCCTCTCTTTTTCACCCGTTCGCCAAAAAACTCTGAAATATGCATTGAATCTTGTATTGAAATCAAGGTAGAGCAGTTGAGTTGCCGTTTATTGTTTAGTTTATTGTTGCAACTTAATGAAAACTATTTTAAGAAAAGGTTACAATTGTATAACAACAAATAAAATTAATATACAACTTTAAGTTTTCTACATGACCTTGTTATTTATTGTGTTGATTTTCTATGATTTAAATACAAATTCTAATTGTTTGCTAGTTTAAATGATTCTTGATTTTAAATACAAATTCTAGTTGTTTGATAGTTTAAAATCGTTTATTTAGCTTTAGGTCAGGTTAGAACAATTAATTGCTCTAACTAGTTAATCAATCAGCTAACTAATTAATCAGCTGGTGATGTTTTCCTTTTCATATTGAAAATGTTGTTGTTGTTGTTTTTTTTTTGGAAAAAAATTCGTTAGAGCAATTAATTGTTCTAACTGGAACTAAACGATTTTAAAGTATCAAACAACTAGAACTTGTATTTAAAATCAAGAATGATTTAAACTATCAAACATTTAGAATTTGTATTTAAATCATAGAAAATCAACATTAATATACAACTTAATAAATGGTACGCTTATATGAAACACACAATGCATAGTTTGCTGACAACGAAACGGTCCGCTTCAGTGCTTTGAGAAGTGCACACCGTTTTCAACCGAACCGATTGGTTATCTGGGAAACGAAATAAAATTTAAGCAACTGAGGTGGATTTATATATGTATATTTTACATACATATTAGCTGCATTCCCGTGGCACAAGATCAGATCAAATTTCAGTGGAACAACTTTAGTTTAACTTTATAACAATTTGGCACCACTGTCTTGAAACAGCTATTTGAAGAACAATAACAAAAGAAAACAGCAATACCAAAATGCCCATTGAGCGATGAAACGTCAAAATACGAAAATGAATAGTTGTTTAGATTTGCCAACTCAATAGGGGCCCTCAAACGATACTAAATGACGGACGTACATGTAGTTCGATAAAGTAACGGGACTTTTTTCGTTGCCCTCACACACATTGCACATGACGGATAGACTTTGGATTGACTTCATTATTTTTTAGCTGCCGAAGAGTTAACTTCAATTAAAAATATTAATATTAATTGTTTTGAACATTTATTTTTATGTTTTTTGCTTAAAATATTCTAAGCCATCACAATTGTAGGTTATTATAAAAAAATTCGCGTCAAAATATAATATTTCTTACGTTCGGCAGTTTTGCCGCGAGATGTGCTCTCTCTGAAAATTTTCAACAAATGGCAAAATGTACTAAGTTGGATGGCCGCGCACGCAAACGGAACTACATGTCGGACGTACTTGGCAAAAAGTCAAAATTTTTCAACTTCCATCGGACATGTCCATCCGCCTTGATTTCTTGCACACGAACGATACTACATGTGTGATGACTTGACAGGTCGAATGGACATGTAGTATCGTTTGAGGACCCCTAATAAAAACAACAACAACAAGAACAAAAGCAGTACAACAAGGAACGACATGATTACGAATCAAACGAACACACACACAACAACAACAACAACAACAACAACAACAACAACAACAACAACAACAACAACCATAAAAACAACATAACGCAGTGGGCAAAAGCAGGTCTTTGAAGCGCTTCTAGCAAGGCCATCATATGGATTTCTTAGCCCTTCCGTGCTCGTTTCCAAGCCCATAAGCTTTTTTATATGAAACGAGTAAATTTTCTAGGCCTTCCGCTCTCGCGACTCTAAAGAAGCCTGCTAGAAGCCCTTCTTTAGAATGTACATTAGAAAGAAAAGCAATATAAATATCAACTTGAAATAAAGAAACTCTTGACAAATTCCAGATTTGAACTAGCGTCCTCTCAGCTGGCGGTCTGGCATCTTACCCACTTGTCCACCTCAGTTGTTAATAATCTTTAGCTTATTTTGCATCATTACAAATGAAAGTAAGTTTTCGGGAGCGCGGGTTCGCAACCCAGCTCGGCCCAAAAAAAAATATTTTTTTGTATTTTTTTTTAAATCTAAATTTTTTTACAAATTTTTCTGTATATTTAAAAAATTTTTTGGAATTTTTTTGTAAATTTCTTCATACAAAAATAATAGAAAAGACTTAGAATTTTTCCATAAAAAAGTTTTTATATAATGTGATATGCAATGTGTTAGATTTCGGAGACCTGGGTTCGCGTCCCAACTCGGACAAAAAAAAAATATTTTTTTTTTGTTTTTTCTTTAAGATTTGATTTTTTTTTAATTGATCTGATCATATATAATTTTTTAAAATTTTTTTAAAAATTTTTTTTATATAAAATAACAGGAAAAGACTCCAAACCTTCAAAAGGTAGGCCTTACAGAAGCACTCATCAATGCAGCGATCATGGAAGGTATATTAACGCCAAAAAGAGCACTACTAGCATGCATTCTTTTGCGTATCGCTAGCTAAAATGCCCACTGGGAAGCAGCTACTGAAGCAGCTTGTGCATTTCTCATACGAATACACAATGAATTTTTTTTCTTCTTAGATTTTGCCATTTTATTAGATATTCGTTTTATTCCCACTAAAACTGATATTTTGGCATTTTTTTTTTTGTTTGTACGATGAATATTAAAGGCTGTAGGTATACCCCAAAGTGTCAAATATCATTTTGAAAAAATTCTTGAAAATGACTCCCATACAAACCGCGCTGTAAGACGTAATTCTACGTCAAAAAGTCATGTCTTCTTTCAGAGATCGAGCGATATTGTTCAATTCAATTCACTCCACGGTTCAGTTAAAAGGCAGTTTTTATAACAATTATTTACGTTTCATTGTGGAGATCATTAAATATGGCGGTTTTAGCACAATAATTAAACATTTTTTTAATATATAAGGTGGCTACACATTTATACATTCTTTCATAATATTTGTTATGCCAAAACATTTCCATGAGTGAAATCTTTACCTGTTTTAGAAATTTGAGCACGCATTCTGTGAAAAATAAAAAGTTGCACACAAAAAACACGTTTTTTAACAAAAAGTGTCTTCAGTAGAATCAAAACTTCGCTTCGATGAATTCGCTCCTGTGAATTCACTTATCGGTTCGAAGAGCTCCAAAAATTTTTGGATGTTTTCTTTTAGGAGTCGTCCAAAATCTACGTTACCAGTTTTCACCCCCTCCGTGACTTTTTGTAGTGCTCTTCAAAAACCCCCTCCCACTCTTCTGTAAAGTAAAGTGATATATGAAAAAAAGAAATTGATTTAAACATATTAACGATATCTGTGTTGATACGTAATAACACACTCAGAAAAATGTTTATCGGAATATGAAAAAAAAGACATCATATTAAGTGAAAAATGGTATTGACTTTGCTCCAGAGAATGCTTTTCTCTAAATGTGATCCCAAAAATTCCCTAAAAATGGCAAAAAGCTTCCATGAAAATGAGAAATATTTTCTCATTCATAAAAGAGACCTTCTCTTTAATAGAAAAATATTTCTTTATAATACGTTCAACCATTTTCTTTATTGTGTAAATTTTTCACGAAAACAGAGAAATATTTATTTCATTTTAATAAATGTTTTCTTTAAGTTGCGCTGATAGTTTCTCACAAAAAGTAACACTTTCTTTAAAAGAAATATATATTTTCTTAACATTGATACAACATATTTCTTTATTGCGTACATTTTTCTCTAAAACAAAGAAGTATATCCGCAATTACGATTAAAAAATTATTTTTGTCAAACATTTGTTTTAACTCAGTTCTACGCAAAGTAGAAGTATTAATATTAAATTATGATTCGGTTTTAAAAATATTAGTTAAAAATGTGTAAGTGCGTGAATAAATAAGTCAATCCGACGCTAACTTAGTGAAGACTCAAACCAATACTTTCGATCCGCAAAAAGTTCAATTCGTACTTTTTGCTATTTAGGAATTTAACTTTTGGGAGGAAATTAAATTCGTTCTACTTGCAAAGTACGAGTTTAACTTTTGAATCGAATTTAGCTTTTCTCAAAATTTGAGTGCACAATTAAGACGCTTGCCATAAATATTTTTTAAAAAGTAGTGAAACTAGCGTTCATGGTACTAAGTTTCAATGCAAAAATTCTAAAAATCTGATCGAAGAATGTTTTTGAAATGCATATCATTTTGTAACATTCTTCGAACATTTTTAAAAAGAAGTGAAACCTTAGTACCTTAGTACCATGAACGCCAGTTTCACTACTTTTTAAAAAATATTTATGGCAAAAGTCTTAATCGTGCGCTTATAAGCTATTTATCGTTATAAAGGTAGTTTCATCACCTGTCCAATGATATGCATTTCAAAAACATTCTTCGATCAGATTTGAAAATTTTTGTTTCACTACTTTTTAAAAAATATTTATGGCAAACGTCTTAATTGTGCACTCAAAATTGTGCCAAAAGCTAAATTCGATTCAAAAGTTAAACTCGTACTTTGTAAGTAGAACGAATTTAATTTCCTTCCAAAAGTATTGGTTTGAGTCTTCGCTACGTAGGCGTCGAATTGACGAATTTATCTTCACGCACTTAAAATGTGTTAAGAGGTAGAATTATTGTTGTGGCATTGTTTTTCGGGACTCTTTATAAATATTCCAGAAATTTATTCTGAAAAACGATTTTGTAAATGCATCCAAAGAAACAGTAGTAATAAACAACATCACTTTGTGTAGCTATGTTAAGTAAAAAAAACCTTTCGAAGGAGCAATCGTCATAATATGCAGAATATGCAACACTTGCTTTTCACAACTTTAATCAATTGTTCTCACGCTTTCTATTTTTTTTAGTACCTCATTCAATATAAGAAAAATATATCGAGTTTTGAGAAGAAGCTTTTTTAATTTTTGAGAAAGGATTTGTTGTTATTGAAGAAAATATTTCGCATAGTGAATTATTTATCAACAATAGAGAACATTTTTCATTTTCTATAAATTTTTCTCTATAAATGAGATTTTTTCAGTGAGAGAAAAATACTTATCCTTATTAGAGACATGAAATATTTTCATTTCCCATAAGGAAGTAAATATTTCTTTGAATATGTGAAAATTTATTATAATTGAAGTAAATTTTATTTGAAATAAAGAAAATTTCTATTATCGAAAATAGAGAAATTTTTTATCACGAAAAGATAGGTGTTTTTTCTGAGTGCAGCTTAAGTCGACTTAAGACAGAACTAAGTTATTGATAAAGCTGAATTCCACGCATATTACACTATAGAAACACAAAATCTGGAGTTTCTAGCATGACCTTAGCCAAAGTTATGACACAAAAACGAAACGCATCCAGATATCATATATGGGCATTTCCAAATTGGCGTTACGGACGATTTGTACGAAGAAGTATTAAAAAAAGAATGAAAATGTCTAATTTTTAAAAAGGTTTTGTATATTTGCGTAGTAATTAGGGGGCACTATATAAGGTAAAACAATGACATCAATCGACCCTAAGGATTTTCAGATATAAGCAGAAATATGTGCTGGCGCAACGTTACAAAAAACGGAAGTGATTTTTGACTTGAATTAAAAAATTAGCAAAACTCTCTGAATTGGGCAAGACTTTTTGTATACAACTTTTTTTAGAAGGGCTTAAAATAACATTTGTTTATTTTCCAAGTGATCAAATTAAGAAATCTTCTCTGATTTTTTTTTAGGCTTTATGATCTGGCGTGACGTTACTGCCATTACGTTACTTAAATTTCCATTGCCGTCTAATTAGGTCTAATTAAGTTATTAAGTATTCAAATGGTTAGGTAATAAAGTAATTTAGCAATTAAAAAACAAATTTAATATATTGTCTTTTCCTTGCCTCAACCATTTGTTCATTATCTTTAGCCAATGTTTTCCATTTCTACTAAAACAAAAAGTTTACGAAACATTTACTAAACATTTACGAAAAAGAAAAACCAAATTTGTTAAACAGTGTAGACGATTTGATCATCATTGTTAATGAATGTATGTAGAAATTGCTTAAATTGATTAAGTTTAAATATTTCTCTTAGGTAATATCATCAAATAATAGGTTTTCAATAAGTTTCAATTTTTTGGTCACGGTAGACTTTTCTGTGGAAATGCCCATACAACTTATATGTCGATTAAATTTCTTTAAACATGATTTTTGCACTTAAGTTACTCTTATAAAACGTTACAGATATTATTTTACTAGCCCTCAGAATTTACACTAGTATTACTAACTAGCATGACTAGATAAATTTTAGGTACAACTAAATAAAAAACCAATTATTTACAATAATTGGTTATAGTTATGATTACATCAATATATATGTGGGTCGTTAGTAATTCCACGAATTACTTTTTAGGACGATAAATTTTTTGTTTATTTTAATAATTTATTTTTCAGATCTTTATACAATGAATATATTTTTTATACTAAAATGTGTAAGTGAATATTTTGTAAAGTGTGTGTTTTGTATGTTGTGATGTTGGTGTTTATATGTGGTGGTATTGAGTCATTACCCATTGGGCAAAAGCAGGTCTTTGAAGCGCTTCTAGCAGGCCATCATATGGATTTCTTAGCCCTTCTGTGCTCGTTTCCAAGCCCATAAGCTGTTTTATATGAAACGAGAAAATTTTCTAGGCCTTCCGCTCTCGCGACTCTAAAGAAGCCTGTTAGAAGCCCTTCTTTAGAATATACATTAGAAAGAAAAGCAATATAAATATCAACTTGAAATAAAAAACTTTTGACAAATTTCAGCTTTGAACTAGCGTCCTCTCAGCTGGCGGTCTGGTATCTTACCCACTCGTCCACCTCAGTTAATAACAATCTTCAGCTTATTTTGCATCATTACAAATGAAAGTAAGTTTTCGGGAGCGCGGGTTCGCAACCCAGCTCGGCCCAAAACAAAATTTTGTTTTGTATTTTTTTAAAATCTTATTTTTTTTACAAATTTTTCTGTACATTTAAAATTTTTTTTGAAATTTTTTTGTAAATTTCTTCATACAAAAATAATAGAAAAGATTTAGAATTTTTCCATATAAGAGTTTTCATATAATGTGATATGGAATGTGTTAGATTTCGGAGACTTGGGTTCGCGTCCCAACTTGGACAAAAAAAATAATTTTTTTTGTTTTTTCTTTAAAATTTGATTTTTTTTAATTGATCATTTGTAATTTTTTAAAAATTTTTTTAAAAATTTTTTTATATAAAAAACCAGGAAAAGACTCCAAACCTTCAAAAGGTAGGCCTTACAGAAGCACTCATCAATGCAGCGATCATGGAAGGTATATTGACGCCAATAAGAGCACTACTAGCATACATTCTTTTGCGTATCGCTAGCTAAAATGCCCACTGGGTAAGGACTCGGTATACAGAAGATTCCGAGAGTTCTTCAAGGCCATTGAAGAACCAGCTGCCTATGTGAAGAAAGCGTTTTTGAGCCAGCGCTGGGTAAGTGAAGAGGAAATGTACCGTAGATTTTTTTTTTAAAAGATCAAAGAACAAAGGCATGAGCCGTATACAAACAAGGTTTGGTCTTTGACATGAATGGAAAGGGATAGATTTATGAAGAAGAATTGATTGGAACAATACGTGAATTATTGATAAGGCGAAACAACCGTGAAAGACAATTTGAATTGCTGTTAGCCGAGGCTAGTGTTATGCCTTAACCTCGCCAAGCATTTCCAGCCCTTACTTGTTCCATTCCTTTAATTCCACATTTTCCACAATTTTAGTTGTGGATTTTTGGTTTTCCATAATTCTTAAATGTATGAAAGAACAAAGAAAGCAAAAATAACTATTCCCGAGCTCGGATTCGAGCCAGGGACCTCTGGGTTGAGAGTCTAGCGCACTCTCCACTAGACTACAAAGGCCGGACAGACTCTTTCTCTTCTTCATCTCTTTAGCTTCTACAGAAGTCGTTGTGGGGGATGATCAATCTCTGAGCGTGTCTGCCAATCAGGCAGTGCCCTGCAAGGACCCTACCATGGTATTGATGTGGTCTCTACTAAGTGAAATGAATTCTTTTAAACGCTTAAGGGTAAGTTTGGGCCAGATTTGCCGCATTATATTACACTTTTTTTTCTGCTGACAAACAGCTGGTCTTTTTATTGCAGGACTAGTAGGCCACTGTTGTCGCCTTTTTTGTCGGACGTTTTTTTATCAATCTCCTTAACGCCTTAAAAACGGGAAAATATTTTCAAACACGTTCCAATTTTTAAATAAATTTTAATTTTGACTAATTTTTATGTGATATGGTTAGTTCTGCGCCATCTGACTTAGTGATGCGATATGGAATCATCGTCCTTATTGGGTTATGACAACACATATCAAAGAAATAAAAATGGTATATTTTTGTTTTGTTTTGTTTTGGAGCGCCCCACGGTGGGGCGATCCCATACAAAGGGTTGGACATCCAGAAAAAAATGCTACTTACAAATTATAATAATATTTTGATACATTTCGATAGAAATATATTTGGGCTATTTGAATTGGGCAGTTTTTTTATTTTTAAGTGCGTACTTTTGTTTTTGTAAAGAAGCCACAAGTTGATATTTTGTAATATAAAAAATATAGTCTTTTTTTTAAAGTCCTATAACATTTTGTTTAACTGCACTGAACCAAAAAATTACCAAAAACCACCGTAAAATTAACGTTTTTGGTTTACATTTTGCGGCCGATAGTGAAAGCTATCAATTTTGATATTATATCACTTTCATTTTGGATTTGAATATCAACTTTAACGTGAAAAACGTAAAATGGATATTAATGATTATCATTTTAATAATATTCATATCAATTTGATATTCAAAAACGTAGAATGATATAATTGCATATAATATTGATAATATTCATATCAATTTAATATGGAAAAATGTAAAATGGATATTAATATTTATCATTTTGATAATATTCATATCAAATTTATATAGAAAAACGTAGAATGGATATGAAGGTATATAATATTGATAATATTCATATCAATATGATATCGAAAAACGTAAAATGGATATTAATGATTATTACTTTGATAATATTCATATCAATTTGATATGGAAAAACTTAAAATGTATATTATTGCATATCATTTTGATAAAATACAGATCAATTTGATATGGAAAAACGTAAAATGGATTAATATCCTAATAATTCCTATAATTTTGATAATATTTATATCAATTTTATATGGAAAAAGGTAAAACGAATAATAATACATTAAACTTTGATAAAAGTCATATTAATTTGATGTGGAAAAACGTAAAATGGGTATTAAAAAATACATAATTTTGATAATATTTATATAAATTTGATATAAAAAACGTTAAAACTGATAATAATGCATAATAATTTTGATAATATTCATATCAATTTTTTTTTTAATAAATGTTAAATGGTAATTAATGCATATTATTTTGATAATATTCAAATAAATTTATATGGAAAAAGATCAAATGAATATAAATGCACATCATTTTGATAATATTCTCATCAATTAGGTATAGGAAAACGTTAAATGGATATTAATGCATAGCGTTTTGATAATATTCATATCTATTTAATGTGAAAAAACATAAAATACATACATATTATTAAAAAAAACTTCAATATATATCATTTTCATAATAGTTATATCCATTTGATGTGAAAAACGTAAAATTGATAAAAATTAATATTATTTTGACTTTTATATGATTTAAATACAAATTCTAAATGTTTGATAGTTTAAATCATACTTGATTTTAAATACAAATTCTAGTTGTTTGACAGTTTAAAATCGTTTATCGAGCTTAAGGTCAAAGTTAGAACAATTAATTGTTAGAAAAAACTTTAATTAATATTATTTTTAAAATTTTTTATATCAATCATTTATTGAAATCAAATAAACGTAAATTGGACATGAATGCATATTATTTTGATAATATTGATATCAATTTGATAATATTTATATCATTTCGATAGTATTCATATCAATTCCAAAATATTTATATCAATTTGATGTGAATATAATATTCATATCAATTTGATAGTATTAATATTTTTTTGATAATATTTATATCATTTCGATTATATTCATATCAATTTGATAATATTTTTATCAATTGCTATCAAAATGATAAGCAATCATATTAATCTAAAATGTTAATGTAAATCTGATATGAAAAATATGAAAACAACATGAAATCATATTAAATAAACATAAAATTTATTGATATGTTAGCCTTTCTTTTTAACGTTATGAATTGATATTACAACGTAATACAGTATCATATCAAATTATAATTTTTAATGTCAATTTGACGTGAAAACTGTCAATTGAACATGAAGTACTGTTATAATAATGTTATTCTCATCAAGTTGATAGTTTTTGGCACTACGTTGAAATTGATAGGTGTTTATCACTTTTTTTACATGGCACAATTTTTTCGGTGTGCTTGATTGAGCAGATCTTTATCTTTTATGAAAGGGTATGCTCTAAACTTTTAAACCAGATATTTTGTGTTTAAGTTTTTTGCCATCCCGTTATTGCGATAAGGAATAAAATTAAAAATTTAAAAAAAATAATTAAATTTAAAAAATAAAAAAATAGCCAGGATCAATGTACTTTACATTACAAATAATCATAGTATGAAATGTTTTAAAAAAAATTAGCGCGCGCCATCTAGCGCCTTCTGAGAATTTCAATATCAAAATTGTATTCCTCGGGTTTTTATAGCATTTCTCACAAAGTTTGATTCAGTTTGATTAGCGATAAAAACTTGCGAATGAATATAAAGCCAAGTTTGGGATACATTTATTGTTTTAACCCATTCCGGCCCGGCTCCGTGACCTTTTGGGTTTATGTACATGTGTGCTTTTGCCTGCCTGAGGTATAAAGATTACCTGCCTGCCTTAGGTATTATTACGCACACGCGTGGGTATGTGATTTAGGTTAAGGCAGCTTTGGTAGATTAACAAAAGCTGAGTCATTATGATACCATACTTCTTTTAAATTTCAATGGGAGCTATACCATCTGATCGTGATGACTTAAATGGTTTGAAGCTCTGAGTATTTCAAGGGATTCGTTCACAGATGGTAAGGTATTTTCCTTAATTGGAGCGTTACATATCTCTGAACTTCCCGGAAAGTGGGTTTCTACTAAAACATTAAGAGACTCTACACTGTACTTTGCGAAAGCTGCTCAGTTTTGTAGCAAAATCGTCAAAATCAAAGAGAATTTATCTATGGTTTGAAAAGGAGTGTTCCTTTGAAACTCTCCAATTCCTTATCCTATTAGATATATGGTCAGAGTCAAGGGTAATATCTAAAACTTTGTTACAACAAATTAAACAAAAATATTACAGGATTTTTTATAGTTTGTCATATGAAAGATAGTTTGAAATGCTGTTTTTATTGTTTTTGGTCTTTACAAAAAAAGCAACTTTTGTGTTATTTTATTAGTAAAGTAATATTTTTGAACTTTTAAAGAAAACACTAAAGTTATGTATGGCCAGGTAATAGTTAACTTATACTCAATACTTAATACTAATACTTAAAAAAAACTCAATTCGCGAGTATACAAAGGTTAAATATTTGTACCCAAATCCCCAAGGACTGGACTTACAAATTTTATGCTGACTACGAAAGGCTAATCCTGCAATATCAAGAAGCAGTGTTTACTCTCTGAAGTTTGCTATTGACGGCCGAACAGTAATGTTAATACATTTACAAAAAAAATTTATCATAGATGGAGTTTGAAGCCTGGCTTCTGCGGTTCTTCAGCATACCAGCATTGCATTCTAACAAGTATGATTAGAAAAAAATTTTACCTATTTTAAAGTTTTTGAGCCTAATTTTTTGCTTTACTGTTCATTTATTCAACGCATTTTGGTGAAGTTTTCATTAGGCAATAATTAAAATTGCATATTTACTTACTTATTTTCTTCAACCAAAATTGACTACGCAAACTTTTTTTTTTTTAAAGAATGCATAACTCGCCAAAATTGCTTCATCTGACAGTCTGGAATAGCCTGCATGGTAACAGTTTGAGAAAACATAAGAGAAAAGGACTTTATTCAAATAAAAATCTTATATATTAATACGCAAAAATCAAGAATGATAGAATACAAAGATTGCGCCGAAGACAAGAAAATGAGTACAACAAAATTGTCGTTCTGCGCATGTACGTCATAATATCAATGCTGTTTTGGAGAGCGTTCACTTTGCATACGATTTCTACACAGAAATTAAAATTGCACACATTTTAGTTTGTATAATTAAAATAAAAGAATTAAGAAGCAATTTATTGGAACGAGAAGAAGGTAAATTTATTTAGTACTTATTTGCATACATTATTTTTACTATTATTTTATTACATCCAGTAAGCAGCTTAGACAAAAAAAAAAATTTGTCTGAGAAACCAACTTCAGTGAACATTATTTTTCGACTTGGATTTTATAAAAATGTTTATTACGAGTTTAATTGATGTAGTTTAAATATTCCCAGATATTTTATTTCCATTAATTTACCTGTGAATTGAAAGGATAAATAAATTATAGTTCCAAGTTTTTAAATAATGATTTTTAAATAATTTTTAAATAATTAATTTTAATTAATAAAAAATTAATTTTAATTTAGAATAATTTTTGTTTTCGTTTGTGTGCGTTTTCTACAATTTCTTGGTTTAATTTTTGTATTTATTGTAAACATCAGGTTTCTGAAAAATATTTGTTTGCTATTGTTATCACAATTAGCAGCTGCACACTTCATTTTTTAAATTTTAAGTTAAAAACTCGCAAATATACTTTGATATATACACAATTAAATAAAACACAACCGATCGCAGTACGTTTCTCAAAGAAATAAAATATTGTGACGTAGTCAACTGAACAGATGGTTGTCAAACTCGATTAGCAGAAGTAACGGACCTGCGCAAAGCGTAATCTCTTATTCTATCATTCTTGCGCAAACATCAAATGTTGTCGTACACTTTTTTGCTACTTGTTTTAGAATAAAGACAATAAAGACAAAAACGTATATCATTCGAAATGTACTGCACCATAGATGTGCCGAAGCATGTTAGATTTTAAACTGATGACCTCTGACCCGAAATATTAACGTTGATAATTTATATTATTTTAGAAAGAAATCTTAGGGCTAAGCAGAGGTAGAATGGTGAATGAGGTATCGGATGAAAGGTCTGGATACACAGTCTGATTGCATTTTAAATGAATGACCTTTGACCTGAAATATAAGCATCAAAAGAGTATTTATTAAACAAAAGCTAAACTGTAAGAGATGGTAAGATCGAATTTTAGACATTGATAAATGTGCAACAAGTACTTGAGATATTTTTCGCCATCTCTTACGAATACCCTACAATAAGCATTTTCTTATGTAACATGTGTGAATATACATTGTGTTGATGAAATTTCTTACAAATAGTAAATTCTGAAAAATTTTCTTTTAATTTTGACATCAAAGTTATGACGATATCTCGGAAACTATAGCTTTTCTCAGTACAACTTATTTTTGTATGAAAAGCCCTGTGGCCCTACTCTGTATTGCGATGCGAAAAAAAATATCGCAAAATAGTGTAATCAGTACTCCGTAATGCGATAAACACGTGTGATTTGTTATTTAATGCGCATCGCGTTTTATTTTCGCAACGCATTGATTTACGCTTCGCAATACGGAATAGGGCCCCTGGTAGAGAAAAATAACGGTGTACGAAAGTTTTTTTGGGTAATGTTTTCACAGATAATACTTTTGAAAAATATTCGGCTTTTTTGATACACAAAAAATAATTACGATAGTTTAAAACTTGATAGTACAAAACATTTTCTTAAAGCAAGGTCATCGCCTCTGAATGAAAAAAAAAACAATTGAAATTTCCGAAAGTTGACCGAATTTCGGTCACAGGCGATACTTGTTTTATTTAAAAACAGGTTCAAGTTTTCAAATGCACAGAATCTGATAACAAACATGTCTCTCTTCAATAAAAGTAATTTTTTTGAAACCTTCAAAATCTACAATAATTACTCCCATAGCTTTTTTTCTAAAATGATGACATGACATTAAATGGATATAATGAGTAAATATTTCACTTCAAACTGCTTTATGATTTTGATATTTCGCCAAATCTGACAATTATACGAAATACATCTTAACAAATATGAAAACTACGTAAAACTCCCATGCAAAGTGACTTTATCAAGATTGAAAATCCTTTGGGAAAACAAACACAAAGAGACCTACTGAAATATGATTTTATGCAGATACTTTTATTTCATTGTAAACATGGATTATAGCAACTGAGTTCATAAAAATTGATTAATCTTACACAAAAGTATTTTGAAAATTTTGAAAACTCTGAAAATATGTGAACAAGGCAAAGGAAGTATTGTGAATACAGTCTAGTTGTAAATAATTACACTGTGCATGAATCGCTCACTTCTTTTTAGCAAACAAGCTAGGGATATATCATTTCAGCATAGTTCGAGGACGCTGAATTTAATGGCCTTTACTGTTTCTTAATCCTTTGGCCTGTTTTTGAGAAATCAAAGGTTCAAGGTCAAGTACATGCTGATGCAGTTTTTGTTAGAAAAAATTTTTTCTCGTTAACTTTATCGACGTCATTTCAATGAAATTTCAGAGAATAATATTTTAAAACAGTTTAACCCTCGAAACCAAACTCTTATGGCCCAAAATTACCACATAAATGAATAAACCCTTTTTTTCGTATAAAAGCTTCGTTCAAACAAAAACAGGTAAGCTTTTTGATAGAAAAATATTCCCCTGATATAGTGGCGCCAAATGAAATTACAAATGAAACCAAATTGACCAACCTTCTGTGTCCCTAAAAGGACCTGAAAGGTATTAAAACTAAGTTTTTCATACATATTTTTTTTATTTTCTCTGATAGATTTATCTGGTTTTTCTGCTTCTTCATGTAAATTCCAACAAATGTTTCCTAAGAGACCATCAAGTTTCTTACCACTGTACCACTGCTCGAGTCTCGCCGTCACCTGATGGAAACGTTCGCCATGCTCATCAGATTTGTCTGGGGATTGTTGTTCTAATTTTTCAACGTGGCAATGCAGGAAATGAATTTTCAGCGACATTCTTACATTTTAAGTATGTAAAGCGGTAAGCATTCTGTCAATGTGTAAGTGCCAATTGCCAGATTGATGAATTTCTAGAATATTCTTAATTACCGTTTTGACGCAATCCCATGCCAACATCTCATTATTGATAAGCATGGCAAACGTTTCCATCAGGTGACGGCGAGACTCGAGCACTGGTACAGTGGTGAAAACTAGATGCTCTCTTAAAAGACATTTGTTGGAATTAACATGAAGAAGCAGAAGAAACAGATGAATCAATTTGAGAAAATAAAAAAAATATGTATGAAAAACTTAGTTTTAATACCTTTCAGGTCGTTTTAGGGACACAGAAGGTTGGAAAATTTGGTTTTATTTGTAATATCATTTAGCGCCACTATATCAGGGGAATATTTTTCCATCAAAAAGCTTACTTATTTTGGTTTGAACAAAGCTTTTATACGAAAAAGGGTTTTTTTTATTTATTTATGAGGTCAATTTAGACCATAACAGTTGGGTTTCGAGGGTTAAAATATTAAAAGAAATTTTTCTCTAGGTAATTCTTAATGTTTCACTCCTTGTCATGAAGTCGATAAAGCTAATGATAAAAAGTTTTTCTAACAAAAACTGCATCAACATGTACTTGACCTTGAACCTTCCATTTCTTGAAAACGAAGGATTAAAAAACGGTAAACACCATTAAATTCAGCGTCCTCGAATTATGCTGAAATGACATGTGCCCAGCTTGTTTCATATGTGGACATGCACAGTGTTATTTTTATTAGTTACTTTATAACCGCTACATTACTGCTAACATTACTGCTAGGTTGGCAACACTATTTGTTTGCACCAGTGCAGTGCTTTCAATAGAATCTCTAAAGAATTCCAAAGAAAAGCAACTCAATATGTTGTCAAAAAATCTCTTTCTCTTTGATATTGTTGTTATGTTGCTTTGTCACCCAACCCTTAACCCTCAACGGTCTCAACGAGCGATGTCATTCATGCATGCCTTCAAGTTTCAATTTCCGCCCTGTTGACAGCTGAAGTGCCAAAATGTTTTATACCTAATTTTTTTGTGTTTTTTCCCTTTATAGAGTTCACTCCACTCTTTCCTTCTGCACACTCCGTTTAAGGCACGTAAAACTTCAAGGGTTATAATTTATTTGCGCGTTGCAACCCCCACCAAGCAATCATAATTCGCTATAGTATTGACGCTATCATATAGCGTAACTTCGCGCTTGAACTTCGATTGGGGGTACTTTGCGCTTAAATGCGGGAATTGTTTTTTTCTTTTTGCTGAACCTACTCATATTTTGTCGTTTTCAATTTCAGCCAGGCAAGGCCAAAGTAAAAAAGTAGCTAAAGAAATTAAAAAAAAAAAAACAATTTTAATGTTCCGCATGTGACATTGTTGTTGACATTTATGGCAGCCATTGAGTTGATATTTAGCTGTTGTCGCTGACGTTGTTGTTTTTGTTGTATTAAGTAATTGTTGCATTGTGTGAATTACACAGAATATCACGGTTGCTGCATTTTTTGTGTTTCTTTTTAATGCTTTTTAAAATATTGCTTGAAAATATTACTGTCGTCGTTTTTTTTTCTCAACAGTTACACTGCTTGGGAATTATGTTGCTTGCGACAGTTGAATTAATTTAAGTGTAATTGTAACCCGCATCTATGCGTTTTTATGCCCAACCTTTCCCAACAATCTTTCTTTAAGATTCTCTTCAAAAGCCTGCTCTTAATAGCCATGGCTTTGAAAAGCAAAATAAACATAGCGGTTATGTAGCAAAGTTGAGTTTAATTTTTTCATATGTTCTTCAAGAACTTTTGTTCCTGACGTAATTCTGCTGAAATTCTTTTTTAAATATCATGACAATATGCTTGTGGTGAGTGCCAACTTGAAATTTAATGCCTGATTGCGACTTCAATGACACTTTGACATCATTGATAAGTCATATGCATGTGCATATGGAAAATTAAAAAAAAAACAAATATTTATAATGCAATTATTACTATTTAATTTTGCCAACCATGCGTCAAGTTACAACAATATCACTTCACAAGCATTGATTTTTTTGTTGCACTGTGTTGTTTTTTTTTGTATTTTATTCAATTACCATGCATACGAAATCAATCATCGATGAAGTTATTAATTTCAATCAAATGACAACAACAACAGCGGGAAAATAAACAACAACAATCACAAGAACACCATAAATATTAACGTTAATAAGCTTATTTTTAATAATAATAATAATCGTAATAATAATCACAGCTTGCCAACCCACACCATTTGTAACGATTAACAACGGGTACCCACATATTTTTTCTTTGTGCACATTTCCGTAAGCGTTCTGTTTCCCATGGCGCGAATTGAGTCCCAGAGTCTGCAGTCGTTTGTCTCGAAATTGCAGCCATTGCTGCAGCATCGTTAAACTTCTGTTCGTTTAGTTGGAGTTTTTTGTGTCGCCTGCCTGAAACTGGCTACAGTGATGTAGTGAAGCATTGGTTGGCTGAAGTTTTTATGGTGCGCAGTCTGTGCAAAAATGTTGCAGTTTTTCAGGGTTTTTTGTTGTTATTCCATTCGTTATATTCTACATTTACCATTACCGTCGGTACCATTTTAATCTTGTTGTTGTTTGTGTTCTCAGCAACACAAATAATGATTTCGAAATATCAACTCGAGAGGTTGAGGTTTCTTTTTTTTGCATTTGCATCAGCGTGGAATGTTTCGTTTTGTTGCGTTTTGGTTGTCGTTTTTTTAACCCATTCAAATTTTTTGAGTGGGTATCTGAGAAAAACTTATCCGATGCACTGCAAGGTTTGTCAAAAATTTAACAATCTTGGTCTAATAGTTGTTATAGTTATATCGAAAATGTTGTTATAGTTTAGATAACGAGATAAATTTGTGATTTTTTGAAATGATATCAAAAAGCATTCTGAAAACTACATTTGACATCTAGAAAAATCAATCAATTATAATTCAGAAAAGATCAATTGAATTTTAGAAACTTCATTTGCGATTTGGAAATGCCATTTGAAATTAACAAAAGCTCAATTCCAATTCAGAAATTCCGTTCCAAAATTTAGAAAATCCATTCAAATTCAAGTCGAAATGCCATTTGAAATGCAGAAAAGATCATATGAAATTTCACTTGAAATACTAAAAATATCATTTCAAATTCACAAATTCTATTCAATATTTAAAAATGACAAATGAAAACTTAGAAAACATCAATTACAATTCAAAGACTCCATGAAAAATTCGAAGACATGAATCGATATTCAGAAAAGATCAAATTAACTTTAAAAATATTGATTAAATTTTGGTAAAACATAGATTTATATATAAAACTTTGCTTTTCAGAAACTAAGACAAAATAAATCTAAGTTCCATTAAAAAAATCTTAAATGTCAGTTGCAGTTAGGGGTCGTCCATAAGCTACGTTACTGATTTTCCGGTTTTTTTACCCCCCTCCCCCTGCGTTACTTTTCGTAGTGCTTTTCAAAACCCCTCCCCCCATAAAGTAACGTGAGATATGAAATTAATTCATTCGAATTATTACACAGGGGAGCAAAAAATAAATTTTTTTCTGCGGCATAAGTTTTTGGAGCCAATTAAGATACATGGTATAATGAAGTTTTAATCCTATAATTCACATTGTTTGAATTGACTCTGGTTCTCGCGATAAGTCGCTATTTTAAAAATTAAGGAGGTTTCATCACAGATTTTAACATAACTCCAGAACAATTAGTCTGATTTGGTAAAATAAAATATCCAAACATCCGCAGCTAAATTGCCTCCAAATTACATCTACAATTTTTTTTTTGATTAGCTGAATAGTTTCGGAAATATTCAGAAAGTTCTTCTGAAAAAAACATTTTTTTATGCAAAATTTTAACTTTTTTGTTATTTCATAATTCATAAAAAATCAAAAACGTCAAAATAGCTCTTGTTTGATATTAAGTTATAAGCACACATATGTTACGAAGAAAATAAGCCATATTTCATTAAAATCCATCATTTCCTATTGGA
This sequence comes from Dichetophora obliterata, assembly GCA_963920525.1. NCBI lineage: Eukaryota > Metazoa > Arthropoda > Insecta > Diptera > Sciomyzidae > Dichetophora > Dichetophora obliterata. Next base: position 232,084,028 of record OY986437.1, on the reverse strand, counting down.
TTTTCTGTTGTATTTTGGTTGCGCTTATTAATTTCAAATCCATTTAAAATATAAATCCATTAATTTAAAAGCATTTTAGAAACTATTTCAGAATACCCTGCAGCTTTATGATTCCTCAAAAAGTTTTTGACTGCTGATAAAAAATTTATCCATGCTTCTAATTCGACCTTAGTAATGTGCTTTGTGAAATCATTGTTAGAAGATCACAATGAAATCATGGATATTTAGTGTAGCTACCTTGCTGACCCAATAAAAAGTGAACCATTTCAAATCAACACACACTGACCACTGGTGTTGAACATATACAATTTTCTCTAAAATAAGTTTGATACTTTGTTATTATTCTTTAAGTTTTGTTGTATGTGCTGTCGGAATTGAAGCTAATTTGTTGCCATTATGCAGTAACACACATTTTAAACTTATTTTTGAGCTATCTATGAAGACCCATTGCATTTAAAAGTCCAGGAATATTCTAACAGTATACGATTTTCTCCTCCTTTGCAAAGTATCGAAGAATATCTCGTTCTTATAGTCCGGTAAGTTTTAACTGATACGCCAGGCTGAAGACAATGTTTTTCTTTAAGTCTTGATGCTAGAAGCTCCGCTGATTTTCTGGAAAGCTTTAGATCTGGAATTTTCCCCTGTGTATATATTTTGCAGTTTTTTATCAAAATGAAATAACATCATTAAATTTGAATTAAGGCAAAACACGCCAATATATTTCAATGAAATATGGCTTATTTTCTTTGTAACATATGTGTGTTTATAACTTAATACCAAAAAAGAGCTATTTTGACATATTTGAATTTTTATGAATTATGAAATAATAAAAAAGTTAAAATTTTGATTAAAAAAAATGTTTTTTTCAGAAGAACTTTCTGAATATTTCCGAAACTATTCAGATAATCAAAATACATTGTACATGTAATTTAGAGGTAATTTAGCTGCGAATTTTCGAATTTTTTATTTAACCAAATCAGACTTACTGTTCTAGAGTTATGTTTAAATCTGAGATGAAACCTCCTTAATTTTTAAAATAGCGGTTTATCGCGAGAACCGGAGTCAATTCACATAATCTAAATAATAGGCTAAGATCTTTATCAATGTATTTACTAAAATTGACTACCAAATCCCATGCCGCAGAATCAGTGTTGTCCTGTGTTATATTTCTTTAGCTCTGACAATTTTCACTAGTATTAGTGACTAGTATGACTAGATAAATTAAAGGAACAATTGGAAAAAAATCAATAATTAATATCATCTGCGATCCAAGATTCGATGCTCTCAATCACTGGGATAGAAGAAGCTGGTAGCTTTGTTGAGGATTCTTCAAAATAGAATTTTTCATCGGATTCTATGTCGACCCATTCAGGTGAATCCTCATTTCTAACGCAAAGAAATTCACCTGGTCTTTGACAGAGTACCCTTAAAAGCTGCACCAAGTTCTGTGTTTTTGTGTAAATGCTTTCTGAAAATTGATTTATTTAAATAGTATTTTTTATTCCGATTTATTGTAAACGATATAATACAAACTTATGGCAATTCATAGAAGTTTTAAAAACGAAATACAAGCCACAGGTAGGACACGACCTTGAACCGATTTCTTCTTTCTGAGAAGGACAGTACATGTCATACGGTATCTCCTTTGATCAAGAACATTCAGGTCTTAACGTCAAAGCCTGTCGCAAAAGCAAAGACCCAAATTTATCAGAGGTGTGCTGAGATGGTGAAGGAATACCAAAAGGTTCCTGTGTCGAGGGAAAAGGTGGTGGAAGAAATCGTTGAAACAAAAGTTAACCATCAATTTAGACGATCAAACATAAACATGTAAGGTTAAAAATTTTTGAAATGATTGTGTTATTAATTAGAGGTTTTTCGTCGATTTTTTTAATTTTTGGTAACGTTACAATATCTAAACACCTCCCCCCCTACCGTTACTTATCGTAGTGCATTTCAAAAACCCTCCCCCCCCCCTAAATTGGTAACGTAATTTATGGACGACCCCTTAAAAGTTCCATTAAAACTTCTGAAATTCCATTACAGTCTCAAAAATTGTATTAAAAATTCAGAAGAGATGAAATGATATTAAAATATTTCAATTATATCTAGAAAATATCAATTAAAAATCAGGAAAAAATATTAAATTAATTTTTAAAAATAAAATTGTATGATCACCATTCAATATTATTACCAAATTTTTAATTTTCTGAATTTAAGTGAAAAAGGTTTTAAAGCAAATCGTAAATAGTTGAATAAAAATCAATATAAAAATCAATATAAAAATCGTTTTTGTTTTGTTTTGTTTAAAATCTTTAAAGATTTGACAAATTTCAAGAATAGCGACAGCTCTAATTTTTAATTTTTTTTTTTTGCAGATGATATGGATTTTGGCCTCCTAACTCCTAATCTGAAAAAATTGCAGGCCGCTCACAATAGGTTTAGAAGTTATAGGCCTCCAAAGTTGGAAAAATGGCCTACAAATCTTGCTATTTATAATTTTTCAACATAACTACGCTCTATGGGTACATGGGCGTCCACAGGGGGCAAGGGGAGCGCTTGCTTCGTACAAAAACAAATGTATATTGTACGAATACACTTGTTACATTTACCAGAGCAGTAAAAGATTTGATCAATTTGATTTTATCCACAAAAAAGTGAATCAGTGAATAATGAAATAAGAATGTATTTAATGAATGCAAAATTGATTTATAAACAAAATTTTTAATTCACATTCATTTTAAAAAAAAAATGACTAATTATTCATTTCAATTATTCATTTTCGTTATTCAGAATAATGCATAATTTTTTTATTTATTTAAATAATATTCACAAAGAATGCTATTCACAAGGAATTTCAGAATTTTCAATTATTCTTTGTTTATTCATTATTCATTTTTCATTTATTATTAATTTTTTATTCATTATTTATTTGATATTCATTATTAATTTTTTTATTCTTTAATCACTTGTTATTCATTATTCATTTTTATTCATTATTCATATTTTATTCATTATTCATTTTGTATTAATTTTTTATTTATGGCTTAGGACTTCATTTTAGTCCTTCTTTTAGTCGTAAAGAATAACAAATGAATAATGACTAAAAAATGAATAATGAATAAAAAATGAACAGTGAATAAAAAATTTATAATGAATAACAGAAGAATAATGAATAAAATATGAATAACAAATAAAAAATGAATAATGAATAAAAAAGAATAATTGAAAATTCTGAAATTCTTTGTGAATTGCATTATTTGTGAACAGCATTCAAATGAATGAAAAAATTAATTCATTATTCTTAATAACGAAAATGAATGATTGAAATGAATAATAAAACATTTTTGTAAAAACGAATGTGAATTAAATATTTTATTTATAAATCAAATTTGCATTCATTGAATGCATTCTTATGTAGTTATACAGTTTACTTAAAATTCTTAATATGAATGCCGATTTTGCAGGTCTGACAATTACTAATAACAAAAAAAAAACACTCTATCTTAGCTGAGGTTTGAACCACGGTTTTTTAGCTTACGGGCCACCTTGCAATCATGCATTTTCTTATATTCGGTAATTGTTAAACAAACCAGGCTGAAAGATTTTGGTTGTACATTTTTTAAACTCAACTAATAATAAATAGTACGAAGCCATTAGTAAATATTACGAATGCAATGGAAGAAATTACGATGTTATTCTAACGAGAAATTGAGGAATGATAAGGAATGGTATACCTATTAGTCGAAGATTATTCTTCGGAGCATTGGTAAGGGGCATTAAAGCCAATAACGCATATGAACCTGGAAGATAAGCGAATTTATGTTTTAAAGTAATTAAACACAAGAAGAAGTAAATGTAAATGTAAAAGAAAAATTAATTTAAAAACTAAATGCTTTCCCAAAAGTCGTCTTAAAAATAAATCGTTTTTCTGTCATGAAGATGATCCAATTTAGATAATTTTGTAATATGTCGTAAGCTTAATAAAATTGCTAACAATCTTGCAGCATTTAAATTTGAAAAAATTGCAGCGATCTGGGCGAGGGAAAGCTTCTGATTCAAAAGCGAAAACATTTTTAGGAGATTCTGAATGAAGTAGGCTACTTTTAAATCATACACTAATTTTTCGAAAAAAATCTGATAGCAAATTCTTTTTAAGAAAACGCTTTTACATAAGAATATATTATGGTCAAAAGTTTTTTATGACTACAATTTAAATAGGAAACTCGATTTAAAACATTTATTTTAAACTTCTTCAAATTCACGTTTTTGAACAGACGTCCACCCATTTTGAGAATTTTCTGGATTTTTTCGCGTCACGTGCTTATATTACCTGAAACCTTGTTGAATAGGTACTCGCATTACCTTTCTTTTGGTACCCATAATGCGGAACACTAAAAAAAACAGTAGTGTTTGTAGACCATTTTTGGAATTTTGGAGGCCTATAGGTTAGGTTAGGTTAAGTAAATAGGGTTGTGCACCATTACCGATGCTTCCGCGGGAGCCAATAGGTCCATTGCGAGTCCCTTTTTATTTTGATACCATGTTAACCATTATATTGATTTTTCCTCAAACCAGCCTGTGCTTTTTATTTATCCATATGTCTAGCAGTGGAGCATTGGGAAAATATGTTCCCAATATATCGAAGTCGATGGTTCTGTAGACTTGGACATTCGCATATAAGGTGAGTTATTGTTTTCGTTTCTTTCGGATCCTTGCAGCTCCGACAGAAGTCTGGAATCTTTTAGAACTCCAACAAGAATCCGGATTTCTTGTTTGGCCAAAAGCAGAAGGCTTTTGGCTATCTTTTCATTTAGCTCCGGCCAGAGCCTTCGAGATATGTTGCAGTCACCTCTGGAGGCCCAGTCAGTGTTAGCATTATCTCTGGCTTTAAGGTCTATACTCCTTTTGACAATGACTACTGGAAAGTGCACATCTGTATCAGCTCTGTTTGTACTTGCGGTAACTCCACGCCTTGCCACTTCATCCGCTGCTGATATTACAATGTCCGGGAACCCAGCAGAGGATGCAATTGTGGGTATTGCAGATACAGTTCAGTGCCATTTTATAGTTCTGTCCCGTTCGAGCCTTCGTCGTTTTGCTATTTAGCGCTCTGATGGCCGCTTGGCTATCCACAAAAATTACTACCCTTGTGGGGGTAAGATTTTTCCTATGAATGGCCTGTGCAGCTTTTTCAATACCACATGTTGCTGCCTGAAAAACGCTACAGCAGTCGGGGAGTTTTTAGGACTCTTTGATTTGTAGCGTTTCACAATATACACCTGATCCAGTTCCGTTTCCCATTTTGGAACCATCAGTATTAATTGGAGATTGGCGTTGAATTTTACGGCCGTTTCTTCCCATTCTTGTCTGCTGGGGATGGATGTGGTGTATTCTGTGCCGAATCTCTCACTGGGTATGATATAGTCGGTTGTTCTTCTTGATTCCTCGGTTGTGCTGGGTTACGTACTTCAAATAAATAATAAACATTTAATCCATTTTAAATTTTTATAAAGATATGTTTAATTACAAATGGATGTGTCTTAATTGTGAACTGCATTACCGACAGAAGCTTTGTTTCTTTTGATTATTCATACCATCTCATATGTTTGTTATCGAATTTTTATATAATAGAAAGGGGAAAAAAAAGATAATTTTTCACTTCCGGGCCACGTCAAGAAAAATCTGTCTTTTCTAATCAAGCTGAAGTTGAAGCAAGACGTTTTGGTTAAAGAAACTACAAAAATTATCTGGTTTTGCTCTAGTACTTTTTACATCATTGGTAAGATTAATTAGAATTTATTTAAACTCCAATTTTCCAGTTTTTAGATTAATTGATTAAGTGGTTTAGATTAATTGGAAACAGAAGCAAATATCTACTGGACCATTTTGGCTAGTTTAAGCAACAATATAAAGCAGAGGTCTACAATAAAATATCTGGAGATTTCAATTATACTAAAAACAATTAAAGGAAATCATATAAAAAGTATTTATTAATCCTGTAAACGACAAAAATAATCGAGGAAAAAAAAGCACAGATAGTGGAGAGGCCGAAAGTTGTTGCTCACAAGGGTTAAATCGAAGCTGGATGTTTAGAGTTAATTTCTAAGAAGACAATGGATAAGAACAAGTTATTCTAAAACTAAAAACAAAAAAAAAGAAAAAACAAAATATATATAATTTAAAATTTTAAAGAGAGTATATAGAAAAAAAGAGGTTATTCATAAACTCGGACCACGTGTAGGTAATAGAAATGTCAGAAGGGAGAGAATTTTAGTTTCGACTTCTAATTCAGACAGATCGGTTCGCGTGTAGTGAAAAATAAAAAAGAAGATATACATAAAAAAAACGATTAAAGAAAAATTTTCATATTTTAAGGTTAGAACATGTGCAGAAGAAAAAAAAAGGTTAAAGAAAAGAAACAAACTTAAAATTTAATATTTTAAGATATGTAAATTTAATCTAGTTCAAAAGAAATGAATACATATATATGTAAAATGGCAGTGCAAGATTTTAGTAAAAGTGGGTTAAGAAACAAGAAAGCAAGACAGAGATAGATATAGTGTAATGGTGGAAAAAAGTAATAAATTAAAAGAAATAAATACGGAGGTTGGAAAGTGATATTAATAAAAGAGAGAGAAAAGAAGCTGAGAAAAGAAAACAACTTATAGAAATATTTAACTTTAATCAACATTACTATTTAGCAACAATAAGGTAGAGCGCAAAACTAAATTTTACCATAAAGTAGCAGCAGAGCATCGTTGGAAGGCCTTCGGCGAGATCCTGTATATATAAGTGAGTACAAATATAAATTTTTCTTGTTGTTATACCTAAGTATGTGTAAACATTAGTTTGGCTCTCAACCTTATTCTGCATTATTCTGTATCACGAACATGCACACCAACGATGAGAAAGACACGAGAAGCAATATTTTCTTCCATACAAAATTGTATTGCTTCTCGTGTCATTCTCATCGTTGGTGTGCTTGTTCGTGATACAGAATAATGCAGTTAGTTATAATTGGAACAGGTTGGAAACGAACTATATACTAGACTTGAGAGTTCAATGAACTTTACGGAATGATCAGCTGTTTGAGAAAAATAATTATTTAATAGAAATATACACAGCATACAAATTCGTACAGTGGGGTAAAAGTAAAAAAATCTTATCAGAAAAGTAAAATATTTTTTTTTTAAAAAAACAAAATTTTTTCTAGAGTCTTACACTGCTTATAATATTTTACTTAAAAAAAGAAAAAGAACAAAAAAAAAACATAAAATGGCACTCCTTATTAATAAGAACTTTTAATATTTTTACACTTGCACTAGGTTCACTGTAAATAAAAATAATATTTATAACTTTAAGATTTAATATTTCTGCCATGAATTTGTATATCCTTTATATCGTTATAAATATATGTTTATTCTAGTTTTGAATAAAAATTATAATGAATTGGTAAATTTCGAATAATGATTTGAAATTAAGTGGTTTGATAATGCTAGTTGGGACTTCTAATTACATCTGGAAGTCATGGAGGGCGGGAATAGAACGGCCGTGAAAATGTTCACGCTGCTTTGTTTGGTATTATGTTCAGGTTTATGTGGTAGTCGCTTGTAAGTTTGTCTATGGTTCTGTCTGTCTGGCTACGTTAGATTTTATTTAAAATTTGATTTTTGACTTTAATTTTTTTTTTGTGTGCATAAAACAAATATTTTTGTTATCTTTTTGGATTGCGTGCAAGTGTTCGTAGATCCCTAGCTACTTTTTATCATCGAACCCTCGAAACTGAAGCTCCGGGACAAGCCAGATGCACACGGGGTAGCTAGAGGATTTTTCTCTTTCAAGATCTCCTTGTTGGATTTGGATTCTTTAAAAACATCATAAGCGAACTTAGATATATTAACATAGAAATGCACAGTGACAACGAATTCGATTCAAATCGTTCATAACACGGTTCCAAAGAGACTCAGAATAGATGCATGTCCGAAAGTGTTGTTCCTCCAGGCTTTTGATTCGTTGAGGCGAATCGCGCTTTTAGTCGCTGAACACATAAGGACCTCTTCTATGGGGAGAAGATTTAGCATAATTTCCAGACACGACTGTATCGTAAATCTCATGGCTCCTATTATTTCTATGCACGCTAACCTTTGGACTCCTGTTAGAGAGCTAAAGTAGTTCTTTTTGTTCGACCCCACTTGCTAGTGGGCTGAAATTTTTGCCATTGGGCTTAGAATGTCTTAGTACACATAATCCACAAACAAAAAATGTATTTTCAAATTACCGGTTTACTTCAATAAAACTTACTTAAAAACTAAACAGAGTTTCCAAATTTTGGTTTCGTTAGGAAATAATTTCAGAAGCGTAAAACAGTTCACAAAAAATTTTTTAAAATCGGTAATCGCATTTCAGAGACATGCTTAGTTAAACATTCTTCAAACGAGCTGTTCCATGGTAGCTGCGCTCGCTCGTTCCACTAAAGCAGACAGAGATTGAAAAGAGACTACAACCTCAATCCTTCATTTTTACCCCAAGCCATGGTGTTTTCAAATAAAGGAAGGTACTGTTTAGTATGGTGTATTTTTTTGGGGGTAAACTCTTACAAGGCATGATAAGCATGATAAACTTTACTTTAGGTAAATATTTTAAAGTATTGACATTTTCTTCAAAGGTGTATTAGTATTCAGTTAAAATTTTCAATGCCGACAAGCTAAAAAGAAAATGGATTCTAACGTTCATGTAAATAAACATTATGTTCTAATTATATTTTTTTTTTTAATAGAAAAAGTATTTTTAATTTAAATATTTTGTTTAGAATTTATGTTTAATTTAATAAAATCAAATAAGCTATGAATGTTTATGAATGATGCTTATTTACTAGTATTTTTTACTAAATATTTTGTTGAGATTTTATTTTTATTTTAATAAAATCAAATAAGCTAAGAATGTTTATGAATGATGCTCAAATGATTGCCTCGTTATAAAAGTATTTTTTACTAAATATTTTGTTTAGACTTTATCTTTAATTTAATAAAATCAAATAAGCTGTGAATGTTTATGAATGATGCTCAAGTAACTGCCTCATTTTTAATAACATAACCCTTGCCACACCTGTCAGCTTCTCACCGAACCACAAAAATTGAACCCCTTGTAATTCATGCCCATAGCCCGTATATCCTCCACAAAGAGAAGTTTTTTATAAGCCGGTCGGGCTTTATTTTTAGTTCCTTTCATTATAGCTCTACACTGTTTTTCTTATTTACATCTTTATTTGTTTGATCCTATTTTGTCGCTTGTATTTTTATTTCAGCTTGACGGACAAATGTTTGTATGGATGTGTGTGTGTGTATGAACTCTGAAGTTCTATACGTTTTTGTGAATAGCTAGCATGAAGCTCGGTTTGAGCTAATAATGTTATGGTTGTAGTATTTCTTTTTTTAATGTCTGCGGTGCAAGTGGTTTTTGTAGGGATTTTTGTTTAATTTTTTTCGCCTTTTTGCTAATATTTCAGGGTTTTATGTCTAAAGAGCATTTAAACACAAATGCATGGAGTTCAATGCCTAAAAATTATATAATTTTGAAAGTTTTTAAATAACTGTGAAGTCATTGCAGTTTTTTAAGCAGTGTGCTAAAAATGTAAAAGCTTTTTGTTTCAGATAAAGATTTTTGTGTAGAGCTTTTAAAACTTTAAATTTCATGTATTTAGCTTTTAAATGTGTTATTAACATTTAACTTACTTTGTAAAGTATCATAAACTCTGGCTCAGACCTTGAAATAAGCAAAAACTTGCATTGTATGTGTATGTTGAAAATCACTACAATATAATGGTTATAATAATTTAAACATACATAATAATCTGCAACGAAGAATAAGCAAACAAAAACATTTTCATAGAATTAAAGTGAATTTAATTTGTCTGGCTTTGAATAAAATTAATGACTTCCAGCTGCACAAAAAGTGGAAAAAAATAAATTGGTGTTGGAGAAGCCTTAAATCTTAAAACAGTTCTAAAGAAGAATCTATTAAATTTTTGCAAAGCTCATCAAAAAGTTGCTGTTAAATGTATTTATAATAGGCAAAAATGATTCAGAGTTTTTTTACTAATTAATTCCAAATGTAATTTTAGAGACTCACGCTACTTCTAATTATATATATATTTTTTTATTTTTTTTTTATTTATTATTTTTATTATTATAATTAACAATAATAGCATCAGTACAGTAAGAACTAAGTACTTTTATAGCCCAACAAAAATACATTCAATTTAAGTATAATAACAACAGTTATTCTTCTATTCTTATTAATATTTAATTATTTTTCCTATTCCTTTTCATATGCTTTTTCCTGTCCCCATGCGATATTTTATTTCTGTTCCTATTTCGTTTGCTATTTATATTTCCTTCTTTTACTTTCTTTCCTTCTCTTCCTTAATTTCTTTCTTTTCCTTTTGTTTCTTTTTCTACATAAAGAAAATAACTTTGGTAAAAGTTGACTTCAAATTAATTTTGCATTAAATTTTTTATTAAAAAAAAAAAATATTTTTGTCTATACTTATAATAAAACTGTAAAAAAAATCTGTTCATTGAATATTTTTTCGAAATTCTTTTTGCACTAAAAATTTTGAAGGATGTAGATTCCAAAACTGTAATTTTTAAAAATTTTGTCTATCTGTCTGCCTGAAAGCGCATCACGTGAAAACTACTGGATGTATTTTGTACAAAATTGACATGTTGGTTCCTTGCGTCCCTGGTTGGGACACAGGCTATTTGTTATCACCAAACAAAGGACTCTTCAAAATAACGGTTCTTTTGTAAAATAATGAAAATCTAAAGCCATGAAAAGTGACTTAAAAATTAGAGATACGTTTGAATAACCTATGAAAGAGTTTTTGGTAATTGAAAGGGCTACAAACACTACCGAGACAGTTTTTGTTTATCCCTATTGAGTACCCTGCAATATGCATTTTTTTAACCAATATATGGTAATGTATACCAAAATTTCCAATTTTCTTAAGGATAATAAAGACAAAAAAAAATTCTTTTGGTTGACACCAATAACATTTTTATATCTTGAAAACTATAGAAAATCTTAGTACAATAAATTTTTGTATATAACATCATTACCTACTGCCAAAAAAACTACTCCAAATTCAAAGTTTTGACTTTCGACGCGATTACCTTCTTTGTGTTTTAATATATTTCATTCAATATTCTTTTGTCTAAAAGTTCAATTAAATTACTTGAAAAAAATTACTGCAACAGTTCCGTTAGCTAAGAATTTATATTTTTAATAATTTTTTTTAAAAAAGTCCAAAAAATGTCTTTTTGTTTCAAAAAATGGTGCAAAAGTTGTTTGTAAAAATAAGAAAAACCAAAAATTGCAATTTTTATACTCTTTCATATGACGTATCACTTTTTTGCTAGAACTATTGCAGTTTGATACAAAATTGGTTTTTCTATTTTTTTAAGAAAATTGATTTTTGTGATAAAATCAATTTTTTTTTTATTTTGTTTTAATAATTTTTAAAACTGCTTTGCCCGCCCACCCCCTCCTATTTCGTCCTATGCATTTTTTTATTTTGTTTGACTGCTTCCAGCCTTTTTACCATAGAATATCCAATTTTAATTTAATCTTAAGAAATACTTGGAATGTTTCGGTTTTTGCTTATATATGGTTATTTCATCGAAAAAGTTATCGTGAATTCTACATTCTATTACAAATTTGGAAAATCTTTTACAAAAAGTTTATTTCGTTTGTGAAAAAATGCAAAATTTGCAAAATGCAAAAGCTAGATGGCGTTATGAACCTATGTTTATCTGAAAACACGCAGATAAATCAAGATTTTTAGCTTTAGATCAAGTGAGTTTTCAAGAAGGCAACAACAACAACAACAACTCTGTATAGAGTCAATCACTTAGCTGACTAGACAGTCTGTTTCAGAAATCGCTACATATTCCTCATCAGTAGTCTTTGAGTGATTAAGCTGTGATCAACTCACTGTTTAAACTAGCATATGAATGGGCAGGTCCTCTAATTCATTCTTATGAATTGTATGGCTGCCAATCATATGACACTTCAAAGCAGAAGGCCATTTTAGATCACCGCCATCAACTCTATCAAGGGTTGCCATCTGTTCTAGTTGTTTCTTCATTTATTTCAATATTCATTGGTGTTCGATTGTTTGTCGAACTGCACCATAGAAATGAAACGAGTTTTTGCTTCGCCAGAAGCTAGTGTTCTAACTGAAAAGTGGCTACTTTCACAACCAAATGTTCAATTACACATGACTTTGACCGAAAAATCGATCAATTATTAGATTATTTAATTAATTTGACATTAATTAAACTTAAATCTGTTCTAGCAGTTTGCATATACTTGCATCATATTTCGTAATTTTAAGGTTCTTGCCAATGAACATATTTTTTTTAATTGCATAATTGAAACTTTTTTCTTATATGGTTTGTGTTCAAATATGTCTTGTAGGAAGAATTTGTTAAAAAAAAGTAAAAAAAAAAATTTAAATGATCAGAAAATTTTTTTAAAAAAATCTTCATGTAAAAATTTATTAATAAAAGAATAAAAAAACTTTGTTATCAACTGCGACAGGAGAGTGGGTAAGATATCAGACCGGCAGACGAGAGGACTTGGGATTGACAAGTATGATTTTAAGTTAATGTGTTTATAATTTTGTAACTTTTTTTTTGCGAATATGCATTCTCAAAATTTTCAACTTTTTTCGGACTAAAAAGTAATCCTTTTTGGGTTCGAAAATTTTTAATTTTTCCTTAAATTAAAAAGTTTTTTTTGAGGTGTTGTCCTATATGTAATCAAAAAAAAAGTTACAAGTTTAGTCCAAGATTTTCAACCGTGCACTTCTATTATGAACTGATACCAACTGAAGAAGACTAGATTTAATTCAAGCACTGATATTATTTTTCCAAAAGTATATTATAAGAAATTTTTTATTCTAAAATTGTTTAAAAGTTTTAAATGGTGATTTAAAAATAGTGAATGAACTTATTTATGCGATGATTGCATTAGATTTACTTTTATCTTTTTGTTTAATAAAAAATCAATAAATTAAAAGCTGGTATAGGATAATAATAGTTATTTATACGAACAACCAAGTAACACAGGGTATATCAGCTAGTCTTATATATTTTTAAGAATATTTGTTGTAACTTTTGTCAAATTTGTAGGTAGTTTTATTTTGAACGAAAATTTGTGAAAGTAGCAACACATTTCCTTTATTTTGAATCAGTTTTCGGACTTAATAAACAAAATAAATAAAATTATAATTAGAAATATTTTACTTTCAATACATTTTCTCTAATAGTCTATTGAATTATTTAATACAGAACAAATTGATTGCTTTAAGTAGTTCCAACAAACTGCAAATTTATTTAAATAAAACTTTATATTTCATGGTAACTTTTTCGTCAACAGTTAATATATGTTTGCTTTTGAGAGCATGATATAAAAATGGCCTTAATGATAACAATCAAAGATACTATATTGAAAATAATCGAGCCTTAAAAAAATTAAAGCAAAGACATACTTTAATTAACTGAGAATCTATATTACGGGTGGTTTTAGGCAAAAGCTACTGAAATTAAGGCATATTTTAAAAGATGTTTTTGAAAAAGTATATTATATAGACCAAAAATTTCATTTGCAAATGAACTTTATATCATTCGTTTAGATAATTATGCTTTTTAACATATAGTGTTTATATACATATAAAGATGGCGCTGAAGTTGGTGTGTTAAAAAAAAGGTGCAAATCGGGCCGCATCATAGCTCGGCTCCATACCGTCTGAATAAAAAAAACAAAATGCAATCGAAAGTAGATCCTTGCATACACATCATTTACCTAAATGAAAAATTAAGAAGTTTATGAAGCGTGAAAGCAATAAATCAAACAATTTAAGTTATTTTTTACCATAATGTTTCGTGTAAAAACTAAACAAATTATCCAAAAAATGTTGATAAGCTAAGTGTAGAATTACGTTATATTGAATATAAAAAAAAAATATTAAAATCGGTCTATTAGTTTGTTTTGAAAAAGTATGTTTCGAGAAAATTGCATTTAATGTTATTCTGGCGCACCGGGTCTGAAGTGCTATAGAATCTGTATCATAAGTGGGATTGATTTAATTTTACATATCCATAAACAGCTTTGCAATAATAATCAATTAAAAGAAAAATTAAATTTTTAAAAAAACTGTTTGTCTAAAATAAAACTAATTTTTTGTTTGTTTGTTTGTTTGTTTGTTTGTTTGTTTGGCCTTTATATAAATCTAAACGGCTCGACGGATTTTGCTCAATTTTAGTATACATATTGAGTGCATACTAGATTATATTGTAACATACTTAGTTTTTGCCACGCTTCCTGCGACTTTTTCAACTAACGGTTGTTTTGTTATTGTAATATTTTTCTTAAACGGAATTTTTTGCCAATTTAATTTTGAAAAATGTCTCTTATTTCGATACCAAAAACATTCACATATCTTCAACATTGTTGAACTTTTTGGTCCAACCACTTTTTCATAAAACATCGTTACCTAAGATTGAGAAAAAACGACAAGTTTGAACCCCCTAATCCCCTTCCCCCTTACCTACGTCGTTGAGATCAAGTAAGATTTTAAAGAATGAATATTGAAATAAATAAGAAGCAACTAGAACAGATGGCAACCTTGGTAGAGTTGGTGGCTGTGATCTATGAAAAGCTTCTGCTTTAAATGTCTAAGTGAAAATGATTAAGTGACTGATTTGAACGTAAAGTTCGGAAAAATTTGTTCAAACATGTGTGAAATCATATACGACTTTAACAGTGAGTTTATCACAGCTTAATCACTCGAAGACTACTGAAGAGGAAATGTAGCGATTTCCGAAACAGACTGTCTAGTCAGCTAAATGATTGACTCTATACAAAGTTGTTGTTGTTGGTGCCTTTTTAAAAATCTTACTTGTTGATCCAAAGCTCACAATTAAATTCATGTAATAATTATTAAACTATTTTATTTTTTCAGTAATTTTATGAGCCTCCTGAATGATCTAATTTAATTAATTTTTTTTTTTAAAGAACTGATCCTTGTTTTTCAGAAATAAATACTAAATACTATCCAAACATTTAATCGAAAATGTGTTTCTTAGTATTTTAAAATTTCTGCAATGCTTTGTGTTGTAAAACAAGGCATAACTGCTGTGAAACTTCATATTATGTTTTTCAAAAAATTCGTTTTCTAAGGTTTTGATGCCCTAATATTAGGATGCCCTAATATTGACCTTTTACTCAAAAAATGACTCAAAAGTTGTTTTTGTTGTAAAATACACTAGCTTTCTGACTACCTTTTATATGTTAGTTGCAATAAATCTTTCAGTTTTGCGAACAAATTATTTTACTGTTTTTTTTTCATTAAAAAAAAACAAGGTTCTGCTCTGATTTTTTTGACGAAATTTATTTTTTCCAAAATGTTGTTCTTATATTTTTTGCAAAAGTCAAGTCTTAACAATAATTTGTTAAAAATCTATTTTTTTATATCTTTGACTAAATAAAAAAAAATATATAAAAAAAATAAACTGGCCATTTCAGCCCTTGGAAGGGCTTTGACCTAGCTTCTATTGATCAATTGTGTTGTGCGTGTTATTAAATGTTTGATCTCAAATGACCGAGAACTGGGCTTACGTGTTTTATGCCGACTCCGAACGGCTTATGTTCTCAAGAAGCTTTACATGGCAATTTTTACTCTCTGAGGTTTGCCATTGTCTGCAGAGAGGTGACGACCGAACAGAAAAATTAATTCAATTGAAAAAGCTTTCCGTCTGAGCTGGAATTGAACCCGGGCTACCGCGGTTTCTTAGCTTAGCGGCCACGCACTCTACCCACTAGGCTACGGTCGCCACATACCTTTGACTATCTATATAAATAAAACTAATTTTTTTATTAAAATGCTCTATTATTGTATCCATGTGTTGTCATTTATTGCAAGTTTTTATTCAATATTAAGAATTACATAGATTCATTTTATGTCTTTAATTCATTGAAAAAGTTTCTCTGAAGTATAAACAATCTATTAGAAGATTAAAAGCCTGAAAGATGACCAGATATAAATGATAGTTTTTCTAATAGTTAATTATGCTGGATCAACTGAAGTCAGCAGCTATCTCAGTAATAAGTATCTTTCCCCATTCTTTTTCCTATATTTGCTTGTATTATAATTTTTATTGCTCTTTCTATTCCTGATTATTTTCTTATTTCTATACTTATTGTTATCCCTTTTCTTATGTTTAATTTTATTGCTTTTTCTATTTCTATTAAATTTATATAAATATTTATTTATGTTTCTATTCCCATTTTTATTCTTATTTCTATTCCTATTTGTTCTGTTTTTATTCATAGTTCTTTTACCTTTTTCTAATCTTTGTCCTTTAGTTATTCTTATTGTTTTTTTTGTTAATATTTCTTAATTTGTTATTTCTATTCTTTATTGTATTGTTTCAAATTTTTCAAAACACATATTTATTTATAGCACCTTTTTCCCCTCCTTGAATCCAACCCCATCCTTCTACTAACATCGTAATAAAAATACATACAATTATCTACACTCTGCTTATCAAACCTCAAAAAATTGCAATGAAATAGTAAACGGAATTCAAATATTATTCAACCTTGTTTTTTATATAAAAAAAAGGTTCCCAGAAAAAAAAACTAAATCCAACCACTTAGTGATTAAATAAATATTAAATAATTTTCCTAAATTGCGATAACGATTCTTATGTCAACCACCTGTTATCAGCTAGGGACGAACTAGAAGAAGACCCGACAATAAAAAAATAAAAAAAAAACAAACACTTATAATTCTATACCGTTTACACTTACGATAACAAGTTCTGTGCTTTTCCCCAACACCGTTGTCATCAACTTTCATGACTGGTTGGTTGGTTACCAGTCGGTGTTTAGAACTCAGCTGCTTTTCTGGTTTTATAGGAAACGGCTGTTATTGTTGTTGTTGCACTTCTGTTTATCAAACGCATTCTGTTTGCAGTGTTCAAAAATGTCAATACCCATATATTAAATACAGGCAACTTTGTCAACATCGTCACTATCTTTATCATCATTATAATTATCATAATCGTCAAAGTCATCAGCATTATCATAATCATCATCACAACCATCATTATCATCAACAACGTCATCATAGTGTATCGTTTATCGTTACCGCCGCTGTCACAAGCGATAACGTAAGAAACTAGTTTTTGTAGCTGTTGTTGCACTTTGGCAACCCTGTCTAACGACTTGTCACTTGAGTTAATGTGTTCGTGTGTGTGTGTGTTTGAGATTGTGTGCTTGGCTGTCATGAGATGTCATAATCTAGTGCTCTCTAGTAAAGCCCGCCTTGCCTACGTTTGACCGTGCTTTATTGCTGATAACTAGAAGCCTTGGTAGCCGATGTAGACGTATTTCTCACATGCTTTTAAGCGTTTTTATTGCACAGTGGTAAAAAATGACTAAAAATTTAGGTATAAAAATATAGGGTTAAAATCAATTTTGACTTGGACGATTCAGTTAGAGAAATGTCGCTTTCTTCTTATTGTAGAATTTAAATCTTTCGAATATCACAGTTCAAAATGATCAAATTTTTCTACAGGGTTAAAAAGTCTAACATTTTAAACACACAGGTAAAGTCACCATTTCCGTGATGAAAACGTAAATCTACTAGCTATAAAGACACCCCCTACTCTTTTTTTAACGTATTCGATTTTATTCAAAAAAAATTCGAAATAATATGGTTTGCCAAAAAAGTTTTTCAGTCGTAATCGAGAAGTTAATTAATTTAAATTATAAAGCGACTTTACGGCCGATTTCTTCACAGAGTTTTAATACTAGGCCGAGTATTAAACCTCTTATTAGTTCTCTCACGAGTTATTTCTTTCTTGTCTTAGAACTAATGACTTAGCTTTAGTCCGAATTAGACTAAGTAATTTTCTTCACAGAGATCTAAGGCACAAATACTTCGATTTGAAGCCAGGTTCCAGCTGATACAAAGTTTTAGTTGGACACCCGAAAACGGAAGTCTAGCAATTTTAAACTCGATCTTGCTTTCCTTCTGTTTCTTCACTTCAAAAAAATATATAATATAATTATTATATAAAATATATAACAAAAAAATATATAATATATAAATAATGGCTATATTATCCACATTTCCATTTAGACTAAATTGACAGATAAATTGACTATTTCTTATTAGCTATTATAATAGTTTAAATATTCAAAACAATTAATAGAGTAAATTTTTTATTCGATATAAGTCAAATTTTAACTTATATTTTTAATCGAAAAAAAGTCAAATTTTTACTTTTATTTTTGATCAAAAAATAAAAGTCAAATTTCAACTTTTATGTTTAATCAAAAAAAATCAAGTAAAATTTTAACTTTTATTTTTGATCGAAATAAAATTAGTCAAAAAATAACGATTACTTATTGACTTTTTTTAAAAATCAGATAAACTGAAATCATTAAAGATTATTATTCCTTAGCTAACAAGCATCACATTGTTATTTCAAATATCAAATAGACTTACTGATCGACATCTGACTTTTTGAATAAAAATTTCGAAAATAACAGTTATTTTCGGTCACTGCCTTCAATATAAATTTTAACTACACTCCAGCTTAAAAGATCTTCAGAAACCCCTGAAAAACCAACTGGAACCGTTTTAAAAGCATCATTGAGAAGCATCAAGCTACATTCTCTCAAACAAATTGATACGGTAGAGGGCATTGAGAGATCCCTGAATATTCTCTCGGTCATTTTCCTTAAAGCGCATAACTCCTCTTGTAAGCCCAAGCGAATGAAGCGTAAGACCAAAACACCATAGTGTAGTCCGGATCTTACAGAGCAGAGACGCGACCTAAAAGATTTCTTCAAACTAGCCAAAATAGTGGCCCAAGAAGAAATATGGTGGGAATACAAATGCAGGCTCGAACTATTTAAAACAAATTTGCGCAGAGTAAAAAAAACACTCTTGGAAGAACTTCTGCTCAAGTACAAAAGAGCTGTGGACACAGCAAGGCTCAGGAAGCTCTTCAGAGTCAG
The DNA here is from genome assembly GCA_963920525.1 of Dichetophora obliterata. Taxonomy (NCBI): domain Eukaryota; kingdom Metazoa; phylum Arthropoda; class Insecta; order Diptera; family Sciomyzidae; genus Dichetophora; species Dichetophora obliterata. The sequence continues at coordinate 232,064,933 of OY986437.1, read as the reverse complement.
CTACGCAAAGACAATTGTGAGTGAACGGAGAGCAGCCAGAAATGCTTTGAAGTGTTTTTTGAGGAACATTTTCCTGGATGTACTGAGGCTCCAAACAATATCCCAATACAGAGATATAGGACAAACCAGCTACAGGTTCCACACGACTTAATAACGTCGGAGAAAATTCTATGGTCTATAAACTCGTTCTGGGGATATAAATCTCTGCGACCAGGCGGTAAAATTCCTGCCATGTTACAAACGACCAAATCATGAGTCGTCCCATGGCTTCAGAATATATATCTGTGGTCACAGGGAATAATGACTAAACAGGGAATAATGACAAAATATCGTAAAAAACGATATGGAATTTACTTTATTGCCAATTTTTGGAAGTATGCGGATATCCATTTTTTGCCCAGAATTGATTATCACTTATGTCTGTACATATTTTGTTTGTAACGGTTCATATAATTCAATAAAATGGGTCGTAGTTCGTGCAATTAAAATATCGTTATTTACAATACTTTGAGTTTAGTCTATATTCCTTGTGACCATAGATATATAACGGTTGTATCAGGCTAAGCTATGTACCTGCGACCTCAAGGACAGTGAGTTGTATTCTTACCGAAATCAGGTTAGAGTAGTCACTTGTATTCGACGAACTACAGGCCGATAAGTCTAGTCTCCTTTGTACACAAAACGTTCGAGAAACTGATTGACTTGCACCTAAGACATGATGCAACCCAATTAGAAACCAACCAACACGCATACACGAAAGGAAAATCTATTGAAACGGCTATAAAAAAAGTCCCCCACCACAAAGAATACTGCTACTTGGTGCTTTTCTGGACATCTCAGGTGCATTCAACATTATATGCAATAGATGCACCACCAGCTTTAAACCTATGGTTAGACAAGTTGCTTAGCTGCAGAAGGGTTCGAGCTGAGTGGGGCACCAAATTCATGGAAAGGAAACCTAGCAGTGGGGCATCCCAGGGAGGGGTACTCTCGCCCCTGCCATGGAATCTTGTTAATTAACTATCCAAAAACTTTGAAGGTAGAGTCCGGAAGATAACAGCATATGCAGACAACATAAGCATAATTATAGTGAGGAATTATTTATCAACAATAAGATCAGTAATAGTCAAATTCAGTCGATCTAAGTCTTATCACAGATAAAACGGATCAGGTTCTTTTCACGAAAAGATGCAAAATACCACCGTGGATGCCACTAAAAATAAACGACATACGTCTCATATCGAAAAATCACACGAAATATTTAGGAGTCGTCCTTGACAGCAAGCTGACATGGAAAATCAATGTAGAAGAAAGGGTGAAGAAAGCCACAGGTGCACTAAATGCAACCAAGAAGATGATAGACATCACCTGGGGTCTCTTGCCCTTTCTGAGACACTGGATCTATGTAACGGAAGTTAGTCCTATTCTTCTGTATGAAATTGTTGTGTGGTGGCGTGCTGTGAATATATCAACGTACCTCACATGGAGCAAACTCAGTGGTAAGCAATGCTATGCATTACGAGGGCGCTGAAGTCAACTCCAGCTAAAGCGCTTGAGACCATTCTATGAAAGGACGCCTTGGACACACATGTAAAACTAATAGCCGGAAAAATGGTGCAGCGCCTCACAGTGGCAGGCAACATACACTTTAAATATTTTGGTTATTGCACAATTGACAAGGATCTATTTCATAGTCGTGGACAAAATTTCCCGTGTAAGAGTGCGAATATTTACGGAGGTGAAAGAGGCGGTTAAGTTTAGCAAAAAATCGTATCGAAGGGGGAGTCTATTTTCACGACCTTAGGAGTTGCGGGGTTAATTGTTATTTCCTGACTTTGATTCATACCATTGTTTCTAGCAGAAAAACGAACTCATGGAAAACTTATTTTAAGAGCTCATTTCAGAGGCACTAAATTGGCCTTTCTAAAGGTGTATCAACGAACCCACCCAACCTATCCATTACCGAGCTGTGCTCGTGTAAAGATGAAATAAATCGTTGAAACTACAAAATTTTAAGTTTGAGCAAATTTTTTTCAAAATTTCGCGTAATAAATGAAAATTTTTTTAACATTAAATTTATGTTTTATTTAATTTTCTTTTCAACGACATCAAAATCATTAACATATCTCCAAAAAAATAACAAAGTTAGTTGTAGTTCAAAAATTTTATTCATTTGAAAACATAATGATATTATCTTCTACATAATTGTATTTTGTTAAAAAAAAACTATAAGAACTGTTCGAAGAGACTCCATTGTTTTGGATGCAATATATTATTCTTTGCCTTATTGCGTGTTTGAGATTAATTCTTTGCATTTCTTGACGTACAATAGAAGCAGCTGAATTGATTCTTTCGATCAACTGCTCTCTCGATGTCAGTTGTTCTGCATATACGGCTTTTTTCATTCGTCCCCACAAATAAAAATCAAGTGGAGTCAAGTCGGGTGATCTTAGAGGCCATCTACAATAATTGGACCATTTCTTCCAATCCAGCCTGCTGGATAGTTTCTATTTAACCAATCTTTAACAATTCTACTGTATTGGGGCAGAGCTGCATCATGTTGAAAGATAATACCGCGTCTATTACTTAAAGGTACATTTTCTAATAGCTCTGGTAGAGTATTGCAAGAAAATTTAAATTGACTTCCACATTTATCTAAATAGACAAACAAGCAATACCTTAATATTGGGGGTTGGAATTAGTTTTAAAGGTTTTCTAAGAGATGGCGTAACTATCAATAGATCGCATCGGGCACACCTGTGACTATATTCATTTCAAAGCACATTGTCTAAGCTTCATTTTTCAGTATGTGTCATTCCACTGAAGTGTAAACAACATATATTTTTTCTCTGTGAACATGTCGACTTTCGTTCCAACAAAACGCAATTTGCGGGAAGGTTTACTTTTGTGCTTCCATTTGAAGAAAAAAGCGGTTGAAGCACAACGCACGCTTACTGAGGCTTACGGGGACTATGCTCCATCGATTTCTACTTGTGAGTACTGGTTCCGTCGGTTTAAAAGTGGTGATTTTGATACGGAAGACAAAGAGCGTCCGGGTCAGCCGAAAAAGTTTGAAGATGGGGAATTGGAGGCTTTGCTCGATGAAGACCCGTGTCAAACCCTTCAAGAATTGTCAGAATCATTGGGAGTCGACTTATCAACGGTCGGCAAACGCTTCAAGGCCATGGGAATGATTCAAAAGCAAGGAAATTGGGTGCCGTACCAGTTGAAGCCGAGAGACGTTGAACGGCGATTTTGCATGTGCGAACAACTGCTTCAACGGCATAAAAGGAAGAGTTTTTTGCATCGTATTGTCACTGGTGATGAAAAGTGGATCCATTACGATAATCCTAAGCGAAAAAAATCGTGGGGACCACCCGGCCATGCATCAACATCGAGGGCCAAGCCGAATATTCATGGCGCCAAGCTTATGCTGTGTATTTGGTGGGATCAGAAGGGTGTCGTGTACTATGAGCTGCTAAAACCTAACGAAACCATCACTGGGGAACGCTACCAACAACAATTGATGCAATTGAGCCGAGCATTAAAGGTTAAACGGCCGGAATATGCCAAAAGACACGACAAAGTGGTTTTTCAACATGACAACGCACGGCCACATGTTGCAAGAACCGTCAAGGAAACGTTGGAGGCGCTGAATTGGGATGTGCTACCCCACCCGCCTTATAGCCCAGACATAGCCCCTTCCGACTACCACCTATTCAGATCGATGACGCATGGCTTGGCTGAGCAGCGCTTCACTTCTTACGAGGATACCAAAAAATGGGTCGATTCGTGGATTGCCTCAAAAGACGAATCGTTCTTCCGGCGCGGAATCCATATGCTGCCAGAAAGATGGGAAAATGTTGTAGCTAACGATGGACAATACTTTGAATAATATACATTGTACCGTTGTTTCTAAATAAATGCTCAAAAACCGAAAAAAAACCTTAATAAAAAACCAATAAAAAGTGTTAGCTCAATGTGTTTTCAATTTAGTAAAATTGTTTAAGTACAACTAACTTTGTTATTTTTAAAGATATGTTAATGATTTTGATGTCGTTGAAAAGAAAACTAAATATAACACAAACTTAATATTAAAAATTTTTTGATTTATTATGCGAAGTTTTGAGAAAATTGTGCTCAAACTTAAAATTTTGTAGTTTTAACGGATTCATTTCATCTTCACACTAGCACAGCTCGGTAATTGATAGGTTGGGTGGGTTTGTTGATACACCGTTAGAAAGGCCAATTTATTGCCTCTGAAATGAGCTCTTAAAATAAGTTTTCCATGAGTACGTTTTTCTGATAGAAACAATAGTATGAATTAAAGTCATGAAATAACAGTTAACCCCGTAACTCCTAAGGGTGTGAAAATAGACCCCCCTCCGATACAATTTTTTGCTAAACTTGACCTCCTTTTTCACCTCCGTAAATATTCGCACTCTTACACGGGACACCCTGTATATATATGTGATATAAGTATCTACCCCACTGTGCATAGATAACATTTTATGTTTACAAAGTAGTTTTTGCTTTATTTTTTTGTATAACAGAATAGGAGCTTTACTTTTTGTCATTCTATTTTAAATGATTTCTGATTGCCATATTATTGTTTTTTTAATTTTTTGTATTTTATTGTATTTGTTCTAACCAAAATTTAATGTTTTTATTTTTAACTATCACATTGCTTTTTGCCCTCTGTGCTGCCACAATTATTTACTTGCACTCAATTCTGTGGCATTATCTTACGAACATTATTACACTGATTATTATTTTGTTTTGTCTGAATTCTGTATTTCCTATAAAGTGTATTTACATTACTCTATTTATGTTTATTTTTTCATACCCACTGCTTCTATTTGTTTAAGTTTTACTCATCAATGTTAATTGTTTTTTCTTTCCAAGACTTTATGTATTTTGTTTGTTGAAAACAGTTGGTGGGTATGGGTACATGTTTGGAAATCATAATAAAAATATGTGGAATTTCAAGTAATTGCATTGATAGCCATTTATTGAAAGAGAGCAATATTTGTATTGATTTAGTTGAATCAAATTAAATAAAAGGTGAAATGCATGTATAGTGGTAAAAGGTAAACAATTGGCTTATATCATATTTATAGCTATTTGGTTCGTTGTTTGACATAAGTACATAATCGACCTTCATTCAATTTTCGTTAACCTTTTGAGGATACAAAGAAAAATGTAATTTTTTCAAAAAATAAATTGCGACCTTCAACCAAAATTAAAATAATTTCCTAAATTTTGGAACATCGTTCAATTTGCAACAATAACTTTCATAAATATTGTTAAAAATATTTGAAATTTTAATAAAATGCTTATCTTTTTGTCTGAATTGTTAAATATCCAATCACAGTAAAATATTGAATATATACCATACTCATGAAGATCTCGTATAACTGTATTTATTTCAAGAGACTTCTATTTGTTATCTTTCATAAAAGAACTTTAAAAATGATATAGATAGAAATAAATCATATATTTTCATTTTTGTAATAACAGTCTTTTATAATTACTGCACCATTTCCAATTGTTTTTTAGAAAACATCAGTTGAAGTTCTGAAATTCCATTTGAAATTAAAATAAATCACTTGGAATTCAAAAAATATCATTCGAAATTCAGAAAAGATCGTTAGAATTCAAAAGTCCAGTCCCAATTCAGAAATTATCAATTGAAGCACACAGTGCAATAACCAGATAACTCCACTTTTTAAATTTTAAGAAAACTAAAGAAAACTACATTTGAAAACCGTTTCACGGTCAAGGACTAGTCCCGAATTTGTTACATTTACCTTAGAGCTAACGTAGATGTTCTTTTAATACACAGAACGATGCAGATTTTTTCGAAACATCAAAGGTCTGCATTGCAAAACATATTTCTTCTAAAAGTGGAGTTATCTGGTTGTTGCACTAGGCGCTGCAATTTTAGAATTCTGTTTGAAGTTCAGAAAAGGTAAATTGAAATTCTTAAATTTCATTTCAAAATTTATAATAAAAATTTTTTACCAAAAAAAAACCAACTTCAAAACCACTAAAAAGTAAAAACTAATTTTTAATTACTTTTCACAAAAAATCTTCATCAAATTTGATAATTTATTTATATATATTAGTAAACTGGAAATCTTTTTATTATAATTTTTTTCTCTATTTTGTGTTATTATCATAAATACATTAATTTCTTCATGAATAAAAAACCTTTAAAGACGGAGCGTTTATTTTATAAAAGTCTGATTATATAAGCGCTGACTTAAAAGGTTTTTTATTCATGGAGAAATTAATATATTTATGATAATAATACAAAATACAAAAAAAAATATAATAATAAGATTTCCAATTTAATAATATATATATTTGCATTATAAAATTTGACCAAGAATTAATGTGAAAAGTAATTTAAAATTATTTTTTGCTTTGAAGTGGTTTTAAAGTTGGGTTTTTTTTTGTAAAAAAGTTTTTATTTCTTCCTTATTAAAAATTATGATAACAATTTTTCCCATTCTTGTAACGAATTTTCGTACCTTAGTATCAACATTAACTGAAAAACAGTATTTTTTATATTACCACGCCCTTTTGTTGAATAACGCCCACTTTCTTGACAGTAAATTTTCATAATTATGCCTACCCCTGTACTTAATTTCAGTATTCTAGTGTCAATATTATTCGAGTTACGGCGTTTTTCTAATATTGCCACGCCTCTGTAGAATAACGCCTACTTTCTTGAGCGTAATTTGTTATTATTTTTCCAACCCCTGTATCAATTTTCAGTACCCTAGTGTCAATATTAACTGAGATACAGTATTTTTCTTATATTGCCACGCCCTTTTGTCCAACGACGGCTGCTTTCTTGATGACACATTTCATAACTATGCCTACCAATGTACCTAATTTCAGTATCTTAGTGTCAATATTATTTGAGTTACAGCGTTTTTATTATATTTCCACGCCCTTTATCGAATTACGCCCACTTTTTTGACCATAATTTGTAATAACTGTTCCAAACCGTGTACCAATTTCCAGTACTTTAGTGTCAATATTAACTGAGATACAGTAGTTTTATTATATTGCCACGCCCTTTTGTCCAACAAAGCCCACTTTCTTCACAGTAAAATTTAAAATTATACCTACCCCTGTACCTTATTTCAGTATCCTAGTGTCAATATTATTGGAGTTACAGCGTTTTTCTAATACTGCCACGCCTTTTATAGAATAACGCCTACTTTCTTGATCATCATTTGTAATAATTGCTCCTACCCCTGTACCAATTTCCAGTAACTAGGTGTCAATAGTAACTGATATACAGTATTTTTCTTACATTGCTACGCCCTTTTGTCCAAAAACGCCCACTTTCTTCACAGTAAATTTTCATAACTATGCCTACCACTGTACTTAATTTCAGTATCCTAGTGTCAATATTTTTCGAGTAACAGGGTTTATTTAATATGGCCACGCCCTTTATTGAATAGCGCCCATTTTTTAACATACATTTTAATAATTGTGCCTACCCCTGTACTAAATGTCAGTACTCTAGTGGTAATATTATTCGATATACAAAATTTTTCTTATATTGCCACGCCCCTGAATCGAATACCGCCCACTTTTTTAGACGGGCACCTCTATTTCTAGGAGTTATCGATGTACATACATTTAAAAAAAAACCAACCAACTTGAGAACCTCCTAATTTTTGAAGTTGGTTAAAAAATCACTGAAAATTCTATAACCCATTTGAAATTCCAAAAACATCACTTGAAATTCTGAAATTCTATTGAGATTTAGAAAAGATCAATTTGTGTTCAGAATTTATTTGAAATTCAAAAAGCATCAATTAAATTGAGAAATTTAGTTTCTTTTTCTGAAATTCTATTGAGATTTAGAAAAGATCAATTTGTGTTCGGAATTTTATTTGAAATTCAAAAAACATCAATTAAATTGAGAAATTTAGCTTCTTTTTCAGAAATGATCAATTAATATTCAGAAATTATTTTTGGTTTTCAGCTAAGATCATTCAAATTAGAACAATTCAAACAAAATTAAGAATATATTAGTTGAAATTAAAACAAAAAAAAAAAACACTTAAATTCAAAAATTAAAAATTTACCTTTAAACATTTACTTTCAATGAAGTGTTGAAATATTTTTTGTCCACTGCATGAAAAAATCAATACTTTTTAAAATAAATTATATGTTTTTTTAACCCCAGGTACTGTTGTTGGTCTGTGGGACCACATGAAACTATGTAGGCTATTTTCTTTGTCTATTTTTAGCATGAAGTGACTCTTTTTATTGCAAAGCAAAATGACTAATTTAAACTTTTGTGAAAATATATGGATGAAATAATAATTATACTAAGTTTATGTTGTGTATCATATCACAAAGTGCTTGAATTGCATAATACATCAGTATTTACGTAATTTTTTCACAGTACTTAAGTGTTAATACACTGAGGAAAATATGTGTTAAAATTAAATGAAATTGTGTTGATATTAAATGAATTTGTTTTTGAAATAGAGTTTGAAACAATTTTATATAAGTTAAATACAAATGTTTTTAAAGTTTAATTTAGAACAAAAGTTTTTGTTTTCAAAACGATGTTTTTAAATATACTTTCATAGTAAGAATTATAACTTTAAACACATTTATTTAAACGAAAAATTTAATGCAAAAAGTCTCATATTTAAAACATATGTTTTAAATTAAAAACAAATTAATTAGCCCGCCATTTTTTCGATGCCATTTTTTTAGCTTTTTCGAGTTTTTGAAGTCAGATTCGAGATAAGCAACCTCTGGGACCCTCCGAATAGCAATTTTTTTTGACTTCATTTGATGAAGGTTGCGTTTTATTGCGGCTTGAAATATTTTAAATATCAAAAGAATTAATTAGTTTTTTTTTCATCTTATGTTCAACATTTGTAAGACTAATTCAAATATATTTTCAAACACTCAAATGTACAATGATTCTATTGCACATAATTTTTTAATTCAATCTCTGATAGCCACGTATTTTTTGTTATTGGAAGGAAATAATATAAGAAAACTATACAAAAAACAGAAATGAGTTTATAGTTGAAAATTAAACTCGCTGGTTTTAAATTTAGTTTTGTAGAAACTAGAAATTTCTATTTTAAAATTTTTTGTTTAATTTTAAAGTGTGTTTTTATTCTCAGTGTATTATTTATATGTACATATTGCTGAGGGTACTAATCGCCTATGCAAAATGTACCACTAGTGGTATGCGTACCACACTTTGGGAACAACCGCTGCCTTTAACAATAGTCGGCTATTGAATTTCTTGCACCGCCCATGTACCAAAAATGTACAGCCCTAACAATTGTTTATGTCCTGCAAATAAATCCACAAAATTAATGTTTAGATTGCCATCTCGGCAGGCTATTGTAAAAAAATATATATGGCAAAGATTTTAAAGAACAATTTATAAAACTACTACATATATTGTAAACAGACAGAAATAAATTTTGTAAATATTTATGTAATATAATGGCAAGCATTGGCCGTAAAATGGAAAAAAAACTAGAAGTAAAACAAATAAAAACATAACCCCTACAGAAAATAATTACAAACAACTAGAAAAATAGAGCAACACAGGCAGCCAGGCAAACGGACAGAAAAACAGACACACAGATACTATAGATAAATAAACGCACAAACTGTGGGACGGACAAAAAGTATTGTGGTGCCTATTAAAGACCACACGACACAACATTATGCTGTAAAAGGGCGTCAGATACGTTTATGTTGCACATAACATTGCATCGTAAGACATTACGTTACAATACGAGTACCAATGCGTTGCATCGCGTTGCTTTGGTCATCATTTACTCATAGCTGCCGTTGGTTGGTTGTTTTTGTTGCAGGAGTGAGGGAGGGAGAGAGGAAGGAAACGATCGAGTGGATGCACTAAAGAGCTGCCCCCACTGGGAAACACTGAATCTATGGTGTAAACGACGCATGTTGCAGCGGTTTTATAGTCTTGACTACCAGCAATAAAATCAAAAAGAAGAAGCGAATCTTGTGGAGGCAATGTGGTGTAGTGTGGTGTGGGGTAAATTGGTTCAAAGTATTACATGAGCATATGAAAAAGACAGAACCGAAATCATTTCTCTGAGTGTAGTGCATTCATTATTAACACATACAAGCAAACAACAACTCATGCAGGGAACATATTTAAACTGAATAATATCTACGACCAGCCCACTGTCCGTGCGACTATTTGTCTATCCATTCGTCCGTCCATTCGTTGTCATTGACCTCACTTGGAGCTCGGCATGTACGAACAACAACGAAGCGCAACGATTGAATTTGCTTTTGGCGCTGCTGCACTTTGGTTCCACTCTCACACACACACACACACGCACACACACAGATACCATAAATTATTGAGTGCGGCCTAGTGTGTTCGTGCGTGTGTGTATGTGTTTTTAATGCATTTTGTAATATTATCTAATTGACTCTAGCATTTAGTCGCATGCGAACTTCATTCCGGGGGAGTAAATTATTAGTATGTTTGTATCAAAGTGTATGCCAAGTGAGTGTGTGTGTGTGTTTTCGTGTAGGATTGAATTTTACAAGCCAGTTAATTACATATATTGACTGCCCTGATTCGGCCCACTTTACAATGCTTTTAATGAGACACATTTTTAAGGGTTGATTCAACACCATCTCCGCTTAAAATGAAAAAAAAAAACTAGTACGGAATTATCTTTGACTGGACAATGTTGTATTATTTATTGTATAGGGCGTAACTTCTATAGGGCGTGGTTTATATCCAAATATTTAACATTTGAAATTCAGTGTACATTTTATTTATCTAAGATTACTTATGTGTAAATTATCATATTCAAGCCTTAATCTTTTTTTGGTATTTTTGAAGGTTTTACTATTATGTTAAAAACATAACTTTGTATGGGAGGTAGGGGGGGGGGAGTTTTAAGTTCTTTTTTTTACCAAATTCCAAACATCGAGTGCATAGTTAACATTAAAACCTTTTTGCAAAATTTGAAGTCTTTTCACTCATATTTGTGGAATTTAAGGAGATATTACCGTTTCCATAAAGTCACTTTGTATGGGAGGTAGACGGGGTTTTTCATTCGATTTTTACAAATTTCATACTAAAAGTGCATAACTAGTCAAAGGCATTAGATTAATTTTTGTGGAATTTAAAGTGATTTTACTGTTTTGGTTAAGTCGCTTCAAATTCATGTTGGTTGACCTTTGTTCGAACTAGACCTTTGTTTTAAAGAGAAAGTAAATGTATCAAATTCTAAATCGTGTCTACAGACGGACAGACAGACGAAAACAAAGAAATGTCAAAATATAATGCTAAAATCACACTGAGAGCTAAATGCTGTCCCTGTTACTCCTACAACGAGTAAAACGCCGTTCGTAAATGTGGATTTCGTAAATGTGCATTTAGCTCTCAGTGTGAATATAGCAGAACTCAGCAAGGACTCAAGCCCAAATTTCCCGTTCGCAAAAGAGTTAAATGATTCGTACTTTAATACGAATTTAACTTTAAGTGCGAAATTAAATTCCACTTTTAAATTAAATAAATAAATTCGTAATATAGCAAAGTAAGAATTTATCTCTTGATATGAGTTTAAGTCATGGTATTAAGTGATGGAAAAATCTTAGACTGTGTGCGAGTTGATCTAAATGCGACCTAAACTAAATTGCGTCGATAAGACAGTACTTCCTAAATAATTTAGGTAAAATCCGAGCTACTTAAATGCTACTACCGACCCTGCAAAATATATAAATATAATAAAATTATAACTAACCCGGACTTTGTTAAAAGATGTATAGATAATTCGCGCAAATACATACATCCATATGTATAATTACTTTTTTGTCTCCATTCCTGCAGTCGGCTTATTGTATTTATTTATAATTGTTTCTTATCTCAGTTTAGGAATGAACTATTAAAAATAAATAAGGTTATTTACACACATTTTTGCATTGCATTACAACTTTTTGCAGGGATGCAAATTTTCAATTTAATTTAGGTCGCATTCAGATCAACTTTTTTAATATCAGAAATAAAACAATACGAATTTCAACTTTGAAATAATGCGAACTTAAATTCGTACCAAAAGTTAGATTCGTGTTTTTCAATAGTACGAATTTAAATTTGTACTAAAAGTATGCAAAGTATTAAGAATTTATATTAATGCTTTGCATACTTTTAGTACAAATTTAAATTCGTACTATTGAAAAATACCAGCAATATGGTTTTAAGTCTTCATATTAAGAATTCGTATTAATACTTTGCATATTTTTAGTACTAATTTAAAATCGTACTATTGAAAAATACGAATCTACCCTATTTCTGGTTTATAGTCTTTGCTAAGTTAGCGGCGAGTTTACGAATTTATCTTTACCATATTTATTTGGTAATAGAAATGGTAATGGTAATGGTAATGTTAATGTTAATGTTAATGTTAATGTTAATGTTAATGTTAATGTTAATGTTAATGTTAATGTTAATGTTAATGTTAATGTTAATGTTAATGTTAATGTTAATGTTAATGTTAATGTTAATGTTAATGTTAATGTTAATGTTAATGTTAATGTTAATGTTAATGTTAATGTTAATGTTAATGTTAATGTTAATGTTAATGTTAATGTTAATGTTAATGTTAATGTTGATGTTAATGTTAATGTTAATGTTAATGTTAATGTTAATGTTAATGTTAATGTTAATGTTAATGTTAATGCTAATGCTAATGTTAATGTTAATGTTAATGTTAATGTTAATGTTAATGTTAATGTTCATGTTCATGTTCATGTTAATGGTAATTGTTAAGGTAATGGTAATGGTAATGGTTATGGTAATAGTAATGGTAATGGTAATAGTAATGGTAATGGTAATAGTAATGGTTATGGTTATGGTTATGGTTATGGTTATGGTTATGGTTATGGTTATGGTTATGGTTATGGTTATGGTTATGGTTATGGTTATGGTTATGGTTATGGTAATGGTAATGGTAATGGTAATGGTAATGGTAATGGGAATGGTAATGGTAATGGTAATGGTAATGGTAATGGTAATGGTAATGGTAATGGTAATGGTAATGATAATGGTAATGGTAATAGTAATGGTAATGATAATGGTAATGATAATGGTAATGGTAATGGTAATGGTAATAGTAATGATTATGGTTATGGTAATGGTAATGGTAATGGTAATGGTAATGGTAATGGTAATGGTAATGGTAATGGTAATGGTAATGGTAATGGTAATGGTAATGGTAATGGTAATGGTAATGGTAATGGTAATGGTAATGGTAATGGTAATGGTAATGGTAATGGTAATGGTAATGGTAATGGTAATGGTAATGGTAATGGTAATGGTAATGGTAATGGTAATAGTAATGGTAATGGTAATGGTAATGGTAATGGTAATGATAATGGTAATGGTAATGGTAATGGTAATGGTAATGGTAATAGTAATGGTTATGGTTATGGTTATGGTTATGGTTATGGTTATGGTAATGGTAATGGTAATGGTAATGGTAATGGTAATGGTAATGGTAATGGTAATGGTAATGGTAATGGTAATTGTAATGGTGATGGTAATGGTAATGGTAATGGTAATGGTAATGGTAATGGTAATGGTAATGGTAATGGTAATGGTAATGGTAATGGTAACGGTTATGGTAATGGTAATGGTTATGATAATTGTTATGGTAATGGTTATGGTAATAGCTATGGTAATGGCAATGATAATGGTAATGGCAATGGTATTAGTAATGCTAATTGTAATGATAATGGTAATAGTAATAATAATTTTATTGGTATGGGTAATAGAAATGGTAATAGTCATGGTACTGGTCATATTAATATGAAATGGAGCATTAGACTCAATAATTTTAATAAAAGGTGTGAAAAATGTATAAAAACTGGTCACAAGGACAAAAAGAATCATGTAAGTACAATGCAAATAGTGAAAATTAGAAGCTGACTGTTGCAGAAGTTTAACTCTTTGACGAATAGCTGAAAAATAACCCACACAGAGATAATTATTTTGCTTGAATCAAGCAAATGTTTTGCTTAAAAGCAAATCTGCAAAACTTTGCTGAATCACGGTGTGACTTTAGGAAAAATTGCTAAATTGAAATAACTCCTCATGTATTTGGGTAAAAGCAAAATTATATTAAATTCAAGCAAATAATTCCTAAGTTGTTATAAGCTGATAGCAAATCTATACTAAGCTCAAGCAAGTATTTGCTAAGATATTGCAAGCTCAAATAGAAAATTTTTACTTAACTCAATCAAATATCCTAAGTAATTATAAACTCAAATAGTAAATTTACACTTAACTCAAGCAAATATTTGCTAAGTTATTGTTATAAGTTAAGCTTAAATAGCAAATTTTTAACTAAACTCAATCAAATATTTCCTAAGTTATTTTAAACTGAAATAGTAAATTTATACTAAACTCAAGCAAATATTTGCAAATAAACTCAAATAGCACATTTTTACTAAATTCATTAAATTTCTTTTACATACGAGCACACGTTTATTCTTACTGAAGAAAATTAGGCGACGATTGGTTAACAACTGCGATGGTCGATTGGATAACTCCATGCTCTTACACTCATGCGGCCGAGGTTCAAGTTTCCGGATAATGCTAATATTTAAATTAAATTTAATGGAAATAATTATTTCACTTAAAAATTATGCTAGATTTCAGCAAAAAGTAATCAAAATTCCCTATTCCAATTTATAATAACTTAGAAATTTGCTTTTGCAATTTATAATAAACTCAAACAAATATTAGCTAAGTTTTTATAAATTGGAATATCAAATTTTGATAAGTTTTTGCTGAAATCTAGCATAAGTTTGAAGTGGCTGAGATTCAAGTGCAAGTTTTGCTAAGCACAATTTACGAGATATTTTAATAAAGGTGGGCTTAAAAGAGTAGAAATCAATGTGGCTTTAAACGTGCGCAATATTTTCCGAACTTGTTTTAATTTTAAGAGAAAAAAAAAACCAGGAATCAAAAATATTTTTTTTCCAAAGGTAGGGCTTTCAATGCCAAAGGGTTTTGGCAAATCCGGGCTTTGAAATTAATGATCCCGCAATGGTAAAACTTTAAAATAATGGCATTCAGCTATATTAAAAGGAGGGGCCGTTAATAAATCGTTCTCTTTATTTCTGCGTTGTAGCAAAAACAATTTCATATTTTTATTTTTAAAATAAAAATCAAAACTTAATCCTTATTCATTCCTCATTCAATCCTAATTCCTTAATACTTCAAATATTCAAAGACTCAAAAGTTTATAAGACAACACTAAGACGAAATCATAATTACTAATGCAGAAAAAAATTGCAGTTGTAATGAACAAAGAAGAATACCATGACAAAAATTCAACTGGAAAAATAACTGGAAGAAAAAGTCGTATTCTGAAATCCCATTTTGTATTTTTCGAGGAAACAAATGTAATTTTATGATTGAAATAATATACATCACCTAATTAAGTTAGGTCGAAAAAAAAATTAAATTAAAAAATAACGATTATGGTATTCTGATTTTTTTAATAAAAATCATAACCTTTACCTTCCTTAATTAAAGATATTTTCTAAGTTTTTAAATATTTCAATCATATTAGAAGTTTATTTAATAGAAATCATTATGATTTCTTATATTTCTTATATTTAAGTTCAAAATTTATTTAAGAATAAAAACCAAAAATACTTGAAATATCAAATAATATTTCACTTTATTATAAAAATAAAAATATGCTCGTAAAGTTAAACAAAACAAAATAAATAACATAAATTTGTCTTTTAAAAAATTTAAAACGAAAACAAAGCTTCTTATTTAAATAAAGTAGTAAGCAGGTTAGTAAAAAGTATGATGTGAATAAAATATTCCTTTTATAGTAAAAAAAATTATAGTATAGTAATAAAACTATTGTTATTTTAAAAAATTCCATGAAAGTTGAACAGCCTAGTAAACAGAGTCTTTTAATATCATAACCAAAACAAACTAAAAAATAGACTTGCGAAGTGTGTAGAGAGATAAAAAAGAACAGAGTTATTTCGATAGTAAAAAAAACAATCGGTGCTAAAAAATTTTATATTTTCTTATGAATAAAATTCCGAGATTAAGTATTTGGAATCCAGGGATTCCGGGACTTGAAAATGGTTCGTGATCCCAGGATTTCGGGATTCGGGATCCCGGGATAGAAAACCCTAGTACATATACATATATTAATCCTCATTTCTCAGAGACTACAGATATAGGTACTACGATTTTCAAATACGAGCGGATATATTTTCTCATTCCAATTATGTCAAAACTGTTATGAATCAGCTACTCCAACAATGTAAAAAATAAATTTTCCGGATGGGTTTTTCCGGATTCTTCCGAATTTTTTCAATACTTACAGTAAAATACTTTTTATTTCACTTTTTTTACAGAAGTCTGCCCATCGGTGATGACAATTCAATGAAAAAATTTTTAAAATTGTCAGTGGTTAAGCCTTTCATGCCCGATGTTGCCTTAAGACCTCTAAGTTCCGTTAATTTCATGTTTTTGACCAGTGGTTTTTTGTAGCCATCATGTAGCCTTATGTGTTAAGAACGCTTACAGCTATTTGTTATATTGAAAGCTTTGCAGGTTTCCATTCAGTAGCCGTTCTCCGTAGAGAAAATGATCAAAATCAAGATAGAGATGGTTTCACAAAAAAAGTGTTCATACAAAAAGTGCTTAAAAACATACAAATAAATAAAAGTAAGAAAGTAAAAATATCAAGAGAAAAGTGTTAAATTTTTCAAACAACTGCCTAAGGCAAATAAGCAAAATCCCTTAACTAACGAAACCGGGTCTCAAGGGCTTTGAAATTTTTATCTGTTCATATTTGACATCAGCAAATGTGTAGCCCCACCCATTTTAATTCGGGCATGAAAGGGTTAAGAATTTAGTCTGGTGCTCAGACCTCATTTTTAAGTTATAATACGGAATTTTTGGTTTATAAGAAAATGATATACTTTAGATTGTTAAGGCAAAATCATGCTTTATATAAGAAAAAAAAATATCTACAAAAAAGTGGTCTTTATAAAATATAAGCAAATGAAATGTTTGTAGTAAAAGTTGGCAACCCTGATAAAAGAAATCAAAAATATTCAAAATTTTTCAGGTAGTTCACTAAAATACATTTCAACAGTATCTTACTCAATTAAATCGGATGATAAACAACATAAATAAGTTTTATTAAAAACTACCGCATTTTCCGAGAAAGGAAAAATTAACCCTTGGTACCACAATGGACCCTCATAGGCCTAAGTGTGTCTCCGTTGAGGTAGCCACACTAACCTAACCTAACTCATTTTTACGATTTTTGCTTTTGGAAAAAATTGGCATCTTCATAATTTCGCCACGAATGGCTTTAAAAAAAAACAACTTTAGTTCTTATAATTTGATTACGAGCCATACAAACAGAAATTAATCCCTTGGCATCACAATGGGTCTTATTGGCCTTAGTATGTCTCAAAAGAGATAGCCACATCAACATGACCTAACCTAATTAAATTTCAAAACTTTTTATATACTAGGATATATGAGACGACCCCTTTATTACCTCATAGCCTGAAATCTGAAACGAATTCGTAGTAATCGGGGTTTAATTTTGTAGTATAAGTGCATGAGTGCAATGTTTTTACATTCTAACTTATTACAGATTCACACTCTCTGAATTGACAACAATGTGTTTTCATTTCTTGTTTCATTCACTTCCACGAAAATCTCATAAAAATCTCACAATTCTTTCATTTCTGGGAACTGAATATTTCAGTTATCACAGTTTGCTACATTTGCAGGCTCTGTTTCCTTCATATAGTTCCTTAACTTAACCTTCATTACCTCTAAATTAAGTAGAGTTCAATGCATAAAACGATATGCAAACATTTTTCAGTAGAACCAGTAGCCACAAAAATATAACAATAACAAACCTGCGGCATACTGAGTCGTTCGTCCGAAGGTGTCTAGACTGCAGGCATCCATCCATCCATCCATCCATCCCTTCTACCAGACCCAACAATTAGCACAACAAAAGCCTTAGCTACGGTCACGTTTGATCAACTCATTATCCCAAAGATTTCTTGTTGTTGTGACTTGTGACTATGACTCTTGTGAAAAAGTACGCAATGGAACAACTGCAGCAACTACTACAACAACAACAACAGCTACTATAACATTAGCAAGTGTTGTTGCTGCTGCACAGGCGGCAACAGTTGCCACAATAAAGCGCTGCAATTATTCGGGATTAGAGCGCTCTAAGAAGAGCTCCTGGCTCTTAGTTCTTAGCTCCTAGCGACGCATTTCCATACCAACACTTCTACTTTTTTGCACATTTAAAACATAGCTAGCGGAAAGGTGTTGAAATAGTCTCTTACCTGAAAAGAGAAAAGCAAACAAAAGAAATGCATTAGTTTGAGAGTATGTGTGTGTATGTGTGTAAGTGTAGAAAATAGCACAAAGGTGTTAAATTACAAAGATTAAAAGCAGAGCAGAGCAGAAAAGGTTTGATGGAGACCAGCTGATTAAGCAAGATGAAGATGTTGTCTGGATAAAAGTCTGAGGAAATATTGACACAGTATATTATAGGATATAGAATGTAAGTGCAATGGGATGGTAGCTAGTTTGAATGTTTTAATTTTTTTAAGGGCTAAAGCCTGAATACGTTTTTAGTGCTCTTGGAATATACCATGAAAAATGTTATCCAAAAATATTTACTTTAAGAGGTCGTTAAAGAGATTTGAAAATTCGAAATTTATGTTGACATGTATGTAGGAAAATTGGTATAAAAGTATGAAAAATTTCACTAAATTCGTATACTTAAAAATCCTTAAAATTTCCTATGAAAAAGAACTAACCATACTATTATTACTTTGTGGCATAAGTTTAGTTTGAATCCCTCGGCAAACACAAATGTGATATTTGTTTTTAATATGCATCTTTTCCAAAACATGTCGTTGTGCGAACGAAACTTAAGGGGGAAACCTAAGTAAAATTTTTAAAAATCGAAATTTTTCGCTTAAAAGATGGTTTAGGGTCTTAAAAATAATATACTAAGAGATAGAATCCGGCAAAAGTGTCGAAATGTCCAAATTTTCCATTCTGGAAATAGATGTATATGAGAGTATTTTACGAATTTTTAGTACTTAAAATTTTAAACGCATTTTTATCGAAACCACTCTTTTTGAGACGGCTGGACACATAACTCGAGCAAATCTTCACAGCTTAAATTGCTTACTTTTTGTTATATCAAAAGTTTTTTGACTATATTTTTTGTGAAAATTAAAACTGTTTTATTTGATCACATACCATTTCGCGAACAATCAATAAATACATTAAAAATATCCTACGTGTGTCGATAGCTGTTGATGTAAACAAAATTTTGTTTTTTGTTCCAGATCAAAAATTAAGGACGTTAGGTGTTCGGCCATGAACCCCATTAAAAAATAGGCGCCTTTAAACAAATGCTGCACAGCCGCCATTTTGTATTGAATTTAAAAAACATAAGATCTTGTATCTAAATACTTATATTATAAAACGCAAACAGATTTTTGATTGACCTTTTCATTGACAATATAGCTATACAATTACCATTATCATTACAATTAACATCACTAGTACCATTGTCATTACCATTATCATTACCACAGCCATTGCTATTAACATTACCATAACCATAACCATAAATATAACCATAACCATAATCATAACCATAACTATAACAATAACAATAACCATAACCATAACCATAACCATAACCATAACCATAACCATAACCATAACCATAACCATAACCATAACCATAACCATAACCATAACCATAACCATAACCATAACCATAACCATAACCATAACCATAACCATAACCATAACCATAACCATAACCATAACCATAACCATAACCATAACCATAACCATAACCATAACCATAACCATAACCATAACCATAACCATAACCATAACCATAACCATAACCATAACCATAACCATAACCATAACCATAACCATAACCATAACCATAACCATAACCATAACCATAACCATAACCATAACCATAACCATAACCATAACCATAACCATAACCATAACCATAACCATAACCATAACCATAACCATAACCATAACCATAACCATAACCATAACCATAACCATTACCATTACCATTACCATTACCATTACCATTACCATACCATTACCATTACCATTACCATTACCATTACCATTACCATTACCATACCATTACCATTACCATTACCATTACCATTACCATTACCATTACCGTAACCATAACCATTACCATTACCATTACCATACCATTACCATTACCATAGTCAATACCATCTGTATTTCAATTTATCTTTTCTGAATTTCAAATAGAACTTCTGAATTAAAAATGGAATTTCTATTGTTGCAAAATTTCGTGTGAAATAATTAGTAGTATTCTGATTTTTTTTTATTATGTTTTAATTTGACGCTTATTTGTGTACAATTTTGTTTTGGTAATGTTCTTTCATCCGCCAAGAATTGAAAAGGTCTGAAACAGTTTTTATCTGTTGAGTTTAAATTTGTTTCAATCGTTTGAAAATTCATCGAATTATATAATTTTAAGAACTCTTACTTCTCTATAATATAATGATGATAGCTACTGGTATATTTTTCTTGCTTTTTTTCAAAATATTGCGTCGTCCAGCAAGAAAAAAAATACTTTTTACTTTTTTTTTAAACATGTAAATGTTTTAAATCAAAAAGGAGTTTCCCTTATAATACATAATACATTTTGGGATAAATAACACATGTCACACTCTAATTTTCTGTAAATCTTAGTTATTTAAATTTTTTTTTTTAAATTTATTTGCTATGAAATTATGATTGACACTATTGATAAACACTTTCATATAAATAGAATCCCTAAACTTTGTCAGCATTTTCGGCTTAGTATATATCATTGATGCTCAAACGCACACAAATAAGCATTTGTGCTTTCACACGTATATAAAGCTCACGCATACAAAAAACCACCCCAGCTCCCTCTGGCTTTCAAGCGGTAAGGATTGCGTCACTTAGTTCTTTCAATGCACGAAAAAAAAATGCAAGCATGAACTATAAAATATGTTTCTTATTAAGACAATAAATATATTTTATACATAAGATTCATTAAACAACAACAACAAAAGAATTTCATGTCATAAGTAGTCAGAAAACTAACAGTTGATAAAAATAAGAGTGCAATTAACAGTAAGCGTGAACACCCTTAATAGTTTTAATCAATTCAAGGCTAAACCATTTACAAGTGTCACTTGTATTTAATTAGACATTTAAACATCGAATAACTGTGCAACAGAAAGCTTACACAATTGATTTTTCTCAGTGAAGAAGCTTAAAGCTCTGTAACAAAGACGCAAAAATGAGAGTAAAAATTGCCATGTAAAGCTTCTTGAGAACATAAACCGTTCGGAGTCAGCATAAAACTAGTACCCAGTAAAAAAATATGCAATCGCTCTCATGAGGAGCAACAAAGGAGCGCTCTTTTGCTGTTTTATTGGATCAAAAGGTGAGCACTTGTGCCCTTGTGCTCCTTTACTGTTTTATAAGATCAATAGGCGAGCAATCATTGAAAAAAGAACATAAAGTGAGGCATGTGCTTTTTGGGAAACTCTATAATTATTTTCTCTGAAACAAAAAATATTTTAATGTTCCTTTCATATGACTTGCGTCGTTTCAACTCCGAGGTCGTGAAGTGCGACCAGCCAACAGTAATTGCGTTTTGTCGATCCGCTGACGCGACTGACGCAAGTAAAGTACAGTTTTAAATAGAATCAAAAATGGTTTGTAATATATGATGGCGTTATAAATCTTACGATTTGCCAAATATTTTCATCGCCACTTTATGGTATTGAGGAGTCTACTTGAGCTAGGGAAGCCTAGCTTTCGGAGTAAACCTAAATCCCAAAAAAATAAATGTTCCTTTGCTGATCCATTTCAATCATTCATTGATCGCTCCTTTTGAGCTCCTCTGGGATATTAAAGGGAGCGCTATCCTTCGTAGGACACGAAATATTTAAAGAGAACACAAAATACACCTAGCTTGGATCAATAAGGAGCACTCTTAGATCGCTCATAGGATGATCCACCTTTTTTCTGGGTAGGTTCAGTTCTCGATCATTTGTGTTCAATCATTTGATAACACAAATAACATAACTGATCAATGGAAGCTCGGTCAAAGCCCTCTTAGGGGTTGAAATGGCCAGTTTAATTTTTTTTATACACTGAACTTAAACTAGGCATGTGTCTGTGATAGAAAATAGTAGTAGAATAAAAAAAATTATAGGTATAGATAGGTGTATTAAGAAATAATAGAAAAAATATAATACAAGAAAAAGTAATAGAGAGATATAATAAATAGTGAAAAAATGGTGGTAGAAAGAAAATAGTTAAAAATAGTAGTAGAAACAGTATTAGAAAAAGCGATAAAAATTTAGTAGTAAATAGTAGCAGAAATCTACATATCTCTACCTATAATTAACATATCACACCAACATACAATACCATCATTCCATACGTAGTAGAAATAATTGAAGAAATAAGAGTAAAAATAAGAAGTATAAATAGTAGTAAAAACAGTAGCAAAAAATAGAAGTAGTTGAATAGTAGGATTGCAGTAAAAAATACTATGAATAGTAGTAGAAAGATTAGTAGAAATATTCATATCATACCACATCATCCATTTAATAAAAAACCTTTACACCATACTATTATACCATAATTCACTTATCACACGTCAACATGCCCATTATGCCTTCCTATCATATCCTGACACAATACTATACCACCATATCACACTCTCATATACGTACAATACCATAATTACATTCGTAATAGAAAATAGTAGTGATGGAACTGCGTAAAGATAAATTCGTAAATTCGACGCTAACTTAGCACAGACTTAAACCAATATTTCTTATAAGCAAACACAAAATTTTGTACTTTCTAAATAATTACTTTAGTACGAATTCATATTAATACTTTGCAAATACTTTACTTTACAAATTTAAATAAGTACTATTGAAAAATACGAATCTAACTTTTGGTACGAATATAAATTCGTACTATTGCAAAGTGGAAATTCGTATTGTTGTATTTCTGATATTAAGGAAGTGTGCAAGTTGTTCTAAATGCGACATAAACTAAATTGAAAATTTGCATCCCTGCAAAAAGTTGTAATGCGGTGCAAAAATGTGTGTGAATTGCCTAATTTATTTTTGACAGTTCATTCCTAAATTGATATAAGAAACAATTATGTAAATACAATAAGCCGGCTGCAGGAATGGAGAAAAGAAAGTAAATATAGATTAGATCGGTTTAAAATTTTATGGAAAAATTAAACATCTTATTTTCTTAGGTGCGCGTTGACTTTCTAAAAGATAAACCCTAAATGAACACAGAAATACCTTTAGACCAAAAAATTTGACCTTCTGACGTTTGAAGAAATCGCTTAAAGGTAATTTTGAAAATATACAGGACCTGAACCACCTTATAAAATATGGTGTCGAAACCCAAACAAATATTAAATTTATTTTAATGGCATATTTTAAGGAATATTTTGAACTTATTTTAGTTTTTTTGTTTTCTTTTTAAAAAACTGTTCTGATTATTTTTAGTGATATTTTGATCCTGAAATTTTTTACAAAAAAATATATTTTCATGTTTAATCATGAAATTTTTTTTCTTATTTTGCTGCACCGATATTTTTTTTGTAATTTTGTATTTTTGGACAAAGACTTAGCTTTACTTTAGTATATAATTATTTTTTAGGTGATCAAGAAGTTTTAAGAAAAAAGTAAAAACTTAGTATATAATTGTTATTTTATTATATTTTATATTGTAATTAGTATATATTGTACCATAAGTTGGCGCGCACTAAAGTATTTTAACAATTTTGCAAAATGAACCGGTCTAATATAGATGAATGTATTTACGCGAATTATCTGTACATTTTTTGTTAAGGCCCGGGTTTATAATAATTTTAATATATTTATATATTTT
Organism: Dichetophora obliterata; assembly: GCA_963920525.1. Classification (NCBI taxonomy): domain Eukaryota; kingdom Metazoa; phylum Arthropoda; class Insecta; order Diptera; family Sciomyzidae; genus Dichetophora; species Dichetophora obliterata. The sequence continues at coordinate 232,040,836 of OY986437.1, read as the reverse complement.
GCAGGGTCGGTAGAAGCATTAAGGTAGCTCGGAAATTACCTAAATTATTTAGGAAGCACTGTCTTACCGACACAATGTACCCAGCAAACCAAAGTTTCCGAATTTGTCTGAATTCCGATAAGTTCGTAACTATTTCGAGCATTCTTAACGAATTCGTAACTATTTCGCAATAGTAATTTCGGAACATTTCCGAATAATTCGAAAAAGTTCCGAAATCAAATTTTCAAATTTAATATTTAAAGTGTTTTAAATATTTCGAATTGAAAAAAAATTGGTAGGCCTAGCGGCATTTTAAATAATTTGCCATTTGTAAAATAATTTAGTTTGAAACAACTTTTTCTTTAAAACAGATGATACTAGAGATGGTTCTTATTTTAATTTTTACAGATGCAAATACAAACGACATGTCAAATTCACATTTAAATATGTTTCATAATAGTAGCTGCTAAGGATCTGCAATATTTGGTATATCATTTGTACGTGGCATATAGTTTGGGGCATCTTAAGCGGATTGATTAACTAATTATTAAAAGATAGTTGCAAATTTGATGCTTCATTTCGTTACGAATTTGGTGCTACAATTCGTTGAGAAATTGTTATGAATTTGTATCGAATTCGTTATGAAAACGATAATTCAATTGCTTACGAATTTGTTACGAATTCGATACTCCAATTCTTTACGAATTTATTACTGAAATTCCTTCCGATTTTGTTACGACAATTCGTTACGAATTTGTGTCAACCCCTTCATACGATTTTCGTTACGAAATCGGAACGAATTCGGATGCCGAACTCGGAATAATTTCGAAAAATTCGGAGCGAATTCGTTACGAATTCGGAAACTTTGGTTTGCTGGGTAGTTAAGGTCGCATTTAGATCAACTCGCACACAGTCTCACGGGCAAACGGGGAAAAGAACCGGTTCTGAACCTATCACGTGATAGATCCTGAAGGGATAGCGGCCGGTCCCAATTCTACCACCAACATATGAAACCGACCGGTTACTTTTACATGGCGTTGTCATTGACAGGGGTCAATTGCCACCTGCTGCATCACCTTGGACCGGTTCAGTAACCGGTCCAGAAGAGTGTGTTGCTGGCCTGTTTTGACGAAAAAGGAACCGGTTCAGAACCTACCACGTGATAGGTTCCCAAGGGAAAGGGACCTGTCTCAATTCTGCCACCAACATATGAAACCGACCAATTACTTTTACATGGCGCTGTCATTGACAGGGGTCCATTTCCACCTGCTGCATCACCTTAGACCTGTCCAGTGACCAGCCTAGAAAAACAGATTTGTGACATATCCTATTGATATCCCACCCACAACTTTCCATATTTTTATGAAATTACACAAAGCTTACATTTTAGTAAAATATTATTTTAATTTTTTATTTAAGAGCAACTTATGTTCAACGAATTTATATATAAAAAAATATTTTTAAACAAATTAAATCCAATGAGCATTTTGATTAATTTAAAAATTAACAACTTGTGTTCAACGTCATCATTTTTTGTTTAAATGAACTGATTAACAATCAAACTTGTGAAAAGTTTTTAGTTTTTTGTTTAGTATTATTTCTTGACAAGTCAATTGCAATTTTTCGAATTAATTAAATTAAATATAAACAATAGTTATAAAAAAATGAGATCCGATGAATATTTTGCTTAGGTTAAAAATTAACAACTTGTGTTCAACGACATCAAACTTTTTGTTTGAATGCACTGATTATTAATAATCAAACTTTTGAAAAGTTTTAATTTTTTGTTAAGTGTTTTCGCTAACGCCATTTATTGCACGTATATAAAGTTATAATTTAGAGCATAGCCATTGGACAGGTTTTATCAATTCGTGTTGCAAGCTGCCAATGTCCCTTACCACCCAGAATTTGGCAGATCAATATAAAATTTGAATGTGTGGATGAATTTGTGTTACGCTCGCAACAGCAATTGAAGAGGGGTCAACAGGAGTTTGAATTTGCTGTCGATGAAAATGCCAGACCAAATACAATAGCCGAATGCTTGGATAAATTGCCTTCGTTGTTCAAGAAGAACGGCATGGTGACCAATGATTGGCAATGATTTGACAATTTGAAATGGCGCTGCCTCTGTTATACTTGCCTCGTATGTGGACGTTTTGACAAAATGTTCTGAAGGTGTCTGGCAAGTAGCTAAAATACATCGATCTTATTGATATGAACGAAGCTTTTGGTGTACAAACTTTGGTCTGCGCCTATGCACTTGGCTTGGACATGGCCATATTAAATGTTAACGGGGCTGCAATTGCTTTGGGTTATTCACTTAGTGCCAGTGGCTGACTTATATGACGTAATATGTCATTTGGTGCACGAGATTCAACGCAAGAAGCTGAAGAATTGAAGTATTTAACTCTAAAACTCACTTTACTGGGACTGAATAAAATTTATTAAAATTTGCATGAAATATAAAGATTCAAATAATGAAGGAGGTGAAAAGTAGTGAAATCACAAAAATTAAATAATCGGTCGATTTTGCCCATAACTTTGTTAAATAATTAATCTGTGATATATGCAAATTTTTTTCTTTTCAACTTTGACTTTCAACAAAATACGAATACAGGGCTCTCATCACGTAACTTTTAAAACGACTATCGTTTGAACGATGCTATCCGACGATATCGTTCTTAGTTTGCTTCATATAAGTCCATCGCTATCGTCTCGTCTATCGTTCTGTTTTCTACAGTTTGAAAGGCTCTGCAAAACATATATTCAGTGCCAAAAGTGATATTTACTTTTGTGTAGAATTTGTTTTTGGATTTGTTTGCTTCAAAAGTGAAAATTTAAGGTAAAATGTAAGAATATTTAATAGGTTATTTTGATGATAATGTTTTGAAAATGTATTATTCGGCAGCGACACCTAAGTAAATGGAAATATTGCTACACTTTATTGATGAACATCCGCAGCTGGGCCACAATTACGTCGCAAACATAGTGCAGGAACGACATTCCATCTATTTGTTAAGGACCACTTTAACAAAGAAGCGGCTAAAACATTTTAAAATTATTTTTATTATTTCCAACCAGAAAAATAGCCAAGTGATACCAAATTAGCTATCGCTCCAAGCAATCGTTTCGACGATACCATTTGACAGTTGTTTGCCATACATGAAGCAAGCAAAACGATATCGTTAAGACGATGCATAAAATGAAAGCTTACGTGATGTTAAAGTATCGTTGAAACGATATCGTCAAACGATTCTCGTCATACGTGAGGAGAGCCCAGGTTTGAGTTTCAATAAATCTGTCTCCGCTTTTATCATACAAAATCGGTCCGGTGCCGAGTAAAATTAAGTCTGTCCCGTAAAAGGCACAAAAAATATGTTCCGTGACGAGTTATATCAGACCTATCCTGTGATAACTGTTTATTTGAGCTGTCACGGGACCAGTCTTTTAAGGGCAATTGACTCTGCTTACCCCGTGGGGTAATACCATGACTTAAACTCATACCAGGAGATAAAATCTTACTTTGGCATAATACGAATTTATTTTTTTGGATTCGCCCGGAGGTATGAAATTTTCCAAAGATACGTATACCCGTCCTATACGCATGCACGATTCACATTCTAAAATCTGCCCAAATCAGCCGGGACAGACAGAATGCACCTACGTACTAAAACATACCCCCTATTGGCAATTAGGATTTTCCACTAAGCACATTAATTGGCTTTTCAGTGAAATTTAAAAATTGAATATATTTAAACGCGTATTTAAGTATACTTGATTCTATATAAATAAGCAACATCGAATTAAATATTAGTAATTATCAATTTAAGGTACCCGAAAAACAATCAGAAACACTAAACTTATTTTAACTGGTTTGCGGCCATTGTCCAACCCAAGGACCTACGTGGAAATGAGATAAATCTCATATCCGCCAAATCGAAATCCCAATTACTTGGATATGCATTTGGGCCAACGCAGGCATAAACTTGTATGGAAAAGAGATATACTCTGGCACACTAATCCAGGTGATAGTGTGAGTTCAGTCTAATTTCAAATCAGGAAACCACGTGAGCACGTAAATCCTAATTCGATTAAAAATTAAATTATTGAATAATTAAAAAGTAAGTTTTAAAAACGATTCATATTTGATGGTGCTTACTTTATAAAACATAATATCGAGACAAAAAAGAGAAACAGAACAATCTCAATTACCAATATTATATTGTTATAAAACTGCGTTAGGTATAATAGGATGAAGTTAAATTGATTTAATTATTTAAATGTAATATAATTTTCCGTTTTAAGACGTCTACCGAATCAGAAAAATTAATCATTTTGAAGTTATCATTGAAATCACTGCACATACATCGTAAAGGTTCATGAAGAGCGTAATTAGAACTGCACAGACTCAACTTGAAAAACAGAAAATGTCTAGTTCCTCTCCTTGGGATGTTAAAATTTAGAGCTGAGATGAGATATTCCGAATTAATCTCGCCACGAAGTAATGTATACAGAAACATGACATTAAGCATCATTCTTCTGCTTCTTAGGGAAGGTAGTAAAATAATTTTAAGGCGTATTTCATACGATGGAAGCATAATATTGGGGTTCCAACGACTATGACGTAAAGCAAAAAGTAAAAACTGTTTTTGAACGGATTCTATGGCGTCGATGTAGACATTATATTCATACAACTGATGCATATTCAAGAATTGGCCTTACGAGAGAGGTATATAATAATTTAGTAGTAAAGGGATCACTGAATTCTTTAGCCCATCTTTTAATGAAACCAAGGACTCCTCTTGCCTTATTTATCACCATACTAGCTGAAACCCGGCGCGTTGCTGCCACTCTCCCTATTCAAACGCCCATAAAATGTTATCAGTTAAACAGCATGTTTAAATTGAGGTCAAATACTGAATTCTGAGACTGTGCGACCTATATCCACAAAGCTATTCGATATAACAAATTTGGGTTGTATAGGAAGTGCCACTCCCTCTTCATCACCGCTAATAGAATGTAATCAATTAAACTGGATGTCTACATGGCGGTCGAATACCGAATTCCAAAACTGTGCGACATATAACTCCAAAACTATTCGATAGCACAAATTTTGATTGTATGGGAGGTGCCACTCTCCTTTTCCCTACGCCCATAAAATTTTAGCAATGAAACTGCATGAGTACATTGAGGTCGAATACTAAATTTTGAGGCTGAGTTACCTATAACTCCAAATCTATTCGATATCGCAAATTTGGGTTAAATTGGAGGTGTCACGCCCCCCCGACAAACTCTAAAAAATTTTATCAGTAAATCTGCAAGCGTAAATTTTGGTCGAATACTGAGTTCCGACGCTGTGCGACCTTGAACTCCAAAGCTATTCGATATCACAAATTTTCGTTGTATGGTAGGTGCCACTCCCCCTTGATCAACGATCATAAAATGTAATCAATGAAACTGCATGTGTACATTGAGGTCCAATACTGAATTCCAAAGCTGTGAGACCTATAACCCCAATGCTATTTGATATCTCTAATTTGGGTTAAATAGGAGGTTTCACGCCCCCTTGTCGTACGTCCATAAAATGTAATTAATGAAACTGCATGTATAAATTGGGGCCGAATACTGAATTCTGACGCTGATATTCAATATCGCAAATTTACGTTAAATGGGAGGTGCCACGCCCCTATTACCAATGAACATAGATTGAATCAATGAAACTGCATGTGTATATTGAGGTCGAATACTGAATTTCGGCGTTGTACGACTTATAACTCTAAAACTATTTGATAGCACAAAGTTGGGTTGTATGGGAAGTGCCACTCCCCTTTGCCCTACGACGACAAAATGTAAGTATTGAAAATGCATGTATAAATTTAGGTCGAATACCGAATTCTTACGCTGTCAACCTATAACTTCAAAGCAATACGATATCGCAAATTTGGTCGAATACCGAATTTCTAAGCTGTGCGACCCATAACTCTAAAGCTATTCGATAACAACAATTTTTTATTTATATATGGGAGGTAAAAGGGGGTGTGGTATTGCCCTTAAACCATCTCGTACTCAAAGCAAAGCGTACTTACAAAATTTGAGCTCAATCGGACCAATGGTTTCGAAGTATTTTGATATTTTCTTAAAAGTAGGCGTAGATGAAGTGTGACCACGCCCATTTTTTTTCAAAGTTAATTATAGTTATCATACGAACTTATTTACCAAATTTTAATTTAATACGACCAAAACCGTCTTAAATACAGCATTTTTATTGATTTGTGGGCGACAAAAGGGGGTGTGGCACAAAACGTGCAAAGATACACACATGCAATTTCTTATGTGCACCCTCCACACAGACCCCAATCACCCGTAAAAATTTCATTGAAATCGGGCAAGCCGTCTAGGAGGAGTATGCGAACAGGAAGTTTTGCCACTTAATTTTATATATATAGATATCAAAACAGTGGGCGCAAAAGTGGGCGTGGTCAATTTTTCTTTCAGTAAACATTTAAATTGGATTACTACGAACATTTGAAAAAAAAATTATCCAAATCGGTCCAGCCGTTTTCCGATTTTATATAAATCGAAAAAAGTGGGCGAAAAAGTAGGCGTGGTCAATTTTTATTTCCGACAAAACTTAAATTGGATTACTACGAACATTTGAAAAAAAAATTATCCAAATCGGTCCAGCCTTTTTATGATTTTAGATAAATCAAAAAAAGTGGGCGCAAAAGTGGTCGTGGTCAATTTTTCTTTCCTTAAAAACCTAACTTGGACTTAAACGAACATTTAAAAAAAAAAATTATCCAAATCGGTTCGGCCGATCTCGAGTTATGGGATTACATCGCATTCGGACACTTTCTTTTATATATATAGATTAACGTGGAGATTGAAGCGAAGTTTTGAATCCATAATAACACCAAGATCGAGAAAACTGGAAACTATTTCTAAGTTAGTGTTATTTATAGTGTAATTTATGTTACTAGTAGATCTTCGCGAGAATGTCATTTGCTTACATTTTTTTAAGTTGAGATTTAATATATTTAAGCTATACCAGTCCACAAGTCTATTTAGATCAGATTGTAAAAGATGTCGTTCTTCGGGTGATTTGTAACAAAGAAAAAGTTTCACGTCGTCAGCGTACATTAAGACGTTACAGTGTTTTATTACCGAAGGAAGATCATTAATGAATAGTAAAAACAAAACCGGTCCAAGATGACTACCCTGAGGAACGCCAGAAGTGACCGAAATACTTTTTGAAAGAGAATTCTTATATAAAACCTTTTGAGTACGTCTAGATAAATACGAATTTATCCAATTTAATAATGTGACAGGAAATCCAATAAGGTGGCGTTTTTTCAAAAGAAGATTATGATTAACACTGTCGAAAGCTTTGCTAAAGTCCGTATAAATAACATCAGTCTGCAGTCCCAAAGTAAAACCATTTATAACACGCGTAGTAAACTCTAAGAGGTTTGTTGTAGTGGACTTACCCTTCAGAAAACCATGTTGAAAGACAGAAATGGTGGAAGACACGGAGTGGGTTAATTGATCAGTTATGATTTTCTCAAATAAATTAGGGATTGCACTTAATTTTGCAATTCCTCGATAGTTAGAAACATCTATCTTGGAGCCAGATTTATGAAGGGGTTATGAAGAATCCTTCCATATAATAGGAAAATAACCACTATGCAAGGAAATATTAAAAATGTTTGCTAGAGGAGTACACAGGTTTGTAGCACATTGCTTTAAAATACAGCTTGGAATTTTATCAGGGCCGGTCGTAAAAGAAGATTTTACTTGCCGAAGATAACACATGACAATATTTGGCTCTATTACAGGAGTTTCAAAAGAGTTAACTGGCGGGAGAAAAGGATACACAGTGCTAGTATTAAATGGTATATCGGAGTAAGTTGATTCAAAGAAGTTTGCAAACATGTTAGAAATCACATTGTCACAAGATGATTCTTCCTGATTGAATTTCATAAGGGGTGGAAAGCTGGAGGCTTTACGTTTTGAGTTAACAAAACTATAGAAGAGTTTTGGATCATCTTTAAATTGAGATTTTATGTTAATTATATAAGCAGAATAGCATTTTTTATTTAATAGTTGATATCTATAACGACAAGAAGAATAGGAAGCAAAGTCTAAACTAGAACCAGATATTTTATATTTTTTAAATAAACGATTTTTTAAATTTTAAGTGCCTTTAGATCATTTGTTAGCCAGGGTGGATTTAAAGGATTGGAGAAACACCTTTTTTTGGGACGGACAATAAGAAACACCTTTGCAGAGTATCATTGAAAAACTGTACAGAAGATTCGACGTCATAATATGAATATGATGTTCCGCTAGTTAAAATTGGAGACCAATCAGTCTGCAAAAGTAAGGAATTAAGTTTTACATAGTCCGTTTTCTTAAAATTATAAACTTTTTTTATTTCGCGCATCAGAAGTTACTTTATCTTCTTTTTCGTGGGGGAGTAAAACTGTTATTTCAAGAGTTGGATGATGTACATCTTCTGGAAGAGATACGGGATTCGAACAATGGAGATTAATAGTAGTGCATCTATCTACAAATACAAGGTCTAGGGTTCTGTGGTTTATATTTAAAATATCATTGACTTGTTGAAGACACAGATCAGACAGCTTATCTAAGAAGTCATTTATCCAATCACTATTGCAAACAGGAGTAAGAAATGAAGGATCGTCAGACGATCTCCAAGTCACAAAAGGTAGGTTAAAATCACCCAGCACAATAAGAACGTCTTTATTTTTTAACAAATTATGAACTTTTTCGATGGCGTGTAAGTGTTTTAAATACATTGTTAAGTCACATTTAGGAGGAATGTAAGAGCAGGTAACATAAATAATACTATTATTTAATTTAACTGCAACACAAATGAACTCAATGTCACTGGTGTCAAGAATTGTCAATTCTTCAGATACAAGCGAGTTTTGAACAGCTATCAAAACACCACCACCGATCTTATCATGACGATCTTTACGAAAAATTTGATATTTATTGCACATTATTTCAGAATTTAAGATATTAGAGCGAAGCCAAGTCTCTGTAAAAATTATAATGTTATATTCAAAATCAAAACTGTTTATGAAAATATCGGAAAGTTTGGAGTTAAGACCCCTGACATTTTGATACACAAGCTCTAATTTAGACTTGAGGTTTATTAATCGTTTTTTGGATGAGATTCAGGGCTTTAAATTCGTACTTAAAATTAAATTCGTACCAAAGTACGAATCATTTAACTTTTTTTGAGAATTAGAAATGTGGGTTTGAGTCTTTGCTGAGTTAGCTTCGGATTTACGAATTTATTTTCACGCAGTTTTAAAAGACAGCCAGAGGTCTAAAAATTTCCACTTCCATTCCGTTATTAGAGCAGCTAAAATTTGTCTGTATAAATTAATTTTTAAAAAATAAACTAAGCCAATTGATAATAGTGCAACTATTATATGGCATTACTTAACACTTTTTGGCGTTTTCGTCAGATTGTATGGTTTTTTCACGTATTCTCTAAAACATTTAAAATCGTGCGCCAAGTTTTTGGCCTTTGGTTGGCGTGAATGTTGGCGTGAATGTTGGCAGACAAGGTGGCCCGCCAATTTGCTCACTCACATCCATCGACCATCGAGGCGCAACACATCGACCAACAAACCACTGTAGCTCATCCATGCCATAGTTGGCTTATGGCACCCTCGGGGATTCGCTTGCCCGATACAGCGACAAAAACTATTCATCACGGCGGCTGGAGCGAGTCATTTGTGGGGTACGCTGCCACCATAAGCGACTTTGTGTGTCCACCATGGCTTGGATGGATGCTATTAGAGGCGGTCCAAAAGATTGTAATTAACCATAATTTACTGGTTTAGACAAGAGTTTCATTTGGTTTTGTTCGGTTTGGTTATGTTCGGTTGGCTAGTTCGCTCAAAGCTGTTCTCAAATCTAATAAATGGTTTACGTTTTAATGGATTCATTAAAATTTTTACTTTGACTTGTTACACAAATTTTAGTTTCTTTAAAGCTCTTGGCACTCAGTGCAGTTGCAACACATTCAATCATATTTTTGGAGTGCTATTTTTGATATTTTAAGAATAAAGAAGTGATGTATTTCAATTTAAGAAAAAATATTTATTAATGATTTCGTTTTCTACTATTGAATGATATCGTTGACTTAATTCAAAGCTTGCCCAATACAATAATGTTTCGAGTAACTTTCTGTTTTAATTATTAAATTAATGAAAGCAACTGTATTCCTGGTGTTCACACTTAAAAGCAACTCTATTCCATTAAGTCCTAAATTAAATATTATAAAATCCATTTAGCCTGCATTTCACACGATTATCGATATTTGTTAGGATATCCATTGAGAATCGGAGAACAAAATAGTTTTGGTCTGGTTTCAATTTTTAAAATTCTTACCATACTATAAAATTTGTGTTGAAATTTTTTTTTTTTTTTTAGACTGAACCAACGCTCAGGGGATGCCCCCTATAAATGCGTAAGCATTGTGTTGATTCGGAAGATGGGTGATAGTTAGTTGGAGGATGAATAGATGGAGTAGTGTCGGTGAATATTTGTTTTAAACTTGCACAGCTCAAAACTGCTAGGAAACACGCTCGCAGGGAGACTATTCCACAACTTAACCGTGCGACTAAAGAACGAATTATCACGGTAATGCGATGTTCTATTGGGCATCGATGCAATGGTAAAAGGGTGGGCTTGGACAGCTGCCCGAGTGGACCTGGGAAACACACGAGCTGGTGGCGTCAGGCCATGTATCTCCCATGAACACTTCCCATGGTAATACCTATACAGTAGGCTTAGGCAACCAACATTGCGTCGATGCTCAAGAGAGTTGAGCGAGGATGAAATACTTTCATCCCCTATCAAATATATCGCACGACGTTGAATTCGATCCAGAAGCTCCAAATAAGATCTTGAAGCCCCTGCCCAAATGTGCGAATTGTACTCCATTTTCGGCCTTATATATGAGGTGTAGATCATGCGAAGATCAGCTGAAGTGAAATATTTTTTGCACCGTTTTAGAAAACCTAGGCACTTGCCGCTTCTTTCGACACCATTCATACTGAGAGGAGCTAAAGGGCAATTCACTCGCTTGTGGGTTAACAGACAACACTGGGTCTTGCTTGCATTTAACTCTACTATATTAGCAAGACCCCACTCGGAGATTTTTTGTAGATCATTTAGGAGTGTGTCATTCATATTTTGCCTTTTTCTCTCAATCTCCATAGAGCTTGGGCGTTTACTAAATGAATACGAATGACAAATGCTGCTGTCGTCCGCAAACGAATGTATTAGGTTATGCGTCAACGACAGAAGGTCGTTGATAAAAACCAGAAATAAGGTTGGCGATAGAACTGAACCCTGCGGTACTCCTGCGTTATTGGCGTGCTCCTCGGACGAAATACCTCGAATCGTTCTGTCCTTGAGGAAACACGTGATCCATCGAGCAAAGTTACCACCAAAACCATATGCAACAAGTTTTGACACGAGCGCTTTATGCCACACTCGGTCGAACGCTTTAGAAATATCAAGAGCAACAACCCTGCTCTCGCCGAAAAAGTGAACGCATTTATTCCATTCTTCGGTTAAGAACGCCATAAGATCACCAGTAGAGCGAGCCCTACGGAAACCATATTGACGGTCACTGAGCAGTTGGTTGCGCTCCAGATAGTTCACAACGTTGAAGTTTATTACGCTCTCCATAACTTTGGAAAGCGTAGAGCATATCGCAATAGGTCGGTAGTTTGCAGGGTTCGTGGCATCACCCTTTTTAGGCACCGGCTGGACATTTGCCACCTTCCAACAAGATGGAAATACTCCTGTTCTGTAGGAGATGTTGAAAAGGTTGCGCAAAGGCCGAGCCAGCGAAGAAGCACACATTTCAAGCACAATTGGCGGTATGCCGTCAGGACCAGAGGCTTTGTTTACGTTGAGATTTGTAAGGACCCTTTTAACTGCTCTCGTTCGAAAGTATATCTCCTGCATTGCAGAAGATCCACCCCCAACAAAGGGCAGTGGCTGATTGCTATCCGAGAGAGTGGAATTTTTTGCAAACAATCCAGCCAATAGGTTCGCTTTATCAGCCGAGTCAGTGAAGATTTGGTCATCTTTTAAAAGAGTTGGAATCGATGATGATGTCTGATTCTTCACTCTTTTAACAAATGACCAAAAGTTTTTGCTCCCTTTGGGGCAGAGAAGAACCTGTTCTCGAATGCGAGCTTCGTGCAGAAACTTTTCGCGTTTTAAAATTGCATTGTAGCGATTCCTTGCCTCAATGCGAAGTCTTTTAGTATCTGTATTCTTGTTAGAACGCCAATTCTGAAAGGCTTACTCTTTGGACCTGACTGCAATCCTGCAAGTCTCATTAAACTATGAGTGGTCTTTTGGTTTAATGCTTCTCATCTTATTGGGAATGAAAGACTGCATACCCAATGAAATAATTTCTTGTACCATGACAGCCGCGGCATTCACATTTCTATCAGCGAAACATAATTTCCAATTGAAGCTGCTATAAAAATTATTTAACGCAGTCCAATTTGTCCTTCCATAAAACCATGCAGTCCTCTTCGGGGCTTTGGGCGTAGAGGTGCAGGGGTTAGAATATGGAAAAACAGCGGAGATGGTACAATGGTCCGAGTTACCAAGAGGTGCGTTGACACTCACATCATATTTTTCATGATGTGAAGTCAGAAAAAGGTCAAGGGTATTATGGCTATGCATATTATCACTTTGAGGAAAAAAAGTGGGTTCCTTCACTAGTTGAATCAATTGGTTCGATTCAGCAAATAGCTCAACATATTGCCCAACAGGTGTCAATGGGCCCGAGTGACGTAACCAAGCCGGGTTGTGGACATTGAAATCGCCTGCTACAACGATCTCACTGTCAGGAAACAACCCCAAAATATGCGTAATCGAATCAGAGAGAGTCCAGTTTGTTAAAAGTGGGCTCTCTCCCTAGATTCGGGCTTCTATAAATAAAACAAAAATGCAGCAAGTGAGAGCGAAGCCTGAACCTAACCCACATTGAGCTAAACTCTGGATCGGTTACGTTCAGACTCCTCTCACACCTGTATGCTACATCCGTTCTTATAAAAAGGGCGATGCCTCTATGCAAAGAAAACAATGGCAGTAAGCGGTACCCAGGTATATGAAAATCCAGTGGATCTGCATCCTCGGCCACCTGGGTCTCACCTAGTGCCATTATTTGAGGCCTATGTAGAGTACAATAAACATATACCGAGAAAAAATTCGCCCTCAGTCCACGAATATTGCAAAAATCTATGCGAAAATGACCCGACATTTCCGCACCATGCAAATATCAAACAAATAAGGGCATATAAGGTAATTAGTTACGGCTGCAAGAGAATTGCACAACATGAGCAATACAAAAGTACTGAAGCAAGTGTTATGCCTTTACTTCAGCACAATTTAGCCCACTGTGCAACCCTACTTACAAACGTAACTAATGGGAGAGGATATCGGAGATGACGGAAACGAAGACAACAACAATAACTTACTCTGCGAGGAGCATAGAAAAGCCCCTCGCGTGGTCAGCTAAAAAAAACTGCACTGCTGTCCAGCAATGATGATGTCTTATTATTTTAACAAAATTACAAACAATTTTTTAGAATTATTTCAAATTATAACAAAATGCTACTACAATAAGTAATGTTTATAACGAACTTCAAGGGACCGATAACTTTGGTCGTTATAAGCGATTGTTTTTTTGGCTATCTATTAATTTATTTCTTAGTTTTATATAAAAAATCAGCAAATAGGTAAGCAATTAAAATTTTATTATTTTGTATGAACTTCAGCCGGGACTTAAATTTTGGTTCGTTATAACCAATAGTTCGCAATAGGCGATGTCGTTATAAGCATTACTTACTGTATATGATTTTATAATTTCCGAAAATTTTTTTAAATTTACCATCAAAACTTGATCTTTAATCTTAAAAATTTTCTTCACCATAAAAATTAAAGCTGTTCAAATTGAAGCTCATCCAAAACATCTATCTTCTTGCAAGTATGTACGTATCAATGAATGCCATCAGTAGTGTTGTTTATTACAGCTCATTATTTCGCGTTGATTACAATTTTTTTAATTTCCTTTTTGACGCATGTTCTCTCCAATCAATAAGAAATCAATATCCGGTTAGTATTTTTTTTCTCAAGCACTCGAACGGATGCTCTTCTTAGCTGACATTGATTTTGTTTTGATTTCTTTTTTATCAGGATTTGCAGAAAAATTTAATTCACTTCTCTGGAATATCCGGCAGCAGAATTAAATCGACTTTTAAGTACGACTTTTTTTAATGTACTTTTGCTTTTGTATTTTAACAAGTAGTGAAAGTAAGAGAACTTATTTTTTTTTCTAAAAACACTTCACTTTATATTATAGCATGACCATAGCTAGGATTTTCAATGGGAGAGGGGTGTTTTAATTAAAAAATTTAATATTAATATAATATTTGAAGCAAGATAAGGGAATTTTCATGCAAAATCGATAACATTTTTTTTATTAAGAAAAAACTTTTTTCAAAAATTCTTTTCTTTTTACATATTAGACTAAAACTAGTCACCATACTTTGACCATCATACTCAGCTACTTACTTTATTTTTGTCTTGTAAATTCTGAAAAGGACATAATTTCCTGTAAAATGATCTTTACTAAGAATACTTAATTTTAAGAAATTATTTCAAGGTTATTTTTTAACTTTTATTAATCCATTTACTTTCCCAAAGATGCAAATTTAGGCTCTTTTTGACTTTATTCTTGAATAGACCTGAACATGAACACTATCCAAAGAAAAACTGTGTTTATGACTATATTTGGATTTAACGAACTTATATATATTTATTAGTGTATTTTAAGAACTGAAAAATAATTTCTTTGGTCGAAAATGTATTAAGTTTCATTTCAAACCATAGATAAAGTTAGATAGCATTTTCATAAGAATTTTGTAAACCATGTACGAATTGTATCCAAAAACGACCATATTGGTATATAGTCCGTTTTTGCTATTTTTCCAAATAGGGAAAGCCTAAATTGATGTAAGGTAAAAAAATATTTTACTTGAAAGTAATAGATCCTTTAACTTTTCGGCTTAAAAATAGTATAACATAAAAATTTATCCAATTCTATTCCCAAATCTACCATAAGTTTTTAATCACATATTTTTGGTATGTGATTTTTTTTGGTATTTATAAAAAAAATATTTTTACTTCTTGTTGATTTTCTGTGATTTAAATACAAATTCTAAATATTTGATAGTTTATTTCATTCTTGTTTTTAAATGCAAATTCTGGTTGTTTGATAGTTTAAAATCGTTTATGAAGCTTTAGGTCAGGTTAGAACAATTAATTGCTCTAACAAATTATTCCACAGAAACCACAACAAAAACAACAACAACATTTTCAATAGGGCAGTTCACTATCTTGTTGCATCGTTGCAAATGCAAAATAAACAGCTTTTACAAAAACAAAAAGCATATGTTGCAAAAGCTTTTCAATGCTTTTTGTTTTTGTAAAGGCTGTTTATTTTGCATTTGCAACGATGCAACAAGATCGTGAACTACCCTAATTTATTTATTTTTTTTTTTATTACGGTCTACCGATTATACAATCTTACAGACTATTAATTAAAAATATTAATACATTAAATTAATTACAAATCTTAACCTAATTGAAAATAATGAATAATTGTAATCGAAAGTCACTTAAAGTAACATTGAATTTGAGAAAATGAGAAAAATTATTACACAAACGAATGCTTCTTGCAATCGGTTCATTCAAGGAATAATTGGTTCTATGGATTCTATCATCAAACATACGATGATTTCTTAGAGATCTTGTTGGAATATGTAAAACAAACCTACTACGAATATCATTACAGTTGATTTTACCAGATAGAACGTTGTGGACAAACAAAAGGGAACAATATGATCGTCTATCACTTAAAGACTGCAACCCAAGAAGTTTACGTCTAGTTTCATAAGATGGGAGACCAGCAGGCCACCGCATTTTATGAAGCGCATATTTTGTAAAATGTTTTTGAATTATTTCTATGCGATTAGAGTATTCAGCATAAAATGGGTCCCAGATAGTCGAACAATAATCCAATATACTTCGAACTAAAGACACATAGAGAGCTTTAACTGTCAATGGATCTTTAAAACTTTGGGAATTTCTCTTTATAAAACCCATCATAGAATATGATTTAGAGATAACATATTCATAATGCATTTTGAAACTAAAGTTAGAGTCAAAAATCACACCTAAATCTTTATACTCATGTCTACGGACTATATTACAATTATCAATAGAATAATCAAAAAGAATTTGGTTATTACACTTCGAATATGAAACTATACAACATTTGTTTATGTTTAAATGTAAATTATTTATCGAACACCAATGACTTAAGGTACTTATGTCATTCTGTAACGAGAAGCAATCCGAAGAATCAGAAATTTTTGGAAATAATTTAACGTCATCTGCGAACAACAATGTGAAAAGGAAAACATCACTAGCTGATTTTATTGCAATTTCAGACCTGCTGCAGGCTTCATCAGAAATCTTTGTGATGCCACCGCCGGGAATTGAACCCGGGCCGTGGATCGCCATGCCATCGCATTTTAGCTCACTACACCAACATAGGCGATGGGATTTTGAGTGTCAATTTCTCAGTTTTTCTCCCTTTCACATTTATTGTTGTTGTTCTTTCTGCTTTGCTTTACTTTAATTTATGCTTATGTTATTATGGACTTACTTCTTATAATAAAAATTAAAAAAATTATAGCAAAATTATAATAACACAAAGACATTACAAAAATTTCTATTTATTTTTTTGCAAAAAAACAAAATAAAAATAAAAATAACTAAAATTTAATATTTTAGCAGTAGAATTTTAAAAGAAAAAACTATTTATGGCATAAAATATTGAAAATATCACAAAAAATGTATACGCTCGTTAAAAATATTGCAGTTTAAAATTATTTTTAAATTAACATTTTAACTCATGTAATAGTTTTCATATATAATTTCACAATTTTTCGCATAATTTTGTTCAATTTATAAAACATATTGAGCTTTTCAACCTTAGTTTAAATAAAATTTGAGATTATTAGAACACATTTTCATTGCTCTTCCAAACTTTTGATTGTAAGAGTTTATTTTAAAATTTAACTTTACATACATCTATATAAAGATTTTTTTTAAAACTTTTATATCTATATTTTTACTTCTATAGTATAAAATAAAATGTAAGTGAACATTTTTTATCCCAGGTAAACTCCAAAAGCACTGAGCTCATTTTTATGAAAAAGGTTGTAAATATTGTATTTGTGATACAGCATTTTATGGGGGTATTTTTCTCTCAAAATTTTGATAATAAGTATATTTAACAAAAGAGTTAAGTTTTTAAGAAATTTTCCCAGATGCCACACATTGCTTAATCGTTTTCTTTTCACGCGTTTGTGTTGCGACAGCTTCAATAAACTCCATGTTGCTCTCTACTCTTCTCATTTTTAAGCACAGGTAATACAACGCAAAAAAATTAACAGATGAGTCTCGAGCAAGGCGAAAAGTGAGATGCATATACATTAGAGGTATTCATATTGACATATGTGTCTCCGATTTTTGCTCCCCTCAAAAAATATGTATATTTAAACCAAAAAAAACAACATTTCAAAAAATTATATTCTAAAAAAGTGGAAAAATGGTACCTCTTTCTTCAAACATTCAAATTTTGAGCAAATTTTAAATTGTGAAAATATCACCTTTTATAAATATTGTTAAATTAAATTTAGTCATAAAATTTTTCATTTATGGACTTCATTTATGGACTGCTTGGTATATCGAATCGATTGGTGAGATTGAAATTGGGGATTTTATAATAACAAAGATTACTTTTTAAATGTTTTTTATCAAAAATACCAACAAAAAACATAAATTTTTCTTAAGTTTTGACTTTGACCTAAATTTTTTACATTTTTACCATAAGTTCAAAATCAATAGCTAAGGCTTTAGAAAATTTTCTTACCTTTCAAACAAACAAAAAAATTTGGTCCGTAGTACTTACTGTGCCCTTCTACGGCTATTTTTATAGAAATATTTTTTTTAAAAATTACTTAATATGGCAAAATTTCGGGTGTCATATAAAATTAAGTCAATTTATGTTTAAAAATTGATAATTATTTATGTTTTAAACAAAAATTTTGTATACAAGAAAAATATATAAGAATTATATTTTAACAACGATTCGATAGTGCATAAGTGTTGCATAACCCAGGTAAATTCGAAACGTCGCACATTTGAATTTGGAGAAAAATACAAAATCAAAACAGGTCATAATTTCAAAAACATATAATGACAAACAAACGCTACTTCCAGCGGTCACAAATCAGAAAGATTTATTTTCATATCTTTACTAATAAAGAAATGCAAAATATTAACTTATTTTCTATTTAATTAAAGAAAATTATCGGTTGACTTGTGTATGTACCTCCCATACAAAAGTTTAAAAAAATTAATATAGGTCCAAGGGAACTACCCCTGTTGTCCAAATAATGGCAACCATTTTCAGAATAGAAGTAATAATCCATTTGCTTAGCCTTTTGACCGAGTTTCGTTAAGAGCGGCTAACCTTTGTTGTGTACCTCTCAAAAAATAAACCATGTAAAAATTAATACATGTAGGTCCAAAGAAGATACCCCTAGGGACAGATCTATTTCATTCATTTTTATTATTTTTCTTAAGCAGCGTAAACTAACCAAACATACAAAATTTCATTATCATAGGAGCTCTCTTTCTTTTTTTTGTCCAACTTTTTTGTGGAATCAACGCAGTGTGCGTCGAATTGAATATCGCAGTATTATATTACAAATTACCTATTTTAAATTTATAATTAACTCTAAACTATTTTACATGTTAAATAGAAAATAACAAAATAAATAATTATCAACTTTAAAGTATATTTGAACTTCATATGAAACCCGAAATTTCGTAATATTCAGTAATTGTAATAATGTAATATTCAGTAGATACATTAATTTTTCAAACTATTTATGTGTATAAAAACCGCTGTAGAAAGCGCACGGTAAATACTACGGACCGAATTTTGTTTTGTTTGGAAGGTCATAAATTTATCTACAGCCTAACATAATAGGGGTATTCACAGGGTATGCGAAAATGCAAGATTGAGAACTTTCGCATCATTCTAACAACAAACACATTCGAAGCAATTTTGCAACTCTTCTTGAATTGCGCACTGCTCAAACCTATTGCGAGAACGCACCAGCAGTGATGCTTTACAGCTGATTTATGTTTTGGTTGTTTTCAAACATTGTTGTCACCTAGGTAAAAATCTAAAAAAGTTAAGTTTGTACGTTGATTTTAATAACCGTTTGTGATTTTGAAATGAGGTGGCAATATAATTACTGATCATTCGACATTTAATTTTATTGCATAATTAAGTTGCAATATTGATGTTCACGCGTTAGTGTGCAAAATATCTTGCATTTTCACACTATTGCAATTCGCAACAACCCGTGAATACCCCTATTTATTTTTAACTTTTGGCTGTGTAAAAATGCAAAAAGATGGTTCAGAGATAGGTCAAAGATAGGCTTCGGGTAAACAACCATAAACTCCTAAACAACTCATACTATTAGAGTTAAATTTGGTGTAAAGAGGTTTTCAGGAACATTTCGGCGCCATCTATTTTGATCTATCTTTAACACCAGAGGGCGTTCTAGTACAAGTCTTTAACAAAACCACCAAAAATCCTAAACTCTTAGGTAAGCGTCTTATACGGTTAGCATGAAAATTGTTTATTTGGGTTTTCAGGTACGACGAGTGTTTTGAAGTTATCTGTTTTGATTTATCAATAACACCAGAGGGCTCTGTTGCACAAATCTTTTACAAAACCGCAAAAAACTTCTTAACCATTCATTGGATAGGCATGCAAATTTTAATAAAGAATTTTTCAGGTTCGATAAGTGTTTTGGCACTACCTATTTTGATTTATCTGTAACACTAGAGGGCTCCGTAGAACAAATATTGTACAAAACTGCAAAAAACTCCTAAACTACTCATACAATTGGCATGAACGTGTTGTTTATTTTGTTTATGTTTGTGTAAAGATGTTTTTAGGTACGTTGAGTGTTTCTGTGCTATCTATTTTGATTTATCTTTAACAGCAGAGGGCGCTATAGTACAAATCTTTCACTAAACTGCAAAACAAAAACTAAACTGCTCATACGATTGGCATTAAAATTTGTGTAAATAGGTTTACAGGTACGATGAGTGTTTTGGTGCTATCTTTTTTTATCTTTCTTTAACTCTAGAGGGCGCTGTAGTACAAATCTTTTACAAAAACACTAAGAACTTCTAAGCCGCTCGTATGATTAGCATGAAAATTTCTATAAACAGGTTTTTAGGTACGATGAGTATTTTGGTGCTAGCTGTTTGTATCTTTCTTTAATTCCAGAGAGCGGTGGAGTACAAATATTGTACAGAAACACCAACAACTTCTAAACTGCTTGTGTGATTAGCATGCAAATTTGTATAAATAGGTTTTCAGGTGCGAGGTGAGAGTTTTGGTGCTATCTTTTTTTATCTTTCTTTAACTCCAGAGGGCACTGTAATACGAATCTTTTACAAAAACACAACAACTTCTTAACCGCTTATAGCGACCTCTTTGCGCGAATTTCTCGTATGTGCCAAAAAACAA
This sequence comes from Dichetophora obliterata, assembly GCA_963920525.1. Taxonomy (NCBI): domain Eukaryota; kingdom Metazoa; phylum Arthropoda; class Insecta; order Diptera; family Sciomyzidae; genus Dichetophora; species Dichetophora obliterata. The sequence continues at coordinate 232,020,087 of OY986437.1, read as the reverse complement.
ATTTTATAGGACCGATTTTTTCCTACTTTTCTGTGCTTTAGCTTGTACTATCAAAACCAAATGTACATGTGCTTAGATATCTAACTAATTTACTATAATTATTACAGCTACAATGTTTTACCAGGTGATGCGTTGGGGAGTGTAGAACAATTTTTCATCAAAAAGTCAATTTCGAAAAAATGGCACATACGATCAAAGTTGCTAGTAAAAATTCTGAACATTTCCCATGAAAATTACCTTTTTCCCACAGTAACACAAATTAAATACCACCAAAATTCCCATGGTTAAGGTAAACAAAAAAACTCCCACCGCAGTAAAAAAATACCAAAAAAAACCCACGATCATTAAAATCACCACAAATATACCACTCGTTTTAAAAATACCACCAAAAAACCCATATGCATTCAAAACTCCCATACGCATTAAAAAATACCTCAATAAATCCCATATAAATAAAAAAAAAATAGAAATATTACAAAAAAATAATAGTGGTATTCAATGAACGGCGTATTTGTAATGTTAATAGCGTGAGAGCTATTTTGCAACAACAAAAATGTAAGGAATTTAACATACGCAGTTTACGACAATGCGGTGTAAGCAGAGCGTATAATAATGGCAACAATGATTTCATTTTCACATTAAAAGATAACTGAAAACCAATGGATTCGATTAGTAAACTTGCTAATATTTTTTTATGATAAGTTTAGTAGTAATTACCCAGTAGCGGATGGAATATATTCCGAATATATGAAGCATCAATTACCTTGTAATGACCACTACTTCCGACTATATTACCTTACTATGCATAAAAGGCCTTACATTTAACATTGAATGAGACAGGAGGTAAGTGATCGCCTCCCTTCAGCATTACCTAGAAGTTATGGAGTAACATACTACTTGTATTAAGTTATAAGATTACTTTTTCTTGTATGCTACATTACAGGTAATGAGGTATGAGTTAATTCCTTCTGCTATATGCAGACGCATTACTATTTGAAAAAAGTAATGCTTCCTTACCTGGTAATTTATTCTGTATTAGTTCTATGGTAGCCACTGGCAAATCCGCTGCTGGGTATATTTTTCTTATTTTTGGCGTTTCAAAATAATTTTTGTAAACTTTACGTAGCGAAAAAATCAAAAATTCAGGAAAGTATTTTCATATATTAAAAAATGTTTACTAAGTTTTCATGATGGCAACTTGTCCTTAAAACAAATATGGAATTTAATCGTTTTTATTAAGGGTAAGTTCAAGAAAATGCACAGCGTAAACTTATAGCTTTACGCTTCTGTATATATACTATTAGGGTGTCCCAAAAAAAATTTTTTTTTATTTTGACATATGTCCGTGGCTGTAATACTCCCACTTGACCTTAGAAATACCCTCTGTAAAGCGCATCTCAATTGGTAAAGGTTTAGAGGTCACGAATTCATTTTCTAATTTTTCCATACGATTTGTATGGGGAAAAATCAGTTTTGCAGGTAAATTGAATTTAGAGCCATTACCTTTAAAACAAAATGGTTAAAAAAAGAACGTGTTCTCCCAAATTTTGTCTGTTATGACATATCCAAATTTCCTTTTCATCGTATTATTATTTGGTGGTTGCCCAAAAAGATTAAAAAATAAAAATATAAATACAAAAACTACTTGTTGTCACTTTTAATCCAAAAACATATAGCAACCCTATGAATTTTTTCTATATCATCATTATCTAAAATTTTCCAACTATCATTATCTAAAATTTAAGACCAATAACAATAATAAAAATAGAGTACTCTAAAAGATATTGATTTTTAATGAAATAATTCTAAGTAAAAGTATTCATTTGAATTGGTAGCTTTAAGAAGTGAGCCACAGATCACTAAATAATAATCAGATGATTTAGCAAAACAGATTTTTCCCCATACTAATTGAATGGGAAAATTAGAAAATACATTCGCGACCTCTAAACCTTTACCAATTGATATGCGCTTCACAGAAGGTGTTTCTATGGTCAAATGGAAGTGGAAAAGCCGCGGATATCAAACACGCTTTTTTTGGGACACCCTAATCAGTGGCGTAGCTAGGGTTGTTGGCACCCGGGCGAAAAATAAATTTTGCACCTTCAAAGGACGGTTATCCTTATTCATATCTAAAATCTCTATAAAAACTACAAATTTGCAAATATACGGTTTTGTTTAAAATTTTTTATTTGTTTTTTATTTAACTTTTTTGTTTTAAAACATCAATTGGGTGTCTGAAAAAATATAAGAACATTATTTAATGATTAAAAATAATGAATAAAATCAAACTTTAAGATACCATCAAAATTTAAAATTTCTTATTTCTTGTTTTCAGAGAAGCAAACTTTTCGATAACTTCATCGAAATCAATGTTCTCAGTCTCAGTCTTCGGCTTCAATAGATAATATTGAGAGGTCTGTAAGTCTTGACTGCCCCATTGTTGACCGTAAATAATTTTTTATTAATTTAAGTTTTGAAAAGCTTCTTCCGCATGAAGCAACTGAAACGCAAATCGTTAAAAATCATTTTAAACTAAGTGCTAGATTCGGCAACGTCTCTTCGAATCCCCATTCATAAATAAAGTTTAAAAAATCTATTGATGTCCAGTTTTTATGAGTTTCTAAAGCAATGTCTGCAGCTTTAAGGTGCCTTCTTAGCCTTGGTATTTCAATTGCTAACTCTTCTTCATTGAATTAACTTCTTTAAAAAACAAAATTTCGGTCTGTGATTTTCAGCAAAGTTGTTCCAAATTGCGCGTTCACATAATTGAGAAAAATTAGGGCCGTTTCATTATTCAACAAACGATTTATTTTATCATCTTATTTATAACTCCGCAGATCATCATATTCCATATAAACTAACCCCAACAGGTAAAAAGATTAAGAAGGTATTCAAAATATATAATTTTAATTATTTGTTAATGAATTTTGATAAATTTATCAAATTTATAATATTTCTATAATAAATATATATGGAATATAATGTCTTGCAAAGTTAAAGGAAAAATTAAAAAATTTTGTTTGTTGGAGCCGATTAAACCAACAGTGATTTTTTGTCTTTGAGTCAGTTCTTGACTCCATTGACAGATGTGCTAAAGATCTTGAAACGAAATTTCACACAGCTTAGAAGGTAAAGGAAATCCTTTGGTGGGACGTTCTCTGAGGCAATTAATACGGAAAATTATTGGGATATTCGCAGCTACTTTTAATAACGCTTAAATTGCTGCATTGTTTCAATACTGCTTTAAAGACAAAATGCATATTTAATATAAATTTAATATTAAAATGTTCTAGAACTATTATCCATTTGCTTCTTTAGAAGCAAGTTAATACATATACATTTTAGAACGTGTAGCCAAGAATAGTTTCTGCATTTAAAAAATTAACATTGGAAGCACTGCTATTTTTTATCGGCCCTATACTTTCTTCTGCTGTTTTCCTATATTTTATATGCCCTTTGTATATTATACGTGCATAATGAACTTCATACAGCTTAAACATTATTAATTTTTTTTTAATATTTACGTGAACACGCACCGCAGCATTGTTTAAAGATTTATTGACAAATTGAAGCATTGATCCGGCAAGTTCTTTTTATTCTTTGGATTTTACTTCTTTGGCCTTTCTTTGTTGGCATCCATTTGGCCTTTTTGGTTAAGCAATTTTACTGAACATATTTATAACAAACGGAATTTAAACACTTGACTCATGGAATTTGCACACTTGACAATGTTATTAAAAAAGGCTTATTGGAAATGCAGTTGACATAAAAAGAAACGAAATTTCGGTTGACATCAATTTCCCGCTCAAAAATTGAAGTTTCTTCGTTAAAAAGCTCAAATTAAACCTACAGTACAGTGCCTCCTAAGCTCCGAAAGTTTGTGCATACTGAGCTTTCATATGCAAAGCTCATGTTTACAATTTTTATTGCATACTTAACGGACCACTTCCTAAAACCCATTTCAAACATTAAGTTTATATTAAGTTACATAAAAGCATTCAATAACAAAACTATATATCATATGAAAAATTTGTGACATCAATCCAATTATAACTATGTATAAAATAAATAAAAATGTATGTACAATCTTTATGATGGTTGCACGCACCCTTCACCAAACATTATACCTATGAATATTTTAAAGTAGTTTTAATTGATACAAACGCATTGTAAGGAATGCTTTGAGGTATTTTTGCACCTTTTGTCTTTTGTATTTTGCAATGTAACAGTACAGCCAATATAATAAGTTCAATCATACCAGATATTGAAAAAACATATATTAAGCGCTCCTATTAACCCTCTGCGACTGACGTGGTAGTATGACAGACACCATAAAATGTTTATATTTTGCAAAAATTATTTATGCTATATCAATAAATGTTGTTTAGCTTCATACGTCTTTTTAATTTAATATATTAGTAAATTAAAAAAATAAAATACACTCTTAACTTTAAAATATAATAGGTAAAATAAATAATAAAAAGCGAGTTTCGAAAATATAAGTTGTCAAAATGATGTCTGATGTACTACCACGTCAATAGAATTGTAAAAATTAAGGCACGTCAGTCGCAGAGGACTAAAAAAAATTTATGTTTATACAAACAAATTACACAATTTAGTACAGATTTATGTTAAAAATTTTTTTGTTAATTTTGCACCCCTTCTGTCTGTGCACCCGGCGCGGACCGCCCCACCCTTGCTACGCTACTGACCCTAATATATATACGTCGTTCATCGAATACCATTCTTAAATATTTGCTTAATAAAAGTGAAACAAAAATGTTCGAGATGAAAATTCCCATGCAATTAAAAAATACCACGCTGAATTACCATGCCAATTAAACAATACCACGCTGGATTAAAAAATACTATGAGAATTCCCCAAAAAAATGCCCAAGACCAATTAAAAATTACCACGAATGGGTTTTTCCCACATTACTGGCAACCTTGCATACGATAATTACGAACACAGGGGTCAATATGATTAGCATGAAAATTTGTATGAAAAGGTTTTTCGGTGCGATGAGTGTTTTGGTGCTATCTATTTTGATCCATAATATCCATAAAGTTCAAATATAGGTAGTGTGCTTATGAAAGAACAATGCCGGGTCTTCATGGACGTGGAAGAAATATTGGTCGACGTACACGACATCCATAATACTATATAAAATCGTTGGTGCTCTCTATTATCCTCAAGCAAAGCCTACAACCTCTTTTGTCAGAAATTCTTATACTAGAACCTTAACTACATCAAACTCTTCGCGTTAACTACCAGAAAGAGCAGAGCATGTCTACCAGGTCACTTAGTTATTTTATAAAATTTGTTCTGTTGTTTTTAGGAAATTATTAGTTTTTTGCTTTTAATAGTGTTATTTATACTAATTTTTTGATACCTGTAAACTTTATGGGTGGTTTATACCCCAAGTATCGCCACTGGCTACGAGCCCATTTTTTTAAAAAAATTTTGTATTCATAGATCACGTTTTCTAGGTACCCCAATCCTGAGTAACATCTTGGTAGTTATTAATGCCTATGTTAGTTACTCCTTGTGTAGATACAAATTATTACGCAATGAATTTCCTGCATTCTTGCCCTAATTATGCAAACAAATTTGCAATTTCCGGGAAATAGTCTTACAACATCATCCTTAAGTTCCTTCCTGTGCTTTGGTTTTTAGTTTGATTTTTTTTAATTTTTAATTTCTGCTTCCGCTTATTATTCTATAATTTCTTTAATTTGTGTATAGTATCAAGAAGATCCTTAGATTATTTTCTCCACTTTTATAATTTATTTGCTACGAAGCCTTTTTTATTTTAGTATTTTTCTCGTACTTTACAATCTTACAACCAGATGTGACAGCGACTTAACATCGTTTATTTTATATAATAATTTCTTTTTTCTATTATATATATTTTTTTAATTTTACTTCGTTGATAGTGTATCTACTATGTTGATTTGTTTTTATTTTGCTATTTTGCTACTTAAGCGTTTTCTAAACATACCCTTCGGATTCTTGTATTTCATGCTTGGATTGTTTTATTAGCGTGGCGGCGCAACAGCAGCGCAAAAAAAAAACGTCAGCAGCAGCAGCTACAGGAATCCGATTCTAAATTTATACTTGCGACGCACAGTGTAACGAAGTGGAGAAAAGTAGGTATGGAAAAATAGTCATACATTTGTAAAAGTAAGTATGCAAATTTATAGTTAGGAGACTTAATTACGTGAATCTAAAAGAATTATTTGATATATTTTCATTTCTTGTACTTATGATCTTTATATGCTGCCTTGAAAATTTTACGAAATTTCAGTTTTTATAGTTTTGAGCATTTTCCAAAATCCCAAAAATTTTAGTATAAATAATATACAGAACTTTAGCAAAAATATATTTTACTAGTTATTGCTAAGAAAAACTTTAAAAATATCAAGAAAATTTGTTGCTTCTTGGGGCTTAAGGTCCAATTATAAACAAAAAATCTTTTTGATATTATAAAGACAAAAATACAAAGACAAATTTTCATATACCACAAAAAAGGTCCTAGATATCCAAAAAAAACCAAATTTCTATATACACTTCAAGAACAAAAAAATATTTATATTAATTTTTATTTTTTAGCATGTATTAAAACATGCCTTTTTCAACACATTCTCAAAATTTGGTCTCAGACTACATTACAATATAGATTTTATGACCACTTTTCTTAAGCATGTTTTGACGAAAATGCGCAAATTTATATGAAAAAAGTCATAAAATGTCAAACTCAATCAAAAAAAAAGTGCATTTTTGCTTTCTTTTTATTTTTGAGTATGTCTTAAAAGATCTCTTTCTCAACACATTCTAAAATTTTGGGAAGCAGAAAAGAAAAATTAAGCATTTTATGACATTTTATAGAGCATTTTTGACGAAAATGCACAAATTTATATGAAAAAATTTCTTTTTCATTAAGTTTCATTAAGTTTCAAGCACAATTACAAAATAAAAACATTATTGTATTTTTTTTTTAAATATGTCTTAAAGTATTCCTTTCTTAACACATTCCCAAAATTTGGTCTCAAACTGCTTTCAAATAAGGATTTTATGACCACTTTTCTAAAGCATGTTTTGACGAAAATGAGCACCGATTGTGTACCAAAAAATACATGACAAGGTATAACTCCACATTTAAAAAAGGATTCAATTAAAAAAAAAATCAAAGAACCAGGGCATGTGCCTAACCACGGTTAGGATTTGGATGACATGTATTCTTTTTTTCTGCTGTTTCTAAGATATTTCCTGGTTATTTAGAACGTCTATTTATGTTTCCTAAATTCCAAATATGAAAAGTTTTTATGTAATTTTTTCGTCATTTTTTATCGTTTTTTATCGGTTTTAGTTTTTAGGTTATTTTTTCTAGATTTAGGACATTTTATTTTTAGCGATTTTTCAGTTATTTTATTGTCATTTTGGGAAATTTTTAATTTTTAGAGCATTATTTGGTTTTTATGTCATTTTTGTGCAATATAAAAAACAAATTTTCGTAATTTTTTCGTACTAAATGTAAAAATGCAAACTTTTAAACATATTCAATTAACAATCCCTTCAATCAAAAACATTACCTCTCGAAAAAGGAGTAGCTTTGCTTATAGACATCGAAGAAAAAAAAATGCGCGTGGTTAAACTGACGAAATGGTATGTAGAAAGATGAAACAAGTGTTAGATAAAAACTCAGGATATGCTAGTTTTTATTAACTCTATTGTTATGCTCTATTGCTTAAATATTAGGGGATATAAGACTATGACATATCGTCTTTTTAATATGTTCCTCTCGTCAGTGCAAAAATGGAAAAAAGTTTTTCAGTTTACAAAAACATTTTGCCAGACAATCAACGTTCTTTCAATTTAAATATTTTAAAAATGTACCTTGTAATGTACTGAAACGCTATACATAAAAACTATATAAAAAAAATTCAAGTTTAGTTTTGTTTTATTATAGGTAATTTTTATTTATAGGTAATTTTTGTGAGTTTTTGGGTAATTTTCTGCAATTTTTGGTTAATTTTTGTCATTTTTTAATTGCTATTTTTTGCAGTTTCTTATGTCATCAAAATCCGAGCCCAGCTTATAACCAAGGCTAGTGTTATGCCTTAACCTCGGCAAGCATTTTCAGCCCTGCTATAATTCAATATTATCCACAATTTAGTAATGGGTTTTTTGTTTCAATAATTCTTAAATGTAGTAAAGAACAAAGACAGCGAAAAGAACCATACCCGAACCCGGACTCGAACCGGGGACCTCTAAGTTGATAGTCTAGCGCACTTTTCACTAGACAAAAAGGTGGATAATTTAAGGTTTTATTGTGCAAAGAAGATACATGTTTCTTGAAGTTTTTTACGTAAATAATAAAGAAATCAATATCCTAAATATTATTTTTTTAGGTGGTGTCAAAAAAGTCGTTTTTAGCCAGGGCGAAGATTTCTCAAGTTATATGCATCTGATTTCATTGTATTTCATCTGAAATTGTTTGTTAGGGTTTTGACTACAACATTCACTAGAATAATTGAGTTTGGTTACAGTTTATAGGCCTATTACGGCTCACAGCAATACACTGCTGTCTTATTTTCAGTATTAGCAATGTACTCAATAAAAACAAAAATTACTGTTGTGTTGTGAACCGTAATAGGCCTATTACTCTTCCTAATTTTACGCTGTCATATTTAACCATTAAGATCACAGTAGTTAAGAATTATAGTGAAGGTTGTAGGCTTAATTATGTTAAAATATTAACTATATTGCTTTAGAAGCTAGTTATAAAGAGCTTAGAAAAATTAGCTTAATTTTTTTGAGAACTTAAAAACTTTTGAGAACTATGCTTTACAGATCTATTCCGTGGGTTACTGCTTCTATCAGATCCTTTATATCTTCTCTTAGAAAAATAATAAAAAAAAGAATTCTGATAATAAAATCAATGAATTAATTTTAAATGAAGATCATGATGCCAATGATGACAAATTTGATTTAATTTCTGTACTCGATTTTTCTGAATTTGTGTCGAGTTACTCAACGAATTATTCTGACGACAGTCAACAATTTTATAATTAAAATAAAAATATTCTTTAATAAATAAACTTCATAGAATATTGTGTGGGAGGCGGGTGAAGAACGTGGCCAATCTGAACAAAATAATTATATGTATGATAATTAAGTGAAACCACTTAAAAATAAACAAGTTCATTTCCTTTCTTATACTTTTTACAACTGGCGATATTGCAGTTTTATTCTTAATTTTGTATCAGAGGTGGGCGAAGGGCGTGGCATATCTTGATGAAATTTTGATATGGTAATTATGTAAATCAAGTAAAACAAAAGTTAATTAATTTTATTCCTTGTACTTTCTACACCTGGAGATATTGCTCTTTTTTTTCTTGTTTTTGTATGGGAGGTGGGCAAAGGGCCTGGCATATCTTGTTAAAATTTTTATATGATAATTATGTGAATGTAGTTAAAAAATAGTTATTTTCCTTTCTAATACTTTTTAGAATTCGATACATTGCACTTTTATTCTTAATTTTGCTTGAGAAGGACGTGGCAGATCTTGATAAAATTTTTAAATGGTAATAATGTAAATCAAATAAATAAAAAGTTAAATAATTTTGTTCCTTACACTTTCTACACCTGGAGATATTGCACTTTTATTCTTCATTTTGTATCGGAGGTTGGCAAAAGGCGTGGCAGAACTTGATGACATTTCTAAACGGTAAATATGTAAATCAAGTAAATAAACAGTTAATTAATGTTGTTCCTTACACTTTCTACACCTGGAGGTATTGCATTTTTATTCTCAATTTAATATGGGAGGTGGGCAAAAAGCGTAGCATGACATTTTTATATGGTAAATATGTGAATGTTATTAGTAAAAAATACTTAATCTCCTTTCTAATACTTTTTACAACTCGAGATATTGCCTTTTTATTCTTAATTTTCTATGGGAAGTAAGCAAAAGGCGTGGCAGATCTTGATGGAAATGTTATATGATAATTATGTGAATGAAGTGCACTTTTTTTCTTATACTTTTTACAACTCGAAATGTTGCACTTTTATTCTTCATTTTGCATGGGAGGTGGGTAAAGGGCGTAACAAATTTTGATGCAATTTTTAAATGGTCATTTTGCGTATCCAGCGAATAAAAAATTAGTTAATTTGGTTTTTACACTTTCTACAATTCGAGATGTTGGACTTTTATTGTTAATTTTTTATGGGAGGTGGGTGAAGGACGGGTCCTCCTATCTTAATTGTGTGTGTCCGATCCGTTTTGTGCGGCGTTTTATATTTATAAAATAAAGACACATGCTGAATTTCATGTACCTACGATGATTCCTTCTATTTTTGTCCCTCATCCCATAAGCCTCGTTACACTGTGCGACGTACACGGAAGTAAAGTGCATTGCCAGGCGTCCCAAGAAGACAGACACAGATAGATAGATAGATAGACCAACATGCCGGCACATAAAGTCTATTAAAGATACATACATTCATGGTTGTTGCTGCGTGGTAAGAATGGTAGTCATGCCAATGCGACAACAAGTGCCAATGCAGACTGTGTTAGATTCAACAACCATCCTGTTGCAGTTATATTGACTCAGCTAGAAACGATGATTAAATGATTCGCTACAATGGCTGATAGTAAGTAAGACTTTAATATTGAAATTAACCATAACTACTTTTATAGATTTTATTAAAAAGATTAAAGATCTACTTCAGAACAGCAGGTTGTCAAGTTGTCAAACTTATTAACGAACAGGTTGCATGGTTTCATGTTCAGCTGCCTAAGGAGCTTAAGCAAATCAGATGTTAAATATGGCGTAGTTATGCTTCAATCGTTAGACGTTATGAATAAACGTTAAAAAATAACTTAAGTCGAAAAATTACGTACACGCTGGAAAAAATGCCTCTTAATCGTTACAGTTATTTCGCATTTTATTCGTCACCTGCATGCCAAAACCATCAATGTGGTTTTTTATAGTTTTTGGGAAAACGAGTTTACAGGTTTGAATGATTCTGAAAATTAGGAAAGTCAAATTTTTTAAAGTTTTCGTTTACAGGCTGGTAAGTATTTAGTTACTTAACAATAGTTTCAAAATTGAATGGCCTACCTCTCTCCACAGGGATTTTAGAACACATTCATTGTTTTGTCATGCAGAAAAAATCAAATTTTTTCAAAAAGTTTGTGCCAGAACAATAAATGTGGCACATTTATTTTTTTGGTATGATAAAAAAATTAAAAATCACATTCATTGATTTAGAACTGTAATATTGCGGCAGATCTGATCCACATTCCTATTCCATTTGTTAATACAATGTTCCTAATATAACATTGCATCAGAAACAGCAATAAACTCAGAATTTTGCCACACTCATGGTTTTGGTATGCAGGGTACGATATTTGATTGGACATTTTTTCAATTACACTGTAGGTAAATTTTCAAATTTTGAAAAGACACAAAAAAGCCTAGGCATTTGAACCTCATTTTTGGGCTTACAGTTCCAATCAGGTCAAAATCTCGAGATATTCATATATTTGATATTTGACCTTCAAATTCAAAAAGTTAAAAATATTAAAATACATTGTTATTTTTTTTTAACAATAACTTTTTATTGTCTTTTCAAAAATACCTCAAATGTGAGAATCGAGTATGACATATTGAATGTATAATTTTTCAAATGTTAAGCAATTTCACTTTTTCCTCCATATCAAAATTTTTACTACCAAATTTAAATATTTCGTAAAAATCTTCTTAAAGAAATTCTTAAATTTTTTTACTCATATTAGTGTTTTTGTTTTATAAGAAAATTCTATTTTGAAAGTTTAAGCAAAATCAGAGGTGTTAAAAATTTGTTGTCTTCAAAAATAAGGAAAATATAGAGCAATTCCATTTTAAACGTACCGGAAAATAAAAATTACGGAATGACCATCTCCGATTTTGTTGAAATTTTGCATGGAGCATTACTGACGGAAATAAAAAACATAATTTGGAAAAAAAAAGTTTCGCGTGATTTTTGGCGTGCGCAAAATATAAAAAATCAGCAAATAAATTTTTACTAAAGCTCATATCTCAAACATTTCCTTACAGATTGTTAAGTTTGAAGTACCGTTGGAAAGCTAATTAATTGGACCATAATGCAAAAATAATTTTTAAAATTTTGGTGGTTGGGGTTTCCATCTATTGCGGTTACGTAATTGATTTCGATGAAGGGGTTCGAGGAACGCCATTTAAAAAATTGAAATAATTTTATTCTTAAAGCGCGCAAAATTACCTTTTAAACAATAGGGGTATTCACGATGTGGTGTATTTGCTCTTGCATTGTGCATTTTTGATTAATTTGATATTTGTAGTAAATTTTGTAAAATCACTTGCTGCACTTTTTAACCTCTCATAATCGCAAATAAGTGGATTCAACCATGATTTTGGTCCTACCTATATGGCAATTTCACTATATGACCTTTTCTAAATGCATATGACCGTGACCGAAAAAAAAAAACAATCATCAGAAAGTCGCATTTGAAGCTACTGATAAAAATTATTTTTAATGACTGATAAAAAAAATTGTTTTAAATAAAGCACAAAATAAACAGCAAAGAAATGAAAAAATTCTTCACACTGCTAATAATCATAAAAATAAGCATTTTATTAAAGAAATAAAAAAAAAAAGAAAAACATAAAAATAAAGGCAAACAAAAACTAGAAATATAGGTAAACGACCAACTGAACGCACAACGTATTCTATACTCAGTGCAATGCATAAAACTCTATGCATATTTATACAAGAAGAAGAAGAAGAAGAAAAATGAAAAACGAAATAAACTATTAGATATAAAAAAAGGAAAAAAACAAAACCACAAGAAAAACAAGAAAATCAAAACAAAACAAAAAAAAACGAAAAGAGAAAAAAATATTGTTTATTTCATAATCGTGATGAATATCAGCGCGTTGCCTCCTGCTCAGCTGCTTGAGGCGGCTGTCAAGACAGGTCTTTATTACAGCGGCGTCAACGGCAACAACAACAAAAATAAGAAAAAGCAGAAGACGAGTTGCTCACTCAAGAGGAGGAAGTGGAAGAAGGGGACGAGCTTGTGCGACGCTCTGTGCGACATAAACTTTGCACGCACGAACGCACGCACGAACACACGCACCACGCTACATGCTGAAGCGCGCCTCTGAACAAGTGTTGCCACAGTTAGGCAAAATGAGCCTGAGTGTGCGACTGACTCGATGTTTTGTTGTACTCGTTGCTGCAGCTGCATCTTCTGCTTGCATTTTGTGCTTGTTTTTGTTGTTGTTGTTGTTGTTGTTGTTGTTGTTGTTGTTGTGGTGGTGGTGGGGTCTCTTGAGGGAGGCCCAAATGTTGTTTCTCTTATTTAAATGAGTAGCGCAATGGCACGAGATAACGCACGCGATTTTTATTCTCATACAAATTTTGCTGTTGTTGCAATTTTTTTTATAAGCATTTATAAATGCTACATCGTGTGTTTGTGTGCTTTTTTGAGCAGGAAATAAAGGGTTAAGACTTGTTTGGCGTTGCATTAAAAAAACTAAGGAATGATGTTAATTTTAATTTTATTTGTATATTTTTTTCTAATTAAATGCATATAAATATGCATAAAGTTGGCTACAAACGCATTTCCTAGTTCACGCACAGTGGGATAAGTGCTAGGTTTTTTTTATAAAAAAAATTATATATTCCATAAACAAATTTTTTATTACTTACTGTTGAATATTATTATTTTTATGTGAATTAAAGTGAGTGAAAAAATAATTGCCACAATCTATAAATATTAAAATTTTGCTGTCTTCCAAATAAAAGACAAATGTTGGCCATAAAATAAAAGAAATACCTTAAGTGGCATAAGGGCTATATAGTAGGCCGGTTCGGTGTACATACATACAAAAAAATGTTTGATAAACTCGGTCTTAAATATTCCTTGACTTATTGTTGTACCATCCACGGAAGGATTACATAATGTCTTAACCCGTAGGCTTCCTGGAATTTTTTTAAAAAGTTCCTTTTTTTTGGGCAAAAACCCACTTTTTGTATGGGAAAGTTTTTTGTTCCTAAGAATTTTCAAAAACGAAAAAAATGAAAATGAATGCTTTTAAAATGATTAATATCAGTATAAAAAACTTTGAAAAATCTGCGTGTTTTTTTTTGTGACTTTTTTTGTAAGCGTTTTTATGTGATTTAGACCTCAATCGGCATAACTACCTATTTCTTGTCCGATTATCTTAGGTAAACCACCGTTAGAAAGTTCATTAAAATCTCTACACATATCTTATTTGAACGCTTTTGAACAAAGTTACCCAATTGAATACGGATAAAAGATCCTCCACTTCAAAGGGTTCAATTGGTACCGTTTTTTGTAACCGTTTTTTATAACCTTCCTTTCATGACTTAAGATATGTGAAGAGAATTTTATTACCTTTCCAATGGTAGTTTATCGAAGATAATCGGACAAGAAATGGCGTGGTTATGACGATTGAGGTCAAAATCACATAAAAACGTATCCAAAAAAGTCACACACAAAATCCAAAACCCGCAGATTTCTCAAAATTTTTTATGCTGATATTAATCATTTTAAAAGCTTTAATTTCAATTTTTTTCGTTTTTGATAATTCTTAGAAACAAAACACTTTCCAATTCAAAAAGTGGGTTTTTGACCAAAAAAGGAACTTTTTAAAAAAAATTTCAGAAAGCCTACGGGTCAATACATTGTGAAATCCTTCCGTGGAGGGTACAACAATAAGCCAAAGAATATTTTAGACCGAGTTTATAAAACACTTTTTTTCGACCCGGTCTACTAAATAGTTGAATAAATCCACATATAACTTGTTTGATATGTAAGAAATATTCATTTTGAAGTACAAAATCTTTATATGTAACTCTTGTGCTTAAAGTAAATATTTGAGCAGGGTCATTTTAGAGACATACCATAACGTAAAATTGTTACATAATGAAAGTATGTACATATATTTGACTCGATATTGTATATGCGTAATACACCATCTCACATTTGTGTCTATCTCTCCTTCTCGCAAGGTAAAAAAGTAGCAAGGTGCGTAAAATCGCCAGATAAAAATAGCATGGCACAAACGGTCACAAGGTACAATAAATACAAAGTCCAAAAGTCGCTAAGTGCAAAAAGTTGAAAGGTACAAATCTTCCAGGCTACAAGAAATAGCAAAATACCAAATGCAAATTAGCGGAAAGGTGCAAAAAGGCGCTACGTTACAAAAATGTTACACGATACAAAAAGTTGAAAGCTGTAAAAGTCATAAGATACAAAAAGTCACAAGGTATATAGTGCACCAACGTGCAAAAGTTGCAAGGTAAAAGGCGACATGGTATGAAGTCGTCAGGCTCAAAAAGTCGATCGATAAAAAGTTTCATAATAAATAAAGAGCAGAGTCTGTCTCTCTCCCTCTCAAAAGGTAAACATTTGCTAGCATTTGTAACATGCAATTTTCAAATGATACAAATGCTTGCAAAAGGTACAATAAATGCAAGGCTCAAAAAGTTCTAAAGTACAAAACGTCCAGGCTACAAAAAGTAGTAAGGTACATATTCCAAACTAGCGGAAAGGTGCAAAAAGACGCAAGGTAAAAAGCGTCATGGAATAAGTCATCATGTTCAAAAAGCCGCGAGGTAATATGCAAAAAGTCATAAGATAAGTAGTGCACCAATGTGCAAAAGTCGCAGGCTAGAAAGCCACATGATATAAAGTCGTCAGGCTCAAAAAGTTGCTCGGCAAAAAGTTTCACAATAAAAAAGCAGCAGAGTCTGTCTGTCTCCCTCTAAAAAGGTAAAAATTTGATAGCATTTGTATTTAGCATGTGATTTTCAAATTGCAAAAGGTACAATAAATACAAGGCCTAAAAAGTCCTAAGGTACAAAACTTCCAGGCTACAATAAGTAGCAAGGTACATATTTCAAACCAGCGGAAAGGTGCAAAAATACGCAAGGTAAGAAGTTGCATGGTTGAAATAGACATTTGGTACAAAATATGTAAGGTGCAAAAGCTCGCAAGGTAATGATGTCATAGGGTACGAAAAATCGCAAGATGCAAAAGTCGTAAGATACAAAAAGTCACAAAGTATATAGTACACCAACGTGCAAAAGTTGCAGGGTAAAAACCGACGTGGTAACAAGTCATCAGGTTCAAAAAGCCGCGCGGTAAAATGTTTCATAATAAAAAAGTTATAGAGAAGAAGAAATCGTAATGCCACAAAAACCACAAGGTTCAAAATGTAATGGGAGTAAGCATTAAGAATCGTACATTCATAGCCAACATAATGGCTGGAATGCATAAAAAGTGAGCTTTTGCTCCGACTAAATTTTTCAAGTAAAATAAACAGAGTTTAAGAATTTTTTACTTGAAAAATCGAGTCGGAGAAAATGCTCAGTTTTTATGCATTCCAGCCATTATCTATTGTACCTGTAATTTTTTTAACAGTGACAGCTATTGCATCTTAAAAAGCACCTAAATATACGTTAAATTCTATCTGTCAAACTGAATATTTGGTTTAAAACATAAGTTTATTATCTCGTTCAAAGTCGTCGCTTGAGAAAATAAATGTCGTATGTGAAAATTTTCACTTTTGAGATTATTGATAAAAAGGGGCTGGCTATAAATTCTAAAAAAATAGCGGTAAGTCCACAAAAATTTCGTAATCTTTTGTAAAATGATTCTGCAAATAGGCCTGAAATTCTGAAGAATATTGCTTAGCTAGATTTTGAATTATAGCCCCTTTTTCTCAACTATCTCAAAAGTGAAAGTTTTTAACTACATCATTTATTTTCTCAAGCGACGAAATGTCGAAATACGTGCCAACAAAACAGCATTTGCGGGAAGTTTTACTTTACTGGTTTAATTTACTGTATAAAAAATTGCATCTGAAGCCCATCGTTTGCTCCTCGAAGCATACCCAGAAAATGTTTCGTCGATTAAAATGTACCAGGAGTGGTTTGCGCTTTTCAATTTTGTGATTTTGACATCGACGACAAAGAACATTCAGGCCATCCGAAAAAGTTCGAAGAAGAGGAATGGAAGGCATTGCTCGATAAAGATCCGTGTCAAACGCACCAAGAACTTGTAAATTAGTTGGAAGTTGAGCAGGCAACCATTTGCAGGCGTCTGAAAGCATTGGGAATGATACAAAAGCAAGAAAATTGGGTGCCGTACGATCTGAAGCCGAGAGACTTCCAAAGACGATTTTTCGCATGCAAACAGATGCTTCAAAGGCAAAATTGGAAAGGTTTTTGCACCGTACTGCCACTGGTGATGAAAAGTGGATCCATTACGATAATCCAATGCTTAAAAGATCATATGGTTACCGTGGCCATGCCTCAACATTGACTGCAAAGCCAAATATCTATGGTTCCAAGCTCATGCTCTGTATTTGGTGGGGTCAAGTAGGTGTAATTATTATGAATGCTCCAACCTAACGAAATAATGCCCGGAGATTGTTACCGATTACAGTTGATAAGTTTTAGCCGAGCATTGAATAAAAACTGATTCTTCATCATGACAATGCTCGACCACTTGTTGCAAGGCCAGTCAAAACATACTTGGAAACGCATGGGATGTCCTACCAAACCCGGCGTATTCACCAGACGTTACCCTTTTCGACTAATACTTACTTCGATCGATGACCCAGGGTGCCTGGTTGAGCAACACTTCCGTTATCTTATAAAAATACCTAAAAATGGGTCGATTCGTGAACGTGGATTCAAAAGAAGTGTCCTCTTTTCGAGACGGAATCCGTAAATTATTAGAGAGATGGAAAAAGGTAGTAGCTAGAGATGGAAAATACTTTCATACTAAATTTTTCACAATAAAGCCCCCATTTTAGCAAAAAATAAGCGGTTTTTAATGCATATTCGTAATAGCTAGGTAATATTCGTAATATTTAATGAACAACAAACAGTCGTCTAGTACAAATGTCGCACTGTACAAGAAGTCGCAAGCTGCAAAATACTCAAACTGCAAAAGGTACAAAAAGTGAAAAGGTACAAAATGTTGTAAAGTGCAAAAATGTACAAGGTGAAAAATGGTTGTATTCTCCTGTAACTTCTAGGGGGAGCATAGAAGCAAAACAAAGTGGAAAATCCCATGGTAAAAAGTTGCAGGGTGCAAAGTCGCAAAGTTGCAGGGTGCAATGTCACCAGTTTCAAAAAGTTGCAAGGAGCAAAAAGTAACAAGTTACAAAAGGTACAAAAAGCCGCAAGTTGAAAAATTCAAAAGAAACACAAATTTAGTGGGTAAAAAGTCCTAACGTACAAATAGTCACAAGGCAAAAAAATTTCCAAGGTACATACCAGCGAAAAAGAGGAGCCAAAATATGCATGTTAAAAAATATTCGGTTTTTGCTAAAATTATTGTTTATTCTACAACATAGTCCTCTTTCAGCTCGATTCACTTATTCCCACGTTTTTTTTACATTGTGATGCTTACATTCTTTGAATAGAGTAAGATTTCTCAAGATCTTCGAAATACGTTTCAGTTTCTAATTCGACATGTTCATTTGTAGCAAATCTACTTCCTTGAAGCCACCTTTTTATGTTTGGGAACAGAAAAAAGTCGCTGAGGGCCAAATCTGGAGAATATGTGGGATGTGGAAACAGTTCGAAGCTCAACTCTTGTAATTTGACCATGGTTTCGATCGATTTGTGAGCTGGAGCATTGTCTTGCAAAAATATAGTTTTTTTCTTTAATAAATGGGGCCGATTTCGTTCTTCAATCGGTGTAATAATTTTCAGTCATTGGCGTCGGAAGCGGGGGAAAAGGGGGGCAGTTGCCCCCACTTTTTTAGCTAGATAAACAATTTAAAAAGAAAGCTCGAAAGTTAATCAAAAAATCAGTTTTTTTACAACGATAATATTTTTGTATTATATATTTTCCTCTTCTTTCTCTCTTCTTCATAAGCATGCTTGCGGATAACCATTTTCTTTCTCTGTGTTTGCAAAAAGATAGAACAAAATGAGTTTCTACTGCAAACCCACCACTTCAGTTTAAAAGCACCCTTAAGTATGTAGCTTAATGCTTGTTAATTTTGCAACTCTGGTAAGAAAAAATTTGACTTGTTCTTAGGGGCTTTCCATATTGGACGACATGTTGTACGATAAGTTAGATGGAAAACTAATGGGACTATTTGATTGAGCGTTCGAACGATGCAACTTGTAAAGAAACATCATTAATTGCAAGCTCTCAAGCAGAACACATCCGGCTAATAGCTAAGCAACTTTTAGATACCCTGCAAGAGCAGTAATTTTACATAGTTGTACAATATTGTACAATCGGCAGAAAAAACCAAAAATTTCGACTAACGTTTTAGCTTACGCATGGTACTACATGTTGTACAATCTGCCATGTTGGTCCAATGTTTTGGACCATGCGAAAGCTCCTACTGTGAATTAGCTGATGAAAATCCACCTCGACGCTTTGAAGAAACATCAAATCCGGTTCCTTCAGTACAGTTGCCATTATATGATCGGCTACGAAAAGATTATTTCGAAATTTTAGATCTTCTCTCAAATGAGATAACGGCTAGATTCGATCAAACAGGTTGATATTTGACTTTTATTTTTTTATTTTTGCATGCTTACACCAGCTACACTCAACCGACTCACTTTGATTTAACATTCGGTGAGTCGGTTGAGTGAAGCTAGTGTAAACTGGCACTTTGTAAATCTTATTGTACATTTAAACAGATCTTGACACTCTGGAATCGTTGGAAAATATTGTAATCGAAGCCTTCAACGGAAAAGTGCCTTCTGAACAAAATCTAAAAACAAAACTAGATCTTTATGCAGATGACTTTGATGTGAGCGACCTCCACGCGCAACTTAAATTGCTGAAGCAATTGCCTGGCCAAACACCTTCAAATAGTAGTGGCATTGTATCCCAATTTGCAAAAAATTCGGATACTGTAAAAAAACTTTTAAATGAAGTTGAAAAACGTATTGCTTTGCTTTTGACTGTGCCTGCATCAGCAGCTTCATCTGAGCGTTCTTTTAGTGCACTAAGACGACTTAAAACGTATCTTCGAGCAACTATGACACAGAAACGACTCACTCATGCGGCACTTATACACATTCACAAAAATAAAATCGAAGAATTGAATTCGATGGAGGTGGTGAAAGAGTTTGTTTCTCGCAAGGACAGAAAGAAACATTTTGGAATAATTTAAATTGATATAACTTTTTGTATCTTATTGCATTTAAACCATGTAAAGATATACCTAGTCTTGCTTTATAAAAGCAACCATTATTTCTTATATTTTCATATTACCATATGAAAGATCCTTTAAAGAATGATCTCTAATATTGAAATTGGAAGAACTTTTAAAAATAATGAAATTTTAATATTTTTTTATATATTTTTATATTTTTTTTTTTATTTTAAACTAAAATAAAAAATTTGTTTATTCACATTCATGTTTCTTTGAAGAAATTTTGGTGAACTTTTTTTGCACCACCATTTGTACTGCCCCCCCATTTGTACTGCCCCCCCCCCCCCAGATGAAATTAGCTTCCGACGCGCTTGCTTTCAGTAACAGTCGCTGGTAATTCTTTTTCCATTTCTCAAATAGTCTATGAATAAAATGCCACTTGAATCTCCAAAAAACAGACGCCAACACTTTTCCGGCCATTTGCTGAGTATTCGCTCGCTTTGGTGCACTTCCACTGGGACCTTTTGGAAGTGGACCTACCCACTCTTTTGCTGATTCCTTCGATTCTGGTGTATAGTGGTGGATCCATGCTTCATCTATGGCCACTATTTAATGCAAAAAATTCATCGGATTTTGTTTAAACATGTCCAAACATTGTTGGAAAGTGCTGAAATGTTCATGTTTTTGATTGATTGTTAAAGAACGCGACTCAATTTTTTTCATTTTTTATGTACTTTGGTGAAACTCATGTATTGTGTAAGTGAGTTCACCTCATAGCTGTCAAGTGTTGTTGCATCCATGGTTGCATCGAACGTCCGTGAAGATAGCGCCGATTTGAGTTAGCGACGAAGTTTTTTTTGGTGCTGGCACAGGGTGTTTCAGCAATAGAGAAAATGATCATTATCAGCATAAAGTAAAAATCTTTATTTTATAAAATAAGACATATTTTTAAAAAAAAGTATCAGAAATCAGTAATAAACATGTAAGCAACATTTTAAAAACAAAATAATGATTTTATTCTTTTTGGTTTCTTTAATATTTGCATAACAAAAAGAGGTCCAAAACGCGAATATTGAATATGTAATTGTTATATGTAGGAGTTTTCTGCACATATGACACCTATATAGTCAGAAAGTTGGTATTTTTTAAAAATGTTTGACATCAAAATCAATTCTCTAGCTACATTGGAGTAGATTCCCTACCAGGTCGTAATCCGCATAGCAAAATCTTCGCTGGACTCCTACGCTTTCCAGGAGTTGTTTGCACATATGACATTAATATAGCCGTAAAGTGGGTATTTTTAAGAATTTTTTGACACCAAAATGAAGTCTCTAGTTGCAGTGAAACAGATTCCCTACCAGGTCGTCATCCGTTTACATACTTTTGTGGATACTTTTTTTCAAAAGTGGATATTTTTTAATACTTTTTTGACCTTTTCATGGATACTTTTTTCAAAATCGTCGCCGCAGCACTGATGTTAACCTTTTAATTAAAAACTATTAAAAAAGTTTCAAAATAGGTTTTTTTATTACAAAACTTAACCCTTAATGCCTTAAATATACTTTTTGAACCTTTAAAACTATTGCTGACAAAGGGTTAATTCGTGTTCAAGGATATTTTATGGTTGGCTGATTGATCGACTGAGTATAAGTCAATATTTTCTTTCGTATTGCAATCGATCATAAATAAAATTTATTTTTTTTTTGCAAGTTAATAATGTTTACACAATTTTGGTTTTTATAATATTATTTGACGCCAAACATTTGCATTTTTTAAAACTCATAATATAATTTTTAATAACAAAATAAGTAGAAGAAACCGTATTAGTCAAATGGGTCTTAAGAAATCTCGTATTATGAAAAAGTATGATATTTAGGCAACTGAGGATTTATTCACTAAGAAGACGTCAGAATTTCTAAATACACTTTTCATGCTCCATTTGGCACAGCATAAATGACGATTCCATTTAAACAGATATAAGTTTTCTTCAACTCGGAATTTTCTATCCTACCACGAATGAAAAGTTGGCACACCACAAAAACCACAAAAATATCGGCGGAGTGGTGAGTTAAAATATGAAATATCGCCGCACTGGTGACTTTCCTCGAGATTTTACTACCACAGTTATACATTTTGTGATAGTATTAACTAAAATTGGACAAAAATCAGATATAATGTTGTTCCTCTCTAACATAGTTTCCCATCTCTTTATCTCTGCCTACGGATGTAGCTATCTCACGCACTTTCCCTTTCGAATTGTCCAATACGAAATCGTGGATTTTTTTTAATATATTCGCGAGTGGTCACTGTTTTTGGTGCTCCCCCGGCGTGTTCATCTTTTGTGCTGATTCGACCGCTTTTGAAATCTGCAATCCAATATTTTATGGTTGAATACGACGGAGTAGATGCACCATAATTTTTCTCGAGCTTTTCTTTTGTTTCTTTCGCACTTTTTTTGCGCAAAAAGTAATGCTTAATCAAGGCACGAAATTCTTCTTTATCAATTTTTATAACAATAGCAAAAGTTGTTTAACCTTCATCGGCCCCTTATTTCTAGAAACGAATAGGTTCCTTGTGTGTAAATTTAACACAATTTTTTCAGGAGCAATATTTTCATCGATAATTGAAATGCATGCAATCTTCTCGTAAAAAGTAATTAATTATTCATTATTTTATTCAATTACAAAAAAATCGATTAATCGAGTATAAAATCTATATACATAAAAGTGGATGTATGTATGTGGGTATGTATGTATATCACGTATAGACTCAAAAACCACTGAACCGATCTTTATGAAATTTTCAGAGAAATTGAAACACCCTCTTGAGAGTACTCCTGGTGAGTGAGAGTTTGGTTTCGATTGGACAAGGGGCGTGGTACCTCCCATACAACCCAAATTTATGCTATCGCCCACAAACCATAAAAATTGCTATATATCGGACGTTACTATCGGCAACTGTACTAAAAATGGGCTTGATCGCACTTTATCTAAACATACTTTTTCGAAATCATGCCAATTCTTGAGTTGTACAAATTTTGATAGTGAACTATATATAAATGTTGCCACGCCCACTTTTACCGCCAAAAAATTAATGGAACTTCTATAAATAAGACGGTTTTGATCGAATAAAACTAAAATTTGGTAGTTAAGTTCATATGTTTACTATGGTCGCAATATATCTACGCCCAATTTTCCGAAATCATGATAATTCCTGAAATGTTCACGTTTTGATAGTGAAAACTGGTATGTAGGTGCAATGGGACCAAGTAGCGATCACTATATAAATGCTGCCACGCCTACTTTTTCCGCCTATATATCTTTATAAAAAAAATTAACATATGTATGTGTGTATACAACATATGTACGTGGAAACCGCTGAACCAATTTTTATGAAATTTTCAGGGAAACGGTAGCAAAGTCTTGAAAATGTTCTTGTGAAGTCTGGTGCTGATTGTAAAAAGGGGCATGGCACCTCAAATATACCCCAAAATTTTCGATATCGAAAAACTTTGGAATAATAACGCAATAGGTCGCACAGCTTCGGAAATCGGTTTCGTGAAACTTAAGGAAGTTATTTAACGCATACCAAGGATGGTTTTTGCATTATAAAAGAGGTCGTGGCACTTCCTAAACAACCTAAATTTGATATATCGAATAGCATTGTAATTATATATCGCACAGCCTCGGAATTCGGTATTCGACCACAATTTACACGTGCCGTTCCACTCATAACATTTTATGGGCGTCATACAAGGGGGCGTGGTAGGGGGCGAGTGGGCTTTCAGCTAGTTAAAAATTAGGAAAATATCGAAACAAAAATTATCAATAAAGCAGACTGTTCTAGTGACGTAGACGTGCCAAGATTATGGTGTGTAAGTTTTACACACAAGAACCTATTAGGGAAATTTTTTCTGTAGGTAAGCAGCGACACGTAGCGTGAAAAAACCTCGAAAACATAAATTTTCCATACGATCTTTACATTGAGCCAAAATCCTAGCTCGATTTGATAAACTTATAGCAAAGAAATATCAGCTTGAAGTTGAAAAGTGTGTAAAATTTACACAAAGAACTGATTAAGGTTAATTTTAAACACTGTAACGTCACTATTCATAGGCAGATCGATCTAACATTTATTGTGTTTTCATGTTAAGATTGCCAACTAACAAAAATAACATGCATTTGAAGAGTGGTGGTGCCGTCACTTGGAGACCGGTCTTGAACACCCTAGTAGCATAGTATTTAGTCGCAAAGTACAAAAAGTCGTAAGGTACAAAATGTTGAAAGGCACAAAACGCCGCAAAATTTCCAAAGTCCACAAAGATTTTGGGCACAAAAAGAACCAGGGTGCAAAAATTTTAACAGTAAAAAGTCACATAATACTAAACAGGCTCAAAGTACAAAAACTCCCAAAGTAAAAAAAAATATCAAGGCATAAAAAGTTGCTGGGAAAAAGCATGATAAAAAAGTAGGGAACAAAAATTTGCGGCGTTGACAATAGTAAGGTACAAAAAGTTGCAAGTTATAAAAACTGACAATTCACAATAATTTCACAATAGTCGCAAGGTGCAAAAGATATCATGTCATACGGCATTTTGTGTGTCATTTCTATTAAAAATCCAAGAATTCATTAAATTACGTTTTAGAGTGCACACACTAATGATACGGCAGACACAAAAGGTTTGACAAAGTGAAGGTGCATTCTCAATCTTTACTGTTTTCATTTCTGTGAACCTTTATCCTTTTGACGTAGAATTACGTCTTACAGCGCGGTTTGTATGGGGGTCATTTTCACAAATTTTTTCAAAGTGATATTTGACACTTTGGGGTATACCTACAGCCTTTAATATTCATCGTACAAAGAAAACAAAAATGCCAAAATATCAGTTTTAGTGGGAATAAAACGAATATCTAATAAATTAGCAAAATCTAAGAAGACGAAAAATTCATATATTCGTATGAGAAATGCACAAGCAGCTTAGATGCTATGCTGTTTTTAAGGTTGTTGATGTTGTTGTGTTTGCTTGTTTGGTTCGTAATTACGTCGTTCGTTGTTGTGCTGCTTTTGTTGTTGTTGTTGTTGTTGTTGTTGTTGTTTTTATTAAACATGCATTAAAACATACATATATAAATACACATCAAGAATTATATATTCAAGATTCCGCCTTGCGCATATCCGCTCTCTTTGTGAACACGTCCATGTGACGTCAGAAGTGCAAGAGAAAAGAGAGTCAAACTGACTGAAAAAAACGTAGTAGACAATTTTTAATAGGGGTATTCGATTTAAATATCTCCTCATTTTCTTATAAAATCTTTGTTTTGTAAAAGAAATAATTTTAAATCAAAAAACAACGCTTGTACAGAAAAAATGTTAATATTTTTCATTACTATCTTTGATAAAAATTTTATATCTTATTGGAGTGTTAACTTCCGTGTTGACCCCTTCACAAAAAAATAGCTATGTTGTTCGATTTATTTTGAGAGCAGTTCGGTTGTTTCTTTGTGTGTATTGTGTTTGTTTCCCAATTAGCCAATCAGATTCATTTGATTAGTTTTGTTTATTGTTTATGTGATATTTTTTTTTGATGAATTTTCACTTATGACGTAGACCTGCGCAGTAGATTGCCATTTCTGCGCACTTAAGGCGTGATCTTCTTTATATTGTTCTAGAATACACATCAGTTGCGTTCCTTTTTTTTTTTTTGTTTCCCAGATAGCCAATCGGCTCGGTTGAAAACGGTGTGCACTTTTAAAAGCACTGAAGCGGACCGTTTCGTTGTCAGAAAACTATGCATTGTGTGTTTCAAATAAGCGTACCATTTATTAAGTTGTATATTAATGTTGGTTTTCTATGATTTAGATTCAAACTCTAAATGTTTGATAGTTTGAACCATTCTTGATTTTAAATACAAATTCTAGTTGTTTGATACTTGAAAATCGTTTATTGAGCTTTTGGTCAGGTTAGAACAATTAATTGCTCTAACGAATTTTTTTCCAAAGAAACAACAACATTTTCAATATGAAAAGGCAAACATCACAAGCTGATTAATTAGTTAGCTGATTGATTACCTAGTTAGAGCAATTGATTGTTCTAACCTGACCTTAAGCTCATTAACGGTTTTAAACTATCAAACAATTAGAATTTGTATTTAAATCATAGAAAATCAACACAATAAATAACAAAGTCATATAGAAAACTTTAAGTATATTAATTTTATTTGTTGTTAAACAATTGTAGCCTTTTCTTGAAATGGTTTTTATGAAGTTGCAACAATAAACTAAACAATAAACGGCAACTCAACTGCACTACCTTGATTTCAGTATAAAATTCAATGCATTTTCCAGCATTTTTTGGCGAACGGGTGAAAAAGAGAGGGAAAAAAGACAAGAACAAACGACACATCAAGTGAATATGACATAAATTTCAATTCGATTCTTGATAAATATAAAAAAGGACTTTACAGTTATGGAGAGAACGGTTTAAAGGTACAAAAACATGTCGTTTTTATACCAGCAAATCAGACGTTGCCGTTTTAAGTACCGTTTAGCTGGCACAGTAACATTCATGGCTGAATTTCCACGCCAATTAAAAAATACCACGCTGAATTAAAAAAACTAATAGGAATTCCCAGAAACAAAAATTCCTAAGGGCAATTAAAAATTACCACGAATGGGATTTTTCCAACATAACTGGCAACGTTGCTTCGAGCTGCTGGTATTATTGTTTTGGTTCTGCATGTGTTGCAAAGGGCAGGTTTTCACTCGGCAATTCTATGAGCAATAATTGCTTTCGCCGCAAGTAGTTTGTTGACTACTCGGGTTTAAAGGGGACTTTCGTAAGCCCCCTCATGCGGGCGAATAATACACAAACTGCTTGCGGCAAAGGCAATTATTGCCGAGTGAAAAGCGGGACAAAGAGATCTTGCTACCAGATTCTTCGCCGCAAGCTCGAGAATTTTCGTGTGTAACGAGTGAAAAGCGGGACAAAGTAAGCAGAGTTCTGTTTATTTTCTGTGGACGATTCGGTTCATCCCCTCAAAGGCGCCTGTTACACGCTCAATACACGATCGTGATCTAGATCGCAAAATATTTAAATATTTTGAAATCTAGATCGCGGATCGCAAAAGTGTCAATAAATATTGAACGTGTAGCATATTTTATGTCATTAATACGCGATACGGCAGTAGGCGGTGAAGTAAAAATTAGCGGTATTCACTTGCCTGTGCATTTAAGTACTTGTGTAGTTAGGTTTTCGTGAGCACACTTAGCCAAAATTGTATGAACAATATGCAACATATTGAACATGTTGCATTCAACCGCGAACCATCAATTCATGAACTTGGATCGCGATCCAAGTATCACAATAAATATTGAAAACTTTTTATAAAACAAAACAAATTCTACATGAATTTAATTGTGAGCATTTTAGATCAGGTAAGTTTAAAGAAGGACAACAACAACAAATTTGTTTTTGAATAATTTTTATTTAGAAGATGAAATACTTTAAAAAAGTTTTGAAGAATATACATAAAAAACCAGAATTTTTCTCTATTACTGTATAAAAAGGAATTCTACGTCTATACTTACGATACTTTCGAAACTGTGTCTTTTTTTTTTATTATTTAGGTATCACTAAGTTTATAATCCTCGAAAAATTTATATTTTTTTTTGTTTTCAATTCAGTTCAAATAAAAATGTGTTAAGATATTAAAATATGCCAATTGCTTGACGCAAATCATTCAGTATCGCTTGAAGCTTAAGTGACAAAATAACATGGTCTTAGTTTCACAAATGTTCTTAACCTTCACCTGGCTTCGTGGGGTACGTACATACCGCACGTTCTTTCTCGTTTTGATTTGTTTGGAATTTTTTTCTAGTTTTCCGGATTTTTTATGAACACTGATCCTTATTTTTTTTCAACTTTGACTATTCTACAGTGGTATCTAAAGATGATCTCTGAATTTTTTGAGACAAAGTAATCTATGTTTAAATTTTTACAAAGATATTAACCACTGGGGTTCGTATGTACCCCACGAGTCCAGGTATGTTACTCAGGATGAGCATGACAGGTGAAGGTTAAAGTTGAACTTAGAAGCTGTTACTTCTAAGACAGCAACACCAACATTTAGTGGAAAATTTCACTGCATGTGGAATTTCAACGTGGAACATTTAAATAAATATTGAAAACAATTCAACAAACGAAAAAACTATAGTAGAAATTCCAATAATATGTCGGTAAAATCAACATTCTTTTTCAGCAACATCGAATTAAAGGCTAGAAATAACAACTCCAAAAAAAAATAAAGAAATACCAAACAAAAATAGCAACAACTGCATAGCTGTTGCTTGTTTTAACACTTATTGCATGCAAGCTGCATTGCTCGGCAGCAACAAATACAACAAAAACATCAGCAACATGCACGCACATTTCACATTTCAGCTGTCAAACTGACAGCAGCAACACGTGAATGTTTGCAACCACAACGGCAAATTTCTGCACAGTTGTAGCATTAATTCTTATTTATTTTAGCGTTGCCACATTGCATTTATTTGCCGCATTCATTCAACTAACGAAAGCGCCCGCCAATTAACGCTCACTTAAATGTTAATTTAATTATGCTCTCTTTCTTAACATCGAAAATAAACAAACCACTCCGGTAAATCTTGTATTATCCTTAAAGAATTCCATGCAGTTAAGCTGCATTTAAATGCAAATTTCACATATTTGCATGTTTATAGCTCTATACGATAACTTGCTCACTTCTACTAAAACAACATTCGAAACAGTCGATGACCCATCGATAACGATCGCATCTTTTCTTAATCGAGAATTTAATTTCAACTCTTAATTATAAGCTGCATAGAATGAGTATATTGTCACGTTCGTTTTTCTTATCTGCCAATCGACTGGCAATCGAATTGATGACAACAATTGAGAAATAATTTATTTCTACTCGTAAATCCGTAGTTTTATTTAAACAACTTTGATATGAAAACTTAAGCGATAATTGGCAGGACCTGTTAGCTTAACATAGGTTAGTTTGCAGAAAAGATAATGCCGCTTGTCCATTCTTCTGTTTCGGTTTGGTTACTTAAAAAACGTTAAACTTAGTTATGCTTACTTTTACCGGTGGGCTCAGTTGACCCAACTGTTGAATTAATTTTTTGATGGAATTTGTACTGATTCTAAACTTAAGTCACAACTAGTTGGGACTTACAAGAAAAGGTCTTGTTTAGGATGTTTTTTTTAAGCCACACATTAAAATAATTAATATCAAATTTTTCACATGAAAAAGTATGGGGCATTCCATTCAAAATTTGCCACCAACATTTTTTTTCCTTAAAAATTTTCTTTATGGTTCATTAGTCAAAAATATTTGATACGTATATTTTTATTTCGATATAAAACAAGTATTTAAAAAAAAAATTATTTAACGTTTTTAAAAAAGGACCTTTTTTCAATCGCTTAAGCTGGATTCACTGAAAATATTTAGCATGTTTTTGCGTGATTTAAAAAAATGTTAATCAAACTGAGAGCGTGCAGCAAGTTATTCTCTCTGAGCGAAAACTTCATATAAAAAAACTTGCAAAACATGCTGAATGTGATCAGTGAATACGGCTTTATTGCAATAACCGATGAAGATAGAAAAATTTGTCCCAAAGAAGACATGTGCGCCTTTTTGTAAGCTTTTGAATGATATTATTGATGATGAATCGTATTATTTTTTAATTTCTAAAATAGAGATGTACAACATATTGGTTTTTTTTTAAGTTGGACTTAATTTTTTTGTATTTTTTTTTTTTTTTTTTTTTTTTTTTGTTAAAAAGAAAGCCAAAAACATTTTTCTTAATACTGGTAGAATTCGAGAGTGGACACTTGGATATTTACGAAGCAATGAATTTTTCAATCGCAACTTACACGAGCTTAGCTAACCGCACAGTGTTTTCTAAACTTTTTTAATAGGCCTATTACGGCTCACAACAAGACACAGCAGTGTATTGCTGTGATCCGTAATAGGCCTATAAATGTCTAAGCTTGCCAGTTCATTGTCAATTGCTAAAAACGTTCCGGTGACGTTGTCAGAAATATCGTGTTCTAAATTCAAAGACCTCTGTTACAATCTATTTGACGTGAAAAATTCATTGCAGTATAAAGAAAAATTTTTTGAATTTCTTTTTCTAAAAAAAACGACGCACCTGTATTTTATGTTTTAGGATTTTCATATATTCGATACGAAAAACAATCTTTTTATCTGAGTTATGTTGCTGATACCCGCTAATACATGCTTTAGGCTGCCCGCAGAGTAAACGCCAAAGCAGGCAGGCAGGCACAGGCAGTGCCCTGCTAAGAAACGAGATAGAAATAAAGCCGAGTTAACTTGTATCTCGCTTGTTCACATAGCTTTCCTGCACCTGTCTGCCGGCCTGCCTGCTTCTGCGTTTACTCTGCGGGCTGCCTAAGGTTGCAAACAGAGTGAACGCCGAAGAGGACAGGCAGGCAGACAGGCGCAGACAAACTTTGTAAACAAGCGAGACAAAAGGTGTTCTATCTCGTTTCTTTGCATGTTAATGCCTGCACCTGTCTGCCTGTCTGCCTGCCTGTCTAAATCAGCGTTCACTCTATCCGCAACCTAAGCATCAATCTCAACAGAGTCTTATCAGACAATCATTATATAATTTTTTCCATTAAAAGCGAAACATGCAAAATGGCCAAGTCTAGATGTCTTGGATAACTTGAAAACACTATTTTTGGATCATTAAAATTGTTGCTGAATTTTAGATCAAAATAAAAATTGCAAAATCTTCCTCCAAAGATTATAAAAGAAGATATACACGCGGTTCCTAAGAAGCAAAACTAAAACAAAAAAAAAAAAGAAATAAATGAAAAATAAAAAAAAATAAAGGGAAAACGAAACAAAATCTCGATCAAAAGAACACTGACCTAATGTAATGAGATGTTGTTGCACGATCGCAACAACAACAAAAAATAATAAAAAAGCAAGTACTACATTGAACAGAACATGAAGGACAATAAGAACAACAAGTACAAATACAATGAGTACGATGACAAGCGATGAGATAGCAGCAGCAACAACAACAAAAACAATGACAACAACCTCAGCGAAGGCAAAAACAGCACGCTGCAATAAAAGCTTATGCAATAATAAAAGAAAAAAAAGATATGTATATAAAATCAACAGAATTAAAAAAGGGAGTAAAAAGTATAAAAAACGATAAATGGCCAAGAAGAAATGCAGGCAGAAACTAAAAAAAAATTAATGAGAAAAAAAAATAAAAGTAATAGAAAAAAAAACGATAAATGGCCAAGAAGAAATGCAGGCAGAAACTAAAGAAAAATTAAAAAGAAAAAAAATAAAAGTAATAGAATGAAAAATTATCTCTGCGTAAAATAAAGAAGTTAGACGACAAGCAATACCGCGAAGTTGCTTGGCCCCAAAGAATGTTGACTGTTGTCTTCACCTGAAATTCTTGGTCGCTTCTATTGCCATTCGGTGCACTGGGTGAAATTTTAATGTAGTTGTTTTTTTATTTTTTTTTAACCTTTATTGCAAGTGAATTTTTTCGCCTGTTATGTTTTATTATTTTTTACTGCATCAGGCAACATTAGCTGCGCATTGAGACGAATGCACATGCGCAACGAACTCCAACAAGTTGGTAAGAAAAAAAAGCATTGCGTTAACCTGTCTTCTATAGTAACAGCAAAAACCCATAGGGAAATTTTCCTAAGGATAGAGCCAGGGAACCCTTATTTTGATAAGGTACAAATTTTAAACATGACGCACCTTTCGATATTAATCCTGATCAGGTCGTCAGATACTGATAATAATCTAATCAGAATTTGTGATCTAATTTGGGCTTCTTAAATTAAGTTATCCTCATATCCAGATCATGCCCTTATTTAAATAAGGTTTTCCTTAATTGGCCTACACTCAGAGACAAGAACATGCCAAATGATAATTTAACTAAGAACAGGATAAGAAAATTATCAGGAAATCTATATTTTGAAAAGGTACTGTTTTAAAACGTTACGCACTTTAAGATTTTGTAATCCTGATCAGGTCGCCTGATCTTGATCCAGGTTATATAATCCTAATACAGGTCAGGTTATATAATCCAGGTTATATAATCCTGATCAGATTCTGATAAGGACTTCTTAAGAAAGAACAGCCTTAGGAAAACCTTATTGTCAACTGATTAGATATTAATAAGGCTTGCTTAAAAGGGGTATCCTTATATCATATCTGAACCAAGTCCGTACTAAAATAAGGTTTTCCTTGATTGATTTCCATTTGGGATATATTAAAATGCAGCCACGCTCACCAAAATTAGCACATGAACTAAAACTTATGTTTTTTATTGGTATAGCATGTATTTTTTTGGGAAAATACTTAGCAAATATGTATGCTTAGCAGCAAATATGTATCATATTTTGAGGTTGAAAACAATTGGGCCAGATAAAGCAATAGGACCAACTAAACCAATTGAGTCGTTTTGGACCAGCTTAATTTTGAACAATTTGGTGGACAGCTAAAATTTTTTTTATAAATTAAGGCACTCATGTCAATCGGTCCTACAAGGTCACATAGGGTCTGTTAGGAAATGCATCATGATGCGCAAACTACTTTTGCAGCACAAGCAAATTATTCGGAAAGGTAATTTATGCAGCACAGCAAGCTCCAAGCATTCCAAAATGTGATTTTTCTATCAAACGTCACTCATCATTCGCATCAACAAAATTCACGTTGCAATTTGGGTGCTTGAAAAATCATAGTTGTGCATGTCGAAAAATCATTTTCGAATAGACCCATATTCAATAATCCTAACTTAACCCCATAGTGCACCGCGTTGTAGAGCAGCAACAAACCGAAACAGTTGATAAACATTAACTACATGTTTCAGTTCTAACAAGTAAAAAAAAAAATTAAATAAGATTCTAGTAATCTTCAGCGCAAGGATTTATTCCCTGTAATAAAAATTTAAATAAAATAAAATAAATAAAAATAAAAAAAAAATAAAAATAATGATATTTTGGCAAGATAAATACAAAGTTACGTATTTTAGCAAATTCAAATTGTATCAATTAGCTTAAAAATATTATAATTTTATTCAAACTAAGTCATATTGAGTTTAAAACGACTTTACGAAATATGCTTCATGCACCTAATGGGTTTTTTTTTTTTTTTTGGAAAAATCCATTTCCATATCACTAAATAAATAATTTTTCCATATCACTTAATAAATTTTCATCATTAGAAAAATGTTTAACAAAATAACTTTTTGCTTATTAAAGAGTTAATTGAGCTGATGAAGCCAATTGAGCCATTTGAATTACACCAAAAATTTTTGGAATAAAAATCAAATAAACAAAGAAATATGAACTCAATTACATTTCCATACCAC
Organism: Dichetophora obliterata; assembly: GCA_963920525.1. Taxonomy (NCBI): domain Eukaryota; kingdom Metazoa; phylum Arthropoda; class Insecta; order Diptera; family Sciomyzidae; genus Dichetophora; species Dichetophora obliterata. The sequence continues at coordinate 231,986,467 of OY986437.1, read as the reverse complement.
TAAATAAATTTTCATCGTTAGACAAATGTTTAACAAAAAATAAATTTTTGCTTATTAAGGGGTTAATTGGGCTTATTAAACCAATTGAGTCATTTGAAGAAACTTCAAAAGTTTCCAAATAACTAAAGTGTAAGTAATGTGGATGAAATGTTTTTCAAACATGTAATTAACTTAAACAAGAGGGCCATTAAGCCCACTGAGTTTCGACAAATTTGGTTTGCAAAAAGTGTTGTTTTTATAACTTAACGAATTGAGCACAATTAAGACATTTTGAAAGTAAGTTTAAAAAAATTACTGAACATAAAATATATTGTTTCATGCTAATATCGAGCCAATTGAGCCAAGTGAGTCTATCAATTTAGTCAATTAAATTTTGTTATATTTGGTAAGTGCTGAATATGGTTTTAAAATGAGCCAAATGAGCTTCAAAACCACCACTGCACACATAGGTGTCCCTTCTATATTTTTGAGAATCCGAACTAAACTTATCTGATAAATAAATAAAACCGTTAAATAAATTGAGCCAACTGAGCCATTTTGAGTCAACTCAAAAAAATTGTAGATTATTATAAGTTGCTTTTGGCATTCGATCTTCGCTGGTTATCGAGTGATGAGTGTCAAACATTAAACTTATTATGAGCAGTGCAACCCTATCGAAGTGTTCGTTGTTCATCGAATTTTCAGTCGAATAGAATTTTGCTTTCCATGCGATACTGAGCAATTATTGTTAAAAATGTAAGTTTTTCGATCAGCTGATAGAAATATACTACCGTGAACAAAGCAAATGAACGAAATTCACAATAGCGCTACTTTTTGTCGAATGCACGTTACAATACCAAATGCGAATTCGTTCGATCAGGCCATTCGACTACAGTCTAATAAGATAAGGGCCTAGAATTTTATAAAAATTGAACCAAATGAGTCAAATACAGGGTTGTCCATATTCGAAGCGCCCATCTGGCAGCACTGTAACTTTCCGCAGTGATGCCAAATCGACTAATGACATACCGCGTTTGAAGCGTCATTCCAAGCCAATGTTTTCAATGGCACAGTACACGCCACGCGAACGCTCTAAAATTGTTGAAACTTACATTCAACAAAACAAGTCAATAGTGAAAACTCAACGTGCTTTCAAAAAATGAGCGATGAAGCTCATTTTCAGTTGAACGGAACGGTAAACAAACAATTGCCGTATTTATGCCACTGAAAATCCACAAGAGATTCAAGAGGTACCTCTTCACGATGCAAAAGTCACTGTTTGGTGCGGCGTTTGTGCTAAAATGCTCATTGGGCCGTTCTTTTTCGAAGATGATAATGGCCACAGAGTTACTGTCAATCAGGAGCGTTATCGCGATATGATAAACAATTTTTTCATGCCAATCGTTCGTCGTTCGTGCGTATCAGGCACTACTGGTTTCAACAAGATGGCGCGCCACCACACACAAGCCGCACTACAATCGATTTTTTGAAGCAATTGTTCCCTGGCCGTTTGATGTCAAAAAATGGTGATTTCGATTGGCCGCCAAGATCACCAGATTTAACGCCTCCAGACTTCTTTTTGTGGGGTTATTTGAAATCAAAGGTTTACGTCAACAAGCCAAAGACCCTAGAAGAGCTGAAAACCAACATCCGTCAAGAAATAACCGCCATTCCCATCGAAATGTTGAAGAAAACCATGGAAAATGCTGCAAAACGGGCACAATATGTCGTAGAGGCCAATGCCGACCATTTACGAGATATCATATTCAAGAAATAATGTAAGCAAATCTACTTGAACCCAATTAAATGATATTCATGACGAACAGACAAAAAATTGTGGTTTCTTTGATTTATTTAAAAATAAAATGGGCGCTTCGAATATGGACAACCCTGTAGATCGATTGAACCAACTGAGTTTTTGGCAAATTTGGTAGACAGAAACAATGTTTTTTATTGCTGAGAAAATTGAGTGGCTACAAGGCCACCGTTATATACTCTATATACTAGATCACCCAAAAAAGCAAAGGTGTTTTTTTTCGCTCCACCAGAATTTTCTAATAGAATGAGGTTGAAAAGTAATATCTGCATCAAAAGATTGGTTTCGTTAGTTAAAAATAGCCATCCGGTTTTCATTTGAAGCCTCAAAAAAAACCTTAAAATTGCTTGAAAGTAGAAAGGAAGAATGTGAGTTCGTAGGACAAATCGTGGAGAGTTTACGTGAGTTTTGGAGACAAAAGGGAAAGATTAAACTTCCTCTGTTCTGGCAAGTTTTTTTACTAAAAAATTCTTGATTTCAAGTTTTGCCCAATGTATAAGGGGTCAAACTAAATTTAGACAAGGTGAAATATCAATTTCCTTTCCCTTGACATTTTAGCGACAAATTGGGGCCCAACGAGCCCATTTAATTTAAATCCACCGTGAAAAAACAAAAACATTTAATATTTTTTATCGACGAGGCTTATGAGTTAAATCAAATTGAAACAAAGCCCAAACGCTTCACAACATATAAATGGATCATTACCAATGATTAAGGTGAGTAAGAGAAGCACTTTATTAAAATGTGAAAGATTTAAATTGAATGAAACAAAAATAAAATCCATTTGTTTGCATTTAAGACTTACGTAAGTCATAAGTAAAAAAAAAATAGTCTAACGTAGTTAACTTTTTAGACCTTATTAAATGCCTTTCATGATGATGTAAAGTTGATAGCTCGCAGATTTTTCTATGATTTTTGGAAATTTTTTAAACAAAAATAGAACATAAAAAATGAGTAAAGAATTTAGTTTCGTGTTAAAAAACACCATTAAATGTCACACCTACCAAAAACAATATACACGGACAGTCTTACCTCTTTAATTGTCTGAGAAAAGAAAAAACAATTAAAAACTTTTAACATTTTTTAAAAAAGTTACAGGGCAAACGTTGTTTGAGCTACTTTCAAGCAATTTTAAGGCTGTTTTTGAGGCTTCAAATGAAAACTGGATGGCTATTTTCCTCTAACGATACCAATCTTTTAATGCAGATCTTATTTTTTATCCTCATTCTATTATAAAATGCTGGTGGAGCGAAAAAAACATATTTGTATTTTAAATATATATTGTGGGTGCTCTACTATATGCATTTGAGAATCTGAACTTAATTGAGCCAACTCAGCCATTTTGTATCAACTGAGTTACGAACAATTTTAAAAATAGAATTTTTTTTTAAATTGAGCCAAATGAGTAAATTATACCAATCGAGCTAAATAAGTTAAGGAAGTTTGGTGTACAGAAAGTAATTTTTTTCTAAAAATTTTGGTAGAAAGTAACTATGCCTTTTATAACTGAGCCAATAGAGCCTTAGGGCCTGGTAAAATATCTCTCTCTCTCTCTCTTCTTATTAAGGATTTTATATTTACTAAACTAGTCAAACCAATGGAGTCAATTGAGCCAACTAAGCCAATTTAATCAATTGAGCCAATTAAGTCGATTGAATCAATTAAGTCAATTGAGCCAATTAAGTCGCTAATGAGCCCTATTAACCCATTAATGCTAAATACTAAATTTTGAGTTGTGACAGAAATGAGCGATATAACCATCTGAGCTTATTAAGCTGATTGAGTTTTGCCAAATTTAAGGAAAAAAAATAAGTATTATACACAATTCAGACAAATAGTATTTTCTAAAAATTAAACCAACTAAGCCAAGTAAACCAATTGAGCCGCTTCCTGGACACCATGGCTCTAATGCATTTAACACACAAAACTGCCTGTTGAAATTTATTGGATGTATTCATAAATTTTGAGATTTTTTTTTAAATTTGTTGTTGCCGTTTTATTGTTGTAATTAAATTTTTGACTTAAGCAGACTTTTATTATTAAACATAAAAATTTTCTAATTCCTTGGCCCTTCTCTGTACTTTCATAAAATTTTCTCACACACTCTTGCTTATTTTTCATCTCAATCACAATCACTGCATATTTTACAAAAGCTTCCTTCTATTTCTATGGATTTTTTTTTGTTTTTGTTATAGCCTTAGAGTACACGTCGTGTAGCTGCTTATCATGCAATACAGGGTGCCAGCTATAAAAGCAATAAACAAAGTTAAAAAAAAATTTAAAACTACGCACAAGTGCAGCGCAGCATGCATTTTAGCCTTCATTACTAATGTGTGTGCTGCACTAAATGTCCGTCCTTCTGTCGTTGTAGTCGTCGACGCTATTTTGACTTCCTCTTACTTCACCTTCTGCTCTTCGTCTGTTGTTTGCCCGTCCAACCTATTTTAGCCAAACTCATTTGTGTTTGTTAACATTTTTAAGCGCATTCAACATGTCATGAATGAGATATTAGCTGTAATCCAACAACAGCAACAACCACATTAAAAGCAACAACAACGAAACCAACAACAATACAAGCCACATATGCATACTGAACACAACCAGCGTGGATGTGTTTAGCGCTGTTTTGGTGCTTTTCCTTCCAAATCGTCTTCTGGCAATATGTACTTTTTTGTTGTTGGCTTTGTAGTTGTTGTTATTGGTTCAACTTTGTGCCAGTGTTTATTTGCACTGAGAATTAATGGTAAAATATGTTTGACTTGATGTTAGAGATTTGTTAAAATTTCAAACAGGAATTTTTCAAAAAACAGACAAAATAAAAAAACCTAAAATTTTCTTCAAATTAGCTCGTTTGAAATTTTGCTTGTGAAGAAATATATGGTATGGAATCGATACATGAACATGTGTATAAAAGCATCACAAGCTGACGTATATTTATTTCTCGTCAACAATTCTAAGTTATCGTTACGCACCAAGTTACTTCAATTTTTATAACTTTGATTTGATAAAGTTTTAAACTACAGCTAAAAGCAACTTTGCCAAAAACTCTAGAACAGCTGGCATATCGCCAAATTTGCATACAAATTCTACATACAAATTAAATGCTTGAAAAAAAAAATAAATTGTCAAAACTTTCCTTTAATGATTTGAATGAAGAGCATTTAAATTGTGCAAACATTTTTTTACAAAAATTATCACCATTTTTTGTACAAAAAAATATTGAGCTAATGGAGGCAACTTTGGGAAAACTCAGTCTCTGAGCTGCCAGGTGCTGCCTAGGAGTTCACCCTAGTAAGACGGAACTGATGCTGTTCACCTCTACAACCAAAGTACCACAATTTGTTATTCCAAAGCTAAGCAACCAACCTCTTACAGCAGCTCAAAATAGATCCTAAGCATAGCTGGAAAACCAACGAACAAAGGGTCAAAAAGTCCTGCATAACCTTTTACGCCTGCAAAAAAAAAAGTTGGCAAAAAATGGGGTCTTCAACCAAAAATACTCTAATGACTTTATACAGCAGTAGTGCGCCATATTATATCATACACGGAGAAAATTAATTTGCTTAACTCAAGCAAATGTTTTCAAATTAAATGTTTGCAAATCAGCAAAAGATTGCTCAATCACGGTGTGATTTTAGAAAAAGATTGCTAAATTGAAATCACTCCTCATGTATTTAGGAAAAAGCAAAATTTTGATTAAATTCAAGCAAAATTTGCTAAGTTATTTTAAAATGCAAAAGCAAATTTCTGCTTAATTCAAGCAAATATTTGCTTAGTTATTATAAATTGGAATGGCTAATTTTTACTGAATTCAAACAAATTTATTCTAAACAAGCACACGTTTATTCTTAATGAAGAAAATTAGGCGACGATTGGTTAACAACTGCGATGGTCGAATGGATAAGGCCATGCACTTGCACTCACGCGACCGAGGTTCAAGTCTCCAGATGGTAGTAATTTTTCAATTTAATTTAATGTTAAAAATGATTTCACTTCAAAAATATGCTAAATTTCCGCAAAAACTAATCAAAATTTGCTATTTCAATAATACTTGCTTGAATTAAGTAAAAATATTAAGTAAAAATAGTTATTATAAACTGCAAAAGCAAATTCTTACTTAATTCAAGCAAAAATTTTTTAGTATTTTTAAATTGAAATGGCATATTTTGATTAGTTATTGCTGAAATTTAGCATAATTTTGAAGTGGTTGAGAATCAAGCGCACGTTTTGCTTAACCACAATACAAATTTAGCAAACAGTTTTCTCCGTGTATGGAGCACTAGTATGGTAGCCTGCACTGAACAAAGCATACAACATAGCAAAACTAGCCAGAACTCATCGATCCGCATGCCCAAGTATCACAGGGGCTATTCGCTCCTGTCCCACCAATGCACTTCACGTCCTAACGCACTAACTTTCTATCAGGGACCGAAAATAACAGTTATTTTCAAAATTTCTATTAAAAAAGTCAAATGGAGAGAGTAAGTCTATTCGATATTTGAATAAAGCAATGTAATGCTTGTTAGCTAAGAAAAAATTATCTTTAATGATTTTTATTTATCGGAATTTTTTAAAAAGTCAAGAAATAATCGTTATTTTTTGACCAATTTTAGTTTGATCAAAGATAAAAGTTAAAATTTGACTTTTATTTTTTTGATAAAATATAAAAGTCAAAATTTGACTTTTGTGTTTTCGAACAAATATATAAGTTAAAATTTCAGTTTAATTTTTTGATCAAAATATAAAATATAAAAGCTGAAATTTGCCTCTTATTTTTTTGGTCAATAATAAAATTTAAAATTTTACTTTTATTTTTTCGATCAAAAATAACAGTTTAAAAAATATGACTTTTGTTTTTTTTTATCAAAAGTAAAACTCATTTACTTTCTTATACAGGTACCGTAACGGTTATGTTTTTGTTCAAAAAAGTCAACAAATAATCGTTATTTTGGACTGATTTCATTCGATCAGAAATAAAAGTTAAAACTTGACTTTTATTTCTTTGTTCAAAAATAAAAGTTAAAATATGACTTTTATTTTTCGATCAAAAATAACAGTTTTATTTTTTTCATCAAAAATAAAAGTTAAAATTTTACTTTTATATTTTTGATCAAAAATAAAGATTAAAAATTCGACTGATTCATAAGAAATGACTTTATAATAGTACAAATTTTCAAAACAATTAATAGAGTACATTTTTTATTCTTTTACATCTATATTAGTAACATTTTTGGACAGAGATAAAAACATTGCTATCGATCTTCATATCGTTGCATTGCATCATATTGCACATTTTGTTTTCATTTATTTCGCAAACGACTGTAACAGCGGCTGCAAGCAGATGATATAGGAATAAAAATATGACTTTCACTTTTGATCGAATAATAAAAGTCAAATTTTAACTATAAGTTTTGATCGAAAACTAAAAGTTAAATTTTAACTTTGATTTTTGATCGAAAAAGTAAAAGTCAAATTTTAACTTTTATTTTTGATCAAAAAATAAAAGCCACATTTCAATTTTTATATGTAATCAAAAAAATAAGAGTCAAATTTTAACTTTTATTTTTGATCAAAATAAAATTGGTCAAAAAAGAACGATCATTTAATGACTTTTTTAGAAAAATCAGAAAAATTAAAATCATTCAAGATTATTATTGCTTAGCTACAATAACAAGCATCACATTGCTATACTGAAATATCGAATACTTACTCTTTCCATTTGACATTTAAAATAGAAATTTTGAAAATAACTGTTATTTTCGGTCCCTGTTCCTATATTATCTGCTTGCAGTCGCTGTTCCAGTCGTTTGCGAAATAAATACAAACATAATAAGCAATTATAAGCAACTAAACGATGTAATGCAAAGATATGAATATCGATAGCAATGTCATTATCTCTGTGCAAAAATACTACGAATATAAGTGTAAAAGAAAAAAAAAAATAAACTCCATTAATTGTTTTGAAAATTTAAACTATTATAATAGTTAAATTTGATTTTTATTTCTTTTATCAAAAATAACAGTTAAAATTTGACTTTTATTTTTTCGAACAAAATTAAAAGTCATATTTTAATTCCTTTATAGGGACCCTAACGGTAATGATTTCTTCATAAAAGTCAACAAATAATCGTTATTTTTGACTGATTTTATTTCTATAAAAAATAAATACATAATAAAATAAAGATATAAGTTAAAATTTGATTTTAATTTTTTTTATCAAAAATAAAAGTTAAAATTTGAGCTTTTAATTTTCGATCAAATATAAAAGTTATATTATGACTTGTATTTTTTCGATCTTTTGATTTTTTTTTTTTTTATTTTAATTTTTTCGATCAAAAATAACAGTTAAAATTTAACTTTTATTTCTTTGATCAAAAATAAAAGTCAAATAAATCTGTCAAATTTTTATCTCTATTTTCGGAAAAATAACAGCAAAATTTTAACTTTTATTTTTGATCAAAAAATAAAAGTCAAATTTCAACTTTTATTTTTGATCAAAAAAATAAAAGTAAAAATTTAACTGTCATTTTTGATCGAAAATTATAAGCCTATTTTAACTTTTATTTTTGCTTAAAAAAATTAAAGTCAAATTTTAACTTTTATTTTTGATCAAAAAAAATTTAAATCAAATTTTAACTTATATAATTGATCGAAAAAATAAAAGAAAAACTGTAACTTTTATTTTTGATTGAAATAAAATCAGTAAAAAAACTATCATTTGTGGACTTTTTTGAAAAAAGATATATCTTATAAAAAGCAATATTACCAAATTAACGAAGTTAAAAAATGGTTGCTAATACAAAATAAGATCACAACTTGTTTTAAATTATGAGTTCTATTTGTGTTTTCTTTAATTTTAAGTTTACCTACAAATTGTCTTGGAAATCAGTGCGTCTTAAGTCATAATATGATTTTTAAGCGTTTTTTTTAAATGAAGTATTTTTCGTTTTGCGCAACTTTGCGCAATCAATTTTTCAAGAAGCATCAGGCAGATATACTATTTTTTTAAAATATAATTATCCGATTGTAACTAGATTGAACTATTTAGATTTATTCCACTAAATTTTAGTAAAATAAAAACTAATTAATAAATTTAGAGACATATTCCCAAGTTTTTTCTAATTTTTGTTTTTCTAACATATTTTTTAGTTTGTTACAAATTCAATGGTAATTAAATCAATAAAAATAAAAATAAAACCCAATTTAAATATATGTTTTCTCTTCTAAGCAATAAATGTTTTAAATTGCCCTATTTTTTTAGCTTGGAATGCGCTACTTTTTGTTCGAAAAAAGTTCAAACTTGCAAAATATCAGAAAAGAGCATCAATTTTACAATATCATTTTCATAATATATCATCAATTATCTATCGAAAAAAAAAATATTTTTGTTAAATTTAAAAAAAAACAAATCTTTTGTCATTCTAAAATAAAAAAATGCGCAGTGTGCGCCGGGATCGAACCCTGGCTCCCAAAACTAATTATTAATAGCAACAAAAAAATACTAAATATAACTAGAACTAATTATAAGTAGACACTAAGAAAATGTAAAGAAAACAACAACAACAACAGTGCTAAATATAACCAGGGACCGAATTACAGCAGCCGTGATCGTGCAAAATTACGAAGGGCACGACGGGACAAGTGCCTATCAATCTTGTACAATTTTGCTCGATCACGGATGCTGTAATTCGGCCCCAGAACTAAATATAAGTAGAGACTAAGAAAATGTAAAAGACAACAACAACAACAACATTTCAGACACGGCACACTTTCAGACATGAATAATCTTAAACAGCTACTAACATATAATTCACAACAACTTCATAACCACGTGTATATAAGAATGTGAGGTAAGGCCACATCAGGAGCAACTGGTAGGATAGTACCGCTCATAACCAACCTCTGCTTCCTCGTTTAATGCGCACTGCTTAAACTTAAGCTTTTGATTATTAATAGTTATATTTTTTTTAGTTTTCTTGTATGCGGCTCGCTATTGCCAAAAAATAACGAAATTGGCAATGCTAAAAGAAATAAAAAAATTTTAAATAATTAATGAAAATTCTATTGAAAATTAAAAATTACATTTTTTCGATGTTAGTCTACTTTTGCAAAGATGATATATGAAATTTACTGCGTAGTTGAAATACAACTTATTTTTTTAGCTACCCAGTAAAAAATATACGATCGCTTCCATTAGCAGCAACAAGAGATACAAAACGTGGATATAAATCGTAAAATTTATAAAAGTTAATGTAAAATATTTTGTGACTTTATTAAAGAAGGGGCGAAATAGAAAATTTAATATTCTTTTTATTGCGATGAATATTAAAGACTGTAGGTATAACCCAAAGTGTGAGCAAAAACGCTACATGTGCTTGAAAAAATTTGTGAAAAAACACCATACTAACCGCGCTGTAAAAAGTAACTCTGCGTCGAAAAAATTGCAATAGCAAAGCATGGTACTCATAATTACTCATTTTTATTTTATTCATAAATAATTTTTTACATAAGCTGAGCAGAAAGACTTGAAATAAATTTAAGAGTCGTTGTGTACTTTGTTAAAAAAAAAATTAATTAAAGTAAAATTTTCCCCATTCGTTTGGCATTTTTTGCATAGTATATTTGTTTCATTTGTATTCATATTGATGACCAAAAAATAAATTTTAAGTGCCTTTTAAACAAGCTCAACATACATCACGCATATTCGACATTATAACGGTTTAACTTAAATTTAAGTGAACATTTTAACGATTCTCTTGAAGACCACAAAAATATTTTTAGACTGCGCATTGATGATCCACAATGATTCATTAAATTAATTTTATAACTTAATTTTGCACTTAAGTGCTTTTGCAAAATAATCGCATGCGACACAACAAAACGAAAATCGCAATAAATCATTACATTAGCGCTTACAACAAAAGCGCTTATTTGATGACTTAACAAATAAAACAGGCAGCAATTAAAAAGAAGTATCAAGAAGCAACGGCATTTAAATAGCACAATAAAATAAAAACACAGTTAATGAAATAAAAAAAAAGTAAAAAACAAAAAATAAACATTCAATGAAATAATATAATTTAATTACATATCAACATTCAACAATGAGTGATAAAATAAAAATAAAAACAGATTTCTACAACGTTTTAAACAAATGTTATTCACCTTGAATGCGGTTGCTTTGTTCATGAATTCGCGCCTTTTTGCTTTTGTTGTTTTTAATTGTTGTTTTTTTTTGTGATAATTTTGTTGTATTGTTTTTAATTTTTTAAAAATTTTTATTATATGGCATTTAGCTGTGATTAAATGCTTCTACGAGTACCTTATTATTTAGTATTCAGCGAGTGTGCCAAATATTATTAATAAAAGACTCTAAAAAGAGATTGACTTTTATGGTATGACAGTATTTGTATATTTAATAAATATGGTAGTTGTGTAGTTGTAATACTTGAAAGTCAGAACAGCGTTGTTGTCATATCTTTTGTTTGACTTTTACACAGTGGAAATATGCGCAGACTTACACCTAATCCTGTTTTTGCACGGTACATACGTTCCAGAAAATATCGAGTAAAAAAAAATCGTGTAAAAAAAAATCGTGTAAAAAAAGACACACCGTAATGGAAAAATATTAGATTGGTTCAACAACCTCAAAAAGACTACAAAAATTAATAAATCGGTAAAACAAACACATATTTTGTTCTTCAGTATATCATATTCATTTTATTTCACATATTATAATCATTTTATAATTTTTTCTACATTTATTCAAGCTCAAGACCATTTTGTTCTAATATGAATTTTCATTTATTAGCTTCATATTAAATTTTCAAAATGGTCTCGAGCTTGAATAAATGTAGAAAAAATTTGAAATACAGACCGAATAATGAAACTCCCGCAGGGAGAAATGATAAAAGTCATTTTATAATTTTAAAGAAATAAAAACAAAAATTAAAAAATTTACACATTTTAGATATAAAAACACAACCTAAATATTAAAAAAAAATCACATCTTCAAGTAACATAAAAAACAAAATCATTTTAAAGTTTTCAGGAAATAAAAACACAATTTAAAAATAAAAAATAATCTCATATTCAAGGATCATAAAAAAGGGGTATAGAAATATAAAAAATGGTATAAGGATAAATATTATTCGGTGTCAGTTTCTGATGTTATGCGCATTCTTTTGCGCTGCATTGGTGCAATATCTGGTTCGTCATTAGAAATGTTTAGTTCTACGTCTACATCTTCACCTGGTATCTGCCTACCAGAATTTGTTTCAGGTACAGGTTTATTTATTTTAATAGCAAATTCAGTTATAGTACGTTGTGATCCTACTTTGGAGAGTTCTTTGTACAGCTCCTTGTATCGAGCCATACAGGATTGTAGATCTGATTGAAATTTCACAGCTCTTTCGTTTATGTGATCATTTGTCAGAAAATGATCTGCCAATTTATTTGCCATTTGAATGCCATCAAGAATTGAGCTGGTGGTCATTGAAGGAGGAATTTCGTTCTCATCACTGCTACCATTTGGGTTAACGTCTTCCAGTGCAACCTCCAATAACTCGTCTTCACTAAGGACTCTATCAACAATTATTTCGTTTATATCATCAACGGTAAAATGATCAAATCCTTCACCTCCAACTGCTTGTGCCAAAGTGATTATTTCTGTACACACTTCATCGACCATATTTGGTGTCACACCAGAATTTTCGTTTTTAATGCATTCTGGCCATATGGCCTTCCAACATGCATTTAAGGTCGATGGTCCTATTTCTAAAAAGGCCAAAGCAGCATGTTTTATGCAATCCATTATGGAAAATTTTTTCCATGCGTCAATAACAGTAGTGTTAACCTCATTGTTCATTTTATTCAAAATGTATTGAAATGATCGCTTTATGTAATATATTTTGAATGTTGCGATAATACCCTGGTCCAATGGTTGAATTAGGGCAGTAGTATTAGGAGGCAAAAAAACTATTTTTACATTAGGATGCTCCAAAATTGGGTGACCAGGGGCATTATCAATCAACAAAAGAATTTTAAATGGCATGCCTTTATCATCCATATAACGTTTTACTTCTGGAACAAAATAATTGTGGAACCATTCACTTAAAACTGATGAAGTAACCCACGCCTTTTTATTTGCCATCCAATGAACTGGCAAGCTTTTAATATTGACACCCTTTAATGCTCGTGGTCGGAGAGATTTATTAATCAACAGAGGTTTAAGCATGCGATCTCCAGAAGCATTACTGCAAAACAAAAATGTAATTCTATCTTTTGCAACCTTAAAGCCACTAGCACTTTTTTCGTGTTTTGCTATGTACGTTTGGCTTGGCATTCTCTTCCAGAAAAGGCCGGTCTCATCGGCGTTAAAAACTTGGTCACTATTGTATCCACCTTCTTCAATTAATTTGGCCAGCTGTGAAGGGAATTCTTTGGCAGCTGCAATATTTCCAGAAGCTATTTCACCCTTAATCTTGACATTATGAATTGCATGCCTTTCTAGAAATCCTTGCAACCATCCATTACTAGCAGCAAATTTATTTTTGTTTCCGTCGGTGGGTTTCAAAGACGTTGAAGGCTCCATTTGTTTTATTTGGTCATAAGTTCTTAAAGCCTTCTGCTTAATTGTATTGGTATCAAGTGGTATACGTTTTTGAGTGTAATCTTCTATCCATGTCAACAGAACCTTTTCCATTTTTTCTATAACGATATTTCTCGTATACGAAGAGGACTTAGCACTCAATTTGGTACCAGAAGTCACTGCTTGTCTAATCGCTTTTTCATTTTTTTTAATTGTCCGGATTGTCGCTTCGTGTAAATTAAAAGATTTTCCAACGGAACTGGGACCTTCACCATTTCCAAGTCGGTCAAGAATTTGTATCTTTGTTTCCAAAGAAATAGTTGTTCGTTTTTGCTTATTCATTGCTGAATTAAAAATTTTAGTTTTATTTCATAAATTATGCTTTATGAAAAGTTTAAACTCACCTTAATAACAGCAAACAAAACACAAATTTCTAAGTTTCAATAAATAAACAGCCCCACGAAATAATACACACAACTACTATTCACTTACACCTTACAAGTTCAAAACTCAATAGAAAATAAAAAATGTAAAAAGAATATGTACATAGTGAAAATTGTAAATCCCCCAACTATCGGTATAATTTGCAAAGAAATGTCAAAATCTAATTGTGCTGCCATATTAAATAAATTTACGGAAAAATTATATTTAAATGGCAGTTCCTTGTGGAAAACTGTGGTACCACTTAATTAAATTAACAAACCTTCATTATTGGCTGGCAATGCGTGTGTACAATGTGTGTGTACATATAATCAAAGAAAAAAAAACAAAGGAACTGCCAAATTCTAATCAGATTTCTTTTGTCCGTCTAAAAAGAAACGTGTGAAAACAGGATAAGTTTTGTCATGTTATTTTAAAAATAACGTGTAAAAACAGGATAAGTTTTGTCGTGTTATTTTAAAAATAACGTGTAAAAACAGGATAAGTTTATTTCTGTCGACCGTGTTATTTCAAAATCGTGTAAAAAAAGACCGTGTAAAATCAGGATTAGGTGTACTGACAAAATGTCATATTAAGTCATTTTCTTTAGTTACTTTTTTCAGTTGTGAATTTGCCATTACAACAAAAATTTTTGTCACATTTTATCCTTTATATATGATTATACAACTTATTTTGCTCAATTTGTTCTCTACTCAACACATTGACAGATTGTACTGTCTGCCATTCAGTTGTATTGTCAACCACGTCAATCTCCTTATCAGTCACTCTTCTCCTGTCAATCTCTGACGAAATAGTCGTTTTACAGTCAGCCAATATTTTATTCAAACTGTTCTTCTGTTTTCCTACCCGCCTCTCATTCTTTATGTCCTTCAGCAATTTTGTCATTTCCTACTTTTTTCTCCCACATTATCACATAATGCTTTTATTTTATTTTTTTCACTTACTGTTTCCCCATTTGTTGTTTTCGTTACGATTTTATCAGTAGGTTTTATTTTTCATTTCTTTTAAAATGAGCACGAATTAAAATGTTCGCCATAAATCAGCTGTGCGACATTATTTTAAAATAACTCCGGTTTTATTGAAACACTCATTCATTTCAGTCAATTTGTATGTATTTTATTTTTAAATTTATTTAACTGTATCGCGCAAAAGAACTGCTTAATTATTTCGAGAGACAATTAATTATTGTGTTGTCCCCAAGAATTTAAAATATTTCAGGAAATTTCAATGCTACCATCTTGAGAAGTAATAACTTTATTTCAAAATGAACACAAGTATTTTTACAAAAATTAATTAAATTAAATTGTGTCAGTAAGAGTTTATAAGCTAAAAGCATAATTTCTCTTGAAACAGCAAATAACAAAATAGTACTAATAAAGTATCGAATCAAGTACTCGAATTGGTTTTTGCTAAAAAATTTTTGAATTACTGTAATGCAAGGTTATTTAATGAATATTGTTTTCACAATGGTGGCTTGGTCTAGAGTTCAAGAGCCAGTTTTATAGTGCAATACCGATAATAATTTTTATCATAACTATGTATCTAGAATACCTATTTTCTCAATTAACATAATCTTACCATTAAGTTCCGAAATTTAGTTCATAATAACTATGTTTGATTTTTATATATCACTCACCTGAAAATAGAGAAATGTTTGGTAAGTATTTTTTTATAAGTGTGAATTTTTTTATAAATTTAAAACATATTTAATGGTTATACTGATCAATTGAGATAACTTAGCAAAGTAAAATGATAACGACAAGTGCAGCTTTACGGAGCACGCACTTAACCAGTACGCGACGACCGGTACATGCCAATCAATGAATACACGAGTAAAAACAAGAATTTTTTGACTGAGGCTAAAAAGCGGTTGAACAAGGGTCTCACAGAAAATTAGATTGGTAAAGAGGCCGTTTTAGAGTAGTTTCGGCCAAACAAGAGTCGAACAACGGCTGAACCAGGAGCGAACAGTGTCCGTACAAGGGACGAACTATAAATTAACTGTGTTGATAAGCGATAACAGCTTAAGTCTGATTCCAAAGTCTCGAGAAATCTTACCTCAAAGCTTTCAATCGCCATATAAGTTATATGAAATGGTTTTTTGTTTCTTTATCATAACTTTGGCTAGACTTTATGGGTGGAGCACATCTACATCATTAACTAAGTTCTGTTGCAGAATAACACATGGTTGCAGAGAAAGCTTTTTGCACACAAGCGGCAGCATGCTCCTCAATGCATTAAATGCAATAAACTCAGCAAATGATTATTGTCAATAAATCCTAGTTCACTACGACTGTGCTGAATTTAAATGCATTAAAATAACAAAATATGTACATACTTGCGAAAAAAACAATACTTTCAAGAGCAAACGCAAATAACAGGGCCATCAGCGTCAGCAACTCACAGCAAAGAATTTGTTTGTTGTAAGCACTTGCATATGTTTTCCTACAAATTTGACTTCAGCAACTATTATGAACACCGAATTTGATTGCTTTTGTTGTTAATGTTATAAATGTCGTTTGTTAAAAATATTGTTTACGTTGTTATTGTCGCTACATGTTTTGCTTTTTACATAAGCTTGAACGTAAGTTGATTATGGAATATTATTTCAAAACAATCTCTGTTCAGACAGTGTTCGGCCGTTATTCGGATTATTTATTGTTTTTAGATCATACTCAACATTTAATTTTTCATTCGGCCCTTGTTCGACCGCTGTTCGATGAATTTTTTAAATAATGATTTTATCTAAATAATTTTTCAATTAAAGTTTTTTTTCTAAATGACCTTGTTATTTATTATGTTGATTTTATATGATTTAAATACAAATTCTAAATGTTTGATAGTTTAAATCATACTTGATTTTAAATACAAATTCTAGTTGTTTGATAGTTTAAAATCGTTTATTGAGCTTAAGGTCAAAGTTAGAACAATTAATTGTTCTAACGAATCTTTCCAAAGAAACAAAAACAACAACAAAGTTTTTTCAATATGAAAAGGAAAAAATCACTAGCTTATTTTATTGCAATTTCGGCCGTGCTAAAGGCTTCATCAGAAATTTTTGTGATACCCGTGCAAGCGCGCGTTAGCGCACTGCACCACATGGCGATGAGATTTGAAGTGTCAATTTCTAAGTTTTCTCATATTTCATATATTCACATTTGTTGTTGTATTTCTGCTTTACTTTAGTCTTTATGCTTATGTCATTATAATGGAGTCCAACAGCCTGATGGAAGTCTTCCACTGACAAAGCATGTTTTACTACAGTTGTTTTCAGATTTTTTCACTGATTTGTTTTCAGCTTGTTACTGTTTTGGTCGTGCTCTACCATTTGATTAAAGTCTTTTTTCTAAATGACCTTGTTATTTATTATGTTGATTTTATATGATTTAAATACAAATTCTAAATGTTTGATAGTTTGATTTAAAATCAAGTATGATTTAAACTATCAAACATTTAGAATGTGTATTTAAAATCAATTATGATTTGAACTATCAAACATTTAGAATTTGTATTAAAATCATATAAAATCAAATTTTCAATTTTTAAATTTTCTCTTAAATAACTAATAATTTTGTAATTATCTTTCTCAAAATATAAAAATATTTGACTTCAACAATATCCTGAGTCTTTATCTAACACTTGTTTCATATTTTACACACCCTTTTGTCAGTTTCACCACGCGAAGATCTTCTTTTTCATCGAGGTCTATAAACAAAGCTACTCTTTTTCAAGAGGTAGTATTTTTGATTGAAGGGACTCTATTTTTAAAGGAATATGTTTAAAACTTGACATTTTACATTTAACATCTTTTGGTACAAAAAAAATTGAAAAAACAATTCTTTTAAAGTTACAATAAAATGTCCTAAAAAACCAAAAAATGCTCTAAAAATTAAATATATCAAAAAATGACAATAACATAACTAAAAAATCGCTGAAAATGACCAAAAAATGCCCTTAAACTAGTTAAAATTACCTGAAAACTAAAACCGATGAAAAATTAGGAAAAAATACCTAAAAACTTTTTATAATTGGAATTTAGGAAACATAAATGGACGTTCTAAATAACCAAAAAAATGCCTTAGAAGTAGCAGAAAAAAGATGACATGCCATCGAAATCCTGGCCCTGCTTATAAATTTCGAGTGCTGTTTGTGTTGCTGTGACTACATATTTTTATTTTGACATAAGCTCGAACGCAAGTTGATGATGGAATATTATTTCAAAACAGGCTATGTTTAGACAGTGTTCAGCCGCTATTCAGGTTTTTTATTATTTTAAGATCATATTCAACCTTTAATTTGCCATTTGGCCCTTGTTCGCCCGATGCCAGGCTAATTATTTTAATAAATCTGTTTGTATTGTTATTGTGACTACATATTTTTGTTTTAAAATTAGCTCGAATGCAAATTAATGATTGAATAATATTTCAAAACAAATTCTTTCAGACCGTGTTCGGCCGCTGTTTGGAGTTTTTGATTATGTTTAGATCATATTCAATCCTTTATTTTCCGTTCGGCCCTTGTTCGGCCACTATTCGGGCAATTATTTTAATAAAATTGTATTTAAATAATTTTTTAATATATAATTTTTCTTTTTAATAATTAATAATTTTGAAATGATCCTTTTAAAAATATGAAAATATTTGACTTGAACAAATGTTATAAACACCGAATGTAATTTCTTTGTTGTTATGCATGCGTTTGTAATAAATATCTTGTGTTGTTTGTGGTGTTATTGTGACTACATATTTTGTTTTGACACACGCTCGAACGCAAATTGTTGATGGAATATTATTTAAAAACAAGCTCTGTTCAGACCGTGTACGTCCGCTGCTTGGGGTTTTTGATTATTTTGCGGTCATATTCAACTTTTTATTTGCCGTTCGGTCCTTGTTCGACAGCTGTTCGGGCAGTTTTTTTAATAAAAATTTTGTTTAAATAATTTTTCAATAATTAATAATTTTGTAATGATCTTTTTGAAAATATTTGACTTCAACAAATATTATTAACACCGAATGTGACTTCTTTGTTGTTATGCATGCGTTTGTTATAAATATCTAGTGTTGTTTGTGTTGTTGTTGTGACTACATATTTTTTTTTTACATACGCTCGAACGCAAATTGATGATGGAATATTATTTCAAAACAAGCTCTGTTCGGCCGCTCAGTGTTCGGCCGCTGTTTAGGGTTTTTGATTATTTTTAGATCATCTTCAACCTTTTCTTTTACATTTGGACCTTGTACGAACACTGTTCGGACAATTTTTTTATAAAAATTTAATTTAAATAACTTTTCAATAAATAATTTTTCTTTTTATTAATTAATAATTTTGTAATGACCTTTTTCAAAATATCATGAAAATATTTGACTTTAGCAAATAATATGCACACCAAATTTGATTGCTTTTGGTATTATGCACACGTTTGCTATAAATATCGAGTGCTGTTTGTGTTGTTATTGTGGCTACATGTTTTAGTTTTTACATAAAAAGCTCGAGCGCAATTTTATGAAGGAATAGTATTACAAAACCAGCTCTGTTCAGACTGTGCTCGGCCGCTATTCGGGTTTTTTATTATTTTTTGATCATTACCTTTAATTTGTCATACGGCCCTTGTATTACTGCTGTTCGGCCAATTTTTTAATACAAATTTTATGTTATTATTTTTTAATTATTATTTTTTCTTCTTAATTATTAATAATTCTGTAATTATCTTTTTCAAAATATGAAAATATTTGACTTCAACATATATTATTAAAACCGAATATGATTGCTTTTGTTTTTATGCAGGCGTTTGTTATTAATAACGAGTGCTGTTTTTGTTGTTATCGTGACTACATATTTTTATTTTGAAATTAGCTCGAACGCAAATAGATGATGGAATATTATTTTAAAACAAGCTCTTTTCAGACCAACTTCGGCCACTGTTTGGGGTTTTTGATTATTTTTAAATCATATCTAACCTTTTCTTTGCAGTTCGGCCCTTGTTTGACCGCTGTTCGTCCAATTTTTTTAATAAAAATTGAATTTAAATAACTTTTCAATAAATAACTTTTCTTTTTAATAATTAATAATTTTGTAATGAGAAAATAACGATAAGTTTAAAAAATAATATATTGAAATTATATCAATATCATTATTCAAAACAATTAAAAAAAATTCCATTCTTTATTTAATAAGGATAATAAAATCACACAATACACTTAAAACTAAGAAACTAAGAAAAAATTTTCTTTGTTTGTTTTGAACTTATAATGTATGTTGCTGATTTTCTAAATTATAACGCGCTCATCATAACACTTTTGCTCAATTTCTTTACAAAAAAGTTACATCATAAGAAAGTTTGTTGTACTTCAAAAATCGAACAGTTCTTATAATTTAAAATTTTTTCTTAACAAACTTTTACATTATTAATTACTTAGAAACTAATATCTTTATGTTTTCAATTTAGTAAAATTTTTGAAGAACAACCAACTTTATTCTTTTAAAATATTTGTTTATGACTTTTATGTCGTTGGAAAGAAAATGAAAAAAAATCACAAATTTGATGCTATAAAAACTTTTGATTTATTTCGCAAAATTCAGAGAAAACTGCGCTCAATGTGGAAATTTAATAGTTTCAAAGGAATTGTTTTCATTTGCACACGAGCACAGCTCGAGAATCAATAAGTCGGTGAAATAAGTTTTCCGTGAGTTCGTATATCAGAGTCAACTATCAAAGCCATGAGATATCAATTAACCCTGTAACTCCTAAGAGTGCGAAAATAGACCCCCTCTCAAACAATTTTAACCCATAACTCAAGCTCCTCTTTCACCTCCGTAAATTTTCGTATTCTTACACCGAACACACTCTTTGTTTAAATAACACGATTATATAGTTATAGCATTTCTCAGAAACGCTATCCTCATTATTAAAATAAATTAAAAAAAAAAATTTTGCAATGAACTTTAAAAATAACTTGTAAATATAATAGGCTTAAATAGTAATTGTGAATATATTTTGATAAAAAAAACCATTTGAAAAATAAATTTCGTAAAATCATAATTAAATATTAGTTTGCGAATAAAATAAAATAATTAAAAAGATGGCGATTTTTAAACTACTTACAATTAGCGTTTGATTATTTCATCAGATAGACTTTTGGTAATTTCGTAGTTGTTTTTTTAAAATGGTAAATATTTGCAATTATCAAAATTGTTTTCAAAATTATACATAGCTACATAAATATTTAATTATACATTAAATTAAAGCACGGAATCATAAGGCTTACTTTACACTGTAAAAATAATTAACATTTATTAATTAATAATAAATTTATATTATTACTAAAAAAAATATTTTGATTATTTTATAGATGTTATTTTTTAACTAAGAATTTTTAGATAATTGAATCAACTAAATATGCGAACACAAAATGTGGTTAGGATTGAGGAAAATTTTAAAAATTTTAGAATTTTAGTAAAATTTTAAATTATTTTAATTTATAATCTTATTTTTGTAGCCTCATTTGTATACCTATTAATAATATAATAACTATGTTATAATTGATTTTCTATGATTCAAATATAAATTCTAAATGTTTGATAGTTTAAATCATTCATAGAAAACTTTAATTATGTTATAATATTTATATATAATAATAATGAAAGATGATAACAAGAGCTACTCTCCAATCATAAACACCTTTTTTCCGTCAAAAATAATTATTTTTTGGTTAGAGTACAAACATTTTTTATATTCTGCTTTGCCTTTATATAAAATATTTCCCAATTGTATAATTATCTTTTGAGTTTTAAAATGTTTAATCTTTTTTTGAGCATTTATCATATATTAGTTAAAATTTGTTTCATATTTTGAAACTTTTATTATGGTTTAGTTTTTTTTCCAATTGGCAGACTCTTATACTAAAATTATATTTATAAAAAATTAGATAAATGATAGCTTAAAAATTATTTTAGTGGTATGAATCCCTGCTTACAATGTGCCAAGGCTTTGTTTAAAAAGATGACTAGTCAATCGTTTCCAAAAAATTTTACCTTGTAAAAAAGCAACTGATGAGAACTTTTAATGTCTCAAATTAGATAAAATCATATCTGATTTCTTTAATTTTTAAATGACTGCATCATATATTTAAGTAAATACTGCATTGTAATCATTACCATCAGTCATGCCCCATTTGTTCTTGGATCGCAATCAGATGACTCATGTTCCGAGGTGGTAATAAAACTGTTTATATAACATTATCTAAAAATGCAAATAAAAATCAGCGAAGAAATGGACAACAAAACAATTTGCTACACTTTCAAAGTTCCAAAAATTTATTAAACAAAGCGATAACAATGAAAACAAAAACGACAAAAGAACATAAACACCATTTGTAGGAAAATATCTACACAGCTACCAGACACGGTGTTTGTTTGTTATTCGTCTAAGCTGGAAATTTCAAAGTAACTATCTTTCAACCATCCAAACAGATAACCATTCATCCATCCATTTCGGTAGCTAAAATGTTTATATCCCAAAACTTTCGGTTATTCATTGACAATGTCAACATAAACTATGACCAAAGTGCTAATGAACTGTTTTGGTAACAAGTTTCTTTGGGCCAAGATTTATTTGACTAGATAACGGAAATAATTAATATGCTGGGTTTAAATGTGCGATGGAGACGCACAGTGTTTCATCCAGAACAATATAGTTGTACAGAATTATTTTATAGGATTATTGTATTTCTAATGTTGTTGAGACAAGAACAAAAATTGTAAGAGGAAAAGGGTCACAAATGCCACTGTATGTCGATATGGGTTTATTTATACGCCAAAGAAAGTGTCTCACGGATTTTGGCTGTACAGTAAAGTATCGAAAGTACAACGATAAAGATTGGAAAGATTGCTTTTGGAAAGGATATTACATGAAAAAATTATAAAAATTTTTGCATTTTCCCTTAATTAATACTTAAAAATGGTTATTTATAGAGAAATTTCAGAAATAGTCGTTTATGATTTATTTTAAAACTTCTCGTTAAAATTTTCAACAGTAGGTATGAAATGACACTTAAAAATGCAATCAAATTTTGTATATAGTAAAACAATACAGGCCTTTAAATTCTGATACACAGTATATTCGCAATATACAATAATTTAAAAAAAAAATACTTTCATGTGGAATAGGTGCAAAATGATAAGCATTTATGTATTAATTTGAATATACATATATTTTAATTAAAAAAAGATAAATATGCTACTTGCTATTTCCCAAAGCGCTTTACCACGCCTAACCTATAAATTTATGAATTTGCAGCTTATGTTGTGTGTTTGTATGGAAATAGTCGGACACTGAAGTAAAAACTTTCCGAAAGTTTGAACTCAATCCAACGGTTAGTTTCGGAGAAATCGATTTTTTGGTTTTGGAGATATATACATGGAGAAAACTGTTTGCTAAATTTGTATCGCGATTAAGCAAACTAGCGCTTGATTCTCAGCCACTTCAAAATTATACTAAATTTCAGCAAAAACTAATCAAAATTTGCTATTTCAATTTATAATAACTAAGCAAATATTTGCTTGAATTAAGTAAAAATTTGCTATTCCAATTTATAATAACAAAGCAAATATTTGCTTGAATTTAGTAAAAATTTGCTTTTGCAGTTTACAATAACTAAGCAAATATTTGCTTGAATTTAATCAAAATTTTGCTTAGTTATTATAAACTGCAAAAGCAAATTTTTACTTAATTCAAGCAAATTTTGCTTAGTTATTATAAATTGAAATAGCAAATTTTGATTCATTTTTGCTGAAATCTAGAATATTTTTGAAGTAAAATAATTATTAACATTAGATTAAATTGAAAAACTACCACCATCTGGAGATTTGAACCTCGGCCTCGTGAGTGTAAATGCATGGGCTTATCCATTCGACCATCGCAGTTGTTAAGCAATCGTCGCCTAATTTTGTTCATTAAAAATAAACGTGTGCTCGTGTGTTTAGTAGAAATTTGCTTGAATTTAGTAAAAATTTGCTTTTTCAGTTTATAATAACTTAGCAAATATTTCCTTGAGTGAAGTAAAAATTTTCTATTTGAATTCATAATAAACTAGCAAATATTTGCTTGAATTAAGTAGAAGTTTGCTATTCCAATTTATAATAACTAACCAAATATTTGCTTGAATTAAGTAGAAATTTGGTATTTGAATTTATAATAACTAAGCAATTATGTGCTGGAGTTAAGTAGAAATTTGCTATCAGTTTTTAATAACTTAGGATATATTTGCTTGAATTTAATATAATTTTGCTTTGTTGTAAATACATGAAGAGTGATTTCAGTTTAGCAATCTTTTTCTAAATCACATCCTGATTGAACAAAGTTTTGCTGATTTGTTTTGATAGCAAAACATATTCTTTATTCAAGCAAAATCGTTTTCTCCGTGTAAGTGGTGGCACGGTCTCAATTCCAACTTCACACATATCTTTGTGGTACTTAGTTTCCATAAAATTCATCGTTATTCCAAATTTGAAAGCTTTAACTTTTATTAGGGGCAAAATTTCGTGTTTAAGGTGTTAAAGTTGTGTGGAAGGTGCCATGCCCCTCTGTCTTATACCACTAATATTATTTGTGGGAATTGACTTTCATTTAAATTTCAAGATTCCAGCTTTCATATGTGTCAAGTTAAATTTCATTGTTAAGCGCTACCTATTGCAAAATGTTTGCACTATGTGTACAAAAAACAGCAAGGCAAAAATTTTCTAATAGTTTGAACTCAATCTAAAGATTAGTTTCAGAAAAAGCACCTTCTGCTTTTCGGAGTTGTATGGGAGGTGGCACTTGCCCTCTCATTTTTTTGTGGTGATTGGCTTTAATAGAAAACATTCTTTTTATCAATCTAAAGGTTTTAGCTTCGATATGTGACAGTATATCGAGTTTAAGCTACTGGAGTTATATGGGAGGTGCCACACTGTTTTTAAAACAAAAATTAGTTCAAAAAACTAGAACCCTACTACTAAAAATCACGCTCTAAAATGTATGAAAAATAAATTATTTTCATCTTAAATTGTTATGTAGAAACCTTTCAAATTTTTTGTCTTTTACATAAATAAACAACTTACACACAATATTTTTAATTGTAAGAAATACTAATCCTTATATATATATTACTCAAAAGCAAATTTTTTCTGGCAAAAACCTTTTTAAGTACAAGTCCAATCTTAATAAATTTAGTGTGGTTTGGTAGGTTTAGACCTATAGATGCGCAAACTGGACTGTTTATTTCTCAAAAAATTTATATTTTTTAGGTTATAGTAAGTTAAAGTTTGCGTATAATTGTTGTTGTTATGTTGCTTTCTTCTTAATTTCTCTTCTTAATTTCAGCATATGCCTAAAAATATTTGAGGTATTTAGCGCCACCTATCAGCTAATAGCTATGAAAATGTTATACTGGTGAATAATTTCACAGCTAAAAGTATGAATTGATATATTTAATATCAAAGTGATATTAGAATGATTTCTTACAGTTGAAAAAAGATTTCTAAACTCTTGGTCGGAAAATTTTTTCATTTTTAAAAATTTACACAAAAATTTTAATAAGAAATTGGAAACTGGTAATGAAACATTATTGTTCAAGCATTTATCAATTGGAAATCAAGAAATATTCTTACTTTCGTATATTAAAATAAATTTGGGTATGAAATTAAATATGCTAACATTATATAGTCGTTGCGCGTGCAATACCGCGTATATTGCAAAAAGGCCAAAAATAATTTCATTTAAATTTTGATCAGTTGAAAATCTATTCAATTGCTTAAAATAAAATCTAGGTATGTTTGTTTTTGGCGTTTTAACGCCACACGGGTTTACGAGTAGTTATTATTTGACGGTTGTTCGAACAAATTCGTAAGAATTTTAATGTTCTAATCTGCCATTTAATCATATGACATTAAAACAGTAGGCATTTTTAGATCTAGCCTTTAACTCTATCAGAGTTGCCGTCTGTTCTAGTTGCTTCTTATTTTTTCGCTATTCATTGGAGTTTGATGAGTCTACCGAAGTACACCATAGAATTTAAACGAATTTTGCTTCGCTTGAAGCTAGTGTTTTAACTGAAATCTGGCTATTGGCACAACTAGATGTTCAATTATTAATGGCCTTGTCCGAAAGCTTTCAATTATTTTTAGATTACTTAATTAATTTGACATTAATTTAATACTCTGCTGTGTGATTGACTCTATACAGAGGTGTTGTTGTTGTTGTTGCCTTTGTTGCGTCCAACTGCAAGGAAAATTTATTTAATAAATTAACCAACAAATAATATACTTACCAGCAAACAGCTACATGTTTTTGTACAACCAGCGATCTAATACAAAACAGAAAGCGATGGTCAGTGTTCGGACTTTGCTGCAATTGCAGTAGATCTACTGCGTTTTTTGGCAACACTTAATGTTCTACTGCGTCACTGCGGTTTTTTAATATCTACTGCAATTTATTCACAACAAACACTTCTATGGTTATTTTTGAAAAATGTAAGCATTGATGTTGATTAAAAATGTAGAGTTTCAGGGGTCCATTACATCTCTATACTGTGGTCTTAGCGTTCAAACAGAAGATAGTAATTTGTTAGATGAAGCTTTCATTGCGACAAAATAAAATATTTTATAGTTTTACATAAGGTTTTTTGACCGAATTAAGAACTGATTTGCTTTTAACGACTGTGATTGAATTTTTCTACAGCAAATATATTTTGAATCAGTAAAAAATGTTTCTGCAACATGCAAATATATACAGAATATAGTTACGCATACACAGAGGGAAAACCTATGGACTCACTACATAAATTTATGTACTCATGACATAAATTTCTGCACTCATGTTGAAATATGTATTAACTACATAAATGTTTTAAGCAGTACTGCATGTAGTTAATAAAGACTTTAATGTACTCATCACAAAATTATGTGTCGTGAATGAATAGATAGATGTACGTGGTGGGTACATTCACACTATGCTCATTAAAAAGTTATTGTTTATAATTTTATGTAATGAGAACAGTTACGTTGTATGTAGTACATAGATTATTGACCAATTGCATAAAATACTAAATAACTGTATGTAGTGAGTACATGTATAATGGACCTATTACATAAATATTACCTCTTTGTAATGCGTACATAGATTATTGACCCATTACATAAAATAATAAATAATTGTATGCAATGAGTACAGTTCCGATGTACGTAGTATAAAAATTACTGACTCATTACATAAAATAAAAAAATTTGTGTATGTAATGAGTAGAACTCCGATGTACCTAGTACATAGATTATTAACCCATTACAAAAAATGTATGTACAGCATATTTGTAAAGTCACACATAACTTCATTTTACTTAGTGGATAAATTGATATATAACCAGTATACGCTCACTTTACCCAGTACATATAGCTTTCTTTGCGTTCCCATACAACATGAAGTACATAGATTTTACAATGATGTCGCTGTACTGTCTGCATAACTTTTTCCCTTAGTATATATTTGTATGTATATTGTTGTTGGGCGTGCAATAACGCGTATCCGCCACCTACACATAAGGTAAAAGTAAAACTTTACATGAGTACAGCAAACTAATTTTATTTTAAGCTATTGAATGGATTTTCAACTAAACTAAAAATTTATTGAAATAAGATACTTGATTTCAAGAAAGCATTTAACGAAAAATCAAAATGAATAAATATCATGAATTATCAAAATTAAATTAATTATGCTCTTTTTGCAATATACTCTGAACTGCAAGTAGTGGATACGCTGTATTGCATGCTCAACGACGATATTATGTTATTAGTAGTAAATGTACGCACAAGATTGTAAATAAAAACAAAAACAAAAAAACTACTGCGAAAAAATTCGTTTTACTGCGTTTTTTTTTTTTAATTTACTGCGATTTACGAATTTTCAAGTCCGAACCATGGCGATGGTAGAGTGAGTTGTCGATTACTCTTATCGATGAATAAAAAGCGATGACCCACACTTCGTGAGACAAAACCCAAGGACCGTGTGACACTCAAGTATGAACAGTTTGAACGCTCGTTTTTTTTTCACCGATGTGCCGACATGGAGTATGCCACACGGTGGGATGGGCTAGTGGCCGCAGCTTATTGCGGCGAAGCAGTTTCAAAACTGTTTTCTAAACGCTAATTCAAATGCATGCGCGCTCATCGTGTTTTGAGGCCAAGACAAAATTTTTTTTGTGCTGAAGCTCTGGAACTTTTGAAAAACAAAACGATTTTGAAATAGTTTTGTCGCAGTGAGCTACTTGCCGTATGGAACAAAACGTTTTGTCAAACCGTTTCGTTCAGTTTCAATGAGTTCACGGCTGCTTATTTTGAGCAACCACAATAATAGCATTTAAGCGAACTCACCCGATGTAACATTGTGGGATGCTGATCTTCTACGAAATCTACGTTAAGGAAAAAGTAAGAAAAAAAAAAGAACGACTTAACTTCCTCCCGGTTTTTGGTTTTTTCGGCAGCACACGTTGAAAAAAAAAAAAAAGGAAATATTAATCGCCAACTGCTTTTTATTCAACGATTAAATTTTATTAAAGATTAAATACTAAAAATTAATAATCAAAGAAATAAAAGTCTGTCGAAACATCGCCTAACGTCTTCGGTGTTTTGGCTACCCTCGGCTTGTGATAAGCAACACCGTGACAACTGACTGCACTAAGGTCTGTGCCTTGTGAGTAGTAGACGAGGTCGCTACTGCCCGATTTCTCGTGCTGTACCAACCTGCAGGAGGATCATTCGCAGGCACATGGATAGCAGACTCTGTCGCTTCCACCAGCAAGTAAATCAATTTTTTTTCAACGGGCGACGACTTTTACAGAGCGCTTGTCTGGTAGACTTGGTCGCCACAACCATCACGAAAACCCAAGCATAAAATCTGAAATAGGGGTGATCCTCAAAACGTCAAGGTCGTCAGGAAGTCCACGAAGGTTTTGTGGAAAAAGAGCGCGTGTTCACTTACACAACCACACGTATAGCGGCAAAACGACGAAACAGGTCAGAAGTTGAAGTAGGGTTATTTCGGTCATTTTGTAAAACCACTCAGGTTACAAAATTTATATTCTACCTTTATATTATAATTTTTTTTGTGTCAACAGCAAAGAAAAAAAAGGAAAAATTTAAAACTATGTTCTCTTATGCTTTTTAATAATTTTTAAGAAAATTTAACTTGTTTCTTTCTTGTTTCCCTTTTCAAGCGAATCTTCACTTTCTTTCGTGATAAATGTTAACCAGTTGTCTTCTATGTTTGTAGCACGTAAAAAGTTGGTACCAAATTTCTATGTGTTTTATGTTGTATGCTTAAAAGCTTGCGTGCCTTATTAAGGCAGAACTTTTGAAGAATCGTTTAGTGAAAGAGGTGAATCATTTTTGTGTAATAATTGTCAAGGGTGGATATGAAACGTGTCATAACAGTTTTTATTCCTTTTTTTTCAACGATTTAATTAATTAAGACTTCTCTGCTCTTTATGAAAATATTGTTTTGGCATTCTAAAACAGAATTAGATTTTATTTATCATGTAATTAAATGTGGATATATAAATAATATAAGTACTACGCAAATAACCAATCTTCTCTGATGTAAGTTTTTGCTTTCGATAGAGTTATATTATCCTATAACCATTTTTGTTTATTCGCTTTATATTCTAACTTAATTTCAATTATTACTTAACAATTAATTAACAATCATTAAATAGTAAGTGGAACTTTAAATAAATGTAGTTATGTTAATATCTTGTAAAACTTGTATTGTTTAATTGTGTTAGTTCAAACATGACTGTGTAGAACTTTCAATAAGGTGGTGTTTCGTGCATAAGGTCAAGGCAAGGTCATGTAAGGGATATCCTCGAATACCGGCTCACGGGATATCACGGTTCAGTACCTTTTTGATACTGAGTTTTTGATACGCAGTTTACAAAGTGACATGGACACCAAACCGAACATATATATCCGGCGAGTTAATGCTGTGGCAAAGCAAGCGTGCCACCCGGTCGTCCATTAAACCCAACCAGCGGTGTTGCCACCGCGGTGAACAAGCGATGCGTCATGGAGGTTGCCACGTACAACCTATTGGGCGACATACAACAGATAGCGTTACACCTTCTTCAAACTTACTTGATCGTAATGAATTATCTAATTAAAAAAAAAACTTCAATTTCAATAATATTATTTTTATTATTATTATCATTATTATCATTACTAACAAATGCTAAACATTTGTTTTTTTTTATTTGTAGCAGTGGCGTAAAAAGCGGGCCCGCAGGGCCCGGGTCGCGGGCGTGCGCAACAAAGTCAGGGGCGCCTTCAAGCACTTTGATTATAAATTAAGTGGAAGTTTCATTCAAGAAATACGAAAATATTTAATTTATATAATATATTTATGAAAGAAGATATTTTAAAAATATTACTTTTGCAATAATTGATGACTTTTGAACAAAAAATAGTCTCTTCTTGTTCTCTTTTTTGCCAAGAGTTCTCTTGTTTTGTCATACGCTCAGAGGTAGATTTACTGTAGTGAGCGCCCTAGGCTTGAAAAATGTGCCGTCCTTATCCTGTTATCGTAAATCTTTATTTTGTCGTATGCTCATAACAGCCTTCAGATCTTTGTTGGTATCTCGACAATGACTCAATTTTGATATTATTATTTTATTTTAAATACCAAAATATTTTGAAAAGTTGTATTTTAGGTTTCAAAGTAGGGTAAGCAGTAAGTTGTTCAAAGTAGTTGTAAGTAGGGCTTCAAAAACAATTTATAGAAGAAACTCTTTGTCGCCGCAAGAGCGTGCGAAAAGTCTCTAAACAAATTTTTAGACTACTTCCGCAGCACAAAATACAAAACCAATCATAAAAATTCGAAAAAAACTTAAAGTTCTCATTTTGATAACTTCAATAAATCTTAATAAAATATTTTTAATTTTTTTCCGATTTATTAAGATTTCGTTTTTGTGTTCGATTGGCCAGAGAATGCCACTTTAAGGATTTTAATTGTGGCAAAAAACATTTCAAGACTACGTCATAACGACCCGTGATGTTGTTCTTTAATGTTTGCATTTTTGGAAATATTTTTGTTAAAGTGCTCAGAATCGAAATTTCCCAAACACTTCTAGGAAAAACTTTCATAAAGCCCAGGTTATTCAAAGCAATCGTACCATTTTTCGTTTCAATATTATCGTTAGTTTTACAAAATATTTCCATTGCACTAATTGAAACACTGTATATTTAGATTTAAGCAATTTTTTAAAGAACAAGAAAAAATTAGATTTTTTTCAATAATTAAAAATAACAATTCTGATAGTTTTTGCCTAATTTTCACGTTAAATATATCTTTTACAGAAATTTTTTTTTTTTCTAATTCATATTACATGACTAGTAAATGCGATTTTTGTGAATAAAAAACCTTTTTCCCATAAAAATTAGATTTTCAACTTTAAAGTCACTTACAGCACGTTTAAATATCAATATTTTTGTCTGAAAATTACACATTTTACTTCAGTAAAAGAACGAATCGCCGATCTGTAATTCGTAACTTTCAAGAAATAAGAATAAGAACAATTCTAATATTTTAATATACATATAAAAATTTTCTACTCCGAAAAATTTATAGCAAAAAAAATATTGCCTCCCCAAAAAATGTTCCGAACTAGGCTGCAGTCTACTCAACCTAATGATAAAATCACCCCTGCCTATGTTTCTGGTAACCTTAGTTATAAGACAGTTTTACTCAAAATGTAAATAGCAGGACGTTTTTAGAAATCTTCGGGCGGGCGCAGAAAATATAGTTACGCCACTGATTTGTAGCCTCAACTTACGTACCTTAATGTTTGTTTTATGTTACTAAAAGTTTTTTTAGTGCAAATACTTAATACGAAAAAGCAGACTTGCCACTCTCACTTTTCAATTTGAAATCTATTGTTATTAAGTCTGATCCCCTTAGGTCTAATTTTAACCCTCTTCCGAGTTAGCAGTGCTGGTAAACTACTACATCATTAATTATTTTTTTCTTATTTGACAATTTCTTAAATAATTGCATACCATTTATTTCAATATTAAATTATTAATTTAGTCCAGCTAGATTGTTTCAGGCGAAGCACTGTGGAGACGCACTAAAACCGCCATAAAAGACGACAACATTTATGCAAATCATTATAGCCTTTTTTTATCATTTTGTTTTTGTTCTCTCCTACATTTTATTTGTTATAGCATTTGTTCGACAGAGCTAACGTAGCCCAAATTGAGGTAGTCATTGGCGAGCAACAAAAAAAAAACAATTTATGAGCGCCTATGCATAATTTATTTGAGACCAAAGTGGTATGGATACGCTTTTTACAAAAATGTTAGACAAATTTTATTGGAGAAAACATATTAAATAATACATAATAAATTCTGTGCTAAGATGTTGTAAACAAAAAAATACAAAAAAATAATGTTGCAACTTAGTTAATAAATTAATAAATTCTATTAAAATGCTAATGATTAAAAAAAAACAAAAGAAAAAATTAATTAATATAAAGCGAAAGAGATGGCAACAGGAAGTAGAGTCGTTGTGCTGGAAATGTTTGTGTGGGGCGTGAGCATGCTTTAGCTAGGGGGCGTTGTCTTAAAAAAAAAAACAATATCTTGCATAATTATGCGTATATCTTGTAACAGGTTTTTTCTTTCAATTTAATTTCTATTTTTATAGTCCTCTGAAGAAATACAGTGCTTTCGTTCGTTCGCTCTTCTGGTCTAACGTGTTTGTGAGCTGCTTTGCGCTTTAATAAACGCTAGCTTACTTAAGGCCACTATAGCACTAGATATAGTTTGGTCAGAAAGCTGAAGCTTCGTGCTTTGCAAGTCAATGAAGATAAATAACCATCACATTAAATTATTTCGTTGTAAGCTCGTAAATTATTTTTACAACCAAACCGTTTGTTTTTGGCCGAGCAGTAAATTAAGATTAATTCCCTTGCACAGCTTTGAAGCGGCATTAAAGCAGGCAGCTGAATTATATTTGTTCTGGCAAAACAGAAGGATGAGTTATAGCCGCAAACAGGTGGTTAAAGCCGAAAACAGCTGGTGACTCAGTGAGGCTGAAATGCGGTCAGGCCACTTAAAGCAATGCTTTAAATCTCTTAGAGTATTTTTATTTTATTTCATCCAAAATTTTAACAGACTGGAATAAAAAATATTCGAAGAATTAGAAACAATTCACATTGCTAGGTTTTGTCATGTTTTAAAGTTTTTTTTAATGAGTATAATTATATTTTAATTATTTTATCAAATAGTAATTATATTAGTTTCAATATTTTTTTTTAGTTTTTATACTTTTATACGATTATTTTTTAAAATAAACAGTTTAAAATATACCAATAAAATTTGCTTGGAAAAAATTGGCGTAAAGTGGGAAATCATTTTTAACGCAATTTTGTTCTAAAATAAGGAGATTTGAGGTTCGTCTGTTCCATCGCAAAACCCACTCAAATGGTTCACTTACCAGTTTTTTTTATATGCAAACAAACTCTCGAAACGTTCATTCTTAATGTTGTTTTCTCATTTTGAGTAGAAATCAGTAGATTCTTATTTAAAATTAGGAGTTTAGATAATAAACTCCATCTAAGTAAAACCATACCAAAATTTCAAGTTTTCGATATGCAATCAATTTAAACTATTTTCTATTAGATAAATAACCCTATATCAGGAGAACAGGGGATGAATATTCATATGGAAACATGGCTGAGAGCCTCAAGATAGCGAGGACAGCATCATCCATGTCAATATCATCTCAAGACAAATCGAACCTTCTCTTGATGTTCCCTGGAAAACGACAGACTGGCAACAGTCAGTTTGACGGCTAAGCGGAGGGACTCCTACACACTCAAAAATCTTGGACCACATTCCTGTAAGTCCTGTATTATTTATATGACGGCACAAAAACCGTATTACAAATCAATCAACGTCAAAAATTAAAAATTGACGTCAAATATTAAAACTGAATTTTAATCCCACATGTGATTAAATCTTAATAATTAAAATCTTATATATTAATAGGTAAACATCAAAAGTTGTCGTACACTTTTTTGATATAATTTTAGAGTAAGAGCAATGAAACTCATATCATTCGAAAGATACTGCACCCTTTCTGTGCAGAATCATTTTAGATTTTAAATTTATGACCTCTGACCCGAAATATAAACGTTGAAAGCTTGTATTATTTTTAGTAAGGAATCTCAGGGCTAGGAAGAGATAGAATGGTGAATGAGGTATCAAATGAAAGATCTGGCTGCACAGTATGATTACATTTTAGATTGGTAACCATCAACTTTGAATACGAGCGTAAAAAGAGCATTTATTAAATAAAAACTTAACTGTAACAGATGGAAGAATATAATGTAAGAGGGAGCTTTAGACATTGATAAGGTGTGCAAAAAATATTACCGACATTTTGCGCCATCTATTACGGATACCCTGCAATAAGCATTTCTTTATGCTAAAAGTGTGAATTTATATTGTGATGGTGAAATTTCTTACAAATAGCAAATTATGAAAAATTTTCGTTAATTTGACATGAAAATTATTATGATATCTCGAAAACTATAGATGTTTTCAATACATATTTGTCAGTACATATTTTTGCATGAAACGACGATGGTTCAGATATATAACGGTATGCGAAAGCTTTTTTGGTAATATTTTTCTCGGATAATATGTAACCTGAAAATTCCCGTTCTAATGATATCAAAACTATTGAGATATCTCAAAAAATGTAGATTTTCTCAGTACAACGTTTTTCCTTGAAGCAGGGTCATCGCCTCAGAATGAGAAAAAAATGATTGAAATTTCAAGTTTTGATTTTGCAAGCAAATATTTTGGATATTTTTTAATCGATTTTCATCAAATTTTCTTTGGCTGAAAGAACAATTAATTGAATTTGGAGAAAAAAGAAAAGCTTTTCCGTTATCTCACCAATTCAATGTTTTATATGGTTTTGAAATTACCTCTAAAATATTCAGTTTTTGCTCAAAAAATCGGCCAAACGTTTTTGTTGTTGTAATTTTTTTTTCTTATCAAATTTTCTTTTTTCACACTCTTTCATATGACATATTATTTATTAGCAAAAATTGCTTCATTTTGACACATAATGCAAAAAACAGTTTCTATCATCGAAAATCATGACCTATGATTTTTTTGATGAAAATTCAATTTTTCAAAATGTTGTTTTTATATTTTCTACAAAGCTCTACAGCTTAAAAAATAATTTCTGTGAAAAAAATTTTCAAACATTTCAAACCAATCATATACACAAATCTATGTTTTAAGCCATTTCGTTATACAAAACATTAGCCGTAGGAGAAACAGTTTTTCCGTTTTTCTGAACCGATTTTGATAATTTTTCAAATAAATTAGAGTAGGGAGAAGCAATTCACCGAATAGTTATTTGACCTTTGACCTGAAATATGAGCATTGAAATAATATTTCGGAAGTAAAACCTAAACTATAAGAAATGAAAGAACATGGCGTAGGAGCAAATTTTAGATATTAATACAATGCAGGGGTTGCAAATAAACTGTACGAAAAAACTAACTCTACATCTGCTAAATCTGCGAAAGCAAACAGTTTCACTATCTGCTTAGGTTTGGATCTTTGCTTCAAACAGAAATGCGTACCAAAGCGAACAGAAAATTAAGAGAGAAAGAAAACTATTGTTTTGTGTTCTACGAAAACAACAAGTATTTCGTTTTTTAGATTTTGTTGTCACGATCGCAATCACAACAAGTAACAAATGTTGTGTTCGTTTTACTACGGAAGTTCGACAAAAGAATTTCGTCGTTTTAAGCAGCATTTTTTCAGCTTGCTTCGGTTTCAGAGAAATGACTATCAAAAAGTGCACATTATTTATAATTTTAATAATTTATTCATTTTTAAACACTCCTATTGTTTCAAATTCAAATTATTCAATTCAAATATTGAACAAATTCAAAAAAAGCAAACAAAACAAAGAAAAATTAAAACGCAATAACTTTTTCAACACAAAAAAAAAGTCGCATCATAAACGAAACGAACAAACATTGCAGATCTCTCTTCGGATTTTAGTGCTTCCAGCAAATATCAAGAGATCGCTAAAGATACTTTACTTGGATTGTTTTTGTGCACGCGATTCAAAAGCATAACAGTGAGAGGAAGTTTTTTCTATTCGAAAAAAGAAACATTTGATTTTACTTTTCTCTCTCATCTCTACTTGCTTCGGTTTGTGCTACTTTTTGAATCGGAGAGAAAAATCGGAGAGATACAATGTAAGAAAATCATTTTTCGCTATCTCTTACGGATACCCTACAATAAGCATTTTTTATAGTACTTTTTTTTATTTTACAAATAGTAAATTCTGAAAAATTTTGATATAAAAGTTATGACAATATCTCGAAAACCGTTTCTTTCTCTCGAAACTTAAGATTTTCTTAGTACAACACATTTTCTTAAGGCAAGGCCAATGCCTCAGAATGATAAAAGCGATTGAAATTTCAGAAAGTTGGTCGAATTTCGACCACAGGCGATACAAGTAATTATTAATTGTATTAAAATATTTTCCACAAAAATAAAAAAAAACAGCATGCGGAATTTGAACCCACTACGTATAGGTTGTAGTTTATGGCACTAACAAATGCTCATGAAGCACATGCGTTTTATTAAAAAATTTTAACATTTTGAAGAGTTTAAATTCTAATAAAACAAGTATTTAAAAAATGCATGATTCCAACGATTGGATTAAAAAATTAGTTCAAAATTTTTGCTTGTGTAGGCTTAAAAAGGTTGTGAGTCGCGTTTGAAGAACACCGCATAAAAAGACATTTCAATCAAAGCACAAATAAATAAGAGAAAAACTGTTCCCAAATCTACCGAAACTACCGAAAACGATCAACCGATAATGATTTATGGGATATGCACTAGATGTGTTCAGGCTTCCTTACATTTTATTATTATATTTCAGAACCTCCCTGCACGGGCAGAATATGAATCCTGGATGTCATAATAATGTGTGTGTGAAAAAAAACCGAAAAATTCAAAAAAATGGAAGGGCGCCGCTATAAAACGCAATTTTAATGAACTAATTTTTAATTGTTTTATATTTAAATTTTTATAAACATCAAAGCGTTACAAATACTATTTTTTATAACATATTTTTATTTAAAATTGTTTGTTGAACTCAAATATGCCAATGGATTTTTTATATAATCAACCTTTTATGTTAAAACCCTTATCGATTCAAGAGTTTTCGTGTTTTTTTTTTTATTGATTTTTAACTTTAAACCGAACGTTTGACGAGATCCTGCAACTTTTACAAAAAATAGGAGTACACGATTGTTGACTGTTTCACGTAGTTTATTGTTAAAAAAAAAAAACAATATTGGGTCATTGTTTTTCCTACAATTCAGTTTTTTGTGACACCATATTAACAAAAAATTATTTTTTTAATACATTTTTTTATCCCCTATTTGCATCTTATTTTGTATATCCTCTTTTTTAATGTTGTAACCATAACCATGACCATAACCATAACCATAACCATAACCATAACCATAACCATAACCATAACCATAACCATAACCATAACCATAACCATAACCATAACCATAACCATAACCATAACCATAACCATAACCATAACCATAACCATAACCATAACCATAACCATAACCATAACCATAACCATAACCATAACCATAACCATAACCATAACCATAACCATAACCATAACCATAACCATAACCATAACCATAACCATAACCATAACCATAACCATAACCATAACCATAACCATAACCATAACCATAACCATAACCATAACCATAACCATAACCATAACCATAACCATAACCATAACCATAACCATAACCATAACCATAACCATAACCATAACCATAACCATAACCATAACCATAACCATAACCATAACCATAACCATAACCATAACCATAACCATAACCATAACCATAACCATAACCATAACCATAACCATAACCATAACCATAACCATAACCATAACCATAACCATAACCATAACCATAACCATAACCATAACCATAACCATAACCATAACTATAACCATAACCATAACCATAACCATAACCATAACCATAACCATAACCATAACCATAACCATAACCTTAACCATAACCATAACCATAACCATAACCATAACCATAACCATAACCATAACCATAACCATAACCATAACCATAACCATAACCATAACCATAACCATAACCATAACCATAACCATAACCATAACCATAACCATAACCATAACCATAACCATAACCATAACCATAACCATAACCATAACCATAACCATAACCATAACCATAACCATAACCATAACCATAACCATAACCATAACCATAACCATAACCATAACCATAACCATAACCATAACCATAACCATAACCATAACCATAACCATAACCATAACAATTACAATTACAATTACAATTACAATTACCATAACCATTACCATTGCCATCACCATTACCATCACCATTACCATTACCATTTCCATTACCATTATTCTTACCATTACCATTACCATTACCATTACCATTACCATTACCATAACCATTACCATTACCATTACTATTACCATTACCATTACCATTACCATTACCATTACCATTACCATTACCATTACCATTACCATTACCATTACCATTACCATTACCATTACCATTACCATTACCATTACCATTACCATTACCATTACCATTACCATTACCATTACCATTACCATTACCATTACCATTACCATTACCATTACCATTACCATTACCATTACCATTACCATTACCATTACCATTACCATTACCATTACCATTACCATTACCATTACCATTACCATTACCATTACCATTACCATTACCATTACCATTACCATTACCATTACCATTACCATTACCATAACCATTACCATTACTATTACCATTACCATTACCATTACCATTACCATTACCATTACCATTACCATTACCATTACCATTACCATTACCATTACCATTACCATTACCATTACCATTACCATTACCATTACCATTACCATTACCATTACCATTACCATTACCATTACCATTACCATTACCATTACCATTACCATTACCATTACCATTACCATTACCATTACCATTACCATTACCATTACCATTACCATTACCATTACCATTACCATTACCATTACCATTACCATTACCATTACCATTACCATTACCATTACCATTACCATTACCATTACCATTACCATTACCATTACCATTACCATTACCATTACCATTACCATTACCATTACCATTACCATTACCATTACCATTACCATTACCATTACCATTACCATTACCATTACCATTACCATTACCATTACCATTACCATTACCATTACCATTATCATTACCATTACCATTACCATTACCATTACCATTATCATTACCATTAGTAGTATAGGAATTCCATTCAAATTTCCTTGTAACCGATCGATGAAAATTGAGTCTGACAGAAAAATATTATGGAGTCAACGTGTTTTTAGCAATTATTGGCCGCATTTAGCGCAGACAACTGTTGTGAACTGTAATGGTAGCGCTACCTTAGTTCACAATGTTTTTCTCTGAATGTGTTGCTACTCTACACGTCAGAAATTAGATTCAATTTTATTTTTATGTAAATTTAATTCAATTGCAAAGGTTTCTAACTTAAATTTGCTGCGTTCTTTCTGCGTTTATTAATTTAACAGCGTCAGTAACAGCATCTGACAGTTTAGCAAACATGTAGCATAGAATTTGTTCGCTCGATTAAAAGGCGTTCGCTACTTTATCAGTTTTAGTTAGCGCTACCAAATTTGTACCATTCAGCGAATTTTTACACAACAGTTGCCAACTGTTGTCTGCGCTGAATGCGGCCATTGATTCCATTTTATATGGTCTAAGAAAGCGATTTGAAGCAATTAAAATCCATTTCCGTTCCTCTGTCAATGTCATAAATTTAGCTGCGAAGACCTGCAGTCAGCAGCACAAAGATTTCAGAAAACGTTCTCGAAAGAAA
Organism: Dichetophora obliterata; assembly: GCA_963920525.1. Lineage (NCBI taxonomy): Eukaryota > Metazoa > Arthropoda > Insecta > Diptera > Sciomyzidae > Dichetophora > Dichetophora obliterata. The sequence continues at coordinate 231,946,544 of OY986437.1, read as the reverse complement.
TATCGCGTTAGAAAATTATATTGCTCAAAAGAATACACTCAGACAACTTTAAGAAAAATTGTAAGCCAAAGAATCTATTTCAGGAAATATATCATCTTTTCAGAATGCGGCGCATGCATGTTTATATTAAAATGGTCCCTACTTATTTTCAGAAGTAATGAATAACGGAACGTAGTTTTATTTCTTTACAAAACAGAAGTAAATTGGAAAATATTCATAAGAAAATATTGATATTAACACGTGCAAAAAGTGGTTTTAAATGTGAACATCTGATTTATATGGGCAAAAGTCATCTTATATAAAAAATTTTAAGAAGATTGGTGCGCATCACGTTCTTCAATTGATTTTTCTACAAACTGATTTATTAAACATGATATTTTGACAAAAACTACCAGAGTAGTAATATATAAATTCTCGAAAAGAAATCGCAAAAAATCCAAATTAGACGATATTTCAATAAAATACAGTGGTAATATTTTTTAATTTGATTTTTTTAAAAAATCCTTAAAGTGGCATTGAAAAATCATAGGAACTTGACTTCTTTCAAAAATCTTTAAAGTGGCCTTTCTGGCATATCGAACACACAAAAAAAATCATAACATAATCGGAAGAAAATTAAAAATATTTTTTTTAGATGTATTAAAGTAGTTTTAAATGAGAACTATATGTTTTTCGATTTTGTATGGTTTTTCTTGTGTTTAGCGACTTTTCATACGTCCTTGCGGCGGCAAAACGGTCTCTTCTTAAAAATGTTTTTAAAGCGCTACTTACAACTACTTTGAACAACTTACTACTAACCCTACTTTCAAGCCTAAAATAACTTTTTTCAAAATATTTTGCTACTAAAAATAATATATTGATATTAAAATTAAGTCATGGCCACGAAATACTTTACAGGTATGGTAACACGGTAAGGGTGGCATAGTTTTTCAAACCTAGAGCGCTGACTGTGGTAAATCTGCCTCTGGGCCGACAATTTGACAAAATCGTTTAAATGTCCTTTCCATGGAAAATTCATTTTTCCAGTTATAAAAGATGCGTTTTTACAACAAAAAGCTCAAAAGACAGTTCTCAAATAATGTTTTATCTAATATTGAATTATTTTTATTTTAATAAACATGTCGTGTATACATTTAATCATATTTTTAAGGAGGTTGGGGGGCCCCAAAAAATTCGTGCCCCGGGCCCCTCACGGGCTCTGAAAGGCCCTGATCGTGAGTATTGATAGTTTTTTAAAAACTATCGAAACTATCGATGGTGAGTTTGACACCTCTAAAAAGAAATGGGAAGGTCAATCCGAATCTTATTAAATAAACCAGTACATGATTACATGGTACACTGACGGCTCTCTTACCGAAGAAGGGACCAGGGCAGGAGTCTAGGGGTCAGGGATTAAATTTTTTGAGCTAATGGAAAAGAACAGCAGCATATTTCAAGTGGAACAATATGCAATTGAAGGGTGAGTATTAGGGCGGGTCAAATTCTGGCTCAGCGAAATTCGTAAAATACATGTAATTTCAAGACTTTTTCTCCACTACAGCATATACAAATTCTGAAAAAAAGCTGTGCGGACTTTCGTAAATAGATTCATACACATACATTCATACATTCATATTTTATAATTGAGAACAAAATCTATTTACGAAAGTCCGCACAGCTTTTTTTCAGAATTTGTATATGCTGTAGTGGAGAAAAAGTCTTGAAATTACATGTATTTTACGAATTTCGCTGAGCCAGACCTCCAAAAAATTCGTCCATACAAATTGACCCGCCCTAGTGAGTATACTATAACCTGGAACGTAAGCCCCGGAACCAAAACATAGCTATCCTATTCGATGGTAAAGCGGCTACCAATGCACTGAAATCTCTTCAGGTAACCTCAAAACTGGTGATGGAGTGCCTTGAAAATCTTAATACGCTGGGGTAACAAACCCAGGTCTAGATCCCGTAGGTTCCGGAACATAAAGATATTGAAGGAAACGAAATTGCCGACAAACTGGCAAAGAAAGGAGCATCAAATCCTCTGTTTGGTCCGGAACCATTCTGTGGAATGGGTAAAGCGATTCTCTTTCTTTCAATAAGAAAAGATACTCAAGGAAACAAAAAAAACATACTGCTTGAATCTGCCAGGGTTAGTGCACTCTTAACTACTCTTAGGAATATATGACCTAAAGATTTAAGGAATGCACGAAGTTAGCAATGAATGTTGCTAACAGGTAGATTAAACTATCACCTCACAAAACTGGGAATTCTAAGTTATAGCACATGTACGTTTTTCATGGAAGACGAAACATCTGCGTTGCACATTCTGAGATAACTCATTAAAATCAAGAGATATAGAACGTATTCTAGTCTTTATTCAGAGATTGGATTAAAAGAGATTCTTAAGTTCCATGAAGGGGCACAATAGATCTGAAGGTCACAGTGCGAAACCCAACAATAATCATAATAAGTAATATCTTTAAGAAATTGTTTCTAATGATTCAAAGTTCAAAGTGTTAAAAAGTGTTTCTTTCTTTGTTTAAAGCTCTTCCTTTCTTTGTTAAGGAAAAGTGTAATAAAATTGACAACGTCAAAGCTTTATTATTGAGTCAATCTATCATGGAAACTTAAAAATACTGGCAACAACTCTAGACTTCTCTAAATCTTAATTGAATCCTCATCCTTTTAAATCCTTTTAAACTCCTTAAAAAGCCCTGAACTCGGTTAAGTGCTTAGCCATAATATTCAATATTATATTGTTTAAAAAGATTTTTTTAACCCATTCTGCTCTAACACTCATAGCAGTATATCTTGTATTCCAGTTCCGCAACCGAATAGGGATATAATCCTGATATAATTATCACAGCACGTTAATCTAAAGCCAAGACGAATGGTGTTAAAACTACAATAAAAACGGAATTTTATATCTTTGTTAACAAAGTCCGAACACACACTCGGAAACGCACATACATACATGCATCGTTGTAACAAGATTCCAAAGAAATTCACCGACTTTAAAGATTAACAAATAATTTTGTTAACAAAAAAAAAAACTACAAGAGCAACAAGCACAGAAAAAGAAGTGGTGTTGAAGAAGCGGTGAATCGAAAGAATCTTATCGCAAAAGTTAACTTAAAAATGTGGTTATAATGGTCACAATCAACACAAAAGAGTTGCCACCGCAGCGTGTGAATGACTTTTAATGCTAAAAAAAAAAAAAAGTAAGCAGCGGTAAAAGCAGTTTAAGCTGCTGTTGCTGCTGCTGCAGTGCGTCATATAGTCACAGCAGTCACAAAACCGACAGTCAGTCAGTCATTGAGTGCATCCGTCTGTCACTTATTCCAACTTATGGTTCAAATCTTAAGCAGCTCGCATGCAAAGTCATTTATTTTCGACTGCTGCAGTCTTGAGCTTTTTCATAACATAATTTTTTTTTTATAAATTTTTTAATACACGCATGTGCTATCTTGTTTCCATTTTTTGGTTTTTTTTTTTTTGTTGTTTGTCCATTCAAGCTTTTGTGGTTTTGTGAACTTTAATCCTCATTTTTATAATCTTCTCATTTGAAAATCACTCAAAAAGTGTGAAATTCCTGGAAGAAACTCTGTAGCTGCAGCAGCCGGGTTGTATCTAGATACACACCTACATATGTATGTATCCGCCTGTATACATGGGTCTGCTTTGAAATTTGCTTAAAATATATGCAGCCCCTCGCTATACTTAAAGCTGAAATTTCTTCATTTAAAGTCCTTGACTTTTGTTTTTGTTGGCTGGCTAGTATTTTGTTTATTTTTTTTACTTTCTTACTGTGTTCATTGAATTTAGTTTTTTGTTTTTTTTTTTTTCTTAACGTTGCTCTTGTCATTTTCTGTTTCGTCGACGTCGTCTTGTTTCAAAGTTTATCTTCTTGGATTGTGCCGAAATTTGTATCTTTTGTGCTATCTACCTGTATGTTGTAGTATATCTTAGCACATGTATCTGCAGCACGTCGCCTCATATGTTTTATGTACGAGTATCTTAAGGTTTTATTCAGTTAAATTTTCGCTTTTTAAGCTGCTCAAGGAAATGGCTAGGAAAGTTTTTTACTGTTTGGGAGGGGCGAGATGGGGCGAGAAGGGCAGCCTTCCTCTTTCTATTGCCAGCCCCACTTTAGCTGCTGCTACTACCGCTTTGCTTCTGCTCGTAAACTTGTTTTAACATTTAAGTCTAGAGAGACGCGCATAAATCTACTTAGATATCTTTTTGAGCTGCTTGAGTTTTGCTGCTGCTGCTCGGTTTGGTTCATTGTGTATCTATGGCTCTGTGTCTGTGCAACTTGTAAGCAATGTGGCAACGCTTGCATGCTTCTAAATAATTAAGTTACTTTATGGTGCGTTTACAATTCAGATGCTGTCACAGCGTAGACAGCTTCCAGGAATTACTGAGGTTTTCGTCTCTGTGTTCCTTTAAGCCAAATAAGTAGCATAAGAAATAGAAAACTTGATATGTACCTAAATTTCTGAAAACTGTTTTGTTGATTTTGTTGAAATTTTTTATTTGCTTCTTTTTTTTAGTCTTACATCGTCTACAAAGTGACAAAACTTTGCTAACACTTGATAAAATCTGTTAAGTGTCTGTTGGCGGGACAGTGAAGCAGGGGTACGTTTACAAAAACAAATGGGTTTTTTCCTAGCTTTAAGTAAGTAAGTTTTTTGGCTATTTTGTGCAGGTACGAGTACATCGAAAAAAACAACATGATTTTAAATTGAACACAATGCACAGTGGTTCCCATCCCATACGAAAAAAAAAAAATAAACAATTTCATATTCAAAGAGATAAAATTTTACCGATGTTCTGTAAAAAAAAAATATCTAAAGCTAACGGAACTACATAAAAAGAAATGCGTTGCTAGAAAAATCATTAAGTTTGTAGTTGAAATCTAAATAGTTGTGTCGAAGAGTAAAATGGAATGATAATGAAAGTTCAGCAGCAAGTTATGTTTATCATTTGTGTGATATTTTTATGGAGCTGGATCAATTGACTAAAAAAATAAAATTCTTTTATCAAAAAGCTTACTTAATTTTTTTTTCTACGATAACATTTCTGATTAAGGTTTCAAAATATATTTCCTAAAGTACCCTCCTCATTTTTTTTTTAATTGATGATCTATAGTATATATTTGTAATATCGAAAGGAATTAGCCGCCCGAATGCGCACGTTTTGACGTAATCTCTTTTCAAAAATAGACTTTAATAGATAGATGTGTTGGGAGACCGAGGGCGAACCTTTACAGGGTAACATGTCTGACTGTCTCAACCTGGCGAGGCCAGCATAATCCTTGTGAAATCGCCTCAAGTCGACTCAAACCTTCACGTGGTGTTTCCTGGGCAACGTCAAAACTGACAACCGTTAGTTTGGCGGCTAATCTGAGCGGCGGGCCCTCCTAGGCTTAAAATAGGTTGTGCGTCGGGTTTGAAGCCCACCCGTAAGAACCCATTTCAATGAAAACACAAAAGAATAGAAGAAAACTTATCCCCAACTCTGATGACGACTACCGCAAACGAAAAACTGATAACGATTTACGGATATGCACCTGGAACGTCCGAACCCTTAATTGTAAAGGTGCCTCTATTCAACTGACTGATGTCTTGGAAAGATACAAAGCTGATATCCTGATATCCAACTGACTGATGTCTTGGAAATGCTAGCCAAGAAATGCGATGGAAGGCACAGGGTTGCATTCAGCATGCACCCTGTGATATCTACTACAGCGGCCATGCGGAGAAGCACGAGTTTGGGTGCAAATTTGTGAAGGGTGTTTTTATAGAGTGATACAAGTTTAAATCATAATAAAACATAGTAATATATTTTTAATATCAATGAAATGGGTTTTATTGAATAGAAAATTTTATGACATTAATGTTTAAATATGACTTTGGCCATGTAGCCACCACGGCTGGCGCGTACAAGGCGCAATCTGGAACACCAATTTTACAAACTTTTCGCAGCATATGCGGCCGTATCACGCCGATAACTCTTCGAATGTTGATTTCCAGGTGTTCAATTGTTTGAGGTTTATCGACGTAGACAAGTGATTTTACATAACCCCAAAGAAAATAATCCAATGGGGTTAAATAACACGATCTTGGGGGCCAATTGAATTAATTGGGCCATTTCGTGAAATTATTTCTTCGTCAAAAGTTTCCTTGAGTGGCATGTGGCTCTGTCCTGTTAGAACCACATATCAGCAAGATTAATGCCAGCTAATTGAGGTACGAAAAAACTTCGAATCATGTTTCTATACCGTTTACCATTGACAGTAACATTCTGACCATCATCGTTTTTGAAGGCATATGGGCCAATGACTCCGCTACCACATAAAGCGCACCAAACAGTAATTTTCTGTGGATCTAATGATGTTTCGACAAAAGCTTGTGGATTCTCCACTCCAAATACGACAATTCTGTTTATTTACGTACCCATTCCACGTCCCACCACGTCCTGCGATTCACACCTGTGAACGACTAACTTGCCATAATCCGCATCAAGGTGAAATTTTTTAATATAAGCTTAATACGTGCGCACGCTCCGACAGAAGGCAAGGACGATGAGACCAATGAAATTTTCTACGAGCGCCTTGAAAATGCTTACGAGCGCTGCCCCCGTCACGACGTAAAAATCGTGCTTGGTGACTTCAACGCTAAGGTGGGCAAGAAAAATATTTTTGGTCCAACAGTCGGAAAGTTCAGCCTCCACGACAACACCTCCGATAACGGAATGAGGCTGATTGACTTCGCCGCAGCACGAAACATGGTCGTAAGTAGCACTAGATTCAAGCATCTCAATATTCACAAAGCCACCTGGATGTCCCCTGACCAAAAAACAAAAATCAAATTGATTACGTTTTGATCGACGGAAGGCACTTTTCTTGTGTATTGAAGCACAGTTTCTTCACCTTCTGCTAAATCTAATGCTATATCGTGGAAGACTGCTAAATATAGAAGGGATTCTGAATTTTAGAACTCGTGCTAAATATTTGTGTTTCTTCACTATAGCTTCTGATTTGGAAGACGAATTCTAGAGTTAACATAGAAGTAGTTTTTTCCCAATGGGAAATTTTATTTTTCTAAGAATTTGACACATTTTGACGGAAAGTTAGAACTAGATTTTGACACAAAAAGAAAATAATAATAAAATTCAAAATAAAAACGTTTGTCTGTAGCACAAATTTATAGAAAAATTATAATTTACGCTTCAACATCGAATTGTTAAAAATAGTCTGGTCATGTGTTGACCCAGGCCAACGAGTAACTATGCCAAGCACTTTTAAATTAGCGGACGCTACCGTTTGCACGTTGAATGAAAACCAACCTTTTCGGTTTCGAAAAACCTCAACATGTTCGCCACCCGGGGATTGTATCCGAATGTGAGTACAAGCAATTGCACCGATAGTGCGTCGAAATTTTGCGATTTTGTAAAATGCCGTTGATGCTAAACAAAATAACTAATAATATATCAGCTACTTTTATAATAAAAACACAGACTGTTTATATGTATCTTCACTCATTTTTTGTTCGATTCCTGGCATTCGAACAACACCTTTGGAATGTTTGCAATTTGCTTTGGCTACCTGCGGCAAAATACGGCAAATAGACGAAGCAGACACTCCAACAAAATCAGCAATCGCAATCTTCATCGAACCTAATGCGCAGAACCGCAGCAAAAACAAAAGTTGCGTTATTGGCCGAATGTACCGTGACCTTTAATTGACCAATAATACCAATTATTATTTTGTATTAAGGATACACTATTTCAATTCAATACAATATTTGAAATTCGGTAAATTTGAAATCACTATCAATGAGTGCTAGAATTTTCGCTGCAGTGAGTTTTGTAATGAGAAAGCGGAATAAACAATTGATGTCGTCCCATTTATCCATATTGATTCGCGGGAACATTTTGTACCTCTGACGAACCGGCACTAGCATTTCTTCAGCTTCATCCTCCCATGAATCTCGTCGTCTGTTCTCCAATCTTCCACCTCCCACACACAATTTTATAGAGACGAGGTCATAATTATTGCAAATTATCGACTGGTGTTGAAGTAAAATTAAAGCTGATGAAAGATAAAACGTCGAAAATCGCTTTTCAACCCAAAAATCCTCCTTCCAAGTGTAAATAGAAGGCCAACACTGGCCTTCCAGATAAATCGCCTGCTAACGCTAGCTGATTTCTAACTTAGCAAACGATCGTATTCTAAACTCTAGGTAAGTCGGTGAAGAAACAAAATTGTTTTTGAAATTTAGAAATTTCCTCCTAGAACGACTTCCAACTCTTAGCAGGAGGTGAAGAAATTAGCCCTGAATGTACGCATGATCTCTGGTGCAAACATTGACTCGGATCACTATCTTGTTGCAACCAAGATCCGTACACATCTGTGCGCAGCTAAGAATACACGCAACCCTACACAGAGAAAGCTAGACGTCGACAAGCTGCAATCGAAACAGACAGCCGATGCTTTCGCCTCTCGACTCTCACTCCTGCTTCAAAGCACTCCTCCAATCGATGATATATGCGCACAGTGGACATACATTTCCAACTCCATGCGTGCGGCTGCTGAAGAGGAGATTACCTACCACCGCCCTCGCCGAAACCAGTGGTACGACCAGGAGTGTCGCGACGCCACTGCAGAGAAAGACGCCGCCTACAAAGCCACCCTGCAGTCGGTTGTAACGCGCGCTGCTAAGGAGCGATACAAAGAAAAAAGGAGGGAATAGAGACTTATTTTCAGGCGGAAAAAAAGAGAGGCAGAAAAGCGCGAGCAGGAGAAGATTGAGATGTATGGTGACAGAATGAGGCCGGAAAATTTTTCGAAAAAATAAGACGCCTTGCCGATGGTTTTAAAACCGGGGACTCTTCCTGCAAGGATGAAAACGGGAATCTAGTAACAGATGTCCAGAGTACACTGACGTTATGGAGGGAACACTTCTCTAAGCTTCTAAATGGCGACGCTGACAACAATCTTGCCAATAGAGATGACATTCCGGAAACCCCAATTTCGGATGACAGCGTCGAGGTTCCGCTGCCCGACTATGATGAAGTTCTGACCTGACAGCTATAGCTTGGCTTAAAAATAACAAAGCCGCGGGAGCTGATGACTTACCTGCTGAGCTGTTTAAAAACAGAGGCGAAGCTCTACTTAAATGCATTCACGAACTTCTATGCAGAATATGGTCGGTAAAATGCATTCCAAACGATTGGAATCTCAGTGTGCTCTGCCCAATCCACAAGAAAGGCGATCCCACTATCTGTGCCAAATACCGTGGGATAAGCCTTCTTAATATCGCATATAAGGTCCTGTCGAGCGTTTTATGTGAAAGATTGAAGCCCATTGTAAACGAACTGATCGGACCTTATCAGTGTTGCTTCAGACCTGGAAAGTCCACCATCGACAAGATTACCGTGGGATAAGCTTTCTTAATATCGCATATAAGGTACTGTCGAGCGTTTTATATGAAAGATTGAAGCCCATTGTAAACGAACTGATCGGACCTTATCAGTGTGGCTTCAGACCTGGAAAGTCCACCATTGACCAGATTTTCACGCTAAGACAAATCTGGGAGAAGATTTAAGAAAAACAAGTCGACACCCACCATCTTTTTTTGTCGACTACAAAACCGCCTTCGACAGCCCAATAAAGAAGCACCTGAGGAAGTCGTTCTAGGAGGAAATTTCTAAATTTCAAAAACAATTTTGTTTCTTCACCGACTTAGCTAGAGTTTAGAATACGATCGTTTGCTAAGTTAGAAGTCAGCTAGCGTTAGCAGGCGATTTATATGGAAGTCCAATGTTGGCCTTCTATTTACACTTGGAAGGAGGATTTTTGAGTTGGAAAGCGATTTTCGACGTACTACACCATGTCTGAATTTGCTATTCCTACAAAACTAAAACGACTTTGCGGGATGACACTGAGCAACACCAGCAGCGCAGTCAAGATCGGGAAGCACCTCTCCCCACCATTTGTTACCAAACGAGGTTTCAGACAAGGTGCTTCCTTATCATGCGACTTTTTCAACCTAACGATGGAAAAGATCATCCGTGCTGCTGATCTGAGACGTAGTGGCACATTATTCTACAAGAGTGTTATGCTGCTTGCGTATGCTGATGACATCGATATCATTGGCTATAATACGCGCGAAGTCAGTGCAGCATTTTCCAGATTAGAAAGAGAGTCAAGTCGAATGGGTCTGACAGTGAATGTAGATACGACGAAATACTTGGTGTCAACAAACAAACAGTCCCAGCGTCTTGGAATCCACGTTACCGTTGACAATACCTCCTTCAAGGTTGTGAAGGACTTCGTTTATCTGGGATCCAGCATAAGCTCAACCAACGACATCAGCATTGAGATCAAACGAAGAATCAAACGAAGATCAAACGTACACCTACCTACAGGTGTTATTTTGGGCTCAGTAGGCAATTGATAAGCAGAGCCCTCTCTCGACGAACGAAAATCACGCTCTATAAATCGGTCATCATGCCCATTATGCATCACAAGCCTGGATGAGCAGCTCAGATGAAAGGACTTTAGGAGCATTCGAGAGAAAGATTCTTCGTGAGATCTACGGACCAATCTGCGTCAATGTCGAGTGATGAACTGTATGAGCTGTGCGCTGACATTGACATAGTCAAGCCCATTAAAATCGAGCGGCTTCACTGGCTAGGTCATGTTCAGCGCATGAAAGAAGATGCTTCAGTAAAGAAAACATTCGATTCGGTACTCAGCGGTGGTCAACGCAGAAGAGGACGACCGCATCTTCGTTGGAAAGACCAAGTAGAGGAAAACCTGACGAAGCTTGGAATTTCCAACTGGCGCCAGCAAGTGAAAGGCTGGAGAAATTCCAAATGGCTGGCGCAAATTTTTAGAAGAGGCCAAGACCGACATACGGTTGTAGCGCCAACTAAGTAGTAAGTAAGTAAGATAGATGTGTTACTATATTACAGACATCATCATCTGAAAATTGAAGAATTTTGCATTGAAATCCGCACGAAAACTTGTTTAGTTTTCTCCTTGGTATATTTTACCACCAACAGTTCATAAAGTTTTAATACATGGCTGAAAGATAATTTAACATGCTCTTTTGTACATAGAAGAGTTATCGAAAGGTACAAATCTTTCGGCTTCATAACACTCGTTAAATGTCTCGAGTACAATCAAATACTGATCTTATTAATAGATTGTTTTTACACTCGGATCCATTTGAACACTCGGATTGTTTTTACACTCGGACTGGCTTAATGAAACTGCCCCGTAAAAACAAATTAATTCTATCCAAAGAGACTTTGAATCTTCTTACTGTCGATAACTTGTTTAAATAAATTTCAATATTTTTTATAAATATACAGGCCTAACTATGCCAAAAAGTTATGAAAAATTTTGATAAGCACATTCTGAGTTGCCAGAGGAGTCGTGGTGGGAATTTAAAGGATATTGTGTTTCATACAAACAAGATGAAGTAAAAAAAAATCAATCATGTTGACAAATTTTGAAGTTTTTTATTTATAAATAAATATATTCGGTCTTATTAAATCACTTAATACATATAACGGCGGCAAAGTGAATGTTATTGAGCCTCTGGTTTATATCAGTTGTTTGGATATCATTTATTCTAGATATTTTCATATATATTTTTTTATTATACTTTAGTATTTATTTAGCATAAGATCTCTGAATACTCAAAAGTAAGCAGAAAAAAGTAAAAAAAATAGTTTTTATATGTTGCGTCAATTTGGGTGACGTGGTTTTCAACTATCCTACTAGAATTATCGTTATTTTTACTCCTTAAAAAAGACAAAAAATCTTCAATACAATTTTCTTAGAAACTGCACTGTAATATGAATAAGGATCCATTCTGTTCTTGATAAATATAGCTTTGAGATAAGTGCTTTGCAAGCATTCCAGTGTTCGTGGGTTCAAATTCTTAAAGAGCAAAAAGATTTTCTTATAAGCTTCACAATTTGTCAAACTGACAAACTTTCTAAGGACTTTTACAACAAATGTAAAACTTTTATTCTAACAAATTTCAAACTGAATCATCTAACGCCATCTCTTGTTGACTACTCGAATCTTAAAGTAAAAGAGCAAACAATTTATGTCGAGATTTTTCCAACATCAGCTAAGTCGCAACTCTGCGTGGCAACTCTGCGTGGGTTCCACCCATCAACGCAGTCTTTGAAAATGTTAAAAACATAGCAAAGACTCACTCAACGAAAACTCCGCCGCCTAAAGAAGGGTGTGTCCTAAGTTCATAACCACATCTAGCTGCTTGCCGAGACAAGCACATTCAAACACGCCACACACACACATTCATATACACACTTTCACAAATAAACAGCGAAAGAGACTCTTCTGGTTTAGGTGCCTCCGCCCATTTGTTTTATGGTTTTTTTTTTTTCATTTGTTACCAAATTTCGTCTTCTACTCGTACATGTCAAAAGCTGACAACGGTTGTGTTCACAACGACAAAAGTAGGAGAAACAAATATAAAACCAAACACACAAGCACACACAAACAACCTTGTACGCAACCCGGAGATGCAGCCAAAGAGCATTAATTTCACCCTCAAACTTCAGCATCAAAGTAAAACTCTATGAAAGGGAAAATAATTATCAAGGCGAACAGCACAATAATGAAAACTGCCTGCAAATGATTTGGTTTTCCTGATTCTGAGCTAGTATACGCCCACATGTTGTAGTTCAACCTTAAATTACAATCAGCTTTATCGCTATTGTAGCTGCTTTATTCTTCCATCGCTTTATTTACTCCATTCGAATATTTCGTATGTATATTTCGAAGCACTCTACCTAGGCATATAAAGTCGTTCCAGGCAGATTTTTAAGCATTTTTATAATCTGATTAAGAACATTGTGTGTTTTTTATTGGTTCTAATTAGAGAATGAAAAGTTTGACGGATCATCATTTATTAGTCAATAGCTATATCCATATTGTTAAGAAGCATAGGATCAGAGTTTCAAATGTTTCTTAGTTTTTAACTTCAAAAGAGTCCAAAGATCTTGTCAAGAAAAATTCCAATTAAATGGAGAAATACATAGCTTCTTCTACAAGCCAGGAGCACCTCAGAAAATACAGTCCTCATTGAAACTAAGAGTCAGAATCCGAGAAATCAGTACAGACAAACTTTGGGTATTTTTCCTTGGATCGAATGTAACTAAATCGATAGGTTTTGCTAGTAGATATTAGAAGTGAGTTGGGATGTTTATAAACAATTGACCTTTTAGACGAAGATCCCAACCAAAATTTTGATACAAATGTGACATGCATTCTTAGGAATACTGCTTCGAGAAAACATTCTATAGATCCAATTGTGCTTGTTATAAGCCATATCAAAAAGTGCTTTCAAGAGGCATTCTAAAAAACTACTATTGGAAGACATTCAAATAGCGTTTAGACTGAATTAAAGTTAAAAAAAAATTATATATAATTTTAATATCAGCCCGATTCTAAATGATTTTTCCGGGAAATCTTAAAAAGTAGTTTTAATTTTTAAGATAACGTTCAAGAATATTCTGGAAATTTTTATTGCAAATCTGTTCATCAATCATCAGTATTAATGAGGGTAAACAAAAAAAATATGATATCTTTATCAGCTATCTTAAAAATTAAAACTTCCTTTTCCGATTCTCTGCTGTATATGTTTTAGATAATTTTCGTGGAATTTTTAAACCCACAACAAAACTAACAGTAAAAAGCCATGAAAATCGGGAAAACCGATATTTTACGGGGGATTTTTAAACCCCCCCCCCCAACTACAATAACCATTCCATTGACCATGCCTTCTTAAATTTCTTCTGGAAAACACCTACTAGAATCCTTTCGTTGGAAGGCTCAAAGAAGGCTATACTATACTATACTATACTATACTATACTATACTATACTATACTATACTATACTATACTATACTATACTATACTATACTATACTATACTATACTATACTATACTATACTATACTATACTATACTATACTATACTATACTATACTATACTATACTATACTATACTATACTATACTATACTATACTATACTATACTATACTATACTATACTATACTATACTATACTATACTATACTATACTATACTATACTATACTATACTATACTATACTATACTATACTATACTATACTATACTATACTATACTATACTATACTATACTATACTATACTATACTATACTATACTATACTATACTATACTATACTATACTATACTATACTATACTATACTATACTATACTATACTATACTATACTATACTATACTATACTATACTATACTATACTATACTATACTATACTATACTATACTATACTATACTATACTATACTATACTATACTATACTATACTATACTATACTATACTATACTATACTATACTGTACTTCTCGTTCTGTTCTATCCAATATCCTATTCTGTTCTATCATATCATATCATATCATATCATATTATATCATATCTCATCATATCACATCATATTCTATCCTATTCTATCCTGTTCTATCCAATTCTATCCTATACTATTCTATCCTATCCTATGCTATCCCATCCCATCCTATCCTATCCTATCCTATCCTAACCTTTTCTATTCTACCCTACCTTGTCCTGTCCTATCCTATCGTATACTATCCTATCCTATCCTGTCCTATTCTCCTCTCTTCTCTTCTCTTCTCTTCTCTTCTCTTCTCTTCTCTTCTCTTCTCTTCTCTTCTCTTCTATTCTATTCTATTCTATCCTATCCTATCCTAACCTATTCTATTCTACCCTATCTTGTCCTGTCCTATCCTATCGTATACTATCCTATCCTATTCTATCCTATTCTCCTCTCTTTTCTTCTATTCCATTCTATCCTATCCTATCCTATCCTATCCTAACCTATTCTATTCTACCCTATCTTGTCCTGTCCTATCCTATCGTATACTATCCTATCCTATCCTATCCTATTCTCCTCTCTTCTCTTCTATTCCATTCTATCCTATCCTATCCTATCCTATCCTATCCTATCCTATCCTATCCTATCCTATCCTATGCTATGCTATGCTATGCTATGCTATGCTATCCTATCCTATCCTATCATATCCTATCCTATCCTATCCTATCATATCATATCCTATCCTATCCTGTCCTAACCTATTTTTGCTTATCTCATCCTATCCTATCTATCCTAACCTATCCTATCCTATCCTTTCCTATCCTATCCTATCCTTTCCTATTCTTTCCTATCCTATCCTATCCTATCCTATCCTATCCTATCCTATCCTATCCTATCCTATCCTATCCTATCCTATCCTATCCTATCCTATCCTATCCTATCCTATCCTATCCTATCCTATCCTATCCTATCCTATCCTATCCTATCCTATCCTATCCTATCCTATCCTATCCTATCCTATCCTATCCTACCCTATGCTATCCTATCCTATCCTATCCTATCCTGTCCTATGCTTTGCTATGCCATGCTGTCCTATCCTATCCTATCTTATCATATCCTATCCTATCCTATATTATCCTGTCATATCCTATCCTATCCTATCTTATCCTATCCCATCCTATTCTTTCGTATCCTGTCCTATCCTATCCTATCCTATTCTATCCTATCCTATCCTATACTATCCTATCCTATCCTATCCTATCCTATCCTATCCTATCCTATCCTATCCTATCCTATCCTATCCTATCCTATCCTATCCTATCCTATCCTATCCTTTCCTATCCTATGCTATGCTATCCTATCCTATCCTATTCCATCATATTCTATCCTATCCTATATTATCCTATCCTATCCTATCCTTTCCTATCCTATCCTATTCTTTCCTTTCCTATCCTATCCTATCCTATCCTATCCTATGCTATCCTATTCTATCCTTAGATATCCTATCCCATCTTATCCTATCCTATCCTTTCCTATCTTACCTATCCTATCAGTTATTGTAGAATCATTTAATCTTGTTCTTTCTCTATTGCCATCTATTTTCATTATTTTCTAACTTGACTTTCATTCTTTAGCTGTCATTTTTATCCGTTCATATTTGTGGTTCCCTTATCTCTTTTTTTTTATTATTTTGCCGTTTGTATTTTTGTATTTCTCTTATAAAGCTTCTTTTCTCATTTCACCTCATCATTTCGTTTTTCATTTGGTTTTTGACCATTCATCATTTGTATTCCGCTTTTTCATCTCATTCTGAAATTCTTTACATGCTCCATGGTTTTTTACTTTTTGTCCTAAGTTCCCCATCATTAACTTCTTCCTGTGGCTATCCTTGCCTCATGTTCATCAGTGGTTTTTTTTTCTACCTCATTATTATCATCTTTCATTTGTGTTTTGTATGCCTCTTTGCTCGAACTCATCCTATACCTAAACGTTCTACCTCCTGATACACATTTCTGCTGTATTATGGTTTTATTTTAGTCGTTTGTTGTGTTGTATTTTTGTTTTTGTTTTTTTTGCTTTAAGCCCCCGCCCTAAATTTAGTGAGTTCTTTTTGTTGTATGCGTCGCGTGACTTTCTGACTCCACCTCTAACAGCGCACAAAAGTGTTGTGCCGACGGCATTTTAAACAGTATTTTTTATTGTTCTTTATTTCAGTCATTTTTTTTTTCCTTTTACTTCTCTTTTTTACTTTTTTTTCAGGTTTTAAGCTGCAAGTGCAGAATACTTGGCTTTAAGGACGTTACGAAAATATTTACTTCCGCCAAACTTTTTAATAGATTACATTGCGTGACATTAAAATATTCATTCCGTCAAAAGCAACAACATCAAAAAGTAGCCAAACTTGTTGGTTTTTAAGGCTTATCAGATAAGGAAGCGACACGTAATAATTTTGTCTGACCCTCTTTATTTTAGGGGGATTGCTTATAGATATAAGCGAAAATTTGAAAAAACAGCAACATTAACCAGTGTCAAAATTAGTATGTAAAAGTCAACCAACTAACCAAATAACAACAATCGCATTACTACTAACTACAACAAATAAGCAGGTTGACACAAAAGTTTTGTTATGCTTATGTTAACAATTATGTGTCAGCTTATCTGTCATTATGATCGCAAATTGTCGGTAGAACCGACACTAACGGCGGTTTGTTTGTGCGTCATGCGAGCAAAAAAAATCTGGCTTAAAGATAAGTTCACATAATTGTCATAAATTAAAGAACTTTGCAATCATTGAATTTTGTAGAGTATGTAAGTTGCCATAAAATGACAGTTGTCAATATAAAGAGGCGCCACTTATGTATGTGTGAACTAGCTAAATTACGACTTTGTGTCAGAAATCTAGTTATATTTTGGCACTTTAAATTAATTGGTTTGTCAGCAAAAAGAAACGCTGATAACGTTGAAATTCTCAGAAGTTCTATGAGCAGGTGACACTCATTCCTGCGAGATAAGGTTGAATTTTTTTAAAGCGATAAGCTTAAAATAGCGCGGGGGAGTTCCACACATATAAAATTTCTATAATATTTGCTTCATAAATATAAAAAAGTAGCTCACTTAAGTAATTTGAGCATAAATTTTATCGCTCCCAATAGCTGATAACAGTATTTTTTAGTGACATTTAGTGCTTTGATGTTATATTGATGTCAGTAGGTCGTAGCTATAAATATATTTAGAGAATATTTCTGTTATTATAATGGAAAATTTTTATATTATAACCATGCATGAAACTGCTGTCAAGGCATTCGTAAGATGATGTATAGCAGATTCTTCAAATTTTTGATTGAAGCAGTGATAAAATAGAATATCCACTTTTTATGTCAGTTTCATAAAAATGTTTATTATAAAATTCATGAGTCCATATTATTTTATCGTCATCAGATACATTTTTTTTTTAATTCGCAAAAATAACAAGAATTTTTAGATTTGGTTTTTATCTCTCACTCTATTTCTTTTAGTTGAAGAAGCTTTTTGCTTAATTGCAAAATACTTTTATTGTTCTATATTCGACAGAGTAATTCATATCAGTTTACAGAACAAAGACTTTTAATTTTTTACGCACTTAACTAGTTATTTGCGTTAACCATTCCTGTATAAAGCTTGTTTTCTATTAAAACCACAGTAGAAATTCGGCCTTTTATGCACAAGCATATCTAGAAACCATACTCAAGGGCATGAATTATAAATTTGATAAAAATAAAACTGATATCAAGCTAAGCTCAGAAATAAAAACTTTAACAACAAAATCTTTAAATTGTGTGATTTGCGTGATTTTAGAGTAGTTGTTTATTTTTCCATACATTAACAAATGCAAGTTTATTTTAAGTGTGGATACTTATCAGAAATATTTATCTATAAAATACCTTAAAATAGGTATTATATATTTATATATAATAATTGATAATTTAGATATAAGGTAGTAATTTTAATAAAACTAAATGTAATAATTTCTTGAACTATTATTCTTGACATAAAATTATTTTGTTCAATTAATTTTACGGACATGCAAAATTAACACGGACAGGTTAAAATTTTTATCGAAAATTAATGAAAGTTATTTTATAGTTGGAGTCATGAAAACTTTTTTGTAGAATTTTGAAGAATTTTCGTCGCTTTCGCGTTGAGTCCGTTAAATTCAGAACAACAACAGTAAAAATTTGTACTTTCATATTTTACAAACAGCAAATGTGATTTAAAAATAATCTTTAATTCACATTTTTTTCAACTCTACGCTACGAGTTTAGCTAAACTCATTACCAGTTTATGGATTTAGCATTGAAAAGAAAATTTTTCAAAAAGTAATTACGTTTTTTATCTATGAACGAAAGTTTTTATAAATATTGATTGAAATTCGACGTCGGATTAACGTTTTCTAAAATCATTTTAAAACATTTATAAGAATTTTACTAAAATAATATCGCAAAACGTCGTATCATTTGGCAGCAATGGTTATAGTTTTTGCAGATAAAAGAGCTTACTAATTTCAAAGTAAGCGCAAAACTCTTAAATCCTCTATTTCTCTATGTGTACCAAAGATGAGAATATTATTATAATAACTAGTATACAAGCCCGTCCACCGCACACTTCCTTTTTGGAGCCGAATGCAATTTTTATTTTTTTAAAGCTTGATTTTATATTCACTTGATTTTTGCAAAAAAGAAATATATCACTTTAAATAACACTTTAAGTATTGAGCAGTGTTGGAAAATTAGTTCAAGTGCAAAAGTGCAAAAAGTCGAGTTTGATAACAATCCCAGCAAACCAAGGTTTCCGAATTCGTAACGAATTCGTTACGAATTTTTCGAAATTATTCCGAGTTCGGCATCCGAATTCGTTTCGATTTCGGAATTCGTAACTAATTGTCGTAACGAATTCGGAAGGAATTTTAGTAACGAATTCGTAACAAATTCGTAAAGAATAGTAGTATCGTATTCGTAACGAATTCGTAACAAATTCGTAAAGAATTGACGTATCGATTTCGTAACAAATTCGGAAACAATTGAATTATCGTTTTCGTAATGAATTCTTTACAAATTCATTACAATTTCTTAACGAATTGTAGCACCAAATTCGAAACGAAATGAAGCATCAAATTTGCAACGATCTCTTAATGATTTTTGTACCGTATGTAATACAAAATTAAATAACAATTTCGCATCAAAGTTTAGTTAGGGCTTAAGATGCCCCAGACTATATGTTTCGTACAAATGACATGCCAAAAATTACAGATCCCTTGCAACTATTATAATGGAACATATGTTAATGTGAATCTGACATGTCGTTTGTATTTGCATCTGTAAAAATTAATACCAGAACCATATCTAGTATCATCTGTTTAAAAGAGAAAGTTGTTTAAAATTAAATTATTTTACAAATGGAAAATTATTTAAAATGCCGCTAGGCTCATGGCCTACCAATTTTTTTCAACTCGAAATATTTAAACACCTCCCAATTTAAATTTGAAAATTTGATATCGGAATTCTTTCGAATTATTCGGAAATGTTCCGAAATTAGTGTTGCGAAATAGTTACGAATTCGTTAAGAATTCTCGAAATAGTTACGAACTAATCGAAATTCAGACAAATTCGGAAACTTTGGTTTGCAGGGATCACATCGTACACTACTTTACAAACTGACTTTACAACTATCATATATTGAGGGTTGGAATTAATTTTAAAGGTTTTTTTTCGGTTTTTGAGCATTTATTTAGAAACAACGGTACAATGTATATTATTCAAAGTATTGTCCATCGTTAGCTACAACATTTTCCCAACTTTCTGGCAGCATATGGATTCCGCGCCGGAAGAACGATTCGTCTTTTGAGGCAACCCACGAATCGACCCATTTTTTGGTATCCTCGTAAGAAGTGAAGCGCTGCTCAGCCAAGCCATGCGTCATCGATCTGAATAGGTGGTAGTCGGAAGGGGCTATGTCTGGGCTATAAGGCGGGTGGGGTAACACATCCCAATTCAGCGCCTCCAACGTTTCCTTGACGGTTCTTGCAACATGTGGCCGTGCGTTGTCATGTTGAAAAACCACTTTGTCGTGTCTTTTGGCATATTCCGGCCGTTTAACCTTTAATGCTCGGCTCAATTGCATCAATTGTTGTTGGTAGCGTTCCCCAGTGATGGTTTCGTTAGGTTTTAGCAGCTCATAGTGCACGACACCCTTCTGATCCCACCAAATACACAGCATAAGCTTGGCGCCATGAATATTCGGCTTGGCCCTCGATGTTGATGCATGGCCGGGTGGTCCCCACGATTTTTTTCGCTTAGGATTATCGTAATGGATCCACTTTTCATCGCCAGTGACAATACGATGCAAAAAACTCTTCCTTTTATGCCGTTGAAGCAGTTGTTCGCACATGCAAAATCGCCGTTCAACGTCTCTCGGCTTCAACTGGTACGGCACCCAATTTCCTTGCTTTTGAATCATTCCCATGGCCTTCAAGCGTTTGCCGACCGTTGATAAGTCAACTCCCAATGATTCTGACAATTATTAAAGGGTTTGACACGGGTCTTCATCGAGCAAAGCCTCCAATTCCTCATCTTCAAACTTTTTCGGCTGGCCCGGACGCTCTTTGTCTTCCGTATCAAAATCACCACTTTTAAACCGACGGAACCAGTACTCACAAGTAGAAATTGATGGAGCATAGTCCCCGTAAGCCTCAGTAAGCGTGCGTTGTGCTTCAACCGCTTTTTTCTTCAAAAGGAAGCACAAAAGTAAACCTTCCCGCAAATTGCGTTTTGTTGGAACGAAAGTCGACATGTTCACAGAGAAAAAAATATATGTTGTTAATACTTCAGTGGAATGACACATACTGAAAAATGAAGCTTAGACAATGTGCTTTGAAATGAATATAGTCACAGGTGTGCCCGATGCGATCTATTGATAGTTACGCCATCTCTTAGAAAACCTTTAAAACTAATTCCAACCCCCAATAGTTAGTAACTCAGGTGTCGTTTCGCGGCTGAACCAACTATATACTTTGGTACAATTCATCAAAAGAATTTCATCGTCATAACTTATTTATAAAAGGATGAAAAAAAGTAGTGGAATCAAAAACCTACTATTGTAAAAACCCTATCTTGTCACTGATAAGCATCAAATTAATTTTCTGTGCATACTTTTGGGCTGAACATTTCTGAGGACAGTATATGTTGTAAAAGCACTGTAAAAAATAATTACAGTTTTTACAGCCGCAAGCTTGCCTTTTATGTATTAAGATTTCAATTAAAATTAAGTAATCGTTAATGTCTTTCAAAAATAATTATTCTCTTAAAAGTCTTACCTCGATATAGATAAAAATATGCAGGGTCTTAATACATAGATCACTCACCTGAAAATAAATAAAAAAAAATCAATTAGTTTGAAAGAAATAATTTTTCATGTGCTCAAAATGTTTAAATCGATTATAAAAGTGCCTGTAAGGAGATAAATATTCACTTGCTAAGACATTAAGCAAAAAATCTTAAAATATCTTAAAGACTTTAAAAGATAAAAAAAAGGAGAAAATTAATGCTATAGAAAAACAGATTAAATGAATAAAATCTTGGTATCAATAAGAATGCTTTATTTTATATTGTATAAAACTATAAGGGTATTAGTGATTAAAAATATAAAAAAAATTTTAAAAATATATGACAAAACTATATAAGTACCTATATATTTAAAACGAAAATTAAAAAATAGAAAGTCAAGACTTTGATTTGAAAGTGTTTATTCTCATTCTAAGGCAACGCAGTTTATGACAAAACCGTATTAAAAATTTTGAAGATATGTGAATGGTTTTGGTGTCAAAATATCAGAAATATTTTATAATTAAATTGGAAAAAATTTTGATACTAAGAAATATTTCAATAACAAAATTTACGTTTATTCAAAAGGGGCAAAAGCGACGTATTTAAAACCAAGAATGCCTATATCTTATCGAAAATTCAAGCCATATATGAAAAAAATTCAGTAATATCCGACCATCAGTTTAGATTTGTATTAAGGGGAGGTTCTAGTAGAAGCGTAACGTAATTTCAGGATTTTTTTTTTATGCGAACGTAAATCTTTTTTGAAAAATCTTTTGTGGCATTTATTAGTGTATATTTCAAAAACATTATACAATTTTTTCGATGAAAAATAATTCAAAATGGTGGCTGAAGGTCTCGCTGATCAAAGCCGTGCGTGGCGATAGTTAATATGCGCTCTACACTCTACAGCCCCGCCAAATGATCTGAAACGAAAATACCTAAAAAATTATTTGTAAATAATAATTAAACGGCCTTGTAGAAATCCGATTTTAATAAAACCCTTTTTTAAAAAAATGGCGGCCTTTGAAAAAACCCTATTTTTCCTCCTTTTTCTATTGCTTTAAAGTTAAAAAATTATAAAACATTTTTTTGGAAAAAAACGCTTCCTGAAGGAATTGAATAAGCCTTAATTTGAGCCGTCAAGCAACGAAATCGGAAATCGAAATTGAAGCGGAATCGTGTACTGCGCGTAAAAAATGTGTTTCGAGAAAAACATTTATACCTGTTTTTCAGTTGACGCACTCTCTCGTCTAATACGATGTGACACGTAATATAAATTAGATAGGAAAATATTTTAGGGATGAAAATAAAGAAAAAAAACAAAAACAAAAATTTTCCGTCGATTTCTACTGAACCTCCCCTTAGATCAACCAAAACAAAGAAACAAACAAACAGAATATGAGTTTTGTTAATAAAGGGTAATGTTTAAGCGTTTGGTTTTTAAAAATTAAAAAAAAAACCAGAAAATTTACAAGAGTGAATGAAATCTTTTTTTGAAGCGATACATCAATGTCTGTCATTTACTTTTTAAAGATTAGTTCATGTAAATGTTGCCCGTGAATTGAGGTGGTTCATTCGTAAGCTCCAATTTTGGCATACTTTTTCCACACCGGCATTTCGGCCGGTATTTCACCAATGTCAGCTGTAGTGTTGTCTTCCAAGGCTGCAATTGTAGCTGGCTTGTTCCTGTATACGAGAGACTTCACGAAGTCCTTCAAAAAATAGTCTAGTGGGGTCAAATCGCATGATCTCTGCGGCCAATGGACTGCTCCAAAACGAGAGATTAATTGCTCACTAAACTCGCCTCTCAACAGGTCCTTGGTATCACGTGCCGTGTGGCATGTGGCACCGTCTTGTGTAAGCAACATGTCCAATTCATCCATTGAGGGCAAAAAAGTGGATCTTCATCATTTCTCACAGAGCACAAATTTTGATAATAAAGCTGGATAGGGGTATTCACGATGTGGTGTATTTGTTCTTGTTTTGTGTATTTTTGCTAAATTTGATATTAGTAGAAAATTTTTAAAATTACAAAAACACAATGCATAGTGTTTAAAATACAACCCTGTAGCAAAAAAAAAACGACGAAACCCTATTTTAATTTTTATAAATTTCTTTGTGTATTTGATCGGCTGATCGCAAAAGCATTTCTACTCAACATAGAAAGCAAGCTCCAGGCTGCGCTGAATTTAATTAATAAAAATTGACATTATTTAGTGTTTTGTTTCAATTTTTTTATGATTTTCTTCATTATTTCAATTTATATTTCCAAACAAAAGTACATACCAAAATCAGCTGATAAGACTTTGTTGAAAGTTCGTTTACAATAAGTTGTAAATATTGTAAAATTTGTAAAAATTAAAGTTTTCTATATGGCCTTGTTATTTATTATGTTGATTTTTATGATATAAGCATAGTACTCTGTTCAGTTTCATGTGAAATTCCACTCAAATCTCTATACAAAATATGACAGCTGCGAAACAAGCGTGCAAAGTTTCACAACATTTTCGTCAGAGCAGTACTCTGTTCCGCAGCGTGAAATTATCGCGACATGTTTCTGAGCAAAATTTTTGACACTTCTCTCTCAAAATGATAAAATTATGTTTCTCCGCTCTTGTCAAAAACAGCTGATGATGAATTGCAATGAAAACAAAGTTTGTTAAATTCGTGTCTTTCTGCAAGTTTATAAGATTTTTACTGAGATTAAAGTGAGAATAAAGTGATATGGAAAACAATAAAAAATATATGATACGCTGTGCGTTATGCAAAAAAAAAACATGATGTGAATGCAAGACAATTTGCATGCTGGTCAAAGCTTCATGTCGGCGGCACCTTCCAGCTCACGTTTCTGATAAAATGGCCAAAACATTCAATGACAAACTTGGCAAATCGGCGAAAACAACTGCAATAACTTTTTGTCAACACAACACGGCACAATTAATTGCATTAAATATTTATTTACACTTAATTCGCACAATAAAAACTATAGCACATCATCTAGCAACTCAAACAAATAACACAATTTGACAACTATCAACAGTTCCGCTCTTTCGCTAACAATTTTTTGACAGAAGCGACGAAATTCATGGTGTTGTCAAAAACTCACTAACACCTGGTTTTCTTACACCATGCTGCCTATTTATTTTGAAGTGAAAAGAGAGAGATCATATGAAATCTCCCAATATAGTCTCTTAATCTCTCTGAGAAGAGTTGCCATAGGAATTCCTCGCAACAAACTTTAAGTCAGAAATTTCATGCAACAAATAAATAGATGTTGCCAGCGAAATTTCACGCCAACGAACAGTGTACTAGGCTTTAAATACAAATTCTAAATGTTTGATAGTACAAATCATTCTAGATTTTAAATACAAATTCTAGTTGTTTGATCGTTTCAAATCTTTTGTTTAAAATCGTATTGCGCTAAGATGCGCTTGCACAAGGCAAGCATGGCCCGGGATCGATTCCCGCCGGCATCACAAAGATTTCTGCTGAACCTTTTAGCAGGGCCGAAATTGCAATAAAATCAGCTAGTGATGTTTTTCTTTCCATATTGAAAATGTTGTTGTTGTTGTTGTTTCTTTGGAAAAAATTCGTTAGAGCAATTAATTGTTCTAACCTGACCTAAAGCTCAATAAACGAATTTAAACTACCAAACAACTAGAATATGTGTTTAAAATCAAGAATGATTTAAACTATGAAACATTTAGAATTTGTATTTAAATCATAGAAAATCAACATTTGTAAAAATTTATCACCACATTGTGAATACCCCTAATGACTTGCGAGCGCGGTTTGTTTGTTAGTCTATTTATGGTGAAATGGCAAATCTTACAGAGCATTTTTGGCTTTGCCACATATTATGCATCACGCGTGAGGTGTCAAAAAATGTACACTGAAAAAAACAAGTAACAAAAAAATCCATCTTTAAACAAAAATACATAGTCCCTGATATGTAAAAAATATTTGTAGTCATAACTTTTGATTTGAAAGGGATATTGGGATAATTTTTTAACATGAATTATCTTTGAGACTTAAATTTATATTTTTTATATTTGTTTAAAAAATATAAAAACAACATTTTGCAAAAATAGTTTTGGCCAAAAAAATCGTAAGTCCCTAGATGTTTTGATGACAAAAGCCGTTTAAACACCTTTGCGCAAACTGGAAGAATTTTTGAAAATTATTTTTATGTCATTAATATGAGGGGTAGTCAGAAATGCAGTTCTTACTTGTTCTTATTCTTACCACAAGAGCTACTTGTCATGTTTTTAATTAAAATGTAATAGTTGGAAACTTTTTTGAAAAAAGATAAAAAATATATATACTGACCAAACGGTACAGGTCAAACTATTTTTTTAAGTCCATTAATTGAACTTTTGAGAAAAAAAATTAAAGCTAAATAAAATCAGACATACATACATACATATATGTATCGAAAGTCGAAAATATTGATTTTTTTTTCGATTATTGATTATTGATTGATTTTTAAGTAGATATTTTCTCATTCTTAGGTAACGATATTTTAGGAAAAAGTCGTTGTTCTAAAAATATTTACAGGTTTCTGAAGGCTGCACTTCAACCATGCGTATCGGACACACACATACTTTTCTTATTCTTGAGTGCGAATGTATGTATTGCAATTTTATTTTGATATATTTGCTGCAAATAAGCCTTCAAAATTTTTACTTCCTTTATTTTAAATTTTTACTTACAGGAAATATCTTAAAAAATTTAGACATAAAACTTTATTTTTATTTTTACTGCATTATTTTATGTTCAAGGAATTGAAGCATACCTGAAGCAAAGCATATACTTAATTTTATGCTAACTACAAGTCTATTATAAATATTTCTTAGTGTAGAAAATGTGAAAAGGGGCTTTTCGCTCACAACTGAAATTTGTATGTGGAACACATTCTATGTGTTTGTTATTTGAAGGCTCAATTTATGCACTAAATTATGTATGAGGCAGATGGTGGCAATAAGTAAGCAAATATTATGATTTTGAAGAAAAACTTGGAAATCATAAACATGAAGCCACTAACTGGTTCGGTAGTGGGCAGCCCGAGAAAAATCGGATATTCTGGTAGTTAATTAAGAACTTCATAATGTATTAAGAGAAAATTTTTTTCTTTGCTTATACTGTGCTTACTATGTTTATGTAAAATTGAAATGAAAACTTTTTGTTTCAGTCAAACTCCAATAGTACTGAACCGATTTTTTTAAAATAAGTTTGGAAATATTATATTATATAGTACTTTTCCTTAAAATAAATCAGTTATGTAGCTTTGAGCAACAAGTACTGCGCACAAAACAAAAAATATATATTTTCTGATTTTTCTTTTCTATAATTTTGACTGCCTTAAAAGAACAGTAAAAAAGAAACGAATTTAATTAAAAATAAATTTAGATTTAAAAAATATAAATAATTTCATTCAACATTAAATGCTGACATCTTCAGCTGACATCAGAAACATCAAACGATGATACATAAAACATGTATACTTAATTCAATATATAATGAAAAATAAGAAAAAATGTCTGAACCTTATCATAATTACTAAATAACCTACACTAAAATGTGAATGTGTCGTTTAATTTGTCTGCGCCGAGAATTTTTTATTTTAAATTTTCTGTTTGCTACCGTTAAATAATGCATGCAAATAATTAGTAGCTCGTTAGACGAATTGAATTATAAAATAACCCTAAGTTAATGAAATTTTAGTGTAGTAGCAGCAATATTTGAAAATGAAACACATGCTTATTTAACTAAAAACAAAATATAAATTAAAAAAAAATATATAAAAAGTGTTCGTGTGTTCCTTTAATTTGTACCCAAGATAATGAAGTATTTTTAATGACTTAATTAGATTAGATGGCACAGAAGCGAAACACATAAAAAATAAAAGGTAATTTTAAACATTAAGAAAATATTTCTAGCTAATGCATTATTCAGAATGTAAAAAATACCAAATAAGCTAAATTTTAAGTTTGTGCAAAAAAACAGTGCAGACATAAATAAATATCTAATATGGTAGAGCGCTATTTAAAAAAAAAATTGAGAGACTTTTGTCAGCAATTTCGGACAAGAATTGCTAAAATCCTCACGCAGACCAAACAAAAAAATACAAAAAAAAAAAATAAAAAAAAACACCGCCGCAAGGAATTTAGCGGAAAACGGCGGCAACGTATTTCTGGCTACGCACACAGTAAAAAAACAACATTTATATACATATATAGACACACATACATATGCTAAGACAATACCATACATATGTATATGCAGACATATGGGATATATAAGAGCATTTTGGGGAAGCGGTCTTTTTCAGCAACATGTTGTGTATAATTTAACAGTTGTTCAATTTAACAGCTCCAACGACAACCCCAGCAACAACAACAGCAACCACAACAACAATAATAACAACAAGGACAATATTGAGAAGATGCCTTTTTTTCACAACCAAAGTGAGGCGCTAAAGTGAGCTTGCCTCTCCTGCAGCTCTTCCGCACTTCATGAAAACTGCCAACAACAGCTTCCTTTGAAGACTGCTTTTTATTTTTTTTTTTTTTAGTATTTCCTAAATTTTATTTTTTTTTTCTTTATTCATTGAATGTTTAAAATGTATATAAAAAATTCTAAAATACAAAGCATCTACAAAATACACCAAAAAAGTAGTAGAAACATTTTAAGAAAAACATAATACCAAATGTATAAAATAAGCTCCACAGTTAAAATAACAAAAAAAAAATTAAAAATAAATAAAAAATTATAAAAAAACAACTGCAATAAACCGGAATTTTTATAGACACCCGTGGTCTCAAAGTAGTCAGGCGGCGCGCGGCGTTGCGGACGTACACAACGGCAACGGAGTCAACTATAGAATGCGCGCCGTTGCTTAGGTTTCATGCATCCATCGTAGACGTTGGGCT
The DNA here is from genome assembly GCA_963920525.1 of Dichetophora obliterata. Taxonomy (NCBI): domain Eukaryota; kingdom Metazoa; phylum Arthropoda; class Insecta; order Diptera; family Sciomyzidae; genus Dichetophora; species Dichetophora obliterata. The sequence goes on along the minus strand of OY986437.1, from coordinate 231,917,844 downwards.
AATAAATGTGGTTGTTGTATTTCTACTTCGTTCTGGCTTTATTTCTTTTAATTTTTTATTTGTTGTTTTTTATTATTTTATTTGTTTTTTTTTCTTGCTGTTTTATTTTTCTTGTTAACTTTACGTTGCAGGATATTATTTCAGTTTTCTAAAACAGTTCTTCAACACCAACCAAAAAACTATTAGTCAAGTTTTACAGTTGACAAATTTGGCCAAGTGATCAGTCTCTGCAAAAATTCCACCGAAAAAGGTTACACTCAACAGCAACTCTTTACCATTTGCCATAAAATAGTTTCTTTTATTTGTGATATTTTGTAAACATTCTAAAAAAAAAGCACTTGCTGCCGAGACAAAAATTCTTTAGAGCTACATTGTTTTCGACATAAGCATAAGCATAAAATGCAATAACCCAGCAAAAAAAGTGCTTCCAAAAGAAGCTAAAGTGGAAGGGAAGGTCTTGAATTCCATCCCTTCCACTTTCATACCCAGAAGGCATTCTTTTAACATATGCATGTCATTGGAAGGAATGCTTTCCTTAGTCTTCTCTAGAAGTGATTCTTTGAGCCCTTCATTGAAAGGATTCTAGTAGGTGTTTTCTAGGAGAACTTTAAAAAGGCATTCTATGGAATGGAAAAGTTTTTTTGGTTAGGGGAGGGGGTTTAAAAATCCCACGGAATATATTTCTTTTCCCAATTTTCTCGCAATTTCGGTATTGGAAATGAGACGTGTTAGGATTTTGTTGGGGTGTAAAATATCCCTTTCCTCGATTTTCACGGCATTTTGATGTTGGAGTAGGTAGTGGTTGAGATTTTTAAAAAATCCCACGGAAAGTTTTCAAACATTGATTACAATTAAAGGGTGTTTTTTTTAGAGGTTTGTTTTTCGAATAGAGATAACACTGGCATTTTGTGGTCAAATCTGGCAACTCTACTGTCATTTATGTTCAGTTTGGTTTGCCATTTCATCAAGAACAGGTTGACAAAAGAACAACGCTTGCAAATCGTGCAAATTTATTTCGAAAATAATGGTTCAGTTCGCGAAGTTTACCGCAAGCTCCGTCCATTTTATGGTCGACATAATCGTCCATCAGAGCAATTAATTCGGTTAACCATGGGTCGTTTTCGCACTACGTTTACTCTATGTGATAATACGCATCCGCAGAGACGTCGAACAGTGCGCACCGAAGAAACAATTGCCGTTGTAGACCAAAATGTTGAAGAGGACCCGAATGAATCGATTCGCCACCGTGCACAGCAATTGGAGCTTTGTCCATCAACTTTATGGAAGATTTTGCGCAAAGATCTTGGCTTGCGACCTTACAAGATCCAGCTTGTGCAAGAGTTAAAGCCGCGAGACCATGCAATGCGTCGTGATTTTGGTGTATGGGCCGAAAATGAGATTGATCTCGATGCTGATTTTCATCGCAAAATTTTGTTCAGTGATGAGGCTCATTTTTGGTTGAATGGCTACGTCAACAAGCAAAATTGCAGCATTTGGAGTGAAGAGAATCCACATGAGACCCTTGAGACGCCATTACATCCACAAAAACTGACTGTTTGGTGTGCTCTATGGGCTGGTGGAGTCATTGGGCCATACTTCTTCCGAAATAATGCTGGAGAGTCAGTTACCGTTAATGGAGACCGGTATAGAGCCATGATAACCGACTATTTTGTTCCCGAATTGGATGGCATGAATGTGGATGAGTTGTGGTTCCAACAAGACGGCGCTACATGCCACACAGCGCACGTCACAATCGATTTATTGAAGGAAACATTCGATGAGCGATTGGCCAACAAGATCGTGTGATTTGACACCATTGGATTATTTTCTTTGGGGATATGTGAAGTCGCTCGTCTACGCCAACAAACCAAAAACGTTAGGGGACTTGGAAGCCAACATTCGTGGTGTTATTGCCGACATACGGCCCCATATGCTCGAAAAAGTGGTTGAAAATTGGACCTGTAGAATTGGCTTTATTCGAGCCAGCCGTGGCAGCCACATGCCCGAAATCATATTTAAACATTAATGGCATAAAATTATCCTTCCAATAAAGCCAAATTGATGGACATTAAAACGATTTTCTTGTGTTTTATTTCAATTCAAAGTTCTATACCTCTAAAAAAACACCTTTTATATATAATTTTTTTACTTTTATTGAATATAAATCCTATTTGAATGTCTTCCAGAAGTAGTTTATGAGGATGTCTCTTGAAAGCGCTTCTGGATAAGGCTAAGAAGAATCACAATTGGATCAGTGGAATGTCTTCTAGAAGCAGTGTTCCTAACAATGCATGTCACATTTGTATCACAAATTTTGCTGGGAACATAAGCATAAAAAACTAAAGTAAGCAAAAAGAACAGCAACGAAAAAGGTATAAAAGGGAAAAACGGAGAAAAACTGAGAAATTGACACTGAAATCTCATCGACTCTGTGGTGCAGTGCGCTAATGCGCTAGCACGGCGTTCCACGACCGGGTTTGGTGGTGGCATCACAAACATTTCTGATGAAGCCTGTAGCAGGGCCGAAATTGCAACAAAATCAGCTAGTGATCTTTTCCTTTTCATATTGAAAATGTTGTTGTGTTGTAGTTGTTTCCTTGGAAAAAATTCGTTAGAACAATTAATTGTTCTAGCCTGAACTAAAATGCTTAATAAACAATTTTAAACTATCAAACAACTAGAATTTTTATTTTAAATCAAGAATGATTTAAACTTTTAAACATTTAGAATTTGTATTTAAATCATAGAAAATTAACAAACATTGTTTCCTCTAACAAAAAGTTATAACGCTGGCAATTTGGTAAACGATTTGTTGTGTTTTCGGGGAAGTTTGCAGTAGATGATTCTGTCACATTTGATTTACTAAGCATTAGTTCATCGCTGGCTATCATAATGCACCTGTATTTCGCTAAGGAAGGTTCCTCTCGAAACAATTTTGTAGAATTATAGATTGCTGTTAGAGCTGTGGTCACATTTGATGATCTCAAAATTGCAGAGGAGAATTTCTTTAGCTAACACTGTTAAGGTCGTCGTTGCTTGCATATTAAAATGGGTCACCAAAAAAAATTTGGAATGGGGCGGTCATTTGATAGCTAATGTTGAGAGGATTCTAGTATCATAAAATTTTTTTGTGGTACACCCAAAAAATACCATAAATGGTCTTTTCTGTACTATAACTTCGCCAGTTTTTAGTCGATCGTAAGAAAAACGTCGTTGAATAGATCTCAATTAGGACAACAATTCTTCAGAATATTTTTACCTCCGATTCCATCTTTGATCATGTACAGTCTTGCGTAAAAATTTAAGACCATAGAGAAGAATTAAATTCCAAATTTTACCGATCAAAATAAAAACACAGGGAAATTTTAGCTACATGAATTTACTATGCTTAGTGACTGGCAGAAGTTTTGTTAAAGTATTACTGCTTTAAAGTATTCAATTAGTGTACTTCTTAGACATTTTTAATAAAACTTAAAAAAAAAATCTTGTGCATTAATTTAAGACCATCTATCATCATCACTAATATTCCCAATCTATCATCACTTATATTCTCAAAATGCCATGCATGCTTTTGCTCTCTCGCTTTATTTTGTTCTCGCATAAAAGATAACAGTTTTTTTTTGCGATTGTCTTTTTTTCTGTAAAATTTTACTTGTTGTGATTTTTTTGTTTAACTTGATCTTAAAATTTTGAATATTATTTACAAAATGGGCAAAAAATTTGTTCCAAATGAAACTTTGTGGATAATTTGATATTTTTTGGTTTATTTAATTAGAAGAGGCCATAATATTCAATTTTTAGGTGATTGATTTACATGAAGCTGGAAGAACACAGAGAGAAATTGCAAGTCAATTACAAATTAGCAAAACATGTGTTCAGTAAACCATCAAACGACATACCGGAACTGGTTCCATTGTCCATAAACATCGATCTGGAAAGGTACCAAAACTTACTCCAAGAATTGGACGTATTCTACATAGGTTGGTGAAACAGGATCGTGCCGCAAATAGCAACGATCTAGCTGAAGGCCTCAATTAGAGGACAGGAACTCAATTGCATCCAGGCCATGTACGCAGGGTGCTCTGCAAAGTTGGCTAAAAAAGATAACTGCTGTCATAAAACCCTTGCTGACCAAGGAACATGCTAAGCGCAGAGTAAACTAGCGCAAAGACCATAAGGAATGGGACAGCGGAGTTTGGAAACGTGTTTTGTTTTCAAGTGAAAGCACATTTCAGCTTTTTCCAAACGGCCGGAAGACAGTTCGACGTCTTGCATCCGAAGAATTTAATGTGGATTGCGCCATTGGTCAACTGCAGTATGGTGGTGGTAAGATAACTATCTGGGGAGGCATATCTTGGTATGGTAAAACAGATTTGCATATTGTGACAGGAACGGTTAACTCAGAAGAATATGTGAAAATTTTAAGTGATAATCTGCTACCATTCATGAAGGAGGAAATGCCTTTGAGGGGAGCTATTTTCCAACAGGATACCACTCGCCCACATACCAGTCGAATCGCAACGAATTGGTTCGCCCAACAAAATATTCATGTTTTACCATGGCCTGCAGGCAGTCCTAATCTGAACATTATAGAGAATGTTTGGAAGGTGCTAGGAATAGAGTTGGCAAAAGGAAGCAAAAAATAGTTCAAGAACTGAAGGAAAACCTAGTTTTGGAGTGGAATAGCATTGCTTTGGGTATAATCCATAATTTATTCCTTGCAATTCCAAGAAGGATTCAAAGCTGTCTTAAGGCTAAGGGATATTTTTTTAAAGGATAGTGGAGAAGAGTGGTCTTATCTTAATGCGCAGGGTTTTTTATAAATAATTTTATTTTGTCACAAATCAAATTGAAAACAAAAAATTATATAGACTATGTTTCAATAAAAGGTGAACTATTTTTTTGATGAATAAATTTTAAATTTCTAATGAAAAATCATTAAACTTTTGTTAAGAAAGTTTTTGATTTTATTCATGGGGAAGAAACTTAGAGCGAATTAACTTTTCGGTGAAGTTTGTCTCCGTTTCTGATCTTTAGTATTCGGTTAATCTTCATGTGGCGTCGTTTGCTTTCGAAATCTTCAGTTCTTCTTCGTTTGGCTTCTTTCGTCATACAAAATTTGATCACAATCAGTCCAGTCGTTCGGGCGTTATTGAGTCATATATATTTCGTTGATCGCAGCGCACTCTACCGAAAATTTTTTAAACCTGTGATACCTTATCTTTCATTTCTGGGCTAGGAGAATCTTCATACTAAATTTCATCAAAATTGCTCCATGAACCAGAATATTAAAAGGCTATTTCTTTAGCCAGAAATATATTATACGGTGCTACAAAAAAAAATCGCATGTACTTTTGAAGTTACGTTGAAGCACACGTTGTAGATCTGGTTGAGTATAACATAACGCCATATTTAAAATTGTTAATATACCCCTAAAATTTAATTTTACCAGTCAAAAACGGAATTTTAAGTACTTAATGCATTTAACAACCAATAACTCAGCAAGTTTTTAGCCAATCTTCAATTTTAAAAGGGTTCTGGAAAGATAGAAAAAAATAACTTACAAAATATGTTCTTATCTGTGGAACTTTAAGAATAACTTTTTGAGTTCATCGGCCAAACCAAAAATTTTTACCTTTTTTTGCAATTTTTTTTAATTTTTAGGACTATTTACTGTCAAAGTTTTGTTAAAAGCCGCACCAAAAGTTATGATTTTCTGAAAAAAACACTTTTTTAAAAATAAAAAAATGTATATTTATGAAAATCGAATGAAAATTGACTGAGTGATTAAATTTGTTTATAAATAAGAAATTACGCCTAAATTGGTACATGCCTTCTTGGTCTTGGAAGCGTTCATGTATCACTTTGAGTGTCTATAAAATATAGTTTCATAAAAAATTTTATAAAGTACTAGCTGAAACCCGGCGCGTTGCTGCCACGCTCGCTTTCATGTGTAAATTGAGGTCGAATACTGAATTTCGATCATGTGCGACCTATAAATCCAAAGCTGCTAGATATCCCAAATTTGGGTTGTAAGGGAGATTCAGCGACCCCTTGACCAACGCCCATTATATGTGATCAATGAAATTCAATGAGTAAATTAAGGTCGAATACGGAATTCCGACGCTGTGCGACCTATAACTCCAAAGCAATTCGATATCGCAAATTTGGGTCAAATAAGAGGTCCCTTGGCAAACGCCCATACAATTTAATCAATGAAATGGCATGTGTACATTAAGGTAGAATACTGAGTTTCGACGCTGTGCGACAAATAACTCAGAAGCTATTTGATATCGCAAATTTGGGTTGTATGGGAGGTGTCACTTTCCCTTGTTCAACGCCCAAAATATGTTACCAATGAAAGTGCATGTGTAAATTCGGATCGAATACTGAATTCCGACACTGTGCGACCTATAATTCCAAAGCTATTCGATAGCACAAATCTGGGTTGTATGGGAGATGCCAGTGCCCCTTTTCCCACGCCCATAAAATGTTATTAATAAAACTGCATGTATGAATTGAGGTCGAATACTGAATTCTGATGCTGTGTTACCTATAACTTTAAACCTATTCGATTTTGCATATTTGGGTTGTACTTGTCCAACGCCATAAAATGTTTTCAGTAAAACTGCATGAATAAATTTAGGTCGATTACTGAAGTTTGATGCTGTGCGACCTATAACTTCAAAGCTATTCGATAACACAAATTTTGGTTGTATGGGGGGAGGTGAAATCCACCGTTTCCAACGCTCATAAAATGTTATTTTACGTACATTATATACAAATAACGTTACGTACATTAATGTAACGAAACTGCATGCATAAATTCATATCGAATACTGAATTCTGATGCTGTGTGATCTGTAATTCCAAAACTATTCGATATCGCAAGTTTTGGTTGTATCGGAGGTTCCACTCTCCCTTGTTTAACTCCCATAAAATGTCATCAGTGGAACAACATGTGTAAATTGTGGTTGAATATCGAATTTCGGGGCTGTGCGACCCAACTACAAAGCAATTTGATATCGCGAATTTTTTATATATTTGTGGGCGGTAAAAGAGGGTGTGGCAATTTTTTTTAAACCATCTCATACTCGAAACAAATCCTCTGCCAAAATTTTAGCTCGATCGGACCAATAATTTCGAAGTCCCTTTATCCTTTCTTTAAATTAGGCGAAGCTATAGTGGGACCACGCCCATTTTTTTGTTACCAAATTTTAGTTTAATACGACAAAAACTGTCTTAAATATAGCATTTTTATTGATTTGTGGGCGGTAAAAAGGAGTGTGCGGATGAACGGTATTGCAGCGCATAGCGAACGAATAAACAAACAAACAAACAAACATTCTTTTTTATATATTAGATTATTTTATTTAAAAAAAGAATAAAGAACTAAAATCACAGCTATAGAGACAAAAACTCATGTTATAAAATGTTTCCAAAAGAGTTATATAGGCACCATGGGCGTAGCGAGGGGGGAAGGGGGACGTTAGAAAAATAATTTTTTTAGTGTTAAACTTAGAAATTCAAAACAGCTTTTCTTATAATGAAAATAGTATTGAATTTTTTAATATTTACAGTGGTGGCCAAAACATATGCAACTGAAACATATCAGATTAATAAGTCTTTGCAGCTTGGTAACTTATTTTAACCACATATTAAAAATATATTTTTACTCATCTGTGGGCTTATCACAATAAGGCATCACATAAAAATAATCGAATTTTTTTTTTTCGCTACAATCGACACTTGTTTCGAAAACCTTAAATTTTGCTTGGCCAAAACAAATGCAACATCACTAAGTTCTTAAAATAACGGGATCTTTGCCGTTATTTTTCTGATTGTTTCTGCATTGCGATAAAATTCAGCTTGCACAGAGTTGAAAAATCTTTCGTGTAACAGCATTACGTTATATTTTCTCAAATAACAATTTATATCAAAATGGCTCGTGATAAATTCGGTATTGAGTTTTGAAAACGAATTATAGCGACTTTTCCGATGGAATACCTCAAAAAGACATTTCAATTAAACATAATGTGCATTAAAGCTCGATTTCCCGCATAATTTCTCGTTTTCAAGCAACGAAAAACATTTCGGTAGTCCATCGAGGAGAAAGATCGCGTAAAACAAGTAAGCGCACAGACAATACCAATATCCGGTAAGTAAAAACATAACCTTTTTCAAGCTCGTCAATAATTGTTGAAGATCTCCAAATGCCAATTGCTGCTAGAAGTGTACGCAGACGCCTTGTAGATGCCTCCTTGCGGGCACGCTTCCCTGCCAAGAAACCACTAATTTCATAGCGCAACCAATTGAAGCGACTGAATTTTGCTAAGCAGCTTTTAAATTGGTCGACAGAAAAGTGAAAGACAGTTTTATTTAGCGACGAGTCCAAATTTAACATTATTGGTAGCGATGGCATGTGTCATGTAAGAAGACCAATTAATAAACGGCTCCAATCACGGTACTGCAAAAGAACGGTTAAGCACGGAGGAGGGAGTGTAATGGTGTGGGGATGCTTTTCTGCTGCTGGGTGTGGTCCTTTGCATAAAATTAATGGTATTATGGACCAATATGTCTACAAAAATATCCTGGAAAGGGCTATGCTTTCGTACGCTGAAGACGTTATGCCTCTTCGTTGGACTTTCCAACAAGACAATGACCCGAAGCATACGTCAAGAGCTGTTAAATCGTGTTTAGCCACGTAGTTTACCCCAATCACCCGATCTAAACTCTATAGAGAACCTTTGGGAGATCGTTAACCAAAGGATTAAGTGGGAAAATTGTAAGAACTCAGCCGATCTCTTTAAAAGTCTCGAAGAAGCTTGGAAGACTTTTCCTATGACCGCTATCAACAATTTAATAGCATCAATGACTCGTCGATGTCAATGCGTCATTTAAAATAAAGGTTTTACAATTAAAAATTGAACTAATGACAAAATGTTACTTGAAATTTTTTGTTGCATTTGTTTTGGCCCATGGAATTTAAGAATACAAAATAATATTGTTTTCTTTTTTTATTTAAATATAAATAAATGTGTAATAAAACTAATTTTTTAATATCAATAAACAATGATATTCATTGCTATCTTAGTACTTATCTTAATACTTCTAAGATATTTGTGTTTGGGAGATTTTTCGATAGCATGAATTTTAGTTGCATATGTTATGGCCACCACTGTATATAAATTTTTTTACAGATTTTTGAAAAAAAAAATTGCTATAGAAAAAAATTGCTGCAAAAATATTGCTACAGCATTGAATTGATTAGTGTCTTAAATAAAAAAAATCCATTTCAAGAAAATTCGGACCCGCAAAATTATAATTTTTATTAAGTTTACTCCATCTCCTATAAAGTAGCAAAAAATGAGTTAGGGCATTTCTATATTAAGGTAGCGATAAGGGGTCGTCCATAAACTACGTAACTGATTTTCCGGTTTTTTTTACAACCCCTCCCCCTGCGTTACTTTTCGTAGTGCTTTTCAAAACCCCTCCCCCCATAAAGTAACGTGACATATGAAATTAATTCATTCGAATGATTATATATTTTGACTAGCTCTGGCAATTTTCACTAGTATTAGTGACTAGTATGACTAGATACATTAAAGGAACAATTGGAAAAAAATCAATAATTAATATCATCTGTAAAAGCTATTCCATCTGCAATCCAAGATTCGATGCTCTCAATCACTGGGATAGAAGAAGCTGGTAGCTTTGTTGAGGATTCTTCAAAATAGAATTTTTCATCGGATTCTATGTCGACCCATTCAGGTGAATCCTCATTTCTAACGCAAAGAAATTCACCTGGTCTTTGACAGAGTACCCTTAAAAGCTGCACCAAGTTCTGTGTTTTTGTGTAAATGCTTTCTGAAAATGATTTATTTAAATAGTATTTTTTATTCCGATTTATTGTAAACGATATAATACAAACTTATGGCAATTCATAGAAGTTTTAAAAACGAAATACAAGCCGCAGGTAGGACAAGAGCTTGAACCGATTTCTTCTTTCTGAGAAGGACAGTACATGTCATACGGTATCTCCTTTGATCAAGAACATTCAGGCCTTAACGTCAAAGCCTGTCGCAAAAGCAAGGACCCAAATTTTTCAGACGTGCGCTGAGATGATGAAGGAATGCCAAAAGGTTCCTGTGTCGAGGGAAAAGGTGGTGGAAGAAATCGTTGAAACAAAAGTTAACCATCAATTTAGACGATCCAACATAAACATGTAAGGTTAAAAATTTTTGAAATGATTGTGTTATTAATTAGAGGTTTTTCGGCGATTTTTTTAATTTTTAGTAACGTTATAATATCTAAACCTACCGTTACTTATCGTAGTGCATTTCAAAACCACTCCCCCCCTAAATTGGTAACGTAGTTTATGGACGACCCCTAAATTACTTTACTTATTTAAAATAAATCTATGCACTTAAAGCTTATAAAAAAAACGCTTTCTAAATATTTGACATTTGCAATCCATACTCAAACTCAAGTAATTACTCATGCTAAAATATAACAAATCCAGCCTCTGTGTGTAAAAATGCAAAACTTAAACCCTCCTGTTTATTTTCTTTTATCAAAGCTACGATCATTCAAATAGAAGCTTATGGATAGAGATAAGAGATACACCCATCTGTATCTGAAACTATTTAATCATCTTAATTTTTTTTTAGAGAGAAAAATCTTTCAAGTATTTTAACCGACTAAAAAACTCACTCCATTCTTAATTCGTATTAGATATTGTATGTAGATTTTTTGTAATTTTATTTTTGATTGATTTATTTATTTTTATTTTAATTTTTCAATATTTTGTGCGTTATTCTGCTTTGTCTTATTTTCTTAAATCGACATACTTCTATTCACTGAATTCTTATTTATATCACTCTTCTTTTCAACTCATTTTTATTTTTTTTATTTTATTTTTTTTTATTTTTTTTTTATTTTATTTTTTTAATTTTTTTAATTCAAAAGGAAAATTCAGTTTTAGAACCCGCAAAAACATAATTGTTATATGTTTTCCCTAAGAACAGAGAACGCTGAACTGCTAGTGAATTTGGGGATGTTCAGATCGGACAAGTCATATATGCAGGAGGGTTAAAATCGGTGTCATTTTATTGAAGTCAACTCTTTTTCAAGAGAAAATTTAACAAGAAAAATTTCTCCAGTATATTTTATGTTGCCTCTTTGTCAACTTTAATGAGATGTTTTTAACCTTATTTCGCTTAGAACCAAATAATATTTAAAAATGTAGTGCTAAATGAGAACAAATCAGTTATTTAATATTAATTTATAACACTGAACAACAAAATCATTTTTTTCCAAAATAACAAGGTTCCGTCAACGGATTCTGATGGAGGGAATCAAAAAAAAAAATATAAGTTTATCGGCGTTTTGAAAGTTTACGTCTGAGTTTTATTTTAGAGTGGGTTTAATTTATCCCCCTTTTGAACATTTTAATAGTGAATCGGCAAACGAAATTATGTGACCCTTATGTTTTTGGTATATGCACATTTATGTAAAATATTACGAGGAACATTTTCGTGAAACATTTTAACTCTCTAACTCTTCAATGTGTGGGTCTTTTTGGACCTGTTTTTGATAAAGGGCAAATAAGACCCATAAAACAGGGATATAATGGATTAAAATATTCCACAAAAATATTTGCCATAAAATTCTGCTATAAGTCTCTGAATACATCAAAGCTCAAAAACCAACTTGAATGCCAAAAAAAAAGTGATAACTTAAAAAGTGTTAAGGGTTAATTTCTAACTTATTAAGAATTGGTGTTAAAATATCCCACAAAACTTAGTGTTAAGGTGTTAGTTCCTGTAACAAAAATGTTATACGTAAAATTTCACGCTAAATCACCATACAAAAGAAACCTCTACATATAATATCTATAAATACAAAGAAGAGATGAAATTTGACTATAATAATTATTATTTCCTTAGTGTGGTGGAAAACTCTGCCAAATCAAATTACTAAACTATTTTATCCACAAACTTTCCTATCAACAATTACAACTTTGAAAGTCGTATATGTTAATGTGTGTTTATTTTAATATGATTAAAAATTAAAAAAGAAAACGGTGACAGGTTAGAGCGTTGAACTGGTCTAAACGGGATTCAAGCCCGGGATCCTGAGTGGCAGTAAAGCGCGCTACAACTTGACTACCGAGTCCACAAACTACAAAGTTAAAGCAGGAATATCTATTATAAGACAATAGTTTTGGTTGACTTAAAAACCCAGTATTTCCAGTCTTGAAGAAATCTCAGATGAATCATGTACGATTTTTCTTGATCCTTGACGAAACATGCTGATTTGGCCATACATTTCATTGACGAAAATTTCTTATAAATGTTCCAAATTCGTGCAAGACGCAATGCAGAAACGTCGGGATTTATCATGCACGAACCCAATATCAAAATATTTAGGAAATTTCGTTAAAGAAAAGTAGACAGTAATATAAAGAAAATTCGCCAAGAAATTGAAATCACAAAGTGTAATAAAATTCTTGAAGGAATGTTATACCGAAACGTTGAAGAAGTTTCGATAGGGAACCATAGCGGAATTTTCATTTACGAATGATATACGAAACGTTGATGTTTATCGTGCACGAAAACAATATCGAAATGTTGAGGAAGTTTCGTTAACGAAAAATAGAAAAAATGTCAATTTTTTTCAACGAATTGACGACCGACAGGTATGTTCTGCATTCCATTTTCGAGTGGAAGTGAAATTGAATCAAAATTTAGTTCGCTATTTAGTGGTCTAAATATCACTTTTTTCGTTTTGTATTAGTCTATTAATTTTATTTATTAATATAATTAATAGTATTGACGAAAAGAATTATCTTTCTTCACTCGGAATTGGAATGCAGGACAAGAAATTTTTGTCCTATGTTATGATAACATGTTGACAATAACATGTTGGCTTATTTTCAAAATAATTTATTAAAATTCATACCATAAAATAGTTCATAGAAAATTCAAGTTTTAAAAAAAATTAATTTCAATTTTAATTTCAGCTGAGAAAATACTGATAATCTGAAAAACTCTTCTAGTAATAACTTAAAGATGTATTATATACATTGATATGGTAAAAATATAGATATTATCCAGATAAATAAAAATAAAGTTATTAAAAAGATTTGTACTGAGAAATTTGAAGTTGTTGTAATAGAGTGGAAAAAGTTAGACGCTAATAACCGCTGCTTTGCATTATATTTTGTATGAATTTTTTTTAAGTCCTGCAGCTGATGCAGAAACTACCTTTAAGAAATCATAACGAAAAGTTCGTCAATGATGCCGCAAACTACTGGGAAATAATGCAAACATTTTTCTTTTGGTGTGTGCAGAGCTCATACTTTGCTCTATCTCTCTCTCCCTCTCTCTCCCACACAAAACTTATCTCAACTTCCTCTTCTCCACTTACTCATCCACACTAACTACAAATAAACAAGGGTTCAGTGTTGCAGCAAATGGCCCATGAAAATGAGACACATAAAAGGAATGGGAATGAGTTGCAGGCCAAACAAAAAAAGGATAAAAAACCAACTTAAACGATTTGGCTGCAAAAAACAACACAAAAAAAAACATAAAATTAAAGGATCTCTAGTCAACGGGGAATTTCAATGGAGTAGGCTATAGGAGGACTTTTGTGCGGGTTGAGCGACGGAAGTGCTACACAGACAGCTCAAACTCGAGAAGAGTTCAAAAAATTTCGGCAAACGGGCAAATTATTGAAGAAGATTGAAAAAAAAAGAGTTTTGGATGATAGAGAATGGGAACTAAGAGTGGTGCGAAATCCAGGGGCGTACCGAGACCAAGTTGATAGGGGGAATATTAAGGTATTTTGGCCAACTGGATACTTTAGAGTAGAGTCAGATGCCAAGACTTTTTTCTTAATGCAACATAACTGAATTAATCAAAGTTACCCATCCGTTCGATCAATATAAATTTTAAAGTCCTTTTAAACATAAGGCGTTAGCTTACCTCTTATAGCACCGCTACCCCTGGGGAAACCAAGCTCATTTCAAATAAATACTACAACACACTAACAAATTATTATTAATGTGGTTTTTAAAGCGACTCATTACTTTAATGCATAATAAAGGAATTGTGTTGCCATAAGTTTTTGAATATTAAAGCTTATTTAAATTTTAACCATGAAGGAGTAAGTATTTTTTGACATAGTCTGTGACGTAGTGGTAAACTTTATTATTATTATTATTATGTGCCTTTATTATATTAGTACACTAAGAACTTAGTTCTTTTAAAGTACAAAGCTTAATGACAAATAGTTTTGAATACAATGATTAATTTATAATTTAACTTAAACTAAGATAAGGAACGAAATAGTTATATAAATAACAAATAACATTATATTAATACATAAAGCAGGAAAAAAGATTGGAAAAGAAAGATAAAGAAAAAAAATGGAGATAGAGCGCAAAGAGAAAACAGACTTTTTGCTAAGAAATAGGCGACGAAAAATGCCTTAGAATAGCATGTTTGAAAATCGTTTTGACTGTATCAATTTTAGTTGACTTGGTAATGAATTACATAAACGAACGGCATTAACAAAAAATAGTCTTGTAGAGTTAAGGTAGTTAAAACTTGGTAGAATTAGCGTTTGGCTTCTTTGCGATCGACTAAATTGCAGTTTTTCAAACAGATAAAAAGGTGTTTTAAAATGTATTAGTTTATGTTGAAAAATACAATTTCTGATATTTGAATAACTAACCATGTCATACCCAAGTATACAATTTCTTAAATCAGCTAAATGATCGAATCTACGTAAGCCATAGACATAACGTGTGACATGATTAAAAGCAATTTGTAATTTAAGTTGGGACCGCGAGTCTAGTTTACTATACACAAGTTCAGAATAAGTTATGACAGGAACAATGAGCTGAATTACAAGCTTACGTCTTATAGCAATAGGAGTGTATTCTGCAGACATTCTAAGATTTCGCAAGATGTAATATACTTTGCGGACTACACTGTTGATGTGATCTGTGCACGTGAGGGAGGCATTTACATGAAACCCAAGACTTACAACACTATCGACCATTTTTATTGTATTATCATCCATTAACACATCTGGAATGGAGCTAAAGCTTATTTTTTGTTTAGAGATAGGCAGCACATAGGACTTAAGAACATTAAGATGGAGACTATTTTTCATAGCCCATAGACTTATACTATGAAGATCTTCATTAAGTTTACAGACTAGATCTTCCATAAGATTTGTTTGACCAGACAAATAAATTTGAACGTCATCAGCATAGGCGTGCATTGATGAATGGGTGCAGCAGTGAAAAATGTCATTTACAAACATAGAGAAGAGCAGAGGACCAAGAACCGATCCCTGGGGCACACCGCAGCAAACAGCTTTGTAGTAAGAAAAATGTGTGCCAACCTTTACCCTTTGTTTCCTATTTGTCAAATAGCTACTTAAAAGACGAGTGGCATTGTCACAGAATCCATACATATATTTTAATTTATGACAGAGAACCCCTTACCTCTTTACCGCTTTTAATTTTACTTAATAATTCTAATAAAAAGAGGTTTTAAAATTATTTCTTGTTTGAAAACAACTTTTTACATTTGTATTAAAAATTATTACAGAATTTTATTTTTTGTTTCTAATTCCAACAAAACTATCACTTCATTTCACTAACCTTCTTTTGCCGTCAAAAACATGCAAAGAGGGGGTAAAGCTTACGACCACCTCCATGGCTAAAGCTTAAGTATGTATTGTTTGTTTTCTCTAAAAACTGCACTAATTTAAACACTAGAAATTAGTAGGAATCAACTACAAATTAGTTGATTTAACAATTGCTCACTTAAAATAGTCGCTATTGGCTGAGTATAAATTAAGTAATAATTTAAAAGAATTAAGGTCTCGTAATAATTAATTCAGCGAAAAGGGCATTAATTAAAACTTTGTCTCAGTAATAAAAAAAATTGTTGTTATTTTAATGGTTAGATAAGTTTGGATTTTTGTTGTAAATCGCCTTTTTGTTGTGCTTCACAAAGTTTTATGATTTTTCACACGAGTGGTTTTCGTTAAGTTGATAGTGTGTGTGTGTGTGTATTGTATGGCGTAAGAGTGTGCGTGCAGCTTAATGATAAGCTGTAGCTGCATGAATTTTATGGTTTTTAATAAAAAGCAGCACTTTTCAAATGGTAGTAGTTAAAAAGAAAAAATGCACGCCTGCGTTAATAAATCATGTTAAATTTGCATTGTATTACGTCAACTTCTTGCAGTTCTATTAAAATGCCGGAAAATGCTGAAAGTTTCGAGCGCAGTAACAGTAGTTGTAAGCTTGTTAACAAAATAAAAATTCAAATATTGTGATAATAAATAAGTTAAGTTTTTAGTTCTATCAAGTAGTAAATCTATAAAAAAAAGAAACCAAACAACTTGAGAACCTCCTCCATTTTGAAGTCGGTTAAAAAACGCAATTGAATGTAAAGTAAAAAGCATATCATATTTTCAATGAATTACTAACCGTTATACTCGTAGCTAAGGTTACCACAATGAAAACGACTTTAAGGTATGCAAACATTAATTTCAATCGAAGCCTTAATTGAAAACGTCAAATCGGAATGTTAACATCAAATTTAAACGCTGAGAAAAGCATTTCTCCAATATTAAAGGATTTGCTTAAATTTATTATCATATTAAAAAGGATTTTTCAAGATTTAATTTTCAATTTAAAAGAACATTCAGATTCTTCTGCATTGTTATTGTGTGAATTAACCCCAACACATTATTAATTGCTCATTTCTTTAAAGACATGATATTAATAAGATCAATAGCACCTCATTCAATTGAATGGCAATGATTGGATTTGGTCCTTATTATATATATCAAACTAATATAACCGGCCTTTCCCGGGTAGTATTTTATTAACAATTTGTACGCTTTAAAAATAAAACACTATAGTTTTCTGAATTCATTGATATCTTATATTAATGTTAATAATATATAAAAAAAGTATGTGTGTGGCCGGTTGAAGTGAAACCTTTAGAAAACTGTAGAAATTTTTAGTGCAACGACTTTTTCATAAAACATCTTTACCTAGGAATGAGAAAAAATTTACTTCAAAATCAATATTTCCGACTTTCGATGCAAATATGTCCAATTTTATTTAACTTAAATTTTTTTTCAAAAGTTCAATCAAAGGACTTAACATATATTGTTTGAACTGTACCATTTGGTCTGTGTATATATTTTTTATCTTTTTTTTCAGAAAAGGTTAAAACAATTTCATTTTTATTAAAAACATGACTTAAAAGTTGCTCTGTGGTAAAAATAAGAACAAGTAAAAATTGCATTTCTGGCATCCTGTCATAGGACATAACATTAATTTGCAAAAATTATTTCAGTTTGCGCAAAAGGTGTCATCAAAACATCGAGTGCCTTATGCCCAAAACTCAATAGTGCGTTAGGAATGGTCGGCCGTTGATAGACCAATGAAATAGACCATTGATGAAATTAATTTACTAGTTGATTGTTTGAAGCAGCCTGAGGTTTTTATGGTTCATATTTTAATGGTTTATTGATAATTATCAGTTTATCCTGAGTTTTATATGTACATTTTAGAAATGTGTCTCGGGTGCAGCAATTTTCACAAAATCATCCACTCTTTTTACGCTTTTTCTTGGCATATCTACCTTTAATCCACAAAATAACACTTTTTTTATGTTTGAATCAGCTGATTTTCCTTCTGTGGGGCCTAGTGTATTCGCTGATCCTATTAATTTTTCCCTCTAAATATTTCTTTTGAACACACCTTCACTAAATCTGTCAGCCTTCTGGGGGTCCTTACATAAAAACACAAAAACAAAACAAAAAATAGAAACAAAAATGTCTATTATAGTTCATATCAAAAAAATCGATGACCCTTATAAGGATTAAATGTATGATCTGGTCCTATTAATGAAACTCCATCTGCCACTCTTCTGGGTGTCTTCACAGAAAAAATACACAAAAATAGAAAATATCATTGCTCGTGTACACAAAAACGTGACGAAAGAGACAGTTTTCTTTACAACGACTCGACATTTTTTCTACCACACTAAAAAACATTTACTCTCAACTAATTTGTCGACATGTTCATATTTAGTGTATAAAATATTTTCTTTTCATTCACAACACCTGATTCTGAAAACTACGACATACTTCAATAAATTTCTCAATCAAAAGTGTGGTGTGTTCACGAAAACCTAACTGCACAACTAAAAGTCCTAAACTGCATTGGCAAGTGCACTGAATCGTGAATACCCCTATTTTAGTGTATATGTATGGCATAGATGCAGCGATTGAGCTTATTCACAGTGGTGTGAGTTCGCTAGAAGCAACGAAACTTACTATTTTCATTTTTTCAAAGTAAAAATCAATCTTTTATTTAGATTATAATATACTAATTATAATAAAAACAATAAAAATAAAAATAATAATAATAATAATAATAATAATAATAATAATAATAATAATAATAATAATAATAATAATAATAATAATAATAATAATAATAATAATAATAATAATAATAATAATAATAATAATAATAATAATAATAATAATAATAATAATAATAATAATAATAATAATAATAATAATAATAATAATAATAATAATAATAATAATAATAATAATAATAATAATAATAATAATAATAATAATAATAATAATAATAATAATAATAATAATAATAATAATAATAATAATAATAATAATAATAATAATAATAATAATAATAATAATAATAATAATAATAATAATAATAATAATAATAATAATAATAATAATAATAATAATAATAATAATAATAATACTAATAATAATAATAATAATAATAATAATAATAATAATAATAATAATAATAATGATAATAATAATAATAATTATAATAATAAAAATAATAATAATAATAATAATAATAATAATAATAATAATAATAATAATAATAATAATAATAATAATAATAATAATAATAATAATAATAATAATAATAATAATAATAATAATAATAATAATAATAATAATAATAATAATAATAATAATAATAATAATAATAATAATAATAATAATAATAATCATAATAATAATAATAATAATAATAATAATAATAATAATAATAATAATAATAATAATAATAATAATAATAATAATAATAATAATAATGATAATAATAATAACAATAATAATAATAATAATAATAATAATAATAATAATAATAATAATAATAATAATAATAATAATAATAATAATAATAATAATAATAATAATAATAATAATAATAATAATAATAATAATAATAATAATAATAATAATAATAATAATAATAATAATAATAATAATAATAATAATAATAATAATACTAATAATAATAATAATAATAATAATAATAATAATAATAATGATAATAATAATAATAATTATAATAATAAAAATAATAATAATAATAATAATAATAATAATAATAATAATAATAATAATAATAATAATAATAATAATAATAATAATAATAATAATAATAATAATAATAATAATAATAATAATAATAATAATAATAATAATAATAATAATAATAATAATAATAACAATAATAATAATAATAATAATAATAATAATAATAATAATAATAATAATAATAATAATAATAATAATAATAATAATAATAATAATAATAATGATAATAATAATAACAATAATAATAATAATAATAATAATAATAATAATAATAATAATAATAATAATAATAATAATAATAATAATAATAATAATAATAATAATAATAATAATAATAATAATAATAATAATAATAATAATAATAATAATAATAATAATAATAATAATAATAATAATAATAATAATAATAATAATAATAATAATAATAATAATAATAATAATAATAATAATAATAATAATAATAATAATAATAATAATAATAATAATAATAATAATAATAATAATAATAATAATAATAATAATAATAATAATAATAATAATAATAATAATAATAATAATAATAATAATAATAATAATAATAATAATAATAATAATAATAATAATAATAATAATAATAATAATAATAATAATAATAATAATAATAATAATAATAATAATAATAATAATAATAATAATAATAATAATAATAATAATAATAATAATAATAATAATAATAATAATAATAATAATAATAATAATAATAATAATAATAATAATAATAATAATAATAATAATAATAATAATAATAATAATAATAATAATAATAATAATAATAATAATAATAATAATAATAATAATAATAATAATAATAATAATAATAATAATAATAATAATAATAATAATAATAATAATAATAATAATAATAATAATAATAATAATAATAATAATAATATTAATAATAATAATAATAAAAATAATATTAATAATAATAATAATAAAAATAATAATAATAATAATAACAACATCAGCATAAAACGAAAGTAAAGCAAAAATACAACACCAACAGATATATGAAAGGGAGAAAAACTGAGAAATTGGCACTGAAATCTCATCGCCTCTGTTGTTGTAGCGCGCTAATGCGCTTGCACGGCGGTCACGGCCCGGGTTCGATTCCCGCCGGCATCACAAAGTTTTCAGATGGAGCCTGTAGCAGGGCCGAAATTGCAATAAAATCAGCTAGTGATGTTGTTGTTGTTTCTTTGGAAAAATTCGTCAGAGCAATTAATTGTTCTAACCTGACCTAAAGCACAATAAACGTTTTAAAACTATCAAACAACTAGAATTTGTATATAAAATCAAGTATGATTTAAACTATCAAACAATTAAAATTTTTATTTAAATCATAAAAAATCAACATAGTTATTTATAATATATTAATATATGCATTATTTTTAACAGGATATAAAATTAAATTATATTTACATCATATAAAATTCATCGAAATCGTTATTATATTACTTAAACAACATAAAATTTTAGAAAAGTCACACTAATTATCTAACTAAAAATCCCACGATTATCCGATGAAAATATTTGTTATCATCGAAATACAAGAAATACCTGCATGTTAAAATTTCTCAACGAAAATGCAACCCAGCATTGTTGTGGAATGTCAAACGCATGAGCTAGTAGAAAAATTCTCTACTCACAACTTTGATCGTACTTTAAAACTGCTTTATATTTTTACGCATTGAGGTCGAAGCAAGGTCTGGGGTCGAATTTAGTGTTACTTCATAAGAACTCGTTGTTTCTAGTTTAACTGTCAAAGGCCGACCGACCTGACGCGGTATTGAGTTTTGGGCATTATGATTTTTTTGGCAAAACTTAGTTCTGTCTTTATCTTTTTTACAAAATAGTCAAAAGTCTCAAAAAGAATTTATTTGAAAAAGTTATCCCAATATCTCTTTCCAATCAAAAGTTTTTACTACCCTGCAAACATTTTCAATCACCGGCGAATCGCTTGGAAGATGATATAATTGCCGGCGATTTCAGTTGGGAGTCATCCGGGTATCGGCGGCTGTAAGCGCCTGAGCCCATAGCAGCGATTCGCGAGAGAATCGTCTAAAGGATTCGTTAACGATTCGCTGGGAAGAGTCGCTAACGAATCGCCGAGAGGTGTCTTAAGCGATTCGCTGGGAAGAGTCGCTATCGAACCGCAGAGAGGGGTCTTAGGCGATTCGCTGAGAAGGGTCTCAAACGAACCGCCAAGAGAAGGCCTTAGTGATTTGCGGGAAGAGCCGTACATAAATCGGCAAAAGGGGTCTTAAGCAATCCTCTGACAAGAATTGCAAATTAATCGCTTTTAGAGTTTCTCAGTGATTTGTTGCGAGGCGTTGTTGTTAAATGTCACAATTTGTTTTGTAAGAGACATTTGTCAAATCGATCAACAAAAAGATCGACACCGCAAATCGTACTGATATAAATATTTTCAGTTTCAACACAATTCAACACAAAAAAATAACTTTTTAAATTACATCATTCTTTTTAGTGAAAAAGAATATTGAATAGCCTGTTTCATATTAAAACGATCGATTTTGAAAATTTAAAAGAAAAAGCCATCTTCCAACGACCACTGGAAGGAGCGAAGGAAGCATTTGAAGATGTTACTTGAATCGCGCATTCATCGCTTGGGCCGGAATAAGCGAACGAAGATTTTGAAAATTTTTCTTAAACCGCACAATCATCGCTAGGGTAATCGAATAGCGAGCTATCTTCTAAAGAACCCTTGGGCGAATCGCAAGTGCTTTGCAAAATCAACTTCTCTTCCAATCGTCTCCCAATGTTTGCAGGGTGAAAATCTATTTTTTCATACCATCGACTTTCTTTGTTATATTAATAAAAGTAAAATTCTGTTTGTTTGTTGTTTGACCTTAAGGGATGACCTGTTGTTAAAAAAAATTGGATTCCATTTTTATTTTTTCACACATTTTCAAGACATTTAGTCTTCTGAAATCCTTCAAAGATAATACCTTAAAAGGATTTTTTAAAATTCGAACTATTTTTGGAGTAACAGAGCTATATATGTATATACACTGAGGAGCAAAACTGTAACATGATGTAACACTTCTCATTTCAGCAACCGTTATCTTATCTAAATTATTACTAATTACATATTTTTATCTTATAATGTTATTGGTGCACTTGTACTCTTTCTCCTAAGCCGGTTTGAAGTTAATCTAACAACAACGAAAAAACTAGCAGACAAAAATGTAAAAAATGGCATGTAATACTATATTTATGAAATGCTGTTATTTTATATTTTTGAAAATCTGCTTACAAATTTTCATATAAGTAGACACTAAATTTTTATATTAAATAATAAAAAAAATTTTCAAAATTGTTCAACAGTTCAACAGTTCAACAGCTACAGCAACGTTTGAAATGTCTTTGAAATTGGTTTGTGCACATACTAAACGGTGATTTTTTTGAATATATGTGTTTTTTTTTAATGCCATTTTTCGTTATATATAGTTTCAAATCACTGTGCTAAGAAAGTTTCACTTCAAAAATTGTTTATAAATATTTATAATTTATAGGATTTTTTGGTGAATTTGTAAAATATTTATACTACAGCGCTCTCTGGTTTTAAAGACAGACTAAAATAGATATCGCCAAATTTAAGATCTCATCTATAACTACACTGTCTCAAACAATAGTCCATACACAAGAAGTCTAAACAGTAATTTGACAGTATGCAGACAAATATTCGATCTAATAACAAAAATAAAATAAGTTAAATTAAAATATATAAATTTGCTTTTCTTGTATAAAGAAAACAAGGTTGTCCTAGTTTTATTTTTGTTGTTAAGGCATTACAACTGGATCATACTTTCTGAAAAGAGACTCTATTAATTGCTCATACACATAAAGAGAGCCCTCCTCTCCTTTTCTTGTTTGTACATATGTATATACAGTTCCGTTACTATCAGAGTAAAATTTCCGCATTATTCTTTACTTTGCACCCAGTTTTAATGTGTTATTCGTTGCGTGGATTTTTAAAAATATTATTAATAACAGTCATAAAAAAATTTCCTAATTTCGGAATACATTTGTTATATCAAACTATAAAAAATGCTTGCTTTACACTGTAAAAAAAGTAATTTCCCACCCTTCCCAATGATCTTAACCATAACTAGCAAACGCATGCTAAAAGATGTCATCATGGATTAATGGAGTTAAATAGGATCTGATGTCACAAGTAAATTAGCCTTATCAATAAAACAGCGTTTGAAGGAGTTTGTTTTGGCAAAATTTGGTTTCGTACCCGTTATTGAAAAATGTATTAAATTAGATTTATTTTCCATTTTTATGATGTTCTGAGAATTTTTGACTTTGTTTTTTAAGTGTAATTAAATTCTAGGTTTTTAAATCAAAAGATAGTCTTACCATGGCTCCTAAACTCAGCATTAAGGGTCAATTTTTCAGTACGAGTGTAAACGTTTTGTGATTAGGGTCAATTTTTTAGTGCGAGCTCAAACTCTAGTCAAATTACACCTAGCTTAACTGATCAAAATTGGACTTTTAAACTCAGTTAGCAGATATTTAAGCATTCTTTGAAGTTAAATTGACTTAAGTTATCATAGAATGTGTTTCTTTTTTGCCTAAACCGCGTTTAAACGTCCAATTTTGGTGAGTTAACCTCAGTTTAATTTGACTATAGTTTAAGCTCGCACTAAAAAATTGACCCTAAGCACAAAACGTAGATAAGATATTGCAATATCTCAAAAACTATAGGAAACTTTGGCTGAGGGATTGAGAATTAGGTGCAAATAAGAAAGTCTCATTAAATTGAAAATGCAGTATTTGCACTTTATTGCAAAAAAATGCAAAAGATTTTTTCCAAACCTGAACTATTTTCCCACGCCAACCGCAGTCGAAAATACTACTTTAAAAAATCGAAATCAAGTAAGGCAAGAAATGAAAAAAAAATTAAAATATGTTTATTGTAGTTTCTACAATAACAACAAAAAAAAACAACAACAGAAGCGAAACGTGTGTTACCATCAGCATATCAATGAGCTATATATTCATGAAGAGCCCACAACAAAAACAACAACTAAAACAGCAAAAATAATAGTAATGCAG
This sequence comes from Dichetophora obliterata, assembly GCA_963920525.1. Lineage (NCBI taxonomy): Eukaryota > Metazoa > Arthropoda > Insecta > Diptera > Sciomyzidae > Dichetophora > Dichetophora obliterata. The sequence goes on along the minus strand of OY986437.1, from coordinate 231,893,235 downwards.
ATACAGAAACAGAGACGGCGGATTGAATTTCAGCATAGATAAAAGTGAAGTAAAACGTGTTTATTCGTTCATAGGATAGGAAGAAGAAATAAAAGTAAGAAAAAACGGCTGTTGTACAGAAGAATCTCTGCGAAAGAATTTAAAATAATAATCAGAAAAAATAGTGAAGAAACGTATTATTAAAGTTATGAGATTCAATAATAAACGAAAGTTTTATCAAAAACAACAACAACAACAACGCAAACAAAAACAATTTCCATTGTTATGGCTAGTGCTATATATGTTGACGTTTAGTGCAGCACTGTAGAGATACTCAGGTACTTTATTATTTTCTTTTATAGATACATTAAATAGATACATGTGGGCGATTACAACATAACGCGGCTGTAACGAGTCAAGATATAAATAATGCACGTTTTACGATGAGGCCATAATAAAGTAAACTACAACAAAAAATAACAACAACAAGTAACAGCAGCACGCGATTAGGTTAACTAAAAAATAGAAACAAAAAAAGCAATCAAATCAAACAAAAAGTAAACGAGTTTTTGGGGGAAGGAGTAGGGGCGGGGATAAGGGGGCGGTGTAGAAACAAAACCAGCACAAGCATCACAAATCAAGCCAGAAAAACACACATAAGCAAAATACTAAAAACTACAAACACTAAAAGATACGCGCTGACAATTGAATGCAAATAAAGCAGCTCGTAGATACATGTTGTCAACCGCCTAAAACTTTGCAGATACGCTGCCTTAACAAACAAACGTAAGAGAAAAATAGATAAAAATAGTTAAAAAATAAATAAGCACAAAACTAAATTAAATGAAAAAAGCGGCACAAAAACTAAAAACAACAAACTTAATCTTTGCATTCGTCAGATACTATTTACCAATAGCAGACAATACAGCAGAACATAAAAATGCATTTGTGCAAAATAGAGAATGGAAAAACAATATATCTATTTTCTATTTAATTTTTTTACTTTATTTCATTTGTTTTGAGGTTGAGTGGGTGCAAGAAAATTAGACAAAATAACAACTAAAAAACACAGAAAAAACTTAACGAAATAGCTTGAAAACAAAGCGCAGAAAATGTGTGAAGGTAAAGTTTTGCCGAGTTTAATGCAAGGAAGTGGCACAGAAAAATAAAAGCGATAAAAAAAATTGAAAAAAATTGTTGAACTAATGCTTTGAAGCGGAAGTCGGGGCGCGAGAGTTGCGTCAACCATGTCATAGTGTGAGATAGGCAGCAAGTATGTCAAAAAGTTGTCTAATAAATATTAAAGTGATTTAGTAGCAAGTAAATCAAATGGTAGCAAGAAAAAAATTTTGTTTGAATACTTTTTGAAAAACTACTATGTTTTTAAAGAGAAATTTCATGGCAAAGAAGGATCTCGAAGTGACGCGCAGATACATAATAAATCAAATAACTTGCAAAAAAATGTGTGCTAATTTTGCAACGCTGCAAACTAAAAAGTACTAAAATACTTTAATTCCAAATTTGTTTTTCTACAAAATATTGACTTTAACATAATAAAATAGATTAAAAATGGGTTTATCAGATGAGTTGCACAGTTAAATTAGAACAAAAATGATTTGTTTAAGGTATATTATGAAAAAGTACTACTATTAAAAAAAAAAACAATTATTAAGGAATTTTCTTGGACTAGACCCAAGTTAAAATACCCCCAATACCGTATTTGAACTTATTTAAATTCTTAAATTTCACTGCGGGTTTTAAATGTGATATATTTGGATAAAAATCGCGACTAATAAAAGTGACGTCATCTGTATTGTTTTGATGACGTTTTAAATATATCACATTTGAAACCTGCAGTCCTTTTTATTTATTAAAGCTTTTGCGTGTAACATCAAGTTCAAAAATTAATCTTTTTGGGATTTATAAAGGTTTTCCTATTATTATTACGTCATTTTGTGGGCGGAGTTTTCAGTTTTGAAAAATTTTTAGCCATTGTAGTAATTTTTGTGGAATTTAAGGGGATTTTACTGATTTCATAAAGTCACTTTGTATGGGAGGTAGCCATGGTTTTCATTAGATTTTTCCAAATTTCATACATAAAGAGCATATTAATGTTAAAGCCTATGTGAAAAATTTGTAGTCATTAAATTAAATTTTGCGGAATTGATAGAGATTTTACCATTTTGGTAAACTCACTTTGTATGGGAGGTAGACGTGAAATGTTATTCGACTTTTACAAATTTCATACGTGCAAAATTTGAAGTAACTAGATTAATTTTTGTGGAATTTAAAGAGATTTTACCGTTTTGGTTAAGTCTTTGGTTACCGTTTTGGTTAAGTCTTTGTATGAGAGGTGGGCGTGGTTTTCATGGGATTTTCCAAATTTCATACTCAATGTTCATATTAAAGTTTTAAGCTTATGTGCAAAATTTAAAGTCATTCGATTATTTTTTGTGGAATTTAAAGAGATTTTACCATTTTGATTAAGTCACTTTGTATGGGAGGTAGGCTTGTTTTCATCCGATTTGGCTCATATTCAAACTTAACCTCTGTTTTTTAACAAGAAGCTTATATATTGAATGTCGTTACTATAGCTATAAAATTACAGCTGTTATCGTGATGAAAAACAGACGGACAGACGGACATGGCTAAATCGACTCAGGAGGTGATGCTGATCAAGAATATACAGTGATGTGCAAAGAAATAGGGACACCTGTATTTTTATATTCAAAGCTGCATGAATTATAACAAGGTGCCCCAGATTTGGCATTTACTCCCTCGGGTAGTGATTCTCCTTGATTAGGCGAGTGAGAAAATGCAAGGATGAGGGTGGCCCCCTTCCCCCATTTGGGAGCTAGAAAGGAAAAACTTAAAAATAGGTATCGTTACATTTTACTCCACATTTAATGTATCTCTTAGCCGATTTCCAAAGTTTACAACTTGTTGAGAAGATAATCATATTGACATGACGCTTTTTATAAAACATTTCGCATAAAGTCACAATTAAGAAAGTTATGAGCAACTAAATTCTAAACAAATTTTGAATTAAACTTTGATAATAAGTATCTCGAATTTAAATACATTTTTTGACAATTTTTGTGATGTAAATTCTTTTTATGATAAAATTTTATACTGACTTATAATTCATGTAGCTTTTAGAATAAAAATACAGGTGTCCCTATTTCATTGCACATCACTGTATATACTTTTCTATACTGGTCACGCCTCCTTATCGGCGTTACAAACGGAGTGACAAAGTTAATATACCCCTATATTACGTTTTTTAAACGTGTTGGTATAAAAATTCAACGCGAAAAGTACCAAAAGACCGGAAAAATAAAAATTACAGAATGACCACATCCGATTTGGGTCAAATTTTGTATGGAGCATCAATGAAAACTAACTAAGTTTGTAGGAAAAAGTTTGACGTGATTTTTGGAGGAGTTACGGGGTGCTCAAAAAATTGACAAAAATCGACAAAAACGTCGAAAATCGATTTTTACGAAAATTCATATCTAAAACACTCTAAAGCGAATGTTAAGTAGTTTAACCTACCGTTGGAAAGAAAACCACACGGACTTTTGTCTAAAAATAATTTTGGAAAATTTTAGTGGTTGGGGTCAAATGTTTGCAGTAATGCAATTGATTTCGAAGAAAGGGTTCTTGGAGAACACAATTTTAAAATTTTAGATAGTGTTTTAAAGCTGGTAAAATCACATTTTTAACAATTACAAAATTAGGGTGGGGACTCAATGGGTTAATAGATATAAATTTCTTAACTTAATTTTAAGTTTAAACTTCCGTTAGTACGGACTTTAACCTAAAAATAATTTATATTAAAATTGGTGGTTGAGGGAGTGGCAAGGGATTACCTTGCGGTAAGGTAATCAGGGCGCGTACAGCAATCAAAATGCGCTACCGCTCTTCTGAGTTATCTTTGCTATGAGTTTATCATTTTATAATATTCAAAGCGTATGCGGATAAAATATTCACTCTTCTTTGAACTACTCAACTGCTTTCCTCGTTCGTGACATTGTATGTTGAGAAATTTTAAAAGAGCGACGTCGTGTGGATGAGAGAAGTTGAGTTTTCATCGCTTGTAAATTTTGAAATATTAAACTCATTGAATCGCTCACTTTCATTTGATGCGAAACTTTAGTTTAACACTTCGCACGTAATAAATTGAAAGGATTTAAATCAATAATGTTAAGTATTTTTTTTAATAATATGTTTAGTTAAAAAAACTTAAAAAATCATTATATTTTATGAAATTATAAGAGACTGAGATAAATAAACAAGAAGGAACATTTTAAAAAGTTATTAATTACTTAAATATTTCATTAAAAAACTCAAAAAAAATATAGATCTTCAGAAAACACGTATTAATTTTTAATTTACAAGAATACTCGTTGAGTCAATAAATGAGCGAAAGCAAAAATTCCAATGAAATGAGTTTATCTTCGCAAAAACTCTTGAGCGCGAAACATTAAATGAATAACAAATAGAAAGCGTTGTTCAACTCAGTTTTTTTGAGGAGCACAACCCTCCAGGAAATGTGAGCATTCCCGAATGTTACCAGGAAACATTCCATGGAATGTAGGAAGCATTCCCCTTTGTTGCACACTCCATTGCTTTTCTTACATAGCATGTCATTAGAGGGAAACATTCCTCTCCGCTGTGTTAAAAAGTCATGTGGAAACATTCCTCTCCCTTGGTATGAAAATGGATTCGGCCAGGATTCGAACCCGGGACCCCTGAGCGACAGTCGAGCGCGCTACCACTAGACTATCGAATTCTACAATAAGCGGCTAGAAAACAATGATATTAATATTTTCTATTGTCATTGCTTGAAAATAAATAAAAGTTTCCAAATGCATTTTTAAAGAAGCGGTGTGTAAACAATATAAATACAAAACTACCCTTAAGCATCCAAAAGATACGGTTTGGAAACAATATAAATACAAAACTACCCTTAAGCTTTCAAAAGATAAGGTAGGGGATGTTTCTTTATCACTTTTAGATGGAAGCCTTCCGATTTTTCCTGGAGGGAATCTACGAACGAATACTATAAAAGAGCGAAGAAAAGTTTTGATCACTCTGAAAATTTAACATAAGAGCGCTCAAGTTGTTTTTCTTTACGAATGAGGAAAGCAAAGTAAATCGTTTGTCAATTGAATAATATTGATGAGAAGTGCATTTTTTCTATTCAATTGAGAGTTTTTGCGAACCCTGAAGGTAATTGATTTCGAAGTAGAACACATTTTAAAAATTTTAAATTATTTTTTTCTAAAAGCTGACAACATGCCGTTTTCAACAATATAAAAGTTAGGGTGGGGACTAGGGCTTTCAATCCCGAAATCTCGGGATTTAATTCATAAGAAAATATATTGCAATGTAAACGATGTTTTTTTTTAATATCGAAACCACCCTGTTCTTTTTTTAGAACAGGGAGAACACAGTTCTCTGTGTAGAGAACACAGTTTGAAAGTCTATTTTTTTGATTGTTTGGTTTGGTTTGTTTGGTTGTGATAATAGGCTTTTCAACTTTCATGGAATTTTGAAAGTAGCAGTGGTTTTATTACTATACTATAGTTTTTTTATTATAAAAATAATATTTTATTCACATCATACTTTTTACTAACTACTAATTTTTTAAAACATAAATTTATGTTGTTTGTTTAATTTAATTTATTTACGTGCATATTCTTATGTTTATCATAAATAAAGTGAAATATTATTTGATATTTTAAATATTTTGGGTGTTCATTCGTAAATAAATTTTATAATTTTTTTCCAATTTTTCCAATGATAATCATAAATTTTACAAGTGTTTTCTCTAAAAATACAAAATAGGATTTCAGAATTCGACTTTTTCTTTCAGTTATTACTGAATTTTTTCCCTTGTATTCTTCTTTGTACATTATAACTGTAACTTTTGTCTGCATTAGTAATTATGATTTCGTCTCAGTGTTGTTTTATCACTTTTGAGTATTTTTGAATAAATCAAGTATGAATAAGGATTAATTTTGGATTTTTATTTTAAAATTAAAAAATAAAAATAATCATTTGATTTAACTAAAACTCAGATATTAAGAAAAAGTGTTATTAACGGTCCCTGCTTTTAATACAGCTTAATGTCATTAATTTAAAATTAATCCCCCCGGGATTAAAGGCTCTAGTGGGGACTCAATGGGTTCATGGGCTTATTTTTTTAATAAAATATTTGTTTAGATGTTAAAATTTTAAATAGAGTTCCTCGAACCCTTTCTTCCATCAATCAATCAATCAATTACCTTACCACAAGAGATGGTTTTAAGATTAAATATTAGATTTTTATTAAAAAAAAATATTTATGCTTTGATGCTAAAATTACCATATCTCATTAACCCATTAAGTCCCCACCCTAATTTTTATATTGTGAAGTTTTTATATTGAAAAGGTGATTTTACCAGATTTCTTCGAACTCTTTTTTCGAAATCGACTACCTAACCATGTCCGTTTAATTACCTTTCCAACGGTAGTTCAAACTGAAAATTCGGTTAAGATGTGTTTGAGATATGAATTTTCGTACAAATCGATTTTCGACTTTTTTGTCCATTTTGTGTTTTAAAGCACTTTTTAAAAAAATTCTACTATTTTCAAAAATAAAACTAATGCGAAAAGAAGCACAGGGTTTTGAGTAACGCACAAATATACCAAAAAAATCAAATAACCCAAAAAAATTTTTTTAGTACTTCTTTGCAACGCTAAGAACTCAAAAAGTACGAAAAAAACTTAAAATTCACTTAAATTTTTTTCAAAATGTTGACATTTATATTAAAAAATTAGTTAAAAAATGAGTTAATCCAAATTGTGGAGTTCAAATAAAAAACGAATGTTTTAAGTACTTTTAAAAAAAAACAAACTACTATTGAGGAATGTAGCCTAGATTGTCAGCTAAGAAAAAAGGCTATGTTTGGGAATTTCTCGAGAGCTTGCTATGAAAGATATGTTTATAAAGTTATTTGGTATGATAAAATAAGTCTTAAATTACAAAAAAAAACTAATTTTTTTATTAATTTTTTTTAGATTTTTGCACAAACTTCGTATTTAAACGGAACGTCATAATTTAGAGGCAGGTCCGGCTCCAACACAATATCTCGGCCACAGCTTATATCAAACAAAAAAACCGAATTTTGCTAGGTATGACAATGTCTACAAAATAGACTATTGATTCTAATTTTTAGCAATTGTTGTTAATTTAAAATAACAAACATCAAAACAATTTAAAAAATTGTTTTTTTTTTGCTTATACAAAATATGTTGTTAAAATCAATATTTTAACATAATAATAGTCTATTCGGTGAGTGTGTAGAATATGTGGTTAAAATTTCAGAAGGATCGGCCAACGGGTTCCGGAAAAATCGTGTGGGGCGTACATGAAAACGTAGTTTTGAGAAAAACGCGTTTAAAGTTTTGTGAGCGCTCAGGTACGTGTGCGAAGGTATTAAGCTTTAGGTTTAAAAAAATACTTATACTGCTCGGAAATATATAAAAATTCAATACTATATTCTTAGATACATGTGGGGCATTCGACGGGAAATGGGAATATGAGTTATTTTCTTAAATTGATATGATGATAGCAAATTTATTCTAAACGCAAGGTATTATAGATAAATTTACATGATCTGTAAAAATTATTTAGAAAAAACAAGATTAAATATTTTTTTTACTATGACAAGTTGTTGTGTATTATAAACGAGTCGTACGATTTTTTGCTACCAGTCCAACGGTGTCCCAGCAGTCACAATTTCTACTTTCTATATATTCTCGCAAAAACTAAACTTGGTACTAATTTTTAGTTTCTGTTGAAGTCCATTTAATCATTTCATAGCATAGTAAAAGATATCTGGCTTTGTATAGTATTTGGGCTCAAATCCCGATTGACATTGCAGAAGGCGGAGATGAGGTATTTTTGACTGTCCCACCAGTCACACTCCTTTAACCAATGAAATATCCCCAAAATATTTAAATTATCATTATATTACATCAAAATATAAAATTACAGGTCTAAACAATCGGGATTCTGGAGTAAGATGTCCTACCAGTCACTACAGAAAGCCTCATATACATTTGAAAAATGTAAAAAAAAAATTTCGAAAGTGACCAACTAGATAGACTACATCCTTAAGAGATAAAATTAATGCGAAAATTTAAACGGCTCAGAGTAACGCGATAATAATATAAAAAATGCAATCTCTGACTCTTAGCAGCTTGCAAGAACAATTAAATGCAAAAAATATACAAGTTGTAGATAGGCCTTTGTAGTCTTATGGAGAGTGCGCTAGACTAGCAACCCAGAGTTCCCTGGTTCGAATCCGGGTTCGGGCATGGCTCTTTTCACTTTCTTTGTTCTTTCCTACATTTAAGAATTATGGACAACTAAGGGCTGGAAATGCTTGCAGAGGTTAGGGCATAACACTAGCCTTGGTTAAAAGCAATGACTTGGTTCTTTGATCTTTTTTTAAAAAAAGTTGAAAATAATTCTATTCTATTACTCTTCTAGTACTTTTTCTGCAATGCTTAAATATAAAAAATAATTAAAGTTTTTTCTAAATGACCTAGTTATTTATTATGTGGATTTTATATGATTTAAATACAAATTCTAAATGTTTGATAGTTTAAATCACGATTTTTCTATAGATTAAAACGATTTTAAACTATCAAACAACTAGAATTTGTATTTAAAATCAAGTATGATTTAAACTGTCAAACATTTAGAATTTGTATTTAAATCATATAAAATCAATATAAAAATTAATTTAATTTTTTTAAATTTAACTTAGTTAATTAATTAATTTTTCGAAAAAACTACTTAAAATAATAACATTGATAACACTAGGCGACATATTGAATAAATATGTTTTGTAACCTACAAAAAATTACAACGTGTTTAAGCCCAAAAATTGTGTTTTAACTGCAAAAGAAAAAAAAAATTAATTTTATGGATAAGTTTTCTTGAATTTTTTTCTTTTAAATTTTTTTCTTGATCACAACTCAAAAACAGATCGCCCGATCTGGTTGTCAAATATCGAAAAAATTAAGAATTACAACTAAGAAATATGATTATGATATAGTTTTTCAAATTTTTTGTTTTTTTTGGAGAAAACTTGAATGTAAATAGGAACAAATTTTTTCAGCAATTTTGTCGAAATTTTTTAAATTAATTTCACAAAAAATTGAATTCGACAAAATATCAAAATATGACTCGCTTACGCTATGTTCACAATGAGAGCTAAATGCGCATTTACAAAATCCACTTTTACGAACGTCCCTTTACTCGTAGTAGGAGTAACAGAGACAAACATATATAGTAAATGCTCTAAATGAGCATTTAGCTCTCAGTGTGAACTAGGGCTTTCAATCCCGAAGGGTTTTGACAAATCCCGGGATTTCGGGCATTTAGCTGTACTAAAAGCAGGGATCGTTTATAATAATTTCTCTTAATTTCTGCGTTTTGGCAAAAATAATTGGATATACATTTTTTTTCTTTCATTAATAAAAATAAATCCGTATTTTTAAAATAGAAATTCAAACGAAATCGTTATGACAACACCAAGACGAAATCATAATTACTAATAAAGGCGAGGGTTACAAAGTAGTTGTAATATACAAAGAAGAATATAAAGAAAAAAATCTACAATAACTGGAAGATAAAGTAAAATTCTAAGATAAAAACTTGTACATTTTATGATAAAAAAAATATACATCACCTGACTAAACCAGATTAATAATAAAAACAAAAATACAAAATAACGATAATGGTATGATGATTTTTTTATTTAAAAATTATAACCTTTACGGTCTTTAATGAAAAATATTTGCAAAATTTTTAAATATTTAAATTATGTAATAAAAATTTAATTTCATTAAAAACTTGATTTTTATATTTCAGAAAAGTTCAACATTTATTTCAGAAAAAAAAAACAACAAATATCAAATAATATTTTACTTTGATTCAAATGAATTAGTTAGCGGTTGGTTAAAAGTATAATGTGAATTAAATATTCTTTTCATAATATTTTATAAAAATATAATAATATAATTATAGTAAAAAAAGCTATAGTATAGTAATAATGCTATTGTTACTTTCAAAATTCCATGAAAGTTAGTAAACAGAGTCTTTAAAGATCACAACCAAAACAAACTAAAAAAAAGGTTTCAATAAGTACGGAGAGATTAAAAAGAACAGAATGATTTCGACACTAAGAAAACCATGGTCTACATTGCAGTTGCATTTATAGTTGCTGCAAATTTTTATGGTTTGTTGTTAATAAAATCCCGGGATTTCGGGATTCGGGATCCCGGGATTCAAAGCCCTAGTGTGAACAAAGCATTAGCATCTTACTGGCAAGGTAAATCATTTTCAAATAAAACGATTAAAACCAATGGATAAATTTTGATGCAATCGACACTTCATTGAATGTATCTCATTTTACAATTATTCCGAAGTTTAGTTTAATTAAGTGTTTTTTTATTAATTTAATAGCAGGCGCACAAACCAGACAATTCGCTATTGGGTTGGGGTCAAAAATGTACGAATTGTAATTTTTTTTAAAAAAACTTCCCGAGTAAAAACATTAGCGGTTGAACAGCGGTTGAAGATCGGCCGAACAGAGGTCGAACATGGGCCGCACGATCGTACAAGAATTGAACATGAGCAAAACCAATCCAAAAAACCGAAAAATGACCGAAAATTGGAATCACACGGCGATGCTGATATTGATATTATCGCCAGTTATGTGTGGCGCAATAGAATTTTTTTTATATATGAAGTAAGTTGTTGGATTACAATGCCCAAGTGCCATTGGCATAGCATGCGGGAAAAAAAGGGGGCAGTCGCACCCCCGCTTATTTAGCTAAATGAAACTTCAAAAGTTATTCAAAATATCAGTTTGATTTATAATATTTTTGTATTATATATTTTGCTCTTCTTTCTCTATTTTTCATAAAAATGCTTTCGGATAACCATTTTATTTCTCTGTGTTTGCAAAAAGATAGAACAAAATGTAAATTATTTCTTATATTTTCATATTACCATATGAAAGATCCTTTAAAAAATTATCTCTAATATCTCAATTGGAAACACGGTTGCCGCTTTGGTATAATTGTACCAAAATTGGTACATTTATTTTAACTTGGTACCTTGGTACATTATTTTCCGAGTTGGTACATTTTGTAAAAGATTTATACTTTAACAACTTGTTACAAAAAGCGCAATTTGGTGGCACTGGAGAAATTTTCAGACTTATGTTTAGTGGAACTTTTATTACATTAAGTTCTAAAAGTTGAAAGCTTACATGCTTTTCTTGTCATATATATTAAAAATCACATTTCTTGAGACGTTTTTTGAGACTTTAGGATTTTTTTGTGAGAATTTCCACTAAAGCAGAAAAATATCTCCAATTAGAAAATTTTTCTCTTATTACCAAAGATATTCTAAAACAAATTAAAGAGAAGTTTGATTTAGGTAAAGAAGATCTAAATGTTTTGAATATAATAACATCTTCACAAGTTATGTCAGAAAACAAAATTTCTTTATTGCCATAATTCAATAATTCATATTAAAATATCATCTCATAGAATGCTACCCTGACGATATTGTGACTCAGAGGAATCTTGTTCAAATTTCAAATATTAGTTCTTAAAATTGTAATGACGTTGGGAAAAAATTTTGGTATTTTGAGAATAAGTCTGGGTCGTGAAGAATGGATTAGGGTAAATTTGTTTTAATAATTTTATCAATTTTGTAAATAGTCTGATGTGCCTTCCACACAGCTCAGCAGCTGCTGAACCAAAATTTTTTTTAGCCTGATTAAAACTAAGCTTAGATATAAATTAGAATATAAAACACTTAACAACATAAAGCTCTCGAAAAATTGTGTGTCGAACGCTATGAATCTCCTTATATTTGGCCTGCAAAAGAACTATTTTAATGTATTTATTATTTTATTAATAGCGTATAACATAACTTAATATTTTTGTTATGTTTGGTATGTAAACAAATATACTCCAGTGAATTATTATAATAAATGTTATCAAATTATTATATTAAAAAAAAAATTGGTACATTTTTTTGGTACAACAAAAAAAAAATATGTGGCAACCGTGATTGGAAAAACTTTTAAAAATAATGGAATTTTTATTATTTTTTATTTAGTTTTATATTTTTTTTATTTTGAAACTAAAATAAAAAATTTGTTTATTCATTTTCATGTTTCTCTTAAGAAATTTTGGTGATTTTGTTTTGCACCCCCATTTTCACTACCCCCCAGATGAAAATAGCTTCCGACGCGCTTGCCCAGTACATTTCCAATTAAAACAGAAAAATTTTGTTTGTATGATATTTTATTCACTGTATTCAATATTATTATCTGGTTAAACCTTTTCCCCAATTGTAATTAACCTTCAATCGCATTTCATTTTTTGTAACGTAAAAGACGGTTAGTGTCAATTTGACACTATGCATTGCAACCAAAGACTTAAGCGTAATACCACTGCAAATACTATTTTTTTCGGTTTTTATTCATGTTATATAAAACTATTTATTTTAAAAAAACTCAAAAAGGAAGGTTTGAGATTTGTTGTCCACACTAGAAATTTAAAACTTAAATGATCCCTAAATGTTATAAATAAAAATTTGATTGTTATTCACCAACTACACTAAGTTTGGGCACATTTTTGGGCGAGTTACATCGCGTTCTGAGGAGATTTGCACTTGATTTATACGGAAAAAAAATTTGCTTTTATAGTTTTAATTTTTTCTTTGCGTTATATTCTTAGAATAGTGTCAATTTGACACTGAACGTCGTTTGATGGAATTATTTTATACAGCTTAACAACGACATCTATTGGATTTTTTTTCTTTGATAAAATATAAGTTTAGGCATGATTTTTACACTGAGCCAAAATTCCAAGTAGATTTGGGCACAAATAAGAAAGATAAGAGTTCGCTTTTTAAAAATAGTCTCAAAGTGACACTAAAAGTGTTTGAAGGTTAAATAACACTAACTTATAATTGCACCTATATTAGCAAAAAAAAAATATACATATAAATAGGAGATTTTAAGTACTTTTCCTGCAACGCTGAAAATGAAATAATTTAAATAGTTTTAAAACTCAATTAGTAGCTACGCTTTTATATATTTAGGCGTAAAGTTGGAGTGTAAATTTCAAAAAGATACGCTTTTTTAAACTAATTTTTAAAATCAACTACTGATTCATAAAAAATATACCAAAAAGTATTAATACTGCCATCGCTACGCGTACAGACATTAATTAAATAAAAAGTGGAAGTGGCAAAAAAATTTTAGATATGTATCTTTTCTGCATCGCTGAAAAACCAAAAACTTAAAAGCACCCGCGCACTTAAAATTCTACTACTTTTTTTTGCCTTTTCTGGCGCTCACTGCACTTTGTCATCATTTTTGAAGGATTGTAAAGAGTAAACAACAACCACAATAAGCCAGCGTTGCAGAATAGTAGCAATAAAAAAAAATCGGTATTTGCGTGCAAAGATTTTAATTTTTAAACAGTTTTTTCATCCGCTCCTAATACAAACGCATGCAGTGTTTGTGTGAGTGACTATTTGTGTTGAGTGCTTGTTAATGCCAATGCTTGTACCGCATGTGCAGTTTTGGTACTTTTTTTCTTTGTTTTGTCTAACTGCCGCAAAAATATTGTTGAAGTGTTGCTGTTTCGCAAAACTTTGTTATTTTTTTTTTGCTGTTTTGTTTAATACCATGACTATGTCATAAAACGTGAAAAAAGTAGGTAGGTGGCAGCTAAGCTCAAGAACAAAAAACAAAAAAGTAGAGGTGCAGCAGCAGCATGTTGGCAACTTCAACTTGTGCACGCTCGAGGGCGTTGCATAGAATATAATTAGAAATCAACAACCATGTGAAGCTAGAAAAACTGACGGCATATTAATAATTTTCATGAATTTTTTATAAGCACTCAAAAGAGTAATGAGAAAAAAATTCAAGAGAAAAAAAAAGCAGTGGAAGAAAATATTAAGCTTAGCCATTGTTTGTGCGCGCTACGCATTGCATTTTGCATTGCAAGTCAAATTAAGTTAGAGATAAAGCTTTATAGCAGCAATTAAAATACAAACTTTGCTTCATAGCCAATCAACGCAGCGCTGCAGAGTTGCCATTGCGTAAAGTTTTAATGCCTCGAACCGGAAAAGCTTTTAAATTAGTTTTTTACTCTTATGCTGCTCAATCGCATAATAAAACCCTAAATATCTAAATAAAACGGAAATACCACACAGTGGGCGTTAAAAGTGCTGTGTTGACCTTTTCACATATGATCAACAAAATATTTGGTTTTAAAATATAAACTTGATTTAAGCATATTTAATTTATTTATATTGAACAACAATAAAATAAACGCCACTTTTATTCGCTATTTTATTCACTTATGTTTTGCTAAATTATTATAAGCGGCTTACCAACATTTTACGATATTCACACGAAAACAAACAAATTTCTTGTGTGAAGAAATATCAATGAAATATGAATAAGCAAAGAGTTAAGTAGTTTTACAATGTTGTAGTTTTACAAATGACAAAATCATCTTAACAAGATAAATTCATACATCAGAAAAAACCAGTTGTTAGCATATTTATGAATGAAAATTGACAGCACAGAGATATTTATGATTGATTTATATCATATTACAAAAAAAACAAAATGGTTAAAGAAACAAAGCAACGATCGAAACAAATTCAAAAATTTAGCACACGAACTTTAAGTCCCTAGTCTTAGTCTTAGTCTCTACTTTTAAAGGTGCGAACAAAAAACCCAACTTTTAATGCTTTAACTTCAATATTCAATCTTTAGGTTAATGGATAGAGGTCGTTTATGTAATTAACTTATTCTAGTTTTATCTTTTTAAACTCTTTTGGGTTGAACAAAATCATTCATTCATAAACTTTTAGTTTGGCATACATAACTAATAAACGCTGTCCCAGTGGGCAATTGCAGGAGTCCGAAGGCCTTCTAGCAGGCCTGCGTTAGGTTTTTATAGGCCTTCCACACTCCTTGCAAACACCATTGTATTGCTTGTATGAAATGGGAAAATTTGTCAGGCCTTCCGCCTTCCTTGCTCAAAAGAGACCTGCCAGAAGCGCTCTTTCGAGAAGTCACGTTAGAAGGAATAGCAATATAAATATCAACTTGAAATTAAAAACGACTTACTATTTTAGATTTGAACCTTGGTCCTCTCATGTGGCGGTCCGACATCTTACCCACTCGTCTATCGTGGTTGTTTAAAATCAATAGCTTATTTTGCATCAATACAAATGAAAGCAAGCTTTTGGGAGCCCAGGTTCGAGACCCAACTCGGAAAAAAAATTTTTTTTGGTTTTTTTTTTAAATCTACATTTTTTACAAGCTGTTCTGTGCATTTAAAAATATTTTTTTTTAATTTTTTAAAAAATTTTCTTCATACAAAAATATAGAAAAGACTGAGTTTTTCCATATAAATATTTTCATATAATATAATATGTAATGTGTTAGTTTTCGGGAGACCGATTTCGAGACCCAACTCGGACAAAAAAAATTTTTTGTTGTTTTTTAAATCTACATTTTTTTACAAACTGTTCTGTGTATTTAAATTTTTTTTTTTGGAATTTTTTTTGTAAATTTTTTCATATAAAATAATATGAAAAGAATTAGAACCTTATGAGAACTTTTTTCTTATATGAGAAGAATCAGAAAAGGTAGGCCTTACAGAAGTACTCATCAATGCAGTGATCATGAAAGGTGTATTGACGCCAATAATAGCAGTGCTAGCATGCCTTCTTTTGCGGAGCACTCGCTAAAATGCCCACTGGGCCCAGTGGGCAAAAGCAGGTCTTTGAAGCGCTTCTAGCAGGCCATCATATGGATTTCGTTTCCAAGCCCATAAGCTTTTTTATATGAAACGAGAAAATTTTCTAGGCCTTCCGCTCTCGCGACTCTAAAGAAGCCTGCTAGAAGCCCTTCTTTAGAATGTACATTAGAAAGAAAAGCAATATAAATATCAACTTGAAATAAAAAAACTTTTGACAAATTCTGGATTTGAACCACCTTCTTCTCGGCTGGCAGTCTGGCATCTTACCCACTCGCCCACCTCAGTTGTTAATAAACTTCATCTTATTTTGCATCATTACAAATGAAAGTAAGTTTTCGGGAGCGCGTGTTCGCAACCCAGCTCGGCCCAAAAAAATTTTTTTTTGTATTTTTTTTAAAATCTACATTTTTTTACAAATTTTTCTGTCCATTTAAAAATTTTTTTGGAATTTTTTGTAAATTTCTTCATACAAAAATAATAGAAAAGACTTAGAATTTTTCCATATAAAAGTTTTCATATAATGTGAAAACCATTGATGGGCACTTTGCAGTACCAGTAAAATTGCAGTAAAAATAAATTTTTACTGATAATGAAATTCAATTTGCATTACCAGTAAATTTTTACTGATTACTGGAGAAAATTGCAGTAAAAATAAATTTTTACTGATTACTGGGAAAAAATTGCAGTACAAATAAATTTTTACTGATAATGAAATTCAATTTGCATTACCAGTAAATTTTTACTGATTACTGGAAAAAATTGCAGTAAAAATAAATTTTTACTGATAATGAAATTTAATTTGCATTACCAGTAAATTTTTACTGATTACTGAAAAAATTTGCAGTAAAAATAAATTTTTACTGATTACTGAAAAAAATTGCAGTAAAAATAAATTTTTACTGATTACTGAAAAAAATTGCAGTAAAAATAAATTTTTACTGATTACTGAAAAAAATTGCAGTAAAAATAAATTTTTACTGCTTACTGAATAAAATTGCAAAAATAAATTTTTACTGCAATATTTTCAGTAATCAGTAAAAATTTATTTTTACTGCAATTTTTTTTAGTAATGCAGTAAAAATTAATTTTTACTGATTACTGAACAAAATTGCAAAAATAAATTTTTACTGCAATTTTTTCAGTAATCAGTAAAAATTTATTTTTACTGCAATTTTTTTCAGTAATCAGTAAAAATTTATTTTTACTGCAATTTTTTTCAGTAATCAGTAAAAATTTATTTTTACTGCAATTTTTTTCAGTAATCAGTAAAAATTTATTTTTACTGCAAATTTTTTCAGTAATCAGTAAAAATTTACTGGTAATGCAAATTAAATTTCATTATCAGTAAAAATTTATTTTTACTGCAATTTTTTTCAGTAATCAGTAAAAATTTACTGGTAATGCAAATTGAATTTCATTATCAGTAAAAATTTATTTGTACTGCAATTTTTTCCCAGTAATCAGTAAAAATTTATTTTTACTGCAATTTTTTTCAGTAATCAGTAAAATTTTACTGGTTATGCAAATTGAATTTCATTATCAGTAAAAATTTATTTTTACTGCAATTTTACTGGTACTGCAAAGTGCCCATCAATGGTGATCAGTTGGCTTCAACTCCTGAACCAATTGGACTTTGTATGGCGTCATACCAAGGTCTTTATGCAAAATTCGTCTCAATGATGTTTCCAAAATGTTCAATTGTTGAGAACGACGGTGAATTGATGTTGATGGCGCTTCACGCACACTTTCTGCCACAGCAGCAATATTCTCGGGTGTACGCACTATTTTTGGCTTTTCATGCTTTGGTTTATCGATGAGGATGCCAGTTTCTTTCACTTTTTTCACAAGATAACGAACATACGGAGCTGACGGTGCTTCTCTTCTTCCAAAATCCATACGCAATTTTCGCACACATTCTGCAACATTACCATGATTTTCAAAATAATGTCGCAATATTTCCCAGCGTTGTATTTATATCAGCGGATAGATAAAACTAATTATCTGTCAAATCAGACATGACCTAAGTGTTACCATTCACGAAATAAGCACTAGTTGAAAAAAAAAACGTTAGATGGCGGACCCTTTATTTATTTGTGATTTTTATATTAAAATAATAAATAAATTTTAAACAAGAAAAAGTTCTACTTATTCTATATATATATATATATATATTTTTTTTTAGTGAGTTTATGAATTTTACTTATTTTGTGATTTTTAGTTATTAAAAATAAGAAATTTTATACAAGAAAAATGTAATACTTAATATTAACTAAATTTATTTTACCGCTATTTATACAAGAAAAATGTAATACTTAATATTAACTAAATTTATTTTACCACTATTTCTGTTTATTAATTTTAAACGTTTTTTACTAACGTAAATTACAATTTTATTGATTTTCCATTTTTAAGAAAATGTTTGTTTAGTTTGGTAGTTTTTATTTAATTTTGTGACTTTTGTATCAAATTTTGGTAACTTAATTTCTTTACAAGTGGCAACCCTGCTGCTAAGGTTTCTTATTCTAAAACAGTGTCGGGCAGCTTTGCACACTTGAGATTGTGTTTGTGCAGTAAAATATGTATTCATCTCACCTACAGAACGATCAAATCTTCAGTGTTTAAGCGAATGTCAAGGAGGTAAGGTCTGCGCTTGTGTGTTCCTTGAATATATAATATTTTATCTGTGTCGATAAGCAATTATAGCTTACGTCGATTTAAGACAGAACTGAGTTATTGATATAGATATGTTCCATGAATATATCATTATGAACACACAAAATCTAGAACTTCTAGCATGACCTTAGCCAGAGATATGACGCAAAAACAAAAGACCCTTTCCTATAACTTATATGGCGATTGAAAACTTTAAAGCAAGATTTTTGAAAACTTTGAAATAAGACTTAAGCTGTTATTGCTCATCGACACAGATATAGCGTAAAATTACACTGTATAAAATTTTATGTATGCAAAATTTTTAGAAGTGTGTATGGGAAAATTTTTTATTTTAAGAAAATAATGGCATGGCGTGGCATCAAAGAGGTACAATTAAAAAAATTATGCATTACAAGGCATTACGATAATTTGCATGGCCAATATAAGGTAATTGTGGAGTATGTGATGGAGAAATTAATTAATTATTTAAAAGCGGCATGTCCACATATCATTTCATATAGTGATCATTTTCCAAGTACGTACAATGAAAACATCTTACGCTATCAGTTTTGCCTTGGCAAATCACAATAAGCAACATAAGCACAATAAAAAAACAAATTTGTTTTTTACTATTAGCCCCCCTTTTAACATTTCCGTCTACTTATCTGTATTTCACATTATCCGTCTGTCGGTATGTTTCCTTTTGACATTCCGTCCACTACTTATTTATTTAATTTCGCAATACAAATCCGAGCAAAAAAATATCCCATAATGCCTAGTAAGATTTCTGCAAAAAGCGCTTTAGCACTACTTTGTTTTCAGTGTGAGCTTTAAAGCGCTCATTAATACATACTCAAGATGAGAAAGTATAGGTGTGCAAAGCTGCCCGACACTGTTCTAAAATGTAATGGACAGCTCATAGCTTGACAAAATTGTCAACACTAGAAAAAATATTCACAACAAACAATTTTGCGAAACATTTTGGAAAGTTCGAACTTCTTTGACTAAAAAAAAGACTGTAGAAAAAGACTTGCTTCTCAATGAATTTACAGTTGTCAATCACCAGAATAAGGCTAATAGTATCTATGTTTAACTGCATTTCGGCACCTGTTCAATTTGAACATCAGAATTTTTAATCAATTTTGCACTTTGTATTGAATCTTAAATAGACTATCTGTCTCTAAAATATGGATTTTTTTTGTTTCCTCAACAAAAATGTAGTTTCGTAAGTGTCTAGCACTACAGATAAAGTAAGCTATGCAGATGATAACCTTTTATAATGAATTCCAAATAAATTAATAAGTTGTCACACAAAGACACCACATAGAATAAATAAATAATATATATGTTCTGAAATAAGCGCAAACATGCGCTATTTATATTCCCGGCACATGTTTAGGTGTTGATATTTTTATAATTATTATTGTTTTTATTGTTGTTATCGTTTATATTGTTGTTATTTTTATTATTAATATGTGCTTAGATACTTTTATAGCCACTGCTTCCGATACACTTTAAAAAAACATATTTATTTTAAGTTATAGTAAAATTAAAAATTTTTACGACCCATTCTGAAAAATAAATACGAGATTTATTGCTTATATACTTTAAATCTTTGATATCTGAATTAAGAATTTAAAAAAAGATAATAGCTAGTTTCAAATTCTTTAATCCCATTAAATTTCTGTTTGTAAATTTCTTTATACAAAAATAAATTTTTTTAAAACTTTGTAGTCGATTATTTAGATTTTTTTTTATACATATGTGGCATATTATGTTCTAGCAATAAGCTTTTCACTTTAATTTGCAATCATATTTTTAATTGAGTTTTAAGACTTATATCTCATTGAGGTTTAAAATATGATTACTGTTTTCTGTAGTTCTGTTGGTAGATAAAATTATTCATAGGTATGAATATTACATACCTAGGCCCTGAATATTAAATTAATATGTTATCTAAAAGAAAGTTAAAAAAGATCTGACCAACAAATATTATGTTGCCACCATGATAAGGCTTGATGAATTAGGTCCAATTTTGTACATATACTTTAGGCCGGGTCGATTTGTGGAGAGGCAAAAAAATCGCCCATTGCTCAGTGAAAATCGTATTCTAGGGATCAAAATAAGAAACTTTGCCCGAGGAAGCCCCAATCGAGCCCAAATGTATGACCGACCCCTTCATACAATTTTGAAAAATCCCTCAGGATTTCAGGGTCAAATTTTGAAAAATCCCTCTTTGACCCATTAAGATTGCCCCAATCGAGTCCAAATGGAGTCGGTCATACATTTGACCAATCGAGTCCAAATGGGGTCGGTCATACATTTGGACTCGATTGGGGCACTCTAAATGGGTCAAAGAGGGATTTTTCAAAATCTGACCCTACGGAAAAGTTGGGGCACTAGAATTCGTTTTAGAGGTATAGTTCCTCGGGCAAAGTTTCTTATTTTGATCCCTAGAATACGATTTTCACTGAGCAATGGGCAATTTTTAAATCGACCCGCCCTAATATACTTAGTACATTTATAAGTACTTAAAACAATTTGTTGTTCTGGCCTCAGTGGCGTTGACAGCTATTCGTTCAAATGGATCATCTGAGGACAAAAACCGAAAAAGATTCTAAAAATATGTATTATTGGCTATAGCCGGACGTAGGGAACTACCAAAATATCGTTTAGAAAATAAATGGCGACCATTTGAAAATAAAAATCAAAAATTTCTCGAATTTTTCAATAGAAAATTTTTTTATCAAAACAAACGCTACAGTCCGGCTGAAGAGGCACGTTTCCTTTAAAAAATCCATTTTGAAACAAATCTATCGAAAGAAAACTGTCTCAGTTATACTGCCAACCAGTTAAAAAAATGGATAATGAGTAAACGCATTTTGCGAAGATATGCCATTAAAAAATTTTTAAAGCACTTTTTGATGTATTAAGGATGTGTACAAAATTTGATATGAATCTATCAAACCGATTTCTTCTTATAAAATATACCAACAAAACCTAAAATTCTGACGTTTAAACTGTTAATACTCTTTAAAGGCGCTTTTATAGTGGCGACTTGTTGCTTTGCCAAGCCGAACCGAGAGGGAAAGCTGAAAAACGCTGCACATACAATCATATGAAATAAGCTCAAAGTGCGTATAGAGCCAGCCGAACAAGCAGCTTAAAGCGACTTGTGCGCTGTTATTCAGAGTGCTGATTATTGCTTTCCCGCTCGCATGGTTTGCGTGAGTACAGTATTATATTAGAGGATGCTTAATAATTACACTGTGCGCTCTTTTCTCTGTATTTGATAATTTAAACGTTTTTCACTTAATTTTGGTATAAGGAATCTCGTGGTGACATTTGTTTTACCACTTAACCGACATTTTAGAACAAAACTTTTTTTAAGATACACAAAAATTACTCAAGATATGCACTCATTTTCTTGTTGATAACTCTTGAACCATTAGGATTTTCATTTTTGTTTCTTTTGGCAAAGTTCTTTTTATAATTCTGGCTAACAACTTTGCTGAATAAATGAATATGAAAAAATCGCTTCCAGTGGGTCTTATCGAGTGTTTCTTACAAAAAGTTAAACGAAAAAATTCGAACATTTCGTATGAGTAACATTATTTGCTTTAAAGCGTTGAAAGCGGGAAAGACATATGTCGCTTATTAAATGTTTAAAGACAATTTCAATTGATTTTTCGTTATATATTTGTTCAACAAAGTTGTTGGCAAAAATAATAGAAAGAAGTTTGCTTAAAAACCGAAATAATAATCCTAATGGTTCAAAAGTTCTCAACATGCAAATGAGTGCATATCTGGACTTATTAAATAAAAAATTTTGTACTAAAGTCTTAGGTCAAGTGGCAAAACGAATGTTACCACGAGATTCCTCATATTTAAATTAAGTGAAAAACGTTGAAATTATTATTTACAGATTTTCATGCCGCACAGTGTTATTTTTGTTATTAAATAACATAAAAAAAGTAGAGCAACAGAAAAACTCCAATAAAATACAGGCATTTTTTTTTTTGGTGTTACGCTTTTTTTCGTTTTCTTCGGTCAGGTTAGAACAATTAATTGCTCTAAAACAATTTTTCCAAAGAAACAACAACAACATTTTCAATATGAAAGGGAAAACATCACTAGCTGATTTTATTGCAATTTTGGCCCTGCTACAGGCTTCCTCAGAAATCTTTGTGATGCCACCACCTGGGATCGAACCCGGGCGTGGTCGCTGTGCCAGCGCATTTTAGCGCATTGCACCACAGAGACGATGAGATCTCAGTGTCAATCTCTCAGTTTTTCTCCCTTTCATACTTTTTTTTATTCTTCAAAATGGTTTGCAAAAATCAATTTTTTTCATTATCAATCTGTTTTATGTGTATGAAAAATATCAAATTAATTAGATGTTGTCAATGCAGCCATCAGCGAGTCTATGTTATTCATACAAACAAATACTTACTAACACATATAAATTATTGATGTCCAATGATTGACCGTGTAAAGTCCGCATTCGGGAAAATGTTTAGGAAACCTTTTAACAAGTCGCTTATTTAGCCGATTGACTTTTTTCCCCACTGTTTTTTATGTTGTTATTTTTCCTGTTCTGTTAAAAAAACAATTCGATATAAAAACGAAGCAATAAGGCCATAAAAACCGCACAAAACAACTGCAAAAAAGTAAAACAAGCTGTAACAGCAAGTGACTTAAAGCGACTTACAGTGGCTTAAAGTGCGTTTCAGCATAGTTTTTCGCATTTTCGTCTCTTGACTTGTTGTCCACTGGTTTGAAGAAAGCAAGCAGCACACACCTAATCACGTTACTTGTTTTATGCTTCGATTGCAAAAATAAACAAAAAAAACTGAATATGTACAAACAAAATCAAAATAGTCAAAAACCAGCTGCAACAAGTCACCGACTTAAAGTGTCTTAAAGATGCTTACAGTGGTTTAAAATGCGTTTCAGCATCTTTTTTTCGCATTTTTGTCTCTTCACTTGTTGTTCGCTATTTTGAGGAAAGCGAACAAAACATACAAACAACACAAAGTAGTCAAAAACCATCTGCAACAAGTCAGCGGCGGTAAGCGCACACTACCAGCTGCTTTTAGCCTGACACGCTTTCAGCTCAGCTCGGCAAAGCAACAAGTCGCCACCATAAACGCGCCCTTAGGAACTGCGTCAAAATAAACTCGCAAGTCTGACGCCAACTTAGCAAAGACTCAAACCAATATTAATTATCCACAAAAAGTTCAGTTCGCGCTTTTTACATTAGTTCGAATTTAACTTTTAGTACGCACATTAACATTTTTGAAAGCACGCTAACAAGTTTCAATGAAAAAATTGTAGGACTTTTCTAACCATTTGTAATTTATTGGGTGCACAATAAAATTTTGGCCATGACAATTTTTACAAAGTAGTGAATGTTAGGTTCAAGGTAGGAAATGTAAGGTTTCTCTAAAAAACAGAAACTTATCAACAGAATTCAAAATGATTTTTTTTTATAGTTAGAGGATTATAAACATTAGGAAATTATAAGGGCTAGACATTTTTATTCATTTTGAGACCTCGTGCTATTATTTATTTCATTCATATTTTATTACTTTCTATCCAGGCCTGTAGCCAGACCAAGGAGACAGAGGGGGCAGGCATGAATCTTGGGGGGGGGGGGAATTTTTTGTGGCTAGAAATATAAGAAAGAGTAGCGAAATGGGCTAGCATATGTATAAGACATTTCTTAAGTAAAACAAATAAAAAATTGAATTAACCCGCATCCGTCGTTTGCGTCAAATTGATGCAAATTTTTTATTCAGATTTATATATTAAAACCAAACATGCATGTTTTGATTTAAATCTTTGTTTGCTTAAATTTTTGCTAGAAATAAGATTTGTAGTTTTTTCTTATTTTAAAATTAATAAACATTCATCGTGCATAAAAAAAATTTAAAAATAAAAAACATTTCAATGAATTATGTATTCTTTTTGTATCTCCATCAAATTGGTGCACAGCGTGCTTTTCATTTCTAGAAAGTTCCTATGGATGCGGGTTAAAAAGTTATTAAAATTCAAGTCTTATTTTTTTGTAGCAAATGTTGGCGACCCAGTAAAAGTTTGAAAAATTCTAACAATTTATCTGAAATAATTGTTTAAACAAATTTCATATACATATTCAAGTCATGAATAAGGTGAATGTGTATATTTTTTGTTATTTTAAACTAAACTAATTTTAAAGCAATAAACAAATGCACATTAATTATTCATTTAAAGTTTTTTATTATCTGATTTGGCCAGTGGGACAAACGGTTGTAGTAGGGGGCATTGCTCCCCCTTGCCCCACCCTGGCTACAGGCCTGTTTCTATCCTTTTTTGTAAAGAAAATCAAAATTTTTTAGGTTTTTTAATTTAGATACTTAACTAATTGAATTTTAATGCATAACTCAAAAAATGCAACAGCATTTTTTTAATATTTGAAGGATTTTTATTTATTTTTATGTCAAATTTTAATAAAAACCGATTAACCCATTAATGACAACTTATGACATATCATACACGATAAAAGCATTTCTGAAAAATTCCTTAAGAACCCACAGCCACTGTAAAATTTTTTGCTTTCAACAGTGTTAGAAAGCCAAGAACATGCTTTTTCAAAAAAAAATAAATATAAAATTGACATTTAAAGCCTTTTTGTTTACTCTTTCGCACCAGTTTGTGCAGAATTAAAAAAAGTGAAAAATGCCACTTAGGTGAGTTTTTTTGTTTTATAAACATCGAGAAAATGAAAAATACAAGTAAAAAAGGTCATTAGGTTTAAGCCTAATTAACGCCTACACTACGAAATAAAAATTTTCCTATATATCATTGTTCAAATTTTTTTTTTTGTTTTTTTTATTTCTCTACTTACACAGACCCAAAAACGTACTTAATAAGAAAGAAAACGTTATTTTTTTCAATGTATCATTCTTTAAAATCGGTCCAAATTACAGGTTCTTACACTCAATGAGTCTTTGTTCTTAACATTTCTAAACCCCCCAGATTCAGTATGAGGTCTGGCCAGACCTTTGAACTTTTTGAATATATGCAACTTTTTTTATGACAATGGAGAGCGAAATAATTGCATGATTTTGTCAGGCTCGATGAGAAGAACACAATGAAACAACGAAAAATTCAAAAGAATTGTTCTATTATTGATAAATTTTTCTTCTTATTTCGTTTCGTGAATGCAACAGTATGAGATCTGGCTGCAATTTACACGTGCCGTTTCACTGATAACAATTTATAGGAAAAAGGGGCGTGGCACGTTCCATAAAAGCATAATTTGCAATTTTGAATTGCTTTGGAGTTATAGGCCGCACTGCCTCGGAATTCAGTATTCGAACTTAATTTATACAAGCAATTTCACTGATAACAGTGTATCGTGTTGGGCAAGGGGCGGGGCAGACACGCACCAGGTTTCAGCTAAATATATATCGGGTCGATTTGTGTCGATATATTAGGGCGGGTCGATTTAAAAATCGCCCATTGCTCAGTGAAAATCGTATTTTACGGATTAAAATAAGAAACTTTGCCCGAGGCACTTTACCTCTAAAACGAATTCTAATGCCCCAACTTTTGACTTTTGTCCCGTAGGGTCGAATTTTGAAAAATCCCTCTTTGACCCATTCCGACCCCCACTAACTTTGGAGGCCCTATCCACCCATGCCAGTGGCACACCCCCTGGAACCCCCGTGGGGTGCCCCTTACAAACATTTAAAAAAATCACCATTTTGGCACTTTACATGAAAAAATCAGCGAAATGGGGTCGCCACTGGCATGGGTGGATCGGGCCTCCAAAGTTAGTGGGGGTTGATCATACATTTGGACTCGATTGGGGCACTCTAAATGGGTCAAAGAGGGATTTTTCAAAATTTTACCCTACGGGACAAAAGTCATAAGTTGGGGCATTAGAATTCGTTTTAGAGGTATAGTTCCTCGTGCAAAGTTTCTTATTTTGATCCTTAGAATACGATTTTCACTGAGCAATGGGCGATTTTTAAATCGACCCGCCCTAATATATATATATATATATATATACATTGAAATCAATGTACTGTACATTAACTTAAGAAATTAGTTCCTTGAATATAAGAACAAGTTCTTTGAGTGTCAGAAAAAGTTTCTTAAGTGTAAGAACACGTTCTTTGAATATAAGTACAATTTCTTTAAATGTAAGAACACGTTCTTAAAATGTAAAAACAAGTTTTATTAGTTATTACAACAATCAAAACTGAACCAAAATATTAATGAACACAAGTTCCTACGAACAAGGAACGGTTCCTTAAATTTAAGCACAACGATTCATTGTGCCAAAAAACTCGTTCCTTGGGCCAATGAATAGTTTTAGAGAATCAATGAATTTCACTTCATGAATGAGATTTCTTGATTTTAAGAACAATATTTGGTTTAGTGTATACATACGTTTATGATCATACGCTTCGCAACACCCAAATCTTTTGAATTTTGTTTTTAACCTTCAGATTTTTCCGTCTTATATTAAAACAAATTTATGCTGAAAATTTCAAAAGTTAAACTCAACGGGTTCTGGTAGTGAGCATTAATGGGTTAATCAGTTTTGTAAGTGAATTATTCGAAAAAGAGATTTCTAAAAAACCATAATGTTCGGGTTTTCAAGAAATGGGTTTGTTAATTTTTTTGAACACACTTAATAGAATAGATGTCCTCTGTTCCTTTTAACTCGGGAATTTTTCGATAACTTTTACTAAACGATATTTTTTAAGCATGAAGTTACGGTTGCCATAAAACATTTCTAGCCCTCAAAGTTCTTCCCCTGAATACGTAGTACTCTTTCCTTTCCACCTCCCCCTTTCACTTAAGCACAAGTATAAAAGTATGTATGTCTGATTGTGCGGTTCCCACACGTAAATTAATGTAATTAAAGTATGAGAGCCACGCTTATCAAAGCAACAGTATCCGCTGTTGAACGAGCGACGGACGGATACAGGGTGTTATTTTTTTTTGCACTCAGCTAATGACTGCATTCGCGTCAAGTTACGCGAATAGCATGTTTTGCAAAAAAACAAAAAAAAAATAACTAAATTCTTTATAAACTTTATTCTTCTTAAGCTTAGCTGAGCAGCAAATGCAACAAAAACAACAAGACACAAGAAAAAAAAGCAGTTTAAATTGTATATTGTTGTTGTTGTTGTTGTTGTTGTTGTTGTACTAAGCCGCGACGTGTGCACGCATGGTTAGCTAATGAAACTTTTATGCTGACCACAGCATAGAACCAAAGATACTTCAGGCGTTAGCGGACAGCTATCTAGATACTTGCAGGCAGGCACAACCAGCATGAACGACACACAAACGATGGCTTTATAGTGTAGTATCTAGATACTATGGTGAGGTATGTATATGCGAGGATGTTATCACAGGGTGTTGCGAACAGGTACAATACAGGCAACAAAACAACAATAACAACAAAAACATGCGACACACAAAGTAGCCACACAAAAAGATGCAGAAAAGGAAATAGGCAGCAGCAACAACAATGAAATCCACATGAAACCAGTTTCATGAACGTTGTTGCGGGCAGTGCAGAAGGGGGGCGGGAAGGGTGCAAGCTATACCCAACGTAGCATATGGAAAGAAAAAACACACGCCATGCATTTAAAGCAATCGCACAGTGGGTCTAGTTTATGTTTTTGTTGTTGTTGTTGTTGCTGTTTCGGGAGTGTCCCCTTCAGCGCCTGTAACACATACACATACACACACACACGAGTGCACATACTCTTACATTCAAGCACATGCAATACATTTGCTGTTATTAAAAACCTAACCTAACTTCTTGTTAGTCGAAGTATTTTTGTTGTTTGTTGATTTTTCCTTCATTTATTCTTCCATCCCGAATCGCATTTTGTATGTTTCACTTTTCTTAAGATTTGGTTTTTTTGTTGCTATTTTTTTTTTTTTTCTTATTTAGCTCTTGCTGGCTTACTTCTTTTAAGACATAACCCCCTCCCCCCTTCCCCAAGCAACCCATAACATACCCGAAGTTTTGAGTTGGTGTGCGAGGTGGGGTCATTGTGTGCGGTTCTTTACAAGTAGACTTTGCTAAAGAGGGAATTTCTACACTTGTAAGTGCTCTTTGTTGTTGTACAACAAACCCTACTGCAACTGCAACAAAAACAATGCCAACTACCGAGAAGTAGTCGTAGAAAATATGAGAACTCATGGAAGCATGAAAAATCATGAAAATAGAAAACATGCTCAGGTCTATGAAAAATGTTGGCTAGATAAGCGCTAAGCACAAGTATTTTACAGCGAACACAACAACAACAAAAACCATAACAATAACAATAACAATAACAAAAAATAAAAACCATAAATGCTGTTAAAATTTTTATTTGTGGATGTAATATACAAATGTTTTTTTTTTCGTTTCTTCTACATTTTATCACACCGACGAGGTCAAGCTTTTGTTGGAAAAGCTGCCGCAACCCTCTTTGTTATGAGTGTGTAAGTTTTGCTCTACGAGTAAGACAATTAGTGTGTGTATTTTACATATTAATTCGAAAATTAAATGTACCCACTTGACGTTGGGCTAATTTGTTGAAAGATCTTGAGTTCGATTAGCATAAATTAGACACCAGCTTAGGCTGTGAAGGGAGGGCGGAGGCGTATGACGACGAGGCATGAGAAATGGTTATTCGCAGTATGATGTTGTAATTTCTGTAACTTCTCCCAGCCAAATTCACAATTTTAGTGAGTAACTTTTAGTAAAGAGGGAAGCTTGAAAAAGTATACTTTTCTTTTATTCCCTCATTATCAAAGTTTTCTCGTATGACAGTAAAACGTCAATCCCACCATTAGTCCCAATATTTGAGTTAATGAAGTTATACCCACGGAATAAGCATACTCGAGCGAATTACGCAGAAGACTTTCCATCGTGAGCTTACTGATTTGACCTTATCAGTGTGGCTTTAGTCCAGGAAAGTCTTCCATCGACCAAATCTTCACGATACGACAAATCGTCGACAGTTCCGTAGCAAGTTTGCCTATACCCTAACTGAATGACTGAATTTGGTATACCTGAAATATTAATCCGTCTCTGCAGGATGGTTAACATAGGGAAGGATTTCTCAACCTTTCCTTCCTCAATCGGTACTGAATGGGGATTCAAATAAGGTGAATCCTTATCATGCAACTTTTTCAAACAAACTACGGGTTTTCTTGCTGGCTTATGCTGATTATATTGATATCGTTGACCTTAAGATCAGGCGCAGATCCACTGGGGGGGTGGATATGGGGGCTGAAACCCCAGACGCTTAATTTAATTTTTTAAATACATACTAACAGTTACCCGCGGCTTTGTCCGCAGTAGGTTCGAGTCATTTTAGCATTAATATTTTTTGAAAGAAGCAAGAAGGAACGAAAAGCTTAAAATTGTAAAAATAGAAAGTGGCTCATAAATAAGTGTGTACTATAAAATATTACTATATAAATAAGCAAATTATTTTTGAAGGTCTTTCTTTTTCATAAAAACAAAAGTAATTTTGTCCAAAATGTTATGAAGGTGTTTGATTTTCTTGGTTGGCTCTTAAATTTCGATAACGTTGAGTATGTATGTCTGCCTATATTCGGTTGTTGGCATTTTTCTTTAATTGAATTGAAGAAAAGAAATAATTAAATACCTACAGTCAGTCAGATCATGTATTCAGTGTTTCCAAATAACCAATGTTAATCCTTGTTTCAATGTGATCGATGCACTAATTCCTACGCGATAAAATTTTAAAAAATCATAGATTATTGACACAAATTTCTACTGATTTGTTTTTTCAAATTAGTTATTATTTCAATTCACTTACATAAAATTTAGCATATAAAAAACAAAAACAAAACAAAAATGGCACAAAATCGGCTAAATGGTTTAGCTCTATCAAACATTCACAAAGAAATTGATATTAACCCAGAGGAAATCGCTGAAATTTTTTGTAAATTAAAAAATCGACGCATGAGCAACGCGAATTGGGATGTTGAAGATCCATAAGCTTCCATATAATTACATAATTTTATACAAGTAGCAAATAGCTAAATAAGGAAAGTAATAAAAAAAGCATTTAAGTGCGTGAAGATAAATTCGTCAATCCGGCGCTAACTTGGCGAAGACTCAAACCAATACTTTTGATCCGCAAAAAGTTAAATTCGTACTTTTTGCTAAGTACGAATTTTACTTTTCGGAGGAAATTTCCTCCCAAAATTAAATTCGTTCTTTTTGCACAGTACGATTTAACTTTTGGGAGGAAATTAAATTCGTTCTTTTTGCATAGTACGAATATAACTTTTGGGAGGAACTTAAATTCGTTCTATATGCAAAGAACTAGTTTAACTTTTGAATCGAGTTTAGCTTTTGGCACAATTTTGAGTGCACAATTAAGACTTTTGCCATACTTTTTAAAAAATATTTAAATATTTTTTTTGCCAGTTTCTCTACTTTTTAAAAAATTTTTATGGCAAAAGACTTAATAAGCTATATATCATTACAAAGGTGGTTTAATCACCTGTCCAATGATATACATTTCAAAAACATTCCTCGCTCAGATTTTGAGAGTTTTCGCATTGAATCTTAGTACCATGAACGCCAGTTTCACTACTTTTTAAAAAATATATATGGCAAAAGTCTTAATAGTGCAATCAAAATTGTGCCAAAAGCTAAACTCGATTCAAAAGTTAAACTCGTACTTTGCATATAGAATGAATTTAAGTTCTTCCCAAAAGTTAAACTCGTACTTTGCATATAGAACGAATTTAAGTTCTTCCCAAAAGTAAAATTCGTACTGTGCAAAAGGAACGCATTAAATTTTGGGAAAAAATTTCCTCCCAAAAGTAAAATTCGTACTTAGCAAAAAGTACGAATTTAACTTTTTGCGGATCAAAAGTATTGATTTGAGTCTTCGCTAAGTTAGCGTCGCATTGACGAATTTATCTTCACGCACTCTTAGAATTTTAAGTTGAATATAATCATTAGCTACTTCTTTTCTTTCAATTCTTACAAATTATATCAATTTTAAGCTTTTGATATGCGTTTGGATTATATACTCATGATATTTAAAAAGTAAATATAATTTCTAAAAATAAGTTTACTATGTAATACATCAATAAATACAATGAATAAAAAAAAACTGATTTGCTTATTTAGCCCCCCCCCCCCCACGAGTAATTTCTAGATCCGCCACTGCTTAAGATCCGCGAAATTAGCGCAGTTTTCTTCAAATTAGCAAAAGAGTCAAGTCAAATGGGTCTTTAAATTTACTTAGTGTGCTCTGTTCAATCCTGCAATATTTGCGTCAATTACTCTGGGAAAAGCTTTCTTAATATTGCTTCCTTAAAAAAAAAAAAAAGATCAAAGAACCAAAGCATGCGCCTTATACAAACAGAGTTTGGTCTTGGACTTGAAAGGAAAGGGATAGATTATTTGAGGAAGAAGTGATTGTAACCATACGTGTATTGTCGATTAGGCGGAACAAACGTGAAAGACAATTTAAATTGCTTATAACTGAGGCTTATGTTGTGCCTTAAGCATATTTAAGCTCGGCAAGCATTTCCAGCCCTCAACCGTTCCTGTCGTATAATTCCACATTTTCCACAATTTAGTTGTGAATGAATTGTTTCAATAATTCTTAATATTAGTAAAGAAAAAAGAAAGCGAAAAGAACCATGCCAAAACCCGGATTCGAACCAGGCACCTCGAAGCTGATAGTCTAGCGCACTCTACACTAGACTACAAAGGCCGACCTTTGGCCTTGGAATAGGGTCCTTTCGAGCAAGTTATGTTAAAGATTGAAGCGCATCGTAAACCAACTGATTGGAACTTATCTGTGTGGCTTCAGATCTGGTAAATCTACCATCGGCCTGATGCTGATGACATTAATAATATTGGCGATATTGGCACAATATCAGTGCAGTCTTCTCCGGAATATAAAGAAAATCGAGTCAAATACTTAAAAAAAAATAAATCTGCCATTTCAGCTCTTGGAAGAAAATTAATCGAGGAATCAATTGTGTTGTGCGTGCTATTAAATGTTTGAACACAAATGATGGAGAACTGGATCTACGAGTTTTGTGCCGACTCCGATGTCTTATGTTCTCACAAAACTTTACATGTCCGTTTTTACTCTTTGAAGTTTGCCATTAGCTGCATTCCCGTGGTCGTTTATCTAGAGCGCGGCTCTATTTTATTCACAAACCAAAGACAAAAACTAGAACTAGCCCGATTTCTGGCTCTTTTTCTGATCTTAAAATGCTGCCAAGTTTCAAGCATTTTTTATCCAAACGAACATAGTTTGCAAATCTAAATAACTATTCACTTTCGTATTTTGACGTGTCATCGCTCAATGGGCGTTTTGGTATTGCTGTTAGCTTTTGTTATTGTTCTTCAAACAGCTGTTTCAAGACAGTGGTGCCAAACTGTTATAAAGTTGAACTAAAGTTGCTCCAGTGAGATTTGATCTGATTAGTGCCACGGTGCCAGAAAAATTAATTCAATTGAAAATACATTCTTTGTGAGCTGGCGTTTGAGCCGCGGTTCCTTAGCTTACGGGCCACGTACTCTATCACCACCACAGACCAAATACTTGGTGTCAACAAATAACTAGCCGCTATATTATTATATATATATAAATAGGCTATTTAATAGCGTATTGGAAAAGTATATCACTATTGACAACACCTTCTTCGATGTTGACCAGAGCTTTGTCTGGAATTCAGCATAAAAACCAACAACAATATCAGCATTAACATTAAACTAAGACTAACCAACAGGTATTACTTTTGACTCAGTAGCCAATTAAGAAGCAGAGGAACTTTTACGTACGAAAATCGTGTCTTTTAAATCGCTCATCATGACCGTCCTGATTTATCAAAAATTTATTATTTCTTCTTCCTAATTGGATTCATTGGGACTGAAAAACATGTGCTGCATGAGCCATAACCGAAATTCTTAAGGCTGCATTTCCGGATTGCCTTATCTCTCGTTTTAGCGATTTTCACTGGCCGGCAAGATCACCTGATTTAGCCGTTCCAGACTTCTTTTTCTGGGGTTTTTTGAAATGAGTCTTTGTCAACAAACCACAGACTCTGAAAGCTCTCAAATAGACTATCCGTCAAAAATTTCAGGGTTACGCACCATCAGCCAAAGTCTTTCCATGACCGGTGCGTCGGGCTCCACCACCGTGCCTAGCGACTAAACCATATTCTTCTCTTATAGGAGTTTTCCCCACCCCGGGACCGCTTTCGTAATACTTCATCAATTTTTTGACTAACGAGGGCAATTTGATAATTCCGTGAAAAATGAAACAAGGAATGATTTTTACGGCAAAAAAATTTTATTTTTCAATATAGTCTCCTTTTAGCTCGATACGCTTCGTTCAACGTTCTTCCAATTTTTTATCCCATCCGCAAAATACGTCTTCGGAAGGTCCTTACAATAGGCCTATGTTTCGGTGATGAGCTCCTCTCTGGTGGTGAATCTTTTTCCGCCGGGTCATGTCTTTAGATTTGAAAACATAAAATAGTCGGAGGAGGTCAAATCTAGAGAGTATGCTGGATGAGGAAGCAAATCGTACTAAAATTCATGGAATTTTGCCATGGGAGCTGGGAATGTGTGAACGCGCGTATTGTCTTGATGGAAGAGCACTTTTTTCCTCGTCAAATGGGGACATTTTTTTTAAAGCGTCGTTGAAGCGGTCCAATTTTGGCAGCATAGTATTCGCCATTGATCGTTCTTTTCGATGGAAGGTAATCGATGTAGATTATACATCGTTTATCGCAAAATACTGTCGGAGCAAAGTACTACGGAGCACGTTCGGTCAGTAAAGTTCATTGTTTCGACTGTTTCTTTGTCTCTGATGAAGAGTGATGGATCCATATTTCATCCGCGGTTACTAATTGACGGAAAAAAAATCTTTCTTATCTTTGTTCAACATCGCCAAACATGCCTTTAAATCAATCACACGATCGTGTTTATGGTCGAGAGTGATCAAATGTGGCACCCATCTGGCGGATAATTATTTCATATCCAAATTATTTCGCAAAATGTTCCACACCCGTTCGTTTGAAATGACTACGGCCTCTCAAAATTTTCCGTTCATACAAAAAATTATAGCCAAGGAACATCGGGTGACAACTTTTCCTTTAACAGACCTGTTCTAGAAAGATCTGCAGGTGGTGGTTTCTTAGTTAAGCTGCCCAGTGGACTCTTCAGTCTGCATCATAAAGTAAACCGCTTATTACCTTAATCCTTAAATATTAAGATTTCGGAGGCAGTGATGTATTTTCGAATGTCCAAGAACTTATAGCGTTCTTCAAAAAAGCTCTAGTGAAGTTCAGTAAAGCAATTACCCTGATTCGTTTTCTCATTTGATCTGATACAGTCAGATTTGAATGAGATTATGTAGAGTCGAACACATAAGAAACTCGTGAGTTGATTATTTGAAGCGCAATGTGAAATGTGTAATGACTCATTCAGATTTTTAAAGAATTTTGTTCTATCGTTTTTCCATTAATTAGAAAAAGTACAAATTTTTACTATATTTTATGTTGTAAAATCTTTTCCTCACAGAAAAATTTTCCCAACAACATTGATTAAAAAGAAACAAACACGTTTCCACAATACTTCTCAATAAATTTATTTCCCACTAAGCGGCAAGACAGTGTTAGTCCACAAAGCAAGGCAATAAAATAGTCAAGAAAAAGCAGCAATAATTAAACTAGTTACGCAGATCTTTGAATGAATATTAAATGCAAAAAACTAACAACTTTGAGCTGCCAACTGAATAAGGCAATAAATGTCGACATAAATAAAGTAGCGATTAAAACTACGGCATCATTCCTTCAAGTGAGTTACCGTGAGTTCAGGAAAATGGAGCAGGTGGGTGGGTGAGCAATATGATTGGTAACTGCTTCCGGTACGCTATTTGAACTTACCTTGTATCGGACTTTAATATTTCAGTGTAGACAATTATATCTGATATCGCACACACAGTAATTGTTGGCGAAAAGGCAAATATTTGTAAACTCTTATAAAAAGTTTAACAGCACAACTCACTACGGATATAGCACAAGGATGATGAGGATGAAGATGATGGTAGTGGTGATGATGTTGAATGGATGTTGTTGGAGTTTTAAGATTTTGCAATTGTATCTTTGGATGCTCCTTTTACTTTGTTGTTGTTGTTTTGCTGCTGTATTTCGTCAAGTTGATTACACTTTTTTGCTAAACACAACTTTGATGCTCTATTTGCCCTTCTTCTTCTTCTTCTGCTTGCCAATTGTTTATTTATTTGTTTGTTATTTCTTTGCTCACTTGTTTATTTTTGTGTGTTTTGCATTTAGTTTGCATCGTGTCCGTCTTCGTGTCCGTGTCCCTGTCCATGTACGTGTACGCGTACGTTTACGTGTTTGTTTAGTTTATAGTTTTTGAGTTATAAACAAGCAGCCCCACCAACCAGCTCTTGCAGCCAGGCACAGCGTGTGTTTATTTATTCAAAAATTTCCTCTGTAATGCCATTCGGAAACATTTATAGATTCAAATTAATTTGCAGTTGAATTATTACATCTGATGGATTTGTTTATTTTTATTTTTAGTAGGTACTATAGTATGTATCTCGAACATATATTTATATCAGATACACAACACAGATAAACAGCTCCATGCTTCATTCTAAACGTTGGTGGTGTTTCCTCTCGTTTGTTGTTTTTGTTTTTTCTTTTCTTTATTTCGTTTGTTGTCTCACTCTGTTCACATTTGTCTGGTCGTTGAACCTTTACGCCATGTGAATCGGTATTTGTTTTGGTATTTTGTGCTGTTTTGCTCTCGTAAATAGAATTTTTTTCTTTTAAATATTATGGTAAATGAGTTAGTTGTTGTCAGTACTTTTCTTGAGCATTTGATAAAGTGTTTTTTTTTATTTGTATTTAAATGCTTATCAGCAGCACTGATTGGAGCAGCATTAAGTGAATGGCTATAATCAACAGATATTGGTTTATTACTCATAAGAACGAGTGTGAGTGGGTTTTATTAGAAAATGTTTTATAACGTTTATGAAGTCGCTTTTAAATTAGCTACTTATTCTAAGTGATTCACCGATAAGAAGGGTTAAATTCCAACGCCTTAGTTTTTTTTTTTTTTTTGTATAATCTTCTTTTCTTCGGAATCAAATTTGAAATAACATCGCCGGATTACTTTCACTTCTCCAATCCATGCGTGCATAATTTAAATATGTCATAATGATAGATTGTAGAAGCGTGCGTTTCGTGATATTTATGGGATATCTACGTTGTATTCGACTTGATTTTTCATTTTATTTTAGAATTCGTTAAGGATGCTATAAAAAGGAGCAATTCTTTTAAAAACTTGCTTCCAAAAATTTACAAATTTTAAGAGGTATTCTGATTATGATTTTAGGAAGAGAGGTATTATGATTTTTTTCCTGGATTAAGCAACTCCTAAGAGTTTTAAGACGCCAAGTAATTTTAAATTATATTGCGAGAAACTACTTTCAACTGCTGTTTTCTGAACGGAAGTTAGTCCATTCAACTATACGATTGAATTGAGGTCAGAAAGTTATGGTGTTGTCAAGTGGAAATTAGTTAAAGACAGCGTTACAATAGTTTCACTAATAAAAAGGGCATATTGCATGTGTATAAATTAAAATTTCAAGGACGTATTTTGTTTGGAGTTTTCGACACATGTTTTCTTAAGAGGACTAAAAATATCATTCTAAGGAGGATTGATAACTCAATCTCCATATCAATTTCATCTCGTTTGTTATTTGAATTAAGAAACTTTACAAAATAATTCAAATATGAAAATTTATACTGTAATATTTATATACAATATTTGTCTCATTGCCTCAAGCAATTAGTTTTTTTTTTAATATTGTTTTGTCGTAATATACTTTATGATGAAAATATTAATACTATACTTAAAAATTATACTGATAAAATTTTTAGTTTACGTTAGAAATATTTAATATGCGATATTGTAAAAGGATTATCTTATGTTTTTACTTTTGCAATACATTATTATACTATTGAATTTGTTTTGGTTGGATTGTTGGATTAAACGCCATTTTTTTATGAACAAGTTAGATTCATCATTGCCTTCCAAAAAGCTTTGGAACAATTTAAGACAGGCCCAATAAATGTGATATTGATTCCGATATTCGAAATAATTATTTCATTGCTGGTTCAGGGTCTTCTGATAATTTGTCGACCCAATGCTCCATGCACTTTACCTTCTGTAAGTTTGTTTAATTTTGAGTTTGTTTCTGTTGGTGAGAGTGACGTTGCTCGCTGTGTTAACAAAATAAAATCCAATGCCGTAGGTGAAGATGGAATGTCTATTAAATTCATCAAAATTATATTACCGCACATTTTGAGTCCATTAACCCACATTCTTAATCACTGCTTCACTAGTTCTTGCTTCCCTGAGGTTTGGAAAGTAGCGACAATTGTTCCCATTGCTAAAAAATTCAATGTCTGTAATCCATCTGACTTTAGGCCTATAAGTCTGCTTAGGCCTATAAGTCTGGCGATACAAATCTCAGAACTAATAAAAAAATATGACCTCATGTAATCACTTCAGTCCGGCTTTCGACCTGGGCACAGTTGACATTAGGCTGACATACGACTTAGAGAACTTAAATTTACTCTGCCTGTTGGATTTTTCCAAGGCATTTGACTCTGTTGACTATTCTCTATTGCGTCAGAAACTTGTAAATAGCTTTAATTTTTCTGGCATGGCTGTCCGTCTGTTACACAGTTACTTAGATGGAAGATCTCAAAGACTAAGGATACAAAGTAATAGTCTGTCTACTTTCCGTAATTTAACCTGTGGGGTTCCTCAAGGCTCTGTACTTGAACCGATTTTATTTACATAATTTATAAACGATATCTTCAGCATGCTTATGATACTCAACTGTACTTGTCCAGACCTATTCACCTTTTTGATGATTTATGTAGTAAGTTGAATGAGGACTTAATGAGTATAACTGAATGGGCTGAATCTAATAGGCTCAAGCTAAGCCCCATTAAATCATATGTCTTGCCGATTTCTAAATCCAAACACTCTCTGTCTAGGATACCAGTTATTTATCTTAATGGGGTCGAACTGAACTTTGTTCATAAAGTGAAGAATCTTAGCTACCACATGAACTCCTCCCTTTTCTGTGTAAACCATATCAATTCTGTAGTAAGTAAGGTCTACTACGTCCTGCGGAACTTGAGGTGGACTGAGGCGTTTGTTCCTATCGCAACTAGAAAAAAGTTAGTTCAGCAGCTCATAATGCCTATCATATCTTACTCGGATGTTGTATATAGTAGAATTGATTCCAGGTCTAAACTTAAGCTACAACATGCTTTCAACAACGCAGTAAGATATGTTTATGGCCTTCGGAAGTTTGACCGCATTAGTCACGTGGGCAATCAAATACTTGGTTGCAATATTTGAAATTACCTGGATGCTAGAAACTGCATATTCTTATATAACTTGATACATACCAAAACACCCAACTATCTATTTGAGAAGCTTCAATTTTGTAGATCTAATAGAAATCTAAACCTCACTATTCCTGTCTATAATTATTTGAACTCCAACAGACTATTTTTCGTGAACACAATCAGATTGTAGAATTCGTTGCCTGTTAGAATTAAAAGTATCCCTAATAAGCACACCTTTAAGCATGAAATTTTTCTATAGTTTTCGTAATACTGTCTCTTCGTCTTTCTATCAACATCTATATAATTAATTTTAAGTCCAGATTTGCTTATTACTTGAATTTTGTTGTTATAATTTAGTGCTTTTTCACCTTATTTCTTTTTAAATAACTTAATTATTAGCTTTAAATAGTATTTACTTTTTCGGTTGTCTATCCTATAACTTGTTGAAAATTTGTTAATTCGTATTACTTTAAAAGACTATATCTTACATGTAAGCATTAATTTAAATAAATATAATAATAATAATAAAAATAATAATTTATAATAGCCTCTTTTTGTAGCCAAGATTGTCCCTTCTCCAGTGTGTCGGAATCCGCTACCGACTAAACCACCTCCTTCTCTTACGGAGTTTTCCCCACTCCGGCACTGCTTTTGCATTACTTTGGTTGTGTGAGCCACTATCTGTAAGCCCGCGTCAGGGCCTCCGATTTTGCCTTTCTTGTCTGTGAGATTTATATTTCCCCCTTCAAGTTGGATGGTCAAGATCGGTTGCTCGTAGCGCTATATTTCGCCATCGCTAGCCAAGTCACCACTATCTTTTTTGTACTAGTATCTTTGCAGCTTCCAGATCGCGT
The DNA here is from genome assembly GCA_963920525.1 of Dichetophora obliterata. NCBI lineage: Eukaryota > Metazoa > Arthropoda > Insecta > Diptera > Sciomyzidae > Dichetophora > Dichetophora obliterata. The sequence continues at coordinate 231,853,393 of OY986437.1, read as the reverse complement.
TTCTTTTTGCGTAGAATATTTGCAACGCATCTGGCTACACATATCCAGTTATCTTCGCTGCTGACCATAATATTAAGCATGCGATCTACGTTGAAGACGCTGACCATTAATATAAGGGCATTACGCTCCGCTTGCCACCGTGCACATTGAAAAAAGGTGTGCTCTCTGTCATCTAGCTGTCCGTCGTCATGGATACAATCGGGACTTTCTACTTTTTTCATTTTGTGAAGGTACTTTTGAAAGTACCCATGGCATCGCAGGAACTGAGTGACGTAAAAGTTTACCTCACTGAATTCTCGATTACACCACCTATCTAGGTGAGGGATTATTATTTCTGTCCACGTGCCTTTGGTGTCAGTGTCCCATCGGTCTGTAGCTGAATCTCCTACTTGGTCATTCTTTCGTTATTGTTTTCCTTCTTCAGTTCCCATAGCCTTTAGGTTAGATGATCGATTGGTATGGTTCCACTGATCACTAATACTGCAGCTTCAGAAACTTTGCGGCACGCTGAAGCTACCCGTAGGGCTGCCGTTCTCTGTACTGTACTATTCAGTGCATCAGCCCACAGCTCACTTTTATACAAGAGTATAGAGTGCTTTGTCGACATTAACAACTCTATGCTATATTGCGATGCTTTTGTCTCTGCGTATTGTATCTGCGCCCACCCAGTAAGAAAGGTTGTTATAAAGTCTTATTCCTAGGTAGCTTACCACCTTCTGGGTAGTGATAGTGTAGCGCATACTCTCAGCTCTACTTCTAGTTGAAAATGCTTTCTTGTGAGAAAAAGGAGCTCAGTTTTTCGGTAGCAAGTTTGAAGCCGTGAGAGTTCAGCAACGCTTGTGTTCTAAGCATGATCTGACTGAGCTTCCTTTGTGCTTCTGTGATGTCTCGTGGGGTGATAATACCAGCGATATCATCTGCGTTCCCGATAAGATAAGCGTCATCGGGCACATCAATACGAAGGATTTCGTCGTAGCTTACGTTTTACAGGTCTGGATCGAGAATTGACCCTTGTGCAGCCTCTGACGTTGTTTATTTTTGTGTGGGACCGCTAGTGGTTTCATAGGTAACTTAGCGATCCTTAAGGTAGTTCACATTTTGCTAATTAAATACGATGGTATTGGGTAGAGGTTTTCTAGAGCGTAAATAATATCTTTCCAACTGGTGCGCTTAAAGGCGTTTCTTACATCCAGGGTAACCAATGAGACGATTCCCCTTGAGTTGTGGTTTCTGTTTTGTGATTCTTCGAAGCTTGTCAGGACTTCTTTGATAGCTCCGATTGTAGATTTGCCGGGTTTGAAGCAATGCTGTCTTGTGGACATTCCCTCAGTAGTGTTAATTGCTGTCGCAAAGCGAGGCTTGAGCAGTATTTCTAGTAACTGTTCAGCTGTGTCAAGCATGCAAAGGGTTCTATAGGCCTAAAAAGACTTTGGGTTTCCTTTTCCCTTGCTGATAAGTACAAGATTTTGTCTCTTTCATATTTCTGGGAAAATGCCTTCTGCTAAGCAAGCGTTCTACATGCTTAGTAGAACGTTTGGTCTCGAGATTGTAAGGATTTTAAAACCTCTGATGGGACGTTGTAAAGACTGGGGGCTTTTTCATTTTTAAGCGTTCTAGCGACTGGCTTGAGTTTGTCTTCTGTAAAAAGTGGAGGAGAATCGTCTTGAGGGATCTCCAAGACTTCTTCTCTTACGTCATGCGTGAGAAAAAGGACATTTACGATGTTGTATATTTTATCAGCCTCTAGCTCAAGCATCGGTGGTTTTAATTTCTCGCGACTAGCTTGAGCTCGTTTTCTGTAAAAAGTGGAGGAGAATCATCTTGAGAGATCTCCAAGACTTCTTCTCTTACGTCATGCGTGAGAAAAAGGACATTAACGATGTTGTATATTATATCAGCCTCTAGCTCAAGCATCGGTGGTTTTGATACGAGCTTTTGCACATCAATTTTGTGTCTCTCGATTGTTCTCTTAGTTTTGTTTACTATGGTCCTTGTCTTATTTGTGGGACAATATAAGCTGTGTAAAACTTTTTTGGGACAATATAAGCTGTGACCAACTTACTGTTTAAGCTTTATATGATTTTAAATTTGTTCGAATAAATTCATTGATATTTTACGACGTTAAAGTAGAAGTTTTCATTAGATCAAAGCCTTAAACTCAAGGGATTTTATCTGTTCTAGTTGCTTCTTCTCACTATTAGTCAGTTAAACAGTAAGTTTGTCACAACTTAATCACTAAAGAATATTGAAGATGGAAAGGGTAGCACTTTTCGAAACAGTCTGTCTAGTTTGCTGTGTGATTGACTTTATACAGAGTTGTTGTGTTTATTGCATTTTTCAAAAGATACTTGATCTAAAAAATCATATAAAATCTAGTATAGTATATATTTTGAGACTTAAAAAAGCTGGCATTAACAATAAGATGGCAAAAAGTTAGAATATGCAACACCTACCTGTCAGAAGATTCCGATGAATCGTAGCGATCGGTGCAGCGTTTTTTCTTGCCGTTATTACTGCTGTTGCTGCTAATGCTTTTGATGCACTCCACGCTAGTAGAGCTGTCAGTAAAACGATAACTGTTGGCAGTCGATGAAGCAGTCTTTTTATGGCTTACTAACGGATGATGATGATGATGATGATGATGAGATCTTAGTTTCGTATCCATGCTATTGGTGATGGCGGCAATGCTGTTCGCGGCGGAGGAGGAACAGATATTGGCAACATTTGCATGTGGTAATCCAAATGTATGCGTTTCTTGTGAGGAGGTGGCTGCATGTTTGGCATGTCGTGTCATGCTGCCAGTGGAGAAGGAAGAGGAGTTACGCTTTGTGCCTAGCACAATACCAATGCTGCTGTTGCTGTTGTTGTTCCTGGTCTTGCTGACCCCACTAGCAACGATGGAGCTGACTGGAAGCGAGGGTGGTGGTAAAGGTGTGGGAAAATGTGGCGTTGCTGCTGCTCCTGTGGTTTTCATGTTATTGCTGTTGTGCGTTATTGAAGTGGTAGCAGCATCAGACTGCTCTTTACTGATGTTGGTGGCAGTGTTAGTGTTATTGCTGCTGCATTGCTTGTTTGTTTTAGTTGCGCCGGAGTACAATGTTGTTGCTATGGAAGTTATTCCTCCCTCTCCCAGCGCATTCGCTCCTGTTAATGAAGCTAATAAGTTTGACGCAGTGGCGTTTGTCGTTTGTGTTGTTGACAAGAACAATTTTGTTCTGGCCTTCGTCTCCACTGTATTTGCTTTTGATGAATGGCTATTTTGCGCTTGTAGCGTATAATCAATTGCTTTGTCAGCTGTAGTCCTGGCTGTTTTGTCAGTTTCTGACAGATGCTTCATCATCTTTTTAGGCTCTTCACATTTTGCTTCCTCCTTCTCGGCAATGCGACATGCGCCAGTTTTTTGCTGACTGCAAACGGTGGGGTTGGCTGATGTTTCTGCTGCTGTAGCTATTGGGTCTGAGATTTTTAATGTCAACGCTGTCGAAGACAACGACAACAACGATGATGATGATGCTGATGACGATGAAGATGATGTTGTTGAGTCGTTGCAATCTTCCGCATTGCCACCCTCTAAGCAAGCGTTTATTATTGATTTTTCACTTAAACTGCTGTCATCCTCCTCAGTCTCCTCATCGTTAACATTGATGCGCCACTTTGCCGCAACTTTGCTACTGTTGTCTGTTTCAGCTGTTGTTGTGGACGACTTCTTTATCGTTGTCGTCGATGACATTTCGAGTTTTGTTGAACTGATTATTATATTGTGATTAACACTATTCTTGAGTTGATCGAAGAGTGATAAAGCATTGCTTTCACCCGCTACTCTAGTCTCTAAGGACATTGCAAGTTCGGTGTTTGTGAGCAGCACACTTTAGTGCGGTATTTCGAGGTGAAAGAGTTATGATGCTTTAAGCGCTAGCTGGCTGGCTGTGTATTTTATATAAGGAGAATATTTTAGCACGTACACTTGTCATTATTCTGGGTGCGGAAGTAGGATTGCTAAGGCTAGTTTTTTTTAAGAAAACTATTGGACTCAGTTTGGTGTCCAAAGCTTGTCGACTTTGTGCGAAACAAAGAGCATAGAAAAAGATTTTGTTGAGCAAGTTTTTTGTTTGGGGCATATGTGACTTCTTTTAAGGGTTGCTTAGCAGTGTTTAGAAATAAGCTTTGCTGGGCTAGCTTTTTTAAGGGACGGCTTTTTGCGTAACGGTGTTAAATGGTTAAAGTTGATATTTGTAGAACGTGTTGATTTTGGCCAAACTTCTTCGCCCAAATGATGCTTCACACGGTTACTTCCGTTTCTATGCTCAATATGTTAGGCTTTGAAAGTCACTTCAACTAGTGCTGCAATCAGTTCAGCTACACATTTCCCGTTAGAATATTTTCCAAGACTGAAAATTCAGCACAGTTCGTGATTTTTATTTTAAACTTTTATTTCTTTAAATCCACTTCCACTCGTTTTACACAATTAAGCCATAATTTGTTGCAACTCGTCAATTTTTTTTCCAAAAAGTATTTTTTTTTAATATTCCAAATACACAAATTTTTGCTTCATTGACAAAACACCAAACCAATATTTATCGCACGCAAACGTTAGCACTTTATTGTTGTTTATTACTATTGAGTAATCTTCAGCAACTTGAGACGAACACGACACTTTAATATATTCACTTTTTTCTTTCACTCAAACCGATTGACACACTGCACATTGATTCATATACTTGAAATAATTTTTTTTTATAAATTTAACTTTTTAATAAATTTCATTTTCTTATTTTTTGTTTTGTGTTACACATATATTTTTTGAGTTGAGCACACTTTCGGGTATTGTATATGTTTTTAGTTTTTGTTTATGACGTTTAATGTTTGACGTTAAGAACGTGCTTTTACTTAAGCTTACGTTTACGTCGCGCGTATGTGCTTAAGTAAAATCACTATTAGATAAATTAGAGTAGAAAAAAAAGAATATGAATAGATTTTTGTATGTAGCAAAAAACTAAAGTTAAACACAAACAAAACAACAAGCACAAATTATGTCGCAACAATTCAACGTGGTGAATGTGAACGCAACGTAACGAAACGCAATGCGCTTGCAAACATGCCGTCAACGACGTTATGTTATTCAGAAAGCGAACGCTCAATGAAGAATGAAAGCAGCTTTGGCAACAACAAGTTTTGTGCAAAACGATGCGGTCTTCAAAGCTTCAGGTCTTCGTCGTAGTCGGCGGCGGCAGCCACCGTTGTCGTATTCTTCCTCGTTGTCGTCGTCGTCATCGTCGTTTTTTTTACGTTCATTGCTTAACTTCGTGAGTGTTTTTTGTTAGCTGTTCTTGTTGAAAATGTTTTGTCTTTTTGTGTTTGTTTGTGTTTCATTACGTTCTTCGTACGTTACGAGCAAACGTTCGTGTCTTGTTTTTACAAGTTGTTGTTGTTGTTGGTGTCTCAGTTGTTGCTGCTGCGACTGCTTCTGCTTCTCCTGTTCTTGTTGTTTCCTAATACATATTTTTTTTGGCGCTCGTTCAACACACGATCGTTGCCGATTTATTTGCGAGCATTAGAACGAACATTCACACGACGCGTAACCGCAAAAAACCGAACACCGCTCGATGAAAACGCAGCGTTATTGACGAGTGGATAACCGAAACGTTGGCGTATCGCGTTGAGCACGAAGAATTAACTCAAACGAAGGCATAGAGTTCAAGATACAAGACGATTAAAAAAGAAACAAAAAAAAACACAAGAAAAAAACTATTGCAATTTGATTGTTTTGAGATTTTGTGTTTTCTTGTTTTAGCTGAGTGCATTAATGAATGCACTCTTGTCTATAATAGCTCTCTTTGTCGCTTTCTCTCTCTCTCTCTCTCTCTGTCTGTCTCTCTGTCTATTTGTTACTTTTTTCTATTTAATTTTTTTCCGACTGTCTTAATAGTTGTGCAAGTGTCTCGGTTTGAAGAAATTCCAATTCACGCCGAAAAATTCCAATAGTTGCTGTTTCGTTCTGTTTTTAATTATTCCATTTGTTATGGTAATTCTCTTTGTCTATCTCTCTCTCTCTCTCTCTTTTACGCTTTTTAACTTTCTCTGGCTGCCTTATCTAATAAGCTTGCTTAAGCTCTTGCTCTCGCTCTTTCTCTCTGTTTCGCTCTGTTACTGCATATGTTGCTATGCAACTGGCAACACGTGCTTTTATTACGCTATTTTCACAAGTGAGTGATGCAATTTTACAGCATTGCCAGCCTTAATATCGTTTTTTGTTTTAAAATGCTTGCTTTTCTGGGTGTTTTTTTTTCTAAATATTATTTGATTTTCTTGCTTGATTTTAAGATTTCTAGCTCAAACGCTTTAAATGGCGCTCTTTTTAACTCTCTTGCTTTCTATTTATGTTTGTTATTGTTGCACAGCTTGTTTTGAGCCAGCAATTGCTTCTTCAGCTTGTTTTTGTAATCTTTTTTCTTCCCGCCACAATTGCTTAGGCGCTCTCTGACACTTTGCCACTCTTTTTCTCTCTCTCTCTCTCTAAATCTCTTGCACTCTTTTACTTCCTGCCTCTCTATCTCTTGGCTTACTTGGCCAGCGGTATTAATATTCTTTGGTGCTGCACTGTTCCCGTTGTTGTTGTTGTTCTTGTTTTATGTTTGTTTGTGAGTTTGTTGCCGTTGTTCCGTGTCTGTGTCTATTTTAGTCCGTCCGCATGGAAAACAGCCAAACACGCCAAAGTGTGTGTATACCGAAATTAAAAGTTTTTCAGTCCCTTCAACTTCAACTCCATCAAAACTTGAGAAAAATGTTCCTTTAATAATATTATTGTTTTTTCCCTTGTTTTTCAGTAAAGCTTACAACAGTTTATTTGTTTGTGAGCAAGTCCATTTTTCCCTTTAAATTGATTATTTCTTTTCATCACTATATTGCTTTCTATTAGCTTAGCATAAACACTAAATCTTTGTTATTTGCACTATATTGCTTTTCTTTCTTTGTACGTCGCTACTGCTTCCTTTCTTTTTTCTTTTTCTATACTTCCTCTAAAAAATTGTCCAATCAGCGGTGACCGCACACCAAATTTTTGTTTGCGGTCCTGCGTTTTCCAAGAAAAACTGTATCCAAAACTTTTTGCAATCAATTGTTATAACTTAAAATTGTTAAATTTTCTCTTAACGGCGTTTCGTTCACACAGATATATTCTGTATCAATTAATTTATATGCATTCTTTTTCAAACACTTCTAATGTTTTCTTTTCTACATGAAAATCTTCACAAGAATTGCATATTTATTTTTTTTCAATGACAAATAATAAAATTTTCGCTTCAATCAAGAAGTTCAAGCGACCGCTCCACTCTCCACGAAATGAGCCGACGCACTGTTTTGCATTGAGGTAGCTTCGAATTGAATTCGCTTTGGAGTCTGTTTGGGGCTTTCGCATTCGCCAAACGTTCGTTAGTGACTTCGTTAATTGGTTCGGCTGCATAGATTGCGAATTACTTGAGTCGACGTTGATGTTTTTGTGCTGTGCGACGTAGCTGTGCGCGCGCTCTTAGCTTCCACATGCAAATACTTCTACTTTTTAAACTGCACTTTTGTATAAATACCTAAAAATAAATAAAAAAAAAGTTCAATAGCAGACTATGTCTAAAATTAGCTGTATTATTTTTGTTTGTTTTGTTTACTCATAAATCATAAATTTTTGATTTGCATTAAACGAGATTTAACGAACAATTTTTAACTTTACTCTAAATTCTAATAAGAGCTCGCTTGTGTGAAATGAACAACACTACTGTTTGTGGAGTAGTTGTTTATAATCCACACAGGTTTGTGTCTCTGCTTAATAGAACCCAGCTGTACAGTAGTATATTTTCACTACCAGCTGTCGTTTGAGTAGCGAATAACGGGTTTTAATGAGTGTAAGCAGCCCTGTGGTTCTGTTACAGGGCCGTAGCCAGAATTGAATTTAAGATAGGGCAGTGGTAAAAATAGGTGGGGCACAAGTAAAAGGTTAACTTGATCTGATCTGGTGAAACGATTTTCGACGCACATGTACACATTCAGTACTTAATTGTTGGAAGGGGAATGATCAAAACATTGATTTAATCACCATTGATCAATAATTACCTTGAGCTCTTTCACCAGGTATATAATAATAACCAGGTAACAATTATTACCAAAGGTTATTTAATATAATCAAAATGCCAGGTAAAGGTTTATATTAAGCTCCAAAAAAGTAAAAAATTACAGAATCAAAAAAAAATTTATAATAATAAAAAGTCCTTCCTTAACCCTTTCAGTGGACGTGCCCTATATATTGGACACGTCAGAAATTTATTTTTATATTTATCTTGCAACGATTTTTTAAATCAATTCATTGGGTTCTTAGAAAAAAGATTATATTTGGCTTGTATTTGGATTATATTTGGTTATTATAAAAAAAAAATTAAAGTCCATTGGTTTTTCGATTTTGTAACAAAGAAAGGCAAAAAAGTTTTTGTTGACTTATTTTATAAGAAAAAACCAAATTTATGTTATTTATCTTTTTATTTTTTTAATGAAAATAATATTAAGAGGGTCTAAAAAACAAATATCTAAAGGGCTGAAAAACCTTCAAGGGAATAAAAATTTGTGCCGAACAGGAGCAAAGCAATTTTTTCTTTGTACAAGCTTGCAAAACGTAAGTAGCGATGGTAAAAATCAAAGGTATATTTTTTCATCTTTTTAAGACCTAAATGATAGGAATAGTAACTCAAAAAAATTATTTTCTTCTTAGTTTATCCTAGCCATTGAATGGGTTAAAACAATCGATTTTTCGATTCGTCATATTATGGAAGCAACGCGCTCAGAATTATTGAAGTCTTGTCGCCGATTTTATGGAAGCGTTTAACAAACTCAATGTTAGAATGTCGCTTAAAATACACTTTCTGCACCATCTTGCATGTATTCGAGCAGCAAATTCTAACCAAGTCTGATGAACAAGGCGATCGCTTCCACTAAACAACAAAATCAATGGAGGAGTGGTACAAGAATAAAAGTTTGCAATCTTTTATGGCTTATTTAAGTTAGTTTTTGGCAGCGGATGAGGCGTTGTGAAGAGCACCAACATAAACACTATTCACAACACACACACACGAACATATATATTCAAGCAAAATTTGAACATTTATCCCAAAAAATTAATAAAACTTTTATTATTGGCAGTCATTATATCTGCGTCGACAAGGAATAACGACTAAACTCAAAATATCGTAAAAAAGCGATATGGTATTTTCTTCATTGCCAATCTTTGATAGAATGCAGGAAACAATTTTTTGCACAGAATAGATAACCACTTAATTCTGCACCTATTACCGTTTGTAATGTTTCATATATTTTAGAATAAAGGTAGGAGATAGTACAATAAAAATATCGTTTCTTACGATAATTTGAGTTTAGTCGTTATTCCGCCTTTATATTTTCTACATATATATATATCGCCTTTTTTATTTTCTACATAGAATATAATCGTAAAATGTGGCATTTAATTTGTACATTCTAACAAATCATAGATGAAAATCCACTATCATTTGGTTAAATGAAAAGAAAAATCGGTCTTTATCGATTAAAAAAACACATTAAAACTGTTGCCATATTTCCAATTTCCAACCGATTTCAGTAATCTTAGATTTCCTAGAAAGCTTTTTTATAGTTTTAACTATTTCTGTAAAAATAGTCAAGTATATTTTTTGGTTACTATTTTTAAAAAAAAAAATAAAGAACCACTAACATTTGTGCAAAATTTATGAAAAATTGATTTCTCCATTGCGGTAAACACACTTTATTATATATTCTTTCCAAAAGATTTTTAGCACAGTTAGACTTAACGTTTAATTTTATTGAACAAAAGTAAATTTTTGCTTTTAAATTATACAAACATATTTAAAAAAATATTTTAAATCGGTCTATTAGTTTGCTTGCAGTAGAGTGGCTCGTTTTGAAAAAAGTAAGTTTCGAGAAAAACATGTTTTAAGTTACTCTGGTTAGTTAAAATTACTCTGGCGCACCGGGTTTTAAGCTCTGTAGTATCTGTATCATAAGCGGGATTGAATTGAACATTTTTTTGCATATTCTTAACTTAAATTTAAAAAAAAATATATTTTCAAAAAATTGTTTGGCTAAAACATCCCTTAAGGTAGGGCAATGGTATTTGAAGGTAAGGCATTGCCCTATGATTTCCCCCCCTAGCTAGGGCCATGTTCTGTTAACCAACAGCTATACAAATATTAAATATCATTTACAGAACGAAGTTAATAAAATCATTCTGCCATCGATCATAAACTAATTTTGCAGTCGAGATCTTCGAATCGTTCTACCGAAAGGCAAATTTTCATATACAGTGGTGGACAAAAGTCTACGTACGACCCCTATTTCTGCTATCTGACGCGTACAAAAGTATTACGAAGATAAGTAATGTTACAGTTTTATTTAACTCAATATTTATTAATGCATAACAATGTTCCTATACAAACTTAAGAAATTATTAAAGAAAATCGAACAAGATAATAATGAAAAAGTCTACATACGACTCACAGTGTATGCTAAATGTTGCCTGTTGTCGTGTCCTGCTAAATAATAACGGAATAGTACCGTTTTGTGCTTTGTGGAAGGTTTCGCATGAATTGCATTTAGTTGTAGTTTAGACAGTTTCAATAAACTTACATACATGAAAATTAATAGTCATTTTACCGGATTAACTGTGAAATCTACAGTAATAAGACTCATTTTCTGTTTGTTTGTTTGGCCTTTATACAAATCTAACGGATTTCGCTCAAACTAGGTACACATATTAAGTGCACCCCAACTTAAAATGTTACATACTTAGTTTTGCCACGCCCCCTCCGAAATTTTTCAACTAACGGTAATTTTGCTATTATAACACTTTACAATCGGAGATTTTTATGTATTTAATTCTAAAATTTTTTTGTTATTTTGACATCAAAACCACTCACATATATTCAAAATTGGAGAAATTTTCAGTACAATGACTTTTGCATAAAAAGAATGAGAAAAAAACGATATGAAAATCAAAGTTTGGTCTTTCGATGCAAATATCTCCGCTGTCCATTAATATATTTCATTCAAATTTTTTTTGTTCAAAAGTTCAATAAAAACACTTTACAAAAACAGGTTGAACTGTACCGTTAAGTCGGAGTATATATGTTTTATGATTATGTCAAAAAAGGTCCAAAATACTGACTTTTTACTGAAAAAATGACTCAAAAATTGCTGTTGTTGTAAAAATGAAATCAATTAAAAATTGCACATCTGGCTTCCTTTCATATGACATAGCATTTATTTGCAAAAATCATTTTACTGTTTTTGTCATCAAAACAACAAGGTACCCCCTTTGATTTTTTTCGCGAAATTTATTTTTTCCAAAATGTTGTTTTTATATTTTTCAAGTCTCAAAAATAATTTTTGTGAAAAATTTACCCCAATATCTCTTTCCAATCAAAAGTTATGGCCAAAAATCTATTTTTTCATACCAGACTTTTAATAAAACTGAATTTTGTTTTAAAATTCTCTATATAATTTGAGCGTCCTCATATTTATCTCTAAGAATGCAGTTGTGTGTCTAGAGTAATTATAAACTTTTTGGTTTATTAAAATCTACCTTATAGTAATCTACTTACTTTTTTGCCGAAAATCCACTTTTATGTCAAATATCTCTCTCTCAATTTATTGTTATCATGTTGGTTCTTTTTTTTCATAGCACCAAAGAATTTGATTTAAACAAAAGCTTTGCAAAATAAATACATATAAAAATGTCTTTCTGATGTGTCCAATATATTGGGCAAATCCACTGAAAGGGTTATATTAATACAATTTGCTAGTCATTAATATAATTTAAGTTTTGTGTGTTTATTAACAATAAGGGTATTCACAATTGTGTGGTATAGTTGTATTGTGTCTTTTTGCCATAGTTGAAAATCACATTTCTGAGCACCCTTTAAAGTAGAATTTGTGGTTCGGAACCTCCCACTATAGCTTTTTGTTACTATGCAAATAAATTTACTATCCAATTTTATATATTTTATTAATATATGGCATAAAGAAGTTCAACTTGCATTTTGAGCTTCTTCCATTTTTGCAATTAAAAAATAACTGGCAACCGATTAGTTGTTTATGGAACCTTAAAAACCACGTTCGTTGAACATATCATTGGGCTACTTTAAATGATCACACTTTTGGTTTTTAGAGATTTCATGTAGAACAACAAAATATATAAAAACTGCTCGGTAAAGTGTGGTATGAATACCACGGGATTTTTTAACTACACTGAAAACTACGCAATTGTGAATACCCTTAATGTCTTTTGTTTTGTTTTTGTTACTTTATAAATGAATTAATTTACATTTTTTAGTTTCAAGTAATACATAACAAAAAATTGTTTTAAAAACGTTTTAAATTATTTACTTCATAAAATTTTCAACCCCGAACTAATCCCGGGATCCCGGAATTGAGATTTTCAATCCCGATAATCCCGGGATCGAGAAAAGTATCCGGGATTGGACTCCCTAGTAGCCACATATGCGAAGGATTTCGCATTATCAAAAACAACAATGCATTGCCTATTGGATAAGTAGGAACTTATCCAGCAAACTTGAGTGAAAACCCATCCTCTGTAGTTTTTTAACCAAGAGTAAATGGGAGACCTTATCAAAGGCTTTCACAAAGTCAGTGTAGACCACATCAACCTGGTAATCCTTCTGTAACGAAGATAAGCAATATTCAGAGAAAGTTACCAAGTTTAAAACAGTTGACCGACCGGGCATAAGACCATGCTGATAAGGAGAAATAATACTCTGTACAGCAAAAAAACAATTTAATCTTAACAATCGATTCAAAAAAATTCGAAATTGTCGAAAGCTTTGAAATTGGTCTATATTTTTGACATTATTTTTCGAACCCGATTTATGAATAGGTGTTACATAAGCAACTTTCCAGCTGTCTATAAAAATGCCCGAGCTAAGCGACTTATTAAATATTATCATTAAGACATAGGCCACAGAATACATGCATTTTTTAGAAGGAAAGAACCAAGACCATCGCAATCTAATTCCTATGACGATTTAAGCCTTATAATTCCATCAACAACATCCTCTTCTGTCAGAGAGAGAGAGAAATCTAAAATCAATCTACATCATTTTGCACCTCAAAATTGGCAGAACTAGCAGGCTCATAGTTAAGCCTAGTACTCTGTTCGTTTGCGTGAAATTTCGCTGGCAACATCTATTTATTTGTTGTGTGAAATTTCTGACTTAAAGTTTGTTGCGAGGAATTTCAATGGCAACGTTTCTCAGGGAGACTCAGAGAATAAGTTGGGAGATTTCATATGATATCTCTCTTTTCACTTCAAAATAAATAGTTAATACAATTAAATTGTCGTGAAAAAATGTTGCTCAGAAACATGTTGCGATAATTTCACGCAGCGGAACAGAGTACTGCTCTGACGAACATGTTGTGAAAATTTCCTCGCTTGTTTCGTATCTGTCACTTTTTGTATGGAGATTTGAGTGGAATTTCACATGAAACTGAACAGAGTACTATGCTTTAGAAAAAGAAATTTGCAAAAAGATTAGCTGTAGAACTACCATTATTTGAAGTGTTGTTATTTAAAAACATCGATGCAGAGATATTGGAAGATCTTTGTTTTTGATTTTACGAAACGCCAAAACGACTTTGGGTTTGATTTTATATCACTTTCAAATTTTAAGATGCATTGTCTATAAAGGTATTTGTCTAAAAAGTTGAATTCCCTCTTATAGTGCATATATTTCAGAACATAAAAATTTACATTTGTTATTTTAAGAATTTTTTATAATATTTAGTACGCAGATTTTTCAATTTTATAACACCTCGCGTGAATCAAGGCAGCTTGTAGGCTTTTTGTTTTACTAACGAAATATGTTGATTACAAATCAAGGAGATTTGGTATTTGAACTTATTTAAACAAGCGATCGTATCAAGATTATTAAATTCATGAACCCAATTAATTCTGTCCATAGCTGAATTGATTTCAATAAAATTCATCGTCGATGTCAAATGAGTTTAGGTTATAACCCTAGAATCTCGAATGCAACTTTTAACCCTTAGTTAAAAAAGGGGCATTAAATTATGTTGACATACATATCATTTATATAAATTTTATTTATACACTCACTCACAACGTCACATTTGTCACTAAAATACTGTAATAACAATTGGCTAGCTTAATTAAAAAACACATACAATATTCACAGAATAACTACAAAAAAATAACATATAATATTTAAGAACTAATAAAAATTTACAAAAATCAAACATATAAATTTGCGACCTTAAACACTGGCCAGAGCGAGGCAAGCAAGAGTGCTACGTCCATACAGATGTGGGTATCAGTCCCTCTTTGCTTGTGCCCGGTGGAGTTAGAACCTCCTTGTTGAGGAAATCTAATGGCAAGTTGACCAAATTACCCTGCAATAAAGATTTATACTCAAAACAAGCATTATAACAGTGCCTTTTTTTAAATATTACCTGAATTTTCATGATACGTTTGGCAGCTATTTCAGGATCCGATTTGCACAGCGGCACCTCCTCTTGGTACTTGCGTAGATTGGCAAATGTTTTGATGGTATCATGTGGAATGCATTTAAAAACTTCATCGTAGATTTCCGTATTTCGAGTGGCAATACGACGCCACATGCCATTCCAGAATTGATCAATCACGGGATCAGTGACATCAATGCGCATGCGATCGGCATCAGGATCAAGCAGACCTGGTGATGAAGATTAATAAAAATTTGCTTGGTATTTTGGGAAAAGTTTTTCGAAATACATACCTAAATGTTCCCGAAACAGAAACTTGCGCAGACGTCCTGCAAACACACCGCTCGGATACTTTCGACCATTCATGCGTCCATCTTCAAACTCCTCATCGTTGATAATAACTGCTATCTCAGAATCACGTTTTCCAATCATAGAACGATCATTAATGTTAGCCGAACCGCAAATAACGACACGATCATCGGCTATGAGTAGCTTGGAATGTACATAGATAAGCTCCGTGATAGGCGTGCCATTTAGCTGTGAGTGCGTGCGTAGGCTGTGGAAGGAAATATACTCGCCCGGGTTTTCAATGCCAATCTCTTTGAGGCGGGTCAAAATGGCCGAACGTCCTCTACAAAAAGAAAGTCGTTAGGCAATTTTGGAGAATAAAATATATCAAAGACACAAATACCTCGATATGGAAGCATAGTTCCAATGCGTTATGGCACGCACCGAATTTCCCGTACTGCCTCCAACATCACCCTCAAAACCAGGCAGCAAAGGCATAACCACATAAACACGAAATGTTTTACGTTCTCTGAAAGTAGGTAATGTGAATATAAAAAAATGTTCCTACCAGCACAAACTTCATCTCTTCTCAACTCACTTGTGTGCCCGGACAATTCGCTTGAATAGCGTTTCTCCAATTTGATTTCTGACATTTCCATACGCACCTGCCACACCCAATTGCATGGTTATGAAGAACTGATTCTCTATGTAGATATAATGTTGAGCCTTAATGATCGTTTGTATGTAAGCATCGTGTATGCTCTGCTCCACCAAATCGGTTTCAATAAATCCACAACTCCAGGACGCTACACTACGCAGTACCTGACAGGTAACACGATGTTGACGTTTTATCACAATATTTGGGTTCAGCTTTATCTGCTGATAGCTCTTTGGCATAAGGTAGGGAAAATTGGCGTTGTCACGCATCTTCTCCAGTTTCATTGCGTTCCAACGCTGTATGAAGTGCCGTGCAACATCACGAGCCGAAGCACCTATCACACAAACACCCACATCATGCCAGGGCATGCGTGGTGTTGTCGTACGATCGATCATATCCACCAGCGGCGCATCCAAATTCATCCAATCCTTTAGTATAAAATTGGAGTAATCCTTGCCGAACCAGAATTTTGCTTGGCCATAGAAATCATCTAAGATTTCTGTCTGTAGTGCCACCGGATCTTCAAGGCCGCGCTTGCGTCCCTCCTCTACTTCTTCGGCGGAGAAAACCAGCTGCTTGGGATCGTTTAAGGCATTGGGGGACTTATCACCGGCATTTTCAGTCATTGTAAGGCGATGCACCAGATCTTTGCCCTTCTTCATGGCGTTATCCTTTAGTTTTTCTAGCATATTCTTACGCTCCATTTCGGGCGTATTTTGCTTCATGCCCTCTAAGGGTATGGTTACCTCATCGGAGAGAGTGTGCGAACGCAGCTCTGGGATCATGAGTTTTTCACCCGGCTCTAAGGTTCTCAGCTCAACGCCAACACTATTGTAGCCTTCGGTTTTGTCGTGACGCTGCATGTCAATATTAACATTGCGCGAAGATTTTCTGGAGCCAAAGGCAGAATCTGCATCATCTTTCTTGAAAAATCCCGTCGTTTTTCGCGTGCTACCCGTAGCCGATGAGGTGGAAATGCTACCCAAATCGGTCAGGCGATGTCGATAGTCATCCCAGCGTCCATAGCAGAGATCAAGGCCACCCAAAAAGGCGTATGTTTGATCAACACAAACAATCTTCTCGTGGTGCGCCCAAAAGAAGACACCAGCGCGCGCATGATCCGGATGACGCATGACCTAAAAATAGTCCCAAAGTTAGTCACTTTACTTAGGAAACACCTTACCTCCTCACCCCCGCTCACCTTGACATTCTCATGCAGACTCACCAGCCTCTGTTTGCTGTAGTAACTGTTAATGCCCAAAGCCATTTCGACTTCCTTGAATAGCAGTACAAACACCTTGACACCCTGGTTCTGTTCAAAGATAAATGCAATAAGCAAAGAGTTATCAATACCTCGATTGTTGCAACATACCGCTTTGCGTATCAGTATCTTATCCAAACGCCAGTAGTCACCATCCAGCGCCGGACGTTTCATATAAATTTCGGGACTCAACCACCAGTCAGCGATATAAATTTCCTCCGTGGCTGCTTCCAAAGCATCCGCTATGGCTGTCATATAAGAGAAACCATCGACAAACCAACTCGCCTGTATGCTACTGCGCAAGGGTGCAAAGGACATGTGTGGATTGGGGCAGGTAAAGTCACGCGCATAGCTGTTGGCAGTTTGTTTCAGGTATTGCATCCATTCTTTCGATTTTCTTCTCGTCCAGCATTTGAGCACAATGTGTCGATTGTTGGTTAGAATTTGCAAACCCCTGCGCATGCCCGTCTGGTAGATGCCCGTGGAGACATCAAAGCCTTGGTCGAATAATATCACAGCTCTGAGCATGCCATCTGAAGGTCTTATGTAGCCAAAACACGTTTCCTTGACGAAAAACCAACGATTTCGCCATTTTCCGCACACCACATCGGAGCAGAAATAATTGCAACGTATGCAACAGTTCTGCTGAAAACAGCCAAATAAATTGCAACCTGCCTGACCAGGACGCGTAGAGCCGGTACGCTTTTGGATGATACCTTCCTTGCCCTTAATACCCAGGCCGGAGACAAAGGAGACATTGGAGACTTCGACAAAGTTGAGCTGAAAGTAAATAAGTCTTATAGCTATAATTTCCATATCTTCACTTTTAAGATTTCTCCCCTTCCCACCCCCTCTCCCCCAAAACTTACTGTCTCATGATAGCTGCGATAAAGACTGATATTGAGCAAATTGTACAGATAATCCTCCAGTTGCTTAATGCGCATCGGCAGTGATTCGTAGGTGACCAAGGACTCCGGGCGATTGGGAAATCGTGGCAGTTTCCGTTTCTTTTTCTTTCGAACACTTTTGCTGAAAGCTGCATTGCTGGACAAATTGTTGTTCTTGCCCAAGGAACCATTGCCACAATTATAGCTCTTCTGACTATTAAGGCTATTACTGGCGACTGTTGCCTCGAGCTCTTTTATCTTAGGATCATCCGCCATTTGTATGGCGACATTTTTTACCGTAGCACGCTTCTCTTTATGACTGCGCATAGGAAATGGAATGTTTAGCGAGGTGCGAAAAAAACTTAGCTGCTGGTGGAGGGAATTAAAGTGCTTGTAGCGCCGTTTAATGGTCCAGGTAAAGGGTCCATGGGTAAGCTCTATAGTATACCTAAGATAATGGATAGAAAAGAAAAGTACTTTTAAGTACATTTTGTTATGAGTGGCAGCAAACACATTAACATACTTACAAATTCGGATTCAATAAATGGGTTGTAACACTGCGATCCGTATCGATGATGCGCACCTGTATCTCCATGCCTGGTATGAAGACTTTACGCTGGAATGAATTGAATTTGACGCAGGGCCCATAGATAGAGGTAAACGGTATAGCTGCGGGCTGACCATCCTTATCCAGCCGTTCTGGATCATAATCATCTTCATCATCTTCGTCGGTATCTTTGCGTTCGACAAGTACCGGCTTGTCGCCCACGTTCGATAGAATCGTTACGGAATCGGGAAACGCCAGCGTTTCATCGTACTCCGACTCGAGCATGGAGAATTGAAAATCAGGCATACAGCCTGTCTCACGTTCCAACTGATTTTCATCATCTAACTCTGCGTAATCACAGGAATTGCTGTTGTTGTCGCCCCTTTCGGGGGGCGGATGCACACCGTTTCCATTTTGAGTAGCCATTCTTGAAGCGTTGTATTGTGTGTGCAGATTGGGATAGTTGTCTAGTTCATCATAGCTCAACGCTGGATTAACAACGCCTGACTGTTGCACTTCCGAATTCACGAAGTCATCTGTGAATAAAATAGTTGAAGATTCATAAATAAGATAGGGGAGCAAAAAAAACAGATTTTCCCACTTAAAGTATAAATAAAATTGCAGCAATGGCAGTGGCACAACCGGTTTTAACTACAATGATTTCCATAAATATCTTTGTAATTTTTCTCTGAACAGCATGTTATGCAATGAGCTTGAAATAACAATTGTTTATTTTAATTTTTTTTTTGTATTCATAAGATTGCAATTCATTGCAATAGCTTTTGATGTGTTTTTTATTATTTAAATTGAATTAAAACTTATATAATATAAATTTTTTACAAACAAAAATTTAAACTTTTTTATGTTGAAATGGTTATTCCTTAATTTACGAATTTCGTGAGAATCAGATGCGTATTTTGATGTCCATTTTTGGGCACTTTTTTTAATTTTGCCTATGATTTTCTATTACAATAGAGAATTTTTTATAGTCTTTTGAAAAATACAATTCTGTGTCGATGAGCGATAACAGCTTAAGTCTGATTTCAAAGTTTCGAGAAATCTTGCTTCAAAGTTTTCAATCACCAT
The DNA here is from genome assembly GCA_963920525.1 of Dichetophora obliterata. Taxonomy (NCBI): domain Eukaryota; kingdom Metazoa; phylum Arthropoda; class Insecta; order Diptera; family Sciomyzidae; genus Dichetophora; species Dichetophora obliterata. The sequence goes on along the minus strand of OY986437.1, from coordinate 231,834,122 downwards.
ATGAGTTATATGAAAGGGTCTTTTGTTTTTGTGTCATAACTTTGGCTAGGGTCATGCTACGTGCTCCAGATTTTGTGTGTTTATAAAGAAATAGGCATGGAACACATCTACATCAATAAGTCAGTTATGCCTTAAGTCGACTTAAGCGATTATTGCTTGTGAACACAGAATTGTTAAAATGATTTTAAGGTTTTTTCAATTTTCTATTAAGAAAGAAAGTAAAACGTAATATATATTAAGGCGCCTCACGCTCTATTGAATAAAAAAAGTTGTTCGGCACAAATGCTTAAAATAGTCCTTGGTTTATGTTATGATGTTTCCCCACATATCTCGGCTCCAGCGATAGCCACCTGTGAGCTGGAATGGTTTGAAATAACCTCTAGAAATCGAATTTTATGTAAAAATGTGGGCTGGTGTGGCAATTTTAAATAATAAAGTGTCAGAAATAGTAGTAATAAAAAAATTCTTCCAATCTGCATCAAAAAATATAATTTTTTTTTTCCCGGGAGCAAAGATAATGCGGATTTTCATAAATTTTTTGATTTTTTTTTTATTAAATTTTCTCTAAAATTCAAACAGCTTTATTATTTTTAATGCGATTTTCGCTTTCAAGATACCAGTAGAAAGGTGTTGGCTGCTTTTTATTGCAGAGTATCTAAACTTGATTACAGTTAAAACAAAAATATGTAAATTTGTTCATTTATTTTTTTTTAATTTCTTACAATTTTTTTTTCAGTGGGTGCTAATTTTAATATTAATTTTTTAGTTTTAAGATATACCAATTTAAGAAATTCGTACCAGAAACCAATGCGAGCACTCAAAACCTTTCCAACGGTATCTTGAAAACGAGAATAGCATTAAAAATAATGAAGTTATTTGAATTGTAGTGAAAAAAATATATAAAAAAATTCCAAAAAATTTATAAAAATCTGCATTATCCTTGCTCCCGTGGAAAATTTTTATATTTTTTGATGCAGATTGGAAGAGCTTTTTACTGCTACTATTTCTGACCCATTTTTATTTAAAATTACCACACCAGCTAACATTTTTACAAAAAACTCGAATTTTAGAGTTTACTTCAAACCTTTCCAGTTCACGGGTGGCTATCGCTAGAGTCGAAATATTTGGGGAAACATCATAACATAAACCAAGGACTTTTTTGAGCATTTGTGCTGAACTTTTTTTCGTGATGCACCTTCCCTCCAGGAAAAATCGGATGGCTTCCATCTAAAAGTGATAAAGAAACATTCCCTACCGCTTAAGGGTAGTTTTGTATTTATATTGTTTCCAAACCGTATATTTTGGAAGCTTAAGGGTAGTTTTGTATTTATATTGTTTCCAAACCGCTTCTTCAAGAATGCACTTGGAAACTTTTATTTATTGTCAAGCAATGACAATAGAAAATATTAATATCATTGTTTTCTAGCCGCTTATTGTAGAATTCGATAGTCTAGTGGTGGCGCGCATGACTGTCGCTCAGGGTTCCCGGGTTCGAATCCTGGCCGGGCATTTTCGTAACAAGGGAGAGGATTGTTTCCACATTAATTCTTAGAACAGGGAAGAGGACTGCTTGTAATTCGCTTTTTAAGACAGCGGAGAGGAATGTTTCCACATGACTTTTTAACACAGCGGGGAGGAATGTTTCCCTCTAATGACATGCTATGTAAAAAAAGCAATGGAGTGTGCAACAAAGGGGAATGCTTCCTACATTCCATGGAATGTTTCCTGGTAGCATCCGGGAATGCTCACATTTCCTCGAGGGATGATGGAGAAGAATTTCTTGCACTGGTTTCAGTCTGTGTGCGTCATTTGTAAGAGGAAGAGGGTAAAAAATGGATTTTGATGATATAAGTGTATGTTTAAAACTGAATGTATTATAATATATGTACACACATTCACAAACGAAATTCAAGACATTCCATAATTGGAATGTCTCCATAATAATTGAGAGTTATGAAAGTAAATTTCGATTTATTGTATTCTATTCTATTCTATTCGTTTTTTGAGGCTGATCGTTTAGTTTCGTTTCGTTGCCTGCATAACGAATGAAATGAATATTCGTTTCGTTCCTTGAATTTACTCTCAATTAGAGTTATCTTCTAGAATCATTCTCAATTGGCAGAAAAGCAAAACATTCCATGCAGATCTTTAATATACACATATGTTCTTTAAAATAGGTACCTTATTCTTGATAATTCAATTCGTTGTGCCGCTCTGAAAAATTAAAGGGAATAATTGAAGGGTATTATTTTTTTAGAAGTAACAACACTCCTTCATTGTGAAATTACAAGAACCGGATTTCTAAGCTACGTTGTTAGTTGCACAGATCACTTTGTTTTTCGAAAAAGTAAATTTTGGTGGCCATAGAAATAGGTACTTTGAGGTTATATTTTGTGTTTTACTGTATCTGTTGAAAATATTGGTCGAAAGGTAAGTTGTGAAGTTGAAGAAAATTTAGTACATAAAATTTAATACGAATATTACTAAAAGATGGGTCGCGCGCAACACTGCACAGCTGAGGAACGCAGGATAGTTCTCAACCTTCGAAAGCAGAATAAATCGTACAAATTTATCGCGGAATCACTGGGTCGGTCAAAAATTTTGTGTTAATGCCCTTTAGCCCAAAAAATCAACAGAACGACGTGGTGGCAAGAAAAAAACAACTCCTACTACCGAAAATTTAATCGTAATACTTGCCAAGAGTGATCCTTTTCGAAAGCAATTGCAGCTGAAATTAAAAACGTAGTTTCAGCGCGAACTGTATGGCGTCGATTGTGCACAAGGATCCTACCGGGAAGAATAGCTCGTAAGCTCCTCTGCTTAGAAAGGCAAATTTACGGAAGAGCCCACAAGTCTGGTGGTTGAGTTTGCCGAAGCCCACAAGTCTTGGTGTGGAAGAGAGATAATCTAAAATTTGTGTAACATACTCTATAGTGATGACTCTAAGCATGATGGCGGTAATATAATGGTTTGGGGCTGCTTTTCCCGGTATGGAGTTGGGCCTATTCACCTTATTACGGAGCAAATGACCAAAATTATTTACAAGGACATTCTTCAAGACGTGATGTTCCCATTTACTGAAGGGAACATGCCGCTTCGCTGGGTCTTTATGCAAGATAATGACCCTAAACACTCTTCACAGTCAGTGAGCACTTGGTTTCAACAAAACAATGCCAAAGTTTTAGATTGGCCAAGCCAGTCGCCCGACCTGAACCCAATAGAAAATCTTTGGGGAGATTTAAAAAAGAGAATTGAAAAACAAAATTTCAAAAACAAAATTTCAAAAACAAAATTTCAAAAATAAAAAGGATTTATGGCAAAAAATTCAAGAAATATGGTATGACACTCCTGTAGAATCCTGCCGCAAGCTTATTCTGTGCCAAATCGACTTCAAAAAGTTATTGATAATAACGGTGGACACAGCGGTTATTGATGAAGTTTTAAAAATTTTGGGTATTTTTTGTCATAAAACCATATAATTATATTATATTATAGCTTTTTTTACTTCGTTTACTTTTTTTACTAATTTTATTTGTTTTAGATGTATGCTAAAAGCCATGTTAAATACTTATTACGTCAACAAAAATGTGTTAATGTGTTCTTCTGACTAACTTGCACGTGCTAGTCGCTATTTTATTTGGAGTTTGGTTGTGACGTATCTTAGCTTTTATGTTACGTGTTTGCTAAAAAATTTTACATACCAAGTTAATTAAAAACGAGTTACTAGCTATTACAACAGAACACGTCTTATAAAATCATTAAAACTAGAAAGATACTGAGGGAATCTTGAAAAAATTGGTCTCCATGGTTAAAAGGAAACAAGAAAAACTGAACTAACGACAATATATAAAAGCTATAAAAGTATCTATACAATTTACAACTCACCCCCATCAACCAAGATACACTCAGAAAAATGCATATCCCTTAAACAATGAAATTGTTTTAATAAAGTGTCGGCCAAAAAAGCACTTGCACTGTTCTTTCACTTGTGTGCTAGTGCGGACACATGTGAGCGTGACAGAGACAGACAAGGTTCACGATGCACGCGTGCATAGTCGCTGGCCCACACTGCTTTAATCCAAAAGCATGGATTAATCACTGTTATTTTTAATTTTATCTTGATGCACCTCTTTCTTTTTTTTTTTTGTGTGTATGTGTGTATTTGTACGTAAAAGTGCTTTTTTACGTAAAAATCGAATGTGCCAGGCAAAACTTTTAATCTTTATATTTAATCTAATACGCTTATATCTACAACTACTCTTTGTAAACATATACTATGCAACATTGAAATTTGTGATATAAAATATGTAAATTTTAGTTGTGAAAACTTTTATTTCCGATTTGGTTTTTTCAATTTTTTTGCAAAAAATAGAAAAACTTTTCCTAAAGACTATTTAAAGAGTCAACTGAATAATGCTACTTAAAAACATTTTTAAAACAATTTTTCACTTTTTTAATTTTTTCATTTTTTTCACAAAAAATTTTTCATACAAAACCTTAATGTTAATTCGCAGTCCAAAAATAGTCTTAAACTTTTTTATATTAAAATAAATTTAACTAAAGTAGAGATTAGAAAATAGTAGTACTTTTTGGATTAAAAATTCCTTTAATCCAAAGTTTGGATTAAAAATAAGTTCAAAAAATTTAACGTTGCAACAAACTATATCGCTAAATAAAATTGTTATATCCCGAATAACAAAAAACCAATTGCGAAATTATCAGTCCGTCAATGACAATTGAAGGCATGAGTAGATGAATGTGATACTTACTTACTTAGTTGGCGCTACAACCGTATGTCGGTCTTGGCATCATCTAAGAATTTGCGCCAGCCATTTCTGTCTTTCGCTTGCTGGCGCCGCACAGTGGGGTATTGAACCCTGAAAATTGTGATCAAATCACCTAGCAGACGGAGGGAATTTTTGACTTTGTTTTTTAGTTAGAATGGGTCCAAAGATGAAAAAAATTTCTGTCCGTCCGTTCGTCTGTCCGTCTGTCTGTCTACCGACACAATTAAAGCCGTAATTTTGAAGCTATTGTAATGAAATTTGGTATTTAAGCTTGTTTCTAAAATATAAAGATTAGAATCGAAAATGAACCAAATCGGATGAAAACCACGCCTACCTCCCATACAAAGTGACTTTATTCAAAACGGTAATATCTCTTTAAATTCCACAAAACTTCATATATCGACTTTTTTTTTTTTATATAAGCTTTGACATTTAATATCCGCTTCAAGTATGAAATTCAACCAAATCGGGTGAAAACCACGCCTACCTCCCATATAAAGTGGCTTCATGAAAACCGTTAAATCTCTTAAAATTACTTACTTTTAGTTTTTTTTTTTTGGTAACATATCACAGAAAAAACATTAAAAATACGAACAGACACTTTTTGTACTAATATATTTCATTTGACGTTCCAAAAATACCTGAGGTAGAAGGTTCCATTGCTCAAAGAATTTTACTTATTTAATGTTTCAAGAAAAATCACTTGGAAATACAAAAATTTTTGTGTTTTTTCTATGCGCGCACCAAAAGTAAAGAAAACGTCAAATTTGCAATCGCAGTGCACGGATACCGTTGACTTTTTTTTCAATTTTTCTTTCACATAGTGATGTAGAATTCTATTCTCTTTCGAACGATACCAATCATGGTTGGGTAGCTTCGATTTGATTTTTTTAATTAATCACACAAATTGGTATGAAATACCCCAATGTGCGCCGGTAGGAAGATTCAAAGTCTCTGTCGACAGATTTAACTTGTTTGTACGGGGCAGTTTCATTAAGCCAATGACAAATCGATCCGCGTCAAAAAAACAATCTATTAATAAAATCAATATTTGATTGTACTCGTGGCATGTACGAGTATGCTGAAGCCTAAATATTTTTATATCCTTATTTTTTGACTCAGATGCTTCTTTTAATAACTCTTCTATGTACAAAAAAGCATGTTAAATTACCTCTCAGCCATGTATTAAAACTTTATGAACTGTGGGTGGTAAAAAATGCCAAGGAGAAAGCTCAACAAGTTTTCTTGCGGTTTTCAATGCAAAATTATTCAATTTATCGTGATCATTATTGTATCTTACTTACTTACTACTTAGTTGGCGCTACAACCGCGTGTCGGTCTTGGCCTCTTCTAAAAATTTGCGCCAGCCATTTCTGTCTTTCGCTTGCTGGCGCCAGTTGGAAATTCCAAGCTTCGTCAGGTTGTCCTCTACTTGGTCTTTCCAACGAAGATGCGGTCGTCCTCTTCTGCGTTGACCGCCGCTGGGTGGTACCGAATCGAATGTTTTCTTCACTGAAGCATCGTCTTACATGCGCTGAACATGACCAAACCAGCGAAGCCGCTCGATTTTAATGCGCTGGACTATGTCGATGTCAGCGTACAGCTCATGCAGTTCATCATTCCACCGTATTCGGTACTCGCCATTGACGCAGATTGGTGCGTAGATCTTACGAAGAATCTTTCTCTCGAATGCTCCTAAAGTCTTTTCATCTACACTGCTCAGCGTCCAGGTTTGTGATGCATAAAGTAGGACGGGTTGATGAGCGATTTATAGAGCGTGATTTTCGTTCGTCGAGAGAGGGCTCTGCTTCTTAATTGCCTACTGAGCCCAAAATAACACCTGTTGGCAACAGTTATTCTTCGTTTGATCTCAATGCTGATGTCGTTGGTTGAGTTAATGCTGGATCCCAGATAAACGAAGTTCTTCACAACCTCGAAGAAGGTATTGTCAACGGTAACGTAGGTTCCAAGACGCTGGGACTATTTGTTTGTTGACACCAAGTATTTCGTCTTATCTGCATTCACTGCCAGACCCATTCGACTTGACTCTTTTTCTAATCTGGAAAATGCTGCACTGACTTCGCGCGTATTATGGCCAATGATATCGATGTCATCAGCATACGCAAGCAGCATAACACTCTTGTAGAATATTGTGCAACTACGTCTCAGATCAGCAGCTCGGATAATCTTTTCCATCATTAGGTTGAAAAAGTCGCACGATAAGGAATCACCTTGTCTGAAACCTCGCTTGGTAACAAATGGTGGGGAGAGGTGCTTCCCGATTTTAACTGCGCTGCTGGTGTTGCTCAGTGTCATCCTGTCGTACTTGTTTTGCAGGAATACCAAATTCAGACATAATGGAGTACTGGTTCTTCCTTATTGGGCTGTCGAAGGCGGCTTTGTAGTCGACAAAAAGATGGTGGGTGTCGACTTATTTTTCTTAAGTCTTCTCCAAGATTTGTCGTAGCGTGAAAATCTGGTCGATGGTAGACTTTCCAGGTCTGAAGCCACACTAATAAGGTCCGATCAGTTCGTTTACAATGGGCTTCAATCTTTCACAGAAAACGCTCGACAGGACCTTATATGCGATATTAAGAAAGCTTATCCCACGGTAATCTGGTCGATGGTGGACTATCCAGGTCTGAAGCCACACTGATAAGGTCCAATCAGTTCGTTTACAATGAGCTTCAATCTTTCACATAAAATGCTCGACAGGACCTTATATGCGATATTAAGAAGGCTTATCCCACGGTAATTGGCACAGATAGTGGGATCGCCTTTCTTGTGGATTGGGCAGAGCACACTGAGATTCCAATCGTTCGGAATGCATTCTTCCGACCATATTCTGCATAGAAGCTCGTGAATGCATTTAAGTAGAGCTTCGTCTCTGTTTTTAAACAGCTCAGCAGGTAAGTCATCAGCTCCCGCGGCTTTGTTATTTTTAAGCCGAGCTATAGCTGTCAGAACTTCATCATAGTTGGGCAGCGGAACCTCGACGCTTTCATCCATAATTGGGGTTTCCGGAATATCATCTCTATTGGCGGGATTGTTGTCAGCGTCGCCATTTAGAAGCTTAGAGAAGTGTTCCCTCCATAACGTCAGTGTACTCTGGACATCTGTTACTAGATTGCCGTTTTCATCCTTGCAGGAAGAGTCCCCGGTTTTAAAACCATCGGCAAGGCGTCTTATTTTTTCGAAAAATTTTCGGGCCTCATTCCTGCCTCCAATCTTCTCCTGCTCGCACTTTTCTGCTTCTCTTTTTTCCACCTGAAAATAAGTCTGTCTTCCCTCCTCTTTTCTTTTTATCGCTCCTTAGCAGCGCGCGTTTCAACCGACTGCAGGGTGGCTTTGTAGGCGGCGTCTTTATCTGCAGTGGCGTCGCGACATCCTGGTTGTACCACTGGTTTCGGCGAGGGCGGTGGTAGCCAATCTCCTCTTCAGCAGCCGCACGCATGGATTTGGAAATGTGTGTTCACTGCGCGCATATATCATCGATTGGAGGAGTGCTTTGAAGCAGGAGTGAGAGTCGTGTGGCGAAAGCATAGGCTGTCTGTTTCGATTGCAGCTTGTCGACGTCTAGCTTTCTCTGTGTAGGATTGCGTGTATTCTTAGCTGCGCACAGACGTGTATGGATCTTGGCTGCAACAAGATAGTGATCCGAGTCAATGTTTGCACCACAGATCATGCGTACATCCAATACACTAGAAAAGTGCCTACCGTCGATCAAAACGTAATCAATTTGATTTTTGTTTTTTTGATCAGGGGACATCCAGGTGGCTTTATGAATATTGATATGCTTGAATTTAGTGCTACTTACGACCATGTTTCGCGCTGCGGCGAAGTCAATCAGCCTCATTCCGTTATCGGAGGTGTTGTCGTGGATGCTGAACTTTCCGACTGTTGGACCAAAAATGTTTTCCTTGCCCACCTTAGCGTTGAAGTCACCAAGCACGATTTTTACGTCATGACGGGGGCAGCGCTCGTAAGCATTTTCAAGGCACTCGTAGAAAATTTCCTTGATCTCATCGTCCTTGTCTTCTGTCGGAGCGTGCGCACATATTAGGCTTATATTGAAAAATCTAACCTTGATGCGGATTATGGCAAATCGTTCGTTCACAGGTGTGAATCGCAGGACATGGGGCCGTAGTCTCCTGCCAACTACAAATCCGCATCCAAACTCGTGCTTCTCCGCATGGCCGCTGTAGTAGATATCACAGGGTGCATGCCGAATGCAACCCTATCCCTTCCATCGCATTTCTTGGATAGCAGTGATATCAGCTTTGTATCTTTCCAAGACATCAGTCATTTGGATAGAGGCACCTTCCCAATTAAGGGTTCGGACATTCCAGGTGCATATCCGTAAATCATTATCAGTTTTTCGTTTGCGGTAGTCGTCATCAGATTTGGGGATCATTTTTCTTCTTTTCTTATTTATTTTCATTGAAAAGGGTTTTTACGGGTGGGCTTCAAACCCGACGCACAACCTATTTTAAGCCTAGGGAGGCCCACCGCTCAGATTAGCCGCCAAACTAACGGTTGTCAGTTTTGACGTTGCCCAGGAAACACCACGTGGAGGTTTGAGTCGACTTGCGGTGATTTCACAAAGAATATGCTGGCCTCGCCAGGTTGAGACAGTCAGACATGTTACATTGTTACATCGCCCCAAGATTTCCATGTGATGAATGTGATGTGTTGACAAAATTCTAATTTCGGGAAAATTGAGTTCAAAGTTTCGCATTTGTACTGAAATCTATCAAACTTTGTGAAGAAGTTATTTGCTAAAAAATAGCCATAAACGTAGTTGTTTTAACGTTTAAAATTGTTTGTATGTACATTACATGTTCATCTATGTATAGAACAGCGAAAATTAAAATATCCGACATATCACCTTCATTCACTCATGTCTTCAATTATGTTCAAGCTTACATAATGTTAACATTAAACTCATTTATTGTATCATGTTAAATTTTGCTTAAGGACAAAGGTTAAGCACCTTGCGTGAAGATCATGGTCAAAAGATAAACAACACTAGTATGAGTAGCCTTAAACTACGCATGGTGCAAACTTCAAAACAAACTTGAGCAAATTTGTTGTTTTTGGTTATTGTTTTGCATGATTTTGACCAACAATCAATCTACTGATCCAAAATACACGAATGCTGTTTGGGATATAATATCAAGGTTATAAGCAAAAAAGCTCATATTTTAAAGTTCAAACCGTTAATCTTTTTATGAGACACCGAGTCTATAAGGTTTTTTTTTAATGTGATGTCTATCTATGTTGAATCATAGGCTTTAAGAGCAGCTACCGGTATCTAAAATATTGTTGCTTGTTCTCTGTCTTTATGGTTTTACATAACTTTGACGTAAAATTTGTTTGAGCATAAGTTATCTTTCAAGATAGGAATGCGTAGAATCAAAATAAAAACAACTTATATACGCAGCAAACTTGACATTTTGACGAAAAAAAAATCTTTATTAATTTATTCTTATATTCATAACCGGTATTCTAAAAGATAAAAGATCTTGAATATGATTGGTTTTTAGTAGTTGAAGTGGCAGTGTTTTATAAAATGAAGACCTGAGTGTATGAAGGTGGTATGCTGCAAAATTTTAATTTCGAGAAAATTGAGTTCAAAGTTTTGCATTTGTACTGATATCTATACTAAATCAAACTTTGTGAAGAAGTTATTTTCTAAAATAGACACAAACATGGTTGTTTTAAGGTTTCAGATTGTTTGTATGTACATAATATCTTCATCCATGCATAGAACAGCGAAAATCCGAAAATGCGACATATCACCTTCATCCACTCATGTCTTCAAATGTTTTCTAAATACAGTGCAACATGAAAATCAGCGAGTCTCACTGCCCTTTTTTTCTTTTAGGCCAACTTCTTATATTAAGAAAATTTGTAAATTTGTGATTAATATAGTTTAATTGCACATTATTGCTATGTTATAATTTGTTTGATAACAGCAGATTTTAGAGGTATTCGCAAGCAACTATCGAGCAACCAACTCGATGAGTTTATAAAAAACCAATTTACATCAGCTTTAAAATGTTGGTTGATGATATAATATAGATACTATAGAATATACTCAAGTAATTTCTCTGCCAATACCTTGGCAAGTACAACAACAACTTGAATTTTTATGAGCCGATAAAGAAAAAATACCAACTGATTAGTGATAAGCGGCATTTATCACTGTTTGTGTTTTGTCGAGTAGTAAATATCACTGACATTTGCGCGAACTTGTGATCTACATGAAAGTCATCGTTAGTAAACGACATACTGTTTGTGGACTTTATAAAAAACAAACAACAACAACACACAACGGACACAAAAGGCTTTAACTACTCGTTCTACATGCAACTAACTAGCTGACAGCTGTAATTATTTGTGATTAACGGGTTTTTACGATAACAGCTTTGATTGTGACGAATAAGTATCTCGATTGCAAAGATATTTCTTTGTGGTTTTTTTTTTTGCATAAAACAGAAATAAATTATAGCAGCCAACATATCAGCTAAGAGATTAAATACTTAACATTGCAGCTGTCGTTAGGCATAGGGTAGAAGGCATAAGTTTTGCTATTGGGGCACATGGGCCACCCCCTAACACCGCATTTAAGATAGATTTCTAATTGAAATAGTCGATAATATGTGCATTTATCGAGCATCTTTCATCCTACTCGATTTTGACAGTTGAGCTTGATCACGAAGAGACATGTTTTTGTGTTTTTTGGTTGGCTGAAAAATATTTATATGTAAGTACTAGCTGAAACCTGGCGTATTTCTTCCACGCCCCCTTTGCCAAACGCCCTTAAAATGTTATCAGTGAATTTGAATGTGCAAATTGAGGTCGAATACTGAATTCCGTGACTGTACACAGAGCCAAAAACCACCACATAAAATCAATAAGATCACCTTATTGAGCTATTTTTTAGGTTTTCTTATTAATACTACCAAATAAAAAGAATTTTCCATAGAGAAATCTATTTAATTCCATAGAAAAAATCTTATGAAAAATTTACAACTACTATCAAACATTTTTTAATAAGATTTCTTATTAAATGAATGAAATGATATGGTAATCTTATTAATACTTCACTTTAATAAGAACATTTTTTTTCACTCTCCCAAGTTTAGGAAGAGACCTACTTAAATTAATAAGGAAATCTTTTTGATCTGTTTTTATAAGATTTTCTTATTAAACACACTTTAAAGAAGGTAATAACGGTGAAAATGCTACTTATTCTTTGCTTTAGCTTTCAGTCATAATTGTGAAGTGAATTCATGAAGTTTATGTGCATTTTATGGATTTAATTTATTTAAAGTAAAATAAAAATATGTGATAATGGATAATGAAACTTATGTTCCCGAACTTGTTTTCCACAAGGCTGAAATTCTGGAAACTCAAACAATATTTCAGTCGTGGGGTTTGAGTGACTCAATTTCGACTTTACTAAAATTTATGGAGTTAACTCAAAGGAGGTTCTTCAAAAAATGGAGATTGAGGATGTCGCCACTTTCTTTGAAGACCTCAACAGCGACGGGTATTTTGGTGACAAAGTCAAATTTTATTTCCTTATAAATTATAGTAAGCCATCAAAATGTCTTTTTATTTAATATTACAGGCAATTAAAAGTATATTTCTAGGTAAAATGTTAATAAGATTCCGTTTTGATTTAAAAATATTTTCTTATTAAAATTTAAAAAGAAATTTTATTAAATCAATAAGATGTCCTTACTAAATTTCAAAAATAAATCTTATTAAGATCTATTTAAGATTTTTTCTTAAAAACCAAGAAGTTTTAATAAGATTTTCTTATTGTTTTTAAAAGTTTTCTTATTAAAACAATAAGATTCTTCTTAAAATTATGTGCATTGCCTAATAAAAAAAGCTCACAGCTTTAATAAGATTTTCTCTGTGGTTTTAATAAGACAATATTTTTGGATGAAAAGAGAAATCGTATTGATTTTATTCTATTTTATTAGGTTGTTTGGCTCTCATATTCTGAGAGCTGGATTCAAGTAGATCTTAAATCCGAAAGGATATCGAAATCGGTGGAACTGTCATCCAGCGGTTTTGATTTTAAAAAATCACTTTTTCGCCAAAAATCACCAGTTTTTTCCCCGTTATTTTTAACAATCTAAAATAACTACCCAAAAGTTGGGTGCAAGTGAAAGGCATCTTGGACCCCAAGGTTGTAAATAGGAAGATGGTTAGATTCAAGAAATTTTTTAGTGCAACAGTGTTCAGAATTCGGTCAACATTTTGGGTATTTTTCACTAAAATCGCTATAAATTTTGCAATTTTTCAGTAAATTTGGAAAATTAAGTATTGTTCAAAAAGACTTGGTGTAGTCTATTGATATTAAAAAAAAAATAAAAAAAAACAAAGCAGTGGAATTTTTTCTTAAACTTTATTGGGAAGTATTTTTGAAAGGGTATTTTTCACAAAAATCTACAAATCTACAAATCCACTAATTTTCAGTAAATTTTAGGAAATTTACTATTTTTAAAATGGTGTGGCTTTGAAGAGGCTTCACCTTTCGTGGTGAACAATCAAAAATTAGCATATTTATAGCGAATGAACAGCAAATTTATAGCGATTTTAGTGAAAAGTACCCAAAATGTCGACCGAATTCTGAACACTGTTGCACTAAAAAATTTCTTGAATGTAAAAATCTTCCTATTTACAACTTTGGTGTCCCAGATACCTTTCATTTGCGCTTAATTTTTTAGGTAGTTATTTTAGATTGATAAAAAGTTACGGCGAAAAAACCGGTGATTTTTGGCGAAAAAGTGATTTTTTTAAATCAAAACCGCTGGATGACGGTTTCACCGATTTCGATATCCTTTTGGATTTAAGATCTACTTGAATCCAGCTCCCAGAATATGAGTGTTTTTTTTATCCACCTTAATACACAGATATCATGTTATAACTTTCTTAATCATCGAGTGTAAGCAAAGATATTTTTTTAAGTGATTCCGGCATTATTTTTTTTAATCATTAAGCAATATTTTGTATTTATAATTGATCAAAAAATTTAGAAAATTTTTTTAAAAACAATATTGGTTTCTTTTGGATATTCATTTAGAAAAAAAGAGGCGAATGGTCCCCCTTCTACCCTATACCTACAGCCACTTTGTTAATCTTCAATCGACTAACGGGGACTTCCCAGACTTAGAAAAAAATCTACTTTTTAAATTAAAAAATACTAGCTTTCATTTTTAAAATTAAAACGTTATTTTCTTAAATATAAAATTTGTTTTTTAAAATAGAAATTTTTTTTTTAAACAAAAATATTTACATGTAATTTAATAAATTGTTAATTTAAGCATAAAAAACCAAAATTTATTTATGTACTAATAGCTTTCTCAACAATTTATAACTTTTTGTTAATTCCATGGAACGCGTAATGCGTAATGCGTAAGGGTTATATTAATTTGGTCATTCCGTTTGTTACGCTAATAAGTAGGCGTGGCAGGTATACAAAATATATATATTTTTTATCAGCATCACCAGCAGAGTCGATTTCGCCATGTTCGTTCGTTTTTCGACACTATTTCAGGCGTAATTTTTTTTTATCTGTCGCACATTGGGTCAGAAATTTTGATAAGTGACTAAAAATCATGTCTTGGCGTTGAATAGACAGAATTTAATAAAACTTGGTGCAAGATACTTAGAATGAAGCATATTTTCAAAGCGCGATGGAAAAATTGGGTGAGATTCAACTAAGGGCCGTGGCGCTATCAATTAAATACTGTATCTCGTCTAATACTAGCACTAATTTATTGAAATTCGGTACAAAAGTAGGTCGGATCTTCTTCGAGCACCATGATAAAAGTGGGTGGGATTCAACAAATGGGCGTGGCACTATCAATTAACTACTGTTCTCGTCTAATGCTCGCACTAGTTTATAGATATTCGGTACAGTAGTAGGTGGGAACTTCTTCGAGCATAATGATAAAAGTGGGCGGGATTCAACAAAGGGGCGTGGTACTATCAATAAACTACTGATCTCGTCTAATACTGGCACTAGTTTATTGAAATTCAGTACAGTAGTAGGTGGGTTCTTCTTCGAACATGATGGTTAAAGTGGGCGGGATTCAAGAAAGGGGCGTGGCACCATCGATAAAATGCTGTGTCTCGTCTTATACTGGCACTAGTTTATTCAAAATTCGGTACAGTAGTAGGTGGGATCTTCTTTGAGCACGATGATAAAAGTGGGTGGGATTCAACAAAGGGCGTGGCACTATCAATTAACTACTGTTGTCGTCTAATACTGGCACTAGTTTATTAAAATTCGGTTCAGTAGTAGGTGGGAACTTCTTCGAGCATAATGGTAAAAGTGGGCGGGATTCAACAAAGGGGCGTGGCACTGTCAATAAACTACTGATCTTGTCTAATGCTGGCACTAGTTTATTGAAATTCAGTACAGTAGTAGGTGGGTTCTTTTTCGAACATGATGGTTAAAGTGGGCGGATTCAACAATGGGGCGTGGCACGATCGATAAAATGCTGTGTCTCGTCTAATACTGGCACTAGTTTATTACAAATTCGGTACAGTAGTAGGTGGGATCTTCTTTGAGCACGATGATAAAAGTGAGTGAGGATTCAACAAAGGGGCGTGGCACTATCAATAAACTACTGTTCTCGTCTAAGTTTATTGAAATTCAGTACAGTAGTAGGTGGGATCTTCTTCGAGCATGATAGTAAACGTGGGCGCAATTCAACAAAGGGGCGTGGCACTATCAATAAAATACTGTATCTCGTTTAACATTGGGGCCAGATTATTGGCATTGGCTATAGGGGTGGGTAGGATCGTTTCCAAGAGCGTGGCACTATTAAATAAAAACTGTAGTTTGGTTATTATTGGTTCTGGCTATAGGGGCGGGTAGGATCGTTTCCAAGAGCGTGGCACTATTAAATAAAAACTGTAGTTCGGTTATTATTGGTTCTGGGGTATTAGAAAGGGGCGGGATACGAGAAAGAATAGCCTACATAAATGACATATAGTTTCCAGGGTCCTCACGTAGATGTTGCGGGGAAGGCCCCAATTTTTTCTTTTCTATTTTGAATTTTTTCTGCTTTTTTGTTTATTATATTTTTTATTTTATGTTTTTTTTATTTTTTTTTTGTTTTTAATACTTTTTTATATATTTTTTTATTTTGTTTTTTTAATTTTTTTTAGTTTTTGTTTTTTATTTTTTATTTTTTTTTCTTTTAATATTTTATTCATTTTTTATATATTTTCATTTTTTGCTTTTAATAGTTTTTATATTGTTTTTTCTTCTTTTTTTTTATTTTTTGCTTTTAATATATACTTTTATTTTGTTTTTTATTTTTTTTTGCTTTTTTATTTCTTATTTTTCAAATTTTTTTTTATTTTTTGCTTTTAATATTTTTGAAACTTTTGATCAAGTGTGCTTAGAGTTTACCAATGCAGTAGTTTTACTGTCTACTGTATGTTTTTTTTATTTAGGTCGTCTTTTTTCGATTTGAGATTACTGCACGACGTTCGTTTTCATAAATTTATCGAAAGTTATTAAAAACGTGCAAAAATGTGCATATCCCTCTTCAAGTAAATATCTCAAAGGATGTAATAGCATGTAAATTATTTCAATTACCCGTGGAATCTCCGGGAATCTTTTTTAGGCGTGGCATTTTTGTTTTAACCCCATTTTTGTATACTTAGTATGAGGAAAAATGGATTAAAAAAAAATAAAATATGTATACATATTTTTTTCAATATTGTATTCGATATCTTTAATGAAGTGCTAAAAATTTTAAAGAGCTTAAAGAAATAGTTATACTGTCGATGATTTGAAATTTTAGGTGTGAATAAAAAAAAATGAAATTTTTTACTTTAAATCTGTCCCAAATTGCAATTTTTTATTTGACACTAATAATATTTCATCTCAGGGTACCTTAATGCGTCCCGTTATCAATCGTAAGAATCATTTGTATACACAACATACTTGATTTTTGGCCACTTATTTAAATTCCTGGCGCAATGTGACTCACATTAAAAAAACAAAGATCAAGTTCGAGAATGAGCATAGTCGTATGGAAACCACGCCTACCTCCCTATCTCTAAAAATGACACAAAAATTTATGTAGTAACTTAAAATTTTGCACATAAGCTTTAAAGTTAAATAATAACTTCATAAAAGACTATTGATCTTTATAAAAACCACTTCCACCTCTCATACAGCGTGACTTTATCAAATCGGTAAAACCTCAGAAAATGTCACAAAAATTAATGTAATGACTATAAATTTTGCACATAAGCTTTGACAGCAAAAATTCACCATATAGACATTTGTCAAAATCGAATGAAAACCACGTCTACCTCCTATACATGGTTGCTTTTACAAAAAATTTCATTAAATGCCACAAAAAATAATGTAATGACTTGAAATTTTGCACATAAACTTAGGTCTAAAATATTTACCATTTATTTCAAGTTTGTCAAAAATAGTATAAAAACCACGAATACCTCCCATATAAAGAATCTATATGAAAAGGGTTACGTTTCTAAAATTTCCTAAAAAACCAATGTAATGAATTAAAATCATACACATGTGCACATATGCTAAGAATATTAAAATTAACTTTGAGTTTGAAGTTTGGTTAAATGGTATAATAACTCGGCCAATCTCCCATAGAAAGTGGCGTCATCAAAATTGCATAATTTTTATAAATTCCACAAAAACGTGTGTATTAACAGCATATTTAACACATAATCTTCCATATCTTAAACGTTTCCTGCATTTGAGTTTGGCAAAAATAAACACCACGTACATTCCCACTACGAAGTGACGTCATCAAACTTTCAAAACATCCGTTGCTTAGAATATGGGATATTTTAACTTCGACCCAGTCGATCTCTACTAGATTTATATGAAGTCTGTTTATATTTTTAGTGTACATATTAAAGAGCTGCACAAGCATTATACAAATTAATTGCAAGCCATAAGCTGTGCTTTCAAATTCTTCCGCGCTTCTACTCTCTGAATTCAAAATAAGCTCTGCAATGAAGAGCGTTTCTGATATCCAAACAAGAGACAGACACAAAGAGATAGTAGAACATTCTATCCATGTATAAAAATTTTTATTTTATTTTTTGATCAGAATTTACAAATTCCTAAATTTATTTGATAATAGGGTTGCCACATTAATTTATGTGATTTCGAAGCTGGGCCAAACACTAAGTAAAAATGGTAGCATTTTGCCAAATCCATTGTCAGAATTTACAAATTCCAAAATTTATTTAAAAATAGGTTTGCCACCTTTATTTATATGATTTCTAAGCTGGGGCAAACACTACGTAAAAATGGGTTATTGATGTCAAGTCCGTTGTCAGAATTTACAAATTCTAAACTCCAAATTTCGAAGCTGGACAAACATTAGGTAATAATGGGTCGCATTTTGCCAAATCCATTGTGAGAATTTACAATTTCTAAAATTTATTTAAAAAAAGGGTTGCCACATTTAATTTTATGAAATTTATTTGACAATAGGGCTGCCACCTTAAAATTTTTTATTTATGCAATTTCGAAGCTGTGGAAAACACTACGTAAGAATGGGCCGCTGATGCGAAATCCATTGTCAGAATTTGCAAATTCCAAAATTTATTTAAAAATAGAGTCGACACCTTTCTTTTTACGATTTCGAAGCTGGGCCAAACACTAAGTAAAAATAGGTCGCTGATGCCAAACCCATTGCCAGAATTTACAAATTCCAAAATATATTTATAAATAGGGCTGCTACCTTAAAATTTTTTATTATTGAGATTTCGAAGCTGGATCTATGTAAAAATGGGTCGCTGATTTAAAGATACAAAGAATGAATAAGATTGCTTCTAGCGGATCGACACTGAAGCAAGCACTTGCTGTGTATGCTTTGATTTCCCGTTACTTCGCTGTATTGTCGTATTATGTTTTGATATTCTGTTTCAAAACATAACATAAGCGCTGTTGTTACTGTAGCCTAAAGCATTTCAAACTTGAAGTAATTGTTTTATTGCTGAGCCACACCATAGAATGTGTGTATTCGATGTCAACGCTGCACTGAAATGCAGTGCACTGAAGTACTGTGCAGTAGTGAAGTGGCACAAATAGAATGTTTTGTGCAGCTCTTTAGTACCCATATCTATATTATTACAATATATAAAATGTAAGTGCCAAATTTTTGTACCAGTTTACTCCAAAGTACTGGGCCGATTTTATGGAAAAATGTTTTTAAATTTTATATTTGTGTCCTTTCAAAATTTGAATAGTAAGTCCCTTTATTCAACTAGAGTGTTAAGTTTTTGAAAAAAATCATACCAGACACCACGCATTGCTTAATCGTTTTCTTTTCACACATTTCTGTTGCAAGAGTTGCAAGAGAATACACTCCATGTTGCTCTCTACCATTCACTTCTTTTGCTCAGCTAGCATAGCCCAACAAAAAAAACATATAAGCCTCGAGCAAGGCGAAAAGTGAGGTACATGCAGCACTCTATTCTGAAATCTATATATAAATAGGCGTAGGGAAAACAGTTCGGTACCATTTTCTCCAGTGTTTCTCAACCGATTTGGATCATTTTTCTTTCAAATGAATAAAAGTAGGGATAAGTAGTGCACAAAATACTTTTTGTGACCTTTGACGTGAAATATTAGCGTTAAATACAGAATTTCTTAAATAAAAGCTAAACTATAAGAGATCGAAGAACATGGTGTAAGAGGAAATTTTAGACATTGCTGAGATGTATTTCAATTTCAATTTCAATTTATTTGATTAATTTGTTAGCATATAAGAACATAGGCCTTTTGCATGCCTCTACTATAACAGTAAATAACAACTAAAAAATATCATTGAGCAATGAATATAAAGTAATTTAGTAACTTAAATTTAATATAAAAAATTTATATAGTTTAAATAGAGTTTAATATAATTTAAATAAAAAATCAATTTCAATTGTACAAATGTACAAAATAATGTCAAACATTTCTCGTTATCTTTTACGGATACCCTACAATAAACATTTTTTTATGTAACATGTGCGCATATATATTGAGATTCTGAAGTTTCTTACAAACAGTAAATTTTGAAAAATTTCCGTTATTTTGACATAAAAGTTATGACGATATCTGGAAAACTGTCGCTTTTCTCAGTACAGTGTATTTTTGTATGAAAAGTCATTGGTTGAAAAATAACAGTATACGAAAGCTTTTTTAGGTAATATTTTTCACGGATAGATTTAAAAAATTTCCGTTATTATGACATCAAAATTATTGCGTTATCTCGAAAACTGTAGCTTTTCTCAGTACAATGTATTTTTGTAAAGTCGTTGGTTAGCACTGAGCGGCAAACTGGAAATAGAAATAGATTCGTTTTTTAGCCCTTTTCTACGCTCATCTGAGAACGAAAGCGATTTCATATCACAGTGTAGGTCACAGTGAAAAAGTCGAATTTCGACCACTGGCGAATTCTAGTAATAATAAAAATACAACTCACTTTAATAAAGCCATTTTTTTTAAATTGCTTTTGAAACTAGTTATCTGTTGTATGTTTACCATTAAATTCTTTGCTTTAATTATTACTGACTTTATCTTCAAGTCGAAGTCAAATCGTTCGGCAGTAAGTTCAACAGAGTGAAGTACCTTTTATTTGCGTCATTTTTAAACGATTTCTGATTACGTACATTACCTAGCCTTTGTTGGCGTATTTTTATTTATTTGCTATTTGTTTTAGTTATATTTATAGGTATCCTAATCAGTTGTCCTGGACAAGATAATAACAACTTTTTGCAAAAGATAACGTTAACGTTTGAAGAAATAACTTTTAACTTTAAATATCTGCGATTTTATTGATAAATATTTGAACTAAAAGCCTTGAAAATTTAATAATGTGCCAGAGGATGGTGTTAAAAAACGAATAGTCAGCATATTTATGAACCAACTTCATTACTCTAACAAAGCTTCTTTAATTTGAGACGTTAAACTTTTTAATATACGAATAATTATTTAAAGTTCTAGTTATAGTGGGCCCGTGTGCACCTTGACACATGGAAATTTTTTCGCATACCTTCTATTAGTTATCAAGACTTGGGCTTTTTATGAGTTGGAGTACTACTTTTTTCTTTGTATCCCATATTTTTACCAAAATCACTAATGCCCTACTGAAATAAAGAAGTACGTGGATAAAAATTGCTGGGCACTCAAATAAAATTTTCTTCTTTTTCCTCGCAGATGTGGTCCAATCTAATATATGTTGGATGATATTCAATCAATCACGTTCTAAATCTATCACAAGAAAGTTATTCTTACTTATGCATCAAATTCTTAATTAAAGTGTAATTTTTTTGTATCGAGAAAATATAAGAGGGAATTTTATACATTGCTGAGATGTACAAAAAATACGCCAAACATTTCTCGGTATCTCGGATACCCTACAATAAGCATTTTTTATGTAACATGTGAATATATATTGGGATTGTGAAATTTCTTACAAACAGTAAATTTTGAAAAAGACCCCTTATTTTTACATAAAAATTATGAGAATATCTCGAAAACCGTCGCTTTTCAGAAAATATTGTTTAGTCTAAAAAAACATTTCCTAAATTTTCTTTAAGAACTCAATGAAAAAAAACCACGCCAAAGTTGGTCAAAAATCAAGGTAATGTCGGCTATTTTCTTTGATTATCGCGTTGTTGTACACTCGGATTTATTCTTGTCAGAAGGTCAAACGGTAATTAAAGAAAATTATCTAAGCCTTATGCGGCATTGGAGAAAGCGAATTCGTCGAAAAAGACCAGATTTGTAGAAGAAAATCTCATGGATTTTGGATCACGATAACACACAACCATCACGCAAGAGAAATTAAAGTTTTTTGATTTTTTAATGATTTTTTTGTGTTCGAAATGCTACAAAAAGGCACTTTAAGGCTTTTTTTTAAAACAATTCCAGTTTCAATATCTATAATTTTTTATCTTAATTTTGGTTTTTTTATTAGGTTAAGTTAGGTTAAGGTGGCGGCCGGTCAAAGATATGCCTAATGTTTCCATGTTTTTTTATTAGTCTTGTAGAAAATCGATAAGAGCTATGCCAAAACTCATTAAGAAGTTTTTTAAATTTTGAATTTTTTGAATTTTTTTTTTCTTAAAAATACTTAAACAGGAGTTTTTGAAAAGGTACACTCTAGCAAAAATATTCATAGCGACGGGTTATTTAAAATAATTGCACAATTTTTTGTACCTGTATTATGTCAAGCTTAAGAAAATATTTCCATTACATTTCATTGAATCTTTTTTCAAATTTGGTTTTTTGTGTTTATTTTTAATACAACAATAACAAAAATGAGATTTTTTCGAAAAGTAAAAAAATCACAACTCGGGAAGTTTTCGTACAATTTTCATATATGATAGCTTGTTTCGAAGAAAAATTAAATAGAAAACAAGGTGGAAACCAATTTTTAAAATTTACACTTATATTTTATTATATTAAGTTATTTTTTTTAGTTTATTAATTTAGTGTTTAGTTTTATTTTGTATTGATAGGAGTAAAAACACATTTTTATGGGACTTTGTTTAATGTATTGGCACGGAAAAAACTGCTACTATCTTATTTGTTTGTGGCGTTATTGACTATAGCTGTATGTAGAAACATTGATCGCTAAATTAAAAACTAAATAAGTACACATTGTTGTATACTTTGCTGTAACTTTTACGATAAAGTATAGATATAAAAGCAAAACCCAAGGACTCCAAATATTTTTTAAGATTGCATGAAAACTTGTATTGATTGATAGAGCACACGGTTACAACCCCATTAAAAGTAGGGAGGATGAGGGTGGAGGCTCAAAGGATAGAGAATTTTATACAAAAATTAATTTTATTACTAAAGATAATCAATGCTATGAAAATATAAATTTCAGCCATAACTTTTGATTAGATAAATTATAATAGCGACTTTACTTTTTTGTAAAAATATGAAAACAATATTTTGGAAAAATTAAATACGTCAGCGTTTGTAGCCCAGTGAAGAGTGCGCTAATTTTCTCAGAGGTCCCCGGTTCGAATTCGGGTTCGGGCATGGTTATTTTCGCTATCTCTGTTCTTTACTACATTTAAGAGTTATTGAAACAAAAAATCCTTAACTAAATTGTGGAAAATGTAGAATTAAAGGACAGGAACAACTGAGGGCTGGAAATGCTTGCTGAGGTTAAGGCATAACCCTAGCCTCGATTATAAGCAATTTAAGTTGTTTTCCCCTTTTTTCCCACCTAATCGATTATTCACGTACGGTTCTGATCAATTCTTCCTATAATAATATATATCTTTCCTTTCAGGTCAAAGACCAAAAAAGGCGCATACCTCGGTTCTTTGATCTCTTAAAACTTTTTTAAAAAAACTCATGAAATTGGAAGAATTTTTGCAAATGAATGCTACTCGCATGTCATATGAAAGGTAGTAAGAAATTCAACTTTTACTTATTTTTATTTTAAAAGCAAAAACAACATTTGAGGCAGTTTTGGACTAAAAAGTCAATATTTTGAACTTTTTTTGAAAAAAATATAAAAAATATAAACACTGGCCTAACGGTACAGTTTGTACTTTTTTGTAAAGTGCTTTTATTAAACTTTTGAACAAAAAAAAATCTGAATAAAACATATTTAAAAACAGCGGAGATATTTGCATCAGCACTTAAAACTTTGATTCTTATGTAATTTTTTTCTCATTCCTTGGTTACGGTGTTTTATGAAAAAGTCGTGGTACTAAAAACTTCTACAATTGTGAAGATATTATGTTGATTTCATATGATTTAAATACAAATTCTAAATATTTGATAGTTTAAATCATACTTGATTTTATATACAAATTTTAGTTGTTTGATAGTTTAAAATCGTTTATTGAGCTTTAGGTCAAAAATACAACAACAAATGTGAAAAATATGAAATGGGAGAAAAACTAAGAAATTTTAACTTAATATCTCATCGCCTCTGTGGTGCAGTACGCTAATGCTCACAAATATTTCTGATGAAGCCTTTAGCACGGCCGAAATTGCAATAAAATCAGCTAGTGATTTTTT
The DNA here is from genome assembly GCA_963920525.1 of Dichetophora obliterata. Classification (NCBI taxonomy): domain Eukaryota; kingdom Metazoa; phylum Arthropoda; class Insecta; order Diptera; family Sciomyzidae; genus Dichetophora; species Dichetophora obliterata. Next base: position 231,810,248 of record OY986437.1, on the reverse strand, counting down.
CCTTTTCATATTGAAAAACGTTGTTGTTGTTGTTGTTTCTTTGGAAAGATTCGACAGAGCAATTAATTGTTCTAACTTTGACCTAAAGCTCAATTAAAGATTTTAAACTATCAAACAACTAGAAGTTGTATTTAAAATCAAATATGACTTAAACCATCAAACATTTTGAATTTGTATTTTAATCATATAAAATCAACATAATAATAACAATGTCATTAAGAAAAAACTTTAATTGTGAAGATATGTAATAGTTTTTTCCATATGTAAAAGTTTTTGGTGTAAAAATAACAAAAAATTTTTAAAATTATATTGACGAAAAACTCCGATGCCTAAAATTATTACAATAACAAAATTAACTATAATTGAAAAATGGCGGAAGAGGCTTAGCAAACACTAAGTATGTTACAATAGGGCAGTTCACGATCTTGTTGCATCGTTGCAAATGCAAAATAAACAGCTTTCACAAAAACAAAAAGCATTGAAAAGCTTTTGTAGCATATGCGTTTTGTTTTTGTAAAAGCTATTTATTTTGCATTTGCAACGATGCAACAAAATCGTGAACTGCCCTAATGTAATCTATGATACACTCAATAAGTATACTAAATTTGAGCGAAATGCGTTGAGTCGTTTAGATTTGTGTATAGGTCAAACAAACAAACAAACAAACAAACTGAAAATTAGTTTTATTACTGCAGAACATACGAAAAAATTAAGACGGTAAGCGTTAAAAAAACAACTTCCACTTTTAAGGGGCACTCTATTATACACTGCACGTCATTAGCTTAAGGTCAGCAATACTCATTCGAAACTATTGTAATAAAATAAATTACACGGAAAAAATTTTCCATGTAGTTAAGTTCTGAGGGTTAAACTGTTCTACGAAATTATGTCCCATATGATTGTTAATGTTTCATCTGAAGACATGAAGCCGCTAAGGCTTATAAAAAAGTTGTTCTAACAAAAACTGCATTAACATTTACTTGACCTTGAAACTCGAATTTTTCGAAAATGGACAGAAAGATAAAAAACGGTTAACGCCATTGAATTCAGCGTCTTTGAATTATGCTGAAGTGTTATTATCATAATTCTTACTATTTCTAGTAGTGCGTACTACCACCATTGATTGAAATCACCTCAAAGACACGACTGGGTATTGAATCACAAAGTGGTTTCAAGTAGCTTGGTTATATTCATCCCATGCCATTTTAACGGCGTCAATAAAATACTTGTTGCTATCGAACTGTCTTCCATTTTTATATAGTAGACAAGAAAGCCAAAAACACACACTTTCCATAACGCTAAGGTCAGGTGAATAAGGGGGCCATTCTAATACCTAAACACTTTGGTCTTGAATTCAGGTTTTAACGAAATTTTGCCGTGTAAATTGGGGCATTGTCATGTTGGTATGTCCAATCAAGTCTTCCATACAAATTATGAAATTGTGGGAAAGACTTGTGCAGTCTTTTTTGCATTTTCGAAAACCAGGTCAATAGTTCCATACTGGGAAATTGTACCTGATATCATAACACCACCTTCTCAGTTATGATGTCAAGCTAAAAACCATTCTTCTTTTCATAAATCATGAAAATAATAACTGTATCCATTAGGGCCCCCTAAACCGATTTTTTCTCAGAAACCGATCTCAGAAAACAACTATTCTCCACTGCGTACTTTAGGACATTGAAAGTTTAGTAAATTCTAGACGAAAATGCTTACGTTGTTGATAAAGCGGTGGTTTTTTCTAGAATATTTTTTTCTAAAAGTGGTCGATGACGTAATGACGCATTGCACAGTTGAAAGGCTATCTTCAACTCCCGTTTTAGTCTGCGGACAGAGTAAACGCTGAAGCAGGCAGTCAGGCAGGCAGGTTTGCTTACTTGTCCCAGTGCGAGAAAACTCGCTTCATACGATTTCATATAAACCTGCTCGAAGTGTGCAGAGTGGAAGCAGGCAGGTCAGATCAGATCAGATCAGGTTGTTGCGAGAAACCAGGCTGGCGCAGGTTTCTCGCAACTGAATTTGTTCTTTTTGTGTTGTTTTTTGTAATTTTTCAAGGAAACTGCGTTTTTTTTATTATTTTTAGAATACAAGACCAATTACAACAAAAACATTCAACAACAACAACGCATTGAACGAAACAAACATCAACAGCAGTGATCGCGCAATGTTTATGTGAGTGTGAGGGTTGTTTTTGGTGGGTATTAGGAAATTTGGTTACCGTCAATTAAGATTGTTTTGTTGTTGGTGATAAGTTGTGCACGCGAAAATGATATATTGATCGAATGGGCAATTGTTGGGCATGTAAGAAACAAAAGAAATACATATAAAACAAACAAAACAATAAAAAATTATATTGCTTGGTTTTCTGGGTCTAATATGTTGGTAGCACTCAAATTCCAAAATTTTTGTAATAAAAAAATCAAAAATATTTAAAAAGCATTCATTTTAAAGTCATCTCAAATGAGATATAACATTTTTATGATTTTTTTATGATTTTTTTTTTGTGTTCGAAATGCCAGAAACAGGCTTTTTGCGAATAAAAAAAAATCAAGTTTCACCAGCTATAACTTTTTTCTAAGGATTCTGATTTTTTTAATTTTGTTCACAAAATAGCTGAAGATTATACTTTAAGCATTATTGTTGTTATTGGTTAACATTTTGCATTTTTGGATTTTTGAGAATTTTTTTCGTAAAAGTACTCAAACTCGACATTTTCAAAAGGGTACGCTTTTAATAAAAAATTCCATAACGATCAAGTTATTCAAATTAATGACAACATTTTTTGTATTTGTATTAAGTGTTGTTTCAGAAAATTGTTAAACAACATTTCACTGCAATTTTTAAAATTTGGATTTTTATGATTTTTTATTACAACAAGAAAATAGCATTTTTTTCGAAAAGTAAAATATCACAACTCTGGTAATTTTCATCCAATTTATCACACCAATGACACGTTGTAAAGGCATTTGAATCTGCTATTGATTAAAAGTATAGTTGGAATGATTTAATCAGTTTACAGAATTTTAAAACACATTTTAATGACGAAACACCTCATTTTCGCCCTTTATACCAATGTAATGAGATTCAATCGCAATGAGCCTTACTTTATCTGTGTCCGATTTGGATAAAATTTCTGGAGAGTTATCTTATCGGCCAATGAAACATTTCTAGCCACCAAAAGAAACGCTAATTTTAGTTTGAATTAGGCTGGCCTAGTGGCTGGCCTAGTGGCACAACATATCACACACCTTCTTCAAAAGAGTCACAACTCAAAATGTTTAGATATATACTTTTTCGTGTAAGACTATTTGTAGTGATCATATACATCGGCTATCTTTATTTTGTACACATATTCTTAGTCTTTAATGAAAAAAATAGTTTTGTCTCTTTTTTTTTTGTATGGAGTCCATTGAAGAAAAAATTGTTTGTTGCTCTTCCTGAAAATTAAAATTTTTTGAGTTGTACCTCTTTTGAAGAGAGTGTGCTATTTATGTATAAAAAATAAAAAATTTTCATAAACGCTATTAGCGAAGGATTCAAAATAGAAATCAATTCAGGAAAAAATAAACAATAAACTTTTTCTCGCTCTGATCTGATCTGACCTGCTCGCATTCACTCTGCACGGCTTATTTACTGAGCAGGTACCTGACTGCGCATGCCTGCCTGCCTGCTCGCATCAGCGCTTACTCTGTCCGCAGACTAAGCCAGGATTTTTGCTGCAGACTTGGACGAAATGGTCGCTGCACATAGTATTAATCTACTTTCTGCTACTGTAGTAGCTCTATAAGCTGCGCTCTTTTTGGTTTTTTCCATAGCTTTCTATATTTCACAGAAAATTATTCACCACAGTTTTGCTTTTCCCATATAAGCAGCAATTACACAAAAGAGATACAGTTCTTCATGAAACGCTTAAATTTTTGCTTTTTAAGCTTCGCTTAAAACTTCGCCATTTTCCGAAGAAAAGTATTTTATGCTTTACTACGAGTATGCAGTAGAAATTAATCACTGCGAGAAATTTTGCAAAACTTTTCGTGGCCACGCAAAAATCAGTACTGTCCTTATCCTAATGACGCATTTCCAAACGTTCGTTCTCACATGTTTGCAACTAATATTTGCAATAACTTAACGGTAATTATCACAATGTGACTACTTTTTTGCAAGGCCACAGTAGAATTTATATTTTTTTTTTTCATTTAAAAACAAGTTTATACCCTAAATAGAAGATTTTTATACCCAGATATACCTAGAACAAGAACGACTGGCATATGTCCTAAGCTAATGACGCGCAATGCTATATGTTTTTTTTTCGATACAAGAAAAATAATGCTTGAATTTAGAATTTTGTGCATGAATGGGGACAGATAGTCTTTTTGATTGTTTTAATCATAGAATACTTGATTTTTTTTCTCTTCGTGCAATCGCTTGATCTTCGTTTAGTTTTAATTAAAAAAGTCAATGACTTATTGCTTTGCCCACAGTTGTTAAGTGTATTTCAAAAAAGTTTATCGCCAAAATATAATTCCACAAAACTTAAACTAAATTGAAAGATCGATGACTTTCCAATCTAGGGTGGGTCTTATCTGGGTTGGGTTTATCTTTCTAAAAAGTGATTTCAGCATATTTCTTTTAGAATGAACAACACAATTCAACTCGCAGTCACTTGCCAATTTTTTTAGAATCTTCATGCTTTCCAAAACAAAATCACCCTACAAACACATGACCTGGTGGATCTGGGTTAAGAGTTAAGCGATACCAAGAAATCACTTGATTCTACGCATTTAGTAGCTAAACACAATAAAAGAATCATTAAATATTTTCAATTTATACTTTTTGACATGAATTCAATTATTCGCAACAAGATAAGCAGTTTATTTTTTAAAACTTTAAACAATTATCGGTAAAAAGTTTAGGTAAGAAATAATATATACAAAAAACGATATTTTTGCCTATTTGTTTGCTTGACAAAACAAGTGAACTTAAACAATAAAGATAAAATTCTAAGCATGTGTCACCAACAAACGACAATAATGTTCAAAAATTAAAGAACAATACTACAAAAAAAAAACATGGCGATAGTGACACACGCAAAAGTGTTCCTTTGACTTGAATTGGCGCTTGTGTTGACCAAACCACAATGTGCAGAAGAAAAAGTATATATAATATAGAAGTGTAGAAAGAGATAAGGCAAACTTCCCAGTGGTAAATGGACACATGGCGTAACCAATTATCTCTTAAATGCAATGTAGCTGCGAGGCCTCCAACGCCTGTATACAATTCTGAATTACATTTGTTCGGACATGGCCGCTAAAACACTGATGATATCTACTTTACACAGTATGCGACGATGGGAGTAGGCATGCACAAGATAGGAGAGAACAAAAAAATCGCAAACAAGATTTGAGAGAACTGTAGGAAAAATACAGTCAATAACCTAAACGAGTCAATAACCTAAACATGCATCACTTGACAATTTGGTAATATCAAAATGTCAAGTTCTTTTTTTTTCTGTAGGGAAAATACAGTCAATAACCTAAACGAGTCAATAACCTAAACATGCATCACTTGCCTCCCTTTTTTAAAAAGAAAGCTTTTATCGACATCGTCTGATCAGCGATCTCTATAAAAGCTTTCTCTTTAAAAAAGGGAGGCAAGTGATGCATGTTTAGGTTATTGACTCGTTTAGGTTATTGACTGTATTTTCCCTACAGAACAAAAAAAAGAAAATAATGTGAGCTCAAACAAGACGTGAGCACAAACCATGATTTAATTATTATAGGTTGTCCATTCGTTTGACAACACCCGTAAATTTGTCAACAACAATATATTCTCTCTCAAATATAAATGGCAGCCAGGGTGTTGTGGTCTTTTCTGAAAAAAGTTATGTTGCAGTGTTTCGTTGTGTGCTTTTAAAAAAAAAAAAGTTATTCTATATATTTACATATTGCTGTTATCAGAAAAAAAAATTAGAGCACGATAACAATAGCTGGGGAGCCACGTTTTGAAAACGGTTTTTTATTCAGAACAAAAAAAAAATATGTTTGACCGAATAAGAAATCGATACCTTAACTAATTATCGAGTTATCGATTTTTAAAATTTTTTTGCTTGGTACAATATCTGTTCAAAAAATATCTATATCTTTACCATTATCTAATAGATATAAAATTTCGGCATGTCATTTCAAAAATAATAAAATTATCTATTAGCGCATATCTATTTGTGAGCAGTTTTATATTACTTTTGCTTTTAATTTGTGATAAAACCGTTATTTTCTCAAAAGTTCCCTGCGATAAGGTGCAAAAAACAAATTTTATATATAAAGCCTACATTTTTATCTTGCATTTAATATATAGAAATCCATATTCGTTTTTTAAATTGACTCTAAGTTGAATATATTTGTTACGATGATCAACTATTTAATTTAGTAAAATAGAAGCTGTTGACCAAAACTGATCAGCTAAAAGTTTAAAATGTTTTCCACTGTGTAAATTAAGGTGTCAAGTTCAAAAGGAAATATGTAAAACTTAACTATCAAGTCGAATGTAAATCAAGATGAAGTTGCCATTTCTGTAACCAACTGTGTATTCAGTTAGTGAAAGACTTAAATTCAATTTAGTATAACACATTAAAGTAATTATCAAATATATGCTAAAAACGTGCGGAGAAGTGTTTTAGTTATATCTGATACCTGCGATCTCCAAATAAAGACGATTTTGTCGTTCCTGACATGTTATGTCATTCCTGTAACCCTGTAACCAATTCAATTTCCTGACGTAATACCGTGTGACCTGAAGAGATTTTAACTTATTTTTAAGCTTATTTAAGAGCTTTTTCAGCCATGTATACTTATATAAATTCTGCCGTCGCTAAAAAGCTTTCAGTCTGCAGGCTTACTTATGTATTATTTCAGTTTTATTTTTACATTTATCCATTTTTCAAAAGAAAAAAGGGCACTTTTGGCGGAGCTACCCAATATACAAACTTTTATAAGCAAAATGCTACGATATTCAATATATATTTAAAACCATGTTTCAATGAAACTTATCTCTGAACTGACTGTTTTTTTACTAATTGTAACTTCAAACCTAAAAAATAATACAAATATTCATAAAATTTAAATTTTTTTTTGTATTATGTGTGCTGTATACATTCTTATTATTACTTCAATATTGATTTATAAAACAAACATTTTCATTACCTTTTTAAAAGCTCAATAAAATTTTCAATCAAAACAAACAAGTAAAGGAAATCGTAGTAAAAAAACAGTTATGAAATGTATCTTTATAAAAAAGTATGATATTTAAGCAACTGAGCTATATTTTGTCATTAAAAAATTACTCTTTTGCTCTCCTCTTCAATTTTACGGGCAGTGTTGCCATGAAAAAAAAATTTACAGCGTAACTTTTGCACTCTGCTCGTCAGATTTGTGAAACTCTGAAAACAAGAACTAAGAAATTTCAGTCGCATTTTACAACAAAGAAGACAAATAAAATATTGCATTTTAGTAGACGTATGACGTATATTTAGGGTTTATTTATTTAAATAAATAACATTTTTTTCAAAAGTCAATTCAATAATCATTATAAATATAGAAAATATATTATAATAAATTACATTTTGAAAATATTTTTGAACACAAAAACGAAGAGTAAAAATCAAATTAAATACATTTGCAATTCAGTTTGGTTTAATGTAGATGTCTTAAATCGGTAAAAATAAAATGCATAGAGCTATAACACATAATTTTTCAATTTTAACTCTATAAATGTAAAGCTTTTGCTTCAAGTAAATTAACGAAAAAATGTTGTTGTTTTAAGCCAGCAAAACTACCAAAAATTTTAGTGAAAAAAAATATGTGTAAAAAAATATAATTTTTTCGAAGTCATATATACATTGTTTTATTAAATTTGTTTATTAATTCTTTATCAATTTCAAGGCTAACAGTATTGTTAACCAGTATTTTGAATATTTCTATGTGTTTGTTGTTTTCAATACAAAATTTAAAGCTCAAAAAACAAATTTTGTTAATGAACTTGTCAATAACTGAAAAGCAGTTGACAACTATAATGAAATTTTTTTATTTTTGAGCTTCATATTTTGTTTTGAAATTAAAAAAATTACAACAAACATATAGAAATATTCAAAATACTGGTTAACAATTTGTTAATTTGCCAGAATAGGGCTGTAAAACAGTTATAAGATTTCATACGCAGATAATCTTTTGTATGCAGAGTTCCTTCCATTGTATCTAACTGTAATCTAATGCGAACTTTAGTTTTATTAATATTTATTTGGCTAAAAGATCGCTCAACGTTAGCTGAGGAATTCGGTAAGCTCAAGAATTCAAAAATAAATTTTTCCATTATTGTAAATGCAGAAGTACCATCGCATCTTTTTATTTTAAAGTTGCCTTCAATTTTATTATACTAATTTTTTTCTTTTCATATACATATGTATATAAAAATATATGCAAAATCGGTCGCCGGATCTACTTTTTCTAAAATCGTAACATTTTGAAGAATTTTGATCAAATATCGGAACGTCGGATTCAAGTATTAAAATCGTAAAATATCCGATAAATCGGACCATATGGCAACGCTGTTTACGAGTGTATATCGTCCTCTTTGTAAGAAAAGATCAAACGCATGGACAACCTATAGTAATTAAATCATGAGCACAAACAAGATTTTGTTTTCGCTTACAGTACTGCATTACAATGTCATCACTGACAAATTTTTACAAGCGGGTTATTAAATGTGTAGAATTCTCAATAAAAACATAAAGTTACTGGCTATGACATTTCCAGAAATTTACTCGACAGAGCAACTGCAATAATTGAACAGTAAATTAATTAATGTTTGATATCTATTGTGGTTTCACTCGCTCAACATCTTTCACTCAATCTCGCTCTTTCGATCTAATCAGCACCTCATAAAAGTTTTAACCATTTTATTTGTTTTATATATATTATATATGTTTTATATATATATTTTATATATGTGTAAAAATTGCAAAACTATATATGTATGTATGTTCTATAAAAGTGTATAGTGTATCAAGTGTATAAAAGTTTCTTGAATTTATTTTCAAGAGAGCTTAGCTACTTGTATAACCACACATAAAGCTTAGAAAATTTATAAGGTCATAAAAAAGAGTGTTTTGTTTAACTATTGTAATTAATTCATTCCAAGAATTGGGCGCAAGTAATAATATAATTATTCTGCCAGTTTGGTAACATTTTAAAGTTGGTTGACCTCCATTTTAGTTGCGTACACAATTAAACGTGTTATCAGCTGTTTGTTCATTTATTGCGTTTGCGGTTTCTGGTTGATTCAAATTATAATATCATATGAAGCTTCTTTGAAATAAAAGACATTTACCTTCTACTTAACACTCATGACATTTTTGAGAAATGTTTTAATAGAATTACACTAAGCAACAAGAGAAATGTACTCCACTAGCCAACATATGTATATAATTTTGTAAATCTAATGAGTTTTTCTTATTTCTTACACTCAAAAATATTTGTGTGTAAATATTACTAATAACTGCGTCCATTCTACGAATTTTATTCGTAGTTTTTAGCCCCGAATAGGACTCGTAAAATCGACGTATATTATTACATATTACGAATATTTTATTCGTATTCCTAAAAAACCAAATAAATTTAAAAAAAAAATTCTGTCTGAGCTGGGGTTTGAACGGCGGCTCTTAAGTTTACGCGCCACGCACTCTACCAGTAGGCTACAGTCACTTTACAATCATACAGTTCCTTATGTTCTGTAGATGTTCGACAAACAAGGCTGAACGATTTCGGTTTTAAATTTTTTAAACTCTACTAATAATTCGTACATTCTACTTATAATTCGTACGGTCAGCCTACGAATGAATTGTTTCCACGAATATTATTTTTCGTCGTAAACAGTACGAAAGCATTAGTAAATACTTCAAATGTAATGAAAGAAATTACAAAGTAATTCGTACGAGAAATTTACGAATATTATTATTTATATGTACACAATCATTCGAAAAATGCACTAATACGAATTGATTTGTTTTTGTTTACGAATATCATTAGTATATAAAACAAATATATTCGTAGATACTACATCAGGTATTAGAAAAATGTTACTAATGAATTCGTAAAGATATCTCAATCAAAATACTTTATATATTGTAAGAAAATTTGTAGAATGTACGAATATTTTGTTTACTAATATCATTCGTAGAAATTTTACTAATAAATTTTTTGAGTGTATGAAAATGTTAACTACCTTCTCTTATTGTTACTGACAAAAAAAAGTTTATTACTTACAAAAATATAAAATACATAATAATATAAAACATTAAAAGCATGAAACATTCTTTACAAAAAAAGAAAAAAACAACTAAAGTCAGCAAAAAAGAACAGCACGAAAAAGGTGTGAAAGGGAGAAAAACAAAAAAACTGAGAAATTGACATTGAAATCTCAGCGCCTCTGTGGTGCAGTGCGCTAATGCGCTGGCACGGCATTCCACGCCCGGGTTCGATCCCAGGTGGTGGCATCACAAAGATTTCTGATGAAGCCTGTAGCAGGGCCGAAATTGCAATAAAATCAGCTAGTGATGTTTTCCTTTTCATATTGAAAATATTATTGTTTTCTTTGGAAAAAATTCGTTAGAGCAATCAATTGTTCTAACCTGACCTAAAAAGCTTAATAAACGATTTTAAACTATCAAACAACTAGAATTTGTGTTTAAAATCAAGAATGCTTTAATTTAAACTATCAAACATTTAGAATTTGTATTTAAATCATAGAAAATTAACATTAAATTTTTCTTGAATACGTATCCCTTGCAAATATCCAAATATCCATATCCTTCTTACAAATATCAATTGATATAAGAAATAAATTAATGAAAACCAATTACCAAATTTTTTATTCAATTCAATCGGAAAATAAATCTTTTTTTTTTAACTTTAATTGATTTATTTTTACCTTCTAGTCACCGTTATTATTACCACTACCATTTTTATGAATTTCAATTGATCTTTTTAGAATTTCAAATGGTATCGAAAGATTGCAATTGATCTCCCAAGAAAAAATTACAACTTACCATAAATGGCGGCCGTACAGAGGCCTTTTAAAAAAATCTCGTCTGTACAACGGACGTACAGCGGCTGTACATAGGCCAAACAGTGATTAATCTACAATTAAAATTAGCAGCTTTTTTACCTAAATTCATTCACAAAAAAAAATATTTGCTTCACTCACAAGTGGCAATACTATCAACATCAGCATCGCCCAGTGAGGCTTGCATTTGATGTTGCGCATACGTATGCTGTTGAATAAAATCTTAGAAAAATTTGGTGAAATAAAACGGGTGTACAGCAGCCGTACAACTTTATTTTGGCTTTGTTCGACCCAGTTTTAGACGTCTAGACTTTTTGGAATATTTTTTGGCCATTTTCGATCCTTAAAAGGCCATACGGTCCATGTTCGACCGTTATTCGGCCGCTTATATTTTTACTCTGGTCTATTCTGAATTTAAAATAAACTTTCTACGTCTAAGTCAATTGAAGTATACTCACTTTTAAATGAATTTTTAAATTTCAAGTGATCAATTCTGAGTTTTAAATTAAATCTTTGAATCTGAGAATATTTTAGTTAAAATATCGAAAACTGTTGCAAAAATTTCACCAAGTTTATTTAGTTTTTGCCAATACGTGGCAGATTTTCTTTCAAATATACGATGCACTAAAAAAATATTTTATTATTTTTTGTTTAAGTCGGGCTCAAGGTCACGTTTTGAATAAAAAACTGTAGTAGACAACGAAAAGGCGAAATCGAGAGTGCTGCAATTTATTTTAAGTCAATATCTGTTCATGTTGTCTCACTGTGATGTCGACCAAAATTGTTGGGTGTTAAATTTTATGTTTAATGTTTAATATTATATGTTTGCTGTTGAATAGGAGCTTAGAAAAATTTGGTGGCATGAAACGGGCGCACAGCAGCCGTACAACTTAGTTTTGGTCTTGTTCGGCCGTTGTTCGACCCAGTTTTTGACCGCTAGGCTTTTTTTACCATTTTTTGGCCATTTTCGAACCTTGAAAGGCAATACGGCCCATGTACGACCGCTATTCGGATGCTTATATTTTTCTTTGGTTTATTCTGAATTTAAAATAAGCTTTCTAGGTCTAAGTCAATTGAACTGTTCTCAATTTCAAATAGATTTCTAAATTTCAAGTGAATAATTTTGATTTTTTTTTTATTTCAAATGAAATTTTTGAATCTGAGAATATTTTAGTTAAAATATCGGAAACTGTAACATAAATTTCACTTAATTTTTTCAAGTAGGTGGCAATCTTGCTATCAAATATGCACTAAGAAAGTATTTTATTATTTTTAGTTTAATGCGGGCTTAAGGTCACGTTTTGAAAAAAAAAACTGTAGTAGACAACGAAACGGCGAAATCGAGCGTGCTGCAATTTATTTTAAGGCAATATCTGTTCATGTTGTGTCACTGTGATGTCTACCAAAATTTTTAAGTGTTAAACTGTATGTTTAATGGTTAATATTGTCCCTGTTGATGAGCTCCGGCAGAGTTCGAAATATTGGACGCAATAAAACCAAGACTAAAAACACATATAAGAACGTTTTTTATTCAAAAAGTGGCCTTCAGCCCGAATTAAACTTTAAATAAAATTATAAATTAAGAGGTCGAAGGAAAAATCATATTATTAAAATATTTTATTGTCACGATAGTTATGTGAGCGATAAAATTAGCGATAAAATTAGCTATAAAATTAACGATGCTTCTTTTAATTAATTATTCGTGAGATATTTTATCATATCAGCATACACACATACACGCATTTGCCTATATCGCAAAAAAAATCTGTATTGTGTAGCAGCTATTTGAGATAGATAAATGAATTCCGCATTTATTCAATTGCTCTTCAGGAACTATTAATTGGCAAACATTTTAACGTATATTTTTTTCCGTGCATTTATCTCGTATGGCTTGCAAAAATTATTTTTTAACTTCATTGCTTTTTAACGAACCTCTACGAATTAAACTTGATTCTGATAAAATTGTGCAAATTTTAAACATATAAATTTTTATCAATTTAACATATTTTGCAATCGCAAAAAACTAACAAACGAAATATACAAGGCCATAAATAATAAGAAGACACTTTATCGGCAAAAGAAATATGTACAACTTGAAGATAACACATACGAGTAACAGAACAAAAAATATAAGATAAAAAAAATTTAATTAAAAAACAAAAACGAAATATGAGTAAAATCGAAAAACAAAACAAAGTTACCAAAATGATGGTCAAAATATATAAAGAATTAAAAAAATATAACAAAAACTAAATTAAAAAAAAAGAAAAATAAAACGAACATTGTAAATAAAACGAAAAATGAATGAAATCGAAAAACAAAACAAAAATACCAACAACATAGCAAAAGAAACTCGAAGAATTCAACAATTGTAACAAAAACTAAATTCAAAATAAAAAGAAAAATAAAAAAAACATTGAAAATAAAACGAAAAATTAATGAAATCAAAAACCAAAACAAAAATGCCAACAAGATAGCAAAAGAAACTCGAAGAATTCAACAATTGTAACAAAAACTAAATTCAAAATAAAAAGAAAAAACAAAAATGTAAATAGAAATTGAGAGAAAACTCAAAATTAAAAAAAAATATAAATAAATTGTGTGTATATGAAAAACAACCAACAAAAATACCGTAATCAAGTTGTTAACAAAAGAGTTTCTTGCCCGTTTTTTATAGGTTTTTTTTTTAGTTCTAGCTAAGAAATTGTTTAAAGCAGAGTCGCAAAGCAATAACAGCTTAAAATAAGCAAAACAAAAAAAAGTAAAATAAATAAAAAAATAAAGTAGAAACATAAAATGGTTGCAAACGGCTGCAAAGAATATCATCGAGTATCTCAGACAATAACAGATAACTTGAAGATTTTTATTTACATTTTTGTTTTAAGTGTATTAAAAAATAAAAACAACAGAATGTGCAAGTTCAGCACAAAAGCTCAGAAACCATATTTGTCTTTGTTTGCTGTTTTCCTTTTTTATTTATTTACCCATGCTAGCGATCAACTGCGAAATGCTGCGGCGGTGACGTCGTATTTCTTGCAAACGGTAGTCGTTCATTTTTGTTTTCTTCAACACTCTTTTTGTTGTTGTCAATGCTTTTTACTGCTACGGCGCAGGCGTCGGAAGCGCGGTAATACAAATTACTTTTGCAACGTTGTGGTTATCACAGCTACGCAAACTCGTGGGGAAATTGAACAAAAACCAAATAAATTTTACTAAATTTTTTGGTTTATCTTTTATTTTAGGCTTTTTGATTTTTGCTTATTTTAATCAACACTTGTTGATGTAGTTGGTTTTCAACAACAATGACGTCACGTTTGACTACGATGTACTCAATTAATTTTCCTTTTGTTTTGTAACCCTAAGACTAAGCTTTGGCACAAAAGTAATGGTTTCAATTAAAAACAAATTTGTTTATTGTAATTTTCAACTTTTCTTCTTAAAACTTGGTTTATTCTTTTCACGCCTTTTTGCATATTTTACACAAAATAATAAATAATAAATTTGCATTAATTTTTAACAGGATCAGGCAATTTTCTTCTTTTATTTCATCAAAAAATATTTCTTTGCACAAACCACACACGTAATCACAACAGCTATAAAGGCACGATCGCTACAGCTATGCTTCTTCGTTTTGTTCTACTTTTTTTCCACGGCCCCCACTACCGCCCGCCACTACCGCCCGCCCTTGCAAATCGCCATTGAAACCGAAAATATCTTAAAACTCGATCGATGTGCTACACAAAAGTCGAAGTCAGAGACTCTGTGACGCGCCGAGCAAAAACCGAACAACTGCTCCGTCAGAGTCGTCTTTTGTTAATAATAGTAACTAAACGTTTTAACGTGGTTAAGACCTCAGCGAAATGGGCCTAAACAAACAAACAAACAAACAGCTACGGAGTTAGCAATCATACGAACAACAACAAAAGCACTGCAAATGAGAACACAGTTATAAACGGAAATGGTAAAGAAAATGGAGCTTGACTGAGAAAGTGAGCTTCTGTACGTGAGAGCGAAAGAGAGTGTTTTTTTTTTGCAATAAACTGTAAAACTACAATAATTAAGCAAGAAAAAAGCAATAGTTATTTAGCTACAACAACAAAACTTAGCATATAAACAACAACAATCATTAACAACAATATGTGTCACAAAGAAATAAATTTAACAGCTCGCTTCTTATCAGTTCGAATTCGAACCAATTGAGAGCGCATCGTTTTCGAACACTGGCAGGTGGCGTTTCACGGGCAATGGGCCTTAAAAAAAATCTCAATTGATGGAAATAAATTTTGACATATTTAACTAGGTACTTGCAATATTATATTTTATAATTTAAAAATTATATTTGACCAATTTCGCCAAAAGTGCCCATCTGCATGTCCTCCAGAGAACTGCACAAGCCTACTTGAAACTCTATTTCAAGTACTTGCTTAAAATACTAGTTCAAGCTAGCTTGAGCTTGATATTTTTGAATCAAGTATAGCTTGTAATTGAATATAAATAAGCCCACGACAGCTTGCGACTTGCAAGTATGCTAGCTTACAAGCGAACGGCACGAAGTTTCAAGTAAAGGAAAGCTTGATGCCTTCGGCAAAAAGCTTGAAAAGCTTAAAATTGAAGGCAAGTATCCAATTAAAGCAAGTATCCAAAAAATTCAATGAGCTTGTTTAGAGAGAGCTTAAGCGTAATAGGACTTTTAAGGATTCTGTGGACTCCGTGGTTGGGATTTTTAGGGGCAACTTATTTCGAAGATGATGTCAAATTTTAAAATTTAAGATGGCGGATAGAGTTGCCACCTAAATTTTTTTCTATTTTTGCGAATTCTTGTATTTTTGAAATTCTGACAACGGATTTGATTTCGAATATAATGTCACAGTTTTAAAATTTAAGATGGAGGTTAGGGTTGCCACCCTAATTTTTACCACAGTATTGCCACCTAATAATATGTATTTTTAAGAGTTTTAAAGAATCTAAAGTCAGAATTTTATAATTCAAGATGGTGGATAGGGTTGCCACCTTAATTTTTTTTAGTTTTATAAATTCGGGGCTGGCAAAAAAAATTGGTAAACTAAAAATGGGTCGCTGAATCCGAATCCGTTGTCAGAATTTCTAAATTATAAAATTTTGAAATAATAGGGCTGCCACCTAATATTACGTCTTTTCAAGAGTTTAAAACGTCAGTTATCAGTGCTAAGGGGTCGCTGATTTCGAAGTTGAAGTCAGAATTTAAAAATTCAAGATGGTGGATAGGGTTGCCACCTTGCCTTTTTGTAGTTTTATGAATTTGGGGCTGGCAAAAAAATAGTACACCAAAAATGGGTCGCTGAATCCGAATCCGTTGTCAGAATTTCTAAATTATAAAATTTTGAAATAATAGGGCTGCCACCTAATATTATGGCTTTTCAAGAGTTTTAAAAGTCATTTATCAGTGTTAAAGGGTCTTTGATTTTGAATCTTAAGTCAGAATTTGAAAATTCAAGATGGTAGATAGGGTTGCCACCTTGATTTTTTGTAGTTTTATGAATTCGGGGCTGGCAAAAAAATGGTATACCAAAAATGGGTCGCTGAGTCCGAATCCGTTGTCAAAATTTCCAAATTATAAAATTTTGAAATAGGGTTGCCACCTAATACTATGGCAATAACAACAGAAAAAAAGTCACACGAACTCCGCATAATAAATTAAACGAACAACGAAACAAACGATCGTCAGTCGCTTCCGACAGCAGTGCAGTCGCATAGAGTCGAAACCAGAGTTGAAAAGTAGAAAACTTGACTTTTTCCACCGACTCATGTGGGGTAGAAACAAAATAGAATCACGTCAGACATATGATACGTTTTTCAGAAGCCAGTCGCGATTTGTAAGGAAAAAAATAAATCAAGTTCCTGCATATCAACTCAAAGCTTGAAATCATTTCAAGTAGCTTGATATTGAATTTACTTGTTGCAGATCTCTGATGTCCTCACACTGACAGTTTTGAGTGACAAAAAATCATTTTTGATACTGTTAAGTACTTTAGCTTTCTTAAAAAGTTTTTTCTTGAAGTAGTAACAGGTCATCAATAAATTAATTTTACAGATGGAAATGCCCAAAATAGAACTAAAATGCCATTCCTGTAACCCGTCCTCTATCAAAATTATAACAGTTCAAAGAGTGTAGCTTCCGCAATTTTTATTTCAACATGTTCTAGATGAAGAGGTCAAAACACGATGCATACCGTGTGCATTTTCTGCCATTTAAAATAATTATGACATTTTTTTTGTCCCTCAATTTTACCACTTTTGGAATTTCGCGCCTTTTAGTGAGCAACACTAAAGGCGGATTCACTGACCAAATTCAGCAAGTTTTTTGTGACAGCTTTCTTGCTCTCTCTGTGGGAATGTGCCGCAGGTCGATTCACTGACAAGTAAAATTTTCAGCAAGTTTTCTGTTTTTCTTTGTCATATTCAATATTGCCAGACTCAATGCTTCATTATTTTGAAGCTTCAATAATGAAGCCAACTTCAACTCAAGAAACTCCATTCTGGCAACACTACTCAAAAAGATTCAGCAAGAAAATTAAAATTAAGTTAATCAAGTCAAAGAAAGTGCAGTAAGTTTTTGTTACTCTCTCACTGAGTGTGGAGAGATATAGAGCACAACAATTTTCAAAACTTCATATAAAAAAAAAACTGCAAAACTTGCTGAAGGTGGTCAGTGAATCCCGCTTAAGAGACAAGTATCGTTTGAGCGCCCTCTCGGTGTGGCTTTTTACACTACTTATATTCAAGTTTCAGAAATCCACCAGTGGTTTTGAGTGCGAAGCTCAAGTGTAACATTAAACTTATATGTTATATTATTAATATTCAAAACAAAAATACTTGTCATTCCTGTAACCAACTAAGTATTCAGTTAGTGATAGACTAACACGAAATTGAGTATGACACATAGAAGTAGTTATCAAATATATGATAAAAATGTGCGGAAAAGTGTTTTAGTTTTCTCTGATGCCTGCACCGAAAAAAATTAGCGGAGTTAACCCAAGTTTTTTCATGAGTCAAAAGAGTTTTTGAGAAGTTAAAAACGTTTTGTCGCAGTAAAACGCAAAATGAATTGCATCAATATTTTTTTTGTTTATATAAAACTTTTTTTGCTTGATACAACTCATTTTCAAAGCTTGGAGTAAATTAAAAGCAGTTTCAAATTAACTCTGCATATTCTCCGAAAATTTGTCCTTTTAACTCCATTAAAACTTTTTGCAACCATCTATGAAGAACGTCTTTGTATTTTAAAGCTGAAACGGAGTTGTTTAGCACGAAACAGTCTGCTCGAGCAAATATTTCCGTTTGTTCGTTTGACTTTGAATGAAGAGAAAGTACTCAAACATTTTAACAAGCAAATCAAGTGTGCTGTAAGAATTAAATGTTGCATAATGATAAAAAAGGGCCATTTTTACTATTGGGAGTTTTATGTTTTAGTATATCTTTATCGAAGTGAAATTTCTTATGTGGTTATTTGATATAGAGGGTAAAATTTTTCGAGTTTCGTCACGAAAGTTTTTTTTAATCTCGTCACGAAAAATTGTGTACACAAGCAATGATATTTTTTTGTATGGGGACCCCTAGAAGGGTGGCAGATAGAGTGTATGTGTGTTTAGAAGAAATGTTAAATAAAAAAAACAATAGGACCAGCTCATATATTTGACCTCCCTAGGAGCTATCGATTTTTTGATATGAACTATAATAGACAATTTCTTCTATTTTTTGTGTTTTTTGTATCGGGACCCCCAGAAGGGTGGTAGATAGAGTGCTGGTGTGCTTAGAAGAAATGTTCAATGAAAAAATCAGTAGGACCAGACATTAAACCCTCTAACGGTCATAATTTTTTTTTATTAATTATAATAAACATTGTTTCATTTTGTGTTTTTTGTATCGGGATCCCCAGAAGGGTGGCAGATAGAGAAAAGGTGAGTTCAAAAGAAGTGTTATGGGGAAAAAGTTCATAGAACCAGCTCATATATTGATCCCCCTAGGGGTTATATATATTTTGATATGATATACTGTAATTTTTTTTTAACTTGCGATTTATTTTTTATAGAAAATTTTGGGAAACTAAACAATTTTATTAAATTTGGTATACAACTGTTGTTTTAATAAGAGTCAAGATACATACATTTTTTAAAGGAATTTATGAGTTTTTGGAATATACTAAAGTCACATATTACTATATTTTATTGATGTAACTACATTAAACACTAATAAACAAATTTTTAATGTATGCATCATGACATTTGGGCAACCCTGCTCACTTAACACAAATCGCCTAGAGAATATTCTACCTATTTTTGTACCAAATTTAATTATTCTAGCATCAATATATATCGGAGTTAAGCATATTAAATTAAATGCCAGCGTTAAACTTCTTGTTTAATCATTACTACATTTTGATAAATGCTTAAAAAATATCTTTTCCCTCATTCAACGAACAAAACTACAGCAATCAATTGTAAAATCAATGCGTATATTTATCCCTTTTTTCAAATATGTTAAATACAAAAATCCCTTTTTTGAAAAATTCCCCTTAAAATCAAAGAAATGCAACACCGTTGAAACAAATTTTGAGAGTTGAGCGCAATTTAAGCCAAAAGTAAAAAAAGTTTTGTTTTATAAGAAATTATAGAGATTCAAAATTGCCAAATCGTGAATAAGCTGCTCTGTGAGTATGGAGAAGAGATTCTGTTTTCGGCGTTAACCAGTCTTTAATTTCCTTTGTATTCAATTGAAATAAGAAATAAATAAAAATAATTAAACACAAAAAAAATTACGGGTTCTTTATTTGACTCTTTTGTGAGTGAGTTTGTTTATTTTTAAAGCTTCATGCTACATTTAAATGAGTTGATTCTAGTTTTTTTTGAGTGAGCTCAAAATTTAAAAATTCTCAACTTCTCAACCTTAAAAGAACTCAAAACGGAGTCAGTATGACTTCTCAAACAAATCCAATTTTTGAAGTAAATTGAACACACAAACGGAGTTAAATATAGTTTTTACAGCTTTGGCAAAATACCATGCACGAAAAGAGTTAAATTGACTCCGAATATGACTTTATTTACTCCGCTTTTTTTTGGGTGTGCGAGCTCCAAACAAAGACGCTTTTGTAATTCCTGTAACCGTCGTTCCCATATCTAGGTTTTCCGATCTTTTTTCTGTAACCACTCAAAAACACAAAATGCATACAAATCAATTTCATGACGTAATACCGTGTGGCCTCAACCGATTTAACTAACTTTGGGGCCAAATAGTATGAGGGCATTTCCACGAAATCGTATCCCTGCCAGTCGTGAAAAATATTTTGGACTTTCGTATCATATATAAATACAAATAAGTAGCTTTTGTTTTTGTCGTTTGTTATTGGTTTTGCTTATTTTCAGAAAAATATGTAAATACAATAGAGAATACAGAAGCGTGTAGTTACCAGAGATCTGCAACGAATAACATTTTTAATTCAATGAGCCACTTGCTCAAAAATGAGGGCTCTATGAAATAAGACCCCAGGAAATAAGGCCCCCAACTACAAATGAAATAAGGCCCCAAACATTTCTATACAAAACAACAAACCAAATAATTGTGATGTTATTTCCTATTTTGGGGCTTTATTTCATTTTTGAAAAATGGGGCATTATTTCATAATGAATTAAGGCCATAAGAGTAAAATGAAATAAGGCCCATATTAATAAATAAAAGCATGAATATTTGGGGTGTTATTTTGATTTTTGTGGCCTTATTTAATTTTTAAATTAGGGCTTTATTTCATTGTTAAATAGGCCACAAAAAATTTCAACACTCCCTGAGGGTCAGACTTGGATACGGTTGTTCTAACAACTTTTCGCTTTTTGATATTTAAAATCAATTGAAAATTTCTCAATTGAAAAAATTTAAAAAAATATGTTAAGTTTTGATATTTTTGCCGCGTAGTGAGGACATAATAAAAAATTACAAAATAAAATTAATTGTGAAAAATTTCATGGTAAAAGAAGGACCAGTGAACTTCTCCATGTCCTCGATCATAAAATGATATATAGAAAAAAATCCACTTATAAAACTATAGCAAAATATGAATAACGGCAAGACACCTGTAAAGCAAGAGTTAACCTTTTGGCGGAAGGAAAATTTAACGGCGTTCGCACTTCACAAGATCTCTAACTCTTACTCAATTTTGTATTGGGGCTTTATTTCGTCGAATTCGGGCTATATTTCGTAGGGTGTTTGTTATTTCATAATTAAATAAAGCCCCATATTTGGGGCCTTATTTCCTGGGCCTTATTTCACAGAGCCAAAAATGAGTTTAAATAAGTATAAGTAGTTTCCATGGTAGTATCCATATGCGATTGTTTAAAAAAAGTGAATCAAATAAGTATAGAATGAATTAAATATTTAGGATTGCCACCTAATAATATGTATTTTGAAGAATTTTCAACATAATTTAACAGTGTTAGGGGGTCACTGATTTCGAATCTGAAGTCATAATTTCAAAATTCAATATGCTTATTAGGGTTGACACCTTAACTTTTTTTTTACGAATTCGGTTCTGTCGCGAACACTTAGTAAAAATGGGTCGCTGAATTCGAATCTGTTTTCAAAATTATGTAAACACAGTTAAATTATGTTTAAAATTCTTTAAAATACATGTAACTAGGTGGCAACCCTTAATATTGCATTCATTCATTCTATACTTATTTGATTCAATTTCTTTGAAACAATCACATATGAGTACTACTTTGGAAACTACATATACTTATTCATACTCATTTTTGTGCAAGTGGCTTATGATTCAAAAATGTGATTCACTCTGTTTTGAATCAATCACATATGAGTATTACTTTGGAAACTACTTATACTTATTTATACTCATTTTTGAATAAGTGGCTCATGATTCAAAAATGTGATTCACTTCTTTTTCGAATCCATAACGTATGAGTACTACTTTAAAAACTACTTTTACTTATTCATACTCATTTTTGAGTAAGTGGCTCATGATTAAAAATGTGATTCAGTGCAAATCTCTGATTAAAATCACTCAGTAGTGAACGAATAGTATTCGAGTACTACTTATTTTTAAGTATTCGTTACAGATCTCTGGTAGCT
Organism: Dichetophora obliterata; assembly: GCA_963920525.1. Lineage (NCBI taxonomy): Eukaryota > Metazoa > Arthropoda > Insecta > Diptera > Sciomyzidae > Dichetophora > Dichetophora obliterata. The sequence continues at coordinate 231,788,024 of OY986437.1, read as the reverse complement.
ACGAGCCAGTGTGTTAGCTACAGACCTTTGAAAACTATATTTATTTTTTTTTATATTTTAAAAATATATTTTGTCAACTAACATTTGAATTTTAAATTACTTTTAAAATATACATATACATGTTCTTTATTTACTACAGGAATAATAAATAATAAAAATTTTTCCGAAATATTTATTTCCATTTATTAGACATAACTTTGAGTTAAATTTAGTTTTAACCAACATAAAAATGAACAACTACAAAAATATCAAACGAAAAATTATTATACAAAAAAAATTTGTTTTTAAATAATTTTTATTCAGAAGATGAAAAGCTTTTAAATAGTTTTGAAAAATATAAATGAAAACAAAAGATAATTTTTCTCTATAACTATATAAAAAGGAACTCTTCGTCTGTACTAACGATATTCAGACCTATCGTGAATACATTTTCACGCGGAATCGAAAAAGGGAGTTTTCATTTTTAAGATAAAGCTTAAGAACATTTTGAAAATAAAAGTTTTTTATTTGTTTTTAATTATGTTGATTTAATATGATTTAAATACAAATTCTAAATGTTTGTTAGTTTAAATCATACTTATTTTAAATACAAATTCTAGTTGTTTGATAGTTTAAAATCGTTTATTGAGCTTAAGGTCAAAGTTAGAACAATTAATTGTTCGATATGAGGCGAGAATATTAGGTTTACTTGCAACTGGCGCGCCGATGTCAGGTACCGCGCGAGTCTATTTTTGCAATAGTAATAATCATTTCTCCATCGATAAAAATCTTTTTTTATGTAAAATTCGACGTAGAATACGATGGTTATGTTTAAAACACGCTAAGTGGTGGGTAAGATTGGTTTAAATTGATTTAAAAATTTAAATTGCGTATAAGAATATGAAATTTCTCATAAATTTTTTTGAAACAATTTTTTTCTAAAAATTCACTTTGTCATGTTCAAAATAAAACAAAAAAGTTGTCTCTAGCTTAAACAGAACTGAAATTAGTCTTCAAGGCAATCACGAAAACCTCAAACTTTTAACGCCCTCTATTTTCAAAAAAAAAAATCCTCGAGCACGTGCCTCTTTTTTTCGATATAGAACCCGTAAAAAAATTTCATGCAAATCAAAAATGGTTCGGTCATTATTTGTTCAAATCTGTACGGTTTGTAAAAGAATGGCACATATGCGAGATTTCCAAAATATGAATTTTCAAAGTTTCAATGTAAATATAATATAGCTTTTTCGATTTTTTCCACAGGTCGCGCTCAAACACGTTACGACATGTTTGCCCAGAGAATGTGTGCAGCTTCGGAGTAATTGCAGCCGGAGCGATTGAACATTTTTATCATATCACAAATCCTCTTTCTAGGGATCCAATTAAGAACAGGAAAGTCTTAAACGAACCCTCAATGTCTGATCATAGAATTATCAGATATAATATTGAAGGGACTCCTTCAGTACAAAAAACCTTTAGAATTCTGAAGAAAACAAATTAGAATAAATATCTAGAAAACCTGAGATTAAATGCAATTCATTCTGAAATTAGGAATAATATCAGAAATTAACTAGAATAAAAAAGAATGTTAGAACGCTTTAATAAAACTATTATATTACACTATTATTATATCTTGATAAAAACTCAGGATATGCTAGCTTTTATTTACTTTATTTTTATGCTCTATATTTCAGCAATAGATTAGGGGGCAAAATTTTAACACTATGAAATTAGAAGAGGAACTTTTATCCGATGACATATCGTCTTTTAAATATGTGCCTCTTGTCAGTGCAGAAGTAGAAATAAGATTTTTTTTTTTTACAATAACATTTTGCCAGACAATCGACTTTTTTTCATTATAATAACTTAAAAACGTACCTTGTAATATACTGTAACGCTATGTATAAAAATTAAATAAAATAAATTTTAAGTTTAGTAATGCACTAGCTGATATACCCGGTGTTACTCGAGAGTCATTTATGTAAACATTTTAACATACACTTCTCAATTAAATGTTTTTTAAATTCTGGAATAATGAAAAACATGTTTTTAAGCTACCGTTAGGTAATTGGTAAAAGAAAATTGAACGAACCTTAATCCAAAAAAGACACAGTTTCGATAGTATCGTAAGTATAGACGTAGAATTCCTTTTTATACAGTAATAGAGAAAAATTCTGTTTTTTTTAAGTATATTTTTCAAAACTATTTTAAAGCATTTCATCTTCTAAATAAAAATTACTCAAAAACAAACTTGTTGTTGTCCTTCTTCAAACTTACCTGATCTGAAAAGCTCACAATTAAATTCATGTAAAAATTTGTTTTGTTTTATAAAAAGTTTTCGTTTGATATTTTTGGTGATGAATTTGTTGTTCTTGTTCATTTGTTTTGTTGGTTAAAACTAAATGTAATTCAAAGTTATGTTTAATTAATGGAAATAAATATGGGTAAATTTGAATTATTTATTTTTCCTTTAGTAAAGAGCATATACACATATGTATATTTTAAAAGTAATTTAAAATTAAAATTTTAGTAAACAAAATAAATTTTTAGTATGGAAAAAATATAATGCATAATATAAATAATTTGAGTTTATTATGGTATTTAAAAAATAAATGGAGTTTTTAAATGCTTAGTAACGCATGCGCTAACCTGCGTAGTAAACATACATACTGCCTCTGTAGCTACACGCATCTGTATTCTCTATTGTATTTATCTTGCTGAAAATAAAAATTCGTTTTATTCGTACTCCAACTCATGGCAGAATAACCAGGTAGGGCCGACTTGGAGAGGAATGAAGTAGAAAGTAGATAAAACCGAGATCGTTGTCAAAATCAGCTGTTCATGTCGAGTAAAAATTAAAAACATCTTAAAAAATTTCAGCTAACTGAACCAACAATAATTACCAAGCAAATCTTAAACAACGACGCACAGAAAAGAGCAAAATCACTGCGGTTGAGCAGCGTTAGAGGGGATGAACCGAATCGTCCACAGAAAAAAAAAACAGAACTTTGCTTACTATGTCCCGCTTTTCACTCGTCACACACGAAAATTCTCGAGCTTGCGGCGAAAGCAATTATTGCTCCGAGAGCAATAATTCTCTTGCTCTGGTAGCAAGATCTCTTTCTCCCGCTTTTCACTCGTCAATAATTGCCTTTGCCGCAAGCAGTTTGTCGATTATTCTCCCGCATGAGGAGGTTTACGAAACTCCCCTTTAAGCCCGAGTAGTCAACAAACTACTTGTGGCGAAAGTTATTATTGCTCATAGAATTGCCGAGTGAAGAACGGCCCTTTGCAGCGCATGCAGAAACAAAACAACAATATCAGCAGCCAGAATGTTGGAAAAATCCCATTCGTGGTAATTTTTTTAATTGCCCTTAGGAATTTTTGTTTTTGGGAATTCCTATTAAATTTTTCAATTCAGCGTGGTATTTTTTAATTGGCGTGGGAATTCAGTGGGGTATTGTTTGAAATTCCGTGGCAGTTTGGTAATATTCTTCTTAAATTTTTTTTTTCTTTTTTAGTAAGCAAAATTTCTTTGTGGTATTTCTAAATGTTTTTTAAATTATTTGTGTATATGGGACTTATTGTGGAATATTTTAATGCGAATGAAATTTTTGTGGCAATTTTAAATGCATATGGAATTTGTGGTGGTATTTTTATCGATGATCGAGGTTTTAATCGATTATTAATGATCGAGGGATTTTTTTTATACTGTTTTATTGCGGTAGAAACTTTATGTTTTATCTTTACCATGGTAATTTTTGTTGTATTTAATTTATGTTACTGTCAAAAAGGGAACTTTTTGTCGGAATTGTTTTAAATTTTAACTGGCCGCCTTGGCTAGTAGTAGTACATTTTTTGTAGCCACATACTGGCTCTCTAGCTACATACATCTGTATTCTCTATTGTATTACAACCCAACAAGCCATGAATGTCACTGTTCCAGCTAAACGGTACCTAAAACGGCAGCGTCTGATTTGCTGGTATGAAAACGCCATGTGTTTGTACTTTAAAACCGTTATCTATATAAATGTAAAGTCCTTTTTTATATTTATCAAGAATCGAATTGAAGTTTATGTCATATTCGCTTTATGCGCCGTTTGTTTTTGTCTTTTTCCCTCTCTTTTTCACCCGTTCGCCAAAAAACTATCAAATATGCAGTTGCAACTTAATAAAAACTATTATTGTTGAAACTTAATAAAAACTATTTTAAGAAAAGGTTACAATTGTTTAACAACAAATAAAATTAAGATACAATTTAAAGTTTTCTATATGACCTTGTTATTTATTATGTTTATTTTCTATGATTTAAATACAAATTCTAATTGTTTGATAGTTTAAAATCGTTTATTAAGCTTTAGGTCAGGTTAGAACAGTTAATTGCTCTAACTTGTTAATCAATCAGCTAACTAATTAATCAGCTAGTGATGTTTTCCTTTTCATATTGAAAATTTTGTTGTTGTTTCTTTGGAAAAAATTCGTTAGAGCAATTTATTGTTCTAACCTGACCTTAAGCTTAAGAAACGGTCCGCTTCAGTGCTTTTAGAAGTGCACACCGTTTTAACCGAACCGATTGCTTATCTGGGAAACGAAATAAAATTTAAGCAACTGATGTGGATTTATATATCTGTGGACTTTTGACAAAACAACATAAGTCTATCTGAAATTCATAGACAAAACCCTTTAAGTTGGTATGAAATTCATATAGTCTTAAGCTGTTTTGTCTATGAAATTCAGATCGACCTAAGTTGTTTTGTCAAAAGTCCACAGATAGGAACGACATGATTATGAACCAAACGAACACACACAACAACAACCTTAAAAACAGCATAAGCAGCTACTGCAGCTAAGCAGCTTGTGCATTTCTCATACGAATATATGAATTTTTTATCTTCTTAGATTTTGATATTTTATTAGATATTCGTTTTATTCCCACTAAAACTGATATTTTGAATTTTTTTTTTTGTAAGATGAATACTAAAGGCTGTAGGTATACCCCAAAGTGTCAAATATCACTTTGAAAAAATTCGTGAAAATGACCCCCATACAAACCGCGCTGTAAGACGTAAATCTACGTCAAAAGTTTCGGAAAATTTTTGTTGTTGGTGGTTTCATCTTCTGTGGTGAGCTAATTGAATTCAAAGAAGGGCTACGAACAACATATTTTAAAAATTAAAAAGAATTTTTATATTTACTTAATCTTAAAGCAAGCACAATTACCTTTTCAACAAAATAAAATTTATGGTGGGACTCAATGCGTCCTTGAAACATGGACATTTTAACGTCTAAACAAAGATTAATATTAAAAAACATATTGAACTTTTTAACAAAAAAAATTTTAATGAAATATATTAAAAACAGCGGAGATATTGGCATTAAAAGTAAAAACTTTGATTTTCATATAAATTTTTTTTCATTATTAGCTATCAATGTTTTATGAAAAATTCGTTGTACTAAAAATGATTGCACTAAAATTTATATTAGCTGCGTTTTTTTCATGGCAGATCAGGATCATATCATCACATTTGCAAGCAAAGCAAAAACAACAAAAAATCCAGCAAGTGAGCTGGACATTTAAATTGATCCAATTCTATGTTTTTAAGTGTTGAAAGCGCAACTGTAAAAGTAACTGAAAAAACTGGCAGCACTGCATTATTTGAAATTTTAAAAGTTTGGTAGCAATAACATTTTCTCAAAATATTTCGCAAAACTTATATGCTAGCTACATAAGAACATCAGACATTCCTCTGAAAGGCAAAAAACTAAGTAGATTACTATAAAGTAGATTTTATGTAATCCAAAATGTTCGTAATTACTCTAGACACACAACTGCATTCTTAGCGATAAATGGGGACGTTCAAATTAAATAGAGAATTTTAAAACAAAACTCAGTTTAATTAATAGTCTGGTATGAAAAAATAGATTTTGACCCATAACTTTTGATTGGAAAGAGATATTGGGGTAATTTTTTCATATAAATTATTTTTGAGATTTGACTTTTTTGTAAAAAATATAAAAACAACATTTTGTAAAAAATAAATTTCGCGAAAAAAATCAAAGGGGGTACCTTGTTGTTTTGATGACAAAAACAGTAAAATAATTTTTGCGCTTAGCTGGAAGAATTTTTGCAAATAAATGCTATGTCATATGAAAGGTAGCTAGATGTGCAATTTTTAATTGATTTCATTTTTACAACAACAACAATTTTTGAGTCATTTTTTGAGTAAAAAGTCAATATTTTGGACCTTTTTTGACATAATCATAAAACATATATACACTATTTTAATGGTACAGTTCAACCTTTTTTTGTGAAGTGATTTTATTGAACTTTTGTACAAAAAAAATCTGAATGAAATATATTAATGGACAGCGGAGATATTTGCATCGAAAGACCAAACTTTGATTTTCATGTCGTTTTTTTCTCATTCTTAGGCAACGATGTTTTATGAAAAAGTCGTTATACTGAAAATTTCTCCAATTTTGAAGATATGTGAATGTTTTAGATGTCAAAATAACAAAAATTTTTTAAAATTAAATACAAAAAAATCTCCGATGGTAAAAAGTTTTATAATAACAAAATTACCGTTAGTTGAAAAAATTCAGAGGGGGCGTGGCAAAAACTAAGTATGTAACATTTTAAGTTGGGATGTACTTAATATGTATACCTAGTTTGAGCAAAATCCGTTGAGCCGTTTAGATTTGTATAAAGGCCAAACAATCAAACAAACAAACAGAAAATTAGTTTTATTACTAAAGATTATTTTTAAAGCTTTATTCTTTCCTTATTTTTATGTAATTAGCTGCGTTCCTTTCGCCTTAATATAATCGCGATGGCAAATTTTCTCAAAGGAACGGCAAGAAAAACGACTCGTAGAGGGCATTACCGTTGCAGTCAAAATTAAATTCCAACAAGCAATCATGATACAATAACTATTAGGTGTCATGAGAACGTGTGTCGTTCAAAACTGTTGTGAACTGTTATGGTAGCGATACTTTAGTGAACGATGTTTTTCTCTGAATGTGTTTTACTCTAAACGTCAGAAAAATTGTAAATTATTTAATTTAATTATTAATATTATGCAATTATATAAATAATTTAAGTGCAATTGTTGGCTCCGCTAAATGCGTCCAATGTGTGTGACACACGCGGTTTGTTTTGTTTTCTTTTGTTTAACATTCGATGGTCGCATCTCGTGAGAAAATAGGTAGCTGTCATGGCTACCTAATAGTCATTGTATCAAACAAACAAATAATTCAAGAAATGAAATGACAGTTCATAAAAATATACAGGTGCGGCACCTGTGTTTCAAATTTTCTAAAGGCTATATCACAATTTTATATGGATAGCAAAAATAATCCTATTTGTTATAGGATTATTTTTTTGTTTTTGCTTTGCCTGTAAAAAAAAATAATCTGGATTATTTTGAAGCGAATGGAACGCAGCTATTGTTTGCGATTTTTAGGTAATTTTTGTCAGTTTTTAAGTAATTTTCTGCAGTTTTTAGGTCTAAAATATTGTATTATTTTTTAGATAATTTTTGCATTTTTTTAGGTCATCAAAATCCGAGCCCTGGTTATTATATTGGCTCAGTGAATAAAGGCCTAACGAACTAACGCCTAAAAAAAAATTAAATAATGCCTAAAAATTGCAACAAAAAATTATATAGGAATTAGGCGGTTGTTCATTATGAAAGAATGTCTAATATTTTAGGCATTCCTTCATTAAAATTGTTAGGTGATTTTTCATAATGAAAGAAAGCCTAAGAATCAAAAATGAAAAAACGCCTAATTAGATATTTATTCATTTTTGATTGGTTACGAAAGGTAAGTTCCCTTTTACAAAATGTTAAAATAATGGTATTAATTTTCCCTTTTACAAAATGCATACACTATCTTGTAAACATTCTGTAAAAGGGAAAATTATTAGTTTTTAAAATTATAAAAGCAATTGATTTTCCCTTTTACAAAATGCATACACTATCTTGTAAACATTCTGTAAAAGGGAAAATTATTAGTTTTTAAAATTATAAAAACAATAATTCATAATGAAAGAAACCCTAACAATTTAGACTTTCTTTCATTTTTAAAATTAGACTTTCCTTCATTTTTAAAGTAAGACGTTCTTTCACTTTCTTCTTAGGCGTTCTTGTTTAGGCATTCTTTCATTTTGAAAAATTAGGCATTAGTTCGTTAGGCCTTTATTCACTGAGCCTATTATATTACATCTACCCTTATCTAATGTAACATAAAAAGAAATTGGCATGCATCTCACTTGTGTTTTAAATTGCATACGTTGCTTAATTGAAAATTATTTTATTTAAAAAAAATGATCCATCACAGTATTAATGCCCTGTTTAGGTAAAACGAAGCCTTCGTGACAAGCTTCGTTCGTTTTTCGACGTGATCGTCCTAAATTGGGTCTTTGTAATTTTTTCTTGCGTCGTCGTCCAACATTACGTTCCTTACGTTTTTGAAATACTCCAACGTCAGTACCTGTCAAAAACATTATTGCCAGATTGTAAAAGTTCAGCATTTAGCGTAAAACTGACAAAAACCTTGAAAATTGTATACATATTACTAGCATTTTTTAATAGGTGGCAATTCATTTGCATCAGCTGTTTTGGTTATTGAATTGTTGACTTTTGCAAGAAATGAAACTGTTTTTTAATTGATTGTGATAGCTTCTGTTCTTAAATAGATTGTGTGTACTTCTTTGAGGAGGACCGTAGAAGTTTACTTTAGCAGATGGGCGTTCCATTTTTCATCTGCTTTTGCTTTTCTAGCTCCAAATCTGTTGGTAGCATCTTCCATTTTCAGAACGATAATAATTTTGCTCTCTTCAAATTGTGACGTCTCGTTCGGATTTTTTTGCTTACAAAGACCCAATTTTATACTGAGGTTACGTCTTCGTTCGTTACTGAGTCAGCTGTGTTCGTTTGTGTCTGACATTCTTCATACATGGATCGAAAACAGCTGATTGCCGCCTATTGGACGATGCGTTCGTGAAATAGACGCATCGTTTGTTTTACCTAAACAGGGCATAAATCTATGAAATGTGAAGAAGCTTCGCTTCTGCTGAGTTTCCAACTTGAGACACATCAGTTTTTAATTTATAAAATTTATTTCACTTTATTATTTTGTTTTGTTATTTTTAATAGAAAGTGTTTTTGATTGTACATGTCTAGTTGATAATTTCTATGCACTTTTAATACTTCTATAAAAAGTGAGTAATTAGATTGCTTGTATAAAAATTAAACAAAGTTGTTTTAATAATCTATCAAGGTAAAGTGAGAGATTTCAACCATATTCTGCAGAACATTCTGACATCAATCAATCTAAGCTCAAAAATTTATCAAAAATAAATAGTGCATAGGCTAATTATTGTGAATATTAACTATTGATCAACTCTAGTTACGACTTAGAGCCGCGGTGCATAGAGTCCGCTGAGCCCCCAGTGATTCACCTAGGGTTTAAAGTCAACTATAATAAATTTCAGGAAATACTTACTGCTTATGCATCGTTCTTAGCAGAGTACTTAAAGGAAATTTTATTTAATTCGAAGCAATTTATTTACATCCGTCAGATAAACCAGACATTTGCAGTGACACCTGGCGTGCAAGTTTAAATTGAAACCAGTATCAAGTGCAATAAATCAATTAAATTGAGATTTAAATTAATCACAAAGAAAATAAAGTTCAAAGTCAACGAGGAGAATGTTGTTGCAAATAAACTAAAATGATGCTTACGTAATTCAGCGTTGCAGCCACAGTTGGCATCCGTAAGATACACAAAAATGTTTGAATGAGCGCTTGCGCAACGCCAACTAATGCGCAGATTGGGAAACACTGTACGTCACTGTATTTTTGACGTAAATATTTTGTATTGAGTAAATTATGTATTGAGCAAATAAGTAGCTGATCAAATTCTTGATAGTTGAAGGTAAGAGCAGCTTTTTATTTTGTAATAAATAATTTTTATTTTTTGTTTTTTTCTATGTTGCTTGTGAGTAGGGACTGAGAAGTATCGGCTAGATATAAAAATATGCTTCACTTGAAATTAAACAAAACCAAGAGATTGTATTGCAAAAATGCTACAACAAAATATTAAACATGCCGGACACTCCGAACTCGGACACAAAATCGACACGCAAAAGTCTAACTTCAACTAATTGTGGCAATTCACAAAATCACTCCAGCAACCTAACAGATACAAAATCCTACTTATGTTCGCAAAAATAATGCGAGACCCATGCGGTCGGGCAGACAGGCAGATAGTGGGAAAGACAGACGGCTAGATTGAGATATAGATAGCTGAGTGAACGGTTGAATGAATAGAAGGTTGGTAGGTTGGCTGGCTGGCTGGCTGGCTGGCTGTTCGACTTGGTGCTCATATAGGCACTCACTTATTTCGTTTGATCGAATGTAAAAATATATTGCTATTGTTGCACAATTTATTAATAATACACATTAATAATAAACAAAAAGCTACTTTACCAACGTAGCTTTGAGCTACATTCGCATGACTCGTAGTGTTAGTTACTAGAAGTATAGTTCTCAAAGATACTCATTTAAGTGTTTGCCACTTTCCACAGTTTCCACTCAATGTTTGCGATTATCAGCTATGCGAAAGCAGCTGATGACCTTTCATAGCTAGATCAAAGTGATAAGAAAGCGGAGTGATCAACTTGTGTCAACATAAATTTTATTTTGTATCGCTCTATACGAGCTATGTATTTCTGTCTAGTCTAAAAAGATACTTTTTATGACTTCATTGACTGGCACGAAATCTTGGTCTTATTGTGTTTCCATAGCTTTTTGTAGATATATTTTATATATTTTTTTATGATATATATAAAAAAAAATTGTTTGAATTCTTTAAATATTCAAATACGATATAGACGCGCCTTCGGTTTGTCATCAGACAATAACATATTTACATATTCAACATGTGCTCAGATTATAAATGCTCCTCAAACCCCAGTAGGAACTTTATTTAGACTTTTGTCGCTCTGCACTTTTTTATATGATATCGCAAGGGAATCATATGTGACAATTTTACATACTCGTGCAATTTTTTATTAATTTTATAACAAGCATACATAAATACTATTTGACTAGACTGCACTTTGACAATAAAGGAATTTTCGGGTCTATAGAATAATTTTTTAAGGAGAAACAAGGGTCTTCACTTCCTATTAATTAAGTTGAAGTGAGTGACCGTTTTAAAATTAATTTTTTTCCTACGTATCTGTCAAAGTGAAAACTGCCATTTGGGGAGCTAGGGGCTAGTTTTTACAGGGGTGTTGTTCGTATTGATATTAGTTTTTTTTAATTAAACGTGTTAAGTTTACACAAAAATAATTTTTTGTTGTTACATCTTGTTGGCATGTTTTCATTCATACACACTTAAACATTTGTATAGAATTTTTACACCGATCGGTGTTCCAAGGAGTCCAACACCGTTCGGTGTTAAAAAACACCGTGTCAAAGTGCTAGAATTTTATATCCGAAAGAGCATATCGGTGTAAAAAAATAAACATCAGATAGGATGTTTGTTTTGTACCCTGTTAGGTGTTTATTTATAACACGTTAAATGATAGTTTTATTTAACACCGAACGGTGTAATTTTTAACTATTCGAAATTATGTTTCTTGCAATTTTTAATAAATTGTCATTAAATTTATTAATTGTCAAAAGAAATAAGCCGCAAAAAACTTTATGGGGGCTTATTTCATATTGAAATAAGAACCAAACAAAAAATGAAATATTTTCCAAAAATAATGAAACTGTCCCCAAAAATTGGGAGTTATTTCATATGAAGTAACACCCAAAAATGTATGGACATTTTTTGGCGCTTATTTAATTTTTTTGGAGTCTATTTCGTGGTGTCAAAAATAAAGTTTGAATCTTTATACAAGATTTATAAAATTAAAATGAGCAAATTAAATTGGGAAATATAAATTTTTAATTTGTTTATCAATGAGAATGTGATTTCAATATTGCTCTACTTTTTGCCTTTCAAACTTCACACCGATCGATAAAAGCGATCGATAAAAGCGGATTTACTAGCATGTTCAGCTAGTTTTTCATGGAGTTTTTGCTCCCAATCTTTCTCCACACTCAGTAAGAGAGTAACAAGTTGCTAGCTCCTTAACTTTTGTACTTTGTAACTTTTTTACTTCAAAAAGTTATTCATAAATCTTTCTAATAATTGTATGCTATTTTCATATATAGTTTTAAATTGAATAGCTTAGCTATCAATAAATAAGTCTAATGATTGCATTATATGTTAGTTTATTAGAAAAAAAAAATAACAGCAGAGTTTAAAGACTCTTCGCAATAATACGAATAGGGCTTGGAAGAAATATTTTTGTAGTTTTGACTCAAGTGACCTAGAAACATACAAACTTTTTTCTGGAATTCGAAAATCACTCAGCTGCATTATACAGGGTGTCCCAGACTTAGAGCATAATAATGCGGGAGGTGGTTCCTCGTGATGAGACGAGCAAAAAATCGTATTGGTGGGGGTGGTCGCAAATGTCCCTCTAGGGAGGTAGGGGGGAAAACAAAAATAAAAGGTGTCATAATGTTTTAATCCATAAGTAATGTGCCTCCACACCGATTACCAAACTTAATAACTTTTTAAAAAGGAAATTAAATAAACAATACCATTCTACCATAAAAATATATAAAAAAGTTATGAGCACCTAAAAAACATATTATTTTTTTTTTAATTCAAATTTAAAGGCAATTTTCTCGAAAAACAACCAAAGTGTTTACTATTTTATATGACTTCGTTTTTTTCCTGGGTCAATTCTCTATTAGTCCGCTTTACATTGTTTTATTCTAAGAGTAGTTAAGAATTATTAAGAAAAGATTTATTAAGTCTGATCGATTGCCTTCTTCTTTCAAAATTTAGGAAAGAATCATTATGTTCAGATTCTTTTAAAAGTAATCTAGCGTATTTTAAGTATATGTAAAACGCACTCAAAGTTTCTTTGGAGAATATATCTTTGGAATATTTCAAGAATAGCGACAACTCTAATTTTTATTTTTTTTCGGGTTATATGGTTTTTGGCCTCCTAAATCCAAATCTGAAGAAATTGCAGGCCGTTCGCAATTGGTTTAGAAATTATAGGCCTCAAAAATTGAAAAATATGGCCTACAAATCTTGCTATTTTTTAATTTTTCAACAAAACTACGCTTTATGTATCATAAAAAAAGTAATGACACTACCTATTCAACATAAAAACATAAAAATCCAAGATTAACTTTTTAAGATATAACAATTTTGGTGTAGTGCTTGCGTAAAAGGGAAACCACTTGTTTTTCAGACAAATTGTAGATATAAGAATAGTTATATCTTAAAATGTTTTGAATTACGGGAGGCCAAAATTCATATAATCCAACAAAAAAATATTAAAAAAGAAAGTTGTCGCTTATACCATATACCATATCTTTTACCTCAGAGGATATTTTTAAGTATATTGAATCAATCGATGAAGATTTTAGCGCTGGACCAGATAAAATTCCTGCCGTAGTGTTAAAGCAATGCGGCTCCCTTTTGTGTCAACCACTTTCTTCACTTTTTAATAAATCAATTAATGAAGTAGTTTTCCTCTTTTTTGGTAAAAATAATTTATCAGTCCTATTCACAAAAAAGTTTGCAGGAATGACGTCTATAATTAAAGACCTATCGCTAAATTGCTAAAAATTCACTGTGGGCAAGTCATGACAACTCGTCAGCATGGTTTTGTTACTGGCATGTCCACTGTGTCTAATCTCCTTGACTTCACTACATTCTGCTTGAAATCTTTTGATTCTGGTAGCCAGGTCGATTGTATTTACACTGACTTTAGCAAAGCTTTTGATAACTTACCACATATTCTTATTTTATTTAAACTAAAATTAATGGAATTTTCGCAATATTTTGTAATCTGGATCAAATCGTATATGATCGAGCGAGCTTATCAAATACGGTTGCGAGGCGCGTTGTCTGCTGAATTGTTGCAGAATTAATGTCCCTCAATTAAGCCACCTTGGTCCACTTCTGTTTATTTTGGCAATTAATGGTGTAACTCACATCATCAAACACTCTCAATTGCTTATTTATGCAGATAATGGGCCGTATGCATAAAATAAGTAAACGGTAGACTAATTAGTGAACACTTGATTTTTCACTTTTGATATGCATAAAAAGAAAACACTATATAGTGTTCACTTCCTTTTTTGACTTCACTATTTTCGAAAAACTACTTGCTTATATTTGATATGCATAAAGGAAGTTTTTACTACTTAAAAAGAAGTGATCACTATTAGATTTCTGTAGTGTGCTTTTGATTAGACTTGCTTATAAAAATTTGTTTTAAAATGGTAATGTTTATAAATTTTAATCGCGAAAATAAAAAAAAAATGTTATAAATTAAGAAGATTTGACCATGAAGATAATTTTCGGCCACTTTTATCGGAAAGTGGCGAGATTACGTTTTCTTGAGCGCAGCGATTTAACAATGGATTGGTAAATTACTTTTAATAAAAATAGGAGCTGCCAAAGGAAAAATAGATTTTACCATTTGTTTATGAGTTATCAATATTTTAAAATAGGGCTTATTTTACCTTAAGCTAAAATGAATTTTTTCACTTTTTTTTGTAAAACATATGTATTAAGGCCTTCTAATTCCAAATATGATTAAAAAAATCTGACCAAATCTTAATGGTCGCTCTCATCTGTTTTAGAAGTTATAGGGGTCCAAAGTTTTAAAATGGGCTAAAAAAACTTGCTATATCTTTGCTATATATAAACAAAACTAAGCAAAATGGGTATTTAAAGAAAGGCTATTCTAATACCTATTCAATAAGCTGTTAACCATAAAATTCCATTAATTACTTTCTAAGATATAACTTTTTTTATGCACCAACTATTTTGCATCAAAATTTTAGATGCATTTCAGATTCAAATAGAAACGACAAAAATTAATTCCCTGAATTCGAATGTAAAAACGACAAAAATTAATTCCATGAATTTTAATGTAAAAATTTAAGGATGTTTTAATAGACAAGAAAAATTTTTATTAAAAATCGCGGCGATTAATAACAATTTTTCGCATTCGGCGCTTTCTTTAACCATCGCTAATGTTACTATATATGCCCCTATCACCGTCTGCGAATCGAATGCTTCAGTCGAATCGAATCATTTGGCGAATTTTTCTTTTTGTGGTATCACTGTTTGCGAACCTACTTATTCGCCTCAGATACAGTGCTGCCAAAGCAGAAAACATAAAAATTCGCTTAGAAACATCAAAACTCAAACCTCAAATTTCAATGAAGCCGCGATAAATACAAATAACTAATAAAATACACCAAAATGTTAAGCAGTTCGGAGCTATTCTTTGGAGAAACTGAGGAAACACAAACTTTGTGCAGATTACGACGCAGTATTAGGGATAAATCCCATCCGCTAGAGATTCCTGACGACTTGTGAGTATTCTTATATGCCTGGTTGATCTTCAGTGAAATATTTAAAATCTCTTAAAGGTTTCAATCATATTTTAGGCTTAACAAGGAAGCATTTGTCTTTGTGTTGCAGAATATTGAAGACTCCATGCATTCAATTCGAAGTTGTGCGATTCCTCCTATTTTGAAGCTAGCTAGTACTCTACGATTTTTTGCTGAGGGTAGTTACTAAAAGAGCGTTGGAAACGATTTTGAATTAGGTCTTGCGCAATCAACGGTGGCCACAGTTTTAAGCGAAGTTGTCGGGATTATTGCCCTAATCGTAGTATTTGCCCTGTATGGATAAGAGCAACCATGACAGAACAGGAGAAACAACAGGCTCGGAACTTTTTGTATGCAAAATCAGGATTCCCGGGAGTTATCGGTTGCGTCGATGGCCCGCATATTGGCATTGTTGCCCCAGCATAGGCAAAACACCACTACTTAAACCGAAAGGGATATTTCAGCATAAATGCAATGATCGAAGGTTCTACATTATGGCATTGATATAAATTTCTAACCACTTCATATGCAGGCTTGTGACCACAATATGGTTATTTATTATTATTTATTATTACTTTCTTTATTTAGCTATTTGCTATTTGTATAAAATTAAGTTAATATATTTAATATTATTTTAACAAATTTCTTATTATATATAGCATCATAAATTAATTCAGTTATATTTTGTTCTTATATATTGTACTAAATCAATCTTAAAACTACATAAATTTGTGTCATTCTTCAAATAATTAGGTAGTTCATTGTAAGTTAAGGCCTTTATATAACAAAATCTTTTGTAATCTATTATTAGGAAAAAATTTAGTCTTAAATTAGCTGCATATAAACGTATCATCAGCAAATAAACAAGGTTATAAGGTTTATTGATGCAAGATTTCCCGGATCAAGCCATGACTGTGTTCGGATTCTGCTCCATAAGCTGGACCATATTATGGAACTGCCGGCTGTTGGTTTTTTTCATATTTTCTTTTTCTATTATTTTCCATTTTTATGTGCAAAATAAAAAGAAATCAAACGCATTCGCCGGCTTGTCACCAAATATTTTTATTCGTCTGTTTTGACGCTTAAGTCGAATGACATCTGCGAAATTCGCGAACTGTGATACCACGAAGTTTTTTCGTTCGCCCGATTTTGACGTTTCAGTCGAATTAAATTTAAAAATTCGCCGACGGTGATACCAACTTGGCGAATTCGACTTAATTTTTGTTCGATTCGCAGACGGTGATAGGGGCAATAATTTACTATGTAGTAAATATTTAAAAAAAATTGTTAAAAAATTAATATTTTATGGCTTTTAACTGTATAACTTACTCTGTAAATGTTTTAAAGATTTCTCGAGTGTGGCCCTTTCTTCCTCAATCGTTCATGTAACTATTTAACTTACTTTGTAAATATTCCTCCATCATATATGTTACATCGACTATGTAACTAGTTTTACCTTAGTTACTTAAATTGCAATTATTCCATTTTTTATATAAATTGGACTTCCAGCTTAATAGTGTTTTGCCCTTGTACGCAATATTGTTTTTAACACTACAAAACGAAAATATTTAAGTATAAAAGAAGTTATATCTTAAAAAGTTATGCATGGATTTTAATGATTGATACCTTGTTGAATAGATGCTCGTATTACCTTTCTTTTGATACCCATAATGCTTACTTTTCTAGGAAAATTGAAAAAAATATAGCATTTTTAAGGCCATTTTTCCTAACCTTAGTGATTGACCTCTAATTTTTTCACTATTCGCTTTTTAGCTTCAAATACACATTATTGCATAGCATTAAAAAGGTTATTTAATTGTCTTTGAAATGACATGGCAATCTGATGAATCGATTGAATAATGGCAAATATATAGATGTTTTTTTAAACACTACTTTTGGTACGAAAAAATATTTCAAAAATCGATAACTCGATAAGTAGTTTTTGTTCGGTCAAAAATGTATTTCTCTTCCAGTAAACATTTTAAATTCGTGGCGCTCAAGAAATCGTAATCGTGCCTCAAAAGTTTTATTTTATCAAAAATAATAAAGTAAACACTTAAGTTCGAAATTCGAAAATAGAGCTTACTTAAAATTTTTATTCATACCAAAAGTAGTGTTCATTACTGACCTGTCACTACTTAGTAGGAAACACTACTTTGCAGCGTTCACTCTTTTTTATGCATACGGGCCAATATGAAAATATACAGAACAATTGATTCTAGAGACAATTCAGACCAACTCCAGTCAGACTTGAAATAATTTGAGTGATCCTTTGATTTAGTAGCCATTACTATTAAGATAGGAAATGTTAATACATTACCATTGCCATCCCATTATCACTTCCATTATATTGGGGGTTGGAATTAGTTTTAAAGGTTTTCTAAGAGATGGCGTAACTATCAATAGATCGCATCGGGCACACCTGTGACTATATTCATTTCAAAGCACATTGTGTAAGCTTCATTTTTCAGTATGTGTCATTCCACTGAAGTGTAAACAACATATATTTTTTTCTCTGTGAACATGTCGACTTTCGTTCCAACAAAACGCAATTTGCGGGAAGGTTTACTTTTGTGCTTCCATTTGAAGAAAAAAGCGGTTGAAGCACAACGCACGCTTACTGAGGCTTACGGGGACTATGCTCCATCGATTTCTAGTTGTGAGTACTGGTTCCGTCGGTTTAAAAGTGGTGATTTTGATACGGAAGACAAAGAGCGTCCGGGCCAGCCGAAAAAGTTTGAAGATGAGGAATTGGAGGCTTTGCTCGATGAAGACCCGTGTCAAACCCTTCAAGAATTGTCAGAATCATTGGGAGTCGACTTATCAACGGTCGGCAAACGCTTGAAGGCCATGGGAATGATTCAAAAGCAAGGAAATTGGGTGCCGTACCAGTTGAAGCCGAGAGACGTTGAACGGCGATTTTGCATGTGCGAACAACTGCTTCAACGGCATAAAAGGAAGAGTTTTTTGCATCGTATTGTCACTGGCGATGAAAAGTGGATCCATTACGATAATCCTAAGCGAAAAAAATCGTGGGGACCACCCGGCCATGCATCAACATCGAGGGCCAAGCCGAATATTCATGGCGCCAAGCTTATGCTGTGTATTTGGTGGGATCAGAAGGGTGTCGTGTACTATGAGCTTCTAAAACCTAACGAAACCATCACTGGGGAACGCTACCAACAACAATTGATGCAATTGAGCCGAGCATTAAAGGTTAAACGGCCGGAATATGCCAAAAGACACGACAAAGTGGTTTTTCAACATGACAACGCACGGCCACATGTTGCAAGAACCGTCAAGGAAACGTTGGAGGCGCTGAATTGGGATGTGCTACCCCACCCGCCTTATAGCCCAGACATAGCCCCTTCCGACTACCACCTATTCAGATCGATGACGCATGGCTTGGCTGAGCAGCGCTTCACTTCTTACGAGGATACCAAAAAATGGGTCGATTCGTGGATTGCCTCAAAAGACGAATCGTTCTTCCGGCGCGGAATCCATATGCTGCCAGAAAGATGGGAAAATGTTGTAGCTAACGATGGACAATACTTTGAATAATATACATTGTACCGTTGTTTCTAAATAAATGCTCAAAAACCGAAAAAAACCTTTAAAATTAATTCCAACCCCCAATAATTACAATTATAATTACCATAATCAATACCATTTACAATTCCATTGCAATAACCATTACTTTTAACATACCATTTAGTAGCTACTGGATGCTAGCACCTCACTGGTGCTAGATGTTAAAAGACCGAACAATGCTATTTGAAATGTTAGGAAAAGGTCATAAAATGTCAGTTGGTCCCATTAATTGGTCAGTGATATTGAAACTATTTTATTTTGATATTTTTCAAGTTTCAATAAATCTTTTCTGAATTTCAATAGAATTTTTTTATTCTAATTGATCTTTTTCTGCAATTTAAATGGAGTGTCTGAAGTGCAATTGATCTTTTCTGAATATGAATTGAAAACGGCGTAGAACTTTTGGACCAGCAATGCCGGAATTATACAGGTTGGTTGAAAAATATTGAAAGCAGAAATAATATGATGTTAACTTCTAAATGAATTTTGTTTTTATTTTTTCAATATGATCTCCCTCAACTTCAAAACACAATCAATGATCAACTTGTTCAATGATTTACACTTTTTATAGTGGAAAAGTTTACAAAAACCCACTTTTATTCGTGTAATTTTTGGGTTCATTCACCTTAATCAGCAAGGTCTTAAAAGTCTTCACTGCTCGAAAAATCATCATCAAAGTCTTGATAGACTTCAATGCCACCCTGGGGATCTTCTTCTTCACCATCCACTTCTAAGTGCGCAACTTCAGCATCTTCAAACAAGTTTTTCGTGCGCCAGCATATTTCAGTCATAACAGCGTCAGGGGATCTCTTTCCTCGCTATCTGAATGTGATGGTGAAGAAGAAGCTTCCCAGAGTGGCATTGAAGTGTATCAACACTCTGATGATGATTTTTCGAGCAGTGAAGACTTGTAAGACTTTGCTGATTAAGGTGAATGAACCCAAAAGCTGCACGAATAAAAATGGGGTTTTGTAAGTTTTTTTCCATTATAAAGTGTGTGTTTTATTTCTACGGAAATATAGAATATACTGTTTCTTCGAGGTAAACTGGGCAACGGCTCCAAAACACATCTATTACAACATATGTATATTTTAAATTAAAAAATAACCTTTCTGAGCTTTTGATGTAATGTAGAGGCATTCAAACCACATAAATATGTTGACAAAAGTTATTCACAATCCTTATGGCTACAAATGGGTTGAAAATTTGGGTTGAAATGGGTTTGAATGGCTACAAATGGGTTGAAAAACAACCCCTAAAAACTGCAATTTTTCACTTAAAAACTTATCTTTTTGAGCTTATTAAGTAGTGTAGACACGTTCAGATCACAATTATATGTTCACAAGAGTTGTTTATTATTTTTTTTTTTCTAGAGTTTATTTGAAGATGGTATAGGATATTTAGACTCCCTTTAAATTATGACCAAAAAAATGAAAAAATTCAAAAAAATTTCGGCATTTAAAAAATTTTTTATAAATTTCCTTAACATTGTTTATTAGACTGTTAAGACCTTCAATAAGAAAACGTTCACCATACTCACGAGTTTGGTCAGCTAGGGTTTTACTCACCTCTAGTCATAGTATCAAACCTATATTGCAGAATCCTGTTATTTTGTTGACTGTTGCACAGTGTAATTTATCACTGCACGATAGTTGGTATTTTTCCATTGCAAAAAATATACCGACACGTCAACTTCAAATGGCTTGAAAACAAAGAGTGAAGTGACAGCTCGAAATAATATTTTTCTTGTATTCAATCAGAAGATAAAATATTAAAATGGCGTATAAATTTTGATTTTCCTAATGGTTAACAGGTGTCGCTTTCAATACCTTTTACCAGCCCGTACTATTGTTCCATCAACGAAACCATGTCATAAAATTAAGGCTGGCCTCAGTAAGTTTTTTGATAATTTCCTAGTGGGGTGTTAACCACTCTGGCTCTCCAACTCTCTCATATGTATTGTATTCGAAAATTAAGCGCTTTTTTTGAGCAATCTTCAAAAGATTTCAAGAACAAGTATTTGCTATAATTCACATTTATTATTTTCGCAACTAAGCCACCTAAAAGTTATTTGTACCATATGGGCACATATAAATAAAGACTTTTAGCTCAATTAATGATAGAGGCCACTCAGAATTTCATTTAACATAGAAAAGACAGAAAAAACAAAATCTAGTCATCAAAGCGTTTTTTCATAGATATTTTCGTAGTTCAAGTATATTTGGAATTTAATAAACCTTGAGATCTAATAATCACATGAATGAATATTCAAACACTTTTTCCAAGGGAATTACGTATGTCTCACAAACTATAAAAAATTTTTCAAAAAAAATTATGAAAATTTCGTTTTAAAAATATTAAGAAAAAAAAAATTAAAATCAAAATTTAGAGCTGGTAGCTACAAGTGACCTCTGCAGTTAAGCAGCATTTACAAGATCAAGGCATCACATAAAATCAAATTTTCCGCAAATTATTGAAAATATTTGTATGAACTTTTTCATATTTTGAGCCATCGCTTAGTGCGTTAAGGGAGGGTTCTCCTGGATTTTTTTGGATTTGGCCGAAAAACAAGCAAAATTTGAGAATGGTTTGTGGGAAAATGAAAAGACATACGAACTTATGCTTTTGAACTTTGATTCGTGGTTTATTGACGAGTAAAAAAAAAAAGATATTTGAAAAATTCAAAATGGCGGCTTGAAAATGGCGGATCTCGTCGACCTCTGCGCGCAAAACATCGACCACCCGCGGACAGTGTGGGGCCTCAGGTAGTGAACTGAAATGAGAAATGTATAAAATTTATTAAAATTGATAACATTTCATATGCCTGGAACCTAACTTCAATTAAGTTTGGTAAAAAAACCAATTTTATGGACTTTTAAAAAAAAAATTGAAATTTTTTGCTTTTTTTTTTACTTAGATCTCGTTTAAAAATTATAAATAAACAATTTTTTATGCCAATGTTAGGTTCCAGGCGTACAAAAAAGTATATACTTTCAAACATTCTTTGAATGAAGGAAATCGGATCAATAGAACAAGCCCTGTGCTGTCCGTTAGATTAGAAAACATGGTTCCGAGAAAAACGCGTTTAAAGTTTTTAGAAAGTTGGTACGCGCGCGTGACATGGGTACGTTTGACACGCTCTAGCTCGAGAAATACGCGTCGTATTGAAATATCCCTTGGCACAAACATTCTACATATATGTAACTTTCATTTTATGTAAAAAAAAATGGATTTTTCAAAAAAATCCAGGAGAACCTTCCCTTAAGTTCAAAGCAAAATATGTTTCATATGTTGTCATTAAAAATTAATACATTAAAGTTATATATATATAAAGTTAAAACAAATTGAACTAATGAAATTGATACTGATGGTAGAAAGTTCGAATGCTAAAAAAAAACTATTTACAGTACACTTACATTTAAATTATTTTGTATTTGATTTGTTTATTTTGTCTTTACAGAACCTATTAAAAGACAATGATTCTCAATATCAACTTCGATTATTCAACTCACACGCAATTTAATTTTCGTACTTCTCTACCGTGTTTTTTCAAATTTTATATATAATAAATATTGTTAGGGCAGCGCCACTAAAATAAATTCCTCACATCACGTATATCGATTGCATCACAGCACAAAATATTCATAAATCATGTGATTTTAGGTGGCATGCAATAATGTCTGCCACATAAACGACATAATAAATCACAAAAATAAATATCTCAAATCAAATCGATAATGTAATTTAAACACAATAATTCAGCACACAGGAAGTGACAACAAAAGACGCCGTACACAAACTGTTGGATACTTTGTGTACGTTGAAAATATTGTTTTCCATTTTAAGCTTCTTTTTTTGTTATCAATGTGTAAAAACAGAATAACAAGAGCTTGATAAAAAAACCGAATACAACAAGATAAGAAAGTACAATATTTTCGAATATTTTGTTCAGTTCAGCCACAAAATGAGTGGCCATTATGGCAACTTTGATATTTTTTTTTATTTTGCTCTACTTTTTTTCTTATAATTGAACCACTTGGCAGAAAACAATAAACCCACACGTTTACTTCAAATATTTAACTTTGTTTTTTTATTCAATTCATTAAATAAATTCATAAAAATTTTCACAAAATGCATTTTGTTGCCTTGTTTTCTTCATTAATTTTTTGTTTTTTTTTTGTTTGCTTTTTGCGACTAAAACTATTTTACTTTACATAGATATACATACATATATTTTAATATAGTATAAAGTTATATATTATGTACTAAAAATATACACCCGGCTAAAATATATATACTAAAAATAGAATTTCTAATAAAAACAGCAAACACTGACTAGAGCAAAACTTGCTCTGAGCTTGCTAAAATTAAGCTTCACAGCAGGATCAACTCATGCTTGTTCGACTTGCTGAACGCTGCACTCCCAAAACTCTCATCATAACGAACGTGTATAGAATGGCGGAGCGTCAACATACAAATACAAAAATATATGCTATATATATATATATATATTATATGTATGTGTGTGTGTATAAAAGACAAACATTTGCTCCATCGGAGCTCCGCTTGCAATGCATTTTATGCTTCATTCGAGTCGCCGCAGCAGTTGTTTGCACCATTCACACCCGCCTCATCGGCCAACATAAGACTAACATCGATGTTTTCGGACTCGTGGGGATGTAGCACCTGTGGTGACGATGAGCTCTCGCAATTTGTTGCGTAAACGTGTTGCACGCTGCTTGCGGGCAACTGATTGGAATCATCTGTATCGGGATCGCGTATCGAGCTAAAGGCGCCACCGGCATTTGCATTGGGTGATGAGGTATCATCATTGGGTGGGTAGACATGCCGGTGGTAGCTGCCTCCACCAGCACTGCCACCGCTGATGACATCACCATCAAGTTCAGCATCGCGCACACTACCGAAGAGTGGCGTATGCGTGGAGCTATTACGCAGACTAGCTGGTGGCGACCAAACGGTCTGGTAGAGTGGCGAAGCAAACACGTACAAGTGGTTGAGGTACTCCATATCGTAGGATGGCAGGTAGGAGTCTGTCTCAAGTGGATTATAGTATTGTGAGGTGGGCTGATGCATAGGTGTTTGGCGGCAGCTGTAGGAACCGGAACCAGGTCCGCCTCCTCCACCACCACCACCTCCTCCACCGATGCCTGGGTGATGTGGTGTATCATAGTTTTGGCTGCGTGATGACGATATAAGAGGGTGGGTACGTGGCGCCATTGTAGCGTAGATGCCGCGATAGGCTTCGTATGGGGTCTGCGGGTAGTAGGCGTCGCTCCAGCGTACATGATTTGGCGTGTAGTCGCCCTTGGCATAGAGCTAGAGATGAGACGAAGAGATAAATAATTGTTAAAAATTGTTGTTTTTTGTAGAAATGATCAAAACTCACTTGTATGGGACGGCAAAAGCCTTTGTTCAGATGCCTGGGCGCTCCCAGCGTATAGCTGTGACTAAAGCCCACCTCGGAGCTTAGCAGATATTCGTGAAACTTATTGGGGAAGAATTCAATTTTGCTGTAGTTGTTGTAAATTTGTTCCTACAAATAGAAAAAGATAACATTTGTGAAAAGTTTGCATTTGAATAATTTGAACATTATTTATTAAAAATTATATAAAAAAATAGAGGGTTAAGTGTAATATACAAGCATGTGTGTAAGATGTCCGGACAAAGTCTCTGAAAATGCTGAAATATCCAATTCGTTCGTTTGTTTTTCCACAATTTAAAACATATTCCAGGAATTTACACAACTTGTTCTCAAATACCGTCAGAATTGCTGTGCCAACCTTATAAATCCTATTTATTATAGGGAACACTCAGTGAATTTGTAAACAGGGGGAAAATTGGTTACACAATACTTTTAACTTGAAATGCCTCAGACTAACCAATATCGAAGCGATGCTAGATTCTGCTCTACCGGAATCTGTTTCTTCGTTTGCAACAGTAAAACATTGTGTAGCTGAGTGGCGTTCGATCAGCTAAGGTGAACATCGGGTGGTGTACTAAATGAAGCCTTTTCATCAGAAGTGGTATACAAAATAAAAAAATTATATATGGATGAAAGAACGCAAGCTATATACTAGTCTCTATACTAGGGGAATATTTTGAGTACCAGCCCAGCGGTACGGGTTTATGATGAAAATTTCATTTCAGAAAATAGCCCACCTTCTTTGCCACAAACTGTTTCTTCCGGGACACAAATCAAGTCTTTCATCAGAAAAAGAAAGATCTCTTTTCAGATCTCAAAAAGAAAGAGAAAAAATAATAAGCGTCGAAAATTATCTAGATCTAGTTCTCAGGCCAAGCAGCCCTCATCCACGCCTGTTGGGCTTCTAATATTCCTTCATTAACTGATAGTTCAGTTTTGACTCCTATTGAGCCTAGGTTAGGTTAAGGTTGCGGCAGGTCTTTAGACCAGCCCACTTAGACCATAATTTTGGTCTCTTGTGATACCACAGAATGGAAGAAGGAAGTAATAAAGTGAAACTTTTGTGTAGGATGTTCTTAATGTGGCAGAAGCTGTAGGAACATGTGATATTAAATCTGAAGCAAGTGTTATGCCTTGACCTCAGTCATATCAGGTTACTAAGCGTTCCTCTCCACACACGTTCCTCTCAACACCACTACCAACTACAACTTTTCGTCGCAAATTTATGTTTTTAAGTTCCTTTGATTTGGAGTAGGGAAAGAAAGGTTATAGCGTAGGACCAGCCAGGATTCGAACCGGGACTCCTGAGCGATAGTTAAGCGCGCTACCACTACACTATCAAGGCCGCTCCTATTGAGCCTAGAAAACTATCAAGTTTAAGGGCAGTGTCGAGGAGGACGTGAATTATTTTATATCACGTCTTCAGCACGACACAACTGTTGAAAATGTATAGACGTTTATCAAACATAATCAAACTTTTTGAGTCAAAATGTCTTTCGTTCATACAAAAAAATAGGGAATAAACCTTCCCACCCTTCTTTTATTCTCACAGTTCCAGTTGAAGGGTTTGCAACTGTTCTAAACTCTAATTTGTGAACCGATACTATACTCATTACAGAGTTTCGGCCTAAGAATGAGTCTAGAAGCACGACTCAAGCCGCACGTCAATATAAAAAAACTGAATAGTCTGTCCCTTTACTATCAATATAAACTTACAATACTTCTGCTGTCGGTGGAGGTGTCTAATTAGCTTCAAGGATCTCCTATTTACTAGCTGGATATTTATAGGAAGCTGACTTTTTAAGTTCATTTACTTCGCAGTAAACTTAATGTAATTTTGGAATATGTTAATAACACTCTCGATGATTTAATTACTTTTTTTATACAGAAATCTTTGCTATATCTTCGCAGTACGTCCCGTATCGCTTCAAATTTGCGAAAAATTGTGCTTACCCCTGGTACACAAAGAATTTAAAGACTCTTCGCAACAACAGGATTTCGGCATGGAAAAAATATGTCTGTAGCTTAGACTTAAATGACCTAGAAAACTACAAGCGTTTTTTCTGGATTTTGAAAATTGCTCAGCTACCTTATATCACAATTATTAAGCCAATATAAGGGCGCGTTTATAATGGCTGCTTGTTGCTATGCCGAGCCGAACCAAGAGGGAAAGCTGAACAACGCCGCACATACAGTGCCAGCCGATCAAGCCGCTTAAAGCGACTTGTGCTCTGTTAGTAAGAATGCCTATTTGTGCTTTCTCGCTCGCTTGCACTGTTTGTAGTCTTAAGTTTTATTTTACACGAAACTTACTTATTATTTTCATTAAATAACATTAAAAAGGTAGAACAACAAGTAAAACTCCAATAAAATACATACAGTGGGGAGCAAAAATGTTTAAACTTCTTGCATTCCAAAGCGCATTAAAAGATCAATAACTAAGCAAATCGAAACATTCACTGATTTTTGCTTCCCACTGTATATATATTTTTTCTTTGTTTTTACTGTTTGACCTTTTCTTTGTTTTTGAAAAAATTAAAATTAGCAGTTAGAAGCTTTTGTCTTCTTCTAAATTTTCTGTTGTAAGCGTAACATCAAAATGTTATAAGTGTCTCAAGTGTCGATGCAAAATATCAAAATAATGGTAAATTAAGCCATCAACGAGTCTGTGTAATTTTTTATGTTGTTGTTTTTCCTGTTCTGTATAAAAAAACAACTCGAAACTCTGCAACAAGGCAAAAAAAAAAAAAATAACACAAAACAATTGCAAAAAAGTCGAAACAAGCTGGAGCAGCAAGTGACTTAAAGCAACTTACAGTGGATTGAAGTGCGTTTCAGCATAGTTTTTTAATTTTCGTCTCTTTACTTGTTGTTAGCTGGTTTGACGAAAGCTAGAACACACACGAAATCACGTGAATTGTTTGATGCTTCGATTGCAAAAATAAAAAATAAACTAGTAAGGAATTATCTTCGACTGGACCGAAGTTAAAATACCCCCACCACTGCCGTATTTTAATTTATTTGAAGTCTTGAATGTTGTATTATTTAGATGACGTTACTTTTATTGTTTGGGATTTTTTTCCAAATATATCACATTTAAAACCCGCAGTCCTTTTTATTTATTAAAGCTTTGGTGTACAACCTTAAGTTCAAACAATATTTTTTTTTTTGGAATTTATAAAGTTTTAAATATTATGATTACGTCATTTTGCATGGAATCTGGGCGAAATTTTCAGTTTTGAAAAATTTTAAGCCGTTGCAGTAATTTTTGTGGAGTTTAAGGGGATTTTACTGATTTCATAAAGTCACTTTGTATGGGAGGTAGCCATGGTTTCCATTAATTTTTCCAAATTTCATACTTAAAGAGCATATTCATTAGGCCGGGTCGATTTGTGGGGAGGCAAAAAAAATCGCCCATTGCTCAGTTAAAATCGTATTCTAGGGATCAAAATAAGAAACTTTGCCCGAGAAACTATACCTCTAAAACGAATTCTAATGCCCCAACTTTTCCGTAGGGTCGAATTTTGAAAAATCCCTCTTTGACCCAATTAAAGTGCCCCAATCGAGTCCAAATGTATGACCGACCCCACTAACTTTGGAGGGCCGATCCACCCATGCCAGTGACGACCCCATTTCGCTGATTTTTTTCATGTTAAGTGCCAAAAATGGCAATTTTTTTAAATGTTTGTACGGGGAACCCCCAGGGGGGTTTCAGGGGGTGTGAAAAGCAATCAATATTATACATCAGAGTGTATGAAATATCGAACTTTTCTGTTTTGTTTGCATATATTCCTTTTTTAATTTTTTAATTTTCTTAGTTTCTATTCTACTGACCGTTAAATTCTTCTTTTTCTTGTAGCTCGCCCAATTCTGCGCTTCAAGAATTAATTTTCCTCCGGGACGCAGCTGATTGAACATACGTTTGAAAGCCATTTTCAGGCCATTATCACCAAAATTAAGATGAATCCACTTCGTCACCGAGAGACACATGATGAGATCGTATTGCTGCGAATCATTGTTTAATAGTGCTTCATCCTTGAGCACGTAGTTGTTATGACGAAAGAAGACATTCTTGGGAAAATCATTCTTCAATTTCGATGTGGTCCCGCCACCACTGCCACCACCAGCACAAACACCGGTTGAATTGTTGGAAGCCGCGCAACCGCCGCTCATATTGCCAGGTGTGCCACAGCTTGTAGAGGGTGTGGCAGCACACGTCAAATCTGGCATGCCGCCATAGTTGATGGGAAATGAAACTGGAAAGAATTCTGCCGCATCTACGTGCATTTTTCTAGTTGTTAAATGATGTTGATGATGCATTAGCAGATGATGGTGATGATGATGCATGTGCACCGCAGTGGTACTTGCCGCCGTCGTGGTGGCTTCAAGTTGATGTTTCTTTTTCTTTTGGCGTCGCGTACGCTTTGACTTGGTGGCCGCTGTGTCTTCTTGCTTAATCTGTGGCTTGATATCATGTTTTACTCTGGCTTCCGGTGGTATACGCACGTACATCGAAAGGTTGCGCCGCGCACGAGCAATCAGTTCCTTGTCGATATCGATACCTAGTATAGACTTGGGTGCCAAGCTGCGTGCTACCGTGATGGTCATGTGTCCCACATTGCAGCCAATGTCGAGTATGTCTTTATTTTTAAAGAGTTCCAGATGTCGTTGAAAGACCTGCAGACGCACATCCATGAACTCGTTGAGATGCAGAAAGCCAGCGTAGCGATCAAAATTGCCATACTGGTACTTAGCACCGTCTGCACGAAATTTGGGCATTTTGGTCAATTGAGCGATGCTGCTGGGGACAGCATTGCTGACAACGGAAATGCCAACTGCAGTTGTAGTTGTCACTTGTGCGATGGAAGCAGCTTCACCAGCATTGGTCTCCGGCATAGAGTCCTGCTCACCAGCTGTCACTGAGGTAGCACCGGATGCAGTGCTCAGCGGGCTGCCAATGGCAGTTTCAGACATGGGTTCCATTTTGCTAAGATCTGGAGTGTCACCGCGGTTGCTTTCAGCTATTGGTGGGGTGAGGGGGGGGGGGGAAGAAGAAAATGTTTTAGTAGAAGTTGTGGAAAGTAAAGGCAACAACTTACAGTCATTCAGTGTTTTGTTGACTTCATCAGCTGGACTAAGTAGCTCCGTTTCGCTGACTGATGTTGAGCGGCGGGAGGGTTTCCGAGCTCCTGTGGGCACAAGACGTGGTGGACGCTTCCAGGCACCTGGTTGCGGTACAACAGGACTGACAATCTTGTCCATTGAATCGACGCGGTGAAATTTCTGGAGTGACAAAAAAAAGTATGAAAAATAATAGAAAATATCGTAACAATTAAGAAAATGCTGCTGAAGAGAGCAACAAAAAAAAAATTAAAATAATGTAAGGTGACGACTAAAAAAGTCGTAAAAAAAATCATAAAAAATCACTCGAATAAAACCCAAAGACTTGTACAACACAATTGCAAGTATAAATGAAAAAAAGCACCAGGTATTGATAAAATTAATGGCAAAATGATAAAAGAACTACGGAATATTGCTAAAAAATTATAACTATATATTATGAACGCAATTCTAAACACTAAATATTTCCCAAGAGAATGGAAAAGATCTCAAATAACGATGGTACCAAAGCCCGATAGCAACTTTTGTTACCTCTTACAGGCCAATAAGTCTGCTGCCCTTTCGAAACTATTTGAAAAACTCTTCATCAAACGGCTTTGACCCATTCTAAACATGTCAAACCATGGCACCAATTTGGTTTCAGAGAAAAACACAGCACACTAGAACAAGTGCACAGGATAACGTCGAAAATTCGAAAAACATTCGAAGAAAAAAAATACTGTTCTGCAATATTCTTGGATGTTGCTCAAGCATTTGACAAGGTATGGCACGAAGGCCTCTTGTTTAAAATAAAAAAAAATTTACCCGAAAATATTTATAAACTCTTGAATTTGAAACCTCTTGAAACCGCTCTAACAGGATGTTTACTGTACGTCACAAGAGTTTCAACTGTAGAAACTATCCAGTCTGTGCTGGAATTCCTAAAGGAAGTGTTTTCTTGGCCCAATTTTTTTATTAGATTTACACTTGCGACTTACCAACACAAACCCAATTACTCACATCTACGATTGCAGACGATACAGCTATTTGGATCACATTCACTTTAACCCCCCGTCAAACACATATTCTGAAACCTTCGAACAAACACATATGCCTGGCCAGACCCCTATACGTTTTTATGGCAAAAAGGCTACCGTAACTTTGAATTTCTAAGTATTCTGCTGCTCGTTTATTATTTTTGTCTTTAGACTTTTTTTTTTGATTTGTTGGTATATGTAGCTACCTAAATGTAAAAAATTTTTTATTAATTTTGTGGAATGCATGAAAAACAAGTAATATCAACTTTAGAATGTTGTTGACACACAGGATTAGTGCATTTGGTGCAGTAAAAACGTGTCTTCCTACGCAGCTTTTCTTCGTCTTGCGTGGCACAAATTCTGCAATCTTTTCTGGAATTCAGTGTACTAGGGCCGCTTTGTTGGTTAGGCAGCATGTTGCTGGGAATATTCAACGGCCTTCCAAAGAAAGATTCAATGGACAAACGGGTTGAATGTTGTCCCAAAATATGGTTGTTGTTCATGCGATTTTCAGTATAAGCAAGCACCAATTGTTTACTTAGCGTGTTCAAGAACATTCGTCGCTTCTCTTTTCTGGTTCCTTCTGTATTTTCATTGCATATGATGTAAGTGGCTAATCCCATGACGTCTATTATGTTGTAAAAATGGTAATGTCTGGTTGACCGTTTTGTGGAGTAATGCGTTACCATTTGGTCCATTGTATCAACGCCGGCCTTTGTTGAATTGTAAAATAATATAGCTTCCAGTTTTTTTGCTACGCCTTCAACTTTCTTGGTGTAGTGCACAGTAGATAGTAGATTTACTGCTTTGTTCTTCTTTGGAGCGTAGCTGCACAATGATACAAGGTAATCATAGAAATCGAACACAGATGAAAGCACTGGCCGTTTGCTGTCTTTTTACACTTATTTGGGAAGACACCTTTTGTTGGATCTAATGGTGCCAACGTATGCTAGTCCAATCGACGAAGGACGTTTAGCTGCGTCTAATGTTGTAAAGAAGTTATCAGCAATAATATTTCTGCCGCTGTTGGCGGATCGATTAGCCAAATTCATGAACACATTTTCGCCTTGGTTTGTCTCTCGTTGTTATCCCTCTTTACCAGTGTACCGTTTTCCTTGCAACGGATATTTGGTTTTCGCATCGCATGCCCACCATACTTTTATGCCCTACTTTGCGGGCTTTGATGGGATGTATTGCGTGAACTTTGTGCGCCCACGGTATCGAAATAACTGGCAAGATTGTTATTCAAGAAGTTCCATATGTCGCGAATGGGAGCAGCTTTGTCGGTTTGCTGACGAAATGCGCGCAAATCGTGTATATGACATGGCTGCACGGAATATTGGAACTGCATCAGTTTGCCACATCAATCTTGAGAGCTGCATAGTATTATGACTGACACCAAAAGCCAATAGTATCCCAATAAAAGCGTCAAGCTCAACACTTGTCATATCAACCCATACTCGTGGTGTGCAGTTTGTATGTTCTGCGTTCCATTTGCGTGTAACTTTTTCTCCATAGAGATTTGTTTGTGCTACGACGATGAACGTAATATTCGGTGAAAAGAAAAGCTTGAACACCTCAAGCGGAGTGGTCAGGTTTGTTTTTGGTCCACCTCTGAAACGCATGATGTTGTGCTGGCCGGAATCTCACTGTTGCGGGTTCAGCTGTACTCCACTTGGTACCATCTTTTCCAAGCAAAAAACCGTCTGCAGCTTGAGTTGGTGCATTCTCACTTTCTTCTTCGGATTCTTCATCGCTGTCGAATATTTCGTTTGCTTCAATTTCCAATTCATATTCAATGTCCGAGGCGTCATCTTCGGGCACAAAATCTGTGTTTTCACCGCTTTGGTCTTCAAATAAATCTAGTTCTTCGTCTGCTTCTGTGTGAAGTGCGAAATCACGCTGTAACGCTGATGATAGTTGTTGTTGGAAGTTATCAGTAAGGCAGCCTGTACGCAAGCGCGTATTGTACACAAATTCTAAATCCTCTGCCATAACAATAGTAATAATTTCACTTTAGTTTCCGCACAAAAAATTTATATTTAGGACTGTCGATGTTGTATGTTCAGCATTCAATAATAAACTAACTGAACTCAAAACCAAAATCACAAACGAAAGAAAGAAATAAGAGAAAAATGAACACAAAAACTACCTGGAAACAAACATCTGCATTGAATTCACATAAAAACAGCCCAAAATATTAAAAAAAAAATACCTGGAAACAACAATCTGCATTGTATTTGCAGAAAAATAATCCAAAATGTGTATAACAATAATTTATTTCATACAAATTGTATAAGGGTCTGGCCAGGCATATGTGTTTGTTCGAGGGGGACTTTTTTTGCAGTTTTCTTCGTGTTGGAACGATATTTTAGAATTTTTTTTAAAAATAGAAAGCCAACAATATTTTAGGCGGCTACCGGGAAATACAGGTATCTACCTAAACTAGAAGAATGTTTAATTAACGCTCAAAAATGAAATATGCCTGGCCAGAGCCATGTGCTTGTCCAAGGGTAAAGAAGAGAGACGTGCTCTACTGTTATACTAAGCAATCACCCTATTCCACAAAAAAATGAAGTCAACTATCTTGGTATAAATCTTGGTATAAATCCTGGTAGAAGACTTACATGGAGGAAACATATCGACGCAAAAAGAACCCAATGCAATATTAAATCTTCCAAGCTCCAATGGCTATTAAGTTCAAAAGCAAAGCTCAGTCCAGAAAACAAGATTTTGATTTACAAATCAATAATTAAACCCATATCTAAAAACCTAGTTAAGTAGTTTATAGTGTGCCCATGTGCACCGCGACCCATAGGATCTATTGTGCATGCACTTAATTAACACTCCAGATTTAGGTTTTTTATATATTTTAGCACTGTCTCTGGCTTGGTGTTCCAAATTGTGGACGGGGGCACTACTTCCCCTCCAAAATGGAGCCGTCTTAGGCTATTTGTTGCCGGACATTCACATAGAATGTGTTCGGGGGTTTCTTCTTCCTCCTCGCATAGTCTGCAGACGCCTGACTTAGAAAGACCCATCTTCTTAAGATGGTATCTGAGTGAGCAGTGACCTGTGAAGAAACTGGTGAGAATTCTAAGGTCTGCTTTGGTAAGCCTGAGTAAATCTTTGGATTTTGTTTTACTTGGAGTTAAAAATTTCTTAGATTGCCTTTGTTCATTAGTGTTGTTCCAGTGGCACTGAAATTTCTTATCTTCCCATATTCTAATTTTTTATAGAATGTAGCCTTTTGCTAAGCTACAGAATGGTTCAGGTCCTATAAGAGTTCGAGACGCTCCTCTTTTGGCAAGGCAGTCCGCCCTTTCTTTGCCCTCGAATCCTTCGCGACCTGGAACCCACCATAATTCTATTATCTAAGAACCTATAATAAGAATGCAATCTAAAATGCTAAGAAACACAGCGAGCGCTCCTTGGTACATCCTAAATTTGAATATACACACAGACCTCAAGATTCCTACTGTTGAAGAAGAAATACAACAGTACTGTTCGAAATACACCCTCAAACTGAGAACCCATCCAAATACTTTAGCAAGGAATCTACTACAATGCCAATACCACAAACGACTCAAAAGTAGAGATACCAAAGACCTTGAAATTTGCTGAATTTACTTCGATAAACTAAGGCGAACATAATACTTCTACAAAACACTATAATCCTTGCAATGTCATGGCAGATGTCAAATTATTTCTTAAGATTTGTTAACTTATTGTTAGTTTCGAATAAGAAAGATTCAATAAAACCTAAATATTGATAAAACAAACAAAAAAATAAAAAGTTTAGGAATAATAAATTTTGTATATAATTTCAAGACTTGTGAAGCTATTGTGAATTGGGCAACGAATTAAATTTTTTTAATATCGATTCAAAATTTTAAATGGAAATAAATTTTAAGTAATATTAACAAAATATGCAAATATAAAAACCATGTTTACAAGTTAAAAATAACATTCAAAAATCTTAAATGGAAATAAAGTTTAATTGTAACATTAACAAACTATGCAAATATAAAAATTATGTTTACAAATTTAGAATAACACACAGATTAAAATATAGATTAAATAAAAAAACATAGATTAATTTAAAAACAAATAGAAAGAACATAGAATTTCAGCACTGCACTCAACAAGAAATTATTTTGCCGATTTTAAAACCTATTCTAGTAAAAATGTAAAATATGTAAAACAATAATAATAACTAAAAGCTATATCGTATAGAAAAAATATAATTACATAAAACTAGTATCGCCTGTGGTTGAAATTCGACTAACTTTCTGAATTTTCAATCGCTTTTCTGATTCTGAGGCATTGACCTTGCCACAGCAACAGTTTTCGAGATATCGTCATGACTTTTATATAAAAATTTTTCAGAATTTACTATTTGTAAAATAAAAAAATTTACTATAAAAAATGCTTAATGTAGGGTATCCGTAAGAGATAGTGAGAAATGTTTTTCCTACATTGTATTAATATCGAAAATTTTCACCTACGCCATGTTCTTCCATTTTTTTATGGTTTACGTTTTATTTCAGAAATATTATTTCAATGCTCACATTTCAGGTCAAAGGTCACATAACTATTAGGTGAATTTCTTCTCCCTACACTAATTTATTTAAAAAAATTATCAAAATCGGTTCAGAAACATGGAAGAACTGTTTCTCCTACGCCTATTTTTATATATAACGACATGGCTAAAAACATAGATTTGTGTATATAACTTTGGAGTGGTTTGAAATATTTGAAATTTTTTTACAGAAATTATTTTTTTAAGCTGTAGAGCTTTGTAGAAAATATAAAAACAAGCTTTTGAAAAATTTAATTTTCATCAAAAAAATCATAGGGGGTCATGATTTTCGATGATAGAAACTGTTTTTTGATTTATGTGTCAAAATGAAGCAATTTTTGCTAATAAATGATATGTCAAATGAAAGAGTGTGAAAAAAGAAAATTTTATAAGAAACAAAAACCATATTTTTAAAACCATATAAAACATTGAATTGGTGAGATAACGGAAAAGCTTTTCTTTTTTCTCCAAAGTCAATTAATTGATCTTTCAGCAAAAGAAAAATTTGATGAAAATCGATTGAAAAATAGCCAAGAAATTTGCTTGCAACATCAAAACTTGAAATTTCAATCGTTTTTTCTCATTCTGAGGCGATAACGCTGCTTCAAGGAAATACGTTGCGCTGAGAAAATCTACATTTTTAAGATATCACAATAGTTTTGATGTCATTATAACGGGAATTTTTTTTAATATATTATGCGAGAAAAATATTACCAAAAAAGCTTTCGTATACCCTTATATTTCTGAACCAACGACGTTTCATACAAAAATACGTTGTACTGAGAACATCTATAGTCTTTTAGATATCGCTATAATTTTTATGTCAAAATAACGGAAATTTTTCAGACTTTGCTACCCACCGGGAAAATGAGAATTAATTCGTAAGAAAATCGGGAATTGAATGGATTCTTGTGCTTGCATTTTAGAATGTATTCCAAAGAATATATAAACCCTCGTACAACCCTCGGGACTATAGAAACCTGCCACCATATGTGCACAGACTGAAAGCCATTAACTTAATGCCGTTGTCAACAAGAAGATCGCTACTGTGTTCATGTTTTATATTTGATGTCATTGCCCGAAACATTGACAGCGAATATATTTCCAACAAAGTAACAATTAATGACCCAATAAGGAGAACTAGGCACACAAGATTTCTATGTGAGTCACAGCACCACACTACTTACGCTTTCAAAGAACCAATTAATAGATGTTGTATGATATTTAATACTATCAGCGAGCACTACCTTCCACCTATGTCTAAATACATGTTCAAGCGTAACCTCTCCAATCACCTCTTTCCACCCTAAGCATCTATCCTTATCACGATCACCAATCACCATCCATACCTCTTTAACTGTTCCCTATTAATTATAAGATAGCACAGTAGCTTAATAGCCATATTTTCAACTACTTTGTATAAAATATGTAAGTAATAAGCTCCTTCTTTTTTTAAGATAGTACAGTAGCTTAATAGTCATATTTTCTACTACTTTGTATAAAATATGTTAGATATAAGATCCTTCTGTTTCTTTTCTTTTCTTATCTCCTTTTCTGTTTGACGTGTTCTTAAATTCATGTCGTTCAGGTGGGCGGATTACGCCCACTTCGATTAGCATGTCTTTGTACACCAAAACAAGGTAAGGGGTGAGAAAAAAAATAAATAAAAAAAACAACCTGTTAGAATAAGTATAGTGCCTTGCTTGGCCAAATAAATAAATAAATAAATAAAATTTAAAGCAAAACCTATGAAATGGAATCAATAAACAAAAAATTTATTGATTCGTTTTTATTGCTGCAGGAATCGAATATGAAGTATATAACAATTTATAATAAAGTAAATGTTGTTAGATTCCTTGCTTGCTTTTATGGTAAGTGAAAAACGAATTGATTCTGAAACAAATTCTGCTATAAGCGAAAAAAGAATCAATCTGTTATGATTTATATATTCTGTTTGTTGTTGATGTTTTTGTTTTTGTCAGATATTTTTGAAAAACGATTGTTCTGTTGTCTTCCTTTCACGCGTTTCTTAAAAATTTTACTTTCTGTTTGATTTGTCAGCGTTGAAGGAACAAACTGCTTCAGAAGCCTCGAAAATTTTAATAATGTATTGTTTGGTAAGTTATGAAAAACCATTGCTCTTTACTTGTTTAAATCTTTTTTGTTTAAATGTTTTTTTTTTTAAATGCAGAGTGAATTCGCAAGTAAGAATACAACCAAAAACAGTCTCAAAAAGGAAGCTACACGCAAGTCAAAATGTAAATACTATAAGGATACATTCAAAGCAAAACGGAAGGAACAACCTCCATCATAAACATAAATATTTTTGCAATAAATGTGGTATTATTATAACTGTTTGCTTGTCTGTCTTAATATTATTTAATCTTTTAAATTACCTAATAATTATCTCTATTAATTTGTATTATTATAATATAATTTTTTATTTATTATTTAAAAAGAATGAAAGAATAAAGAATATATTTTCAATTTTACCATACAAACCTATGCATTATGGAATTCATTCATTCCATCCAATTCATCTATTCCAAAAGGGCTTCTTAGCGATTCATACTTTTCTCATATTCGAAAAATTCATACTTTTTTCATTTAAAATAATCCATTTTATAAGCGAATACTAGAATCGATTTCAGCAGTGATTCAAGTGGAAGGCAGGAAAGAATGTACTACTTTTTGTAGGACATCACTATGTTTAAACTAATCAATTCTAGAATCAATAATTGGAAAAGTGAATTGGTTCTTTTTTCATACACAATTGATTCTTTTTTCCCGGTGGGTATTTGTAAGAAATTTCACCATCACAATACATATTCACTCTTGTTGTATAAAAAAATGCTTATTGTAGGGTATCCGTAAAAGATGGCGCAAAATGTGGGAAGTATTTTTTGCACACCTTATCAATGTCTAAAATTCCCTCTCACATTATATTCTTCCATCTGTTACAGTTTAGCTTTTATTTAATAAATGCTCTTTTTACGCTCATATTGCAGGTCGAAGGTTACCAATCTATAATGTAATCATACTGTGCAGCCAGATCTTTCGTTTGATACCTCATTCACTATTCTACCTTTTTCTAGCCCTGAGATTCCTGACTAAAAATAATACAAACTTTCAAAGGTAATATTTCGGGTCGGAGGTTATAAATTTAAAATCTAAAGTGATTCTGCACATATAGGGCGCAGTACCTTTCGAATTATATAAGTTTCATTGCCCTTATTCTAAAATTTATATGGAAAAAGTGTACGACAACATTTGATGTTTGCCTATTAATATATAAGATAAGATTATATCAAAATAAAAATACCATCAAATAAAACTGCCGTAAAATTTTAAAAAGCGGTAAGAAAATTAGTCAAAAGAATTTTTAAAGATTTCGTGAAATAAAAGGTTCATGAAAATCTTATATAAAAACATAGTATGAGAAAAATAGTACATCTTTTCCACAAAACAGAATGGCCCATAACCATAGTCAAAATAAAAGTCGACTCTAAATTTAGTATAAGCATTTTTGACAGTTTTTTTAATATAATAAGGGTTCTCATCTAAGCATGTAAACATGTATAGCATTTAAGCTTTTGATGAGCGATAAACTGTAAATAGCGTAAATGTCGGCTGCGGCTGCGACAACATTATGACTTTTTTAAATTTTAAACCTTTTAAAAACCTTCATTAACATAGAAAAATAAATAAAACATGTTCATATTTACTTAAACTACTTTAAATATGTGATGATTAGCGCCAAAGGCAACCCTCATTCACACACATAGATTTACATGATAGTTAACACTACAAAATAGGCTCGGAAATGATGTAAACTCACGCCCATACAAATTTTGACAGATAGTTTACGCGCATGTAAGTTCACAAGGTTTACAATGTTTACGGGTCAGTTACATGCTTAGATGAGAACCCTTATTATGTTGTCAAAAAGCTTGCACTAAATATAGAGTAGACTTTTATTTTGACTATGGTTATGGGCCAATGTTTTCAAAAAACTACAACACCTGATCACAGTCGCTACACTTTGCCTTACCTTGTTTTTCTGCGAGTTACTCGACTCGCTTATCTTGCGTTTCCTTCCGCCGCCACCGAGTCCAGCGCTGCCTAGTGTCGTACCAATGCTTCCGCACGTGCTGCTCGAAGCTGAGTTGTTGTTATTGTTGTGGTTATTGCCTGCACCAACACTAACACCACCAGCACCAGCAATAACTCCACACATGCTCAAGTCCAAGCGTAAATCTTTGCTTACACGCTCTCTTTCGCTTGTGCGTCGCACGTGCAACATTTCGACAGCCCCAACAGCCTCTCCCAAAACGCCACCAGCAACATGTTGCTGATTTCTGCTTGGCGACAATGTGATGCTCTTCTTTTCCACTTGTTCCGTTGGCGTTAAAGAGAGCCCGATGAGTTCAGCCCCATGTGAAGACGGTGAGTTGCGTTTCTCTTCATGCTCTTCGTTGGCAATTGTGCTGGTCCCACCAACACCAACACCACCACCACTACCACTACCACTACCACTACCACTTATGTTTCCCCCCGAAGTCAGCGATATCGACATCGATGTTGTGTTGCTCGTAGTTGAGACATCAGTCAACAATGTGCTGTTGGCCAGCGTGGTATTGGCTATGGTAGCGCTGCTGCCTACCAACGATAATGCATCTTCTTCCATTGTGGTCGAGTTGTAGGATTCGTAACGACGACGTTTAGGCTTGCGATTTTTGCGATGTCGATGTTTTTTGGTGCCAGCCTTACTTTTGCGTTTCATGGGCGATGTCAGCTGTTTCTCGTACTCCATGGAGTCGACTGGGTCGAGCAGATGCAACGGATCATATATATTTGGCGGTATGATAACCTCCACCTTAGGTGGTGTTGTTATGGGCGACTGACGTGGCGTTGTCGCTGGTGTGTTGTTGTTCGAGGAAACATTCGAAGCACTCTCGTTCTGCAGTGAGTTTAGATTGAGTGGATCTGAAATGGTTCCACCTAGAAGGAATTTTGTCGGCGGTATGATGACTTCTTTGCGCGGTCGCTTGTCTGGTAGAAAGAATTTAGAGCGACCGCAACAGTAGTGGGTGATGTTTGTGTGGGAGGAGTTGTTATGGGAATTGGAGTTTGTCGAATCTTTGCCGTTTTGTACGGTACAGCCGTTAACCAGACAACACACCGAGTTTGTATTGCCTCCGCCGCCGCTGGCATTATGGGCGGCTCCAGCACAGAGCACATGATGATGATGACCTCTGAAAGTGGCAAAAAAAACAAAAAAAATTTTAGAGGAATGTAAATACAAGTTGAGTAGATGTTTAAAATTCGATCAATTAGATGTAATTTTATTTACAATTAAAACAAATTTTAAGGATAAAGCTTTATATAAAATTCAAAAACAAAAGTAGATATTTAAATAGTTGTCAACTCAAAAAAAGGTAACAAAAAAACACCAAAACTTTTTTAAATATTATTCGAACATTAAACATATTAGACATGGGTAACGCTGCGCTGCGTTGCGCTTTTGAGTTGAAGCACTTAAATGCGTTACTGTGCTAATACACTTGTTTTAAAAAAAGTAACGCAATAGCGCAGTAATACAAATAACACGCTTATAGCAAAATGAGGAAATATTTATTCAGCGAGCAAAATTTTACGACGCCTCAAACTTGGCGATAAAATATTCGAAGCGAGCATTATGAACTCATTTAAATATGGTAAAGGAGTTGCGGGAAGGATGCTGTTAAGCATGAGTGTTTGGAGAGCGTTTAATTGTTATGATGCTTTGCCATTCACGGAATGGTCCTTCAATATGAATAATACTACGTTTACATTGGACCAAATGACTCATTTGAAATGAGTCATTCAAAAGTGTTTACTGTTGTAGTATCGTGAAAACGCCCTAATCATAGCATCCCTGGTTCGATAACTCAACTTTGAAGTCGAAAATTGAGTTACCGAACCAGGGATGCTATGATTAGGGCTTTTACACGATACTACATTAAACGTGTTCGCAAGCGTTTAAATAAACTGTTTGTTTTTGCGTTGAAGATCAATATTGCGTTAATAGTTAAAATTAACGCAGTGACGCAAAACCGCATCAAAATATATTTGCGTCATGCTTATTTTATTCCTTAGATTTGCATGCTTTCGAGATACATGAAATTAAAGTA
The DNA here is from genome assembly GCA_963920525.1 of Dichetophora obliterata. NCBI lineage: Eukaryota > Metazoa > Arthropoda > Insecta > Diptera > Sciomyzidae > Dichetophora > Dichetophora obliterata. The sequence continues at coordinate 231,746,625 of OY986437.1, read as the reverse complement.
GCATCCAACTTGTCTTGCGTACCAGAACATGAAATTAATATTTCATTTTATATTAAATTAGCATCCGACTTGTCTTGCGTACCAGAAATGTGATTGTATATCTGTGGGATTGCTTACATTAACCTTGAACGGAATACAGTTTGACTGTATGCTTGAAGTATAAAATTGATTAATTTTTAATGAATGCTAAAACTATGGTCTTTGTTCAGTAATGTTTCATATTAATAAATAACTTATTGTTAAAAAAAATTTTAAATCAATTTATGAGCAATATGAGTTTTTTAAATCAGATATACTGTTTCAGGATTTGTTATATGATTCCATTTATTTTTCCTAAGTGAAGACAACTTGCGCTTAGGACAAGACACCACAGAATTCACCGCATTCAACAAATTGACCACATAAAGAAATGCGTTATCGAACTAAAAAAACATCCTGTGCTGATCAACATCGTGTTAATATAGATATCGTAGCATTTTAAACTACGTCATGACGCAATTGCGTTGACGCATTACGCTGATTCAGTAAAATGCGCTTGGGTTGTTGTATCAGCGCAGCATTTTTTGATGCGTTACCCATGTCTAAAACATATGTACTTATAACTTCAAGGACAGAAGACATTGATGTAAACACCAATTTAAATGTTAGTCTTTTAATACAAAAGACTAGCCTAAGTTTTGAATAAAATACATTTTATTGAGCCTACGGGGAGGGGATATTTTTTAAAATTATGTTTACCTTCGAACGCAACATATTTTCATAAAAACACGATATTGAAATTTCGCATACATAAAAATTTCTAGAAAACTACACTCGGCAAAAAAATTAAGGGAGCAGAAATATTTTGAATTTCTTTTAGTGATTTTTTAAAAGTTTTAACCTCGCGAAAAATTATCGTATGGGTATTTTGAAAAAAGCATTTTGAAGATTAAAGTTTTTGGTTTGACGGTCTTATGACAAAAAAGGATTTTATCAGCTACGATTATCGCACAATCATAAGAAAAAGCATAGAACAAAAATTTCCCAAATTTATTGAGATCCATAGTCATAAATAATTTTTCCACTTAAGCCACCATAATGGTTAGTTAGCTTGTTCGTTTAGCTTCAAGTTGGTTTTTTTTTATAGTCCCTATCAGAGATTTGCATGAGACCTTTCGTCAGTTTTTGCCACTCGAGTAACAATCGTCGTCAGCCGTAATCGCACACAAGAAAAAAATGCATATATACCGCTCGAGTTCGTAAACAACGATTGCTGCAAAGCACACTTTGTCACGATTGCGAATTGATGCAAGGCAGCCTCCAGACCACGAGATCATTCGGATGCTTCGCTTAAAGCTCGAGTGTCAGCTGCTGCATGAATTTTTGTTGTTTCCATACTTCTCTGACCTTCTCTAGCAGCGCGTTCTTCTTTGTGCTGTTTGTTTCCTTTTAGTTTATTGTTTTCTTTTCTCTACTGTGGAGCAATCAGTATTGCCAGTAGCAAGTTTTATGACAGTAAATTCTTAAAGTAACCTAAGATTAAATTTGGACCAAGAGTGCATGAAAGTCATCTTGAAAGCGACTTAAATTAGTAAACAAACTATTATTGAAAGTTTGTCGGTAAAATAACAATAATGTTTTGCTTTTAATGAACATTCTTTATCCATTCAAGACAAGAGTAACCAAAGCTCCACCACAATTAAAAAATGTTTGATGAAAACCAACACAAACTTGACATTAATTTGTTTTTTTTTTATGAATATATCCTCGTTATGCCGTGGTTATGGTAGCCAAACAATTTGCCGAACATTTTTTTTTTTTGTTATTGTTTTATCGTTTTTTACTTTGAGAATGAGTGTTAGACCCCTTTTACATTGATCAAGACTTGAAGTCAAGTTTTTTTGACGTTCTCTTTTGAACTTGACGAAAGCTTTCACATTGTTCAAGACTAGAATTCAAGTTTTTGTCTTCTTTCCTTGTTTTCTAAAAATAAAACGAGATAGGTAGCAAGCAAATGAATTATAGTTTATAGAAATTTGCAAACTGAATTTTATTTTTTTACCACGATGGAAGTTAACAAAACGTTTTTGCTTAAAAATTTAATGCAAAATTAAATTATATTAAATGCAAAACAAATTTAATGCAACCGAAGTCTAGCAAACTCACATTGATATGCGAAAAATAAAATAAAAAGCACTGTCAACAACGCGAAAATAGCAAAAGGAACACGAAAAAACCCGACAAATTGCCGGTACAGCTTCAAGTTTCTTTTTCCCTTCCGTCGCTTCCGATGTGCGGCGAATTGCCAACAAACTCTGAAACTTGACTTCAAGTGTTGACCAATATAAAAGGGGTCTTAGCAGAGACCATTTGATTTGAAAGAAGAGACAAGGTAGCATCATGAAACAATGCTATACAGATAGCGTATTCCGTGCGCAAGAAATAAAATCTTCTGCGCACTACGTCACTCGGGCTTGTTAGTTATAACACGTGGTGAATACATACAAAATAAAATGTGAAAAAGCAAGAAGTAAACACAAGCAGCACAATTGCAAGCATTTAAGAAACATTTCATTTATTTAGTTTAATTTCTAATATTGTGCACTTATAGTACGTGTTATTTATAATTTTCAATTATATTTTATGTAATTAAAATAAGTACTAAAGTTTTAGATGCTTTTGATAAGAATAACAACGATTAAAATTTGGGCCAAAAAATTAACTTACAACTTTTTTCAACAAACGAAACAACAAAGCAGCAGAACATAACAAAATGAAAACAAAGAAGCAATCAAAGTGCTGTCAAACAAATCAAGCAACGTAGCTATTTTTTTGTGGGGGCACAAATGCGAGAAGACACCCCTTTTATATATATATATTTCTTTTCAATAATAGTACTGATAAATATATTTGCTTAAATTTATTTATAAATACATATATTTATGATCTTATTTACTTTATTTCCGTAAACCAAGTTAATAAGAAAATGTCAATATTTTTTCATCACTATAAATAAATTATCCCCTTTAAATATATTGTGACTTTGTTTTTATTTAGCCACTTTGACAAGCTCGAACTACGTCACAACAAAGAGGCGGACATGCGCAATGCGCTATCTGTATATATCTTTGTTTCATGGGGTAGCATTGTAAAATTAGGCAAGGTAGGGTTGAAGCTGATCGCCAAAGACCAAGATTGTCAAAACGAAGTTGACAGCTCTTACAAAATGCTATTTAAAATTTTATTTTGCTAAATTTAAGTTATTTTATTGTCATTTTTGGACATTTTTAACTTTAAGAACATTTTTCGGGTTTTTAGGTAATTTTTGTGTAATTTTAAAAGTTTTTTCGATTTTTTTTCGTACTATAAAAAGTAAAAATTAAAATTTTTTCACATATTCTTTTAGCAATAGAGTCCCTTCAATCAAAAATATCGAAAAAAATATTATATAAAAACTTAGGATATGGTAGTTTGTATTAAATCTATTTTTATGATCTACTGATGAAAAATTAGAGGGGAAAATGTTAATACTATGAAATAAGAGGAGGAAGTAGAAGTAGAAAGAATTTTTTCTGTCAGACAATCAACGTTCTTTCAATTTTAATAATTTTAATAACTTAAAATATACATTGTAATATACTGTAACGCTGTGTATACAAAATATTCTATAAAATAAATTTTAAGTTTAGTAATATTTTATTTTTAAGGCTTTTTTCTTTATTTTTTATGTAATTTTTTTTTTTTATGTCACTTATGCCAGTTTTTAGGTCATCAAAGTACGAGCCCTGGTTATTAATATATTTATTATATTTTTCTATGATATGCAACTGTTTTATTGTTTCTATAATAAAAATATTTTTTTATATATAATAAGAAATAATAAAATAACATTTTCGATACAATATAAATATCTTGTAAAAAAATGATATGTTATTTTATAAGAATATTTAATAAAATATTCGTTTCATTCGCCACATAACTCATTATATTTTATTATATATTTTATCTTTGTGCTATGAATATTAAAGGCTGAAGGTTAAGTTGCTTGTGTCAGTTCCTCAAAATAATCCTTGGTTGCAATAGCATTTATGAAGATTCCTAAAATATTTCGATTCAAGCGATAGCCATTTGTGTAATGGAATGGTTTGAAATAGCCTCTAAAAATAAAATTTTTTGTCAAAATATTGGTTGGTGTAATAGTTTTAAGAAATAAACAGCCAGAAATTATATGGCGGAAAAAACTCTTCCTATCTGCATCAACAATTGAAATGTATGCAATCGCATAAAAGATAATGCTTTTTTTCATACATATTTTTGATATATTTTATTTCAAAATATTAATGCAAAACTTACTTGATCTAAAGCTCGCAATTTAATTCATGTGATTTTTTAATTTCTTGAATTTTTTTAGTATGTGCTTATTTTATAATTTATATTTTGGTTTTAATATATATCAATATACGGAATTCTGACCAGGAATCAATCAATCAATTGCAGAAAGTGAGAATAGCATTTGAAATAACTATGTTTTTTGTATGCAATTAAAAATAATTAATAAGTAATAAAATAATTAATAAATGCACAAAAACAGCATTTTTATTAATCCGAATGCAAAAATTTAACATTTGTTAATGCTGATTAGAAAAACTTTTTCATAACTATTATATCTGACCGTTTATATTTTTTAAACTACCATACCAGCCAATATTTTTACAAAAAACTTGATTTTAGAGGTGATTTCAAAGCATTGCAGCTCACGGATGGTTATCTCTACAGCCAAAATATTTTGGAAATCATCTATACTATTATATAAAATTCCTGACTACATTTTATATGACATAGCATTCTTTTGCAAAAAATTGTCATCAAAACAAAAAGGTTTTTTTTTGCCCTATGACTTTTTTTGGGCGAAATTTATTTATACCAAAATGTTGTTTTTATATTTAATGTCTCAAAAATAATTTACATGAAAAAATTACCCCAATATCTCATTCCAATCAAAGGTTATGGCTTCAAAGAAATTTTTTATACCATTGGCTATATTAATATAAGTAATTTTCGCATTAATTGAATTCAATTCCTGCTATCCACCTCGCAGTCAAATTAGCATAGAAGTTGATTGTTGACTTTTTTTTTTCGTCAACTTGTGCGATAAAAACTCTATTTAAAATCTTATTTTATAATATTGCAATTTTTTGTGTCTGGTAACAACATTCGCAGAATAAAAAAATGCAACACTGCAACTAATATTTTTCCTTTGTGCGAATGAGCATAAAAGCATGGATTTTCCGTGCTTTTGGCGATTGTTCCTCATGTCTTGCCTTGTTTGCCATTCTTGTGTCTCAGACGTTCGTAATCGCTAGCGCTCACACTCTAGGCATTCGTATCAACAGCGATTGGTACATGCATTTGCGCATTAATTTAAATGCAGGAAGCACATTCGGTGCTCGTTTATTGACGAGACAATCGAAACGCCATTTGAATGCACTCAAGCTGTTCTCTGTTCCCTATGTCAATGTTTTTGCTGAGATATCCGACTTTGAATAGAAAAGGACATTGGCGTCGGAAGCGGGGGGAAAGGTGGGCAGTTGCCCCCCCCCCACTTTTTTTAGCTAGATAAACAATTTAAAAGGATAAGTTATTCAAAATATCAGTTTTTTTCAGGGTTCAGAATATTCACACACCTTCACTCACAAACATTTGCTTGAAGCACACAACACACAATGTTATTTTCATTTCATTTTTGTGTGTAACGTAGTTATCGTGTTGTTGATCATCCAACATGAATTCTTCGTTTTAATATTTGCTTGTGCGTCACAAACTCCAACAATGATCGATCTCAACAATTCTCTGTGTTTCAGTTTTACACTTATGTTTGCGTCAAAATGTTCATGTTGGAGAATTCAGGCCTTTGTCAAAACCAAAACAAAGACAATTTTTCCAACATGAATAGTCAGAATTTTAAAATTCAAGATGGTGGATAGGGTTGCCACCTTAATTATTTGTAGTTTTATGAATTCGGGGCTGGCAAAAATAAAATGGTACACCAAAAATGGGTCGCTGAACCCGAATCCGTTGTCAGAATTTTCAAATTATGAAATTTTGAAATGATAGGGTTGCCACCTAATATTATATCTTTTCAAGAGTTTTAAACGTCATTTATCAGTATTAAGGGGTCGCTGATTTCGAATCTAAAGTCAGAATTTTAAAATTCAAGATGGTGGATAGGGTTGCCACCTTAATTTTTTGTAGTTTTATGAATTCGGGGCTGGCAAAAAAAAAATGGTAAACCAAAAATGGGTCGCTGAACCCGAATCCGTTGTCAGAATTTCCAAATTATAAAATTTTGAAATAATAGGGTTGCCATCTAATAGTATGTCTTTTCAAGAGTTTTAAACGTCATTTATCAGTGTTAAGGGGTCGCTGATATCGAATTTCGAAAATTTTATAATTTGAAAATTCTGACAACGGATTCGAAATCAGCGACCCCTTAATACTGATAAATGACGTTTAAAACTCTTGAAAAGATATAATATTAGGGGGCAACCCTATCATTTCAAAATTTCATAATTTGAAAATTCTGACAACGGATTCGGATTCAGCGACCCATTTTTAGAATACCATTTTTTTTTTGCCAACCCCGAATTCATAAAACTAAAAAAAATTAAGGTGGCAACCCTATCCCCCATCTTGAATTTTAACATTCTGACTTTAGATTCGAAATCAGCGACCCCTTAATACTGATAAATGACGTTTAAAACTCTTGAAAAGACATACTATTAGATGGCAACCCTATTATTTCAAAATTTTATAATTTGGAAATTCTGACAACGGATTCGGGTTCAGCGACCCATTTTTGGTGTACCATTTTTTTTTGCCAGCCCCGAATTCATAAAACTACAAAAAATTAAGGTGGCAGCCCTATCCACCATCTTGAATTTTAACATTCTGACTTTAGATTCGAAATCAGCGACCCCTTAACACTGATAAATGACGTTTAAATCTCTTGAAAAAACATATTATTAGGTTATTATTTTAATATTTTAAAATATTTTCTAATTGACGCCGAAATTTGCTACACTTGGCCAAAAACCAATTCAATACGCTGCACAGCAACCAGAACAGCATTTGTTTTTTACGCCACACGACGGTAGTGATCGATCTTAATGACCGACACAAACAAAGACAATTTTGCAAACACCACTTATTCATGTTGGAAAAATTTGCTTTTTGGTTTTGACAAAGGCCTTCATGTTCTTCAAGGAAGAATTCATGTTGGATGATCAACAACACGATAACTACGTTACACACAAAAATGAAATGAAAATAACATTGTGTGTTGTGTGCTTCAAATAGTGTTTATTGACATTTATGTTGGAGATTTCTGTTACATGAGTGAAAATTTCTGAACCCTGGTTTTTTTACAACGATAATATTTTTGTATTATATATTTTCCTCTTCTTTCTCTCTTCTTCATGTTTCATGTGAAAAAATTTTGGTGAACTTTTTTTGCACCACCATTTGTACTGCCCCCCCATTTGTACTGCCCCCCAGATGAAATTCGCTTCCGACGCGATTGGAAAAGTATAATTTTGCATTTGATCATCACTATCTCGGCAACCAATGAACACATAGAAAATTAAAGTACGGTTCTGAAAACAAGACTGAATTTACTAAAAAAACTACTCGTTCATTTTTTCAAACTTTGATTTCAGTTTACTTAATCAATTACCAGAATTACTTTTTCTGGTGTTTTAAAAAACCTACCTTCAATTTATAATTATTGCCAAAAGTACTAATGTTTTTAGGTTCTTTTTTAGCTCTTTAAATATCCTAATAGTCCTCACTAGTATTAATTCGATCGGTTGAGCCGTTTTTTCGATCCGAACCGTCAAACCTTGAAGAAAAATTAAAAAAGAACGTACAATGCTTCTTAAACATTCCTTAATAAAGATTGAAAGTACATTTTTTTTTATTTTTTTATTATTTTTGCATCAATTAAGCATTAAATCTTGAAAAAATCTCCTTAAGGGGTAGTATACACCCATAACTTTTTTGCGATATGGTTTTTTTGATATCTCGAAACCATGTTTTCAAAGTCGGTGACCAAAATTTTTCGAAACTCAGCACTCGATCGTTTTAATTTTTTTGTAGGCTTATTTAATACATAATAATCTAGTATGTACTTGTCGTAGGACTTTTTTTCGTTGCTTCGTTCATTAGTTATAGGAAAAATAATAACGAATTTTTGGTCGAAAATCGTTACTTTACGACAAGTACTAGTTTTAAGTATCTAGTTTAATTATCTTTTTCGTTTTTTGTTTCAAATGAATTTTGGAGGAGCAATTTTATTCACCACTTTCCACCTTTTTTTCATAGCGCTCTATAAACAATGTTGTATCTAGCTTAATATTAATATACTCTTGAATGTGTATATTTTTAGGTACAAGAACCCTCATTCAAAAATATCCCTTAGGTTTCCTTGAAAAAATTCAAAAACATGACCTTTGTTTTCTGCTTCTGTGTGTATATTCCCCTTTAAACTCTTTTCATTTTTGTTGCCGTGTGCTTCATTTTTTAAGCAATAAAAATAATTTAAATTTTTAAATTGGAAAACTTTAAGAAAAATATTCCAGCATTTGATTAAAAAAAAGTTGCGGAAATCTACAGAATAGTTTCATTTTTAATGAATCAATCAATAATCAAAATAATCAAAAATTTGTCGGCCTTTGTAGTCTGGTGGAGAGTGCGCTAGACTATCAACCCTGGTTCCTGGTCCCTGGTTCAAATCCGGGGGGGCATGGTTCTCTTCACTTTCTTTGTTCTTTCTTACATTTAAGAATTACGGAAAACTATAAATCCGCAACTAAATTGTAAATCTGCGTCAATGGCGAGTACCGAATACGGTGGAATGATGAACTGTATGAGCTGTACGCTGACATCGACATAGTCAAGCGCATTAAAATCGAGCGGCTTCGCTGGCTTGGTCATGTTCAGCGCATGAAAGACGATGCTCCAGTGAAGAAAACATTCGATTCGGTACCCAGCGGCGGTCAACGCAGAAGAGGACGACCGCATCTTCGTTGGAAAGACCAAGTAGAGGACAACCTGACGAAGCTTGGAATTTCCAACTGGCGCCAGCAAGCGAAAGACAGAAATGGCTGGCGCAAATTCTTAGATGAGGCCAAGACCGACATACGGTTGTAGCGGTAAGTAAGTAAGTAAGTAAATTGTGGATAATGTGGAATTAAAGGACAGGAACAACTAAGGGCTGGAAATTGTTGCCGAGGTTAAGGCATAACACTAGCCTCGGTCAAAAGCAATTCATATTGTCTTTCATGTTTGTTTCGCCTAGTCAATAATTCACGTATCGCTCCCATCAATTTCTCTAAATAATCAATCCCTTTCCTTTCAGGTCAAAGACCAAATCTTGTTTGTATAAGGCGCATGCCTTGATTCTTTGATCATTAAAAAAAAAAGGCTTTAATGTAAATTCGCACATTGAAGACTAGCATAAGAATCCTAAAACAACAAAAAAAAGCAGCAAATTCGACTAAAATCAACTTAATGGAGCGGAAATAAAAAAAATTTAACACTTTTGGAGTTTCGAAATTTTTCGAACATAAAATTTAAACTTTATTTTTAACAGTTTTAAAAGAAAAATGAGTTTAAAATATATTGTTATAAAAAAAACAGTAAAACGAGTGTTGCCACATATATTTCGGTAATATATCAACCCCTTTCCGCGAAATTACCGTATGTGCCATTTTTTCGAAACTGACTTTTTGATGCAAATTTGCTCTACACTCCACAACGCATCATCTAATAAAATATTGTAGCTGAAATCAACTAATTAACTATAAGGATATTGCAAGCTAAAGCACAGAAAAGTAGAAAAAAGAACTGTCCTTAAAAAAAATTTTTTGCCACATACGATAAATTTGCGCAAAGCGGTCGATATATAAAGACCGAATTTTTTTCATTGAAAATAGCTTTATTATTTTTCAAAATACTCTCCTTTACTTATGATTTCATTAAATACTTGCAAGCGTTCGAACCATTTGTCATAACATTTATCCCATTTCGCTTTAGACACCTCCAAAACATAGTTTTTGAACGCATCAACTTTCAAAAACTTCTTCTGGCGTCGAAAAGTGTTGTCCACGCAGTTTGTCTTTGATGTGTGCGGGAACAAAAATAATTCATTGGGTGCCAAAACAGAAGTGTACGGCGGATGACCCATTTATTCGATGTTTCGATGCTAAAAAACGCCTTTGTTTGAGCTGATGTGTGGGAGCTCACATGTTCTTGATGAAGTGTAATGCGTTTGTATTACTTATTTCACGGAACACTTCCGGCAAACAATTGTGTGTGTACCATTCCGAATGGACCGTTCTACGTGTTTCAAGTGGTACCGTGGCCACATGACCAAAAAACATGCGATCATGTGCTTCGAGCTGGAGAATCATACGCATGATTCATAATTCGTCACTAGTCAAAATTTTATAAACGTCTCTTGAAGCCCCGCGATTGTATTTATTTCTTGAACTTTTTTTTGTACCAATCGACACGTGATTTTTTTGAGCGATTGTCAAATTATGTGCAATCTAACGTGAACAAATCTTTTTCACAAACATTGTTTTCATGTAAACTGGTATATATGCTGGTGAAAGTAATGTCCAGGAATGCCTCAATCTCACGGTATGTCACATCACGATTAAGCATTATCAGTTCTCGCAGAGCATCAATGTTTTGTGGCACAATAAAAACTTTTAGACGCACTTCACAAAATTCGTCAGTAAGCGAAATGGATAGCGACAGAGATTTTTAGTAGTGCTTCATCGTCAAAAGTCAAAGTGAGTTCATCGATGCACTCTTGTTGATATAATTTACGTCGAAAGTTGTAAGAAATAGTCCATAAAAACGTTCACGTGGTAAAGGGTGTCTTTTATAGAGTGATACAACTTTGAGTTGGCATCACTGCTTTAATTGACCACCCATTTAACAGCTGATAGTTGCTTTTTGTTTTGTTTGCTTTGACATTTCATTATGGATCGACTTACACCAGAGCAACGCGTGCAAATTGTGGAAATTTTTAATCAAAATAATGGTTCTGTTTGTCAAACTTATCATGCACTTCGTCCATTTTATGGCATACATAATCGTCCTTCAGAGCTGCTAATTCGAAGAACAATAGATCGTTTTCGGACCACATTTACTGTTACTGATAATGTGCATCCCGTGAGACGCCGAACAGTGCGCACTGAATTGAATTGCATTGAAGATGATCCTAATCAATCAATTCGTCGCCGTTCTCAGCAACTGGGGTTGTGTCCTTCCACTTTATGGAAGATTTTACGAAAAGATATTGGCTTAAAACCTTTCAAGATTCAACTTGTGCAGGAATTAAAGCCAAACGACCATCGTATGCGCCGCCAATTCGGCGAATGGGCTGAAGCACAAATTGATATTGATTTTGAATTTCCATGGAAAATTTTATTTTCTGATGAAGCCCATTTTTGGTTAAATGGGTACGTAAATAAACAGAACTGTCGTATTTGGAGTGAGGAGAATCAACAAGCTTTTGTCGAAACTCCATAACATCCTCAGAAAATTACTGTTTGGTGCGCTTTATGGGCTGGCGGAGTCATTGGCCCATATGTCTTTAACCCTAATCCTACTACGGTGTGACTTTGGATCACATTTGATTTTAAAAAGATTTTAATTATTAAATAAGTACTTTTTTGCATTGAAGTCTATTTGTATTCTCAAATGAATTAATTTTCTTCAAATTCAGAGTAACATAAATTTCGTGGCATCAACCGCTATTTTTTAGTTTTTTTGCATGTGTGGCTCAAGTTCATATCGCAGTGGGATATGTTGCAAAATGCCGCAGTAGGATTAGGGTTAAAAACGCTGATGGTCAGAATGTAACTGTCAATTATGAACGGTATAGGAACATAATTCGAAGTTTTTTCGTACCTCAATTAGCTGGCATTAATCTTGCTGATATGTGGTTCCAACAGGACAGAGCCACATGCCACACAGTGGGCGCTACAATTGATTTACTCAAGGAAACTTTTGACGAAAAAATAATTTCACGAAATGGCCCAATTAATTCAATTGGCCCCCAAGATCGTGTTATTTAACCCCATTGGATTATTTTCTTTGGGGTTATGTAAAGTCACTTGTCTACGTCGATAAACCACAAACAATTGAACACCTGGAAATCAACATTCGAAGAGTTATCGGCAAGATACGGCCGCAAATGCTGCGAAAAGTTTGTGAAATTTGGTGTTCCAGATTGCGCCTTGTACGCACCAGCCGTGGTGGCTACATGGCCAAAGTCATATTTAAACATTAATGTCATAAAATTTTCTATCCAATAAAGCCCGTTTCATTGATATTAAAAATATATTACTATGTTTTAAACTTGTATCACTCTATTAAAAACACCCTTTAGTTCCACTTTTTTGCTAAAATAAAATTTTAAAAGCACTGTAAACAACACATTAAGCTCACGTACACCAAAACGTTGTGAGTACGTATAAGCTAAAAAATGTCAAACTTTCCAATGGAAACGTTAGTTTGACTGAAATGACATTTGCGTTGCCAGATGACCGAAGTATATGCAGCAGCCTACGTATGTTATCAAAAATAAATTTTTCGAATATAGAAGGTTGAACATAAACTTAAGATTGAAATATTCGAAACCTTTTTATGCACTTTTGACCTTGGATTCATATTTTTTTTAACTATAAATATCCCTTTATTTTAATTTTTATTTCGAGTTGTGATTTTAGTTTAACTTCAGAAACATTAATTGATATTTGAAACACGATTTAAGATGAAAGAAATTTTCAAATTCTTTAAATCATTTTATTGATCTTTGGTAAAATATACAGCCATGGACACTAAATTAGCACAAAACTACTTTTAAGTTTGACGTAGCATTTTTTTAATATTTTGACTATATAGACCAATTATTATGGTCTGCACTGTTGCAACAGAGCATCAAGCTTCTCTCAAATAAAATTTTTTTACTGTTATCTCTATTCTCTTTTGTTCTAATTGCTGGAATGCGCATTAATCATCTTTTTTTCTAGACAGTAAATTAGCACAATGCGATCGGAACAGTCATAAAAAGTCTTTTGGGGTGTATTTTGTGTCAAACGGTAATTTTTGGGCAATTTCTTAAAACTTTGCCTAAATATGGGACGGGGAAAAGATTGTACGCCAGAGGAAAAGCGCATTATATTTAATATGTGTAGTGATGGCAAAAAGTCATGTGAAATTGCAAAAATTCTGAAACGATCGAGGAAACTGGTGTATAATGTTATTTATTCCAGTAAAAATAATGACGAAAATTTAATAGAAAATGAAAAAAAATTAAAGAAAACAAAAAAAAAATAACCCGCGTAAGAAAAAACAACTGAAGCATTGGTCCGAGCTATTGTCCGGAAGTCAAAGAAGGATCCCTTCACGTCATCACGTGATATTGCCAACGAAGTAAACTCTGAATTTGGGTTAAATTTGTCAGACAGGCTTATTCGAAGACACCTCAATGACGCTCAGCTCTTTGGACGCGCAAGCCGAAAGAAACCACTACTTTCCAAAAAAAATATCGCAAAGCGGTTACTCTTTGCTCATACCCCTAAATCAAAAGACCCCCCGTTCTGGAAAAAATTCTTTGGAGTGATGAAACAAAGGTAAATCGCATGGGTCCGGATGGTAGAGTAATAGTTCATCGCCCTAAACGCCAGGCACTCAATCCACGCTACACACACAGAAAACCGTGAAGCACGGCGGAGGGAGCATTATGGTGTGGGGATCTTTCTCATGGCATTGAGTTGGCCCTATTGTGAAAATAAACGGCAAAATGGACCGTCATCAGTATTTGGATATTTTGAAGAACCAATTGGAACCATATGCTTTTGAACAAATGCCAGAATCGTTCACATTCATGCATGATAATGATCCTAAACACACATCAAAAATTGTTAAAGAGTGGTTTGCTGAAGAAAGAATCCGCATTTTAGACTGGCCGGCTCAAAGTCCCGATTTAAACCCTATTGAAAACCTCTGGAATGATGTGAAAAGTAAGATCGCTCAACATAAATATAAAAACTTGGATGATTTTTGGACTGGCATACAGAGTGCTTGGTATTCGATTCCCAAAGAGCGTTGCCAAAATTTTATTAAAAGTATGCCCCGTAGATGTCAAGCCGTAATTGAAAGTAAAAGTTATTCCACTAAGTATTAACACGGTAATCTAAAGCCATCAATATTTTTAATAATTACTTACAAATATTTATTTTTATTTCAAAAAATTTAATTTGTGCTATTTTAGCGTCCAGCTAAAATCTGGCATATAACTAATTGATGCCGTTAATTTGCAGACAACAACTAACTCTGTTAAAATTTTTTGTTTGTTTTTTAAGAAGAATACATATCTTTAGTTTTGTGATAAAAATTTTTGTTAAAAATTTTTTTGATAAAAAAAGAATAAAATTTAAAAAAAGAGTAAAATAAAAAAAAAATATATTTGTTATTGAGACAACATTTTGTGCTAATTTAGTGTCCATGGCTGTAGGCATTGAAAATAAAACATTTTCGAAATTATATAGTTTTAAATTTTATTGTTTAACATGAGAATAATTTTTTAATCATAAGCACAAGATTTCGAATTTTCGATTTCATAAGCACAAGTAATTAACAGAGTTCGAAAGTTGCTTATAAAAGCTTATAAGAAATATAAGACATTTTCGAAGTTGGAAAAGTTTACAATCTTATTAGCACAACCAAGTTTAATAGAACTTCGAAAATTTTTTAGTTATATGAAAACATTTCGAAATATTCGCATAGAACACATTTTCGAAATTTTGAAAGTGCGAAAAAATCGAATACTAAGCAGTTCAAAAATGTTTAATCACATTAAACATTATCAACATATTCAAAGTTTTTCGACTTCGAAAATTTTAATGTTCGAAAAATTCGAAAGTTTAAAATTTTATAAGTTCGACATTTCTTTAATTTTAAAAGCACAAAAAATTCGACATTTTTAAAGATCGACAAATTTTGATTTTTAAATGTTAAAAAAGTTCTAAATACATACTACGTACTCAATTCAAACATACAGATTACATGTTTGTACCCAAAACACCCATTACCAGCAAACATCCTGATGTGGCAACGCTATTAAGATACAAGAGCTTTTGTCTCAATAATGTTAAGCTTATGTTCATTTATCCATCGCTAGGTTAAATAGTCCTCTAAGTTAAGCTTAGTATAACTAATTTTTAGTCTTAAGCGAACTCCCACAACCACTGGTACGTATCTACCCAAAATATAGTATATAAAAACTATATTAAAACTAATCCATTTGTATCTTTTTATTCTTCCTAGGAAAACGTTTACATCATAGATTTATCCAAAACACTAATCGTGATTGAAAAGAAGCTAATCAGCTCCATTTTCACCGAAACATTACATATGTAGTTATACTCATATATACATATAAATTTATATTTGAAAATTTTTAAAGTGAGCAAAAATTCGAAATTCGCAGTTCGTAAAGTTTTAACCCTTTCAATTGCTAGGCTAAACTAAGAACAAAATAATTTTTGAGGTAGTATTCTTATCATTTAGGTCCTAAAAAGATGAAAAAAACAACCTTTAATTTTTACCTGTGCTACTTAAGTTTTACAAGTTTATGCAAAGAAAATATGTTTTGCTCCTGTTCGGCTTTTTTAACCCTTTAGATATTTGTTTTTTAAACCCCTTTTAACCTTCACCTGGCATGCTGTTTTCGGCACAAAATCTTTATTTTTTTAATTCCTTTAAGGTTTTTTAACCCTTTAGATCTTTGTTTTTTAAACCCCTTTTAACCTTCATGCTCATCCTGAGTAACATACCTGGACTCGTGGGTACATACGAACCCCAGTGATCAAAATCTTTGTAAAAATGTAAATATTGATTATTTTGTCTCAAAAAAATTCAGAGATCATCTTTAGATACCACTTTAAACTGTAGAATAGTCCAAGTTGAAAAAAATACAGATCAGCGTTCATAAAAAATCCGGAAAACTAGAAAAAATTCCAAACAAATCAAAACGAGAAAGAACGTGGGGTATGTATGTACAGTGGTGGTCACGAATTTAGCACACTTAAAAAATTATAGTGGCGACCGTAGCCTAGTGGGTAGAGTGCGTGGCCCCTAAGCTAAAGATCCGCGGTAGCCCGGGTTCAATTCCAGCTCAGACAGAATGTTTTTTCAATTGAAATAATTTTTCTGTTCGGTCGTCACCTCTCTGCAGACAATGGCAAACCTCAGAGAGTAAAAATTGCCATGTAAAGCTTCTTGAGAACATAAGCCGTTCGGAGTCGGCATAAAACACGTAGGTCCAGTTCTCGGTCATTTGTGATCAAACATTAATGACACGCACAACACAAATGATTAATAGAAGCTAGGTCAAAGTCCTTCCAAGGGCTGAAATGGCCAGTTTATTTATATTTTTTAAAAAATTATAGTGAATACTTAAGTTTTCTATTTCTTTGTTCGAAATTTTTAATGAACTTTTATTAAATTTATATATTTAATCCTCTTTATTTCTTATGTAAACTTTTTTTATTTAAAATCATGTTTTTAAAGAACTCTAAGTCAAGTAGAAAATAAAAAACATTTACACTTGGTCATAAATTTAGCACACGAGCAAAAAAATGTCTAGGATAAAAAATAAAATCAAAATTGATTGCATAAAACTCAATATTTCTTAGGAAATTCCTTATTAATAATAACTGCATCGCATCTACTTGGAAAACTTTCGACCAAAGCTTCACAACGGTACTTTGGAATACTATACCAAAACCTTTGGATTTGTGTCCACAAATCTGGAAAAGATTTTTACTGTTTTTACTGTTTTACTGTTAGTATTTGCTGCTCGACATCCCTCCACAGATTCTCAATCGGGTTGAGGTCCGGTGATTGCGCTGGCCACTTCAAAATATTTACATGACATTAACACGAGTCTTCCAAGCAACTCGCAACTGTTCGAACAGTGTGCTTTGGATCGTTATCCTGCATAAAACGCCATAAAAGCGGCAAATTATCCTCTGCAAATGGTATCATGGTATTGACAAGTATGATTATGTAAATGTTCTGAACCATTTTTTTATCAATTTTAACAATCGGACCAACTCCGTGCAAAGAAAACGCCGCCCATACCATGACATTTCCACATGGGCAAATTACAAGGCACGGAAAAGGGAACTGAAGTACCTCATACGACAACGGAAAAGGCAGTCGTGGAGAGACTTCTGTTCTGGGATGGAAACTATATCAGAAGCATGTAGGCTTCAGAAAATGGTTTCAAAAGACCCATTCTCCAAAGTGGGACTGATCCGAAAGAAGGATGGAACCATGGCAGAGAACCTAGAGGAGTCCATGGAAGTTCTGATGGAGGTGCACTTTCCTGGAAGTTTTAAGTCTGATGACCCGTGGACACCCTTGAAGAAAGGAATGCACAGGGTTGACAGGCTGGAAGCCGAAAGGATGATCACTATGGACGGGGTGAGGAGTGCTATACGCTCATTTGCTCCGTACAAAACATCAGGGATGGACGGTATATTCCCTGCTATGATGCAGTGGGGGGAAGATCTCATTGCACCTAGGCTGTGGGGTATATTCGTTACTTGCCTAGCGACTGGGTATGTTCCGAGAGTCTGGAGAGAGGCGAAAGTTGTCTTTCTTCCGAAGCCTGGAAAAAAAGATTATGCGGAGGCGAAGTCGTTCAGACCGATCAGCCTAACATCTTTTCTCTTGAAAACGATGGAAAGAGTGATGGTTGACTGTCTTGAGAGCACCTCACTGATGCAAAATCCTCTGAGTAGATGCCAACATGCATATAGAGCAGGTAGGTCTACGGAGAGTGCTCTTCACGAATTAGTAAGAGTGACTGAAAAGGAGATATTTTCAGGAGGCATTGCGATGGTCACATTTATTGACATCGAGGGTGCTTTTCGACAAAATATGCTTTGGAAGGCTGCGGCAAGCCCTGACAGAACGCAATGTAAGCCCAATGATAGCAAATTGGGTGGACAATATGCTCAAACACAGGGCTGTCAACATGCAGAATGGTAGAGTAAAGACTAGAGGTAGAGTAAGTAGAGGATGTCCCCAGGGCGGGGTGTTATCGCCAACCCTGTGGAACATAACTGTGGACTCACTACTGGTTAGACTGGATGAATCGGGCATACACACGATAGGGTATGCAGATGACATTGCGTTGGTGGTCCGCGGCAAGTTCATTGACACCATCTCTGACATCATGAAGGGAGCACTCCGAATGGTGGAGGAGTGGTGTCGAGAACAAGGCCTTACCGTAAACGCAGGCAAGTCAGACAATATTCTCTTTACTAGAAAGAGGGTAGGCCTGAGGACAGAACCACTCAGACTTTTTGGAGCTGAAATCAACATGTCCACGAAAGTTAAATATCTAGGGGTAACCCTTGATAGCAAACTGAACTGGAACGAGCATGTAGAAGATAGGATTCAAAGAGCCAAGAGGGTTCTGTTCCAGTGCAGACGCGTTTGTGGTCTCAAATGGGGGCTAAACCCAGAGGCTATGAAATGGGTTTACACTATGATGGTTAGACCTGTCATCACGTATGCTTCGGTGATTTGGTGGACAAAAGTCAGCCAGAAAACCATTAAGAAGAGACTGGACAGAGTCCAACGGCTGGCGTGTGTTGGAATAACAGGTGCAATACGCACCACTCCAACAAGCGCAATGGAGGTTCTGTTAGGTATGCTGCCGTTGGATTTAGAAATAAAGAAAACAGCGGCGCTGTCAGCCCTCAGGATGTTGCGAAATGCTACGTGGCATGGGGCAACGGCCCTGCATGGTCATATTCGCATCCTTGATATTGTACAGAGAGATGTCAGGGAGGCGTTTATGCCTATGGATGGAAGGCAGAGAGTAAAAATAACAAAAAAATGTTATAAAACTCTTATAACGTATGGAGCCGTTTGTGAAGAAATCGCTGGTAGCGATATCAGTATATTCACAGACGGCTCTCTGATGAATGGCCGGGCCGGGGCAGGCGTGTACTCAAAAGAGTTAAGCCTATCCTGTGTACTGAGGTTGGGGAGGTTTGTGTCTGTATACCAGGCAGAAATGCTTGGCGTAGTGCATGCGCTGGACCACCTGATAGATGGCCGGATCAGTGGCAAGAAAATTGTCATCGCTCTCGACAATCAGTCTGTGATTAGGTGTATGCAACGGACAGACATCACTTCCATGTTGGCCATAGAATGTCTTACAAAACTCAATAGGTGCGCCCAGACGAATGAGCTCACACTTATGTGGGTGAGAGGACACTCTGGCATAGAACAGAATGAAGAAGCTGATTCTTTAGCAAGAGCAGGATCAGCAGAAGAATTCTGTGGACCAGAACCACGTATCGCCATAGGCGACAATATGGTGGCAGGCCTTATTAAACAATGGACGGACTCGGAACACAGTAAAAGGTGGGAAGAAGCTGTTAACTGCAGGCAATCAAAGGCGGCCGTGAAGTGGTCTCGTAGCGAGGCAGCAAAAGTTATCCGATACAATCGAAGGACTTTAAGCTGGCTTACTGCACTGGTCACAGGACACGGTCCCTTCATGTACCATCTCGGGAAGATGACTCTGACCGAGGACGATGCGTGTAGGTTATGCCTAGAGGAGCCGGAAACAGCAGCACACATTCTGTGCCAGTGTCCGGCGCTGGCAAGCATAAGATTGACCACTCTGGGACGCCCATTTATTGGCGAAGCCGAGATTGGTCAACTAACCTATAAGGATATGCTTGAGGTGACAAAGGATGCTTACACGAGGAGCATGCTCACGTACGAGTACTCCGAGCAGTAGTACCTTTTGTCCAATGGGGGACGAAAAGGGACCCACTGTGGTCTGCTTCGGCAAATCCCCAACTTATTATATATATATATATATATGACATTTCCACAACCGTCTTTAGAAGTCTTCAGCGTGTACCTTGGATTGTGTTGCATGTCCTGAGGACGCCACACATATTGTTTGCCGTCAAATCCGAACTTTGATTCATCACTCTATAGTTCATTTTCCAAAAACTCATTGGCTTTTTTAAATGTTGTTCTGCAAACGCAAGACTACATTTAATATTTTTTGCAACACATGTGGTTTATGTTGAGCTATACAGCCACGCAAATTGTTTTCATTCAAGCGTCTTCTTATGTATTTTGAGAACACATTTATGTGATATTTTGATGAAATTTCATTTTTAATTTCATTTGAGATCTTAAAAGAAGTCTTAAGTGCAGCTCTGCAAATAAAAAGGTCTTCTCTTCCTGTTGTTTTTCGCGCTCTAGGTAGCTGTTTTACTTCTTTAATGCTACCATACGACTCTACATGTTGAAATGCGTTATATATACATTTCTGGAATATCTTAGAAGCAGAGCAATCTCTGAAACTGTGCTTCCATCATTTTTCATTTGCTGAATCAACTGGCGCTGAGCCTCTGAACACCAGTAGTCTTTCATCATACCTTTTTGCAATTTTTTGTTAGAACTCAAATATAAACTTAATAAATTTAGCAAATTTATCCAGTAAAATTTAATCAACCTAAATAAAATAAGAAATGGAACAGTAATTCTAAACTGTGCTAAATTCCTGTCCAGCATTTAAACCACATTGATTGCAACTACTTGAAAAATGTAAGAAAACGTAAGAATAACTGAAAAACCAACTAACGATTCTTTGAGTTAACTTCATAAACAACACTCGGCAAACAATATTTGTTAACAATTCTTAAGCTAAGATGTTAAAACTTTTAAATAAGAGTTACTAACACAGTGTGTGCTAAATTCGTGACCACCACTGCACGTACCCCTCGAGGCCAGGTGAAGGTTAATGTTCTTATCATTAAAGCCATAAAAAGATAAAGAAACAAAAAAATATGATTTATGTCCGGTTGATCTTTTCTTATAAAATAGGCCAAAAAAATAATTTTGTTTTGCTTTTCTTCGGCACAAAATCGAAAATCCAACTGACTTTTATGCCAAATATCTCTCTAAATTTATTTTTATCATGTTGGTTCCAAGGTATATTCAATATGGTAGTGTCGTCACAGAGAGGTGGGTACCGAAGCTGTCAAACATATGAAGAACGTAAAAGACAATAAATAAAAGCTGAGAGAAAACTGTCAAATGTGTTCTAAAATTTATATAGTTTTAATTTTTGTGCGTGCTGAAAGTTTTATTTTTTGTATTTTTCGTGAAGCTATCATTGAATAACTGTTGCGAAATATTTTAAACTGATCGCAAGTATTTAAATGGCTTTTTCCATTTGCCATGTGTCATCAATTTATTAAATTTCTACAAAAAAATCTCTGAAAATGAAAAACGACGCGGGATAGTCTGTTGATGTGTGCTGCCCCAGAAAGTGTTCTGCATCCAACAGAATCATTCTTGCCAAGGACCACGCTTCTGTGCAGTTGAGCATCGTCGATGTTGATGCAGAAACCGGCCGCATGACCGTTGGTTCCAAGACCTATGCCATCTGTGGCGAAATCAGGCGTATGGATGAATACTATAATTGCATTGTGCGTTTGGCCAAGAAGAACGGATTAGCAAAAACTTCTAAAGTTGTTTACAATGAAGTTGCTAAAATCAATTAAAATAAATCAATTTAAAACACAACATAATTCTTTTTATTGACAAGCTATTGACAGCTTTTGCTATTTGATTTGCTTTTGTTCGCAAACAACTGATTTTGACAGCTCAGGTACCCACAACAAGAGAGAATTTTATCTACTAACACTACCTTCTTATATATACCTTGGTTGGTTCATTTTTTTTTTCATAGGACCAAACAATTTGATTCCAAAAAAAGGGTTGCACAATAAATATAAAAATTACTTTCTGACCTGTCCAATATATTGAGCAAATCCACTGAAAGGTTTAATCATAGGAAAAAATTTTAAACAATTAAAAAAATACGAAAATTAAAATGTTCAAATTAGTGCATGGTAAATAAACTAAGGTATACATTTGAATCTGATACTATTTCACTTCTTTCGTCAAACTCACCTGTGCGCCAACATTTTCTTGTACAGCTGCTGCTTGAGATGGCCATGACCGTAACCTAGTTTATCCAAAGCGCACAAACAGGGCGCAATGCCGTTTGCATTGCTGCCACCTCCACCACCTCCGCGACCTCCTCCACCATGATGACCGCCATGATGATGATGGTATTGATGATGATGATGACCTCCACTGCCGAGTTGATTTTTTAAATTCTGAATGTTTTCTAGATCAGCTTTCGTAGCCGGGAGAGTGCCGCCACCAACAGCGGCAGCCAAACCAAGGCCGCTTACAACGCCACCCGCTGCTGTAAGTGCGGTGCATGCCACTTGTTGTTGTTGTTGCTGTTTTTGAAGATGGCATTTATTTTGACGCTTGTTCCAGGTTTTGTTCTTTTTGGCCAGCATTGAGGTGGCCTTGCGATGCTTTACAAACTGTTGCGGCGCGCGAAACTGAAACTTTTGTTGTTGCTGTTGTTGCTGTTGTTGTTGTTGGGATTTTACCTTGTTGTTATTGTTGTTGTTGCTATTGTTGACATGTGCTGCTGCTGCTATTGCGGTTGTTGTTGTTGGCGGTGTTGAGCCACCTTGCTTCGCCATTGCTGTTGAGCTGCTGGTTGCTGCCGTTGAAGCAGCTGATGTTGTTGAGCTCACATCTTCGCTGTTTGTGGTTGATCTTGTTCTCGGTGCCGAACGTTGCTCACTGGAAGCTACAACGGCGGTTGTTATAGTTGTTGTAGAGTCAGCAGCAACGGCTTGACAATCGCCAGGATTGTCTGTGGTTAAAGTTTCCATTGTATGAATTGATATCAAAATTCAAAGCATACTTTGGGGCTTGCTTAGTTTGTGAAATTGGATGTACCTATGTATTTTTTTTTTTTTGTATAATTAACAGTTTTTAACAAATTTTTATTAAATTGCAAAGTCTATTTTTGGGCGCACAATAAATATACCATTTTCGATGTGTAAATATTTAACAATAATCACATAAATTTAATAACAAAAAAAATTTCACTATATAAATTTTTGCAAATTAAAATTTGTTGCTTTAATAATTTTGCGTTTTTAAGTTTTATAGCACATTTTCAAGATATTTATAAAATTTTTTTTACATTCACAATCAGTAAAATTTTTCCCATACCTTAAATCTCGTTGCATATCTTTAGGCATCTGCAATGCAAGTAAAATAACTTGCTGTGTTTATTTGCTCTTAATTTGTTTACTGCACTTTTGAGCTATTCTTTTACACTGCAAGAGGCATAGACAAATTATTTGAATTGCATACTTTTAGACTCAATTTAAATTCAATTAAAATTCTTTGCATGTATTTCATTCATAATCAAAATTTAAATCATAGCTCATACTACTTTTTGTTGCAAAAACTTTGCATACTTTTGCAACTGTCTTTCTTTGCTGCTTCACGTTACTTTAAATAAACATTGCATATTTCTAGGCTTTAAACACATTTTAGTATATTTGCAAAATTTCACTTTTCTCAAGTAAACAAATTTTACTTCACTTTTTGTTTACTTTTACAAAGAATATTGCATACTTTTTTAGTCGCACGATCTTTCTTTTTTTATATTTTTTTCTGATTTCGCTTTAAACTCATTTATGAAATAATCCTTATTAACATCTGTATCCTTTAATGCTTATCCTGCCTTATTTGCTTTTGCGTTATGGGCGCTTTTTAATTATTTTTTTTAACATTTATTTCGCTCTAAGGACATTTTATTAATGTTTTTGCTCTACGGTTATTATTTCTTCTGTTGTTTTTATTTTTGTTTTTCTTGTCTTTTCCACTTTTCCCAAAATAAGCAATGCGCAGCGAAATGTTTGCTTCCGTTAAATCTGCTTAGTTGTCGCTGCTGGATTTATGCTTTTTCTTCGAAATCAGCTTCCGTTAAAATGTCACATAATTCCAGCTGCTCTTTTTTACTTGCTTCCGCTGCAGCAGTGAAACACTGATTCTGCAAAAGAAGAAATACAAAAAATAAATAAAAGATATTGTATAAATAAGAGCTGAAAATATTATTAAATTGTTTGTAGCAACTGGCAGGGAATTTTCATTATTAACATTGTGATAAAAAATTCCTGCTTGCACGCTCACGCATAAAAATACACAAGCAAATAAAGCGAAATAATGCACATGCTAGCATTCTGGAATATTTTTACATCCATGGAAAGAAATTTAGAAAATAAATTGTTTCGAAATTTATTAAAACTCTTCAATTAATTAATATTTTAATAAAACTGCTATTTTTTAAGAAACATTTATTTTATAAGGAAAAATGTTCATCATTTCATTTATATAGATATTTTATTATTTAGTTTATATATTTTAAATTATTTGTGTATTTATTAGTAAACTTTTGTAGTGTTTGATATTTTCAATATATTTCTATTTTAAGAGTTAAATTTAATTTTTTTTACTCTTTTAATTATTTATTTAATTACATTCATGAAATAGTTTCTACTTTACGTTTGTCTTATTTTTCGTTAAATTTAAATAGCTTATTTTGTATTTGTCAATGTAAAAATGTTTTTTATTTTTTAATTTTTTTATTTAATACAATTTTTGCATTCTTTATTTCTTAATAATTTTTTAAATTTTTTATTTTAGTGTTTCCAAATTTTTTTATTTTATTTTTTCATTTTTTATTTATTTATTATTTGTTAAAATTAAATTAATTTATTTTTACTTTACTTTTGTCTTATTTTTCCTTATATTAAAAAGCTAATTATGTACATTGTAATAATGTATTTTATTTTTTATTTAATACAATTGTTGTATTTTTTAATAAATTTTTATATTTTATTGTTTGTTAATTTTTTATTTTATTATTTAATTTTTCATTTATTTATTATTTCATTTTTTATTATTCGTTAAAATTAAATAATTAATTTATTTGCTTACTTAAATTCATTAATTAATTTATACTTTACTTTTATCATTTTTTTTATATTAGATAGCTAATTTTGTAAAGTATCAATGTAAAATTTTTTATTTTTTAATTTAATACAATTTTTGTATTCTTTATTTTTTAATAATTTTTCAGATTTTTATTTTGCTGTTTCCTAATTTTTTTATTTTATAATTTTATTTTGTATTTATTATTTGGAATTATTTATTATTTGTTAAAATTTAATAATTAATTAATTTGTTTAATTAAATTCATTGATTAATTTTTGCTTTACTTTGGTGTTATTTTTCTTTATATTAAAAAGCTAGTTTTGCAGTGTCAATGTAAAAATGTTTTTTATTTTTTATTTAATACAATTTTTGTATTTTTTATTTCTTAATAATTTTTTAATTGTTTTTTATTTTAATGTTTCTTAATTTTTTTATTTTATTATTTACTTTTTCTTTATTTATTATTTCATTTTTTTATTATTCATTAAAATTAAATAATTAATTTGCTTACTTAAATTCATTAATTAATTTTTACTATACTTTTGTCTTATTTTTTGTATTACAAAGCAAATTTTGTAAAGTATCAATATAAAAATGTTTTTTATTTTTTAATTTAATACAATTTTTATTATTTATGTTTTTTTATTATTTGTTAAAATTAAATAAATAATTCATTTGCTTAATTATATTCATTGATTAATTTTTACTTTAGTTTTGTCTTATTTTTCTTAATATTAAAAAGCTAATTTTGTAGCATCAATGTAAAAATGTATTTCATTTTTTATTTAATGCAATTGTTTTATTCTTCATTTTTTTAATATTTTTTCATATTTTTTTATGTTTTATTGTTTCTTAATTTTTTGTTTTATTATTTAATTTTTGGTTTATATTTAATTTTTTTATTATTCGTTAAAATTAAATAATTTATTTATTTGCTTAGTTCAATTTATTAAATATTTTTTACTTTACTTTTGTCTTATTTTTGCCTATATAAAAAAGCTAAGTTTGTATAGTGTCAATGTAAAAATGTTTTTTATTTTTTATTTAATACAATTTTTGTATTCTTTATTCCTTAATAATTTTTAAAATTTTTTTTAATTTAATGTTTCTTAATTTTTTTATTTTATTATTTAATTTTTCTTTATTTATTATTTAATTTTTTTATTATTCATTAAAATTAAATAATTAATTTGCTTACTTAAATTCATTAACTAATTTTTACTTTACTTTTGTCTTATTTTTTATATTAAAAAGCAAATTTTTAAAGTATCAATATAAAAATGTTTTTAATTTTTTAATTTAATACAATTTTTATTATTTGTGTTTTAATAATTTTTCAGATTTTTTTATTTTATTGTTTCCTAATATTATTATTCTATTATTTAATTTTTTATTTATAATTTGTTAAAATTAAATAATTAATTCATTTTCTTAATTAAATTCATTGACTAATTTTTACTTCAGTTTTGTCTTATTTTTCCTTATATTAAAAAGCTAATTTTGTAGCGTCAATGTAAAAATGTATTTTATTTTTTATTTAATACAATTTTGGTATTCTTTATTTTTTTAATATTTTTTCATATTATTTTATGTTTTATTGTTTCTTAATATTTTGTTTTATTATTTAATCTTTTATTTATTTATTAATTAATTTTTTTATCATTCGTTAAAATTAAATAATTTATTCATTTGCTTTGTTAAATTTATTAAATATTTTTTACTTTACTTTTGTCTTATTTTTGCCTATATAAAAAGCTAATTTTGTATAGTGTCAATGTAAAAAAGTTTCATTTTTTAAATTTTTAAATTAATTAAAAAGTTTTTTCTTGATTTTTCTAAAATTTTTTTGTATATGAAAAGTTAATGATGGTATATTTTAATTACAATATTGTTTTTTTAATAATTCTAAAAAAAAGAAAAAATTTTATTTTTTAGAATTTTATTTGAGCTTAATGTCAATTATGCTGTCAATTTGTAATGTCAATTTGTTTTTTGTTAAATTATTTACTTTTTAATTTTGTTAAAAATTTTTTTATATGATTTCTTAGAATTTTTATTAAAAATGTAAATTTTTTTTAACTGTTTAATATTTTTTAACTCTTTTTTTATTTTTAAATTTCTTTTTAACTATTCCTTATTTTTTTAAATTTTTTTTTATCTTTTTTAAATTAAATTAATGTTTTCGATTATTTTAGTTTCTCTTTTAATTTTTTACTGTTCTTAATTCTTTAATTTTTTTAAATTATTTATTAACTTTTTAAAAATTTGGTGTACACTTTGTTTGGTTTCATTAACCTTTTAATTCAATTTTTAAGTTTTTCTTTATTTTTAAAATTTTTTGTATGTATTTTTTTTTTGATGCAAAGGTTTTAAGGCGAGCTTTTTTAACGATATGGTTTAACGTATGTATTTATTACATATTACAACAATTGAAGTTATTGAAGTTATAATTGTTATGCGGTGCCACCACCGTAAAAAGCAGTTCTGAGTGCAATAAATTTTTTTTTTATTTTAACTTTCAAAAAAAGTTACCTAAAAACGGCGGTGAGAATAAAAAAGATGTTATGTTTATATTATAATTATCAATGAAAAATCACGGAAAATAGCACAAATTCTCACATGTTAAGTTGCTTTTTTCTTTGAGTGTATGGGCGAAAAAATAGAGCTGTTTGTGTCAGTTGTAAAGTATGGCAAATATTCGCTAAGGGAAAGAGTATTTTTTTCCAAATACATCTGTTATAAGTGTTTATGTGTGCGTTTGCATTTGTATATGTGAGTTTGTGTGCATGTTTCGTCCATGTGTGAGTCTGTGTTTTTGAATGTTTTTGTGCGTGAGTGGATGTATTTTATTATTTATTTAAAAAGTTCCCAGCGGGTTCAATCGAGCATTTAATACACCTGAGTGTGTGTTTTTGTCACAGATATTCCTATGTTTGTACGTACATATGTTTGTTAGTGTGATTGCACAGCCATGTTGGTAAACATTTCAAATTTTCCTATTTGTTTTGCATTCTCAAAATGTAATCATTTTAAAAATAATCATTCATGCGTGTCACTGGCATGACATGAATTCATATTAGAATTTATTTCAACTTAAGTACAATTTTTATGTAATACCACGCAAGAGCTGTACACTTGTTTTAAGGGTGTTTAAACTGTGCACACTAGCTTCAAAGACTTGGTTATAATATGAAAGTAATGCACAAAACGTAATTTTGTCACAGTCAACGTGGTTTTTTGTAAATAGCCTATAATTTGTAAAACATTAGAGCTAATATTTATGAAATACTTTTTTCATTAGCCCCATGAGTGTGCTAGGACACAGGTTGACATGTTTGACCTAAAATATTGTAATGTTGGTGTTACAGAGCTAGTAGAATTGTAGAGTTGTTCGAATCTAGAAATCCATATTAAACATGAATAACGTAGCGAAAAAGCTGCGCTGATACTCCAATTCGAGTAGCTGTAGCTGTATCAGTGAGTTAGCGCAATTGCGCCATGGTTTTGTTTGAAATGCGATATCTCCTTCCTGTATAAACAAAACTTTAATGAATGCAGTGAGTTGATTGGCGCGTTGAGTTATGAGCTAAAGTTTCTGATTTTTATTGAGTTGAATAGCGCACTTAATTATGTAGTAAAGTAAGCAGAATTTAAAAAAAAATACAACAAATATAGCAAAACTCTCATATATTAATAAATTCATAAGAAA
Organism: Dichetophora obliterata; assembly: GCA_963920525.1. Lineage (NCBI taxonomy): Eukaryota > Metazoa > Arthropoda > Insecta > Diptera > Sciomyzidae > Dichetophora > Dichetophora obliterata. The sequence goes on along the minus strand of OY986437.1, from coordinate 231,717,923 downwards.
TTAATACAAGTCATGTTTGAATGAAGAGCAGAGCTCAGCATCAATCAAAAAAACACTGCACTCAAACTATAGTTCATTCAAGGTTGATTCAGCAATCAGACAGATACACATGAAACATATCTCCGGACTGCAAAACAAGTTGGACGTTTGAAGTTGGATTTAAGTTTGCTTGCACTTATGAAATCTTATACGTTAAAAAAAGCAAACAAATCAGAACATGCATGAAATTATTCTTATGGCTGCGCTTGTGCGTTACTTTTAATAATGCAAATGTATCAGCGCAATAACGCAGTTGAGTGCTTAAACTCAATAACACAAAATTTAAGAATATTTACAGGTTACTTCAAATGGTTATGGCGTTAATGAACACCAGCTATTCCTGAAGAAATGTTATTTAGGGCTTCTCAAACTATTAACATTAATTTACCATAGCGTCGGAAAATGCAACTCAAGTGCTTATCAAACTATTTGAGTAAATTTAATAGTCTTAACCACACACAGTTGCTTCCAGTTCTTCTCAAACGTTTATTTTAATTGTTTTATTTCAATTTGCGATGATTTTGAAATTTCAGCAAAGTTTGGCTAGATTGGAACACAAAAAATTTTTGTTTGGAAATTCTGAATTTTGATTGATCTCTTTTGAATTTCATATAAAAATTTATTAATTATAAGTGATCTTTTCCGAATTTTAATAAGAAATGGTGTTGAAGGCTTAAATATATTATTTATTTGTAAAAAGTAAATATTTATTTCGTCAAATCTTGGTTGATGGAAAGAATCTCTTTTTTTCAGTGTAGATGCATTACTTGTTTATACGGTCATGAAAAGATAAATAGCACAAATGTTTAATTTTTTAACTTTTCGTTTGAACTTAATAATGCATTCATAAACTCTAGTCATAATTTTTTGAGACTCTAGTGTGACGTTGTTTAAAACTCCGAGAGAGAGAGAGCGAGAGAGAGAGAGAGAGAGAGAGAGAGAGAGATGTACCGTTACAAACTTTCATTTGCTCAAGCCATTTCTTTCTAAATAGGCATGTTGGATATGCAGTGGACATATAAATAGCACAAGTGTTGGTTCGTGAATAAGAGTTGAATTTCGTGCGGATATTCTCAAGAATGCACTTAAGTCAGTTAAATCCAATGGTTCAAAAAATATTGAAAGCAAGACACGCAATCCTAGACCGCGTAAGACTACTGCTTCTACTGATAAACTCATAGTTCGCAAAACTAAGGCTGACTAAGGCGACTTACAGTAACGTTTCAGCATAGTTTTTCGCATTTTCGTCTCTTGACTTGGTGTCCGCTAGTTTGAGGAAAGTAAGAAGCACACACAAAATTACGTGACATTTTTGATGATTCGATTGCAAAAAAATCGACTTACAGTGGCTTAAAGTGCGTTTCAGCATAGTTTTTTATACATTTTCGTCTCTTGTCTTGCTTGTTTTGCTGTCTGCTGATGCTTCGATTGCAAAAATAAACAAATAAGAAAGGTACTGCATACAAACAAACCCAAAGTAGGTAAAAGCATATGTACTAGCATATGCAAGAAGTAAGCGGCGGTACGCGCGCACTATATGCACTACCAGCTGCTTTTAGATTGACGCGCTTTCAGCTCGGCTCGGCAAAGTAACAAGTCACCACTATAAACGCGCTTTTAGAGTTCGAAAAGGTGGATTGAAGTAGTTTTTTGTGTAATAAATTTTGTGTTTTTTTTTTATTAAAATTGAATCAAGGATAAGAATTTTAACAAACTTTCAATTTGGCAAATTTTGTAGACTAACATAAATGATTAAATTTCGGCACGCATGGAAATTATAGCCTCAAAATTTTATACCGATGTCAGTTTTTTTAGAGATAGCTATTGCAGGAAAAAAAAGTGGAATTGGTCAAAAGAAACTGGCCCTCCATTACAATTCATACACTTTAAATGCGATAGCTTGACCTGTAATAGAAAGTAATAGTCTTTTAAAACCAGTTTTTTTTTTAATTTAAAACACGTGTAAGTTTTGTTAGAAATAATAACAAGTACAAAATATAAATGAGATTCATCATCGAGCGTGGCATCTCCCATACACTTTGAATGAGGAAGTTGTACTTTTATGAAAACAATATAAGTATAAGCTATCATCGTTAAAAATTAAGGTGAGTTCAGACAACTGGGCGTGTCTGTGAATGTAAGACAAGTCAAAAGCTAGCCTTTAAATTTGCTACTTCGTACGCGTTTTATAAAAACTAAAAAGAATAAAATAATAAAATTAATAAAAAATTTTTAAGTTAAACACTGTTTTTTTTTATGGAACGAAGTTCCTTTACGTGGCTTGCGGATGGTGTGGGTGTGATTTGGTAGAAATCGTCACGTAACAGTGAGATTGCTGTGTGTGTATCGAGCAGACTACAAACCAATAGGCGAATGCGCTGTATGTGTGTGCGTGCGAGTGTTGAGATTCAAGCAGACTAACAAAGGAGTAGGCGAAATTGCAACTCTCTGTTTCTCTCTGTGTTTATCTCTGTTTCCGACAAGTAGAAATTTCGTTAAACTGCATTTGTTATTTTTATTTGTGTGTTTGTTTGAAATAATGCGTTAGAATCTTTATTACAATTAAGTTTTAAGAAATCGAAACTGAATATGTGCTAGCAATATAAGTGGTCGCTGATTTCAAACCTGATGCTAAAATTTAAAAAAGTTTTTGACACTAGGGTGGACCCTGAAAATGCTTTTTTTGTTTTATACTCTTTGCATATGTGCTTGCAGTATTAAGGGGTCACCGATTTAGAACCTGATGTATTTCAAAAAGTTTTTTGACACTAGGGTGGATCCTAAAAATGTGTTTTATGGCTTTATACTCTTTGTAGATGCGCTGATCGCTGATTTCGAGTCTGAAGTTAGAATTTTAAAATGTTTTTTGACACTTGAGTGAACCTTAAAATTGTATTTTTTTTTTTGCTTTATACTCTTGTATATGTGATGATTTCGAATTTGATGTAAGAATTTTAAATTTTTTTTTAACACTAGGGTGGACCCTAAATATATATCCTTTGTTTCATACTCTTTGTGTATGTGCTGGCAGTATTTAGGGTTCGCTGATTTCGAATCTGATGTTAGAATTTAAAAAAATTTCTTTTGTCACTGGACCCTAAATTTGTGTTTCATATTTTCATACTCTTTGTAAATATTTTCTACACTAGGGTGGACCTTAAAATTGTTTTGTTGGCTTTATATTCTTTGTAGACGGGCGGTCACTGATTTCGAATCTAATGTTAAAATTTAAAAAAGTTTTTTAGTACTAGGGTTTACCCTGAAAGTGTGTTTTTTTATTCTCTTTCAATATACGCTGACAGTATTAAGGGATCGCTGATTTCGAATCTGATGTTAGAGTTTCAAATATGTTTTTTGCCACTAGGGTGTACCCTAATAAGTGTTTTTTGTTTTATACTCTTTTTATATGCGCTGATCGCTGGACGTTGGAATGTTAAACGTTAGAATAAACGCTGAACGTTAGAATATTAAAAATTTATTTTACACTAGGGTGTACCCTAAAAATGTGTTTTTTAGCTTTATACTCTTTGTATATGTAAGCTGTATAAAGGCCGCTGATTTCGTTCCAGATGTTAAAATTTTAAAGTTTTTTGACACTAGGGTGGACCCTGAAAATGGGTTTTTTGTTTTAAACTCTTTGTATATGTGTTGGCAGCATTAAGAAGTTGCTGATTTCGACCCTGATTTCAAAAGTTTGTGACACTAGGGTGCACCCTAAAATGTGTTTTTTTTTATACTCTTCGTAGATGCGCTGGGCTTTAATTTCGAATCTGATTTAAGAATTTAAAAAGTGTTTGGCACTAAGGTTGACCCTAAAAATGTATTTTTTTTTTTGTTTTACACTCTTAACTTCATTTTTCAATCCAACTTTTCAATCAATTAAAGCTCCATACGAGAACCATGATGAATGTTCAATGCTCAACGCTTTGCTACGTCATGAAAGAAGCATCGCTTGCAACGGTAACTGCGTATTTTCATCTCTCATAAGAATTTACGGTGCTGGGACATAGCCCCAAGGGACATAATCTTAAAATTGAAAATTTGAAACTTGGGATTATGTCCTCAACAAAAGGGGACATAATCTCAAAAATTGAATTTGGGATTATGACCGCTTATTAAGCGATCGTTTTTCCAAAAATATTATATAAAAACTTTTTGATTTGATTGTTCATTTATGGTCCTCCGACCACACCATTTTTTATTTAAAAAGGTAAAAACGAAATACAATACCTTTCTAACCATTTTATATGTTATGTCTAAAACTAGGAATCTCATGCAGTAAAAAATCGTAAATATTCGCATATAACATGCACTCTAAATATGTACTAAAACCAGGTAAAATAGGCAATTAAAAATATTTTTCTTATGTATTATAATCGGTACATAAATAAATATTTAATGTAATTTAACAAAAAAAAAATAAAGAGGAAAATAATTTATTTTAAAAAACATATAACATTAATTTAAAATAACAACAAAAATATTAAGTGAATATAAAAGTAACAATTGTAAGTTATTTTTTTACCAAAAGATGTCGCTCTAAATTTTAATGGTTGCAAACAAAAAAAAAATAGTGCAGAAGCCACATGAATGTCTTTTAAAATATGTAAAATTATAGTATATTATAGCAAATTAAGTTATTACAGATAATTTATCCATTCCCATTTTAAGATGTCCAGTAAAAACATGCATTTACATGAGATTCCTAGCCCTAGTTATGTCATATTAAGACAAGGAAGGTAGGAATGGTATTTTGCATTAAGGTTATTCACTTCACTGCTGAAATTTCCGAAATTCTGAAATTTACGAAAACTTCAGTGCAATTATTGTTGTTTTGGTTTTCCGAAGTTTGCTTAAATTTAATCACCTATTTAGTTGATAAAAAATAATAGTCGGAAATTTGCGAAGAAAAGATGTGTTCAGTAAGCATAAGCAAATCTGTTTAATGAGTGTGAGTAGTTGTGAATATGACAATTTCGATAAGAAGAAGAACATTCAGTCAAATTCCTCCTAAGAGCTGATGCAATGTATGCAAGCAAGAACAAAATGATCATTAATTCTATTTTAGCCGATCATATAATTTAGTTTTTCTACTTTTTTTTGCATTATTGTTCTATTAAAAGTCAGAAAGTTTTTTAGCATAATTATTTGTTTTGGTAACAAGCCCACCAACGGCAAATAAAGCAATTGCGATTTTAAGCTTGATAGATGCATGTAAAAAAAAAAAGAAACATTACAAACGGTCACTCACTTCAACTCGTCGGAAATTTCCCATTTCTGAAATTTCAGCATTGATGTGAATACCCCTATTACTATTAACGACTTTAAAATAAAAGATTTTAATTAAAAATTATGTTTTATTTATTTTAATATAAAAATCAAGAGCAATTCAGTTTGAAGTTAATGAAAAGGAAAATTATTTATATTTTATTTTTAATTTTTATTTATTTAATTTTATATTTATTTTTAATATTTATTTCTGTGTTGATATGCAATAACAGCTGGAGTTTGATTTCATAGTTTCGAGAATTCTTGCTGCAAGGCTTTCAATCGCCATCTAAGTTATATGAAAGGGTATTTTGTTTTTGTGTCATAACTTTGGCTAGGGTCATGCTAGAAGCTCCAGATTTTGTGTGTTTATAAAAGTATATGCATGGAACATATCAACATCAATATCTTCTGTTCTGTCTTAAGACGACTTAAGCGATTATTGCTTATCAACACAGATTTAATTTTATATACAATTAATTTTATATTTAGTATAAATTTTTATTTAATTTTATGTTTATTTTTAATACTTATTTTATTTTATATTTATTTTAAATACTTATTTGATTTTATATTTATTTTTAATACTTATTTAATTTTATATTTAAATCACAGTTCGCAGTTGATGAAAAGAAAAAGTTTGTTATTTTACTGAAATGTAAGGTAATACAAAATTTAAAAAAAATTTTGAAATTGTTTTCAAATAATATCAAAAATTCAATATATATTTATTTATTATTTTTTTTTAAATTAAGTTTTTCCTACTTTTAATTCATATCATATTATTTTTATATTTATAAATGATCTCACTTCAAGTTTTGAGGAGAAAAATTCAAAAAATCTTATTTTACTCTGTAACTCTTTTATGAAATAAATACCATGCATGGAGCTTGTATCACTGTTGTGCTACGAACTAAGAAACTACTTACAGCTAAATGTCTGAAATATTTTCTTTACAACATTTAAAAAACTTTTGACATCTGACACTTGCCCGTTTGCAAAAGTTTTTCACATTTACAACAAAATTTTCACCACAAATATGTTAAGCAAACAAGCAAATAAATCTTTATTATATACTAAGTTATATAATAAGTTTATGTTAACCATTTTCACGCCACTTTTTTCAAAGTACCGTAAGAAAAAAAAAACCTATTAAAGTTGTGGTAAAAGTTCGCTGTGGGAATTCATGCGAGTGTGTGCAAAAATATGTGACTGACAGTCACATTTTTTGATGCTAATAAGCTCAAAACTTATATTAGTGTAGATTGTGTAAAAGTGTGATGACATTTAAAAGGTTGCGATTTTAAAAAAATGTGTGAAATAGCTTATGCAAAATCAACATTTCTATTGAAACCGAATTTAAAAATTGTATCTATTTTCAGCATTTCAATGCCTCAAGAAGCTTCAATTTGATTGTTCGCAAAATGTGCGAAATAGCTCAATATCGAATATCGAATACCGAATTTAAAAACAGTTTTTGTTTTTTTTTCACGGCAATTTCAATGCATAAAGCAGCTTCAATTTGATAGAACATTTTTGTTGGTTTTCAAAAAACTTCACAATACGAAATACATATTTTTTTCATGTTTGTGGAATTCTAATCTATTGAGTATTCAGAAAATAGCTTTCCTTGTCACTACTTTTTCATACCAAAAACGGGCTGGCTGGCTGGCTCACTTTGTGTGCGGTAAAATTGCAAAATATATAAACAACATAAAATAGAGATAAAGAAGAAAAACAAAATACATGTATATTCTAACTGCTGCTACTTTTTATGGCAGCCTTTTATGTTTAAGCATGGGAAAAACGCACACATCCGTTTTTGGACCAACGCGTTCAGACAGGGAGACAGTGATGCGGACAGACTGTGTGACGGTCGGTGTGACAGACGTTCGGTTCGTCTGAATGTTTGTCGCATTGAAGCTCATACGCGCTATTTTACATAATAGTGTTTGTCAGCAACAAAAAAATGTCTTCTTTTTTGTTGTTTGTATTTAAGTCTGTCACAGAAAATGTTTAGATTTGCACAAAAATGTTGCATGCAGAAATACTTTTTTTATCTTTTTTTTCGCTCTCTAGACAGTTAAGTACGCGAATATTTTTAGAATTTGTTTGTTCTTTTATTTTGCTATGCTTTGTGTTGCCACATCTTTTTTATATCATTTTTCAAAGGCTTTTTCGGTTGATTTTATGCCAGATGGCGTTATTAGTATGGATGTATGAAGTACTGTTATTAGAAGTTTCAATTAATATTTTTTGAATTACAATTAAAAATTATGTAGAACAAGTATTTCAAAAATTAGATTTCAAGGATTTGTTCAATGCTAAGGAAAAATATAAGCATAATGACTACGATAAGAAAAAATATACGTTGTCACTGCTAAGAATATGCTTAAATTTGTCGCAGAGAGATAAAGATAATGTGGCATAGATATTGGGTAACGCTGCGCTGCGTTGCGCTTTTGAGTTGAAACACTTAAATGCGTTACTGCGCTAATACACTTGTTTTAACAAAAGTAGCGCAATAGCGCAGTAATACAAATAACACGCTTATAGCAAAATGAGGATATATTTATTCAGCGAGCAAAATTTTACGACGTCTCAAACATAGCGATAGAATGTTCGAAGCGAGCATTATGAACTCATTTAAATATGGAAAAGGAATTGCGGGAAGGATGCTGTTAGGCATGAGAGTTTGGGGAGCGTTGATTTGCTATGATGCTTTCAATATGTATAATATTACGTTTACATTGGACCAAATGACTCATTTGAAATGAGTCATTCAAAAGTGTTTACTGTTGTAGTATCGTGAAAACGCCCTAAGCATAGCATCCCTGGTTCGATAACTCATTTTTAAAGTCTTAAGTTGAGTTACCGAACTAGGGATGCTATGATTAGGGCTTTTACACGATAGCATTTAATTTCAATTATTTTTTCAGGTATTTTTTTATTATCCGTGGGATTTTTCAAATCTCCAACAAAACGCAACCACTTCCTATTTCCAACACCAAAATGCCGTGAAAATCGGGAAAAGGGAAATTCACGTGGATTTTTTTAAACCCCCAACAAACCCCAAGCACTTCTCATTTCCAACATTAAAATCGCGAGAAAATCGGGAAAAAGGTATATTTTCCGTGGAATTTTTTAAGCCCCCCTAACCACAAAAACCATTTCATTCCATGGAAAGTTCTCCCCAAAAAAACCTACTAGAATCCCTTCTTTTAAGGGCTCAAAGAAATCTTCCATTGCAAAAATTCTGGAAGCACTTCTTAAGAAGACTAAGGAAAGCATTCCTCCCAATGACATGCATATGTTAAAAGAAGTATGAAAGTGGAAGGGATGGAATGCAAGACTTCCCCTTCCACTTTACCTTTTTTTGGAAGCACTTTTTTTTGCTGGGATAATGCTTGATGAGCACCAGAGAACTGCACAAGCCTACTTTAAGTCTATTTCAAGTACTTGCTTAAAATACAAGTTCAAGCTAGCTTGAGCTTGATAATTTTGAATCAAGTATAGCTTGTAATTGAATATAAATAAGCCCACGACAGCTTGCGACTTGAAAGTATGCTAGCTTACAAGCGAACGGCACGAAGTTTCAAGTATAGGAAAGCTTGATGCTTTCGGCAAAAAGCTTGAAATTGAAGACAAGTATCCAATTAAAGCAAGTATCCAAAAAATTCAATGAGCTTGTTTAGAGAGAGCTTAAGCGTAATAGGGCTTTTAAGCATTCTGTGGACTCCGTGGTTGGAAGTTTTAGAGGTAACTTATTTCGAAGATGATGTCAAACTTTAAAATTTAAGATGGCGGATAGAGTTGCCACCTAAATTTTTTCTATTTTTGCGAATTCTTGTATTTTTGAAATTCTGACAACGGATTTGATTTCTTATATAATGTCACAGTTTTAAAATTTAAGATGGAGGTTAGGGCTGCCACCCTAATTTTTACCACAGTATTGCCACCTAATAATTTGTATTTTTAAGAGTTTTAAACACCATTTATTAGTGTTAAGGGGTCGCTGATTTCGAATCTAAGGTCAGAAATTAAAAATTCAAGATGGTGGATAGGGTTGACACCTTAATTTTTTGTAGTTTTATGAATTCGGGGCTGGCAAAAAAAATGGTACACCAAAAATGGGTCGCTGAATCCGAATCCGTTGTCAGAATTTCCAAATTATAAAATTTTGAAATAATAGGGTTGCCACTTAATATTACGTCTTTTCAAGAGTTTTAAACGTCATTTATCAGTGTTAAGGGGTCGCTGATTTCGAATCTAAAGTCAGAATTTTAAAATTCAAGATGGTGGATAGGGTTGCCACCCTAATTTTTTGTAGTTTTGTGAATTCGGGGCCGGCAAAAAAATGGTACACCAAAAATGGGTCGCTGAATCCAAATCCGTTCTCAGAATTTCCAAAATATAAAATTTTGAAATAATAGGGTTGCCACCTAATATTATGGCAACAACAACGGAAAAAAAAGTTACACGAACTCAGCATAATAAATTAAATGAACAACGAAACAAACGATCGTCAGTCGCTTTCGACAGCAGTGCAGTCGCATACAGTCGAAACCAGAGTTGAAGAGTAGAAAACTTGACTTTTTCCACCAACTCATGTGGGGTAGAAACAAAGCAGAATCACGTCAGACATATGATTCGTTTTTCAGAAGTCAGTCGCGAATTGTAAGGAAAAAAATAAATCAAGTTTCTGCAATTCAACTCAAAGCTTGATATTTTTTCAAGAAGCTTGATTTTCAATTTACTTGTTGCAGATCTCTGATGAGCACACGAAATCCACTTTTTTCCATTTTTGCCAAAATTCACAAGATCGTCTGCTGTCAATGTCTGCCAAACGCAAACTCAGCGTCGCAGCAAGCTGAAATTTTGACAGTAGTCTATTAACAGATGGTAGTTGACCGAATCAGTGTTGCATTTAAAGTTACTACGCGGAAAATACAAAAATTCACTAACTTCTAAATTGCCATTAATTCTTTTTTATCATCGTTAATTCAAAAATTGTGCTGTGATGTGCTGAAGTTGTGCTACAATTGTGTAACAATGATATCGAAAATATATCAAAAAATTCAAATATTTACGCATTTAAAGAGCGTAAGTGTATAGTTTTAAAATCCGAACTCTTTTTCTATCCTGCTCAAATACATTAACTGCGTAGTCAGTCTCAACTGCGAAAATTTGTTTATACTAAACTTTTATGTAACTACCATTTAAAGGATCTTCTATTTACATAAGGGCATAACTTATGTCGAGTACGAAATTGTTCGTAAAAGTAATACTCCCTTTACATTTGAGAGGGGAATTTTTCGAAACGAGTACGAAATTGTTCGTAGAAGCAATACTCCCTCAACATTTGAGAGGGGAATTTTTTGCCAATTGTAATGAATCTAAAAATAACTACCATGCTGCAGAGAAAGCAAAGCTTGTGAAAATGTAACCTACCCTATATTTTATATTTTTTGACACCATTCGAAGGTGTTGTGTTTTTATGTTCTGGCATTCTACATTTCGACTCTGTATTATTCGTTACCCACTCGTATTTAAATTTTAATTAAGGCATGCCTGCACTCGAGCTTTTTTTTAATTGCAGCAGATGCTTAAAGCGTCAACAAAACTATTTAGTGCGCTTCACTCCGTTTTATACTACAACAAAAACAACTACTACCACTACCTTCCTTTGCTACACAAACAAGGGTGGTTGTTCGTGCCAGAAGCTTACGTGTGCATGAAAAACGAAAGCTGTTGCCAAAGGGCAGCAGTTAACTTTCGGCAGCACAATTTGTGAAAAAAAAAGTTTATTATAAACAAACAGTAGTCAAAAGAAGTATACGTACTCGTACAAAAATTCAACAAAACACAAAAGTTCTTTTGCATTACCTTTCCTTTTAACATATCTACATACCTATTTATTCACGTTCAACAGCTACTGCTTCTTGCTAGGATTTCAATATAAGTGAGTAAAGAGGCGAAAGAAATTAAATGCAGTTGCGAAAAAAAACAACAAGAAAAACTTATTATTAAAGCAGTTACAAAAAGGTAGGGCAAAACATACACATGGTTGGTTGGCTGATGTTTTTAGTGCTGTTTGTTGTTGTTTTTTTTTTACTGTTTGCTGTCACGGCAAAGTTGCTACTTTGCCAAAACAACGTAATAACAAAAACAAAAAAAAGTTTGCAACAAACTTTTTGCAGCAGGAATAGGAATTTATGCGTTCGCATGTTATTTTTGCACTTGACATGTTTTAATGTTGCTATTCTTGTTGTTGTATTTTTGCACCAAGTACAACCATAATTAGCAGTACTTAAATTTCCTCTCCATTCGACTGCTTAGTCTCTCTCTCTTTTTATGACTTCGCCACTATGTAGCACTTTAGCACATTTAATATTCGACATAGTTGTAGTTGTTATAAGTTGTTTTGTACAACGTGTTGACTGCGAAATACAGTGTTGCCAAAATGAGGGAAATTCCAAAAAAGGAATTTTTTTACTTGCAAAAGAAACAAATGGGAATTTTTCCGATAATTTCTTAAGATATTTGTCAAAGTCTCATCACTATCAATAATATATCGCCCAACACTATTTTCAACAAACTTAATTTTTATATGCAAATGTTGCATTCGAGGAAAAAAATAATACCACTACTCAATAAGGTGTTTCACAACGAATGGCGATAAAATTTTCTATAGTAAAATTTTTCGTAGAACCCGAATATCGTAATGATTTTTTTCGATTGGCTCAAACTTTCCATGTATAGTCATTGTCAAAATTCAAAAAATGCGAAAAGTAAGAAAAGTTTTGCGGGAACCATAACATCCAGAAATGGAGGCGAAATTGTACAAACGACGAAGACTGTGACAACACTTATTTTACGATATGAAACTACTCAAATTCACTCTAAATGTTATGCAAATAAAACTATTACTGCAAGCAAAGGATTGGCCAATAGATTTAAAAAAGATTTGGTCTTCACCACCTAAAAGTGGTCGAAGAGAAGCTGTCTAATGATTCTAGAATGCAACCTTTTCTATAAAAATTCTCCGAAAAAAGTAATGAGCTGAATATATTGCCGATCCAAATATATAATCCGGATGAATCTGCATTATTCTGGAAATTACTTCCTGAACAAACATAAGTGTCTGGTACAGAAAGAACTGATACAGGGAGAAAAACGCCGAAAGAGAGAGTAACTTTTCTTGGCTGTACAAACCTAAATGATACACATAAGCTTAAAATGATGGCCATTTGAAAAGCAAAAAATACCAAAGCATTAAAGAATTGCACCGACATTCCAGTTGAATACTACTCGACGAAAAATGCATGGTTACTTTTAATAACATAAATTTGAAGAAGATTTAAATGACAACATCTCATTCTCAATTTTAAAGGATGAATGGTTGCCAGAGAATGAAGATGCACAGGAATTGACGGTAATCAGAGTTTTGCAAAAAAATATGAACGAAAATAGTCAACCGTCACAATCGAAAATTTGTGAATGCTCGCTGGAGATGAAGATGATTTACCCGTTGAGAGTGACGACACTTCCTTCGTTGAAAAAGCAGATATAAAACCGCCATTAAAAACTTCATTATGTGCGTACAATGGGCAAGGGAATTTAGTTGAATTGGAGAGTTTGACCATTCTGATATCGGCAGCGTGCAATGGAGGCTAAGCAAGGCTCGCCAAACAAAATCGACCAATTTTTTTAAATAAATTTTGAGTTTATGTATATTTCATTCCTTTATACTTATTTCTAACGTTTATTTTGAATGAATTGTATTTGTTTTTCTTTGAGATATATTTTTTATAATAAATGAATACTCATTTGAAAATGTTTTTCTTTTATAATTATAAAATGCCTTTGGTAAACCGGATTTTCGCAAAATCCGGACCATGTCACTTTTAATTGATCCGGACTAGCGAGACTCTACGGTATATAATGATGTAGAGCAGAGTCATTATTTCTTTAATTTTAAGAAAATAAAACTTTACAGCACAGAAAATTGAATGGAAATTTAAAAATATTTGTACAATATTAACTTATGATCATAAAGTATGTTTTAAAAAAATTTTAATTATATATTTGGCAACTAAAAACAATTAGTCGAAATTGTTGTAACCTTGCCGCATTCAAACGCTGAGTCCGAAAGAATTTTTTCTATAGTGACTGATGTAAGAACTAAGATGAGAAATCGAATGGGAAGCGATATGTTTAATACTTTCGGCCTTTGTAGCCTAGTGGAGAGTGCGCTAGACTATTAACTCAGAGGTCCCTGGTTCGAATCCGGGCTCGGGCATGGTTCTTTTCACTTTTTTTTTGTTCTTTCCTACTTCCTATTTAAGAATTATGGAAAAACTAGAAATAAACAACTAAATTGTTTAAAATGAGAAATTAAAGGACAGAAACAACTAAGGGCTGGAAATGCTTGCCGAGGAGATGGCATAGCACTAGCCTCGGTTAAAAGCAATTCACGTCTTTCGCTGTTATTTCGCCTAATCAATAGTTTACGTATGGTTCCAATCAATTCCTCTAATTAAAACTATCCCTTTTCTTTCAGGTTAAAGACCAAACCTTGTTTGTATAAGGCGCATGACTTGGTTCTTTGATCTTTTAAAAAAAAGTACTAAACATACCGACCTCTGTCGTTTGACCAGATTCAAGCTTTAAAAAATACAAATAGTATATTGATTTCGGTTTCGTCAGCTCAACTTATGACTTTTTGTATATCAAATGCATAGTAGTAGCCAGAGGAAAAATTCAACCGTGCAATACAAAAAGTGATCCAGTACGTTAAGCGTTAATAGCATCTGTATATTTAGGTGAGCTTTCAAAAATAAAAGCTGCGTTCCATTCGCTTCAAAATAATCCAGATTATTTTTTTACATGCAAAGCAAAAACAAAAATAATAATCCTATAACAAATATGATTATTTTTGCTATCCATATAAAATTGTGATATAGCCTTTAAATAATTTGAAACACTGGTGCTGCACCTGTATATTTTTATGAGCTGTCATTTCATTTTTTGAATTATTTGTTTGTTTGATACAATGACTATTAGGTAGCCATGACAGCTACCTATTTTCTCACGAGATGCGACCATCGAATGTTAAACAAAAGAAAATAAAACAAACCGCGTGTGTCACATTGGACACATTCAGAGGAGCCTACAATTTCACTTAAATTATTTATATAATTGCATAATATTAATAATTAAATTAAATAATTTACAATTTTTCTGACGTTTAGAGTAATACACATTCATATAAAAACATCGTTCACTAAGGTATCGCTACCATAACAGTTCACAACAGTTTTGAACGACACACGTTCTCATGACACCTAATAGCTATTGTATCATGGTTGCTTGTTTGAATTTAATTTTCACTGCAACGGTAGTGCCCTCTACGAGTCGTTTTTCTTGCCGTTCCTTTGAGAAAATTTGCTATCGCGATTATATGAAGGCGAAAGGAACGCAGTTAAAGATATTACATGTACTGATTTCATTGTGATCCCAAAGAATTAGTCTGTAAAAGAACGTTAATATGTACTAATACTTAATTTTAACATAATTTATTTCTTTATTTTCTATATAAAATTATTAAAATTTATTTATTAAACTGACTGTGAAATAATTTATTCATGTTTTCTTTATATTTTTTTATCGAACTGATCTCAAAATGCGCATTTATATACAACCATAGCATAAAACCATTATCAAAGTGTTTGCTTATTGTTGTTTTATTTGTTCTATCAAAGAAGTCACTGTGGCGAAGACTTCGTGGAAGTTTTCGTAGTTAGCTGAGGGGAAAAAATTGATTTTTCCCTAATCTGAGGGGAATTTGGTTAAAAGTATATGGCAACACTGTCGGAAACTGCGTAAGAGTTAAGTTCCTTCTTGTTTCTGCTTAGAATTAATGTTGTGCGTTTTTTCTAGTGCTCTCCTCCTTTCTCACCACTACTACGTGAACAAATTAAGAGAAGCTTAAGAGCTGGAAGTGATTATTAAGTTAATTTCATCATTTATTTACCCACTGGTAAAAGTTTGTCGGTGATGATATTGTAATGCATAACTGTAAGCGGAATTGTTAAGGTTTAATAATTTAATGTCATTGCTAACGCAACAGTTTACAAATGATTATGGAAATATTTTTAAAAATGCAACTGCGATTAGACACGAAAATCGCATAAAAAACTATTGATTTTTTACATTAAAAATTTTCAATTTGGCATTGGATTCACTAAATTTTTTGTGTTTGTGACTCAATTTGAGACCAAACCTTCTTTATTTTGAATGTAAGTCCTATGATTATAAGAAAATTTTGATTTTGTGGCTTTTGAACTATGTCGCTCCATAGGATCTCTGTACTGTTCAAGTCTCGATTGCAAGCTGACCAATTAAGAAGAGGAATATTGTGCTGTCTTAATCACTTCAAAGATTCCTTAGATACATGGATTGATTTATTTGTTGTGACATTAATTTTGACTTTACTTTTTATAACTTTACTCAAATTAATTTTGATTTAAATATTTCAATTTTTAAATTTATCTTTCAAAAATATATTTATTCATTCAAAAAATATCTTCAAAAATAAAAGTTTAGAAAATGTATGTATGCCATCAATGAAAATTGTTCAATAAATGTAATTTATAATTTAACTAGAGGGTCACAGTGGTCCAAGGGCTTCGCCATGGACGTTTTCTCTTTATCAAGAACCACAACTCCTTATGAGCATTTGTATCGTAACTCACGCGACATGCGTGCGACTTAAAACTTCGTTTTCTCGGAAGTTTATGTAATTAATGTAAGAAAATTTCTTATCTACATATGTCTTACAAGAAATAGTAATGGTATGATCTACCAAAATTATCGTTCCTGTAACTAATTAAGAATGGTAGCGGGTAATATGGGCGTAACTCACGCGACAAAAAAGGAAGTGTGCTTTACAAGCAAATTTAAATTGTAAAAACTCGGCGAATTTCCCCATATAATTTTTTTTTGTTTCTAATTTTTAAATAATGGGAAAACAGTAAAGTTTCATAATAAACCCATTTTACCTATGGGCTTGCTTATATAAAAATACATTGAGGTTCCACAAAAATATTTGCCGTTACTCACGCGACATAACTCACGCGACATAACCCACGCGACAAAATTTCCTTAAATTTAAATTGGGTAATTTAGTAATTGGGTAATTTAGTAATTAGGTAGTAAAGTAATTATGTAATTTAGTAATTAACAAACAAATTTTATATATTGTCCTATTCTTGCCTCAACCATTTTTCTATTATCTTAGGCCAATGCCTTCCATTTTTACTAAAACAAAAAGTGTACGAAACATTTACTAAGCATTTACGAAAAAGGAAACTACATTTGTGAAAAAGTGCGTACGATTACGATTACTATAAACACTTTACACGAACACTAAATGTAAACTTGACAAGCAGGACAAATCGAATTTGATATATCAAATTCCGTGCAAAGGTGACGGATCCAATTTATGCGAAAAGGTATATGTTGGAACAACAAAAACTAAATTACGGACGAGAATAGCAGGACATAAGTCAGACTTTAAAGCACTGGACAAACCTTTAGAACAAAAAACAGCATTAGCAGCCCATTGTACGAAGTCTGGACACGCTCCTGATTTTGACAAAACAAAAGTTCTGCAGCAAGAGAAAAATTATAGGAGACGATACATGCTTGAAATGCTACACATTATTAACGTCCCTAAACAATTGAGATTGAATTTTAAGACTGACACGGACAATTGCGCTCACATCTACAGACACCTAATAAATAAAGAGCAAACAAATAAACAAAACATTATAAGACAAAACTAACAATAATTAGTCATCAAAGTCCGTCGTCAAGTGTTGTTTACTTATGCTAGATGTTCTTATGTTTTTTGTCATATCGTTTCTCAAATGTTTTTTTTTTAAAAAATCAATGTAAATTCAGTATATTTATTTAATTTTTGTAAGTTCATGTATTTTAAATATTATGTTATGTGATTATATTGTAATTTGTAATTATTGTATATATTTTAGTGTTTTCCCTGATGATGTTTTTCAACGAAAAACGAAATATTGGAATTTAAATTTATATTAAATAAATTAAGAAAAAAATCTGACCTATAGCTCGTTTAACTACCAATAATCTAATATAAAAAAGGTCAAAAATTTAATAAAGAAATTTCTTAAATTAATAAAATTAAAATGTTTCTCTTAGATAATATAGAATAAAAAGTTTTAAATTTTTAATAAGTTTTAAGTTATTTATTAAGTTAATAAGTTTTAATTTTTTGGTCACGTTAGACTTTTCTGTGGAAATGTCCATATAGAGTTTTTGTATTGCCGAAATTAAATCCAAAGCAAACATCATCATTAATGAATTTTTTTTATTATTGTTTAAAATCTAATTTATGATATTATATTAAACACGATCTAAAGAATTTCTCTGTAAGCAATTTTGACGACTTTTTTTCATGAGAAAACACAAACAGAATTTGTTTAGAAATCACACGTGAAAGGGCAACATAAAGCTGGTAATGTGAAAAACATTCAACGCTTAAATCGATTCCTAAAACACTGAATGTTTGACCCTGCTCTTTATTTATTGTCATAGAAAAGGATAGTTTCACTGGAAATTAAAGTCGTTTGAATTTAAATGGTAGATATGTTGGTATGAATGGAAACAAATCCACTTCTTCAGTACCACCTCCGGTCAAAATGCTGCAATTCAATCAATTAGTTTATCATCATTTATTAATTTTAATTTTAGTTTTAGGCGAATTAAGATTCCGTTATAAAATAATAGGACAATATTTCTTAAATATAAGAAATGAAGGTATGATAAAAGTTAAATTTCCAACCATTGCATAAAAGCAGAAATAATTTGAAGAAAAACTGTATTGATATCAATTTCGCTTGCAACATTCTACAGCATTATTTCTTGAATTTGGAGAAATATAAGTTACAATACTTGGTTATTTCATAAAAATACATGTGTTTTTTTTTTTTTTTTGTACACAAGTGATTTATTTTAAGGATGATTTTTTTATATTTCTAGAAAAAATGCTTTAAAATTACTTACTCTTAAATTTGGAGAAATATAAGTTACAATACTTGGATATTTCTTAGAAATACATGTAAATTTGTCTTTTTTTGTACACAAGGATGTTTTTCTTATGTTTCTAGAAAGAATGCTTTAAAATTACTTACAAAGCGTACGATTCTAAATGAAGCAAATAAGCCACGATTGTTTAACAACTGCGATGGTCGAATGGATAAGCTGATGGACTTACACTCAGGCGGATGAGGTTCAAGTCTCCGGGTAGTGGTAATTTTTCAATTTAATTCAATGTTAATATTAATAATGTTTGCAGTTTTTCGTCAGTATAAAAATAATTATTCTCACAGGATGCTGTTTGAAATCTTAAAAAATGCTTTTTTTTGCAAAAATTCCAAAATTTTTCCAGTGATTCGATGTAAAAATTTTATTTTCAATTTCTTATTTTCAGAGAAAATGTTCCGCTTAGTTAAGCCGGATTCACTGACCACCTCTAGCAAGTTTTGCAAGTTTTTTTATATGAAGTTTTGAAAATTTTTGTTCTCTATCTTTCTCCACACTCAATGAGAAATAACAAAAACTAACTGCACTCTCTTTGACTTGATTAACTTAATGTCAATTTTCTTGCTGAATCTTTTTGAGTAGTGTTGCCAGAATGGAGTTTCTTGAGTTGAAATTGGCATATTTTATTATTAAAGCTTCAAAATAAAGAAGCATTGAGTCTGGCAATATTGAATATGACAAAGAAAAACAGAAAATTTGCTGAAAGTTTTACATGTCAGTGAATCGACCTGTGGCACATTTCCACAGAGAGAGCAAGAAAGCTGTCACAAAAAACTTGCTGAAGGTGGTCAGTGAATCCGCCTTTATAGTTGATGATAAATAAAGGGTAGAAAAACTTACTCAAATGTCATAAGATTTCAATACAATTGGGCTAAGTTTCTTCAATTTAGCGAAATAGTTCAGTTTTACGAAAAATACCTACTTCATTTTTAGAAAATCGACCATGGCGCTAAATGAAGCCCGATTTTCTAACGATTGGGTGATATTCTTTTACATTTTCTGGCAATTTTTTTCTGACTGCATGTTGGAAGAAATGTAATTGAGAGTTGTAAAAAATGGTTTGGAGGCCTCGCAGTTTCATTGTATTTTAGATATAATTGATTACATCATTTGTTAATTTACCACTGGGTGGGTGCATGCATAAAGAGATTTCAATGAACTAAGCAACATTGAATATTTTTACTATTTGCTATACACTAATGTTTTAATATAAAACTGTTCAGACTTTTTATCACGTGCACAGGTGCTTATCTTTTTTGTTCTTTACAATATTTATAGTTCACGGTAATTTTTTTGATAAAATACACATTTGATAAAAAAAAACCAGTACTTCACGTGAACTAATAATGTACTCGTCTGAAGGTTTAACATAAAACTCGCAATAGTTGAAGGAACATACGAACACACAAAATAAAATAGTAGGGTGGGTGGTGGGTAGGAACTCAAAGAATAAAGAGTTTGAATTGAATTGAATTTCAAAAATTAGCATTATTAATAAAGATAGTCTATACCAGCGATGCCCACGAAAATTATTTGAAGAGAGCAAAAACAACAACAACAAAAATCAAAAACATCAAAAAACTTTTTGAAACTGGATGCAATGGGGAATTGTTACGGGGCGTCTCGACAGGCAATAATTCATTGCTTTCCATCTGTCAATTGGTAATTATTGCTAATCGAGACCACTCAATTGCCATGGTTGGCAATTCATGGCGAGCAATATTGCTTTCCATGTATTGCCAAGCAATGAGCTGTATTTTTTTTTGTTTGACAGCCATTTTCCATTTTTCTCCAAAATTTTAAATGTGTATATCTATAAAAATCAAGTAGCGTGCAGAATAAATTTATAAAATAATAAATTTATATAATAAATGATAAAATTATATGTTGATTTCGTAACATGACAAAACCACCCCTTGAAATATTGCCATTGCTTGCAATGGAATTTGACAGATGGTAAGCAATGGATTATTGCCTGTCGAGACGCCGGGTTAATAACACGAGCGCTGACAGAGTCCGCGACAACGAACTTATATATACACTGTAAAAATAATGAATCAAGTAATTCCAAATGTTTCACTTTTTTATAGTCAGAATAAATTCTGATTTATTCAGCTTAAACTGCGTGGATGTTTTCAGATATCCACTTTTTATTTTTTCTTTCATATTTTTTAATTTTTGTGTTTTTCATTTTTTACTTTTTTTTATGTTTTTTTTTTGTGAATTTTTATTTTATACATTTTTTTCATTTTTCAATCTTATAATTTTTATTTTTACTTTAACCTTAATTTTTTATATTTTTTATTATCTTACACTGTTTCATTATTAACTAAACTTTTATATAATTAAGATTAAAATCTTTTTTATCTTTTATTATCTATGAAAAAATAGACAAACTTACAGTTTTCCTCAAATTCTTTTCTTGCCATTTTTCAAGGGTATAATAAACTTTTATTAAAATAATTTATTCTGATACAGTATAAAATGTATCCACCTGTAAAAATTCAATAACTTTTTCTCAATGTATATTCGCTCAACGAAAAATATACAGAATACGACGCATGCTGTTAACGTATACAATGCGAATGCCAAAAACAGTGCAAAGCAGCCGCGATCGATGGTATCAAAGAACAAAAACATCAACATGCAAACGCAGAACAGCTATCGATGGTTCGAAAGAACAAAAACAATAACTTAAGCTAGGCTGAAATTGCAAACTGAATTCGGCGAATTACAACAATCATGAAAATATTGAAGTTGTTGTCAAAGAGTGAAAAGAGTTAGGCGTTGGGCATCGCTGGTCTATACTATTGATATAGATTGCTTTAAAATTGATTGATTAGCCATTACATTTGATTGGAAAGAGGTAATTTTTGAGTAATTTTTGAGTAATTTTTATCACAATAAATACTTGAGACTTTACTTCGTAAAATTATAAAAAAAAATATTTTGGAAAAAATAAATTTGCCATAATTAAATTAAGATATTATTAAGTTTGGGGGTAATGAATTCTTAGTTTTTAAGACAGTATGCCACTAATTTCCAATTATATATTGTACTATAAAAGAAATTATTCTTAATGTACTAATTACTATCGAATAAATCAAATCAAACCATAAAAAAACCAAAAAATCATAGGACGAAATTATTGTTGTGATGACAAAAACAATTTTTTGCGCAAAACTGGAAGAGTTTTTGCAAATGAATGTTATGTCATATGAAAGGTATTCAGTAATGCAATTTTTAATTGCTTTTATTTTTACAACAAAAACAACGTTTGAGTTATTTTTAAATAAAAAGCAGAGACTGTAAATAATAATTATATATAGACTTTTAAACCAAAAGAGCACTGTGAAAAAATTGTCGTGCCGCCGTTTTGAAGGTAACATTGGTATACTCTCACATTGATTTTTGAAAATTTTGACTTTTCAAATTTTGAGCAATAAATAATTATTTCTGCTTTTTATTTTTTTAAGCCAAAAATAAAAATAAAAATAAAAATTTGCCCGATATGTTTTTGAGCACAAAACAATTGGTAGGCTTTGAATTTTATTTTTTAAGTCAAACATAAAAAGCAAAACTTGCCCGATATTTTTTTTTTCAGCACAAAATAACTGGTAAGTTGTGATTTTTATTTTTTAAGGCTAAAATAAAAAGCTAAATTTGCTCGATATATTTTTAAGCACAACATAACTGGTAAATTTTTATTTTTATTTTTATTTTTAAGGCAAAAATAAAAAGCAAAATTAGGATTTAAGTGTGCGGTCAAAAGCCAAAACCGTAATGGATGAATAGCAAAATTAGGGTTTTTCCTAATTTTGCCTTTTATTTTTGCCTTAAAACAACATAAAAATTAAAATTTACCAGCTATTTTGACCTCAGAAATATATCTAGCAAGTTTTGTTTTTTATTTTTGCCTTAATAAATAAAAAGCAAAACTTACCAGTTATTTTGTGCTCAAAAAAATATCGGGCAAATTTTGCTTTTTATTTTTGCCTTAAAAAATAAAAAGCAAAACTTACCGGTTATTTAGTGCTCAAAAAACATCGGGCAAGTTTAAAATAAGAACAAAAAATAAAAAGCAAAACTTACCGGTTATTTTGTGCTCAAAAAAACATCGGGCAAGTTTTGCTTTTTATGTTTGCCTTAAAATATAAAAATCAAAAACTACTGGTTATTTTGTGCGTAAAAAATATCGGGCAAGTTTTAAAGTTTACCAGTTATGTTGACCTCAGAAATATATCTGGCAAGTTTTGCTTTATATTTTTGCCTTAATAAATAAAAAGCAAAACTTACCAGTTATTTTGTGCTCAAAAATATATCGGGCAAATTTTGCTTTTTATTTTTGCCTTAAAAAATAAAAAGCAAAACTTACCAGTTATTTTGTGCTCAAAAAAATATCGGGCAAGTTTTGCTTTTTATTTTTGCCTTAAAAATAAAAATCAAAAAATACTGGTTATTTTGTGCGTAAAAAATATCGGGCAAGCATATTTTAGTCAAAAATAAAAAGCAGAAATAAATATTATTTATTGCTCAAAATGTAAAAAGTCAGAAGATAATTATTATTTTGTGCTTTTTATTATAAAATGCTTACTTGGTACGGTCTCTGGTATAAAGTCAATATTTTAGACCTTATTTGAAAAAAAAACAAAAATATATACACTGACCTAACGGTAAGTTCAAACTATTTTTATGAAGTGATTTTATTGAACTTTTGAACAAAAAACATTTGAATGAAATATTTTAAAAAACAGCGAAGATATTTTCATCAAAAGTCAAAACTCTGATTTTCCTGTCGTTTTTTTCTCAATCTTTGGAAACAATGTTTTATGAAAAAGTAAAGTAGTTGTACTAAGAATTTCTACAATTTTTAAGGTATAAGAATGTTTTTGGTGTCAAAATAACAGAAATTTGTTAAAATCAAATTGACGATAAATGCTGATAGTAAAATATATTTTAATAGAAAAATGTACGTGAGTAAAAAAGGGGTGGAAGGGGCGTGGTCAAAACTAAGTATGTAACAATCTTATCTAGGTTGCTCATAAATTGTGTACCAAATTGGAGTGAAATCCGTTCAGCCGTTTGGGTTTGTATTCCGGTCAAACAAAAAAAAAAACAGACAATTAGTTTTATTTATAAAGATTTTTTTATAGATTTCAATATAAATAGTATATCAATATTTCAGACTAAGCGGGAAAAAGTCAAGGTAATCATCAAGGTCAATAACGTGCCTGAATCTCTTAAATTAATCCAAGTATTTCACAAACATAGGCACCTACCCCCTCCTATCTTACCTTCACCACCCGTGGTTTAATGAGGAGAAACTTGAAAAAACAAAGCAACTGCAGCATAATGATTATTAATTAAACGAGAAAATTAATTAGAGCTTCTATTTCAAAGACAAAAAAACAGCGCATAAACAAAAGCAACAAAATGTCATTAATATTTCTTTCTTCTTAATTGAGATGAGAGACACAGGCAACACAGAAAGGAAAAATGAGCAAATCTTGTCAACGTTATCAAAATTATACCCCAATTAGTTGCTACTTTTTAATATTAATATCGAGAGCAATATTTTGCACCTCCAGTTTTAGAAAAAGGTAAACAACACAAAGCAGAAATGCAAAGAATACAAAGTGTTGGCGACGAAAAAGTGACGATGATTAAGTGGGTGGTGACTCTGGTCGGGTTATGATATTGCTATATTATGTCGATGTGACGAGGTGTTGGAAGAAAATGTAAAAATGGAGCCAAAACATTTGTGTTCACATTCTCACAAATTATAAACACTTGAATAGAGCACGCCAGCAAAATACCAGCGAAAACAGCAAACAAAACAAAAAATGAAAATGTTATTAATAAAAAGGGTCACTAAAATGGAGATAAAAATAAAACTGTCCCAACTTTGTTTGAATCTTTTCAAAACAAATAAAAAGTTTATTTCAGTTGACATCAAAAACACATGCCACAAAAAGGAAAGAGGAAAATACAGAGAAGATTAAAAAACCATTTTAGAAAAAAACTATGGCTATGTAACTGAGAGGAAAAATAAAAAAAGGAAAACACAAGAAGTGGAAAAACAGTATTGCTTGGTAAGTGAAAAGGTGCAGAAATGTTGTGGGTCGTTAAACGTTGGCGCTCTCATTAATAATGTTGACCACTTTTTAATTGAAGCATTGAAGTCAGTGAGCCACGGCAAAAACAAAACAGTAAACACCCACAAAAGAATATGTTGACCAGAAAATGAGCTGTTTTTAGTTAGCCGTTAAGCTTGTGCTGCTGAGCTTGATAGTGGATTTAAAAGTGTCAGTTTCAGTGATGTCATTAAATATTGTTTCGTTTTTTTTATCTTCCTGCAAGTTTAATAAACCTATTTTTTTTTTGCACAGCTTAAGGCTTGGCAGGAGATTAAGTCGTGAATTCCCTTTTTTGTGCTATGTAGCTGATTTTGAATAAGGATGAGAGGCGGCTTTTGCAGAAGATTTAGTTAATAAATTTTTAATGAGTTTTAGTCAGAAAAATTCATAATACTTACAATGAGAAAAATGAGAACGGTGGCGATAAAGCAATGACATATCTCATTCATTCTCATCATTGCACTTACTAACCTATCTACTATATATATAAATATTAGGGCGGGTCAAATTCTGGCTCAGCGAAATTCGTAAAATACATGTAATTTCAAGACTTTTTCTCCACTACAGCATATAAAAATTCTGAAAAAAAGCTGTGCGGACTTTCGTAAATAGATTCATACACATACATTCATACATTCATATTTTATAATTGAGAACAAAATCTATTTACGAAAGTCCGCACAGCTTTTTTTCAGAATTTGTATATGCTGTAGTGGAGAAAAAGTCTTGAAATTACATGTATTTTACGAATTTCGCTGAGCCAGACCTCCAAAAAATTCGTCCATACAAATTGACCCGCCCTAATATATATATATTTATATTTTTTTTTTGATTCGCGCGGAGGTATGGAATCTTCCAAAGATACGTAAGCCCGAGCTGTACGCAAGCACGATTTACATTATAGATTCTGCCCGGACAGACAGAATGCACCTACGTACTCAAACATACCCCCTATTGGCAATTAGGATTTTACACTAAGCACATTAATTGGCTTTTCAGCGGAATTAAAAAATTTAATATATATAAAATGCGTATTTAAGTATATTTAATTCTATATAAATAAGCAACATCCAATTAAATGATAGTGATTATCAATTTAAGGGGGTCTTCTCATTGAGCAACTTTTTTTTCGACTTTTTTTTTTGCATTTATTTATAGCTTGGGTAGTTGTGAATATGCCCCTAAAAGGATTTTTAGAAATTCGAAATACTTTAGAAGATACAGCTTTTTTTGTGAAGCAAGGTCTTCGTCAAAATGAGCTATTTTTTTCGACTCATTTTCGAACGAAGCGGCATAAAGTAACCACCGAATTTCGTTGAAAATGTTTATTGTTAGGTAAAAACGTGTTTGCACACATATTCATACAAACATACGAATACACATTTCTGCTTATTTTAGGGGTTGAAGCATTTTTTGAGTGCAGGTGTTCAACTGAAAGCATCATTTAGTTCAGTTTGTATCGAGTTGAGCAACAGACGCGTGCGCTTCAGTCAACGGAAAAGTAAATTTTTCATAAATTTATTGTGATTTTTGTAAAATGGATCGGAAAAGTAATAAAAAAAAACGCCCAAGTGAGCGTCAGAATCGTGCTAAAAAACGCGGGTTTAGTGGAAATCAGCATCTTAGACCAGAGGATTCTGAATATACCAGTACATCGGCCAAGAAATTCAAGAATAACGAAGACGACGAAGTATCAATCAAAAACAATTTGAAGTATTGCATTCTCGAGTTCTGTTCTGTGTTTACCACGTTGTCAGCGTTGGTAATTTGTGCCTCATGCAAGCAAAAAATTGAGTTCTCAGAAGCCTCACCAAATGGAGTTGGATTTAAAATCGCTTTGAACTGCGCCTGCCCACGCACAACATATATTCCTTCGTCACCTATGATCGGAAAATCATATGAAATTAATCGACGCTTGGTTGTTGCCATGCGGCTTTTAGGGATTGGGCCAAAAGGTATAACCATGTTTTGTGGCCTCATGGACCTCGGACAAAGTTTGTCCAACAATCTGTACTATAATATCCTACAAAATTTGTACATTGCTGGAAAAGCCATGTACGAACATGTCATTTCAAAAGCTATTGGAGAAGAAAAAGAGGATATGATCGAAGCGAATCCAGAGTGCGATCCCACTTTATTTACTGTGTCGGGGGATGGGACTTGGAAGAAGCGTGGCTTTGCTTCCCTTTATGGTGTCACAACTTTGATTGCCAAGCATACCAAAAAAATTGTTGACACTGTCGTAAAATCTCGTCTGTGTAACAGCTGCAAATATTGGGAAGCCAAGAAGGAAGAAGAGCCAGAGGCTTACTAAATTTGGCTTGATACTCATGACGAAGAATGCACCATAAACCATGAAGGAAGCTCTGGGAAAATGGAGGTGGACGCTGTAATAGAGATGTTCTCCAGGTCGTTTGAAACACACGGCATAAAATATGTAAAGTATATCGGCGATGGTGATTCGCAGACCTTCAAAGGTGTATTAGATGTCGACCCCTATGACGGTGACCCTATAGTGGAAAAGAAAGAATGCATTGGGCATGTGCAGAAGCGAATGGGCACGCGACTTCGAAAAATAAAAAAAGAAAATAAGGGCATTGGAGGCAATGGTGCGGGCAAGCTCACCGACATAATTAATATCCGAGTTGACCACATATTATGGCCTTGCGATCCGCCGTCATCCTGACTCCGTGGAGGATATGAAAAAGGAAATTTGGGCCACTTTTTACCATAAGTGCTCCACCCATGATAAACCGCAACACCAAAATTGCCCCACCGGTGCGTCAAGCTGGTGCGCATGGCAGAAAGCAGCTGCTGAAGGTACGTTAGATAGCTTTCACCACACGTATGCACCTCTCGACAAGAAGGTGATGGAGGTAATAAAACCAGCTTACGAAGCGCTGTCGGCAGATAATTTGCTTGAAAGATGCCTTGGATCTGAAACTCAGAATTCCAATGAGTCCTACAATTCTGTTCTTTGGTCACTTTCGCCCAAACACATCAACTCAGGCGCACGCACCATCGAAGTGGCCAATTTCATTGCAACGTGCCTCTTCAACGACGGTTTTATACCCATACTTAAAATTATGGGTTTGATGGGTATTGCGATTGGCAAAAACGCATACGAATACGCACTATCTCGCAATGAAGACAGATTGAACCGATCAGAGACTCGAGCTGCGGCATCATCAAAAGCTGGCAGAACGGCTCGCAGAGCAGAGGGCAGCAGAAAGCAGTTTCTACGAAAAAGAGGAAGGTGGCCTGTATGGAGCTGGCATCGCCGACTAATATTTGTAAGTAAAAAATATCTGAAATATTTAGATTTTCTTTCAAAGGCCCTTTTTTGACTACCTGGCCAGTTTTCTTCACATCTACTGAACCAATTTTGATGAAATAAAGCTTTAATGACGCAGAATTACCTCCTTTTGTTAATTGCGTACTTTAATTTGTCACTTTTTTTCTTTTTTTGCCAAAAAAATAACTTTGATACCAGCAGAACTGCTTTTCTTGAAAAAAAAATTTTTGGGTTTTTTTGAAACCTTCGTATTTTGACCTATGAGTTAAGTTTTCTCCGGTTCTACCGGACCGATTTTGATGATACAAAGTGAATTCGACGGAGAATTGTCAGCTCTTTAAAACTGCATTTAAACATTTTTAATTTTTTTTTTCTCCAAAAAAATTACTTCAAACTTTAAACGCGTTTATCTCGAACCCACGTTTTTCGAACTGGCGGCCTTGATATCTCCAGTTCAACTGAACCGATTTTCATGAAACAAAGTGGAATCGACGCAGAATTGTCACCATTCTCGGGTGAACCTCGACCATAATTTTAAAAAATTTTTTACTATTTTTTTTTTACACTAAACTATAAAAAAAACCCGAAATTGAAATTTTTTTTTTGAATGGCCGCCATTTTGTCAAAAAAAATCACAAAATTAAGCTTGAGGTTCACCCGAGAATTACATCTATACTGATTATAACCACGTTTTTTTTTTCATTTCAGACGCTCCGGAGACCCGGAATCGTGGCCGCCGTGACGACACCTTTTTTTCACCACCAACTTTGAAGTCTCATTACTTTTTGAACAGCCCACGTATCGGGTCAAAAAAATTTTTTTATTTACTTTGAACCTTTTGTAATACAATAAATAAAAAAAGTTTTCAATTATTCTTTGCGTTTTCAAATAAGAATTTTTTTAAAAAGGGTCAAAAAACGGGTTTTGAATGAGAAGACCGCCTTAAGGTACACGAAAAACAATCCTAACTTCAAAAACAAATATTAATAAGCAAACAAAAAATTGTGATACCCTTTTTCCTGTATTAACGTCAACATACTCACATAAATCTTATATCGGTGCATAGTGTTTCGAATAGAACAAAGTAACAGGGAAAAATAAGGTTTTTGGTTTATTATATGTAGTGGGTAAGAACAAGAAAAAAATTATATGGGAGACCATGTTGCAAATGGCCCTCTGACCCGCTATGGGTTAAATTATGTGTAAAAAAGTAGCACCATGTTTTCTGCTTCGAAAGTACTGAAGCTAAAAAAATAATTTTTTATAATTTGGAATAGAAATTTCACGACAAATTTTTAGTTACTATACTTGGATTCGCATAAAAAACAATATTAATGCATAAACTTGAAAAATGTGTATTTTCCTGTGCTGGCGAGTGCGAAATACTACGACATGCGCAAGATGCATTTAGTTATGAATGCATAACTTCTAAACAGGGTTGCCGCTTGTAAAAAAATTTAGTTACCAAAATTTGATCAAAAAGTTACCAAAATTAAATAAAAATTAATTAAATAAACAAACATTTTTTAAAAATAAGAAAATCAATAAAATTATAATTTTTATTAATAAAAAGCGTTAATTCAACATTAAAATACTTAAAATTAATAAACAGAAACAGAGATAAAACAAATTTAAATAATATTATTAAGTCTTACATTTTTCTTTTTTAAAATTTCTTATTTTTAATAACTAAAAATCACAAAATAAGTAAAATTCATAAACTCATATACTTATAAAAATGAGACGTATATATTTTTTATTTGAATTTAATAAAAAAAATAAATATATATTTAGAAAAAGTATAACTTTTTTCTTGTTTAAAATTTATTTATTATATTAATATAAAAATCACAAATAAGTAGTAAATTCAGACTATATTAATGCATAAACTTGAAAAATGTGTATTTTCCTGTGCTGGCGAGTGCGAAATACTGTGCTGGCGAGTGCGCAAGATGCATGTAGTTATGAATGCATAACTTCTAAACAGGGTTGCCACTTGTAAAAAAATTTAGTTACCAAAATTTGATCAAAAAGTTACCAAAATTAAATAAAAATTAATTAAACAAACAAACATTTTTTAAAAGTAAGAAAATCAATAAAATTATAATTTTTAGTTCAACATTAAAATACTTAAAATTAATAAACAGAAACAGAGGTAAAACAAATTTAGTTAATATTATTAAGTATTACATTTTTCTTTTTTAAAATTTCTTATTTTTACTAACTAAAAATCACAAAATAAGTAAAATTCATAAACTCATATACTTATAAAAATGAAAAAATGAGACGTATATATTTTTTATTTGAATTTAATAAAAAAAATAAATACATATTTAGAAAAAGTATAACTTTTTTCTTGTTTAAAATTTATTACTTATATTAATATAAAAATCACAAATAAGTAGTAAATTCAGGTAAACGTAATTTTTTTGTCACAATACAAAAAATTATAAATTAATGGTATTATAAAAATGAGATCCTTATCTATTTTAATTGAAATAAGTAGGAATGAAAACAAAGCCGCATTCATTGGCAATGAATATTGATTTTAAGAAAATAAATGAATAAATACAAAGATATGGCATTTAATGCTTTAAAAAAAATTATCGGATTTCTCAAATTTAAATGTACATAATTTTTTTTGTAACCAAAATTCAGAAACTACAATTGTGTTTGGATATAGGATATCAATTATAACTACGGGCACTGATTTTAAATATAAGAAAACTTTTTCACCATCACCTCCAGTTAAGGAGTTACGAAAAAATATGATATACAGTTCTTTTTCCAATAACTACTCCTAAGCATAAACTATTGCATAGTATTTAAAGCTTTTGCTGATATCTTTTTACGTTTTAAAAAAAACATATTGTGAAAGAAACGAAAATTTTATTAAATTTATTCAAAGCAATTTTAAGCGGCTGGAAAACCTTAATTTTTCAGTAAATTACTTTAGATATTTTTCCTATAAATTTTTCATGTAATCAATTTCCGTTTTTTCAAAATATATCTGGAATTGTCCGCAATATTTGCAAAGGTAAAATGTATGCTTAAATTTCAAAGACAAAAGATATTTTTATGATTCAGACAATTCAAGGTAGCAAATATGTTTATTAGTGTGGTGCAAAAAAATTTTTTTTTTTAAAAGTTAAGGTCTTACCCCCCAAAAGTGTTCCATATAATTAGAAAAAAAATTGGGTGAATTTTTATTAAAATTGATTAACATCTAGAGGTCGCACCAGGGCTTAAAAGTTTTAGCATGCAAGCTATATGAGCATTTAGTGTTTATATATGAATTGGAACCTCCTAATAGTCTTTATGAGTCCTATTTCCAGGAGCCGAGGGTAAATATCTATATTTAGAATAAAAAAGGAATCATAATCTCATGTATGTAAAGTAGCAGCAGAAGTTTCCTATGATATCTTGCGTTTCTAGTGCTCCAATATCCTTAGGGCTTTGTCTTATGCACAACGTCTCCTCATATTGTTTAAATTTAACTATTTTCTAATTTACTGTTATTCCAGTGCAATGGCCACTCGCAATTCAACCCAGCTATATCTTATCGGGGATCCAATTAACGTTATACCAACAACTAAGCTCCCTTCAATTGGTCAAGCATTGCAGAGATTCTTCTACATTCATTTACAAGAGAAAAAATCAATTAAGGAAAGTGCCAATATTACTATTAATGAGATCCTTGATATTTGGGGGAAAGCCCATATTCCTACAACACAATCATATAATGCTATTGCTAAATTGAAATCTGTGCATAAAAAATGGTCAAACCTTAAAAAACGAATAAATCAGCGAACTCCAGCCCAAGAAGAAAAGGAAAAGGATTTTTAAGATAAACTTAACGATCTGTTTGACATCGCTCACGCCGACGCCATGGAAATGATCAAAATCAGCGAAGATAGGGATTTCCTATTGGCGCAGAGAGAAAAAGGTAAAAGCCACTCCGACAACAGTCACTCTAGACAGGAATACTAATTTTAATCACGAATTTTCATTGATATATTGCTAATTTGGTATAAAATAATATAAATACAGGAAGACGGGGTTACAGGAGTGGAGTTGATAAGGTCCTAGCAAGCCAAGAGGATAGAAAAGAAGAACGAGCAGAAGAGCGACGTCGAACGAGATCCACCAAACAAGCAAGATTTGATGAAACCGTTGAGCTAACCGGAAGCTCTAGCTCTGCCGGAGTTGATGATGATTTCCAACCATCGAATTATTTAAAAAAACTTTGGAAGAACCACTGGAACCAAGAGGAAGAGGAAGAGGAAGAGGATGTGGGATTTTCAATTCTACTTTGGTCTCTACTTTGGATCGAACTCAACTAAGGGATCGTAAAGCGACACAAGTTATTGCAGCAACGGCTCATGCTCTGGGTCATGACATTGGAGAGCTAACATTAAGCCGAGACAATCTTCGACGTGCTCGTATGGAGAATCGGGCCACAGCTGGAGAAAAACTTAAGGAGCAATTTAAACCAGGTTACAAATTAGTAGTTCATTGGGATAGTAAACTTTTGCCAGCTCTCTCTCACAAAGCACCAGAAGATCGGTTGGCAGTCTATGTCTCGGGCTCTGGAAATACTAAACTCCTTGGAGTTCCCAAAATCAACAGGAGAAGCTCAAGCTGAGGCCATATTTCAACTTTTAAAAGAATGGAACCTTGAAAATCAAATAAGCTTCATGTGCTTTGATACTACAGCGAGCAATACTGGAGTTTACAAAGGCGCTACGGTTTTATTGCAGCAGAAGCTCTCAAGAAAATTAATTGGACTGGGGTGCAAGCACCACATTTTTGAGCTAATTGTTGCAGCTGCTTGGGATTTAATCATGGGTCCATCGAGTGGCCCAGACATTCAAATTTTCCGTCGCTTTCGAACCAACTGGCAATTCATAGCTGCTGATCAATACGAACCTGGGATCCAGTATTCTACTGTAAAGGAGGGGATTCCGGATGTTGACGCTCTCATTCGGAATATCAAGATTAATTTGGAAACCAAGCACCCAAGAGATGACTATCGAGAGATCTTGGAATTGAGTTTGATCTTTCTAGGCAGTGAATCTGAACGAGGAGCAAGGATTATGGCTCCAGGAGCTCTTCATAGGGCAAGATGGATGGCAAAAGTCATTTACAGCATGAAAATATTTATTTTCCGGTCACAGTTCAAACTTACTCCGAAAGAGTTGAAGGGGCTTGCCCAATTCTGCGTCTTTGCAATAAGAATTTACCTGCCTAACTGGATAATAGCTCCGATATCTATTGATGCTCCAAGACGTGATCTGAATTTAATTAAAAATCTCATTCGACTCAAAGCAGAACCGATTTTTACAAGAATATCAGAAGTTGCGTTGAGGAGTTTCAAAGGTCATCTTTGGTATCTGTCAGAGATATTGATAGGACTAGCCTTTTTTGATAGCAAGGTTGATGATGCAACAAAAGACTCAATGGTTTTGGCTCTTGCTCGAGACAGTCAACCTAACCCGCTGCCAAGACTTGATCTAAGCAAAAAGAAAGATGATGAGTTGAGTCTCTTGACCTTGGATCAATTGGTTACCAAAAATACTACCAAACTCTTTGATGCTCTTGGAATTGCAACGAATTGGATTCAGGCACCCTCATCCTCCTGGAAGCAAGATGCAGAATACCTAAATGCAGTTACTATTGCAGCTGAATTAATGGTGAGACTTTTCTCCCATATATTTGTTAACTTCATTTTTTAAATATTAATTACGCTACAAAATTACTATTTCCTATAGGTTGTCAATGATGTTGGAGAGCGAGGCTGTGCTCTTATACAAGAATTCAACAACATCATTACAGCGGATGAGGAACAGAAGCAGCTTCTTCTTCAAGTTGTTGAAGATCACAGAAAAAAATTTCCTGATGCCAAGAAGTCTACTTTGACCGAGGGTTTCAAGAGGTATGGATTCATTGAATTGCAAATTATAGCTTTTGCTAGTTCTTATACTCGTTTTTATCCACAGGTTGTAAAATGAAAGTGCAATCATATGTATAAAGTTTTGAAAACCTGGTGCGACCTCTAGACATTAACCAATCTTAATAAAAATTTGCAAACTTTTTTTTCTAATTATATGGAACACTTTTGGGGGGTAAGACCTTAACTTTTCATAAAAAAAATTTTTTTGCATGCCAATTTGCACCACCCTAATGTTTATTATGAAAAAAATTAAAAATTTATGATTTTTAAAGGCTATTATCTTCAAAACAAAATATGAAAAAGAATTTGGTTAGACCTAACAAAAATGGTTGGACCTAATCAGCCCTTTTATGAATAATTTTTCAGGTGGAATCGATTTAAGATAAGATTCACCTCAAGAACATTCAGGAAACTTAACAAGGAAAAAAACATTCAGGAAAAAATAACTTAAAAATGTCCGAAATGTTCTAGAGCTTTATCTAAAAAAATAAAACTCTCTTTTCCGATTCCGCGTGAAAAATTATGCATGATAGGGCTGAATATTTCCTAATCAAAGCTGTCAAATACGATCGAAATCGACTGATGCAATTTAAAGATATTATTCTGTTAGAACATAACAGGTTTTTACATTTTCGCCTTTAACGAAGATGGCGAAAAATAGATCTCAATTTTAAATCTAAAAATCTTCTTCTAGTGACCACATATAATGAGGCTTGTTTCTCATTTCGCAGAGTTCCTTCGAAATCATTATGATATTTATTGTGTTAAAACCCAACTTGTTTCGTAGCTTCGTTTTTATAAGAGACTTCTTTGTTAACGATAAATTTCAAGATTGAAATATTTTGACATTTTCTTTTGACATGATTCGCAATATTTTCAGATGATGCGTTCGGAAAGCTAAGAGAAATGTTCAATACAAAACATAAAGGTTATGCTTAATGCTACCAACTCATGTTATTAAAAAATAAGTATATTTGCTACTTAGAACACTGAAAAGTAAGTATTTGTAAGTATAATTTTTAAAAATAAGTATAAGTAAGTATATCACCTTAGAAAAAAAATTTTAATATTTTCTTGATATAATTTACTAATATCAGAACCAATAGAACCCACAATATTCCGTAAGTCTTGTTACGCCCTCTTTTTATTCTTTTCGAAAAGTTTTGTGTAGGCAATCTAACTAAAACAAAAATTCTTCAGATAAAAAAAAATAATTTTATATATTTGCAGTTCATATACCCAGTGAACCAAAACTATCTTTTTTTTTTAATTCATTTATGAAGTTTTCCGGGTAGTAAAATTCATATTCGACACTCATAAATTAACCCTTTTGGACTCATTCGTCGGACTAAAATTACTCTCAAAAGCGAACCTTTTTTTTCATCAACCTAAAAGAATCATCAACTGTCAATTTTTTTGTTCGAAAACGAGTTGAAAAAAGCTATTGAAAAATTATTTTTCTGCACTTATACATTGACAATTTTTAACTTTAACTCATTCGCCGGACAGAATTGTCTCTCAAAAACGAACCTTTTTTCGAAAATGAGTTAAAAAACGAACTATAGAAATGCACTTTTTAATAATTAACATTTTGTTATGGTATAAATTTTCACGAATTTAATCTTCTCTATCAAGAACATTGATCACACAAATTAAAAAAAAAAACAAAAATTTACAAAAAAAAAATTTTTTCCGAAATGGTACTCAAAACTATCACTTTACGCAAAGCATTCGCATATGGTCCTATGTTGCCTGGGAGATTTTCGGATCGGGCATGAAAATTTATTAAAAAAAGGGGCAATAGGGGTGCACTTTACCCTACCACATCTTCAATTTTGTGAACTTTTCTTTAGGAATTTTTTTTCAAAAATTTTTGTATAAAACTGATGCCAGATTCAACTTAAAACCGGTCTCACATTGATACGTTTTAATACAAAAATTTATCGTTTTTTGTTTTTTAGACACTGGATTTTTTTTTTTAAAAAAATTGTATTAATAAACCTAAAGGACCACACAAACACATGTGAATATAAGGTGGATAGCTTTTGTGGTTCAGCCGTGATGGTCAAAAACCTTGAAT
The DNA here is from genome assembly GCA_963920525.1 of Dichetophora obliterata. Classification (NCBI taxonomy): domain Eukaryota; kingdom Metazoa; phylum Arthropoda; class Insecta; order Diptera; family Sciomyzidae; genus Dichetophora; species Dichetophora obliterata. The sequence continues at coordinate 231,682,011 of OY986437.1, read as the reverse complement.
TTATTGTATTGTTCTATAGTATTGCTCGATCTGTTCTAAATTTTTATATACAAACATTTTTAGAAAAAAATTCCTAAAGAAAAAATTCACAAAATTGCAGATGTGATAGGGTAAATTGCACCCTTATGGCCCCTATCGCCCAGGCTCCTATCGACCCAGCCTAAAATGTATACAGAGATCAAAGCAAAGTTATCATTATTCGCAATCACTGTCACTAAATTGACGTGCTATATTAACTGATTTGTTTTCTTTTTGCTTGGAATCGTATTTGTCTTGGCTGGAAATGTTGTTTAATATGTCAAGTCTTGTGTTTAAAAGTTTGTAAAATCGATACAGCTGTATTCAATATTATTTTTTGCAAATAAAATTGACTCCAGTGTCTGTATTTTTAACGCTGTTGACTCCAAATTACAAATTTTTATGGTTTTGGAAGCAAAAGTTCAACCAGAGCTGAAAAGTAAGCATGAATAAGTATAAATCTTAAAAGTAAGTATACTTATAAGCATGGAATTTTAGTAAGTATATGAAGCTGAAAATAAGTATGATACAAAGTAAGTATAGTTGGTAACATTAGTTATGCTGCACTAAAAAATGTTTAATGTAATATTAAATACAATTTTTTATATAAATCTTGCAAACAAACTGATTATTTTGAATTTTTTGGAAAAACTAAAGGGAAAAGTTACCAAAACTATGAAAAAATTACCAAATTACCAAATCAAAAATTTTCTACCAAATTTGGTAATTAATTAACAAACTGGCAACCCTGCTTCTAAACCATTACGGACCCCACCATGACACTTTTTGTGTATTATCTACATTAGAGTGGACCTTATTTGTATGGGGAAAATTTCCAAGCACTTCATGGAGCTTCCCAAGGGCTCAAACTGCGCTAATGGATGAAAAAAAATTCGTGTAAAATTTTAGTAAGATCGGATGCATATAAACCCGTGCGCACACGGCTTAAAGTTTGCACAAGTGCATGAAAAACCAAATTTTTTTGGTTTTTTAATATTTTCATATGCCATTCCATTTGAAATAAGGACACAGTTAAGATTTTTTTGTTTTTCCAAAAAATTTTCAGTTTGATAAGGGTATTACCTCAAATTACTTGAATAACTCAGGGGACAAAATTTTTATTTTTGTATTTTCCCAGCAATATTTGTATTATTTTCGATTTTACTTTTTCACTTTCGACTTTTCATTGAACGATTTCATTGGCGTTTATCTCAAAAACTGGTGATGCTAGAAAAAAAAGTAATAATTGTTTTTAAATCAGCGCACCAAGATAAGTCAAAAATAATACAAATATTAATGGGAAAATCCAAAAATAAAAATTTTGTTCCCGTGAGTTATTCAAGTAATTTGAGGTGAATATCCTTATTAAACTGAAAAATTTTTGGAAAAAACAAAAAAAAAATTTAACTGTTTCCTTATTTCAAATGGAATTGCATATGAAAATATTATAAAAAAATTTTTTTCTATCATGCACTTGTTCAAACTTTAAGCCGTGTGCGCATGGGTTTATATGCATCCGATTTTGCTAAAATTTTTCACGAATTTTTTTTCATCCATTACAACAGTTTGAGCCCTTGGGGTGGTCTTTTTAAAATGAGGTCCACTCTAATCTACATATTTCAAGTTTCGCTTTAAAAATGTTAAAAAAATACCTAAAATGGCAAAATTCTTTGAATTTTAATTCCAAATTCGAACTCACGGTTTTGAAATGGAAAAAATTTGTTGATTTTAATACATCTTTTCTCCGCCATTTTAGTTTTTTTTTTTTTTTGTTAAATATTATAAAAAAATATTTTTATTCGTCAGATTATAAAACATGTATTATGAATGTTGTATTAAAAACTTGATGTATTCTATGGTTTTTTTTGTTAAATTCGTCAAAGTTGAAACTTTTTTTAACAAACATAAGCTCAATAAAACCCAAAAAATAAAGTCAAGTTTAAGCAATAATAACTTTGAGCAAAAAGTATATTTCAAGGTTTTGTTTTTTTGATACATTTTTATGTCTTAATCGCCATTGAATTTAATATAAAGTACAAAAAAAAAAAATGTTAATAAATAAAAATAGAAAAATCGTTGAAATATGACTGTAAATTTTTCAAAGAATGAAAATTTAAATAAAATTTTTTACTTAACCATTTTTAAAAAAAAAATTTTTTAAATTTCGTTAATTTGGTAAAATTGTTTTATAGCAGACTAGCTTAAACCCGGCGCGTTGCTGCCGCGGCCCCGTTGCCAAACGCGAATAAAATGTTATCAGTGAAACTGTATATGTTAATTGTGGTCGAATACTCAATTCCATGGCTGTGCGACCTATAACTCAAAAGCTGTAGAATTTCTCAAATTTTGGTTGCATGGGAGGTGACACGCCCCCTTGTCCAACGCCATACAAAGTTATCAGTAAAACTGCATGTGTAAATTGAGTTCGAATGCTGAATTCCGAGGCTTTGTTTGCTTTGTTTGATTGACTCAAAAGCTATTCGATATCGCAAATTTGGGTTGTATAAGAGGTGCCACGCCCCTTTGTCAAACTCCCATAAAATTTTATCAGCAAAACGCCACGTGTAAATTGTGGTCGAATTTCGAATTCCAAGGATGTGCGGCCTATAACTCCAAAGCTATTCGATATCGCAAATTTGGGTTGTATGGGAGGTGCCACGCCCCCTTGTCCAACTCTCACAAAATTTTATCTGCGAAGCGGCACGTGTAAATTGTCGAATACCGAATTCCGAGGCTAAGCGGCTTATAACTCCAAAGATATTCGATATCGCAAATTTGGGTTGTATGGGAGGTGCCACGCCCACTGTTAGTAGGAGGTTGAAATATACTTTACGACCTATTCTCATACCTACAAAATATACATACAAAATTTCATGAAAATCGGTCGAGCCGTTTCGGAGGATTCGATTTCGATTACGCACCCCGTGACAGAAGAATTTTGTATATTAGATATATCTAAAAGTTATCCGATTTGAAATAGTTTTAGCATGACGTATGAAATAAGTTAAATACACTAAATTTTCTCTTGAAAAACATAAATAAGCAATTTTATGCGGGTGGTTTTTTATTAAAAAAATATGGTTTGTATGGGAGGTAGGCGATGCATTTGACCTAGCATTATGTGTGCTGTTACTTAATTTGTTCTAAAACTCATTTGTACAAAATGTCATGGCCCTATTTTTATAGTTTCTGAGATAATGCAAATGTCCTCAAATTGAAAAAATCGCACTGTGCGTTGCTTTATATTTATAGTTTTCTCTGCATATCTTCTCCAGAGAAGTTTTGAATCTTGTCTGAGTCCCAGGTACTTCACTTCTGCTTTGAAGGGAATTTCTGTGCAAATAGTTCAGAGATTTGGTAGACTTATTTTGGTAGGCAAACAACAAAAGGCTGTCCACAAGGTTGAGTTCTTATGTAGACATAAGTACTATGCTACTTTTTGCTGGGTTGATCAGGTTACTTTTCCTCTCTGTATCAGGTTATAGCGTGTATCCTCGAACTTTCTTCTCGCTATTAAGGTGATGTCATTTGTGTAACCCTGATATTTTATGCTAGTCTCGGTTAGCTTCGATAGGAGTTCGTCCACAATTCCAAATCAGTGGAGAAAGAACTCCACCTTGTGGACAGCCTTTTGTTGTTTTAATTCTTATCATGGTGGTGCCCACTTTTGTTTCTGCAGTTCTAGTGCTAAGCATTTGGCATATTCATCTGCTGAGCATATCATTTACTCCTTTTTTGTGAGAAGTGTTGTTGAAGGCTCCCTCTATGCCTAGAAAGGCACACAGTACAGTTTCTTTATATTTAAGAGCTGACTGGATGTTACTAGTCAACTGGTATAGAGCAGACTCTGTGGACCTACCCACCCTATATGCGTGTTTACATGAGTGCATTAGCGCATTTTCCAGAATCTCAGTATTATATAATTCTTTCATTGTTCATTGTTTTTAGAACAAATGAGGTGAGGCTAATAGGTCTAAAGGACTTTGGTAGCGTATAGTCTCTTTTGCCTACTTTTGGTATGACCCCTTCTCCATTTACTTGAGATGTACCCAGCATAAGGCTGCTTTTATTTATTTTGACTAGGTGCACCAATTATGTTTCTGCGCCTTTTTGCATAAGTGCAGAAAAGATGCGGTCTACAGCTGCTGATTTGAGTGGTTTAAAGGTCTTTAATGCCCAATTTAAACGAGCCTTAGTGCAAATGCTCGTGGCAAGTTCCAATTCTTCTCGATTCGGAGTAATCTGTCTGTCTGCCGTCCAACGCTGTAGATAGATGTTTCATAAGGGGGGTTAAGGTTATGTTAAAGTGGCTGTCACTTTTCAGAGACACACTTAAGCCAATGAGGCCCATTGTGATACCATGGGGTTTATTTCCCTACTCAATTTCTATTTGAACTAATGTGAGCTGTTTACAATGCTGTAGATTCTGATGGGTGATGAGGGACTGGGGGGGTTTCTGAAGCAAAAAATATAAAAAATCGATTCAATGGCTTTATTTGGATTAGGACGACAAGTATTTATTTAAGTAATATAACGAAAACAGACATTTTAAAAATAAAAATATATATATATTAGGCCGGGCCAATTTGTATGGAGCCGAAAAATTCGATTAAAGCCACCCCCTGGGATGATTCTATGGACAATTATAAGCAACTTTGGTGAAGGAACCATAGGTCTATCTCGATTTTCGAGTCTTCCACTTTTCAAAAAATGATTTTTCCCCTATAACATCATTGATTCAAAATTCGATTTTTTATTCATCGTTATATTATCTTTTTTATGTGTATATGGGGGTTTTTGGGGTCGAGAAATTCATTTCTGATCTTTATTTTTACCTATGACCACCGCCAGAGGGCGTTTCATGCCTATTTTAACCAAAATTATTTCTGCTGCTTTGCGGACTTTTTATCTCTGACATTTATTGTTCTTAATTTTAAGTAAGTCAATTATTTATATCCGCACTGAACAAACTCGTCGCCCACCGCAAACTGCATTGATGTGTATTGACGGTCGGCGATGGATTTGTGTTGTTGATGTTCAGTGCGGCCTTCTGACACTTGCTGTCATATGTTTAGTGATTTTTCTCCCGTTTTGGCTTTTCTCTCGCATTCCTTTAACCGCGTTGGTTCGTTTTTTTGCGTATGGAATTTAGTTGGTTTTAAATAAATAAAATTAAAGTAAATTAAGTACAGAAATTGTGTTCGTATTTATAATTGTTTAAATGCGTCAGTTTTTTCGCATACTCCAAAGTGCATTACCCGGCATACCAACAGCACCACCAGACGGCACATCACCAGACAGCCGCAGCAATTAACGACACAAGGCTCCGCCACCAGCAGCAACATCATCCCCACCGACTACCAACGCACCCAGGAGAAACCAGGCAACACCAGTAACACACACATAGTGTGTAAAAACTAATACGTTCTAACAAGAAACGTAACTAATATAAATAAAATTCTCATCATTTTTACCATTGCGTTTTTACCAATTTGCAGGTGGAAAAAATATATTCGAACCAAATGTTTTAAAATATACTAATTTCAGTTATTTTTTAAGTCTTATGTATGCAATGGATCTAAATGCATTGCCGTCTACATCGCAAACCGCAACAACATCAACAAGTAACGAAACTCATTTGAAGCATTTGCCTTCGCACGATGTTGCTGTTTTTGGTGCATCTTGTGATTTGAGTGGACTCAATCTGCCAACGAAACAGGATACTTGAAGATGTTTTTTTTTCTTGGCCGAACGTGCTAAGCTCGAAAACAAAATGTTTTCGTATAAAACATTCGTACCGCACGTAACAGACAAATTGATTGAAATTTGGAGTCAACTTAATGTTGAAATTATAACAAAAAAAAGTGTTGGTAGAAAATTGGGCACATTGATTGACAAGTATCAAATCGAAACTAAACATCCAAAAATCGCCACATTCAGAACGTTCGTGCAATCTACAAAAGAGTTATTTTACATCGGCAAATGTCAATGTGACTTGAAGGCAGCATTATGCTCATGTGGATTGATTCCAGATCATTTGAAAGAGTTTATGCGAGATCAAAATAATGTCAGAAGATTGACGATACCGGAATTCGTGCCAGAAGTTGAAGAGCCAGCACCAACGTCAACAATAATACCAACAAGCGTTGAAGAGACCCATTTAGCATATGAACCAAGTACTGATGCAGATGAGCCAAGTTCAAATCCACAAGATGTTCCGCCACTGATACGAGGACCGTATACTCCCAGATACGATGCTTCGAACTTCGCTGCGATGTGTGATCGATTTGGTGTGTCAGATAGAATAGCAGCAGCACTCGCAACATCCCTTATGCAAGACATTGACGTAAAAGATGCACATGGCAATCCGATCATCATGGATAAAAATAAAGTGCGTCGAGAAAAAGCCAAATGCAGAGAAGAATTGCTTCGTAAGCAGTATGATGCATCCAATTTGATAGCATTTTCATTCGACGGCCGAAAAAATGATGCTTTAACAATGGAAAAAATCGATGAGAAGTTGCATCCAAGGATGGTGAAAGAACCACATCTAGTTGTTTTGAAGGAACCAAATTCTCGATTGATAGGCTACACAAAAGTCGAAAATGAAGATGGTGAACACAAATTGATGACATTGAATGGATTCTTCGTCGAAAAAGAAATTGCTCTCGATGCATTAATCGGCATATGCTGTGATGGTGAGCCAACAAATACTGGCGTAAGAAATGGGATTTTGCGTCGATTTGAATTGCATTTAAATAGACCGCTGCATTGGTTTGTATGCCTTCTGCACTTCAACGAGCTGCCATGTCGTCATTTGTTTAACACTTTGGAAAAATCATCGACCACTGGACCACGAACAACAACCGGAACGTTGGGCAAACAAATTGAAACGTGTGAAAATCTTCCGGTATGTATCATTTTTCACATCGATTTTTTCCATTATTAAATGGTAAAATTGCATTTAATTCATCTAATTTCTTTTTTTTTCAGCTTATAGATGAATTCGAGATAATCGTGCTAGAGAACATGCCACCTGATTTAGATCCATTTGAATTATCCACCGATTCAAAGTACCTATACAAAATGGCCAATGCAATTTCGAATGGTGTTGTTCCTGCGGATTTGTCTCACATTAAACCAGGACCAATAGCACATTCACGTTGGCTCACCAAGGCGAATAGATTGTTGCGGTTGTATGTGTCAACTGAAAATCCATCAAGGAATTTGAAAATTCTGGCAACATACATAATGAAAGTGTATGTGCCGATGCACTTCAACATCAAGTACTATAATTCGGTGGTCTTCGGTAGTGTATTATTTCACAAATTCATTCGTTGGACACAATATTTGGATACAAATCTACGCCAAGTTGTGAATAATGTCATTAAAGACAATTCATATTAAGCACATTCCGAAAATATTCTGTTAGCGATGTTATTTGATGATAAAAAAGAGACACGAAACATCGCAATCAAAAAAATTTTACACTACCGAAGAAATCTGTACGACCCGGCACATCTTAGAGTTTATCAAAAACCTTTGATAAACTTCAATTGTACAGATTATACGAATATGATTGATTTAAATAAAGATGATGTCTTATTCGAACCACCGTTTACGCATACCATTCCGTATGATCATTTGGAACAATATATAGAATACGATGATCCACCATTGCCTGATGCAAGAATTCCGGTACACATACAAGCAACGGAAAGACATGTTCAGTTGCTGGCTAGCGTTTCTAAACGTGTTTTACAAAAAAATCGACACAGTGTTATGGCAGTTACATCAGAAAGCCGTGCAAAATACCCCAGATTGGAAAGCAAGAAAGACTTTCAAAAATAACTTATTTCGCTTTTCTTCTACTAAATTAATTTTTTTGTTTTTTTTGCACATGTTCTTAGTTTTTAGGTTGAATTTCTGTTGACAAAAAATAAAATAAAGATCAATATTACCGAAAAAAATTTAAATTTTTCTCAGAAAATAGGCGAAAAATAGTTAAAATATGCATGAAACGCCCTCTGGCGGTGGTCATAGGTAAAAATAAAGATCAGAAATGAATTTCTCGACCCCAAAAACCCCCCATATACACATAAAAAAGATAATATAACGATGAATAAAAAATCGAATTTTGAATCAATGATGTTATAGGGGAAAAATCATTTTTTGAAAAGTGGGAGACTCGAAAATCGAGATAGACCTATGGTTTCTTCACCAAAGTTGCTTAGAATTGTCTATAGAATCATCCCAGGGGGTGGCTTTAATCGACAAAAAATTTGACCCGCCCTAATATATATATATATATATATATAGATTAAGGCGCCTCACGAAAAAAAGTTGTTCCCTGGCTTATGTTATGATGATTCCCCAAATATTTCGACTCTAGCGATAGCCATCCTTGAGCTGCAATGGTTTGAAATTACCCCTAAAAATCGAGTTTTTTGTAAAAATATGGGCTGGTGTGTTAGTAAAAAAAAGTGAAATGATCTGTAATAATATTTTTGAAAAAGTTCTCCCAATCTGCATCAAAAAATTTTAAATTTTTGTATTCGAATTAAAAATAATGATGTTTTCCCGTGCACTTTTATGGATTTTTTTATTTCTAATGATATCCTCACTAGTCAGAATTGCCTAAACTGAAAAAAATTAAAATATTAATTATAAAATAAGCACCTACTGAAAAGATATTGTAAGAAATTAAAAAAAAGTTGTAAAGTTATTTAAATTTTTAAAGTTTTTGTATGGAAATAAAATAAAAACTATCAAAAATTTTTTGATACAGATTGGAAGAGATTTTTCCGACCTATAATTTCTAATAGTTTTCTTTTTTAAAACTATTACGCCAGCCAAAATTTTTACGCAAAAATCTATTCATAGAGGTTATTTCAAACCATTCCAGCTCAAGCATGGCTATCTATAGAGTCGAAATATTTGAGGAATCATCATAACATAAGCCCAGGTTTATTTTGAAGGAAGGACTCGATCAACTTTTTTCCTTTCTATGGAGCATTAGGCGCCTTAATATATTGGGGGTTGGAATTAATTTTAAAGGTTTTTTTTCGGTTTTTGAGCATTTATTTAAAAACAACGGTACAATGTATATTATTCAAAGTATTGTCCATCGTTAGCTACAACATTTTCCCATCTTTCTGGCAGCATATGGATTCCGCGCCGGAAGAACGATTCGTCTTTTGAGGCAATCCACGAATCGACCCATTTTTTGGTATCCTCGTAAGAAGTGAAGCGCTGCTCAGCCAAGCCATGCGTCATCGATCTGAATAGGTGGTAGTCGGAAGGGGCTATGTCTGGGCTGTAAGGCGGGTGGGGTAGCACATCCCAATTCAGCGCCTCCAACGTTTCCTTGACGGTTCTTGCAACATGTGGCCGTGCGTTGTCATGTTGAAAAACCACTTTGTCGTGTCTTTTGGCATATTCCGGCCGTTTAACCTTTAATGCTCGGCTCAATTGCATCAATTGTTGTTGGTAGCGTTCCCCAGTGATGGTTTCGTTAGGTTTTAGCAGCTCATAGTACACGACACCCTTCTGATCCCACCAAATACACAGCATAAGCTTGGCGCCATGAATATTCGGCTTGGCCCTCGATGTTGATGCATGGCCGGGTGGTCCCACGATTTTTTTCGCTTAGGATTATCGTAATGGATCCACTTTTCATCGCCAGTGACAATACGATGCAAAAAACTCTTCCTTTTATGCCGTTGAAGCAGTTGTTCGCACATGCAAAATCGCCGTTCAACGTCTCTCGGCTTCAACTGGTACGGCACCCAATTTCCTTGCTTTTGAATCATTCCCATGGCCTTCAAGCGTTTGCCGACCGTTGATAAGTCGACTCCCAATGATTCTGACAATTCTTGAAGGGTTTGACACGGGTCTTCATCGAGCCAAGCCTCCAATTCCTCATCTTCAAACTTTTTCGGCTGGCCCGGACGCTCTTTGTCTTCCGTATCAAAATCACCACTTTTAAACCGACGGAAACAGTACTCACAAGTAGAAATCGATGGAGCATAGTCCCCGTAAGCCTCAGTAAGCGTGCGTTATGCTTCAACCGCTTTTTTCTTCAAATGGAAGCACAAAAGTAAACCTTCCCGCAAATTGCGTTTTGTTGGAACGAAAGTCGACATGTTCACAGAGAAAAAAATGTATGTTGTTTACACTTCAGTGGAATGACACATACTGAAAAATGAAGCTTAGACAATGTGCTTTGAAATGAATATAGTCACAGGTGTGCCCGATGCGATCTATTGATAGTTACGCCATCTCTTAGAAAACCTTTAAAACTAATTCCAACCCCCAATACATAGTTGTAGATACTTACATAGTTAGTTCATTAATTTTTTTGGAACACGAAGCCAATTTATCGATGACATTTTCCTCTTTCATAGAAATATCCTAATGAATATTTTTTAATAGCGCTAAGCCGTAACATCATTCTATTAAATCTTTATCGATATTTTACAACAATATAGTCAAAAAAGCTGACTTAAATTAATATATTTTATGCATTAAATAAATTGCAACAAAAAGATCTGGACTCGTAACTGCATACATTAATTGGTGTGCTTGAGACGAAGTGTCACCGCTAGAATTTGAGGAGAATATTTTTTCAAAATCACTCTGCAATACTCAAATAAAGCTTAAAAAAATCATGGAACTCAAAATTGTACAAAAATAATTTCACTTTTACGTTCATTTAATAACACTGTAGGGACGTCAAAAAGACACGCGAAGATGACGAGAACGTAAACTTATTTTTTGGTCTTAGAATTTAGTGGCATACTCAGTATTTCCCAATCAGATCAAAATCTCGAGATATTTGCGATTGAAATTTAATCATTGTTAAACCCATTTTTAGTTATATTTTCCTTATTTTTGGAGAGCAAAAATTTTGACTACCTGCGATTTTGCTTAAACTTTCAGAATTTAGTCTACCTATAAAAATACTAATTTGAGTAAAAAAATGTTAAGTTTTTTTTAAAGTTGATCTCGTCTTTTGGCCGGTGACAGTCGTTTGTCTTGTGTTGTTTTTTTTTTATTGTAATTTGTGTTATACCAGTGTTTGTTTAATTTCGGTATGTGCTGTATTTTTATTTATTTGTGATTGAAAATTGTTTTTAAGGTGACCTATAGTGTTTTCATGCTGTGTGGTTGAATTTTTTAATGTTTTATTGTAGTACATACATGTGTTCTTTTAATTGTCGTTTATAGTTTGATAGCTGAGCTGCTGCTTATATACTTTTTTCTTTCTCTTTTTTGCGTTCCTCTTTGTGCGTTGTTTGTTTATTTGCATAAACTAAGCACAGATAACTGTTGCAATTGCTTTTAAACTGCAACATATTATATTAACCCATTAGCACTTAGTGGACATTATTTTTGCTCACATAAAATTATTGAACTTTGTTTATTCGCTATGGAATATTTTTCCGTAGAAAATTTTGCTGCTTGTTCTTTAGACGAGCTTTGCAAAAGTCAAAACATTCTGTACCGTATGTTCAGTTGTTCTGGCCCATGTGGGCGTTTGTTCCATACATCATGTGCTGGAATCTCTAAGTCGTGTCTTGATGATTTAATCTCACCACGATCAGGTCTTCGCTGGTATTGTGCTTCGTGTAGGGTTCTTTCACCAGATGAGTTTTTCTCAAAAATTAAGCTTTTCGGTGATAGTCTTAACGCTTTAAATACCAATTTTAAAGAAATTGTTACATTTTTTAATGAAGTAAGCACCTCACCCAGTACTAGGATTTATGATGAAAAGTCTTCATCGGTAAATATTTCGACCGCATTGTCTCAGACTCTTCCAGCCTCTTCTTCTGAGACTCAAATAGTTTTATCTAAAAAAGACCTAAATATTTCGAAGAAAAAGAGAAATAATTCCAAAAATAAAAGTAATAAGTTAATAAGTTAAGCCTTGCGGATTGCATAGAATTTATATTAAATTTACTTGACGTTAATGACGACATTTTATTGTTGGGCGATTTTAATTGCCTGACTTAAAATGGCATTCTTCTGACGATGAAACACATTTTTGTGCATCTAATTCGAAGACACGCCAAGAACATATATTTGTTGACAATATATGTTCTGACTTGCAACAAGTTAGTTGTATTTATAATAGTCTGGAAAGGCTGCTTGACCTAGTCTGAACTACAGACAGTAACAATGTCATTGTTCAGAAGGCACTTCATGCTTTGACTACTATTGATAATTACCATCCACCTTTGAGTATTTGGTATAAATCCGATAGGGATAATATGGTAAATTCAAGCTCAGTTGACACAGTTTATGAATTCAATATCAAAAAAGCTGACTTTTTGGGGTTGAATCATTTACTTTATAGTAAATTAAATATAATTACAGAGTACATAAATAATAATAGTCTTAATAGTTCAATAAATTTTTTCTATACGGAGCTTTTTGCTATGTTTTCTCAGTCTGTACCATATAGTCTCAAATTTGCGAAAAATTCTGCGTACCCTTGGTACACAAAGGATTTAAAGACTCTTCGCAACAATAGGAATAGGGCATGGAAGAAATATGTTTGTAGTTTTGACTCAAATGACCTAGAAACATACAAACGTTTGTTTCTGGAATTTGAGAATTGCTCAGCTGCATTATATAATGAGTATTTGGATAATATGAAGCTGAGTATTTTGTCTGATCCAAGAAAATTTTGGGGATTTATTAATGTTAAGAAGAAGACTGATGGATTTCCTTCTTCTTTCAAACTTCAGGATGGATTTACTGACGATTCCACCATTATTTGTGGCTTATTTGCCAATCTTTTTAAAGAATCATTTTGTTCAGATTCTTTTAATTCTGATTTAGCGTATTTTTGGGGCATATATCTTTTACCTCAGAGGATATTTTTAAGTATATTGAATCAATCGATGAGGATTTTAGCGCTGGACCAGATGGAATTCCTGCCGCAGTGTTAAAACAATGCGGCTCCGTTTTGTGTCAGCCTCTCTCGTTACTTTTTAATAAATCAATTAATGAAAGTAATTTTCCTCTTTTTTGGAAAAAAAGATTGCAGGAACGACGTCACTAATTATAGGCCTATCGCTAAATTGTCTTCGATTCCTAAACTTTTTGAGCGAATAGTGTACGATCGAGTGAAAACTCACTGTGGGCAAGTCATGACAACTCGTCAGCATGGTTTTGTTACTGGCAGATCCACTGTGTCTAATCTCCTTGATTTCACTATATTCTGCTTAAAATCTATTGATTCTGGTAGCCAAGTCGATTGTATTTACACTGACTTTAGCAAAGCATTTGATAAATCAGAGCTGGGCGATAAGGATTACGATTACTTTATGATTACGATTGTAGTAATCTTAAAAAAAAAAGAAATGGGATTACGATTTAAGTAATCCTCCATCGAACGATGTTAGATTACGATTGCAGTAATTGTAATTTTAAAAAATTTAATTACAATTACTGCAATCGTAATCTTAGCTCATTCGATGAACGATTACTGTAATTGTAATCCCATGTTTTTTTCATAAGGATTACAGTAATCGATTGCAAGGATTACTAATTAAAATTACAACTTCTAGTAAATAAAAGTAATCCTTGCAATCGATTACTGTAATCCTTACAAAAAAAACATGAGATTACAATTACAGTAATCGTTCATCGAATGAGCTTAGATTACGATTACAGTAATTGTAATTTAAACTTTTTTGAAATTACGATTACTGCATTCGTAATTTGAGATCACTCGATGAACGATTACAGTAATCCTAATTTAACAATTTTTGAAATTAGGATTAAAATAATCGTAATCCTTACCGTAATCAATTACATCTGTAATTCTTATCGCCCAGCTCTGTGATAAATTACCACATAATCTAATTTTATTTAAACTTAAATTAATGGGATTTCCACAATATTTTGGAAACTGGATCAAATCGTATTTGATGGAGCGATCTTATCAAATACGGTTCCGAGGCGTGTTGTCTTCTGAATTTGTTGCAGAATCGGGTGTTCCTCAAGGAAGCCACCTGGGTCCACTTCTGATTATTTTGGCAATTAATGATGTTACCCACGTCATCAAACACTCTCATTTGCTTATTTATGCAGATGATATGAAAATATACAGAACAATTGATTCTAATGACAATTCAGACCTGCTCCAGTCAGACTTGAACTCCTTTGAGGTTTGGTGTTCTAAAAATAACATGTTTTTAAATCCAGATAAATGCCAAAGTATGACCTTTTCGCGTAAAAGGAACAATTTTATTTTTGATTACAAAATTAAAGATACTGCTTTAAGTCGTGTAACTACCGTCAAAGACCTTGGTATATGCATGGATTCTAAATTGTCGTTTAACATGCATGGACCACTTTTATCGATATCTTTGAGTTATTTCAATGATATTGGATTGGTTCTTAAAATGATCTATTGCGGAGAAAGTGTGAAAAAGCTGTAGTAGCTGAACTCTATTGTTATTGCATGTTATATTAAAGATTTTACGTTTAACATTCAAATTTGGTCAAAATGGAGAGAACATTTGAAAAATCAGAGATTACACAAGGCTAATTTGATTTTCACGTTGGAGGTATTTTCGAAAATAGAATAAGGAGTAATTATTAAAATACTATAAAAAATTTTTAAATGAAGGTCAAATGATGGTAAAATAACAAAAATCTGGATATCTCGAAAACTTGATCTGATTTGGAAAGACTGAATATGCCACTAAATTCTACGACCGAAAATGCAGTTTAAGCGTCTCAGCGTTTTTTTTTTCGAAATCTGTGAGAAAAAATCGCCCACCAAATTTCGGTGCTCTGCGGCAACTGTAAATCGTACACTGTGCAACGTATTGAATAAATTTCGTCACGTGTGTAGCCTTGAAAATACTCATATTAAACAGTATTCAGACGTTAATTTTTAAAATGCCGATACACGTGAAATACTTTTTATGGTCTCCTCTTCCACAAACCGTTGACCGAATTCTTTAAAGATGTAATTTTTTGGTTGTTGTACTGTGTAATTGGTTTTATGCGTTAAAAACTTTAATTTTTAATCCTCTTGTGCAATTCTGTTTTTCGCATGTTTGTGCCATTATTTTTGCAACAGAACACGTTTCGCGCATAATTAGCTAAAGCTAAAGCCATAAAGAGAAACCATAAATGGAGAAGAATTAAAAGAGAGAAAAACCAAGAAACGACAACGAGACAAAAACCACTTTGATAGCCTGCCGTCGAGTTGTTAAAAGTTTTCGTAAGTACCTTTTTATTTTGGCTTATTTTTAGTTTCGTGGTTTTGTTTTATTCGTTACTAGTATAAGGCATTATTTTTAAGTTGGGCTCTTTTTTTTCAAAAGGCAAAAAACTCTTTTTCGCAAAGACTTAACCTTAAATGAAGAGCTGAAATTTGTGGTTGAATTGTAGTATGTGCATTGACATTGCAATGAGCGGAAGACATAAAATGAGCGGGAAGTGCCCCCAAAAACAGTATTCAAATAAGGGAAGAGAAACGAACGTCAAGGAAGAACAAGAGTAGGCATGTGGTGAGGGAGTAATGAAATTTTAGGAAAAAAGCGGGGGAAAAAAATAGGAAAGTGATACGATAACTTCTAGCGAAATTTTAAGATTGCCGGCAACAACGAGTAAGCAACTATCCTAAATTGCAAAGAAGTTATAATATATTCAGGAACTTGAAGATGATTATGGGCAATGATGGCGTATTTTTAGCTAATACAAAAAGTTTTGTGGTAAAACTTAATTTTTGATTCAGCATTTGTAAGAAAAACAATAAAAAAAAACATTACAACTTTGCTATTAATTTCAAAAGTTTTAGTGACAAAGTTGTAGCAAAGCCAGAAATATTACTTATATTGAGTAAAAACTTTTTTACCGAATCCATTTTAGTGCATTAAGACAAAAGTTCAAATATTTTCAGCATAAAAAAATATATTAAAGTAATATAGTCTTATCTATAGCAATAAAACTAATTTTCTGTTTGTTTGTTTGTTTGTTTGTTTGTTTGTTTGGCCTTTATACAAATCTAAACGGCTCAACAGATTTTGCTCAAACTAGGTATACATATTGAGTGCATCCCAACTTAAAATGTTACATACTTAGTTTTTGCCACGCCCCCTCTGAAATTTTCAACTAACGGTAATTTTGTTATTATAAACCTTTTTAGTATCGGAGATTTTTGTATATATAATTTTAAAATTTTTTTGTTATTTTGACATCAAAAACACTGACATCTGATATCTTCAAAATTGGAGGAATTTTCAATACAACGACTTTTTCATAAAACATCGTTGCATAAGAATGAGAAAAAACGACATGAAAATCAAAGTTTGGTCTTTCGATACAAATATCTCCGCTATCCATTAATATATTTCATTCAAATTTTTTTTTTGTTCAAAAGTTCAATAAAATCACTTCACACAAACAGGTAGAACTGTACCGTTAAGTCAGTGTATATATGTTTTATGATTATGTCAAAAAAGATCCAAAATTTTGACTTTTTACTCAAAAAATGACTCAAAAATTGTTGTTGGTGTAAAAATGAAATCAATTAAAAACAGCAAATCTGACTACCTTTCATATGACATAGCATTTATTTGCAAAAATTCTTCCAGCTAAGCGCAAATATTATTTTACTGTTTTTGTCATCAAAACAACAAGGTACCTCCTTTGATTTTTTTTCCTGAAATTTATTTTTTCCAAAATGTTGTTTTTATATTTTTTACAAAAAAGTCAAGTCCCAAAAATAATTTATGTGAAAAAATTACCCCAATATCTATATCCCTTTAAAAACAAAAGTTATGGCTTTAAATCTATTTTTTCATACCAGACTTTTAATAAAACTGAGTTTTGTTTTAAGATTCTTTATATAATTTGAACGTCCCCATTTATCGCTAAGAATGCAGTTGTGTGTCTTGAGTAATTTCTAACATTTTGGTTTATATAAAATCTTCCTTATAGTAAAACTTACTTAGTTTTTTTTTGGCCTCCCCACCCCCGCCCCCTCCTGTTAAATTTGTTTTGTTGCGATTTGTCATTTTTCTCACTATTGTTTCACCGTTGTCACTTAGTTCTTTATCAATGGTACTTTAAATGATCTATATATGAGCTGTTCAGAGCACAAGTGGCGTAAGTCCATTTTTGGTAGTTTTGAGAAAATTGAACATTTAGAAAAATTCTTTTAATAAATTCCAAGTATAAAAAACTCAGTTTTGCTTATAAGATTGGTCAAGAGCATAAATGTAGCTATCCATATCGTGCAAAATAAACTAAATAGTACACAAAAATGATGCAGAATATTGCATATTAGTAGAAACATGTGGACTTGCGCCACTGAAATATTTTTTAAATTTCTCGTTTCCGCTGTAGAAATCTAATAGAAGATATTTTTCGAGAATTTTTTGATAAGGAATGGCCGCATTTTTACCTAGAAGTTGGACAAAACCACCCCTTAGCGATTATCTCCATTATTAAGCGAGATATAAAAGGAATGGACTTACGCCAATTGTCCTCTGAAAATTTTTTAAAATTCCTCCTTTCCGCTGTAAAAATGTAATGGACAATATTTTTAAGAATTTTTTGATGTGAAGTGGCAGCATTTTTACCTACAAGTCGGACAAAACCACCCCTTAGCAATTATATCCATTATTAAGGGAGATATAAAATGAATGGGCTTACGCCACTTGTCCTCTGAAAATTTTTTAAAATTTCTCCTTTCCGCTGTAAAAATGTAATGGAAAATATTTTTAAGAATTTTTTGATGAGGAATGACAGCATTTTTTCATAGAAATTGGACAAAACTACCCATTAGCGATTATCTTTATTATTAAGGGAGATATAAAATGAATGGACTTACGCCACTTGTCCTCTGAAATTTTCTTAAAATTCCTCCTTTCTGCTGTAAAAATGTAATGGACAATATTTTTAAGAATTTTTTGATGAGGAATAACAGCATTTTTACATAGAAGTTGACCCATTAGCGATTATCTTCATTATTAAGGGAGATATAAAATGAATGGACTTACGCCACTTGTCCTCTGAAAATTCTTTAAAATTTCTCCTTTCCGCTGTAAAAATGTAACAAACAATATTTTTAAGAATTTTTTGGTAAGGATTGACTAAATTTAATTTCAGAAGTGCGATTTTAGCATCCGTTTGTGATTTTTTGAATAATTGGAGAGGCCAGAATGCATTTATTCTTATAAAAGTTTTACAGTTGAAATTAAACACAGTTGTTTCTATTTAGTAGGGATGTAATAATATGTAATATTTATTAATATATTCAAAAATGTAATAAAAAATGTTTGCAAATATAAGTTATCATCGTTATCGTTATCTTTTTTTTATCGGTGTGGTTATTTGGAGCAATGGTAAATTTTCGAAAAGGTATATATCAAAACTCCCTTTATAATGAAAACAATCGCTAAGGGATGGTTTTGTCCCACTTCTATGTAAAAATACTGTCATTCCTTGTCAAAAAATTCTTAAAAATATTTTCCATTACATTTTTACAGCGGAAAGGAAGAATTTTAAAGAATTTTCAGAGGACAAGTGGCGTAAGTTCATTCATTTTATATATCCCTTAATAATGAAGATAATCGCTAGTGGGTAGTTTTGTCCAATGTCTATGTAAAAATTATGTTATTCCTCATCAAAAAATTCTTAAAAATATTGTCCATTACATTTTTACAGCGAAAAGGAGAAATTTTTAAAAATTTTCAGAGGACAAGTGGCGTAAGTCCATTCATTTTATATCTTCCTTAATAATGAAGATAATCGCTAATGGATAGTTTTGTCCAATTTCTATGTAAAAATGCTGTCATTCCTCATGAAAAAATTCTTAAATATATTTTCCATTGCATGCTTACAGCGGGAAAGGAGTAATTTTACAAAATTTTCAGTGGATAAGTGGCGTAAGTCCATTCAATTTATATCTCCCTTAATAATGAAGATAATCGCTAAGGGTAGTTTTGTTCAACTTCTAGGCAAAAATGCTGCCATTCCTTATCAAAAAATTCTTGAAAAATCTCCTTTTAGATTCCTACAGCGGAAACAAGAAATTTAAAATAATTTTCAGTGGCGCAAATCCAAATGTTTTTACTAATATGCAATATTCTGCATTATTTTGGTGTATTATTTAGTTTATATTTTACGATATGGATAGCTCCAATTATGCTCTTGACTAAGCTTATAAGCAAAACTGAGTTTTTCATACTTGGAATTTATCTTAAGAATTTTTCTAAATGTTTGATTTTCTCAAAACTACCTAAAATGGACTTACGCCACTTGTGCTCTGAAAAAATAATGGTATTTGTCAGAGCATTAACAAAGTGTTGCATTTTATTCAGAGATTACGTAAGCTAGGAGTTTCTAGCCCGTACTCATAAATAGGGTACATTTTTCTCTTCACTTCTACGTACTCAACTCAATTTCCCTAAAAAATGGACTTACGCCACTTGTGCTCTGAACAGCTCATATATCACTATATCATCGAAAAGATGACTGTGAATAAGAATGCTGTAAAAGTTAATTTTTTCATGTTTAATGTGTTATTTGAACAATATTGTTGAAAGTCAAATTTCCACGCCAACTAAATGTACTGACATATAAAAGACAGCGAAATTTTGACATTTTAACTCTCCAATCATGGTTGTAAGCTTGGCTGCATTGAAAAAATTTTTCGGTTCAATTGCGTACTAACCGAAAGTATGCTGAAAAGTGCTGGAAAATATTATAAATTAGAAATAAGTACTGCATAACCGACACGATTCCAATATTTTAGAAAAGTCAGTAACTGTAACTCAATTTAGTTCTTTTCGCACACAGCGTAAACTTGCAGCAAATAACATAATGGCACTTCTTGCACTGTTCTTTCAGATCTTTCAGCTGGATTTATGTCGATCAACTGTTAACGTCGATAATATTGTTACAGGTTGCTAAATATACTATAATAAAAATTAAAAAGCGACTGCTTTCTTTGCTAATTTACATTAAATAACAACTGTACAATTTTTCGTATAAAATAGGAATTCAGAAGATTTAAGAAATTGCATCAACTATCAAACTCAATTTATATTAATTTTTAATTTAGAGACAATCCAATTGTTATTTTCCAACTGGAAAAACTACTAAAAAATTTTAGGAAGATTTTTATAAATTTGATTTTTATTAGCGAAGTGCAAGTAACATGCTTACCAGTAACCAGTAAATTCAGTTTAGAACTAAAAAACAGTTTTTGATTGTGAAAAAACAGTGATAAAATTATTTCTTTGTTAAAAAAGCTTGGTAAATTATTTAACTAATATTTTTATAGTGGTCTCAAACTTAAATTCAACACGTTTTTACAAAATTCCAAAATTTACAAAAGCATTTAATCAAAAAGTGTATATTAAAATGTTTATATAAATGACTCTCGAGTAACACCGGGTATATCAGCTAGTTATTAATACAATCCAAAGATAGCTTTTGTGATAAGAATTTTTTTATTATTTAAAATTATTTCGAATTGAATCAATAAAAAAACATTTTTCTGTAACAACTTTGACAATTTATTTAAGTCAGTCAGTTCAAATTTTTAAAAAACATATACAGACGTGTTCGAAAAAATAAGAACAGCCAAAGCCAAAAAAGAGATCGTTCTTTAAAATTTTAGGAAAATGTTTTTTAAATATCGTTCTATACTAATTTAATTGTACACATGATAAGCTTTATAGAAACACAAAAATTGCTAATCAAGATCATCTAATTATTTTTGTACTGGCAATAATGCTGAAGCAAGTGCAAAACCAGCTGTTCGAAAAAATAAGAACATAGTGAAAAAGTGTATTTTTTTCAATTTTATTCCTTAAAAAATTTACAAATGTGTATTATTTGGTAATAATAAACTAATATGAAGTAGCACCTCCACAATTTTTGATCACTCATCTCATAGAAGCTATCAAAGCGCGGCATCTGGATAGCGGAATATTTTCCCACGAAGTCCTGGCTGCATCCCACATTTCCTTCCTGTTTTTAGGCCTAGCGTCTCTTACACCTTTCTTAACATCCATCCAAAGATGTTCTATTGGGTTAAGGTCCGGCGATTGTGCTGGCCATGTCATAACATTAATATTATTATCTCGGAACCACTTCTTTGCTAAGTTTGAGGTATGCTTTGGGTCGTTGTCTTGTTGAAAGACCCATCGCAAAGGCATTTCCTCTTCAGCGTAAGGCAGCATTACGGCTTCTAATATATCTCCGACGTAATAGCTGGCATTCATATTCCCAACGATTTGAACTAGAGGCCCAACACCATTCCACCCAAAGCATCCCCATAGCATGATCTAGCATGATCCTGAGACCGCCATGTTTTATAGTTTTGGTAGTGTACTTTTCTTTGAATTGTTGATTTGGTGGGCGTCTTACGTATTGTTTACCCTTACCGTGATCGAATTGAACTACTTTTTTTTCATCGGTCCATAAAATATTACGCCAAACAGTCGCAGGTTCATTGATGAACTTTTTGGCAAACTGAAGTCTATTCTTTCGATGCTTTTTATTCAACAAAGGCACTTTCCTTGGACTTCTTCATTTTAGATTGGCTGCAATCAAGCGTTTCCTTATTGTCGATGTAGCAACTGGTAGGTTCAATTCATTTTTTATCTGTGTGGACGTCATGAATGGCTGCTTTTTAACGATCCGCGTGATCGCATCATCCTGTCTTTTGCTGGTTTTTCTACGTCTACCCCGATTTTCAATCTTTGGTGACCAGTTTCGTGCATTTGTTATCATTCCATTGGAAATACCGAGAAGTGTTCTTATAAAAGCAAACGATTTACCTTCGCTGAGCAATTTTTTTATTAATTTCCGTTGATCGGCAGAACAATGCTTGCTTCTTCCCATTATCGAAAAAGTTAAATCGAAAAGGTAAAAAGCTTATCATGTGTACAACTCAAGTAGCAAACAAAGATATTGAAAAACCTTTTATTTAAAATTTTATAGAACGATCTCTGTTTTTACTTTGGCTGTTCTTATTTTTTCGAACACGTCTGTACATAGGTAAAAAAACAAAATGAAAAAAGTAAAGCTACGTAAAAACAGGAAAACAAATAAACTCTGTTTTGACCTATTCTGATACATTTTATCATAAATTGAATACTGAAATGCATACCTAAGTAAAAAAAAAAAAATAAAACTATCTTTTAAACATGAAAATGCATTTCATCGCCGACTAGAAGAAATAAAAATGCAAACAAAAAAGTAAAAAGTAAAGAAGAAAAATGAAAAAAGATTACATACATTTCAATATTTTTATAACCAACAGCGACTGCAAAGCTAACACAAACATATCTACTTCGAATGTAGATATGAGAGGCATCATCTAAACAGATAGTCAGACACTCTGTCAGATACGCGCGAGCAAAGGCATGGCGCAGCAGTAGTCAACAAATGTTCCGCTAATAAAGTGAATACTTTCTTTATGGTATTTGTACATGTTTAAACAACAACAACAACAGCAGCAGCAACAAACCGTTAACATAGAAAACTAATAACAATAATAATGTTTACAGTTTGTTGTCATGTAAGAAACGTTTGCAAATGGCGTCTCCAAATGCATTGCAAAAATACGTTACTTTTAAAAACAAACTGTTAAAACATGGCAAATACAACAACACAATCAATAAAAGCTAGCTATTTTATTTTGCCAAAATATAAAAAAAGCAAGCATTGCTTAAATTGTGTCAACAACAGCTGCTGCTGCTACTGCTATTGCCACTGGTTAAGGGTTTTGGGTGCCAATATAAATTCATAAAGTGCTGAAAATATGTGTTGAAATAGCGAAAAGTATTAAATACAAAATTGTATGTCAAAAAATACGGTCAAATTTATAAAGCACAACAATTTTCACAAACAAATATTGAGTTTTTAGGAATTCCAGTAACAACAAATAAACATTTTAATTCATTATTCTTTTAAAAAAGAAAATTATTCGCAATGTTCTTAATAAAAACATTAATTTTTTAAGCGTGAAATAATTTTCAGCATGATTACCTTAAAACTTAGCAAAACAAAATAAAATATAAAAACAATTTTTATGCATATAAAATTAGTATTATTATCATAGAAAATTTTACGCATGTAAATATTGTGTTTTTGTATTTTTTTTAAATAATATTTTATTTTTATTTATTTATTTTTTAATTTATTTTTAATTCATTATTATTTATTATTTTATTTTTTTACTATTTGTTCGTTTGTTTACTATTATTTTAACTTAATGTGTAATTTTTTTTTTATTTTTTATTAATTTTTATTTTCAATTTTTTATTCATTTTTATTTTTAGTTTTTTTTTACTTTTGTTGGTTTTTTGCTTATTTACATTTAGAATTTTTTTTTACTTTAATTATTTTTTAAATAACCAATTGTGATCTATTCTTTGAATTTTAACATGGTTTTAGTTATGAGCTATTTATATTTTACTTTTAATTATTTTTTTGTTTCTGTTCATTTTTATCTGTTATTTATTTTAATATTTTTTTTTTATTTTTTTTATTCTTTTTTTATACCCCTGCGCATATAAAAATGCGAAAAGGGAAGGGATTAAATTATTCCCGAAACAATGATCGCGGGATCATCTTTATATATTTCAGAATCAAAATAATGTGTTACTAGATAATTCAGTGCTCCTATGCATAACTTGTTAAAAAGTAATTTTACATAGGGGTGTTCACTTAGAAAATACATCGATGTTTTTTTCGATGTAATGCATCAAGACAGTGCATCGATACTTTTCGATATATCGTTGAGAAACATCGATGTTTTCTAAAAATCGAGTACTTTTTCTAGCATTGCATCACAATACTAAAGTCAGCCCCTTCCTTTACTATTTTTAATTTAACTATTAAAAATACTATTAAATACTATTAATACTAACTACTAATTTAATTTAACTATTTTAATTTATTAAAAGCTCCTACAAAACCACTGTCCCTGTTCGCACGCCTTTTATCAGTAAAAGTGCCTCTACACTATGTGTTTCATACATATGATAAGTCAAAAATTACAAATAGTTTTTAGCTACAGATAGTGTGGAACATATGAAATATGAAAATGTCGTTTTGAAAATTCGTTTGTATTTGCATCTGTAAATTTTTGAATTAGAACAGTCTCTAATTTCGTATGTTTTTCCAACTTTACAAAATGTCAGTTTGATAATTTTTTTATGTGAAAATAGAAGAAAGGTCAAATTTTTAAAATATTTATTCAATAAATTGATTTTTAATGAATTTATTCTTAGTTGGAATGACCAAAAGTGGACACTTTAGAGCTTTACGGCTTACAAAAATTTCAAAAAATGCATTTTATTTTCAAATGACGTGTCAGATAGTTTGGAGACAAAAGAAAAAACTGAATGACAAAAACTAAATTTTGACATACAGATGAAATTCGGTATGTAATTTTTTTTAAATTTCATCTGTATGAAACATATAGTCTGCGGGCACCTTAACTATGGAAAAGAAAAATAATCTTTTTTACAACCATTCTCTGATTCAGTTGTTATTGTTTATTAAAAAAAAATAAACGAAATAAACGTAAGAATATTGGTTATTCTAAAAAAAAGTCAATATATAAGAATGTTGGTCATAATTATTACAAAAATTAAAAACGAAAAAGCCTCCACAATCATAGAAATTCCAGTATTAACGTCTTATTTTCAGTGTTTTCCTTTTTAACTATTTTTCTTTATTTATTTTTTTATATAATAATTTCATTAGGTAGTTAAAATTTATTCGATGTTCTATGAAAATACATCGATCCATCGAGTATATCAAAAGCTTTTCAAAACATCGGATCAAGTCGATGTATCGAATTGTAAACATCGAGTAAATCCGATGCATCGGTGTATATCGAATATCCCCACTTTTACATATAATTTTGTTTTAAGAATTATTTTTAGAAATGACGTAATTTTGCTATCGTATCATTATTATATACTAAATATTATTACAAAAAAAATTAAATATTAAAGATTATTTATAAATTATAACATATTAATTATTATTAATTATTATTAATTATTATTAATTATTATTAATTATTATTAATTATTAATTATTAATTATTAATTATTAATTATTAAATATTAATTATTAATTATTAATTATTAATTATTAATTATTAATTATTAATTATTAATTATTAATTATTAATTATTAATTATTAATTATTAATTATTAATTATTAATTATTAATTATTAATTATTAATTATTAATTATTAATTATTAATTTTTAATTATTAATTATTAATTATGAATTATTAATTATTAATTATTAATTATTAATTATTAATTATTAATTATTAATTATTAATTATTAATTATTAATTATTAATTATTAATTATTAATTATTAATTATTAATTATTAATTATTAATTATTAATTATTAATTATTAATTATTAATTATTAATTATTAATTATTAATTATTAATTATTAATTATTAATTATTAATTATAAACTATAAATTATAAATTATAAATTATAAATTATAAATTATAAATTATAAATTATAAATTATAAATTATAAATTATAAATTATAAATTATAAATTATAAATTATAAATTATAAATTATAAATTATAAATTATAAATTATAAATTATAAATTATAAATTATAAATTATAAATTATAAATTATAAATTATAAATTATAAATTATAAATTATAAATTATAAATTATAAATTATAAATTATAAATTATAAATTATAAATTATAAATTATAAATTATAAATTATAAATTATAAATTATAAATTATAAATTATAAATTATAAATTATAAATTATAAATTATAAATTATAAATTATAAATTATAAATTATAAATTATAAATTATAAATTATAAATTATAAATTATAAATTATAAATTATAAATTATAAATTATAAATTATAAATTATAAATTATAAATTATAAATTATAAATTATAAATTATAAATTATAAATTATAAATTATAAATTATAAATTATAAATTATAAATTATAAATTATAAATTATAAATTATAAATTATAAATTATAAATTATAAATTATAAATTATAAATTATAAATTATAAATTATAAATTATAAATTATAAATTATAAATTATAAATTATAAATTATAAATTATAAATTATAAATTATAAATTATAAATTATAAATTATAAATTATAAATTATAAATTATAAATTATAAATTATAAATTATAAATTATAAATTATAAATTATAAATTATAAATTATAAATTATAAATTATAAATTATAAATTATAAATTATAAATTATAAATTATAAATTATAAATTATAAATTATAAATTATAAATTATAAATTATAAATTATAAATTATAAATTATAAATTATAAATTATAAATTATAAATTATAAATTATAAATTATAAATTATAAATTATAAATTATAAATTATAAATTATAAATTATAAATTATAAATTATAAATTATAAATTATAAATTATAAATTATAAATTATAAATTATAAATTATAAATTATAAATTATAAATTATAAATTATAAATTATAAATTATAAATTATAAATTATAAATTATAAATTATAAATTATAAATTATAAATTATAAATTATAAATTATAAATTATAAATTATATATTATAAATTATAAATTATAAATTATAAATTATAAATTATAAATTATAAATTATAAATTATAAATTATAAATTATAAATTATAAATTATAAGTTATTTGACCTTTATTAAAAAATTTGTTAATAGTTTTTAAACAATAACTTTTTATTGTCTTTTGAAAATCCCTCCAACATGAAAATCGAGTTAGCCTTGTTGAATCTATGATTTTTCAAAAGTTAAGCAATTTTGCTTTTTCTTCCATTTTGACCAAACTTGAATACTGAACGTAAAAATATAAAAAACTTAAATACTTTTTACTCAAACTGGTATTTTTATATCACAAGTAGATTAAATTCTGAAGGTTTAAGCAAAACCACAGGTGGTAAAAATTTTTGTTCTCCAAATATAAGGAAAATATAGCTAAAAATGGGTCTAAAAGTGGCTAAATTTCAGTAGCAAATATCTCGACATTTTGATCTGATTTGGAAAAACTGAGTATGCCACTAAATTCTACGACCAAAAGATAAGTTTATTAATAAAAATTATTATTATTTGTATTATTTGTGCACTTATTTTCAAATATTTACTTCAAATTCTTGAATTTCGCTTTTATATCAAAAAATATTTTCGTTGGTATACGAGTTTGTCTTTAAGATTTAAGTAGGTACTTTTATCACATCAAGTGTTTTTGATACCGAAATTTGCTGATAAATTAGATAAATGATTGATTTGATTTAAAAGAAGCATTTAACTGATATAAAACAATTTAATTGAATTCTTTCAAAAATCCCACAAAACCTATTTAGATGAATTTATACAAAGCATTAAGCGAAAATCTTTCAATTTTCTTAATAGAGAAATTTCCATGCAGATACTTTTTCTTCAACAGCTGCGAGCTGTCTAATGATTTCACTAAATCTTCCCAAATCCTGCTCCTTCTGTAACTTACATGTTCACACCATTGCTCATTATTTTTGTTTCGAAATAACACCTTGACAACGAACACATTGAATGCTTTATTTTGCTTATCATTCCATTTTACTCACATCTTACGTTCTCAGTGCGAATTTCTTCCAATTATTCTAATTTACTGTCATTATTGACAGTAACAAGCAAGAAAAAAGAAAAAAAAAGAATAAGAAGAAAAACGAAACTCGAGCTGGAAACGTTTAGCTTTGTTCAGAGACGTAAACGTATTTGTACGCAAAGTTGACGAACCGGAATCGATTATTTGTAACGTAATAAAGGGCAAACCGGAAACGAACTTACGGTTCTAAACCCGCTGGCTCGGAAGCACAGTTAAGATAAAATAAACACAGTTTCGTTTCTTATTTTTAATCTTATGTTAGAGCTTTTCTTTTACATTTATATTTTTTTACTATTTTTATTTATTTACTTTATATTTTACGTTTTGTTTAAGTTGCTCCCTAGACGCCAAGCTTCTACTACATTAAAGATAACGCACACAACTCATTCATACCTGAAGACTGAGAGAGCTTTTACGTGTTAGGAAAAAGGGCGCGAAAACAAACGGAGCTGAGTTGTTTTATTCTCATTCTCTCTTATTAAAATATGGTTTTTTTTCTCGATTCTGTTTTCATCTTAATACATTTATGTATGTTGAAATTATTGCGATTATGTTTATCTTGATGCTATTGTTTTTCTTGTTGTTGTTGTGGTTGAAGGTCAACCCCTTAATAAAATGAAACAAATTGTAATTTAGTACAATCACGTACACGCATTCAAACACAAACACACTCACACACTCACATGTACGTTAAATGTATAAAAAATTGATAGCACAACAAAAAAAAAACAGACGGACGACAGCCAGTCAGCCAAAAAGTCAACATAAAGCTGCAGAACCGACAAATTTTGTTTTATGCTTAAGTATGAGAACGTAATTTTTTTTACACATCCGTATATTTTTTTTTTGCTTTTGTACATGCTCATTAAAGCGTTTTGACACCCAAGTCCACCCGTATCCCTTTGCTCCCACCCACCCACACACAATCACACACACCAATAAATCTCGTTGTTGATGAACTTAACGTCAAGGAATGACATAAAATGCTCGATTTAGTAAACAATTTCTTTTATTTTGGTCTCCTTAACGGATGAAGTCTTATTAGTGTTTGTGTCTGTGTGGATGCGTGAGTGTGCGTAGGGACATTTTTGCAAAGCATATGAGGTTAATAAATATGAGTTATGTTAAAAAAAATTAATATGAAAAACCATTACAAAAGTTTAAGCTGCCACTTTTGCTAAAGGAAAATCTTTTTTTAAGGATGCAGTCTGTGCTTGAGTTTTAAAAAATCTTTTTTTTTTAATTTTTATTCGAAAGTACAATATATAGCACGTAGTCGAGAGCGCCCCTTAACTGCGCGCTGTGTGTTGTTTGAACTTAAAAAGCGTTTTTCTCGAAACAACATTTTTTTTATAGTCCTAGGTTTTTTAAAACATTCTATAGAGCCGATTGGACTGAAATTTGAGTACGTTATTCTACATAACAGTGGCTCTCGCAGGCACTAAAATCGGATTTTTACTCCCGATTTTTCACCAAAAAATACGCCTTCTTTAAAAATGTATATTTAGAAGCCCGCCATTCTGAGATTTTTTAACCTGATAGAATAACAAGCCTACAGAATAATAATCTATTTAAATATTTTGCTTCAGATGACTTTAGATCACCCGGGCCACACTTTTTGTGTCCACTTTGAATGTTAAAAAGTTTAAAAAAAAATATTTAAAATAAAATATTTAAAAAAAATATTTAAAAAAAAACATTTAAAAAAATATTTTTAAAAAAATATTTAAAAACAAAAAAATTTTAAAAATTGCATTTGTGACTACCTTTCATATGACATAATTATTATATGCAAAAATTTTGATTTGCGCTAAAGTTGTTAAAATTTTTTTGTCATCAAAACATCAAGATTTTTTCGGCCAAATTTATTTTTTGTTTCAAGTCAATACAAATTTTAGTACACATATTGGTTGCATTCTAGATAAGATATGAACATTTCCACAGAAAATTCTACCGTGACCAAAAAATTAAAACTTTTTAAAAACTTATTATTTTATGATATTTAAAATTATTATTATGATATCTAAAAGAAACATTTTAATTTCATTTATTTAAGCAATTTATACATAAATTCATCTATCATGATGATCAAATTGTCTGCACTTTTCACAAATCTAGTTTTTATTTTTCGTAAATGTTTAGTAAATGTTTCGTAAACTTTTTTGTTTTAGTAAAAATGGAAGGCATTGGCTAAAGATAATGAAAAAATGGTTGAGGCAAGGAAAGAGCAATATATTAAATCTGGTTTTTAGTTACTAAAATACATAGTTATTTAACTGCCTAATTACTTAATTGCAGTTATTGGATTTTTTTTACAATGGAAATTTTAAGTAACGTAACACCAGTAACGTCACGCCAGATCAAAAAGCCTTATAAAAAATAAACCAAAGAAGAGTTTTAATTTGATCACTTGGAAAATAAATTTATATTATTTCAAATCCTTCTAAAAAAAGTTGTATACAAAAAGTCTTGCCCAATTCAGAGAGTTTTCCAATGCAAGTCAAAAATCACTTCTGTTTCTTATAACGTGACGCCAGCACATATTTTTGCTTATATCTTGAAATCCTTAGGGTCGATTGGTGTCATTGTTTTTACTTAACTTAGAGCTACTTAATTATTATGCAAATATAAAAACCTTTTTAAAAATGAGACTTTTTCATTAATTTTTTTTAATATTTTTGCGTACAAATTGTACGTAACGCCAGTTTAAAAATGCCCATATAGGCATACTTGGTTTTGACAACGCCTTTATTGCCCTCTTTTCAACTAACATAAATTTTGTTATTTTTTTTTGGAATTTTTTTTCAAATTTAATTTTGAAAAATTTCTGATTTACATATCGTCAACATTTTTAGTACGACTTTTTCATAAAACAACGTTAACTAAGAATAAAAAAAATAATTTCTTTTTTAAATATATTTAATTTTGTTATATACTTTTAAAATGTTTTTATATTGTTGAAAAGCACCGCACAAAGAGGAGACACGCTAAGTGCGTTTGCCGTCTATGTTTTCGAGTGCTTTTTACAAATTCTCATAAAAGTAGACTCTAAATCAGGGGTGCGCAGAAGTATACATTAAAGGTGACCTTATTTTTCTAAAATAATTTTCTTAAGATGGTTGGCTGAAAAATCGTTCATTTTGATGTAAAATCAATAAAAATATCAAATTGAAAGTAGCCGGAAATTATTTACCCGACCATCAAAGCAGTTTGAATTTGAAATTAAAAAACATATTTTTTTACTTTTTACATTAGGGCGGGTCGATTTAAAAATTGCCCATTGCTCAGTGAAAATCGTATTCTAGGGATCAAAATAAGAAACTTTGCCCGAGGAACTACAGGGTAGCCCTTATTCGAAGCGCCCATCTGGCAACACTGTAACTTTCCGCAGTGATGCCAAATCGACTAATGACATACCGCGTTTGAAGCGTCATTCCAAGCAAATGTTTACAATGGAACAGTACACGCCATGCGAACGCTCTAAAATTGTTGAAATTTACATTCAACAAAACAAGTCAATAGTGAAAACTCAACTCAATGAGCGATGAAGCTCATTTTCAGTTGAACGGAACGGTAAACAAACAAAATTGCCGTATTTATGCCACTGAAAATCCACAAGAGATTCAAGAGGTACCTCTTCACGATGCAAAAGTCACTGTTTGGTGCGGCGTTTGTGCTAAAATGCTCATTGGGCCGTTCTTTTTCGAAGATGATAATGGCCACAGAGTTACTGTCAATCAGGAGCGTTATCGCGATATGATAAACAATTTTTTCATGCCAATCGTTCGTCGAAAGCGTATCAGGCACTACTGGTTTCAACAAGACGGCGCGCCACCACACACAAGCCGCACTACAATCGATTTTTTGAAGCAATTGTTCCCTGGCCGTTTGATGTCAAAAAATGGTGATTTCGATTGGCCGCCAAGATCACCAGATTTAACGCCTCCAGACTTCTTTTTGTGGGGTTATTTGAAATCAAAGGTTTACGTCAACAAGCCAAAGACCCTAGAAGAGCTGAAAACCAACATCCGTCAAGAAATAACCGCCATTCCCATCGAAATGTTGAAGAAAACCATGGAAAATGCTGCAAAACGGGCACAATATGTCGTAGAGGCCAATGGCGACCATTTACGAGATATCATGTTCAAGAAATAATGTAAGCAAATCTACTTGAACCCAATTAAATGATATTCATGACGAACAGACAAAAAATTGTGGTTTCTTTGATTTATTTAAAAATAAAATGGGCTTCGAATATGGACAACCCTGTTTTTCGAATTCGAAAAACGAATTCTCATGCCCAAACTTTTGAAGTTTCTGAAAAAAATCACAATTTTTGGCACTTTATTTTATTTATTTTATTTATTTTTTATTTATTTTTATTTATTTTATTTATTTTTTATTTATTTTATTTATTTTTATTATCTTATTTATTTTTTCTCTTTAGAAATTTATTTAGTCAGAACATAATCAGAACATAAAAAATAAGAAGTGAAGTGACCATTCAAAATCAAAAAGTTTACAATGAATCCATCATCCTCTACACCGCAAGATGAAACAACAACATCAACAACTATCGAAAACGCAATGAGTCATATACCTCCAAAGTTAGTGAGGGTCGGTCATACATTTGGACTCGATTGGGGCACTCTAAATGGGTCAAAGACATAACTTTTGGCTTTTGTCCCGTAGGGTCAAATTTTGAAAAATCCCTCATTGACCCATTTATAGTGCGCCAATCGAGTCCAAATGTATAACGGACCCCCACTAACTTTGGAGGGCCGATCTACCCATGCCAGTGGCACACCCACTGGAACCCCTGGGGGTTCCCCATACAAACATTTCAAAAAATCACCATTTTTGGCACTTTACATGAAAAAATCAGCGAAATGGGGTCGCCACTGTCATGGGTGGATCGGCCCTCCAAAGTTAGTGGGGGTCCATCATACATTTGGACTCGATTGGGACAGTCTAAATGGGTCAAAGAGGGATTTTCAAAATTTGACCCTACAGGACAAAAGCCAAAAGTTGGTGCATTAGAATTCGTTTTAGAGGTATAGTTCCTCGGGCAAAGTTTCTTATTTTGATCCCTAGAATACGATTTTCACTGAGCAATGGACGATTTTTTTGCCTCCCCACAAATCGACCCGGTCTATTTTACATATTATTACTCAATTGTTTGCACATAAAACCTTATTTTGTGCCTAAAACTGGTATGCACTTTGTTTGTTATTTAATTGTCCCTAAAAATGAGCTGCAAAACATAATCGGATAAAAATTGCTAGAGTTATGAAATTTCAATTTTTGAAAAAATTTCTTTTTTTGTTGTAGTAAAAAAATCGTAAAAATTCAATTTTGAAAAAATTGCAATGAAATGCTGTAGAAATGTTTTCTGAAACAACATTTAATACAAATAAAAAAAAAATAATGTGATTAGGTTGAATAACTTGGTCGTTATGAAATTTTTTACTAGAAGTGTAACATAATGTAAATTTCGAGTTTGGGTATATTTACGAAAAGAAATCTTCAAAGATCCAAAAAAGCGCAATTTAAAAAAACGACTTGACAGGTGACTCTGAGATAGTCTTAAGCTATTTCGTGTGGAAAAATTACAAAAACCAAAATTCGGATGAAGAAGTTATAGCTGTTGAAACTTGATTTTTTTCAAAAATTAACAAAATTCCTGTTTTTGGCATTTCGAACACAAAAACAAATCATCGAAAATTGATAAAATTTTTCCTCGCATTAAAAATTACTTCAATAATTTTAAAAAAATATTTGTATAAATTTGTAATAAATTGTTAATTTTTGGGATTTTTTTAATATTTTTTATCCTAAAACCAGTGTCTGATATGTTGGCAATCCTGGAATTACACTTTTTTTAAGGAATATCTAAAATATTTTTTTAAAATAATTGAAGTCATTTTGAATGCGAAGAATAGTTTTATCGATTTCTTATGGTTTTTTTGTTTGTGTTTGAAACGCAAAAAACAGGAACAACTTTGGCAATTTTTGAAAAAAATTAAGTTTAAACAGCTATAACTTTTTCATCCGAATTTTGGTTTTAGTAGTTTTTTGCACAAAATAGCTTAAGACTATGCCAGTCACCCGTTAAGTCGTTTTTTTAAATTTCGCATTTTTAGTTTTTTTTAAGGATTTTTTTCGTAAAAATACCCAAACTCAATATTAACAAAATGTTACACTTCTAGTAAAAAATTTCATTTTTTTAAATAGTAAAATATCACAACTCTAGCAATTTTTTTCCGATTGTTATGTTTTACAGCTCATTTTTAGGGACAATTAAATAACAAACAAAGTGCATACCAGTTTTAGGCACAAAATAAGGTTTTATGTGCAAACAATCGAGTAATATGTAAAAAGTCAAAAAAATGTTAAATGCCAATTTAAAATTAAAATCGCTTTGATGGTCGGGTAAATAATTTCCGATTACTTACAATTTGATATTTTTATTGTTTTTACATCAAAAGGAACGATTTTTTAGCCATCCATCTTAAGAAAATTTCTTTTCAAAAATCTCCTTCCCAGTGGGCAATTGCAGTAGTTCTAAGGACTTCTAGCAGACCTGCGTTAGGTTTTTATAGGCCTTCCATACTCCTTGTAAACACCATTGTATTGCTTGTATGAAATGGGAAAATTTGTCAGGCCTTCCGCTCTCCTTGCTATAAAGAGACCTGCTGGAAGCGCTCTTTCGAGACGTCACGTTAGAAGGAAAAGCAATATAAATATCAATTTCAAATAAAAAGCGACCAAAAATTTCGGATTTGAGCCATGGTCCCATTTTGAACCCACTCGTCTATCGTGGTTGCTAAGAATCAATCGCTTATTTTGCATCAATACAAATGAAAGTAAGCTTTCGGGACCCCGGGTTCGATTTTTTTTTTTGTTTTTTCAAAATCTACATTTTTTTACAAACTGCTGTGCATTTAAAATTTATTCTTGAATTTTTTTATAAATTTTCTTCATACAAAAATTTAAGAAAAACTTTGAGTTTTTCCATATAAATATTTTCATATAATATAATATATAATGTGTTAGTTTTCGGAAGCCCGGGTTCGAGACCCAACTCGGACAAAAAAAAAATGTTTTTTTTTGTTTTTTTTTTTTAAATTACATTTTTTTACAAATTGGTCTGTGAATTTAAAAGTTTTTTAGAATTTTTTTTGTAAATTTTTTCATATAAAATAATATGGGAAGAATTAGAACCTTCAAAAGGTAGGAAGGTGTATTGACGCCAATAATAGCAGTGCTAGTATGCCTTCTTTTACGGAGCACTCGCTAAAATGCCCACTGGGTTATTGCTAAGGTCACCCTTAGTATAAATACACATTTTTATGTTTGCGTTGTAAAGCTTTTGCTTTCAAAGTTTGCACTTGAAAAAAAGCACGAGTTCAACAACGAAACAAAAGCAACAAACTTTCAGTAGCTATCCAGACTTCATACTAGCAGGTTGCGGTTGCTTGCTGATTCGTTTTATTTTTCGATGCGCGATCGAAATTAGGTGAACATTAAACTCAACAAACTATCTTTGATTCATTTCTTGTTGGTACTAATATTTTTTTTAACTCTTAGTTAAAATAAAATGTATCCAAATATTTTGAATTCTTGTTTATACAAGAGTTGTTAAACTGAAATTCTTAAGAGTTCTTTTTGGGTTTTTTAACAGGTCTTTAGGACTAATAAAAAAAAATTACTTTACTGACTTCATGTTTTTATATTACGTTAATATATGCTTTAAAAAATAAAAAACAACTTCTTTTGTTTTTCAGTAAAAAGGCATTTCAAACCTTTCATCTTTGTTCAATTTACATCTCTTTTCTTTTTAGTGCATAATTAACGTAAAAACAAGAAGATTTTGAGCAGCGAGCGACCGCAAAATGACTGCTTGAAGTCTGGATAGCTACTGAAAGCTTTTTATTTTCATGTCAACAAATGCGTGTGAAAGCTTTCCGCACATGGGCGGCCTTTTGCGCACTCCTGCTCTAAATCATGGCAGAATTATCCAGGTAGTATTAACAACTGCTTATTTTCTCTTCAAAAGGAAAACATAGCCTGTCAAAAACAGCTGTTAGTGAAATAAAGCGATAAAGAAAGCAAGCGTCGAAAACTAAAATCATAAAAATCAAATAAGAATTTTTGTGCGTTTAAATAAACAAATAAAAATTGAAAATCATGAAAGTTGTAAAAAAATCGTGTGATTTGTGCGAAAAGCTTTTCAGTTCATGATGTTAACTTCTATTCAGTGCCTCAAAAGGAAGCTCGTGTCCAGAGGTGGATTGATGCCTGCGGCTATTGGTTATGTTTTCACTTATTGACAATGGCCGATTTAAAAACGCTCTCTTTTTGAGTAAATTTTTGGACAGCTTGTTTTCCATAAAAACTGTCAACACTACCTGGGTAATTCTGCTCATGGTATAATGTTTTGACAAGGTAGCCGTGACAGTTTTTTGGCGATTGGTAGTTGTCAAAAACAGCTAAAGGAGTTGTAGTTTGCTGCTGTTGACTAGCTATGTGTTTGTTTTTAACTTTTCTTTAATTCAATAAATTTGTTCGCGAAGTTTATTGAAATGTTTTTAGTTTGCTGCGGTTGACTAGCTATATTTAAGTCGTCGCTTATTTTTTCACTTTTCTTTGATTAATTGCATAAACAGCTAATTTTGACAACTACCCATCGCCGCTCGTGAGAAAAAAGCCAGTCTACGCTACTACCTTGTCAGTAATTGTGCCATGATTCTGCTATGCTCTAAATCAGTGATGCTCAAAATTAGCTCTCGAGCTAAAGGCTGGATTACCCAAGCGTAAGGTAACGTAGCGCGACGTTGCCAATTGTCAAGCTAAAATCTGTTTAATGATAAATGTGTACAAGTTGTTACCGAAATCGTAACGTGGCGTGACGCAGCGTAGAAGTCTGTAGAAAATAGATTTCTACGCAACGTTACGATTTTTGACAATTCGACAGCTGTGTTACAAGCAAAAAAATATGTTTAACTTCACATTTTTGTAAATTTTAATACTATATAAGAAAGGATGCAATCTTTTGTGAACGAGGAGAAGTAAATAAGCCAACTAGAATAAGATGAGTGCCCTGCACTACGGCGCCTGCACTACGTTGGATTACGATTTCGGTAATCGCTTATCCTCGAGGCAACGTCGCACTACGCTACATCCCGCTGCGCCACCTCACGTTACGCTTGGGTAATCAAGCCTTAAGAGCTTTTTCAGCCATATATACGTATATAATTTCTTGCGTCGCTAAAAAGCTTTCAGTCTGCAAGCAGACTCGAAACAGACGTGGTCACGACGCTTTGTTTGCTAGATTTAAATATAATTACGTAGTTATCATATACCAAAACAAAAAAATATATGAAGAAGCGATGCATGGTTCTGTTATAAGTATTTGCTTACATTTTATAATTTAAAAACGTAGCGCTTTTTTATATAAGCAATCGTTGTTTTAGTTGTTGACAAGTTTAACATAGTCAAATGTTATGTTAATTTTGTTTTATAGGTAAATTCTGTCTACAATAGAATTTCTAAACATTGATGAAAAAATAATATATAATAAACAATAAAAATATATAATAAACAAATAATCTTTTCTAATATAATTTAATTATTGTTCAATTCATGTCAATTTAATATTAATTTTGTACATAAAGTTTCAGAGAGCTTACAAAATGCTTTAACGTTTGATTTCTTTCAGTGAAAAGCTTTAAACGTTACACATACATGCAAGCAGTTTAAGTTGTGTGTGTTTGGCCATCAGTGCTTTGTTCGACACTTCAACAGCTAGTACAACGTTTAAAGTCTTTATTGGTTTGTGTACAAACTACGCTTAGAAGTACAGTACAATACATAGTACACCGCTGTGGATTGTACTGTACTGTGGTTTGTTTGTGATTTCTGTACAGAAATATATGTCGTTTTCGTTTCATCGAGTTTCAAATCAAAACGGTACTAAAGAAGTTCCACTTCAAAACGCAGTTTTTCGAATTACTTCAAACCGGTGTTAACAACAGCTGTTAAAGTTCATTGCGACAATTGTAAGTTTACCACATTTAAAGCCACCAAGTAAATAGATGCCAAGTACGAATAACTTAATTTTTTAATTAGTACAACAAAGCTGATCCTTACAAAAGATTTACAGCTATAAAATTGCTTATAAATCGTAATAAAAACATAACAGATACAGGGTGTGTGTATTGTGAAGCCAACTAAGCATATAATTGAGACGGGACAGAAAAAAACAGCATTAATTTCATTAATACATTCATTAACTGCAATCGCAATCATAATGAAGACAGCTAATTTGATGGACTTTGATTAAATTTTAACAATTTATACGTTTAGTGGAAAGAAGAAAAAAATAAAGATCGGAATTGCAGATTAATTTCACATTCACAAACACACACGCGCACACACCAGTATTAAAAAGGTTAGCAACAGCAAGAGAGGGATAGAAAGAATAGAGAAAAAAAACTGGTAAAGCAGGTCAGAGTTTTAAGCTTGTAAATAACGCAATTACAACAGGAACAAGAACTACAACAACTACAACAACAACAACAACAACAACAACAACAACAACAACAACAACAAAGTAACAACAACGCAAACAGCTTCAAAAACATCAAAAGCAATGATATTTCACTTCGATACCACTCATCGATGAAGCATTACGATAAAAATACAACAAAAAGTTAAATTTTATTCGATACCCAAAAACAACAAATGACCTTCACAACAAACAGAATGAAAAAAAAATATGCAAACTAAAGTATATCGAATAAAATAAAAAACAAGCAAAGAAAAAGCAATGCAAAAGTAGAAAAGAAGCAACAAGAGACATCAGAAAAAGAAGAAGAATGAACCGTTTTAGCGAGGAAAATATGATACGCCGTAAAAGCATGACATAATAAATGCAGATAACACAAAAAAAGCAGTGAAGTCGTTTTTACTAAAAATGTAGCAAGCGATGAACATGAGTTCGAACACGCTAAGAAAAAAATTAGTTAACAAATGAGCTTAAGTTATCTGTGAAAGCATAGCACAGCATAACATAAAATAACATAACATAACATATTATAACATAACATAACATAGCATAGCA
Source organism: Dichetophora obliterata (assembly GCA_963920525.1). Lineage (NCBI taxonomy): Eukaryota > Metazoa > Arthropoda > Insecta > Diptera > Sciomyzidae > Dichetophora > Dichetophora obliterata. The sequence goes on along the minus strand of OY986437.1, from coordinate 231,643,158 downwards.
TAACATAACATAACATAACATAACATAACATAACATAACATAACATAACATAAAATAACATAACATAACATAACATAACATTACATTACATTACATAACATAACATAACATAACATAACATAACATAACATAACATAACATAACATAACATAACATAACATAACATAACATAACATAACATAACATAACATAACATAACATAACATAACATAACATAACATAACATAACATAACATAACATAACATAACATAACATAACATAACATAACATAACATAACATAACATAACATAACATAACATAACATAACATAACATAACATAACATAACATAACATAACATAACATAACATAACATAACATAACATAACATAACATAACATAACATAACATAACATAA